>CM060945.1:951243304-953727691 GCA_030765085.1 Allium cepa | reverse complement strand
TCAGTTTCGATTTTAATTTAAATAGCTATATTTAAAATTCTTGAACGTATGTTTGAATGATGATTGTTAAAAATAGACATTATGCGCCGTTAGTAAGCGAAGGTTATTTATTAAAACCATATACCGCGAATATTTCACAGTACAGTGAAATTGGTATTATTTATGTACTTGGAATTGATTTCCCACATTATATAGCGGATGAGACCCTATTGCACCATCTATTAAGCGGATAATATTTTATAAATCCCATATACCGCGATAATTCCGTACTGGAACGGAATTGGTATTGTGCTAACATCTTTGGATGCACGAAAACAGGTTGGAGGGATC
The DNA here is from genome assembly GCA_030765085.1 of Allium cepa. NCBI lineage: Eukaryota > Viridiplantae > Streptophyta > Magnoliopsida > Asparagales > Amaryllidaceae > Allium > Allium cepa. Next base: position 953,727,361 of record CM060945.1, on the reverse strand, counting down.
CAACTGGATTCCTCAACAATATTTATTTGATTTCAGATATTTTGATATTTGATTGATTATCATATCGATATATGATGTCGTTGTTGTCGTGATTGACTATTTGGCGTGTAGCATCATTTGGGCCAATTTTGGAATTTTAAAAGGGTTTTTAAAGTGATTTTTGAAAGCATACGTTTATTAAATATTTTTGGAATTGATTCATTTTAAATAAATAAACGTTATAATTTTATTGTTATAGAAATTATGATTTTTGAGAAATATAGTTAAAAGTTGATTTTTGAAAAAATGGGGTAAATGATTTTTATAAAATAGTTTAATTGGGATTTTTGAATTTATCATAAAAAATTCAAATATAGGATTTATAAAATTTGATTATTTTATAAATCAAAGAAAATGATGAAATTATAAAGGAGTTTAAAGACGTTTTAAAATAATAATATAAATTGATTTATATAAAAGATTTTTAAATTGATATTTATAAATTTAAAATATTTGAATTATAAAACGAGTTTTTATAAGTGTTAGAATGAAGTGTAAATGAATTTCATAAATGAATGAAATTTATAGAATTATAAACTGTGAAGTTATAAATGGAATTTTATAAGCAGTAGGTTTATAAAATTTGTAAAGTTATTAAAAGAATAGATTTGGGTAAATAAATGAATCTTATAAGTTATAAGATTTATAATTTGGGAAGTTTAAAATAACGACTTTGTAAACAAATAAATTATAAGCATTTAACTTATAATATGAACTTTTAGTATATAATTGTATTATAAATTGAAATAGGTAAATAAAGGAGATTTATAAAAGGAAGTTGTTGTAAAATAAATAGAAATGGAATTTATAAACATTGTTTTGTAAATCCGCAAACGGCTTATTTTGATAAGTAAATTGTTATAACTTATTAATGGTGTTATATACACGTTTTAGACAGTGAATAATCCTTTAAAGAATAATGTATAGAAATGATGAAATTGGTTAACGAAGTATATTCACGTTTTTGAATAGTGAACAATATGTTAAATAAATTGTTTTGGATGTGATGTTTTAAATAGAATTAAAACGATCTAACGATGTTTTTAAATGTGTTAAGATCCGAAACCATTGATTTCAACATTCATTGTTGAAATAGACGTTTTTGAGAAATAGAAGGAAATGGTGGACTATAACACTGTTGTTATAGTAAATGATTTCCGAAAGGAAATGTTTTGTATAGTATTGGGATTTATATATCTATTTTAATTTCGAATCCCTATACTAGTGATTTTGGGTTGTCGTAACGATGTTTTACGCAACATTCATTTTGGACCAAATAAATATGTTTAAGAGAATGATTTCCTTAAAGAATGAAATATATACTTAATTTCGATTTAAGTATATTGAATATTTTCCAAAGGTTGAAAATAAATAGATTTGTGAATTACTTATTAATAAATAAGTATGGAAATGTTTTTCCAATGTGAAATGAAACGTTTTGAGAATTTATCTTTTTGAAGATAAATTGAAAATGAATAATTGAAATCGTATATTCATAAATATTTTGGAATGTAAATTCACTATGGAATTTATAAATGAAAAGGGGAATTTGTTTAAAAATAAACGTTGATTTATTTTTGAAGTGTGGGAATTAATTTACGAATTTGGAACGTAAATATAAAGTAAATCGTTAAGGATTTATTTAATTGGTTCAAATGTACCATGTTGAAAGGAAAGTAATTCCGAGTAAGGAAAATGTTTGAAATTTGTTTTCAAAAGTGGTAAAGATAAAAAAGTGATTTGAAAATTGTTTTCAGATGGTTGAAGTGTGAAAATATATATCTTGTAAAGATATTTTTGGAAAAACAAATAATTTGGAAAATTATTTAGAATCTGGTGATGTTGTGCTTATCCATTGATAGTTCAATAACCGATTATCAATATTTACCTTTAAATAGGTATTTGTTGTGATTTGCTTGAATTTGAATGCCACATTTATTTTTGAATAAGCGCTCACTATTCGGGTTAGCCGGGAAAGGACCTTGGGGTCGTATAACCCATTTCGAATATGTGATACGTCGTTATGAATTGCATTTGAAGACCGGTGTTGAAGACAGGATATTTTTGAAAACGGAAGGATTACCGTCGAATGTTTCTGCACCGAATGGCCCCGGTATAGAAATTCCATATGTGATGGGAAGTCCGGACATGATTAGTGAATATCCGGATTGCAAGAACTTCTTTGTAAGTGCCTTCGGTTCTGTTCGATCCCGCAAAAGACTTATATGGATAGTATGTCTGACATTACAAATTGAGATATAAAGCCGATTTCTTTCAAATATATTTCTGTTGGTGGCAGAGAATTTATTCTCTTAGCTTAACACCCTTCTTTGAGACGTACGAGCTCAGAGGTTATATAGTTGATGGTTATCAGCGATATATTCCCAATTTGATAATGTGACATGATGAGTGTTGCTGTGAAATGATCATTGTTTGATCATTTGTGATATGATCATTTGTTTGATCTTTTATCTTTGTGATCATTACTTTGATCATTTGTTGACCCAAAGCACAGCTTTTGTATAAAGCGTGGCTTTGTGGACGAGACTTCGTCGGACCTCACACCCCAGAAATGGTCAAAACAGGAAGGATACGGCAAGGTTATTAGGGGTAGCGCCCTTTAGTGTATGTCATTCCTTCTGGATAGAGGTGGTATCATGGTATAGAGTCCAGATATTTAACCTATGTTGTTGCTGCAAACTTATTACTTTGTTGTTGTTGGAAATCGAGGATCCTCGGATGTAGATCGGTTACGATCGGGGGATGACATATTCGTGTCAGTAGTTACCCAGTTAGGGGTAACTCGGCCTTGTGTTGGCAAAGATCCGGTTTGGTTCTCGGGACGTCATTCCAGAGGCGTTTCCATGTGGCGATGAGAAGTTCCTTGGCCTGACCATTTGTTGGAAATCCAAAGAGACATTACGAACTCGGTACGGTTTTAGTTGTATAACCTACCATGGAATGCGGCGGTAACCTGCTATTGAACATGGTAGCTATAGTAGGCATACGATAATGGTCGTATGTTGGATAAGATTTATATCTTTATTTTCGAAATGATTTCCTCTACACTATGCACTACTAATAATATCAAATGTTCTTTTTAATGCGTATCAAGCATCTTTGACTATCATAAGGAGAAATCTCCTCCGATTCTACGTTTGCATTGTGTGTGTGTGTGTGTGTGCGGGAGGCCTTATGGTAGTCTCATTTTTAAAAGCATTGCGAATCTATTTTAAAATTATCCTATTCTTTGTTTTAAAAAAATAAACTGTTTTGAGTTCTCACACCAGTCACATGACTGACTCGGAGTTTATTGTTTTCCTTCCTAAACTCTGGTGCCCACCAATTTCCACACGGGCAGTCAAGAGTTAAGGTTTATCAGGATATTCTGGAATTCAGGAGTTGCTGGAGGCAAGCTGATGGCATGGCGTATTCACTAGTATATAGTATTTCTTTTCCTCTGTTTGTTGTTGTTTGTTGTTGTACACTCTGATGATGTAATGTGATGTAATATAATAACTGATATAGTTCTTCGTTTAAAGATTATTCATTTATCTATTATATGTTGTTCCGCTGCGATTGTGAGATTCTGATATTGTTCTGTTGTTTTCTTTCTGTTCTGTTCTACCTTTTCTCTCTTCTTCTATCCTTTTCTTTTTCTTAAAACCCTAAGTGTTCGGTTTTCAGGCATTCGAGTGCTCGGCAGTTGATACAGTGAACGTATTGATGTCGGTTTTCGAAAGTCGAAGAATCGGGTCCTCATAGTTTTAACCAGCAACTAGAAGGTAATGGCGGCCAAAATGGTTAGTACTTATTTTTAGAGAGAGAGAGACACATACACACACATATAGGGTTGTATTAGAGAGAAACGAGGAAAACCTTTTTACCCATTCTCACTTAATCTCAACCTATTATCTCCAAGCCAATTTCCTACGTTTTAGCCACCCCTAGACCTTCACAAAATCGAAATTTTGCAGCCCTAATGATGAGCCTTAAACCTATTTAAGCCCAAGCCAAAATACCATGCAATTAAATTTAATTTAATCGCTTGTCGATATTGTGTATCAATCGATATATTTATAACTGTTATAAATATATATAATGTTATTTATTTCTCAAATCATATTCAAATTTTATAATTAATATTTCATAAATATTAATTAATTTATAACAACTATAAACTAAGTAAATCGTTCGGTCTTAAGGGAATTCATCATTTTGGCTGTGTAACTCTTGCATGTAAATTTGGTTAGCAGTTAACATCAAACTATTCTAAAATTAAAGTTCACACGTCACTTAGCAGGTGGTGTGACATTATGGCCAAATTTATCGCTTACTCATTTTCGGTAAATCCAATTTTACTTTAATAAGAGTTACCCGGTTGTGACATTTGTTTACACCAGCTCTCTTCATTAAAACTATATCACTTTGGAATTATGGAATTTGGTAATGGTCAAAATTCCAACCTCATCCACATTCAACTTTATAGTCTAAATACAAAGTTTTTGGTTCGATAATAACAATTATTATTAACTAAATGTTCTGGCCAAAGACTTTGACTTTGAGTTGACTTGGTTTGACTGTGATACTAACCGCATATAACTGAGGAGACGAACTTTCTCTTGAATAGTGTTTCACTTTCAATACTTCCACTCGACCCAACTATAGTCAATCGATGGACGAGTTTTGATATTGAAGATCCACAATATTCTCAAGTCTAAAGAACTATGTAAATCATTCACATCACTATTTTTTGTTTGACCCTAGTTATATTAACCGACATAAAACTATTGAGTGAGTCATTCTATAGTTATTCCATAACTATTAGTACATAACCCCTAGGTGCCCCCAGCAGTCATGAGTAATGGATTGCCCAACATTTGGAGTGCGTTACGTACTCTAGTCTCAACAGATACATTGATATCAAGTCACGATGCATCTTGACTAGGAATATTTAAAATGGTATATTTGTTTCGTTGTGATAAATTACTCACAGTCACAACACTTTGTGACTATTATCACAAAATATACCATTTATGGATTTTTCTATTAAATATACTTTTAATTAAGTTAATTGATTAATATAATCACCTTCTATCAAGTATATAATAGGAAGAAAATACTTTTTATTTCGAATTAGATTGGTCAACGAGTTAGATATATGTAACAAATTATATAATTGCCCATATGACATACCCCTTACTCTATTAACATGCACTTATTATTTTGCATATTCTATTCCTGGTAGTTCTTTAGGAATGCTTATTTCATTTTGTATATTCTATTTATGCTAGTTTACTTTAAATATACTTATGCTAAATTCAAGTATCATTTTGCATATTTTTTCATCCTTGTTCAATTGAAAAATAGTTATGCTATATCCAACTATCATTTTGCATAGTCAGATAATGGTACTATATTTTAAAAGTACAAATTCTATATTAGTCAATTACTTAGCATATTAAATTGTAACAACCGTAATTTTGCTACTTCAATAATGAGATTTTTTATTTTAAATTTAAAAAGAGTTTAAAACTTAAATAAATAAGTTATATATAATAAATAATAATAGAAGAATTATTTATTATTATAAATGCTAATTAAAAGTATAAATTTGGATTTTAGAACAAAACAACAAAAGTTAAGTTTTGTTAAAAATAAATAAAGGCTTAAATAAATGGATTTAAATATTTATTTGAAAAGTTAAATCTTATTAAAAACACCTAATAAAGATAATAATGTACATTAAAAGATTTAAAAACATGTTAATAATCGTTTTAAAAAAATAACCAAAATTTATCTCATTTTGTTAGTTTTACACACACTGTAAAAATAGAGATGTTGATATTATTTAAATATAATTTGAAAATGTGGATAGACATGTTTTAACTTATTTAAAAGAATAAAAAATTTCATTTTAAATTTGGTTTACATAAATGAATAGTTTAACTAAAACATCAAAATGTGACCGTAAAACATTTTGCCGAAAATCAACGTTTTGTCGATTAAAAGTTGTCGTAACGTTGTTGCACCTTTACTTTCTTATATATGAACACATATTCAAATAGTATAAGTATTATATAATTCACGAATCAAGTTTACTTTTACTAAACAAGTTTAGAAAACAATTAGTAATAGTAAACGCAAAAGGACAAAACATGTCATATCAAATCCAACCAAATCTTTACTTTTCTTTACTTAAACATTACGTGATTAAGACATAAAGTGATGATATGATAAGGTGATGGTAAGTACTGAAAAAGTAAGATAAAGTAATGATATTTTGGTAATTTTATAAAGAGTTAGTTTTGTAAATCACCACTCCATACTTTTCCCTATAAATACCCACCCATTCTTCTCATTTTCTTCGCACTTCTCATTCTTCTTCTTCTTCTTCATTTTTGAGTTTTCTTTTTCTCATTAATGGCTTCTCCTCTTTAAAAGATGTAGGAGGGTTAAAAATAGTGCAGTGCTTAAGCACTAATCCACTTGTTACTCTCTAACATATTCTTAATTCACTTCCTTTTCTTCTCTTTTTAAAAATGGCCTTAGACCTTGAGTTTGGGAGTGATTAGGAGGAGGACGTGAGCAATATGGAAGGAGGAGGCTATAACCAAGAGCAAGAATGGATGTGGGGTGGTGGCCGAGCACTTGGAAAAGATGGAAGAATGTTTATGTAGTGGTTTAGTGAAGCGTTGAATTAAATGAATGTTGGTAGGAAGTTAAATGTTTTGATTAAAGGTGAGAAAATTCTCATCACTTTTGAAGGATCGTATTTTGATTTTGCTATAATAATTATCTTGTGACATATGCAAGTATAAAACCTTTAAAATGTTGCTATGGATGTTTGGTTATGTTTGTATTATGTTTGAATAAGTAGCAAGCGTTTATGGTTGTAATTATTTATCATGTTAGCTTATGTATGAACCATAATTATGTTAGTGATAAATGTTAACTCGATTATACTCATTTTGATTAAGTATTACCTCTGTTAAACAAGACCCAATTTTGGTGATATGATATATTGAAAAAAATAAGTCTCTTTTTAAGTGGAATTGAGATTAAAGTTAAAATAAAAGAGAATTTGAAATTAGAAGTGGAATTGGTTTGAAATAGAAAGTTAGATTGAAATTGAAATTGAGATGAATAGTGATATTGAAATAGGTTTTGAAAATTGAAATTGAGATTAAGGTTGAAATTTAATTAGAATGGAAATTAGATTTGAAATCTAAGTTTTAGTTTGGTTTAATTTGGAGTTAGAATTGAAATTTAATTGAAATTGAAATTTAAAATTTAATATTAAAATAATAGGAATAAAATAATATTATAATACAAGAATAGTGAAAATACATTTTAAATACTTTAAAAGTGAAAATATCAATTTAAAATGATTTGTAACTATTTTATAAGTAATAAAATTCAATTTTAATAGATTATTTCAAGTATTGAAAAATAAGTTAAAACTAGGCATTGTTGCGCAACGTAGTTCACGATTTCACGTCGGAAAGTTCAAATGAGTATATAGAGTGGAATATAGCTTTGAATTCTTCGAGATAAGAAATTTCTAGACTATTACATCCATATATTCTGAATGAAGACAAAAAATCAAAATTTCGATAAGTAGATTTTGAATTAAGTCTAAATTAATTTTTTTTAGAAGAATCACGCTAGTGCGGTTAAGTGACCATAATAGAAAATCCTTTTAAATGAACGTTTTAATAGTGGAAAAATACAGAATAAATTTGATAAATCTATTTAAATAGTTTATAATATTTTTTTGATAAAAAGGTAGTTTAAAATATATTTGGAATAGAAAATATGAATTTTCAAATATTAGAAAGTGGTTTAAATCAAATAAGCTTATATAGCACTTTCCGTAGTACTTTTATGCTGCGAATTCTATAATTTTTTGAATATGAGTTTAAACGTAACGATTTGCCCTAGAATCAATTATAAATATTTTTAAAAGGAAAATTAAGCGTTTAAAAGATAATTTGGAATCTTTATAATCAATTTCGAAATAAAGTTGATAACTCAGTATGCAGAAACGACTAGTACATTTGTCCCGCTTGTGAGATTTGGGAAGGTAAAACAAGGTGTTTAACTAAGGTTAGGGATGGAGCAACCAGTGCCCTAAACTTACCTGGCTTCTGTTTTCTCTTCTTAGGCGGGGGGTGCAATAGATCGAAAGGAAAGCCCATATACTCTAAAAAGATTATATTAAGTTTTCCAAAATAATATAGATTAATATTATCAAAAATTTAAGCAATCTCCAAAATGAATAAACTACAGCTTGGATTGCATAGAGATAATCTTCTTATACTTGATGTTAAATCCAAAGAGGGAACTCATCCTACTCGTGGAATTTAAAAGGTGATCTCACCGTTATTCCACCCATAGCACTTGTTAAATAGAGAAAATGATATTGGTTAAAATTAAAATGATTTATATGATCCTATTTGCTCAATAATGTTGGCTAAGATTGATTTTAGGGCTTACAGTAGATGATGTCTTAGATAACATTGTTTTTGACCCAATTAAAAGTTAAAAAATTATGGATCGATGATAAGTAAGAAAATAGGAAAATATTTTCCCAATTGATAAGTGAATTAACTTAGAATTACTCTAAGGCAAAAGGAAGAGATTTTGTAATCATCCAAATGAATTAAAGTGAAAAGAGACTTAATAAATCCTGTATACTCATATTCACTTTATATCAGTGATTAGATTTCGAAAGAACCAGAGTTGGATTTAGGCGATTCCTATCCAAAAACCACTTCTAACCAATTTACATGTTCGAAAAATGAAGACCTGCTAGAGAGAATGAAGAACGAAGACTAGGGATTTTCGGGATGAAAGGACTGCTTGTTGGTAATTCTGGTTAGCTACTAAATACTAAGTAGTAGTGGTGCTTTCATTTCTAAAATTCTTTGGGTTGTAAGGACTTTTGCTACTAATCCATGGGTTAATTCTCGACAGGATGTGGTCGTAGAGTACTTCAGTTTCGTTCAGCCCTAGAATGAACTTGTATGGATGAATGTTTGACAGTGCATTCTTTGAGATTACGTACATTGGTTTTTACAAACATACATCTATGGTAGCGAAGAAGGCAACTTCTTTTTGCTTAACGCCCTCCTTAAAACATACGAGCTTAAGGGTTGTATTTTTATGGAAGGCAATAGTAGTCGATGAAAATGGCAACGTGACATTCAGAGATGTGATATGTACTATGTGAAAAGATAATCGTTGCCTCAATCCCCATCAATCGGAAATGGCCAAAACAGGGTTAGATGCGGCAATGCTAAGTTGATCATTCCCAATTAGGGTATGATCATCCCCTTCTAGATATATTTCTTCCCGCTATGACATTTGGGATGTCAATTAATGTGATGTATGGAAACTGAGCACTCGGATAAAGGTCGGTAACGACCGAGGGATGATATATTCGATACTATCTAGTTACTGGGATAGGCCGGTCTTGTGTTGGTGGAAGATCCTTTGTGATGGTCCTTGGTAGATTCCTCTAGAGATGTACTGCCGGAAGGTAGTCCCTTTACCTTGTTATTTGTATGGAAATCCATTCTACAATAAGAACCCGTGGTTTTGTTTGTACTGGCGTAATGAATAGCCCTGAAATGCTATATGGGTAACCATTTCGACTAAGATAAATAAGTTTATTTGCAAATGTTGTCAAAGAGATGACATTAAAAATAATATCAAATGTTTCGATATAAAAGTGTTTTAGTTATCATAAGGTAAAAACCCATCCGTGTTTATCTATGAGCATGGTCTTATGAGATACTCTTTCTTTTCAAAGGATTTTATTCAGAAGCTAATATATGACACTGTCCTTTATTATTGAGTTTTTCTCACGCTGGTTTATCAAGTATGATCTGGGTATTTTCAATACTCGGGTCATATCCAATTAGTTTCATGTTTAGTCGAAGACGGTTGGAGTTTCCAAAGGAGAGCTGGAGATATTTATCTATGTATGGACGTATTCTATCATCTACTGATGTTTGTTTTGTTTGATGTGTTTCAGCAATTGTAAGGACAAATGTTTATGACCGTCCAAGCTGAATTTAGGTTAGACTCTGATATATGTATTTTAAAAAATTTCCACTGTAAAGATATTTGTGCAATACTATATGTTATTCTATTTATGTGAGATTTTGTTCTGCCTATTTTTCTTTATTACCTCTGATAATCCACCATTCCATGCAATTTGGGTCTAACATGTGTGGTTTATTGTCGGCACAAAGGGTACAGAATCGTGGGTCATCACATTAACACAGTCTACTGTGTTTTAAATACAGAAATGTTATATCTAAATATCATTCGACTTGTGATTAAAACTTTCTGGACTTTCCATTTCTTTTTCTTCTTTTATGTTATGCTTCTCCATTTATTTCTTACCTTTAGATTCAATGGCTCTCGACTTCAATTTTCATGAAATTTCTGATTTACATTTGAATTGGAGTGTCGAATTAGGTTTTTTCGATTTTGGAATGGATGGCGATGACTTGGATGATGGCGACTTAGGCGGCAACGGCTAGGGCATGCTTTTGACGATGGCTTCAGACGATGGAGGAAACGGTTAAAGTTGGAAAATTTAAGAAAACATGCTACTGTCCTTTAGCCTAAATTTTAAAAGTTGCATCCTAGATTTAAAAATTAGTTTAAAGTTTTTTTAAAACTAATTACCTCTTTGAATTTATATAAAAATTAATTAGATATGGAGTCTTCAATATAAAACATTGATTTGCAATAGCCTTCGATTGCAAATTTATAGGAGTGAGTTGCTTGGGATGATGTGATAATGAAATATCTCAATAGAGATAAACTTTGACCTAGTTTTCTCAAGAATAGACTTGAAACTGGACAATGTCGTTAGCTTCAATCGATTGCCATGGGTTAGCTCTCGACCAGACTGTTATGCTATTCTATAAGCAATCGACTGAATGTGCACCAGTTTACACTAGAGTGGTTCTGCCTTGATGTTTCTTAATTCTGGGCATAGATTTCAAACAACTACATTGAACCTCTTAGTCAATTGAACCGTTGATCTAAGTTGGAGCCTCTGCTTCTTGAACTTCAAACCTGCGTAGCTTCTTCACCACAACTCCAAATGACACATCATTTTATCCATTACAAAATTAACACTCTCCTCTTCGATTTGATATGTACTATGTCATATAATTTTAAAACATCACCTCGATACAATAGGCGAATCAACATCTTTCTATCAGCTTCAACTCACCAATAAAAAACTTGCCGGCTTCACGCATCAAGTCCCGATACCACAAGGCCAAGCTAATTAATAGCGTAGAGCTCAAATATCTCTCCACCTTCTATTCTAATCACAAAATAGATAACATGGATATGAAACGTGCAAGGTTCATCAAATTGTTCAATCCTATCAATATAGCATACTCATCTCTCGATGGAATAAACTAAGAGCATAATGGAGAATCATGTGGTACCGACACCACCATCACACATCAAGCTAGAACATATCCAATATATTGCTTATCACTTAAAATCTTCCTCCCAAGATTTTTTTCTTTGACTTTCCCAAGTGTACACCATCAAACTTGATAGACTTAAGGGTATGCCTTAAGGGAAAGCTTTTTTGTTTAGTTTCTTGTTATGTGTGCCTCTTATAGATGATATAAATAATGATTACAAGCATCAAACATATATAAATAGAAAATCACTAATTACAGTATTATATCAATTGTAATTGTGAATTGGTTGTGACTATGAGTATTAAATCAACCTAGTAACGATATTCAACTGTAAAGGTTTCATGTTAAGATGCATCGAGAAAGGAATATCGATGCATCCATTGAGAATAGTGTCTGTAATGCTCTCCAAAAGTTGGTTGGTGAATTACTCATAACCATTTGGAGCACCAAGAGGTTATGTATTTGTGATTGTTAAATGCTTATAGAACGAATCAACAAAGAGTCCTGTGTGGGTTAAATATATCTAAGTCGAAAAAACAAAACCTCAGCATGGTGATGTGCGGTAGTGTTTAGACTTGAGAATACAGTGTCGCCTAAATGAAGATGTTGTGCTTTGATTTTGTTCAACTCATGGCATCGTGACCATGATATGTCTGCTTTTGGGTGCATGCCAAAGCATTTAGAGTGAAACATTATTTAATAGAGGATTCATCTCCTTAGTACCACTATAATCGAGAGTCAACTCAAAATGAAAAACATGTAGCAGTGGAACTTTCTGTTGTCAATAATTATTATCATTTAAACGAAGGATTTTGAAGTTGGTCTTCACAATTAGCTATGAAATTTATTAGAGTTTTTGACCACTGAATAAACTCTAGATATCTAAGTGATATAATGATGATGAAAAAAAACGCGCACAAACATTTTCACTTAAAGGTATGCTTAATTTGATTTCCTACACTAGCTATAAGTAGTAGAACTTGTAACATAATGTCATACCAATAAATTCAAAATTGGTGTTGGCATTGATACCAAATTATTTGATATTATTTATAGACCAAGTCCTCGCATGTGAATCGCATAATAGAGATTGATCGAGTTGATTCCAAAAGTGATCAATTCATAAATGTTATGAAAATAAAGAAATTAATTTAAATGTTATATTAATTTATTTTAGAGAATTAATATTACTGGATAGCTATAGATTAATCAAATAATATATATAAACGTCGTATATGTTTTTCTAATTAATTAAAATAGCTTAGTAATATTTAAATAAATAGAATGGGCATTTAAATGATTTAAAAAGATTTTGAATCATAACCGAAAATTAATTTCTATTATACAGATTGACCCCCATTTTATAGGCTACATATTGATGTATTCTTTTATTTATTTAAGATTTGTTTTATTTATGGAGAGATAAGTCAGATCTAGGCCCATTTAGATGGGCTTCCATTATTATATATAATAGTGTTTTCATAAGACACTATCCACTACAATCATTTATCCCACTCCTTTAAAACTAAGATCTCCATTAGGGTTTGCTGTCTGAAAAGAAAACCTTAGAATTATACTTCAAGGTAAGAGAACATCTTTAAGGAGAAAAAACAATCAATTTTAAGGTATAACAAATAGAAAAATGATAGGTAATTCATCCATAATCTAATAATATATCTCCTTAATATTACTTTATGATTTTGGCATTATAATTGATTATAGGATAATGAGCATGTAAAACTAATTGTAAAATAATGAAATTCAAATCTATAGTTTATGTAGATTTGTATATATTATGTATAAATATTATTCAACCTTAATAAAGGTAACTAAATTTTATTTAATTTATCATGTAATATTAAACAACTACTTTCTAGGTCAAAATATTCCCAAAACTGGATTGCAAAGGGATAGGAGCAAATACAGGATTTGAGATCTAATTATAAATATAATACATGTGTATTATTTTAAAGGTAGTAAGTTTGGAGTTAGCATGTTAATGCATGTCATTTGTTTTCATCATATTGCAAAATCATGTGAGTGAAAATAAAATCTGAGATCTAATTATAAATTTAACATATATGTTTATAGTCCTAAAATGTAATAAATTAGTCAAATTATTATTTTATATTCATATTTGGACTTTAAACACATTAACATTTAATGTAATTAGTAATCCAGATTTATGTAATACATGAAGTATATACTCAAACTAGTATATATCTTATTAATAAGTATGTTTATATAAGGCTGAAAATTATAAAGATATATTAAGTTATATACATTATTTTATATCTCTCACATGCATAAATACACATACATACATGTTGTCATACAATTACTACGTGAATACAAATTTATATGCCACATTGTTTCTCGATTTTCTTACAAAAAATAATGGGCCGTCCCGCTAAGATTTCAACGCTCTTGCCATGTAACACCTAGCCTCTTTGACACTTGATCCAACCAATCATCTAATAAAGCACCTCACAACTTCCCTCGAAGGATTTCAATGTCGTGACACACACTGGGACCAAACAACGATCCTTCCGGATTTACACTCGGTAGGTTACCTCGAGTACCATGCACAAATCATCCAACTTACCTCGCCACCAAAGTACCTGCCCACAACATTAAGATCTCACTATCCCTTGTCCTCTCTAGCCCCTCGATCGCCACTGCCCGCTACTCCCTTGAAGACCGGTGGTCCCGACCAATTTTTTTGGTCCTAACTTGGCAGGCCTATGATAAAGTGCATGGTTTCTCCTACATAAATAAGCAATGATTTTGTATTGTTCCACTAATAAGATCATCATAAAAGGACACCATTCATCTAACAAAAGTGTAGCTATGCAGCAACCACCTCCATATCCTTCTCTGTCCATATGACAACGACATCATTGTTCAACAATACCATTTTGTCCTCATGCCACCTTTTTGACACAACCATGCCTCAGTGCAGCCCACCAGTTGTCCTTTATCCTAACCATTCACTCCATCTACCAACTGAGTTATCCCATATATGAACCTTACATCTCCATCATTGTCCAACAACGACATTCTAACCTCATGCCACCTTACAACTTCATCAATGGGATCAGATAAGGAGTAGTGGATTGGGAACAAACTTGTTGTATGTTGTGATCCTGATAGTCCCATGATGATGAGTTATGATCCATCCTATAACATAAGAATCCTATATATTTTCATCAAAGATTTTGATTTTCCTCCCTAAACATATTTAAACTCATTTGGCCCATTGACATTACACTTAGGCATATGATTCTAGAAGGAAGTTAGAAGTTAAAAAAAGAATTTATGACTAATGGAAAGGAAAAATATTCAGTTTCATGGATAAAATAGCAAAAATTTAACTTGAATTACTTATTTGAAACATAAAGGGAAGGGAAGTCAACAAAAAAATAAATTTGTTGATTTAAAGATGCAATTGAATAATATTGTACTATTGGAAGTTATAAAAGGTATAGTTGAAGTGGAGTTTTACCTAAAAAGTTAGAAAAGCTAAAGGGATATTGTTAATATTGGAGTTTCAATTGATTGGATTCCTTTAACCAATCGATTGATAAATCCTTCCCAATACGGATGAAATTTTTATTTGAAGTGCCTAGAGTTTATTTTGTGGTCAGCTCAATGACTTGGCTTAGCGATTAGTTCATAATATCGATTTTAAATAATTGGCATTTATATTCTTTTGTTTTATATCATTATGATATTTGAAAGTGGGCTAATAATCTAATAACATGAATACTCAGTATATAATCAATAAGCTAAGTAAAGTAAATAAATAAGTGCACCAACAATTTTTATAATGGTTTGGACTTCTCGTCCTACATCCAGTCCTGGACTCTTTTTGGAATTTCGCTAAACAACCATCAATTGACCTGGACGAACATGTATCTACAACACTACCTAAAAAACCAAATAGGACTTTACTTAAAGAAGAATAATTCCATCTTTTACTTTGACTTGTTTTTTACAACACTAATAAGTCAATTTCAAGTAAACCATTCCTATAATCTCTCTTGATGATGTATAATGTGAAAGTGTATATATAATTGTTTGAAAGCTTTTGAGATTGTTTACAAACATTGAATTGAAATTATACGAGTAAGAATATCAAGTTGTTATCAAAAATCTCAAAAGTAATCTACAGTTATAAAGTTAAAAAGTTGTAATGAAAAGTTATAACCACTAGAAAAAGATACAACCATTAAAAAAGTTGCAACCTTTTGGAAGAAGATGACTCTTTATTCAAAGTTTTGGTTATTACGTCCGACCAAATGTCTGAACTATGATTCAGAGTCCAAACATTTATAGATTCGAAAAGCCACTTCTTTATTTGAAAACAGATAGTTTTTGGACATTTGAATACTTCAGTCAGACGTCTGAATCTATAATCCGATGTCTGGTTGAGATTCAAATATATGAATACAAGTAAAATAAGCTATAAAGAACAGGAGCATTCAAACAATTAAGGCTTTTATTCAAATAGCTAAATATTCAGTCAAACGTTTGAAAATTAGTCTTAGACGTCTAAACTTATTATTTTGGTAACCAAAGAGCAAACAACTTGGAAAGTGTAGATTAAAGATCTAAATATGTTGACCAAACATCTAATTTTTTTAAAAACTGACTATTTCTTTACAAAAAAATTTCCAAGTATAAAATCAAATGTTTTAAATATTGTTTCTAAGTAAAATCAAGTTAGAAAATGTTGTACGTGTGTGCAACATCATCAAAGAGATATTACAAAATTAAAACGCCTGATGTTACACCCCATAATTTTTACAACAAGTATTAAAAATAAATAAATTAATAAATATTAAAATCAAAAAAAGAGTTTTCATAAACATCAATTTTTTATGAAACCTGCACCATTGGGTTCGTGGTGATTTTTTAATGGATTTTCATATATAAATTTTTTAAATTGGAATTTAAATGAAAAAGTTACCGACGTTTGAAGTTTACGAATTAGAAATAATTATATATGTAATTAAGGTAATAAAATAATTAACAAACTTTAATTACTATCAATTAGAGTTAACTGACAGTTAACATAACTTAAACGTTAAGTAAGTTAACTGTGGAAAGAAATTGTATCAGCTGGTTTAGTAAGGAATAAGCAAAACAAATTAAACATCACTAATTAATTACCATAATTACATACGATCAGTCGACCTCTAACTTGGGTTAGTTGACCGCTAGGGGGCCCGCAATGGACTAGTTGAAATGTTAGACGTGGAATTTTGATATGACCGAACGGTCGGATTTAAAACAATTTAATCAAACGATTGATATTGATTCAAACTCCTATAAATATGGACCTAACCCCTCACTTTCTTCTGATATTTTCTAGATCGATGTCGGAGCTCTACCATTTTCTCATTTCCACAAAAAATTTAATTCCTAAAAATAGTTATAGTTTACATGCGTATACACAAATGGAGAATAGTAGAGATCGATTGAGAAGAAGAATATGGTCGAATCAAATTGTCAAACTCAAGGTAAATTATAAATCTGAATCAAAAATCTAAATTAAATCAAAATCTCTTCTCTGATTTAGATTTGTGATAGGTATATATATGCTTGTGGTATATGTATTCAAATAGGGGGAAAAAGAGTGCTAAACTAAACATTAGAGACTAAGTCTGGAAATTTGGAATGCTAAAAAGGTGAGTGAGTAATTAAATATTTTTATATAATATTATATTTTAATAGTTTTAAATCTATTCATGCATGCCTAAAATATAAATTAGTGTTGTAGGCTAAAATTGTATATATGTAATGAATTAATAAACCATGCCTAAATATTCTATGATTGATAACTTGAAATATATATTGCATGTATGTGAATCTGGAAAACATTGAGTGGTAGTAGTCCTTGAAACTTATAAATTTCGTAATAGTTCCAGATTTGTGGATTTAAATAAGATGTTCAAGTAAAATGTAAATTAAGTTATCATAGTAAATTATTCGGGTTTAAGTAGTATTTTAATTCATTGAAATATAGAGGGTTGCAATGCAAATTCCTATAGATTATCAAGTTCAAATTTATAAATAAAAGTGTATCGTTAGAAATGATAAGGAGTACCTAAAAAGAAAAGGATGTATAAATAGGGATATTTACCATATTGTGTACTATCTATTTGAGTAACTATAAAAAACATAATTTCTTGTAATAACAAAAATTCTCCTTTTGAATAAGACATAGACATTTACACTGGTAACCTTTTCTTTGGGAGAGATGTAATTCCAATGCATTAAAATGCAGAAATCTCTAAGGATTAACTAAAAGATAGTAAATGTGATAATAATAATGGCATAAGAAAGGAATCAATATATATGCAATAATAGGAAATAGAAATTAGATAATAATGGTGAAAAAGTAGGCAAGTAATAAGTTAAAATAGAAGGGTATGGAAAGTCCACTAAACAAGGAAGGGAAATAAAGGTTAAAAATGGAATAAAGGTAAAAAATTAAGTTGTGGGAAAAGGGAGGGGAAAGTTATTTAGATCTTTTAAAAGCAAGCAGTAAATGATCTTAAATTGAATAAGAAGTAAACACATGAGAAGTAAAGAAATGTTATTAGCGGTGAACATTGGAGGCGTAATTGTCAAACAAGTAAGAATGTGTGTGTATACACATATACACACACTTAGCCTCAAGTATGCGTTTATGATGGGTGTGAATTATTAAAGTTCATAAATAAATTAGATGGATAAAAATGACAGTTATTAAAATGGATTGGAATACGAGGTTAGTAGTGTTACACAATAGAAGTCTGTCCACTACAAGGGGCTAATAACAGTTGTGTATACATTATACCGATGTATGGCACATTCAACTTAAGACCCATGGAGTTATATACACTTGCGTATAGGTGAAAGTATACCCCAGTAGGGTCTTCTTCAATCTTTTAGGAGTGATATTGCCTTGATTTCATCAAGCAATCTAAATGGAGCGGTGAGAAAGAACTGGTGTTATGTCAATGTGTTGGTACCATATTAGGGAGTAGGAGCTGTCCATATGTCGAGAATGTCATCCGTCCTGAGTGGTCAGAGGGAAAGACGAGGGTTACATCTAAATGGGCTACACCTCTTACTAGTGTAGGTCGCATTTAGGTCATTCAATACCATAGTTATTTGCTAGTTTGTTTGTTAGGGGCAGGCTAGATAACCCTTTAGTGAGATCTTTCAAAATAAGTGGGGTAGTCCAAGGAGCTAAGTCCTATACAGTTAAAGGAGTTGAGTCATCAATAGTCCATAGAGCTGAGTCTACAATAGGAAACAAACAAGTAGTAAATCCGCTAGGAGAAATAGAATATGGCTGACTATTGTAAAGTCATTATTAGGCACTGCGGTAATTCCTTGATATGCACGTCGATGAGGACGTGGCATTGATGATGGATCTTGATGGGGTGATGGTTAAGGATACTAGCGGAGATGGTATCTGGGTCTAAATGGGACTGTGGTACTTATACATACACATACACATACACATGTAGTTATCGTCTCTTCACGTAGATGGGGCATATCATACATGTACGTGGAGTCGAGACGACTAAGTAAAATAAAATGACATAACATGTGATGGAAGATAATCGACATAAACTAGTATTATGTGCAAAATGTAAAATTTATCAGTCACCATAACCTTGTTCTGACCCCCTCCTCATCACAACTCATAAGATAGCTTTAGAGGGGCAGGTACTGGTGCAAGGCGGGAACAGTGGAAAGATAGGTTTCCTTATGCATGCTCGTATTGACAAGGACACTAGATATTGGAAGTCTTAGTCATGGCCAGTAACTACATGATTTATTATATTGTACTATTCCATTGTGAGATATATCGATTGTGCTCATATGTGCATTTATTTATTTACAGGATATTAAATAAACGTCCCATACTTTGGTGGATTTGGGTTTTTGATTTAGCGAAAATTTAGGCCCACTGGGGTGTAGGTTGTCACATTTGATATCAGAGCTTAAGTTAGTCGATCTTGAAAATTAGGAAATGTTGAGTGAAGTATTTGTATTTTTCCTACAAATATTATTAAACCCAAAAATGGCTCAACGCTGGAGATGTTGCATAAGATTTTATTATTTGAAATGGACACAATACTACCCATGAGCTATAATTTAGTTGTGAAGTTGTTCAAAAGTTCGAGTTATATATTCAAGGATAAAATAGGCAAATCGCTTAAATGTGCAATAGTTCATTATTTAACGGGAAAAATAGGCAATTCATTATCACAATCCTTTGTTCATATGCCAATGGGGATAATAGTCATATGCAATGTAAACACAATTTAGGCAAGGACTTAAGTGGCCTTGTTCAAATTGTCAATATGCAAGTCCAAATTTAAATCCAAGTCCAAATATAAGTCATATGCACGTCCATTCTCCTAATAATAGCCAAAGATACATATATCGAAGGTATTATGCTATGCAATATTTATTGTCTAAGTCCTTATATGCAAAAAGTTATAATTATATCAAGGAATTCCCAAATCAATTTAGGGTTTACAACTTGTGATTTTTAGAAGTAGAGAAAAGAAAGCGAATCACCCTTTTTTAGCAATGATGTGGTTCTATTTATTCAGGTAAGGGCATGCGGGATGGCAGCCATGTATCCATAAACTAGATACCTGCTGTCGTTTTGTATCGTTGATACTTGGTATCCTTCTTTGCATTGCTAATACTTGACATCTTCTCTGTCTTTTAATACTCAACATATTCTTTGCATTGCTAACACTCGACATTCTCTTCACATTTTGATACTGGACATCTTCTTTTCTTTGTTGATATTTGGCATTCCCTTTGCATTGTTGATACTCGATGTCATGTTGAGGCTCGATACCATTTGTTAGTAAGTGCTTTACAATAATTATTGTTGTAGAGGCTCTATAATAGTTGACATACCACTGGCTTGTTATTTATAGAAGCTCGAGATCCTCTACTTACGACTATATACTCGACATCCTTTAGTAGCATGACATCTTTTCTTTTTCACATACTCTACAACAATCTGTATTGTAGAGGTTCGACATCTCTTTTTCTCCTAAGTTTGTTGTAGCTCAATATCCCTAAGTATTTTCTAGTTCGACATTCTCTTCTTTTTATGGACTTGATATCTTCATTCTTGTTAATGATTGACATCAACTTATGCTTTTTAAATATGGATCGATATCTCTTTATTGCTTATTATCCATTTGAAGTTTGATAATATATGTTTCTTATAAACGTTCGACATCCATGTTGTGGTAGAAGCTCAACATTCCATATTCGACATCTTTTACCTCTATATGCTCGACACATCTCTTATTGGTAGCTTCATTATCTTTATTACTTATATGCTTAACACACCCCTCTATTCATAAGTTTGGCAACCTTTTAGGATCATGGTATTCTCACTTAGATGCTCGATACCACTATTTATACATGCTTGCTACTATTTATTTATGTTTTATAGCTTTCCTTGCCTACAAGTTCGACTTTGTCAAATCACTTATAGGCTCGTTATCTTTATTGTCTTAAAATCCCGATATCTACCCCTTAGTGCTTCTCTGTGCAGTTAAAGCGCTCGGCAGATTCAAAGCGGTGGAGGTGAAAAAAGTCATAGCGGGGATACAGCGAGGATATAGCGGGATATAGCAGATAGCTCTAAAATAGCATATAAAACTTGTACTTGATGTTTTTTCAAATATATAAATGGTAATTAAATGAAAAATTATCACTCAAATTGAATTATAATTAGTACATAAATAATTTTAAATAAAAACATGTGCGAATATACTTTTAATAAACGTAAAACTGTTATATAACATAATTAAATTTAGTATAATATTTGAGTATGTTCATTTCTGAAAATATATTAAAAATTAAATCAAATAAATTAGTTTCATAATTTTTATAATGTATAAATGTAATTTTTCATTTCATTTTATTAAAGAAGATATAGCAGAAATAGTGGAATATAGCGGGAATAGCGGGATATAGCGGAAATAGCGGGGCTTAAAGCGGAAAGGCTATATTTTGGGGATATATGGAAAAATCGTAGCAGCAGAAATCCGCTATATGATATAACGGGGTTATAGCGGGGCATTAACTGCACAGGTGCTTCTATATCTTCTTATTGATTTTGCTATTTCATTTTTATTTGATTATTCCTCTAGCATAGTAGCCAAAAAATATGTGGATAACATTTGCCCCCCTCCTTGTATGAAAGAAGCTTTCTACACTTTAGTGAAGAACCTTGTATCCTTTCACCATTCCAATTCTCTCATGCCATGAGATTATCTCTACAAGTCATATTTCTTTTGAAAAACATAAGGTGAATAGTGATGATTTCATTATTTTCAATAAATTATCTCTTTCCCAAATTGATTATCTTGTTTTTGTAAATTCGTGAAAATTTTTCCTTATTGATTCTTCACAAGTTTGAAAACTTGGTTTTTAAAACTTATTTTCTTGGAATAATTGTTGCATAAGCAGAATTTTAGACAAATCTTTTTGGATTTGGTAAATATATGAATTAATTTGTCTTCTTCTTCATATAAAGGAGCTTTTTTATTTCAATATAATGCCAATTTTAACTAAGAACACTAGAAATCTGCTCGACAAGAGGACCATAAATTCAGTTAGCAAGAGGACCAGAAATCCATCTAGTAATAAGTCCGTAAATTCACTTGATAAGTAAACCAAAATTTATTTGGAGAGAAGATCATAAATCCTTAAGAAGAATAGAAATCCATCTAGTAATAATACCATAATTTCATTTGAATAGAAGACCAAAAATCCGTCCGATAATAATACCATAATTTTGTTTGAATAGAAGATCAAAAATCCCTTTAGTAATAATACCATAATTTCATTTGAATAGAAGACCCAAAATTGATCTGGTAATAATACCATAAATTCATTTGAATAGAAGACCGAAAATCCATCTTGTAATATGTCTCAACTAATAGGAGACTGGAAATTTGAGCAATAACGGATGTTCTCGTTATTTACTAGAATATTTTGGACCAAGAAAACTTCGTAGATGTCCATATTTGAGTAATAGATAGTTCTTATCCCTTTCTTTCAAGGTTGCCCTATTCTTAGCTTATTGTTAGATTGGTCATGCTTAATTACACTTTTTTTTAAGAGATTGCTTTGGTCCATTCTTAGGATGAAGTCACATTTGTTTGATTGACTTCCTTTGCCCCTTATTAGCTTTTAGGTAATGATTTAAGTTTTGATTGGTCTCTTTCACTTATTATCATCTTATATGTGATGATTTAAGCTTTGATTGAACTCCTTTTCCCCTTATCACCTTGTAGGTGATGATTTAGGTTTTGATTGAGCCCCTTATTACCTTATAGGTAATGATTGAGGCTGATCGGTGCGTTTGGTTAGCCATCTTGGACAGAACCAAAGTCTTACCTATCCTTCCCTAGGAGGCTCTTTAGTCAGGCCTTATAAGCGAAACTGAAGGCTGGTTCGGTGCTTTGACTAGGTTATCTTAGGCGGGACCAAAGCCTTACTCTATTCTCCCTTTGGGAGACGCACTGTCCAGGCCATGTAGGCGGGACCGAAGGCTTGTTGTGCATTGGCCAAGACATCTTAGATAGGACCAAATGCTTACTTTGACCTCCCTCTAAGAGGTGTTTTAACCAGGCCCTTATGGCGGGATCAAAGACATTTCCTTCACCCTTTATTACCATTTAAGTAATGGTTTAGGCTTTGATTTCCTTATAGTTCCTTTCTTTCATTTGATTATCAATCTCATAGACATACCTGTCTCAATTTATTTATTCATCCATTGTAGGAAAGTAA
Source organism: Allium cepa (assembly GCA_030765085.1). NCBI lineage: Eukaryota > Viridiplantae > Streptophyta > Magnoliopsida > Asparagales > Amaryllidaceae > Allium > Allium cepa. The sequence goes on along the minus strand of CM060945.1, from coordinate 953,704,013 downwards.
GGCCTTAGATGCTCAGCTTTCCAAGTTCTTGCTACACCATTTTCATCAGTTCGGCATCGTTGATAAGTCCCTAGTAGGATTACTTTATGAATAACATGGGGTCCTTTCTAACTTGGCCTGAGTGGTCCGTCTGTTGGGTTTTTGGTATATGGCATTACTTTTTTCTACTTATTGAAATGATCATTCCTTAATTTTAAAGATGTAATGTTTTTGATATTCTTTATTGATATTCGACCATTCGTTTGGGTGTTTCATCCCTTAGTTCATTAATCAAATCTAGGTATTCTTTTCTTAACTCTTGATTGAGATTGAGGGAATATCCAATCCAATGAGATGGTATTTCAACTTTGATTGGTAGCATTGCATCACATCCATATATAGGAGAAAATAGAGTATGCCTTGTTGCAGTTTTAGTAGATATTCGATATGCCCAAGCACAAATGATAGCTCTTCTACCCAATTTTCTTTTGCTTTGTCCAACCATTTCTTGAGAATAGTATTAATGGTTTTGTTGGCAGTCTCGAAGGCTCCATTAGCCTTGGGGGAGCTACGGACGAAAAACTTTTGATTATTCCATTCTTATTACAAAATCTGGTGAATTCCTCACTTTTAAATTGAGTTCCATTATCAGATATTATTTGTGCGGTATTCTAAACCGGGTAATTATATTCTTAATCACAACTTTTAGTACATTTCTCGATGTTATATTTAGTAATGGTTTTGCTTCTACCCATATGGTAAAGTAGTCAATAGCCACGACTGCAAACTTTATTCCGCCTTTAGATATATGCAATTGTCCAACTAAGTTGATTCCTCACACATCAAAGGGCCATGGACATAAGACCGACGTTAACTCACTTGGTGGCACATGTGGAACTGTTGAAAATCTCTGACATTTCTCACATCACTTTACGTAGTTTGCTACATCTTTATTCATACAAGGCCAATAAAGACCTTGCTTCATTACCTTTTGGGCTAACTTTGTGCCATTAGAATGATCTCCATAGAAACCTTCATGGGCTTCTCTCAACAATTTGTATCACTTTCTGGACCGACACATCTCAAGTAAGAAAGCGAATATCCTTTTTATAAAGTGTTCCATCCATCATAATAAAGGTTGGAGCCTGGTGTTTCATCCTTTTGGCTTCCTTTTTATCTTCTATTAGTTTCCCTTCTACCAAGTATTTTACAATAGACGTCATCCAATTGTTCTCGTATCGATTATTCATTTCTATATGGACCATTTCTTCCTGAATTTCATCGTTTCCACTTCCCAGTTCCTTTTATTTTTCCACGTGCATAAGTGCTTGAGATCTAGTCAATACCATAACTTCATTTTTTGGTTTAGGGACATTTTCCTCAATACTAGGATTCCGTTGAAAGCCTACTGGAAAAATTCTGGTTTTGGTGCTCCTCGCGACCTAGTTAGTTTAGCCAAAGAGTCGACTTGGGAATTTTCTCTTTAGGTACTTGGTGTACTAAAAAATCTTTAAACTGGGTCACCATTTTTATCACCTTTCTGACATAAAGGATCAATTTTGTATCTTTTCGTTTGATATGTCTGATTTAACTGGTTGACCATTAATGAGAATCAAATAAAATTTCTATCCTTATGATTTTTGACTAAAGGACTAAGATAAGTCTTGCTACTATTGATTCATACTCGGCCATATTATTTGTTGTAGGAAAGCCTAGCTTCATTGCATTATATTTGATGTCCATCAGGAGTAACGATTATATTTTCTACACCAGCCCCCTGTTTATTTGAGGCTCCATTAATAAACAACTACCATTTAGGCTTCACATCCTTTTCCATTTCCTATTATTCTTTAATAAATCATGTGCATTTGTTAACGAAATTGGTTAAAGCCTATCCCTTAATTGCAACTTGAGGTTGGAATTCAATCTCTATTGACTCAGCTCTACTCCCCATTTTACTAACCTTCCCAATGCCCCACACTTGCTCAAAACTTGCTTCAGTGGAAAATTACTTAAAACCTTGATTGGGTGCGCATGAAAGTAGGCTCTTAATTTATATATGGAGTGAGAATCAGACAGAATGTCAACTTCTCTATAACTAGATATCTAGCTTCTACCTCTTTAAACCTTCTATCAGTATAGTATATTGGAAGCTGGGTCATATTTTCTTCTCTTACTAGAACCAAACTTACCGCATGTTTGGAGATTGCCATCTAAAGCTGTAAATCCTGTCCTTCTACGGGACTAGATAAGATCGGTGGTTTTTCAAGATGTTCTTTTAATTCATTAAAGGCTTTTTATAAATCCTCTCCTTATTCAAAGTTTTTCTTTTTCCTAATCACATCGAAGAAGGAATGCACTTAAAATGGACTAAGATATAAATCTGTACAAAGCTGTTACTCTTCCTGTAACAAATCGAATTTTTGAGTTGCTCTAATAAACTAAATAATGATGTAAATTAGAGAACTAATTGAGAAATTTGAATTGGTGTTACTTTATAAAAGGTAATGAAATCCTTTTTCATTGGTGTTATTTTAAAAGAAAATTCAAGATTTGTAGATTTCTTTTAAATAATGTTCATTTTAGTAAATACTTAAGAAATCCTCTTATTCAAATGTTAGGTTATGGTTTAAGCACTTCAGTATTTTAGTTTATGAAGCTTGCTATAAATTTAAAAGAACGGATTTTTAAACTCTTATTGGGTTGTAAATTTTATCCTAAAGCCTAAACTAAGTAAATAACTAAGAAAGGAAGTGTACTTCTCATTTTTCTCAAATAAATAAACCTGTAAGTTCAGTAAATAGAAATAAAAGGAAGAAACCAGGGTTTTCTTCTTTCTCTAAAATGCAATCAAATCTTCATTTTTAAAAAAGAAAGAAAATTATAGCAAATCCAGTAAAATCAACTGGTTGATTTCAGTTTTATAGCAGTTGATTCCTATATTTGTTCGTTGTGTGTGTTGAGTGTAAGGGTTTGCTGATTCCTATTTGTAAGCTGCTGTTGAAGTCATAACTGCATAATTGCAAGGGGAAAAGGTGAGTTAACCCTCTCACAACAATCTTTGAATTTCTGTTTTCATGCTTAGCAATTTTATGTTGAATGATTGAGGACTGGATTAGTGATTTGTGTTTTTGTAGTTGAAAACTTGTTTAAACATTCCTATCCAAATTCCTTACCATAAATTAGTTTTTTAATCACTTTTCAATGTTTAGATTTCTACAAGTGAAAATTAGCCACAAGGGCCTCTTTAGCAAGTACAATTAGTTTTTAGGACACACAACTGAAATAACTACTTTTAAGGACAAAATGCAAAATAATTAGTTTCTAAGGGCTAAAAATCTATGAAATTATGTCCTTGAAAGTAATTGGACGGCTGACTTTGGCCTTGAAATTAATTTCTGTGGATGTGTGTCCTAGAAACTAATTGGACAGCAAAGTTTATCCTTCTATAAAATTCCCATTTCTACAATTAGTTACCTTATGAATACATATGTGTTTAGAGTTTATTTAATAAACATAAAGTATTGGAATTGCCTGATAGCATGCCAGAGTAGTGAGAGTCCATGGTGGGAAAGGCACTGCCTAGAGCTTGCTCCTCAGGCATCCCACGATCGACCGGTCTATGGCGACCTATCAATCGGTCGTCACATGGAGTGTGAGAACTAGGTGCTTGCCTTCCCCTCCCTGCTCTTGTGTTTTTCCCTATTGATGCTTGGTTTTGTTTTAATGGTTTGTGCCCCTATTTTATCTTATGCTTTAAGAGTTTGATTCACTAATTTGGTGATTCATTTTGGTTTAAAGATTCATATTTTTATAAACATATGTTTATCTATGATATACATATATGTATGGTTGAATACATGCAATTTTCTAAAAGGAAGATTATTACAATTCATCGATTTAAGATTTATTTCCAAATCAATTCAATTCCTTTTATAAATAACTATATCAATTAACTATTTATATTTATATAATAGATATAAAGTAGAAATAGTTTATGGATATAAAAGTAAGGTCTTGAAATATAAGCCTATTGTATTTCTAAGCAAATGTTTGTATATCTATATGGCTTTTGGAATATACTTTGTAGAACTATATATCTTTTTAATGGAATTTCCATGCAACTATACATATACCATGTACATATACATATACATATACATGTACATATACATATACATATACATATACATATACATATACTATACATATACATACATACATACATACATATATATATATACACCTTTTTGGATCAATTCCAATTTATAGTTTATTTTATGAAGTGATGAATAAATATATATAGTTGGGCAAAAAACAAGTTTATGGATTTAAAATGAGAAGTCTAAAAGTAAGTAAATATATAAAGTATTTTAGAAATCACTCATTTTATGGTAAATCATATCATTTGCTTCAGAATCGTAAATTCTTATCAGCTTTTATTTTGCTTAGCCTTTGGTTATTTATATGCTACTTTCGCATTTCTTGTGTGAATTTTGGAATTATTGCTTTCTCGCAATTTCTATCTTCATTTGAATGAAAAATCTAATTAAAAAATTTAGCAATACAAGTGGTATGGAACATTTTTATTTCTTTATCGGTTAATTCTTGGATTCATTCGATTAAATATATTAGTCGAGTGGGATTTATAATCCTTTGGTAAATATATAAGTATCGCAAAGTGGTTACAAGACATTCCACGATACTCATTTAGTTACTAATCGAGAGTATATTACACTTATCGAGCGGAGTTTACTAACTTATAGTAAATATTCAAGTAAATCCGCATGGTATGGGACGCACGGTCTTTACTCGAATGACTGCTCTTTGAAGATACATTACACTTATCGATCAAAAATAATCATCTTGTGTTGGCTTGCGATATGCTTACCTTTAGATTAGACTTGCGATGTGCTCATCTCTATGGTCCATGAGAGGACAGTAACTCATTTGACTTAGGCGTAGCCTCGTGCTCATGTCTAGTTAGGCGCGATCTTCGAATCCATCTCCAATTTGACTATTTTCAGGTACATGTCCAGTTTGTCCATGAGGGGACAATACCTCATATGTGTTCGGCGTAACCTTTGGGTGTTCGAGAGGGGACCGTACCCATGTCCAAGAGGTGACTGTGTTTTGTCCTGGAAGGGACCGTACTTCATAGTGGCATGCATGAGTGGTGAGTGTCGGCTCGTCTTTATGTTGGCGTCATTTATGTGTTTATTGATTTAAATACCGAGATTTGAGATTTGATTTGGGATTTCTCCATAATGTTGTTTTGCCTATAAAGGGATATATTTGTGTTTTATGATTTTGTGAAATATGAGATGTGTTGCCATTTACTTTCTTATAGCTATTTCTAGATTTTGGGATCATTCACTTTTAGTTATTATTATGGTATGTGAACTTGTTTTGTTTAACACACTATACGGGTTTCTATACCTTCGATGATTATGCATGCTTATTATTATGATCTCACCTTTTTGGATATTTAGAGATAGTCTGACCCATTTATTATTACAATACTCAGGTCAGACCAAGGCTTGACACAAGGACTCAGTGACTTTAGATGTATGCTTGCTGGAGTAGATAAATGCAGTGTTATCTTTGTGATAGCTTTCCATTTTGAGATGCTAGTCTATATATGTATATGTTGAAAATGCGAGTCTAGTATTTTCCTTTTTGTAGACTCACACTTTAAAGAGAAATTTAATGTATTATATTTTCGTTATGACTTGTGATTCTATGTTTTATATTATGTGATATATTATTACGAATTAAATCAAGCCACTATATTATTGTTTTTCACTTGAATTGTATACGTCAAATTCCTTCTTGTAAGGGAAAAGAAAAAATATAGTCACATAATTCGATATATCGACACTCACTCAAAGCAATATTACAGATGGTCACTCCTATCCAGCCTTATTCTCCGTATTACTCGACAATATTACTAGTAATATTCTTAGGTAATATGGGTATAAAGGTTAAGTTGTAATGCCCCACCTCTATACCCATACTAACAAAGAATATTACGTAGTAATATTGTCTTCTAATACGGGGAATAAGGCTAGACAGAAGCGACCATCCATGAGAATTTCCTGGGCTAACATCGACATGTTTTTTTCTCATGAATCATATATAATGTGTACGGTATTGGCATAAAGCAACAAACATGATGGAATAGGAATAAAACAGTATATAATACTTCACAGAGAGCACAAAATCACATAACACAGTGGAATATAAAATATAGACACGAAGATGCATATATAAGCGAGTTTATAAAACAAATACTAGACTCGCATTATACAGATATAGACACCAACATGTCTCAAAAATATACATGACATAAAAAGTCAACAACTCATACAAGTATACAATATGCACAAAGGCCTAGGACCTAAAATCACACACACACACACACATATATCCGTAAGCTAGCCTAACATCCGTGGCCAACGAATCCTACTGCCTAAAATGTCTCGGCTTCACCCCAGTATTGATAAATAATAAACGGGTCAGACAATCTCTAATTCAATAAACGTGAGATCACATGGTAATATATGAGACTACGATAGTATATCCATAACCATACATAATTTGCCAGCCAATAATTAATAAATAGCATAATTACAATAATTCACCATGTCATAAAATCATATCATGCTTATTATAAGTAAACATCTCAAAATATTGCGAATCACAATATCTTACAAACGAGAATTACAAACTAGAATGAGAGGAAGTCAAAACCAAAATATAAGCACTAAAGAGAGTCAAAACCAAAAGACAAGCATAAAAGCGATCCAAAACCAAAAGATAAGCATGAAAGCGAGTCAAAACTAAAAGATAAGCATGAAAGCGAGTCAATCAAAATAAAGCATGAAAGCGAGACAAGATCACATGGACTATCATTTTAAATATAGTGCTAACTTATCAAAATCTTCAAAACGCGAAAAGGGAATTCATATCTGAATGCAAATGCTACAAATAACAAGTAGTTGGGCTAGGTCCCTATCACCTCTAAAGCAGTACGGACTAGGTCACCAACACCCGTCAAGCAATTTGGACTAGGTCGCCAACACCTCCTAAGTTGTTTGGACTATGTCGCTGACACCTCTCAAGCAGTTAGTAAATTTCACCATCCAAATACTCTACGCAAATAAGTCGTATAATTAAAAAATAAAGTAAAACTAATGTTCTATAACCATTTGTTACTACTAAACTGTTTAAGTATATTTCTTATTTCATAGAAAAATGAAAAAGTTAGCGCAAAGGCCAATTTTCATGAAAATCACAAAGGTTTCAAAGGAGAAGTAATTGTTTATAAAGCCTAAGTAATAACTTTACAAAACTATAAAATGGCATTCAAAATACTTTATGTACTTTTAAATCTCTTCTTTTAAGTCCGTAAACCTTTTATATAAATATCACATCTCTTGAAAACATACAAATATTGGTCGAATGACCGTACTAGATATGTTGAAAAATGCATCTTATTTAAATATCGTATTTAAATCGAAATTTACATATATATACACTATTTATTTCATATAAAAGTTAATATATATAATTTACATTCAACTTTAAAAACATTATTATTATTAAAAATTCTATAAGAATTTTTCTTCATCAAAATACTTTTAAATATAAGATTCAAAAACTATATTTCAAATCCCTATTTTTGAAACCAATAATATATTTTAAACAAGCTTTATAAGTGATATCTAAAGATTATACTTAATATAACTGGTTTAAGGTGATTTCCTTTCACATGTAACGTATTTAATATATATATATATATATATATATATATATATATATATATATATAGACACACTATTCTAAATAATTTAGAATAATGGAAATTCACCAAAATGTGAAATCATCAGAATTCTAGAAATTCCAAAAATCAAGGAAGCAGTGGAAGCAAGAAATAAAAAATTTAAAAGTAAACAAAACATAACAAGGTTGTCATGAGCACATAGGATCCATAACTTATGATAGGTCGACCGGTAACAAATGACTAGTTAATTAACATTATAAAAGATCTCAAGAAGTCAAAAATATATTAAAATACAAGCACCATGAAGAAATGCAAGAATGGTTAAAGAAAACGCGAAAATTGCAATCGGGCAAAACTTCCCGAACAGTTTCAATCTTAGGTCTACGAAAAAATGCAGTTTTGACCCTTTAAACCCCAAAACTTTGCAAAACTTAAAACAATAAAGTTGTATATAAAAGTCTAAACTTTCTAGCAAGAAAAGATCAAATTTGGAATTACAGTTCAAAAATTATGGCCAAAACAACTTCTAGCTATAGATTCCATAATCCTATCTTTCATTCCTAGGGCAGTGACTCAAAGATGCAGTTTCGACCATTTAAACCTCAAAATTTTGCAAAACTCAAAACATAAAAGTTATTCATAAAAGTCAAAGATTTTCAACAAGAAAAATATCATCAAATTTGACTTACGAGTCAAAATTTATGGCCAAAATAGGTTTCAGGCATAAATTCCGTAATCATGTCTTTCGTTCTCAAGGCAACGACTCAAAAATGCATTTTTGACCATTTAAACCTTAAAATTTTGCAAAACTCAAAACATATAATCTATAGCCAAAAGTTTAAGGTCTCTGGAGAAAAAAGATCAACAAATTTAAACTTACGTTTCAAAAGTTATGGTCAAATCAATTTCAGTTTAAACTTATAAATTACTTTAAAGACGGAACCGTGGTTATACTTTCAAAACCATTTCAGGTCAAGTAAACTGCCAAATATTAAAAAGTGACCAAAGAGAAATTATTTCTCATTGAATCTATTTTCTAGCCCAAAAAGACTGAATTTACTACTGAAATCACAACCATACAAATCCATAACCAATTTGGAGAGAGAGCGGTGAGGATTACTCACCTTTCTTCCGTTAACAAACTAGTCAAACAACGGATTTGGCTCTGCTTTTACAATTTCATAAAATCTTAGGAATGATTTGACCAAAATGAAGAACAACAAGAATCATAGCACTGTAAAACTAAAATTGAAATGTCTAAAAGATAGACTAGGGTTTGAAATCATTACATTGTATTTATTAGAATTTCTAAGAATTTCTATGAATTAATTTTGTAGATTCTAGCTTAGGTTTAGAAGAGGAGAACACTTAGCTTTCTCGCTTTTGTTTTTAGAGTTTTTTATGTACCGTCGTTTGAAAAGTGATAAACTTCTCTTATGCAAACTCTTTAATTGGGCCTGGGTCAGAAGAAGACTCAATAACAAAAAGGAATTGATTTTTATTTCTTTTTAATTTATTCTACTAAGGCTCTTTTCCATTTTAAAGCTAATTTTTACAAACCATGAACAAATCTTTAACATAATTCAACTAAAAATTCATAATTTTATTTCACCTTTTTTAAATTTGAAATTAATTTTATATTTATTATATTTTCAATAAATCTCATTCAATATTTTAAAACTGATTTCCAACACTTTGAAATTTATTTCATATTTCATAAAAGATTTATTAACCTAAGAAATCTACATTTTCTTACCAAGTATATCAATACAAGGGATCCAATTATTAATTTTCCTACAAATTTCCAGTTTCCCTTTAAATTTAGAATCAATCGTTCTAAAAGAAATTATCATCTTTTTAAAGAAAAATACTTTCTAATTTCTCCATATTAAAAGAATAAAATTCAGATTCCCCAATTAATTTGCCAAAAATAATTCATTATGAAATTCTATTCAAGGTAATTAATAATTAGGGTTGTTACAAAACTACCCTCCTTAATAAATTGTGTCCTCGCAATTCAATTTTAGAGAAAAGTTTAACCGGTAGACATATTACTATTAATTGTACTTTTATTTTAAAATGTAAAATACAGTCATCAAACAATCATAGCCCAAAACTCCAGATTATATCATCTACAAATGAATATCATCCACTCCCTCCATGGGACTTCAACAACCAAAGGCCATCTAGAATTCATCTATTTTGTATGCCATATATTTAATTTATCCTTATTAAAAGTTTCTATTTTTGCATACGAACTAAAAATTATTAAGTATTGTAATTTACGGAAAATTTCGGTAGAGTCTCGTATGTACAAAAGGCATTCCAAAATTTTTCAGTATATATATATATATATATATATCTTTGTAGAGACATCCCAAAATAGGGGGGACCAAAAACAATTAAAACATAGTATAGAATGATAAAGCATGCTTTCTCTTACCATGCTTAAGCGTATTCTTACTTACCTTTAGCAAGAATAAGAAATGTTTGAGAAATTAAGCTTATTCTATATTTTGGGTAATCAAATAATGTATTGGGAAATTACGTTTGTGGAAATATAACAACTAAAGAGGAAATAAATTTTTGAAGCTAATATTTCTTAAAATGAAATGCCACTTTGAAAATATGTACATAAGTATGCATATATAGCGATTTTGAATATAAATTTATATTTACATACATGGAAGGTAATAATAGCATCAAGAAGGTTGTGTATGAAGATGCATTTAGAATTTTATGGGTGGGAAGTAATATTAATGAAGATAAACTCCAAGAGTTAATATTTTGATGATAAATACAACTGCTAAGTATTAGAAATAGTAAAAAACAGTGGAGAGGCGATGTTGATTTCACAATCAACACCGCGGCCAATGGACAAGGCAGTTTGCTACTTATGGATGGCAAAGTCGCACTGTATAATTGATAATATGTAAATTTATATGCGAACACTTATAAGATATGTACTAAAATGAATTCAATATGATTCTTTTGTTTGGTTATGTATGACCTATTATAATCTAGGTAACTATGTAAGCATAAATCCTTATAACTGTAAACCAAAGGAAGTGGAGTTAAAACATGATTTCTTTATTTAAATTAATCTGAGGCAATGAGATTTGAGCAACCTATTTTGTGAATAAAGAACATCACATGGGATTATGTGTATGTATGTATAATTCCACCTTAGGATATTGGTATGAAACAAATCTTGAATTTTAAAAAGAAAATTTTAATGTCATAAATTATATACACACGCACACTTAACACCTTAAATGCGAAGTGTTTGTAATTATAAATATATTTGTAGAATATGAGGTGTAAAGTAATCTTGTAAAAAATATTAATACATTTAATTGGTTTGAATCTTTTATTTTTTTAAAAGAAAATTCGAGATGTAGATTTCTTTTAAATAATTTTCATTTAATTAAATACTTAAGAAATCCTCTTATTTGAATGTTGGGCTATGGTTAAAACGCTTGAGTATTTTAATTTAAGAACCTTACTAGTTATAAATTTAAAAGAATGGATTTTTAAACTCTTGTTGGGTTGTAAATTTTATCCTAAAGCCCAAATTAAGTAAATAATTAAGAAGAGAAGTGTACTTCTCATTTTCTCAAATAACCAAACCTATAAGTTCAGTAAATGGAAACAGTAGGAAGAAAACATGGTTTGCTTCTTTCTCCAAAATGTAATCAAATCTCCATTTTTAAAATAGACAGAGAATTATAGAAAATCCAGTAAAATTAAGGTAATGATTTTGAAACCTATTCTATCTTTCGGACCGGTTGATTTTAGTTTTTACAGCCGTTGATTCTTTCTTTTGTTCCTTGTGTGTATTGAGTGCCAGGGTTTGCTAATTTCTATTTGTAAGCTATTATAGAAGTTATAGCTACTTAATTGCAAGGACAAAAGATAAGTTAATCCTTTCATGACCTATCTTTGAATATCTAATTGCATGCTTAGTAATTTTATGCTGAACGATTGAGAATTGGATTGGTGATTTGTGTTTCTGTAGTTGAAAACTTGTTTAATCATTCCTATCAAAACTCCTTATTGTAAATTAGATTTTCAATCTCTTCTCGATGTCTAGGTTTCTATAATCAGTTACCCTAGGAATGCATGTGTGTTTCAGAGCTTATTTGATAAATATAAAGTGATGGAATTGCCTGAAAACATGTCGGAGTAGTGGGAGTCAATGGTGGGAAAGGAAAATGTCTGGAGCTCGCGCCCCAAGCATCCTACCGATCGACCAGTCTATGGCGACCAATCACCATCTGGAGCACGAGCTCCAGGTGTTTGCCTTCACCTCTCTGCTCTCGTTGTTTTCCCTATTAAAACTAGTATTTGTTTTAACGATTCTTGTTTGTATTTTAGCTTTTGATTTTCTGAGTTTGATTCTTTGGTTTGGTGATTCATTTTGATTCAAAGATTTGGAGTTTTGTAAAAATCTGTATATCTATGTTATATATGGTTTGAATACAAGCAATTTTACAAAAGGAAGTTTATTACACTTCATCGATTTCAAACTTGTTTCCGAATCAATTCAATTCTTTTTATAAGTAACTATATTAAGTAACTATATATATATATATATATATATATATATATATCAAATATAAATCATATAAATAGTTTATGGACCTTAAAGTATGGTTTTGAAATATAAGCATATGTTATTTCTAAACAAATGTTTGTGTATCTATATGGCTTTCGGAATATAGTTTGTAGAACTATATATCTTTTTAATGGATTTTGGAACGACTATATATATATATATAAATACATTTTTAGATCGATTGAAATTTATAATTTATTTTTTCTAGTGATGAAGAGATATTTATAGTTGGGCAAAAAAATGAGTTTGTGGATTTTAAAATGAGAAGTTTGAAAGTAAGTATATACATAAAGTATTTTTGAAATCATTCCTTTTATGGTATGCCTTCGAAACCATAAACTCTTGTTGGTTTTTATTGTGCTTAGCGTTTGGCTATTTATATTCCATTTTGGCATTTCTTATGTGACTTTTGGAATTATTACTTTCTTGCAATGTCTATCATCATTTGAATGAGAAATCTAATTAAATGATTTAGCAATACAAATGGAACATTTGTATTTTTTTATCGATCAATTCTTGGACTCATTTGATCGAATCTTTTAGTCAAGTTAGATTTACAATCTTTTTGTAAATAATTAAGTATTGCAAAGTGGCTATGGGACATTAGGTGTTACTCAATTAGTTACTAATTGAGAGTATATTACATATATTGAGTGGAGTTTACTTACTTATGGTAAATATTCAAGTAAAACCATGTGGTATGGGACGCACGGTCGTTACTCGAATGATTACTATTTGGAAGTACATTACACATACCGGTCAAAAATGATCGTCCTGTGTTGGCTTGAAATTTGCTTGCATTTAGATTAGACTTGCAGTGTGCTCGTCTTTGTGGTCCATGAGAGGACAATACCTCATTTGAGTTAGGTGTAATTTCATGCTCGTCTCTAGTTAGGCGCGATCTGCGAGTCCATCTCTAGTTAGACGTTACTTTCGGGTACATCTCTAATTTGCCCATGAGGGGACAGTACCTCATCTGTGTTCATGATAACCTTCGGGTTCGTCTTTGTGCATCCGAGAGGGGACCGTACCTCTGTCCGAGAGGGGGACTGTACCTTTGTCCGAGAGGGGACTATACTTCTATCTTAGAGGGGGCAGTACCTCATAGTGGCATACATGAGTGGCGAGTGTCGGTTCGTCTTTGGGTTTGATGCCAATTACGTGTTTATTGATTTTAACGTTGAGATTTGAGATTTGAGATTTGATTTGGGATTTCACCATAATCCTATTTTGCCTATGAAGGGCTATATTTGTGTTTTATGATTTGGTGAAATATGAGATGTATTGCCATTTACTTTCTTATAGCTATTTCTAGATTTTGGGATCGTTCACTATGAGTTATTATTATGGTTATTAACCCAAAATATGGAACAACACCCTGGTTTGAGTGTGAAAGCACCAGCCCTGTTCTCACAGAGAAATCATGTAAATAATAAATGCATAAAAAGTATGGAGACAACAGATTTTTTAGTGGTTCGGTTGTTAATGAAGCCTACGTCCACTTTATAGTTTTATTATAGACTGATCACGATTATAAGAAGTGTTTGATTACAAGATTCTTAATTGTCCATGGCTAGATTGGATCTCCAAGGTTAGAATCCACTGGTGAATCATAGTGTACCCCTTTGGAGATTGTTGTGAGGGAGGTAGAGAGTGAAGAAAGTTTCCAACAGAGCTTCCGCGACCAGTCCGGAGAAGATCCAGTTTGTGTTGCAGGTAGGATGGTATTTATAGAGATCAGAGAGCTTCTGTGCCAGGCCAGTTCGCCACTTTCTTGCAGATGAATGTAGGCAGATCTATAGGAGTTTAGCTCACGACCCGAGCCAAAATCCTAGATCACTAGCGATCCATGGTCTATGAATCGCTAGCGATCCATAGATTTAGCTTACACGCAAGCTAATGACTTAACTCCTATCTCCATTGTTCCCTCATGCTAGGTCATGAGAATTTTATTATTTATATGCATTGCTAGCGATCCATAGTGTATGGATTGCTGGCGATCAATACACTTAATGTTTTTTTACACCTGTTCTCTTAGGCCTCTTTGCTCCTTTGCGCCTTAGCGAATCATGATTTTTGTATGGATCGCTGGGGATCTAAGCACTTGGGTTATCTCTGGAGTTTGAAGTCTAGGATGCTTTCATGGCCTTGTATCGACGTTGTTCATGTAGTCTCATTGCACGTTGCTCCGTTTTGATGACGATCTACTAGCTGGTTGTATTTAGGTGCTGATTGGACTGAACGGACACTGATTTCTTGGTTTAGTCAAATTTAGTCGCCGCTTTAGTAATATGACTTGGCACTCATTAACTTGATGCTTTAGCCATTTTTGTTTGAGTTCTGTGCTATTCTGACATCACGAAAATGTTCCATCCTCTGTTGGATCCTGCTGGTTTAAAAACCCTGATAACATTTTCCCCCCAGAGTACATCTTTATTGGAAACCAGGCATGCTCTGGAAGTTATCAATTGTAGTATTTGCCTGTCGAATTCCAAGCGATCGTGTTTGAGTTCCACGGATACGTAGCAGGTTATGCTACCGTTCACTTAGTTTTGGTCTCGACCACTACTGCTTGTCATAATGGATCGAATCTCTCTCCATAGCTTCACGGTATACTTTGAAATAATGGGTAGATGTCATAGCGTGAGTTTGGGAAATTTTGCCTTCAACCTCATGGGCTGCTAGTGATCCATGGATGCTGGATCGCTAACGACGCGATTACTTCATTTTTTGCTTTCAAGAGTATAGGTCATTAGCGATCCATAAATGATGGATCGCAGGCGACCCAATGACTTTACAAATTTTCTACTCCCTTCTTTTTTATTTGCCTATATATAGGCTATTCTAGCCGATCAGTCCTTTTATTTGAGCCGAGCCAATTTCTTCGTGTGATCCAATCATCTTCCTCATATGATCTATACCCAAGGCGATTCGATTCCTCCAACGACTCGATTCTCCCACCATGATTTCCTTTTGCGTCACCATCATCGGAGCATTACCGTTGATTTCTCAGGCCAACTTTGTAACAACATTGGTTTTAGTGATTACTTGTAAGTATTAAACTATAACAGTAGTTATAATTTAATATTGAGAATTAATAATAATTTTGAGAATTTAAATTGTTTGTTTGAAATAAACAATGAATTTTAGGAATAAAAAGAGAAAATAACGTTTTGGAACTTTATTGTAGTAATTTGAGTTAACAATAACTGGAAAATGATTTTTATTTGGTGATAGTGCAATAATTTTATTAATTATTGCCGTTTGCTTCTTTTAATAATTTTTAAAAGGAGTATTTGATTTTTAAAGAGTGTTATATTAAATAAAAAAGTGAAATTGAGTTTAAAAATATGATTTGATTACATTTTATTACACAAGAAGATTATTTTTTTTTATAAATTTTGGAGTTAAAATTAGTGATTTATGTAATTATAAGTGTAATTGGCTATTTATTTAAAAGTAATGGTTTTTAAAAATAAAAATATTTTTATAACCAAATTTATCTTTCTATTAAGTACAAAATACTTTAATTAACATGTAAACAAGGTTTCATAATTTTATCATGTGAATACTTTGAAACATTTGATGTTTTTTATAATATAAGTGTTTACTAGTGTATTAAGTGTCAAAACTAGGAAATTTTTTTATCATTAGGTTTTAAGCCCAATTAAAACATTTTGCCTGTAGAAGTGAGAAGGAGATATTCTCCTTCGTTCTACATTCATTTATTTTCTTACTGTAAGTTTCAAAAAACTCCAATAACTTTAAAAGAAAAGAGAAAACATTCCCTCTTCAAAACCCTAAGCAATTTCCCAAACTAAATTCAAATCTTTGTGTTTTTAAAATCGAATTTGAGCTAAATCAACAAGCAATCAAAATCTAAAACCATTTATTCATCAAAAATAAAGTTTTGAAATTGCTTCTCTATTAACAATTCTTTTTCTCTATTGCATGTCTCTATTTTAAGTTTATACAGGTTTCTAAGGCTCA
The DNA here is from genome assembly GCA_030765085.1 of Allium cepa. Classification (NCBI taxonomy): domain Eukaryota; kingdom Viridiplantae; phylum Streptophyta; class Magnoliopsida; order Asparagales; family Amaryllidaceae; genus Allium; species Allium cepa. The sequence continues at coordinate 953,687,640 of CM060945.1, read as the reverse complement.
AATTCGAGCAAAGCTTCTACCTTTCAGCAGACAATCCAAGGTTTTTGCTTTCATATAGTAAGGTGAGCTAATAACTCACATTCTCGAGCTGTTGCAGTAAATAAATTTATGTTGATTATTTCTCTCTGTGAAAATAAATTTCTATTGATTATTTCTCTTTATGAAAATAAATTTCTGGTTGATACTTTGAGCCGTTGTGTCTCTCAATTATGGCAATGAAATGCTACCGGATTTTCTTCAGTTTGTAGTTTATGTGTTATATTTCATGCTTGCAAAATTTGGTTGCAAAAATCATCCGTTTGCTATGTTAAAAGTTGGCCAAAAAATCAGTTCGTAGCTTGCAAATCGCCTGGAAAAATTCGAGTGATGATTGTCGACCATGACCTTCCTTAGGTCGACCGTACGGTCGATCTATGGAGTTCAGCAGTCGACCTGGTGGTCGACCAAAGGGGCATTTGTTTGCCTATGTTTTCCTGTGTTGCTCTTTTGTTTCCGAGTTGTTCTAGCTAATTTTGTTCTCTAGTTTACTTGATTTTGATGACAATTTTTGTGCTGTTTTGAGAGCTATGATGCCTATCAATAGGCTAGCTAAATTTTTGAAAATTTGAAATTGAATTGATCTTGAGTTGAATTCGAATTGAATTTGATTTATCGGTTTTGAGGTATTTTCTTTGTTTTTCATGGTTTTTGAGTACGGTTTTCTCCAAACGTTTTTGAAATATTTTTTAAAATAATTTGGCATTTTAACATTTTATTATATTTTAAAATTATTTTTAAGCTATACTGTCTATATATTATCTATAATAAGGGAATTTTCAAAGTTTGATTCCAAATACGATTTCGAAAATTGGTTTTAAAAGCTTGTTTTCTCAAGTAAATTATTTTATATATATAATACACGTTTTTGCACTATTCGAGTAAATGAGAAAGAGAATTATACAGTTTGCTAAAACACGTGGTATGGGACACGTGCGTTTATCTTATCGGTTAATTCCTAACCTGTCTGTTTGGTCGTTTTGACCTTTGAGTCGAGATTACCGATGTGATGAGGTAAACTTTTTACTACTTTGAGCGTGAAATTTACTAGCGTTAGTAAACCATTTAGTGCAAACGTATGGTATGGGACACACGTTAACACTATTCAGGTTCCTGTCTGAGAGTTTATGACACATTTTTCTAAGAGACGTATTTGCCAGTACCGGACCTTCGGGTCATTTGACCTTCGGGACGTTTTTCTAAGAGATGTTTGTCATTGCAGCGTATTTGTCCTTGGGGATGTTGTCCTACGGGATGTTTGTCTAAGAAACGTGGCGGCCTATATTTGTGAGAATAGTACTTGGTAGGCTTCAGCCATAAGCACATGCTATATCTTTGAGATGATTTCATTGATTTCCTTGTGATTTTCCAAGTGTATCGCCTTTTTACATTATTGGCCGTTTGAGCCGTTCGAGATATTATATATGGCGAATACATCTTTAGAAATTGAACTCCTTATCAAGTTCTATATTTGATATTTGGGTTTGCCAACGCTTGTTTTTATTTGAGATTTATACTCTCCTATTTGAAGATATATTAGATTGCCATTTTTGGCGTATTTTGTGTTTGAGACTTCTTTATTTAGAGAATATTTTTGTGATTGCCATTTATGGCGAGTTTTGAGTTTGTGATTTGGGATTCTCCTATTTTTGAGATATGGTTCATAGAAACCATTTTAGTGGATTTTGGTATTTCACTGATGATATGAGGCATTTATTAGACTTAGTGTTATTTGGTGAGTTTACCTATTTCAAGGGCATACACTAGTGTAATTACCTTATTTGAAGTAGTGGCATGTTCTAACTATTGTTTCTTCTCATTCGAGAGGATGTCTTACTCTTTACCTTATGCTCATCTTATCACTTATCCTTATAAACTGATTTGTTTAGTGGCCCGTGTATTTTATACTCGGGTCAGACCGAGTTATTTCAGGTTAGATACCCTTATGGACTTAGCCTATTCTGCTTCCACATGGACTTATCTGCTAGCCCTTTTTGTTGTAGTCTTTTTGTCACTACTTTGATATGTATATTGTTTCGACTCATGTGTATATTGTGGTCGTCATACCACTTATGTTGTATTATTTGTATTGTATTGGGATGTATCAGTATATATATATATATATATATATATATATATATATGTATGTATGTATGTATGTATGTATGTTTGTATATTGGTCTACTGTTTTGTGATGTGTTATGCAATTGAGTTGTTGTATTTTGTTCTGATAGATCCTATAGTCACCTAGTTTTGTATTAAGCATTTATTGGAGATGTCGATCCACTAGAAAAAGGAAAAAAGTATTGAGCACTAATTGACGTATTCAATAGATATTTAAGACAAGACTATAGATGATCACTCCTAACCAACCTTATTCTTCGCATTAGTAGACAATATTACCCAGTAATACTCTTTGTTAATGTGGGTCTCGGGGTAGGGCGTGACAAACTTCGATCCAAACCTTAGCTCGAAACCTTAGTCCACCATTGCCTTGGATCGCCACCGATCCATCCACTTAGCTCGCCATCGACCCAATTACAACACGCCGATCCAATTCTTCGACTATTCCTGTGTTTAGAGTACAATCCGAGGTAGGTTTGCTAATCATAGTGTTCGTTTAATGATTTGACAGTGAGTTTGCATTTGCGATGTTGGTCGTGAGATGTTTGAGTTGATTGTGGCTTAATAGAGGAAGATAGTAAACCGAGTCTTGAGAGTTTCTCTTGGAACAACATTCAGGCCTTGTCCCGGTGCATGACACGTTTTGCTATCTTCGTCCATTAAGCCATAATTGACTTGTGCCAAGTTCCATAGCTGATATTGCATGACACATTGCAGATGGTCCTGGCTTATCTTGAGGATTTGGACTTATCTTGCTTGCTTTTTGCACGCTTGGTGTCCCTGCAACGAGATGAATTTTCCACATCACTTCGGACAACGGATCCTTTATTGATCATTGATCGATAAACCGTAAGTGTAGAGGAAGTAAAAACAAATCGGAATGATGCAGGAAATCCTTTTCCTTTCCCACCACGAGCGAATTATCTACACCGGATAGAGCGTTTTTAGTGTTTTAGACACCGAGCTCACCTCCCATAGACCGCTCACTGCATTTGCCCCAGTACATACTTGAACTTCATTGTTTTGGCATGAATCAATATCTCTTCGAAATCCAAGTATTGTAGCGGCAATTGTCAGTTAAGAATAGAATCACCTGACTATTTTGAACACGAATTTCATTGTTTTAGAATGAAGCATCCATCTTTATACCGTAAATCGAGTGGAGGAAGTCCGACTCTTTAGGTAGTCGAGTCTTCGTCCATCGCCTTTTCTCCTTCCACTTCACAGGCAGAATATGGCCAGTTGGTTCCGATAGGTCCAGTCTTGGATCGAACGCCCCCCAACTTTAGAGTTCTACTCACCCCATCAGAGAGAGCTGCCAGAGAGAGCTTCTTCGATGGTTTCCGCTAAAGTTATGCACAATATCTATGTGCAGCTTGGTATATCAGATGAGGACGTACGTCTACCAGAGAAGAACGAGTTTGCTCACATGCCTTCTCAGGGATATACTGCTTGCCATCAATATATGTGTCTAAATGGAGCCATGCCTCCCTTTAACAACTTTCCGCGTGATACTCTTTCAATCTTAGGCATTGCCCATTCCAGATTCATCCCAACGGTTATGCCATATTGACTTTCTTGCACAAACTTTTCATGTGAACGTTCAATCGCGCCCCAAGCTTGATGAGTTGCGATCCTTTTTGTCGTTCAAGAGGAGAGATGAATGTCCATCCCTAATCGTAATTGAAGCTCAAAGGAACCGAAAAATCATTTTGCATCTATAGAGCAACAAGTCCCAGTTAAAGACGTAGTATTTCTTTGTTAGATGCCCCGAGGGGTTTAACCATCTTTGGATGATAGGGGATAAGTTCCTTTTCCAACTTATCGAGTTCTGACGCGCTGCTATGGAGTTTCTAACAAGCCATATACTTCTTGCAGTTATACCAAGGCTAAATAGGGACGTCTCTCTTGATGACCCTAAAGGCTATCGAGGCTGAAGAAAGGTTCGTCAAAGTCTTGCTGACCGATGAAAACTTGCTCCGATACGGATTACTACATCCCAAGAGATCCTCTGTTCAAGCTGAGGTCCCCTCTTGTAACACCCTAATTTTTGACAACATTATTCAGGAGATTTAATTAGATAAATTAAATAAAATAATGTAAATGTAAGTGATAGGAGATTGAGACTTGAATTAATTAATTAAGGCCGTGTCAACTAAATTAACCAATGGGCTTAAGAATGGGGTTTTGGTCAATTAAATCACATAAGGGTATATTAGGAATTGCTGCCTCTAGCTTGCACCCTTATAAATATTTCATCCCTACCTTATTCTTCTCATTCATGTCATTTTAAAATTTAAAATGCAAGAGAGAACGACCAACCATCAAAGAGATTAAGAGGAAATCAAATTAAAGCTAGAGAATCAAGCTTTAGGGAAATCAATCTAAATCCAATCTTCTTATCTAGAGCAAGGTGAAAAATAATTCCATCTCTATTTTGTTTTAGATCATATATTTTCGAATTTAAGGGTAAATTCGTTTTTATAATATATTGGATGATGATATGCTTGATGCATGATTTATTTGATTTAAACAGGGTTGTTTAAAAGATATTTAGCACGATTTTAAATAAAAAATGAGATTTAAAGATGTTTAAATGCTATTAGAAAATTTTATGTTATGAGAAACATGATTTTGGAGCTAGCCTTCAATTTTGAGAATTTTCCAAGCTATGGAAAGATTATTATGAATTTTCAAAGGAATATATGGTTATTCAGGTTTATAATTTAGTTTGGAAAATATATTAAGAATTTGGGTCTGGAATTTCGATATGTTATATAACATGATTAAAGTAAATTTCTAGAATTTTTGGGGAATTTTCCAAAGTGATTAGCTATGCAAAATAAATTGTTTTGAAGAGGTACTTCTTTGCAAAAATTGGATGGGATAATTTGATTACTTAACAATGGTTTAGATTTGGATTAGCAACTGTTATTTTTGAAAAAGAATTTGAAAACATTAAGGAAATCAATCTGGTGTTGACACATGATAGGTTAGTTAGAAGAAAATTTTACTTAAACAAGAATTAAACCTTGTTTTGCTTAGAAAAGTGGTTCCAACTTCTTAGGAAAACGGCTTTGGACATAGTAGCTTCCGCCTTCATCCTTGTTGAAACCAACTATGACGAAACCGATACACAAGGTATCACCATGTTGGTACACAGTGGATTGGAGATAGGCGGAAGACAGAGTGTCGAAAGCATAACTTTCAAAGGAGTTAAAACCTTGGTTTTTTTAAAAGAAAACGCCCGCCTATGTTTTGTTTTTAAGCCTTCGACAGATTCAAAGCACAAGGTTTCAAAAGAGGTTTTAAAGGTTTCGAAAGGGTTGCCAATAACTTAAGATTGATTTCGACTGGCTTCCTTACTTATAAAAGAATGTTTTGAAAGAAGGAGTTTTGACCTAGTCGATACCCTACTGCCGTTTTTTGACCTTTCGATGGTGTTGAAGATATCAATGCTATCGAAAGGATATTTAGTTTTATAAGTTCAAGCCTCTTCCTAAAGCTTTTCAGAGGATATTCAGCTTTATAAGTTCAAGCCACTTCCTGAAGCTTTTGAGAGGATATTCAGTTTTATAAGTTCAAGCCACTTCCTAAAGCTTTCGAAAGCGGTTAAGGGTTTCGAAGGTGATGGTTTCGAAAAGGGTTTCGACTGCAACCTTCCAATGTTTTACCTAGATGTTTTATGCTTTCGAAAGAGATGGTGCCTACACCATCAAGTTTTCCCCAATATTTTATTTGATAAAGGATGGTTTCGAAACAGATGCTTTCACCTTTATTCACTTTGACCCAAATAATGTTTTGACTATAGACCCAATGCTTTCGAAAGGGGTACTTTCAATGGTTTTGGAATGGTTACTTCCTTAAGTGTCGAAAAGGGTACTTTGAACTAGTTTCGAAGCCAAGCTTCTAATGTTAAAAACTAATACTTTAATGTATTTGAAAGGTTTCGAAAGGTATCTTTTAAAGTATAATAAGGTAGGAGCCTAATGTTTTGAAGATGGATTTTAAGGCTTTCGAAGGAGGCTATCCTATGAAGTCGAAAGCCAGGTTTTGACGGTATTGGAAGGTTTTATGAACCAAAATCTATTTTTAAAGGAAAAACCGATGGCTATATTAAAGGAGTTTTTATAATGGTTTGGAGATGAAGCTATCTTTGGTAAAGAATAGGTTAAAGGAATTAACCATGTTTTATATTAAACCCATGGGAGTGTGTTATCCCGCCTTTTTTGGCAAGGCCGAGATATCAAGGAACTGATTGGGAAACAAGGATCACTCGTCCTGGATATCGAGTATGCACAGGTTCACTATGGATGATGAAGAATTTTGCCCTTGTCCAGATCAGACCACAATTGACGAGACATGACAAGCGAAGCCATAGAAGCTAGCATTCCAAATTTCAAGTCAATTCGAGTTCATATGTGCAAGTTAGGATCGATGCAAGTAGGAGGAAATAACCTTGGTTTCGTATCCATCAATCAACGTTAATTCGAATCGATCGGCTTTCGCATCGATCAGACTGTACCACTTCGCATCCATCGACAGGCCCTGCTTCGAATCGATTGGTTTCATATCCATACACGAGCCTTAGTTCGTATCGATCGGTTTCGTATCCATCGATGAGTAGTATACTTCGTATAGGTTGTTCAGTGTCTAATTCGTATCCATCGAAAAGACACTTGATCGAATCCACTATATAGCCTTGGTTCGTATCCATCAGTTGACCTCACATCATATCCATCCCTACTGTTGTTTGTTCGTATCGATCGGACGAGGACAACCTCCATCGATACGAAATACACAAAATCCATCGGTACGAAGTGGGCAGGCTATGAATCGATACAAAGCACACGTCATTGATGGGTTCAAGCTACACAACGTTTCTCGATACGAATAAGGTGAAGTTTAAGGGAAGACGCGGTCGACTCGGAGTAAAGGGTGGATCGATGCGAGGAATGCACGCCGCGTCATCACAGAGGCACGTGCATCATCGACTCGAAGGGGATCGATTCGAAATCATGGATTCGAACCAGACAGCCACCGCGACACTCGAACTCGTATCGATCGTAACTCGAGATCCACCGATCCAAATTCTATGAAATTTCACAGTAGACTATGTGCAAGCTAAAGATTATTCTCGTCAAGTTTCACCTCCATCGGATGTAGTCTCGATCGATACGAATTGAGTTCGTATCGATCACCAAACGAGTCGAAACTCTTTGGAATCGATCGCGTGGGCCCCCTCACATGCCAGAAGGAGTCTCCCGAAGTTTGAGCGAAATATCAGCCTCCTACACCTATAAATAGAGTCCTAGAGCCTACAGAAAAAAGGATCTTTTGATTCTCAAGCGCCCAGACTCTGTCGGATCGAGATTTGTGTCCTACCCTTGCTGTTGAATTCGAATTCCAAGAGGTAGTTTACTGTTGTTCGTTGCAATCACGTGTAATCTTTGAAAGAGGATCAATAAAGTCACAAAAACTTCATAGTGGACATAGGCAACACGCCGAACCACTCTAAATTGTTTGTCTATGCATTTATGTTACTGTTTACTGGAGTTTTTGTCAGATTGTCTTCATTTCAAATTTATATTCATCACTTTTATCTCTTCAAAAAATTCCGAAGAGTGTTGTGCCCATTTTTGGTACAAACACTTTGGTGCTTTCACTGAGAGCCAAACCAGATATTCCCCTGCTCCTTGGATCTATCATCGATACCGGATTGCATAAATCTAAGAGGCAGATCCGGATCCCTAATTCGAATTCCTTCCGTCCTATTCAGATTTGCACGAAGTCTAGGAAAGGAGTTCAACCCTCAAGATGGTTAGCACAAGGACCACCTCCCATGCCGTCGATCAAGAAGTCCGGGATAGACAAAATCCCACGCAACTAACTCCAACCAATCAAGACGCTGTCGGACCCTCAGATCTGTCGGGCCCGGTTACTAGGCAAGAGTTCCAGTTGTTGCTACTAGAGTTGACACAGAGTCGTCAACAGCTAACAGAACAGCTGCGCACAAATGCCTAGCCGACCAACCAGCTAAACCGCCAGAAGCGCAGAAGATCTAGAAGAGATCAAGTTTCTCACTCCTTCACAGAAAGTTCTGCCTCGTCAGGCTACAAACATTGATCCATTCGTCCTCGGCCGGAAGAAGGCTACGCACAGGCCGTCGGACATCAACCCGCATTGACCGTTGGGCAGCTGAGATTTGGCCCATCGGCTAGCTTCCATACTGGACCCTCTTCTCGGGGAGGAACTATTCCTCATTACACCGCAGATAACCATGCCACCACCGCTGTAGTTGAAACAGGGATTGATGCCCGAAATCAGCATGGACGTACTCCTCAACCTTACGTCCCGGAAGATCTTGAGCCAAGGAGGCGAGACATGGACCGTCGACAATACCCGGTCCAACCTCACAATGTGTAACCCAACCACACCTTGGCTCCACATGCACAGATCATTCAAATGCCAGACCTTCCAGCTATGATATGTCAAATGATCCGTGAAAGTTAGGATCTTACCAATGATGACTGGGGAATCTCCCGTAGTCACACCCCTTTTACGGATGACATACTCTATGTCGAACCTCCTCGATGGTTCAAAATGCCCACTTTACCGGTTTATGAAGGAAATTCAGACCCAAACCAGCACATCCTGAAGTATGAGTGGTTGATGAACGCTGCAAGAGCGGATGACGCGATAAAGTGCCGTAGCTTTCCTATCTCTTTGGGGGGCATTGCCACCATGTGGTTTACGCGATTGCCGCCCCGATCCATTTCTTGTTTTGATTAAATGGCCACGAAGTTTGTAGAACAGTTTCATATTCATGTTACTAGAACTAAAGATGTTAACACATTATCCAGTGTCACTCAAGCTCTAGGAGAGACACATAGACGCTATTTAGAGAGGTTCCACGCAGGATGCACAGAGATCAGTAACCCCAATGACAACTCAATCTTGATGGTTCTAACTAAGGGAATTGACCCTGGCTCTGAGTTTGGAAATTGGTTTGTTGGGAAGCCTCCCGCGTCGTTGGACCGTTTCTACGCAAAGCCACCCAATTCTTAAGGCGAGAGGACGCGAAACAGTCTAAGAAGCAGGACGACGTAGGACCCAACAATGAGGGGATTTAAAGCAATGTGGCAGTTAAATAGTCGAATGAGAGTTTTGGAAAAGTACAGCTGAATATACAGAACAAGCAATCTCAACCGAGAAATAATGATAATCAGAATAAGAAACAGGATCAAATCTGTGGCCTGCGATGTAGGGCTCCAATGTTTGATAACTACACACCATTGAATACGTCGCTAGAGAACGCATATTTGCAGGCTTGCAATGATATGCAATATCAGAAGCCTACTCCGAAGCCATCATCGTAGAGGCAGATTCAAACGGAAAAATTCTATAGATTCCATGAGAGTTATGGCCACAATACCAATGAGTGTAGACATTTGCAGGACCTCATTGAGAGGCCAATACCAATGAGTGTAGACATTTGCAGGACCTCATTGAGAAGTTGATCAGGGAGAGAAAGTTAGATCAGTTCGTGCGGACGCCGCAGTCTGGTGGTGAGGGCCCATCAAACCAAAATCGTGTGCAGAATCAGGAAAGACGAGAAAAACCCGCTCGTATGGGCGGGAGGTTGGTAATAAATACAGTCAGTGGTGGTCCCCATCTAGCAGACCAAAGCTGGAGGGAAATGGAGTCTTATGCCAGCTCTATCAGGCATGCGGACTTCGAGTGTTGCAGTAGTTTTGATGAAGGGGATCCGACCAAACAGCAAAGGACAATGACTGATGACATCGTGTTCAGAAGCCAGATGCTGACAGGGTCGAAGCCCCCCTATTGACCCACTGGTCATATCTGCCCAGGTTGGTCCTGCTTGGATGAAGAGGATCTTGGTTGACAGTGGGAGTTCAGTAAATATTTTTTTAAGAGAGCTTTGGATCTAATGAAAATGGAAGCTAAGGATTTAAAACCTTGCCAATCTAGAATTCATGGCTTCGATGGAAGTGCTAATATACCCATTGAAGTAGTGGAGCTGCCGGTGGAGCTGGGAGTTGGGGAGTGCCAAAGAGTCCAGAGGTTGCAATTTGTTGTGTTAGACATTCACTCCCCCTACAATGCTTTTTTGGGCCGACCGGCCCTTGTTGAATTCAGGGCAGCAATTGACCCATGGTGTTTGACTCTGAAATTCCCCACCGATCGTGGGATCGGAGTCATTCAAGGAGATCAGGCTATTGGGAGAGCATGTTATGTTGCTGAGCTACGCGAGGCGCAGCGAAGAGAGAAAGGAAAGGGCGTAGAGGAATCTCTCTACGTCCATTTTGTGGATAATTGACAATTGGTGCCTGGCCTTCGGCCAGGGCACCACAACCAATTCCAGAGGGATCTTGACCCTAGAGACAATGAAAAAAAAGGATGAATCTATAGAAAGTCAAGCTTCTCCAACCGAACTGACGATCGATTTTCTGATTGGTGGTGATGATGATGCTGATTCGAGGATGTTAAAGATTGGGTCTCAGTTGAGACAAGAGACACATCATGAATTGGTTGAATTTCTCCAGGAAAATCTCGACATGTTCGCCTGGACACACTCTGACATGTGTGGAATCTCGCTGGACATCGCGAGCGACACCCTGAATATTGACCCGCGGTGTATCTCGGTCAAACAGAAAAGGCGTGGTATGGATCCAGAGAGATCTGCCGCCCTTAAAGAAGAGGTCGATAAGCTAAAATCAAACGAGGTTATTCGAGATGCTTTATACCCAGAGTGGGTATCCAATCCTATACTTGTCCGAAAGCCGAATGGGAAATGAAGGGTATGTGTTGATTATTCTGATTTAAATAAAGCTTGTCCAAAAGACATTTTTCCACTTCCTAGGATTGATCAGCTTGTAGATTCAACGAATGGACACGAATTACTATCTTTCATGAATGCTTATTACGGCTACAACTAGATACCCATGCATGTACCCAACCAAGAACATACTAGCTTCGTAACCGATCTGGGACTCTACTGCTACAAAGTCATGCCCTTTGGACTAAAGAACGCCGAAGCGACATACCAACATTTAGTCAACGGGATGTTCGTCAACCAGATCGGGAAGACCATGGAGGTTTATGTAGACAACATACTGGTAAAATCATGGTTCTCCACTGATCACATCAAAGATTTGGAGTCGGTGTTCAACATCCTTTGAAAATACGGGATGAAGCTCGATCCGCTGAAGTGTCATTTTGGAGTCGCATCCGGAAAGTTCCTTGGGTTCATTGTCATCGCTCGAGGAATAGAAGCCAATCTCGAAAAAATCTGGGCAATAAGAAACTTGCAAACTTCGAGGACCATAAAAAAAGTCCAGAGTCTCAACGGGAAGGTGGCAGCATTAAGCAGGTTCACATCGAAATCCACCGACAAGTGCATCCCCTTCTTCGATCTGATCCGAAAAGGAAAGCGAAACTTCGAATGGACTACGGAGTTCGAGGGTGCATTCCAAGCACTGGTTCAGCATCTTTCCACACTGGCAATTTTATCAAAGCCTATCGATCATGAGCAGTTGTATCTTTACCTGGCGGTATCAGAAAATGCGATCAGTGCTGCCCTAGTTCGGGAGGAAAGCCGAGTGCAGAAACTGGTCTATTATGATAGGAAGCGACTAACCGGAGCTGAGAGAAATTATCCAAAGCTAGAAAAGTTGGCTTACTGCCTAGTCATTGCCTCGAGAAATCTCCGTCCATATTTTCAGGCTCATCCTGTCACTATGTACACCGATTAGCCATTACGACAGGTCCCTACGCGGCCTGAGATGTCCGGTAGATTGCTTAAGTGGAATATCGAACTGAGTCAGTTCGATATCACCTATACCCCAAGAAGAGCCATTCAAGGTCAAGTCCTAGCAGATTTTATAGCCGAATTCATAATCCCAGAGGACTTGCCCGAGACCAGTAAATCTCCCGAATACATCTAAAAGCTGCATACCGATGGTGCATCCAACGATCGGTGCTCAGGTGCTGGGGTATTACTTGAAACCCCCGAGGGCCGATCCATATGCTATTGTGTGAAATTTGAGTTTCATGCGACCAATAATGAAGCTGAATATGAAGCTTTACTTGCTGGGTTGAAGCTAGCCCGTGATCTAAGAATTATTGCTGTTTGTGTCAAAATTGGGCACAACACTCTTCGGGAGTCGTTGAAGAGATAATAGTCAAGAACGCAAGTTCAAAACGGATATTATCTAACAAAAACTCCAATCAACAGTGAAATAAATGCGTAGACAAGAAATTTATAGTGGTTCGGCGTGTTGCCTACGTCCACTATGAAGTTTTTTGATGTTTTATTGATTCTCTTTCAATGATTACAAGTTGTTACAGCGATCAACAGCAAGTTACAACTGGAAATTCGAAATCAACAATCAAATTATGATGTAGGATGATGGAGATCTTGATCCGGCAGAGTCTCGGCGTCTCAGAGTCAGAAGCCCCCTTTTCTGTTGGCCCTGGGGCTCTATTTATAGACGTAGGCTGCTGATATTTCGCTGAAAACTCGGGAGACCACGTCTGACACGTGAGGGGGCCCACATGCACGGTCTCAGGAAGTTCGGGCCCACTTTGGCATCGGTTCGAACTCCATTCGAACCGATCAAGAATTCATCCAATCGAGGTGAAATTTGGCGTAGACATTCTTCAACATGTACACAAGCTTCAGTGAAAATTTCGTGGCATTTGGATCAATAGGTTAGGAGATATGATGGATTCGAAATTGGGTTTTCGGCATAGCTGTCTGGTTCGAACCCACGTACTCGAAACGATGATTTCGAATCCATCATGGCACGCGGCGTCGTGGTGACGTGGAGCGCAAACTTCGAATCGATCCGGACTTCACTCCGTGTTGACCGCTTCGACTCCATGTATCTCGGCGCATTCGAACCAATGGAAGACACGTCATCGTGGCTGGTTGACCCAGTGGGTTCGAACGAAGTTACTCAGGATGGGTTCGAAGATGGTATCACAGATGGGTTCGAAGGTAGGAATGCTGGGTTCGAACATTGGTTGATTCGAAGCACTTTCTCTTGATGGGTACGAAGGAAGACCATGGGATGGTTTCGAACTAGATGGAGTCGAACCTGATGGGTTCGAAGGTGGCGTGACTGTGCTATGGATTCGAACACGGTGCCTACTCGGATGGATTCGAAGCATGGATAAGCTTCTTGGTTTCGAACTAGGTAAGGTTCTGGATGGATTCGAGGTGATGGATTCGAACCGAGCAAGGTTCATTTCTCTCAACTTGAATCCATCATAACTTGAGCATACGACCTCGGATTGACTTGAAATTTGAAGTGCTGACTCCTGTGGTCTTTCTTGCCGTGTCCTATCAATTGTAGCTCAATCTGGACTCGGATAAAATTCAGTGATATCCATGGCGAAAGGAAGTACGATCAACCTCTGAGGTGAACTGTCCTTCGCTTTCAATCAATCTTTTGGTATCGCGGCTTTGCCATAAAGCGGGATAACATTTTGCCCCCCAAAGTACGTCTTGTGGGAACATGACGTGCTTTGAATAGCTGCAATCTCTATCTGAACAATCATTGCTCTCTTTTTTGTCGAAACTCGTATGTTGTACTGCTGTAACCTTGTGCTGATATGATTGATTGCTGTATAATAGTGCTTAGCCGTTGGCTGTCGCATTTGTAACAGGATGAGTGTTTGATCCCTGTGAATATTCAAAATCGAACGTTAGTCCAACATGTATGTGCATATGTTAATTTGACCCTTGTTAACGTCGTGCGTCCACGAGTTGTTGTCAGTTTGGTTTGCTATAGAATTTCGTATTGATTCTCTCCTGAACCAATTTTGAAATTTGAATTGAGACAACGCTTGGTGGTTGTTTTGAAAGGTTCCTTCGTATCGATCCTCTCCTGAATCGATGTAGAAGGTTAAAGGAATCGAATTTGTATTGCGTGAGCGTAATGTTTCGAACCGATGCATTCGAGCATTGATGGGTTCGAAATCCACGTTTGTATGGACGCGGTACGCTTGCTGCTATGATGGATTCGAAATTGTCATTCGAACCGGTCTGAAAGGCTGGAATACACTTGTGTAGTGATGGGTTCGAAATTGACATTCGAACCGATGTGAAGGGATGGAGTACACTTGTGTAGTGATGGGTTCGAAATTGACATTCGAACCGATGTGAAGGGATGGTTTCGAGACCTACGTTCATGGCAGTGGTCCGTGTGCTTCACACGATGGAGCCTCAAACGTATGGGTTCGAAAGTGGATTTCGAACCGGCTCTGCATTCTGACCTGTTGTAAACGGTCGAGTCCACCGGCACGCGAATCGATTCAGTCATCTCTAACCCCCCCATATAAATAGCCAAGACCATGGCACGTTTTCACTTTTTACTTTTACTGTTGCCTGCTTGTTACCGTGCTCTTCATCGTTTCAAAGCTCCAAAAGAGAAAACACAGCGTCACTCTTTCGAACCATTCAAGATCTGAATCTTCAATTCCTCGAATTCATCATCCAAACTAGGTAATTAGCCTTGGATTCGAACGGCGAAGTTACTTCGAACCTGTTTCTTTTTATCGATTGCGTAGCTTCGAGATTGGCAAAACCAGATCTGGTTTAGGAGGGATTCGAACCGATACGTAGGCTCGAGTTCGAATCGATGACGGTGGCGTCTTCTTACTGGATTTCGAATCGATCCTTGGAATGTCCTTGCTGGGATGTGTAGTTCGCATCGATCAAGGGATTCGAGGGGTCCATTCGAACCGATGGGTTCGAACCCATAGGCTATCGTTTCGAAGTCCACAACTTCGTATCGATACGAAGTGGCTCGTTTCGAACGTGAATGATGCGGAGTTGAGGTTTTCTCATCGGTTCGAACTTGTCACCTCTTTATCGGTTCGAAGCGCGTCAGGATGGATTCGAACGCATGGGTTCGAAGCGAAGTCAGGATGGATCCGAATGCTGGGGTTCGAAGCGACATCTGGCCATGGGTTCGAACGAAGTCCTGGTGATGGTTTCGAACCCTACATGATGGATACCAAAATTTGGAATTCTCCAAGCATAACTCCGACGAGCTTCATTTCTGCATATTTGGACTTGAATATTAAACTGCATACATGACTGCCTTTTGAAGCTCATCGATGGAACTATAACAACTTCTTCCCGAACCAACTTCCATCATGGAAACGGACTGGTGATGACGGTCAGCGATGACGGTCATTATAGCTGGACTCCTTAACCTTGTCGTTTGCATATTTCTTTAACTCTGCAACATTTATTCAAGTAATGCATGTCACTGCACAACACACACTCATACACGTTACACTGGGGAACGCACGGGTTTTTGTCGTCTAACGATGGTTTCTCGTGAGTTAGCTAGTCATGGAACCGTTAAGTTCACAGCAGCAGGAAACTCAAGTTACCGTCTCTCCGAGGTTAGAGATTCCTGATATTGATCCTGAGATTATTGGTCCAGCTCCGGATGAACTTCCCGATGCGTCGTTCATTGCCAATCCATCAGATTCCGTTCCGTCCAATATCTCTGAAGACATGTTGGGGAGAATATGTTTGAGACACGGCCTATCGCTGGATGATGTGCTACTGCCGAGGCCGAATGATAGACCGCATAATCCACCGGAGGGATATACGGCATTTAACCGCCACGCATGCGCGGCCGGGACACTTCCTCCATTCAACGAGTATATAAGGGAAGTATTGTCGTTCTTGAGGATCGCCCCATCCCAGCTGCACCCGAATGGATATGCGTCGATCAATAGCGTGTTCATCGCATTTATGGAATATCTCCATCGACCACCGCTCCCAATTGAGATCAGATACTTGTTCAATTTCAAAACTCGGGGTGATTATCCCTCCTTCACATTCCTGGAAGCGGTGAGAAACTGCCAAGTGGTTACCGGGTCTTGGACCAGGTTGAGCTATTATAGGACAGAATGGTTTTATGTCAGATGTCCTCCTGGATTCGCCCGACGATGGCTATTCAGACGTGAGTATAGTTGAGTTCGTAAATAATTACTATGGCAATCGCAGCCGAAGTGGAACTTATGTTTTATCCTTTTTTTTGCAGCGGTGATTCAGCGACCTGAAGGCGAGCACTTTAGGGAGATGGTGCGAGTGCTTCGAGAAGTCCCGGATGGAGATAGGGATATCGATGTGTTATTAACGGATAGGAATCTCCGGGCCTGCGGTTTGATCGAACAAGGGCAGAGCATAAGTTTCGAAGTGGCACTAAGGGTCGTCTCGAAGAAACGAGTCAAGCAAAAGAAACCCAGAGTTATCACAGCTGAGGAAGCGGACTCTGAAAGAACCCACACCGATGATGAGCCGCTGACCGGGCCTACTGACGCAGCTCCGGATGTCGCGGAGCAGAGAAAAGGCAAGGCTGCCATGGTTAAGTCAAGTAAGAAGGGGAGATGGAAATCGGTTGTCACGGTCCGTTCTGCTCCCGGAGTTAGAATCTCGGAGACGTCTCCTCCGAGAACTGAAAATCTTTTTGAAGGGCTTGCCGATCTTCCAATCCCGGACGATGTGTCTTTTCAACATGATGCCGGGTTGGAGGAATTCCATCGCACCTTAGAATTGAACGAGCCTCTCATTACTAGCGAGGTCGACACTTCCGGTTGGTCGGGGGAAATGCATATTCATACACATTTCACGACACTGCATAACCTTTGACTGAAAACTATCTGTTTCGAAAGATGATTAATTCTATTTTATTTTGCTTCGCAGATATCATGTCTAGGCGAGGTTCGATGCTTGGGAGTCTTCGACACGCCCGCAAGCCTTCATATTACGATTCGCGCAGACGTGAAGGGGATAGAGGTTATGATCAGGGGCGTCCTGGGTATTATGACCAGGGACGCTCTGGGTATTCTAGTCACGAGAGATATGACACGGACAGGGGTTATAAGCGTCGATCGCGGTCGCGTACTCCTCCTCCTTCCAGAGATCCCGTACAGCCTCCTGCTCATGTCCCTCATCCTTCCGAGTCTTCTCGATATACGTCGGTTTCTCAAGCTTCCCGATCCGAGGCGATGACCCCAATAGTCGTAGAGCAGCCTTCTATAGAGATCTCGGGAGAAGGGGCAATTAGACTCGCGCAATTAAAGTGGGAGTTCCCGAATATTTGTTTCGATAACTACGTCTTTCCTCCGAACCTGAAAAGAGTCCCGCCGGAGGCCGAGCGGTTAGCGCTCGACTATGTGCATGGCTTCTACTCCCAATACAAGGCGTGGTATAGGGCGGCCGATAAGGCATCGGCGCTGGCCTTCGAACGAGCTGCTACCATTGAAAAGCTTCAAACCGAGTTGGCTCAAAGAGACCGTATCATACAAGTGTTGAATACCGAGGCTGAATCGTCTCGAAAGTCGGAGATGGAGGCTCTTACAAAGGTCGACGAAGCTCAAGCAGCCATGGATAGAATGAAAAAGGAGCACTACGTTACGGTGGAAGACATGGGCCACCGGAACACTGTCGTCACTGCTGAGCGGGATGCGGCGTTAAAAGAACTTAACGAGCTTAAGGCTAAATTTGCTGAGATTATTAAAGATAGAGATGACGCGCTTAACACGGCGCAAGAAGCCTGCGATCAAGCCGTAGTGCTTCGCACTGAAAGAGATGTGGCCGTGGCCAAAGTTCAGGTGGTCGAAGCAGAGGTGGAGGAGAAGGTTCAACAGGCAGAGGCCAGGCTAGAGGCCGATATCGAAGATTTGCTCATAACTTACAACGCCAATGTGTTGAAGCACAGAAACTTGGCCTGGCTTCAAGATTATCCAGTTCACCTTCGTAGCGCCTGGGACCGATTGGTTGAGGAGGAAGAGGAAGCGCACCTAGGTGAAGCGGTCGATCGATTCAAACTTGAGAATCGGCTGCTCACAGACGATGAGAAGAAGGTTCTTCATGACGCTATCATCGCTCATGAGAAGGAAGTGATCGGTGGTCGCTCCCTGGAAGTCGGAGAGGGGTCAAGTGTTGAGCACCACTCTGCTGTCACTGAAGTCACCACACCATCTTCGTCGATGCCTGTATCTGTGGTCAGTCTGCAACCTGTTCCTGCTTACGACCCGGAACAACCGCGCTTATCTCCTATTCATGAGCGTACTTCCGAGGCCGTTCAGCCGTCTACGAGCCAAACTGGGGAAGGTATTCCGAAGTTATCTCAAGCGTTTTCTGAATAGAGTGTTTGTTTTGTAGCAGTTTTTAATAACTTCTTATTTTTTGCCTAGTGACTGGAGTTGCGCCGACTGTTGTGGCTGAAGAATCAAGCAGAGGAGATAAGGTCATCGCTACCGAGACTACTGTTGTAACCGTAGTATCTGCTGGGACGACGCAGGGGGGATCCTTATCTGCTGACGAACAAATGGTGAGTGAACTGCTCGGTGAGCAGGGTGGTCCTTTCTCTGACTTGCCATTTATCATCGTTAGTAGCCTCCCGCCGTCTTCAAGTTCTTCGATGCAGGCCGAAGATGCCCCCAGCCAAGCCCATGCGACTCGTGATGAAGAAATTTTGGCTGAGATTAACGCCGAAATAGAGGCTGCGGGGCATAGCGGTACCGTCAGTGGCAGTACGGCGGCGCAGAGTCCAGCTCCTGCTACGGTAGCGCCATCGGGTGGCACGGTCTCAACTTCCGTTATGGATCCAGTTCCCCCTACTCCTCCGGCAGGTTGCCTCCATGTAGATTCAAGCTCCGAGGAGGATATTGACATCATGCCTCCAACCGAAGAGCCGCCGCCGGAGAGGAGACATTCAAAACGAAGAATTTCTATCCCTAGTGACACTGATGATGTACCACTAGTTAGAAGGAAAAAGAAGAAATAAATCAGTTTCTCAAGTAGATGTTTTGGTAGATAGGTACTTGTCTTCGTTTCTTATCAGTAGGTCGTGTATAGATGCAGGTTCGGCCCCTGCTAGTAGGCATTCTTTTTTGGGAGAACTTATCTCCGTGTAAGTCCTTGTTTTAAGTTAGTTGAAATAAAATTTCATTTCTTTGTTTCAGCTCTTGTTCTATTTGTGCTTAAGTACTTGCAGTGTCTTGTTTTCGGTCCGGTGTACTTGTGGTGTTTTTATCGTTTAAGCAGAGTTCGTCTCATTTTCCAAGTCTGAAGATCTTGGTCACACGTTGTGATTGATGAATGAGTTGAACTTCGGACGTTGTATCACTTCGGTTAGCGAGTAATATTTAGCTTTCGTGCCACCCAGTTTTGGGGAACAACACTTGTATTTATGATGGTTGATCGCACTTGTTGCAAGTCTTGAGCACACGTCCGCCTTCCGGGGACTTAGAATAATTTGAGATCGATAACCTGGTTTGCATTCCAGGAGTTCGAGTGTTATTGATGCTTGTAACGTGGTTCGCGCTACGGGAACTTGGGAATGACGTTCACATTCCAACTTGCATTCTACTAACTCGGAGTTAGTATTAACACTTTAGTTCGCACTACGGGAACTTTGACTTGGTGTTGGTGCTCCAAGTCACACGCCGGGAACTTGGATAAAACATGTATGTTTGGGTTCGTACTTCAGGAACCTGGAATTGACATTTATACTCCAACTCGCACTTCGGGAATCTGGAGTTTGCACGGATGCTTCGGTTCGCGCTCCGGGAACCCGTAACTTATGTTCATACCCCAATTCATGTTTCGGGGATCATGGAGTTGGTGTTGATACTTCGGTTCGCACTCCGGGAACTTCGAATTGATGTTTATACTCCAATTCACACTCTGGGAATTTGGAGTCCGCATTGATGGGTTGGTTCGCGCAGTGGAAACAAATTATTAAATGTTTATACTCCAATTCGCGCTCCGGGAATTTGGAGTCCGTTCGCACTCCGGGAACGAATTATGGAATGTTTATACTCCAATTCACGCTGTGGGAAGTTGGAGTCCGTTCGCGCTCCGGGAACGAATTGTTAAATGTTTATACTCCAATTCGCGCTCCGGGAATTTGGAGTCCGTTCGCACTCCGGGAACGAATTATTGAATGTTTATACTCCAATTCGCGCTGTGGGAAGTTGGAGTCCGTTCGCATTCCGGGAACGAATTATGGAATGTTTATACTCCAATTCACGCTGTGGGAAGTTGGAGTCCGTTCGCACTCCGGGAACGAATTGTTAAATGTTTATACTCCAATTCGCGCTCTGGGAATTTGGAGTCCGTTCGCGCTCCGGGAACGAATTGTTAAATGTTTATACTCCAATTCGCGCTCTGGGAATTTGGAGTCCGTTCGCGCTCCGGGAACGAATTGTTAAATGTTTATACTCCAATTCGCGCTCCGGGAATTTGGAGTCCGTTCGCACTCCAGGAACGAATTATTGAATGTTTATACTCCAATTCGTGCTGTGGGAAGTTGGAGTCCGTTCGCACTTCGGGAACGAATTGTTAAGTGTTTATACTCCAATTCGCGCTGTGGGAAGTTGGAGTCCGTTCGCACTCCGGGAACGAATTGTTGAATGGACTGTCGTGTGTTGGTCCAGTTCAGCCTTCGATGTGTTGGCTTGCCCCCGAGCTGGGGTTTCACTTAGTGAGTGGCCGGTTGTAACGCAGTCACTCGCTATTTGAATAAATTCCATTGTTCGATGGAACTTAGCTCTTCGTGTGTCGTGATTGTTGAATGTTATATTCGGTGAATCACAGCTTTAGCTTGAAGAGATAGCATTTTATTTGCTGAAATGAGAAAATATGGCAAAGTCAGTGCCTTATTACAAATTCAAAATTCAGAACATAAAAGAAATTGTAAAGTATTCATGGATTGAAGGAGCCTGTCATGTGTGATAGTGACGAGGTTCTTCGTCGTTCCAGGCTTCTAAATGAGTAGGCCCGCCACTGATGGCGTTTATCACCAATCTCCCACGGGGACAAGTCGAGTCCTCCTGCCTCGGTCGATTGGGTTCATTGATTGGATTGGATGGGCCCGCATCTCTGGGCTGCGGTGTCCGCACAAACTGTTCCAGTTTCCCTTCCCTGACCAGTTTCTCAACAAGATCCTGTAGGTGACGACACTCGTTCGTATCGTGCCCGTAGCCTTCATGGAACCTGCAAAATTTTCCCGTCTGGATTTGCCTCTCCGACGACGGTCTTGGAGCAGGTTTTTCATATTGAATCGCATTACGGGTCCGCAAATACAAGTCCTCCAATGAAATATTCAAAGGAGTATAACTGCCGAACTTCGGATTTTTGCGTTGTGGACCGCGATTTTGATCTTGTTTTTTAAGTAGATTCACGCTCTCTCTTCGCCGAGCTTGTTTATTTTTAATGTTCAACTGAACTTTTCCGGAGCTCTCACCGGATTGTTTTATTGCAACATTGCTTTGGGTTCCTCCCGCATTTGGTCCTGCGTCAGTTTGCTTCCTAGACTGTTTCGCGTCTTCCCGTCTCAGGAATTGAGCTGCTTTGGCATGGAAACGGTCCAATGACGCAGGTGGTTTCCCAGCCAGCCAATTGCCAAATTCAGAATCGGGGTCGATCCCCTTAGTTAACGCCATAAGGATGGAGTTATCGTTTGGATTACTAATCTCTGCACATGCAGTATGGAATCTTTCTAAGTAGTGTCCGAGTGTCTCTCCGGGAGCTTGTGTGACACTAGATAGAGTGTTGACATCTTTCGGCCTTGCGACGTGCATGCGGAATTGCTCAACGAATTTTGTGGCCAGCTGGTCGAATGAGGAGACGGATCGAGGAGGCAATCGAGTGAACCACATGGTGGCGATGCCCCCCAGGGATATGGGGAAACTACGACATTTCACAGCGTCGTCGGCTCGGGCAGCTGTCATCGACCATTCATACTTTAGAATATGTTGGTTGGGATCGGAGTTTCCCTCATACATGGGCAGAGTTGGCATTCGGAATCGCCGTGGGGGTTCAGCATTAAGAATGTCGTCCGTAAAGGCAGTGTGACTTCGGGAAACTCCCCAATCGTCGTTCGTGAATCCCTGATTCTCACGGATCATCTGACGTATCATAGTTGAAAGATCCGGCATGTGCACCGGAGTATGGTCACGTTCCATACTTTGGGTTTGAACCGGATATCGTCGACGGTTCGCATCTTGCCTTCTCGGCTCATAGTCCTCTGGGACGTACGGTTCAGGAGTATGACCGCTATGACGACGGTCCGGGTCCGACTGATCTCGAGCGTCGACCCCTGGTTCAGCCGCAACGCTAACGGTGCGGTATTCAGCGGCGTGGTGAGGAATGGCACCCCCTCGGGAGGAGGGTCCGGTTTGGAAGCTGGCCGACGGACCAACTCGTATTTGTCCAACGGTCAATGTCGGTTGGTTTCCAGCGGGTGGCATACGACCCTCATCTAACCGGGGTCATGGAGGTCGGTTATGATAATCAGAAGACGAAGAACTTTCGCTGGAAGAGCGAGAAGCACGATCTCTCATGGATCTTTTTCGTTTTTGGCGATCCAGCTTGTTGATTAGCTCAGCGTTAGTGCGTAGCTGTTCTTCTAGTTGTCGCCGACTCTGGGTCAGCTCTTGAAGTAACAACTGCAATTCTTGTCGGGTAACCGGACCCGACGGTTCTGAGTGCCCAGCGGCATCTTGATTAGATGGAGGTAGAGGGGCAGGATTCTGTCTATCCTGTCCTTCTTGATTGACGGCGTTCGAGGTGGTTCTTGTGCTAACCATTTTTACAGTTGAGTTCCTTTCCTAGACTTTATGCAAATCTGAATAGAAGGGAAAGAAGTTGGATTTAACGATCTGGATCTCTCTCTTAGATTTATTCAATCCGGTATCGATGACAGATCCAACGAGCAGGAGAAAATCTGGGTTTTCTCAGTGAAAGCACCAAAGTGTTTGTGTCAAAATTGGGCACAACACTCTACGGGAGTCGTTGAAGAGATAATAGTCAAGAACGCAAGTTCAAAACGGATATTATCTAACAAAAACTCCAATCAACAGTGAAATAAATGCGTAGACAAGCGATTTATAGTGGTTCGGCGTGTTGCCTACGTCCACTGTGAAGTTTTTTGATGTTTTATTGATTCTCTTTCAATGATTACAAGTTGTTACAACGATCAACAGCAAGTTACAACTGGAAATTCGAAATCAACAATCAAATTATGATGTAGGATGATGGAGATCTTGATCCGGCAGAGTCTCGGCGTCTCAGAGTCTGAAGCCCCCTTTTCTGTTGGCCCTGGGGCTCTATTTATAGACGTAGGCTGCTGATATTTCGCTGAAAACTCGGGAGACCACGTCTGGCACGTGAGGGGGCCCACATGCACGGTCTCAGGAAGTTCGGGCCCACTTTGGCATCGGTTCGAACTCCATTCGAACCGATCAAGAATTCATCCAATCGAGGTGAAACTTGGCGTAGACATTCTTCAACATGTACACAAGCTTCAGTGAAAATTTCGTGGCATTTGGATCAATAGGTTAGGAGATATGATGGATTCGAAATTGGGTTTTCGGCATAGCTGTCTGGTTCGAACCCACGTACTCGAAACGATGATTTCGAATCCATCATGGCACGCGGCGTCGTGGTGACGTGGAGCGCAAACTTCGAATCAATCCGGACTTCACTCCATGTTGACCGCTTCGACTCCATGTATCTCGGCGCATTCGAACCGATGGAAGACACGTCATCGTGGCTGGTTGACCCAGTGGGTTCGAACGAAGTTACTCAGGATGGGTTCGAAGATGGTATCACAGATGGGTTCGAAGGTAGGAATGCTGGGTTCGAACATTGGTTGATTCGAAGCACTTTCTCTTGATGGGTACGAAGGAAGACCATGGGATGGTTTCGAACTAGATGGAGTCGAACCTGATGGGTTCGAAGGCGGCGTGACTGTGCTATGGATTCGAACACGGTGCCTGCTCGGATGGATTCGAAGCATGGATAAGCTTCTTGGTTTCGAACTAGGGAAGGTTCCGGATGGATTCGAGGTGATGGATTCGAACCGAGCAAGGTTCATTTCTCTCAACTTGAATCCATCATAACTTGAGCATACGACCTCGGATTGACTTGAAATTTGAAGTGCTGACTCCTGTGGTCTTTCTTGCCGTGTCCTATCAATTGTAGCTCAATCTGGATTAGGATAAAATTCAGTGATATCCATGGCGAAAGGAAGTACGATCAACCTCTGAGGTGAACTGTCCTTCGCTTTCAATCAATCTTTTGGTATCGCGGCTTTGCCAAAAAGCGGGATAACAATTGCTGTGGAAATTTACCGTGGCTCTCAGTTAGTTATATGCCAGGTTCGGGGTGAATACCAGGCCAAGGATCGAAGACTAGCCGCTTATCTAGCTCGAGTCCAAGAAATACTTGATCATTTTGATTATTATGCCATCTTATATATACCCCGTGAACACAATCAAAAGGCCGAATCCTTGGAAAAATTAGCAAGTACGGGCGAAGCACAGCAGATGGGGCTCGTTCCTGTTGAAACTTTATCCTCACCAAGTATTGATCAGATGGAGACCGACTCCGTATTTGAGGCTACTTCCGAAAGGGAATCATGGATGACTCCGTACCAGAATTACATCGAGCACGGAACACTGTCTGAGCGTAGGAGTGAAAGAAGACAGGTTCTTCAAAAAGCCCCGCGGTTTACCATTCAGAATGGAGTCATGTGTAGAAGAGGATATTTCGTCCCTCTCCTCCGATGTATCGCACACGATGAAATCAAACGAGTGTTACGTGATGTGCATGAGGGAGAATGTGGCAATCACACAGGGGGAAAGCTCTCGCCAAGAAAGTACTCCGATATGGATATTGCTGGCCGACCGTGAACCTGATGCATCAGACTATGCAAGGAAATGTGATAAATGCCAGAAACGTACTCGAATTCCGAGAGCCCCACATACTGAGATAACCTAAATGGTCAGTCCCTGGCCATTTGCAGTATGGGGCATTGATATCATTGGTACTCTACCTCTTGCCAAAGGTGGAGCGAAGTACGCCATCATCACAGTTGATTACTTTACTAAATGGGCTGAAGCTGAACCTCTTGCGACAACCACGACGAAGAAAGTAATCAACTTCGTTGTTCGCAATATTATCTGCCGATTTGGTCTCCCACATAACGACAGTGTTGAATACAAGAATTTCTGCCAACGATTCCATATCTACAAGAAATTCTCTGCGGTTGCACACCCTCAGGCGAATGGCCAAGTTGAAGCTGTTAATAAGGTTATCAAATCTATTTTGAAGAAGCGACTGGTAAAGGCCGGGGGCAAGTGGATTGATGAACTAACTATGACTTTATGGGCTTACCGAACGACCCACAAGTCCGCGACCGGACACACTCCATTTTCTCTATCTTACGGCACAGAAGCCATTATTCCAGTCGAGATGGAAGTACCTTCTCATCATGTGACTTATTATGACCCGAAAACTAATGCCATATTACTTGTTGAATCTTTGGACTTACTGGATGAGAAGCGTGAAGAGGCCGATTTGAGGGCAGCCGCATATCGAAATCGAGTCGCCCGATTATACAATGCCAAGGTTCGACCATGGATCTTCGAACTTGGAGATCTCGTTCTGAAAAGAATTTATCCGGTTCCTTCACACATGAAGCCAAATTGGGGAGGACCGTATGTGATCACCCAAAAGCTCATAGATGGCACGCTCAAGTTATCGACCGTTGACAGTCTTATTTTGCCGAGAGCTTGGAATAGTGAAGGCCTCCGTCGCTACTACATATGACAAGCTTTATTTATTTGATTCATTCTCTTATTTGCAATTTGTTTTTCGAAATTTGAATTTGTAATAAGGCAACCAACTTTTTCGTATTTTCTCATTTCAGTAATAAAATGCCATCTCTTCGAGCCAGAGCTGTGATTTATTGAGTTTGACGTACAACATCACGATGCACGGAGAGCTAAGTTCCATCAAACGGTGGAATTTATTCTAATAGGGAGTGACTGTGATATGACCAGTCACTCACTAAATGAAACCCGAGCTCGGGGGCAAGTCACTATGCTAAAATCAAAGAGGATTGATACACAACAATCCTTAAAACAACTCCAAACTCGCAGAGTGTGAGTCAGAGCATAAAAATCCTGAATACGGTTTTGGAGAGGGCAACTCGTCTGCCTAATGACTTCGACCGTATCCTAACCAAGTTAGAGGACGATAGACCCGTCCATCTAACGACCTCGCTTGTTAATGTGGGGTGGATGTGATCCGACCATCCATGATCCCGATAAATCTATCGTTCCCAGAGTGTGAACGACCTCCTAAAAAGTCTAAACAGATGTGACTGGCCATCTGTCGACTAGCTCCAAATTCCCGGAGTGCGAATTGGAGTATAAACATCAACTCTAGGTCCCAGAGTGCGAACCGGAGTATAAACACTAACTCCAAATTCCCGAAGTACGAATTGGAGTATAAACATCAACTCTAAGTTCCCAAAGTGCAAACCAGAGTATAAATGCTAACTCTAAGTTCTCAGAGTGTGAATTGGAGTATAAATACCGAGTCAAAGTTCCCGTAGCGCGAACTGTGCTACAAACGTCGATAACTCTCGGATTCCCAAAGTGCGAACCAGATTATCGATCACAATTATCGTAAGTCTCAAGAGTGTGGACGAAATATAAAAATAACTCGGGTGTGGATGGCCACTCGTAAATTAGCTTATGTCCCCGGAGTGTGGACATGTACTTAAAAATTTCAATAGATGTGACTGACTGCCGAAGTGCAAATGCTGATCCCCAAAGTGTGGATGCGACTAGTCATAGGTAAGCGAACGCGATGCAATCGCTTGACTTACGCTTGTTTCTTCATCGGTATGATGATGTTAAACTCTAAAAATAGAGACAAATCACGATCGCTGGCTGATATTTACAACTTGTTCCCGGAACCGGGGGCAGGGCTCAAGTGTTACCCGCTGGCTGAAGCAGTATGATGTCTAAAGTCCAACTTGATTTCTCGTTACAACCTGTACTCATGATTTTCAGACTTGGCAAATAAAGAGAACTCAAGGGTTGAAACTCCGCAAGTACATGGAACCAAGATCCAAACTCTACGACAGTTAAGTATAAAAGAGAGAAATAAGAGTTGAAGCAACAAAAAATAGAATTTTATTTCAACTAATCAAAAGCAAAGACTTATATATAAGTTCTCCCAAAAAATTCCTACTAGTAGGGGCCGAACCCACATCTATACACGGCCTATGAAAGAAAGACAAGTTCTTAGCAAACAAAAATTTGCACCAGAAGGGCCTATCTACTCCTTAGCCTTCTTCCGCTTCCTCTTAAGTGTGGATCCACCAGAGCCACCGATAATTTTTCGCTTTCAGCCTTTACTCTTTGGTAGATCATCTCCAGATGGAGGCATAATATCAACATCCTCCTTCGAACTTGAATCTATGGGAACGCTCCCAGCAGGAGGAGTCGGAGGAATTGGATCTATGACCGGGGGCGGAATAGACGCACTAGTATCAACAAGCATACCCCGAGGTGATACCATCCCAAGTGGAGTTGGGCCGAATGCCGTCAATCCACCCTCAGAACTACCGCCATGAGCCGCAACCTCCATCTCTGCATTGATCTCAGCTAGTATCTCTGCTTCACGAGCAGCACAGGCTTCACTGGAGGTAGCGGTGGTCTGTGTCGAAGCATAAAAGGCATGTGGAAATCCACTAAGGACGAACGACAAGTCTGCAAAGGGGTCGCTCTGTCAACCCAGGAGCTCATTCATCATTTGCTCATCAAAAGAAAGAGAGCTCCCCTATGTTACCTCGATAGGCACGGCCGTGGTCGTAGTGACCGCCTCGGTGATAATGGCCTCCTGCATTTGTTGTGATTTCTGTATCGCAGGAGGCACTGCTGATGTAGCTTTAGTCATTGTACAAGGAAAAAGAATAAGTTGTCAGTACACGCTTCAATACAAGTACTTCATTTCAGACATACACAATATTTGTGCAGAGTACCTTCCTCAACTTGACTCTTGGCTGGCTGGACAACTTTCGAAGAGTGCTCCCTTATAGGAGATAAGTGTGGCTGTTCCGGATCGTAGGCTGGGATCGACTGCGGCTCAATTGTTGGCACCGACTCGGATCTAGATAAAGTAATCATTTCAGAACTTATAGCTTGATGTGCGACGCCGGAGCCCTCGCCAACTTTTAGGTGCTGGGTGCCCAATCTCTCTCTTGCATGAGAAATCATAGAGTCATGAAGAACCTTCTTTTCATCTTCGCTCAATATGCGATTCTCCAGCTCAAATTCGTCGAGGGCGCCACCCGAGAGCACCGCCTTCTCTTCCTCAACTAGCAGGTTCCAGACATTGTAGAGGAGTGTCGGGTAATCATCGAGCCAGGCCAGATCTCTATGCCTCAACACATCGGCATTGTAAGTGACAAGGAGCTCCTCTACGTCGGCCTCAAGCCTGGTTTCCGCCAACCGGACTTTTGCACAACTTCAACCTCAACCTCGTGGACCTTTTCCATGGCCGTATCTCACTCCCTCCAAAACACCATCGCTTGATCGCATGCTTCTTGTGCGGAAACATTAGCAGCGTCTCTATCTTTCATGATTTCCAAGACTTTGGCCTTAAGCTTGTTTAGCTCTTTCAGAGCTGCATCCCGCTCAGCGGTAACGATGGTGTTCCTGTGGCCCATGTCCTCCACCATGGCGTAGTGCTCCCGTTTCATTCTATCCATCGCCGCATGGGCCTCGTCGGCCTTCTTAAGTGCTTCAATTTCGGATTACAAGAAGACTCGGCCTCACTATTGAGCACTTGAATGATCCGATCTTTCTGGCCAAGTTCTTTCTCCAGCCTTTCAATCGTGGCTGCTCGGTCGAAGGCCACCTTCGATGCCTTTTTCGCAGTTTTCGACCACTCTTGATACTGGAAGAATATATCCGCGACATAATTATGCACCGTATTTTCGGCCGACGCTGGGATCCTTTTCAAGCGCGGAGGAAAGACGAATCCATCAAAACAAATGTCAGGAAAATCCTTTCTCAGCTGAGCGAGGCTAATCGCTCCTTCCCCAGTGAGCTCGGCGAGGGCCTGTGCAGTAGTGGAGGGGTCTGTAACTTCAGTTCTACGTTGAGATTCAGGCCTAGATGATTGGGAAGATGGTTTGTTCCACGGGGCTTCCGAAGGTCGTGAAACATGAACTGGCAGCGGTACCGGAGCTCTAGGAGGTGGCATACGAGATCGAGACCGACGCATATACCCCTTATCTATGTCAGACTTTTCCTGCCTAGAGTACCCCTGATCATGGTCTCTATCTCCTTCTCTCCTACGCGCTTCGTAGTATGACGAAGATCGGCATTTGCTGCGTAGGCTACCAAGCATTGAGCCTTGACCGGACATGGTATCTGCAAAGCAAAACGGAGACAAAAAGTTAGTAATCTTTCACAGTGGGCGTATTACAGTCAGAAATCGTGTAGTGCCGTGAAGTGTGAATGTATGTGCAACCCCCCGACCAACCGAATGTTCGACCATGCTAGTGGGCAAAGAATCGCTTAAAACTAAGGCGTGTTGGAGTTCATCCAATCCGGCATCATGCTGCATAGACACGTCGTCCGAAATTAGAAGATCGACGAGCCCTTCGTAAAGATTTTCCATTCTTGGGGGAGACATCTTTGAAATTCTAATTCTAGAGCCGGGCCTGGACATGACCACAGATTTCCATCTCCCTGTTTTGGATTGCTTAAAAACGGCTGCCATGCCTTTTCTCTTTTCTTCAGAATCCTGGATTGCATCTACGGGCTCTGCCAAAGGTTCGTCGTCAGTATGGGTTCTTTCGGAATCAGCTTCTTCAACTATGACAACTTTGGGCTTCTTACGCTTAACTCGTTCCCTCGAGATAGTCCTTAGTGCACCGTCGAGCCTTATACTTTGTCTTTGCTCAATTAGCCCAAGAATCCTAAGGTTCCTATCCGTCAGGACCAAGTCGATGTTCCTCTCTTCGCTTGGGACCTCTTGGAGAACCCAAACTATCTCCTTATAATATCTACCTTTGGGTCACTGAATTATCGCTGTAAAGAAAAAGAGATATGAGTTTGGCTTCATCTATAACTATCTTATCAACTGTCTGGGAAGATGGCAATACTCACGTCTAAATAGTCGCCGACTGGCAAATTCTTGAGGGCATCTAACATAGAAGCACTCCGTCTTGAAGTACCTCAGCTTAGTCTAAGACCCCGTAACTATTTGGCAATTACTTACAGCCTCTAGGTATGTGAAAGATGGACTGTCTGTTCGACTCTTGAAGTTGACCAAGTATCTTATCTCGGTCAGACGGAGTGGTCGATAGAGATATTCTATGAATACAATGAACAAGCTATTTAGTAAAGCATATCCATTTGGGTGTAGCTGAGATGGGGCGATCCCTATAAAATACAACACTTCTCTTATGTATTGATTGAATGGGGGAAGCGTCCCAGCTGCGCACGCATGCCGATTGAATGTGGTATACCCCTCCGGTGGATTATGTGGTCTGTCATTTGGTCCCGGCAATATTACGTCGTCCATTGACAAACCATGCCTTAGGCATATTCTCCCTAGCATATCTTCCAAAATGTTCGACGAAACGGAGTCTGGAAGACTATTGATAAAAGATGCATCTGGTGCCTCGTCCGGGGCTGGATCGATGACTTCGGCCTCAATCTCCAGTATTTCAAGCATGGGAGGAACTGAACTATGAGTTTCCTATGGCTGCGAGCTTGGAGTTTCCATGACTAGCTAACTCACGAGAAATCATCATTAGAGGACAGAGAGCCCGTGTGTTCCCTTCGTGTAAAGTGTGTGTTGAGCAGTGCAGTGCTGTGCATTACTCGAAAAGATTTTGCAGAGTTCAAGGAAAATTTGCAAACGACAATGATAATCGAAATCCAGTTGGAGTGACCATCATCACTGACCGTCACCACCATACTATCCAAATGTCAGCGATCGATCCAAATTAAAATTTCTTATCATGTTATTAAGTTATAGGCAGTCAAATATGCAGTTCTATGGTCAAGTCCGATTATGCAAGGCAGAAGCTCGTTGGAGTCGAATGTTCAAATGTGCAAAAGTTCTCTAGATCAATCAAACTCCAGCTTGGGATCGATCGCCATAGCTCAAATTAGTAAAGAGTCAGGGGCCTCCTTTTCGTATCGATCAAATTCGAAACGATACGTTTCGTATCGATCGAATTCGAATCGATACGCTTTGTATCGATTAAGTCAAGCCAAATTCGGATCGATCACAACTCAGGGACTTCGCATCGATTACATTCACAACTATCGAAAATGATGGAGTTCGTATCGATTGCTTGCTCGGAATTTCGTATCAATCATGCTTTTAATGGTTTCATATTAAATACTTTAAATCGATGAGAAGTGCATCCACCTAGGATCGATATGGAACCCATCGCTCCTCAATCAACACAACATCGATGCGAACCCCACATCCGGTCGTTGATACAAAATCAAGCCACTATCTTTCTTTCCATCGGTATACAATGGAGGCCGAACAACCATCAATCGATTGCTCCATATCCTTAACCCCCTCTTCTCCAACCTATACGAGCGTCGCCATGGCCACTCTCACCTAAACTTTGGCCCAGATCTGGCCTTAGCGCTAGCCAAAATTGGTAATTGGAAAATATGGTATGAATCTAAAATTGAAACTTTGTCATGTGAATTTGGTCATAGCTGATTAGTTACCTAGATTAAAGTTGGAATTCGAAGGATTGAAGGGCTGAATTTGATCGATTCGAACGTAGTACGCGGTTCCTCTCTTTTCTCAAGTTCGTGGATCGATGCGAAAGTAGAAAGTAAAGGGAGAAACTGTAAAAAGTGAAAAGTGAAAAATGGCCAAGTCCAAGGGTATTTATATGGTCCCAAGGGAGAAACAGTCCACATGACCGGCACTACAGGTCAACCCTTAGATCGAGTCGAAAGACCATTTCGAATCAATCGCCTTAAGCTCCAATCGATTTGAAATGCTCAGTGAATCAATCGATGCGAAGTACGCGATGAAGATAGCTCTAGAGATAGTTGAGTTCCATCGATTCGAAATCTTCATTCACCTAATTAAGTTCATAGTCACGGTCTATCATTGCGAACTGTCCTGTTCGAACCCATTGGTTCCATCGACACGAACGACAGTGTCGAATCCATCAGAGCACGTACACATCGATGCGAAATATCCATGTCGCATTCATCAATGCAAAGTCCATCAACACGAAAGCAACAATTCAAACTTCTACATCGATTCAGGAGAGGACCGATACGAAGAAGCATCCAAAAACAACCGTCAAGTGTTGTTATAGCGCAAGTCTCATATCGATTCAAGGGAGGATCGATACAACACTCAATACGAGAAAAATGACAACGACTCGTGAACGTGCAACGTTGACGAGAGTCAGACTAGCATATGTACGTCTAAGCACTATTATACAACAACGCAAGGTTACGGCCTTCAACAAAGAAGCAATAACTATTCAGAATGAAGACTGTAGCTTTTCAAAGCACGTTATGTTACCACAAGACGTACTTTGGGTGGAAATGTTATCCCGCCTTTTAGCAAGGTCGAGATATCAAGGAACTGATTGGGAAACAAGGATCACTCGTCCTGGATATCGAGTATACACAGGTTCGCTATGGATGACGATGAATTTTTCCCGGGTCCGGATCAGGCCACAATTGATGAGACATGACAAGTGAAGCCATAGAAGCCAGCATTCCAAATTTCAAGTCAATCCGAGTTCGTATGTGCAAGTTAGGATCGATACAAGTAGGAGGAAATAGCCTTGGTTTCGTATCCATCAATCAAAGTTAATTCGTATCGATCGGTTTTCGCATCGATCAGACTATACCACTTTGCATCCATCGACAGGCCCTGCTTCGCATCAATTGGTTTCGTATCCATACCCAAGCCTTAGTTCGTATTGATCGGTTTCGTATCCATCGATGAGTAGTATGCTTCGTATAGATCGTTCAGTGTCTAATTCGTATCCATCGAAAAGAGGCTTGATCAAATCCACTATATAGCCTTGGTTCGTATCCGTCAGTTGACCTCACTTCATATCCATCCCTAGTGTTGTTTGTTCGTATCGATCAGAAGGGGACAATCTCCATCGATATGAAATACACAATATCCGTCGGTACGAAGTGGGCAGGCTACGAATCGATACAAAGCACACGTCGTTGTTGGGTTCAAGCTACACAACGTCTCTCAATACGAATAAGGCGAAGTTTAAGGGAAGACGCGGTCGACTCGAAGTAAATGGTGGATTGATGCGAGGAATGCACACCGCGTCATCACAGAGGCAAGTGCATCATCGACTCGAAGGGGATCGATTCAAAATCATGGATTCGAACCAGACAGCCACCGCGACACTCGAACTCGTATCGATCGTAACTCGAGACCCACCGATCCAAATGCTATGAAATTTCACAGAAGACTACGTGTAAGCTTAAAGATTATTCTCGCCAAGTTTCACCTCGATTGGATGCAGTCTTGATCGATACAAATTATGTTCGTATTGATCACCAAACAAGTCGAAACTCTCCGAGATCGATCGCGTGGGCCCCCTCACGTGCCAAAAGGAGTCTCCCAAAGTTTGAGCGAAATATCAGCCTCCTACACTTATAAATAGAGCCCCAGAGCCTATAGAAAAAAAGGATCTTTTGATTCTCAAGCGCCCAGACTCTGCCGGATCGAGATTTGCGTCCTACCCTTGCTGTTGAATTCGAATTCCAAGCTGTAGTTTACTGTTGTTCCCTGTAATCATGTATAATCATTGAAAGAGGATCAATAAAGTCACAAAAACTTCATAGTGGACGTAGGCAACACGTTGAACCACTCTAAATTGTTTGTCTGTGCATTTATGTTACTGTTTGCTGGAGTTTTTGTTAGACAATTTTCATTTTAAATTTATATTCTTCACTTTTATCTCTTCAAAAACTACCGAAGAGTGTTGTGCCCATTTTTGGTACAAACAGAGTGGTATTGCTATATTGTTATCTTGCTTCTTCTAACATGAACATATTCACTTTATAATGAACCCATAACTGCATTTTTAGGGGTAAAGGGTAGGAGAACCAGTTAGGTTAACCCAATAGTGAATATAAATCGAATAAACTTCTAAATGAGCAGAATTTCATATAGGAGGTCAGGAAGACAAGAATATAGGATGCTAAAATATAAAGGAAAGATATTGGTAGGGGCCAATAGGTTCATGGTAAGCTCATTAAAACTGTATGATATTGGCATGGGCCAATAAGTTCATAGTTAGCCCATGAAAACTATATGTAAAGAAGATGTCAGATATAGAGGTTCATAGTTAGCCCATGAAAACTATATGTAAAGGAAGATGTTAGGTAGGTAGGTTCATAGTTAGCCCATGAAAACTATGTGTAAAGGAAGATGCCAGATAGACAGGTTCATAGTTAGCCCATGAAAACTATGTGTAAAGGAAGATGGCAGATAGACAGGTTCATAGCAAGCTCATGAAAATTATGATTGGATATCGACAGGGTTAGTAGGTTTGTGGTTAGCCCATGAAAACTATATCCGGATGAAATATTGACAGATGCTAATAGGTTCCTAGTCAACCCATGAAAACTAGGGAAAGAATAAAGGATCTTGGGGTTACCAATAGTTTCCTAGTCAACCCATGAAAACTAGGATAAGAGAAATATTGGAGTTACCAATAGGTTCGTAGCGATCCCATGAAAACTATGTTATTGGACAGGGCACTACTACAAAACAGGCCATTTGCATCGGTTGTTTACCCCCCTTTTGCATCAGTTCAACAACCGATGCATATGCAACCGATGCAACAGGCTTAACACTTTTGCATCAGTTCTGAAACCGATGCAAAAAGGTCCTTTTTGCATCGGTTGTTACTAACAACTGATGCAAAATATCATGGTTGGTTGCTTGAACACAGCCCCTATGTTGCATCGGTTGTGATGAAAACCGATGCAACAAAGTAACTTGTTGCATCGGGTTTTTTATAACAACCGATGCAAACTAATCTCTCTATTGCATCAGCTATTTATACATGATGCAAAAAAACCATTCTCGAAAACCATTATTATTATATATATTTATATATATATTATTGATTATAACAAACAATTATTACATGCAATATTACAATCATTCAAAATTAAATTTGATGGCAAATACAAACTGAATAACATAATACCAAAATAAACATATATCAATTAAAGTGTTAATAATCTATACAAAATAAACATATATCAATTAAAGTGTTAATAATCTATATCAACACCAAAGCCACAAGCACCACCAGAACCACATCCCCATACATTTACATACCAACCCCAAACCATCTACCCTATTCCACCACCAGCCTTCACAAATCACCACCCATCAATACATCTACTGACCATCCCAAACTCTGCTACCACTCGCAAAAATACAACACATACATCCCAAACCTTCCATTTGTTCATCCTTCCGTTTGTTTACCAACCTCATACAACATTACAAGCTGTCCACCCTTCCATTTGTTCACCAACCTCTGACCATCAATTTTCATACATCATCACATTTCTACTAGCAACCATTCACGTATACTAAATCACACAACCACATTTCAACTTAGTGCCACCAACAACTACCATCTTCCTATTAACCAAATTTCCCAGCACATAATACTCCCCGCTGCAAACTGCTCTACAGTCAACACAACCACTGCCATCCCACTTCGATTCCATGCACATCAAATAATTGTGCACTACCTTCACTGTTTCATCTGTCACACCATGCCCCTCTTCACGACTTTTCCAAACCTTCCCTGCTACAGACACATTCAACCTCTGACCATACTCGCACACACTACTAGCCTGCACAGCCATAACAATTATCGTATCTCCCCCTCTGACATCATCATAGTCGCCTCAACCTGAGCACTTCAACATCACAGTTGACACTATCACAGCTGCAGCAATACAAACCATCATACAACTTCATTTTCTCGACCGCTACCACCTGCCATCTGACAATATAACATACCATTTGACAATATAACAATATCACAGCTGCATCACTATCACAGTTGGCAATATAACATACCAAACCTCACAACTGGCTCTGCATAAACTCAATCTGGATTAACCCACTTGAGTGTGTACATCATAGGTCGGTCTCGGTCTGCTGTAGAAGAAGAAAAAGTTAGCTAACACAGGATGACGACATACTAACGATTCATTAGTTTAAAAGCTATTATTATAGCTGGTATAGTTATTATTAATCATACCTTGAGATGTGAAGTTGTATTGAGACATTGTTTGGCTATTCCTTGCAGATGAGAGCATAGAAGGCGAATGTACAACCGAGGATGGTGGTCGAAGAGGGAACGGCTGAGCGGTACTTGAAATATTCTGCATTGAGTTTTCCTTTTGACCTGAAAAGCATTGTTTAATGTTAGTGCTAACTAAATGTAATGAGGGGCCATGTATATTTTCATTTCAATCTTCGTATGAAACAAAGTAAACAACATCCAATAGTGGTATTAAAAAAGGAGAAGTGTAGTGAAATATGAAATACGGCAGAGTTAAAACGTATGTAGCATTGAAAACCAATCAATATACAGTGGATGATCAGAGCGAAGTGAAAAATAACTGACAATTCAGTTAGACAGCCTTTATAACTACCAAAAAAAGTGCAATACAGAAAATCAAAAGTTAGAAGCTTGTCTGTCCAAGTTAAAAAACAAAAGTAAATCATTTACAGCTGACGAAACAGTTTGGAATATATCAGTACCATTAGTTTCTGGTATAACTATTTAGGAACTAACATAAAAACTGGTGCGACTATATAAGGATAACCATTTAGAAGATATACTATTTAGCAGCTGGAGATAATCTAATGTGCAGCAAAGTTTGAATATCAGAAACTTCATATAAAAGGTGATTAAACAGTAAGGATTGAATATCAGAAAGAACCATATATTGCGTAAACTATTTGACAAAAAGCAAGAGTTAAAGTTACGCACTAAAATAATCATTTAATTGACTTTTCAATATTTCTAGTACTAAATGTTGTATATGCTTTGAAATGGAATGATAAAGTGGAAACAGTGGATATATACATGTGCTTAAATGATGTCCAAGCAACATCCTTTCAACAAAGTGCTATGGTCGTTATTTTAGTTTTCAAATAACAAATGTACGCATAACTCAAACAGCAAAAGAAGGAAGTAGGAAAACAAATTCGGTTTAAACCTTAAAGGCCAGCATTCATAATTCCATTGGTAATAATTAAATTTCTATTAGTAAAAATAAAGTGTAATGAAAATAAAAGCAACCTATTATTTTTTGAGTTGCTACTTCAAGTGTTGTTGCTTCAGACAACGTTGCAAGTCCATCAGTCAAACTTGGTAAAAATAATTTTGAACAGTAGAATACAAAAGGTACGACGACACTGATAGTTCCAAAGGTGAAAACAAATAAATCCAATTAAGATCACGTATGAGTGCAGGGCAGAATAAAACACCAACCACATTCAGGTTCATTAGGTTCAGTATGAAGCATTGCAAGTAAGACCTTAGTGTGGAATTAACAAACTTCTACTTCCACAACCTTCCCTAAAAGTGCTTGGCCAGCAGCTTATGCTTGTTTTTCAACACCTCGGCATCGCGAAGTGTCTTGAAATTTGAGAAACCTCCTGAAAAGCATGCATTTAGTACGATAGCAATTATAGTTGCCTTTTGGATCTCATTGAAAAGTAAACTTATTACTATTATACAATACATTGTGCCAGTTCATAGGTATGTTACAGTTTCCCTTGGGATAAAATAATTCATAAGCACAACCAGAATGCAACCTACATGTAGTGCCAAGTATTTTAAAAAAATTGTAATTCACTTTTACCTAACCATCACCAAAAGCAGGTTGTTGTTAATGGTTTCAAAGGTGTACATCTAAAGACAAAGTGCAACTCGGTTATATCCATACCAAATAATAACTTAGTTTAGTTGCACATGCTTTGTAAATTGTTTTAGGTATGAAAATGTTTGTCATTTAAAAAATTGTAAGGAATGTGCCTGTTTTCCTGATTCTGAACTACTTTAGTGTTTTTTTTACAAACTACCAGCGTATTTTGTTGCATCCTACCTGATATGTTGTGGTCTTATTTGACTCAGCCAGCTGCTTCTGTAGCATGTTTTGCCCTGCCAGTCAACAGCACAGTGCAATACTACCTACAAAATACACCGTTGTTCAGTAAATATTTTGTTTATTTGATTGTTTGTTGTATAAATAGATTAACTTTTGTAAAGTTATTTGACTCGGTAGGCCTTACTTGATTATCGACTGACGATCCTGTGGCATAATTCATTTTATGATCATATGACATTAATAATAAGCTTATACATCAGCCACCGGCCTTGTTGGTAGTCTTTTATTTGATTCTAAAATAAATAATTCAAGTGCTCTCCTCAATTTAAGGATCGTTGTTTCATTAACAAAAAAGAGGGATACAAACTTAATTGGTACTGTATATTGTAGTAAAAAGGAACAAATTTTAGTTGATTGAATAACAATAATATAACAATCAGATATTGCATAGAAAATAAAACTAACCTCACATTGTAGATTTGCTCAAGTGTTATCTCAATGGAATAAACATATAATAACCATTAACGCTCTCATTAAAATATCCAAACCAGCCTTCAAGGGATCTTTTATTTTGGTCATATATGCATTTACTGAAATTATAATGGTCATTTATATATTATAAAATTAATATCAAAATTATGTTTCTTCCAAATTAATCGATCTTAAGTATATTTAATTTTTCTAATATGTCCATTACGCCTTAAAGAGACCATTATTTCATTCTGTAGTAGAGTAAAACAATTTTACCAAAATGGACATATTATCAAAATTATAATATTATCAGTTTTGGTGAATCAAAGCTAGATAATATTCCAGTGCCCAAATGGACTAAGATAAAACTCCATTACCTTGAGTTGACATGATAATTGTATTATCTAAAACCTGGAAGAAACCGAAGGTTAACTATAACATTAGATTTCAGTTTTGGTGAAGCAGAGCTAGATAATATTATCAGTGCCCAAATGAACTAAGATAAAACTCCATTACCTTGAGTTGACATGATAATTGTATTATCTAAAACCTGGAAGAAACCGAAGGTAAACTATAACATCAGATTTCATTCTAAATAGTAAGACTGCCATGGACCTTTCAAACAAACATGACCCATTCACAAATCCATGATTCAGAAATATGTGGCAGAAAAAGAAGCAAAAGTAGCAGAGGAAAAAAGACAGAGAGTACCTATATTTGATTACCGTTCGATGCTTTGAGGACAACTGGATGGACGATCAGCGAACAATGGTTGCTGCAAAGGACAGGCTTAGGAATAATAGCAATAAAACAAAAGGCGATGGCAAGCTGTAGAAAATCATGGTCAATTTACAATTAAGGCGCAGATGGGTAATGGAAGGGAAGACGACAGGGTGAGGAAGAGAAACAGGAAAACAGTGAAGGAACTGCAAGTGGGTGGCAAACCATATCGCCTTTGATTTAGTGTTAAGACGGAGGAGCGGAAGGGCTAGAGTATAAGGAAGAAGCGAAGAGAGGCAAACCAAATCGCCTTTCATTTAGGGTTAACACGGAGGAGGGGAAAGTCTGGAGTATAAGGAAGAAGCAGAGAGAAGGAAATGAACAGAAGGAATTAAAAAACGGGACTGTTCAGTTTACAAAATTGTCAAGATGCTTCTGCGAGCTCGAAGTGCAACTCACTAATAATATAATAGTATAGATATACACAAGTAGGGGACTAAAATTAAGTACTCAAAGTTAAACCACCCAGATTCTGATTGGAGGTCGGAAAATTCCAATGCTCTAATTACATCAAATAACTTGAATTTAGGGGGCACATTTGGCTTATAACCAGCTGAAAAAAGAAAGAAAAAACACATTCAAAACTTCACCGAATGCTCCAGTGTAAAGCAATTTCGATCCTAACCAAAAAAAAAAAACCTGAGAAACACAACCACTGTCATAGGAAAGAAAATATTGCACCCTTAACAGCCTAAGATTATATCACAGTAAAGCTAAATTTCAAAATACAGGGCAAAATATGAAGTGTAATAAGCAGCTTCGAATAAGTTTTTATTTTAAAAGTATTTTTACCAATTGAAAACAAAAATAAAAATCATACGGTTGCGAAGGAAATAGTTGGACAACGCAAGACTAAAATAGTTCAACAGAGAATACATTGAATGAAATCAACCTTTAAACAAACTACTGGAGAAAAAAGGTTTACTAGATCTAGCAGAAATAGTTTAAAAAGCCTTGTTGCTAAACCACCATTTTCCTCCGAACCTGCATCCACAGTGCAGAAGCATTTGATATTAGCTCTTCATAAATTATTGCAAATGGATGCACACTACAAATGATCCTACTGAGTTCGTTACCAGAAAATAAAGAAAGAACAGAAATCATGAATGACTCATGATACTCGGCAATAATGTGAAAATAATGATTGTTTTTAACAGGAGGAGTTTCAAATTGCTATATTGACGGCAAAAATTAAATTGAATTTTTTTTTTGGTACAGTTATTTCCACTTCAAATCACTCTCAGCTCAATACAGCCAATCTCACAAAATCAGCACCTAGACCTAGTTATCTGGAAAATCAAATTTCTCAGCAAAACCTAGTACAAACAGTAACATATCAAACCAAATTAGGAGATCCAAATTTAATCCAGCCTTAGTCTACTCGTTAGGTACAAATATTAGAAGTTAAATCATGTAAATTTCACAAGTGACCTAAATACTTTGTAAATCAAGATCAACAGAAGTAAAAATTCGGAAAATAATTTAATTACCATACCATAAAAACCTAAAAGTAAGAAACAGCTTTATTTCAAAAAGAAAACAGGAGCAAAAAAATTGATACCTCCAGTTTTGGAACGAACATTTGGATCCTGGGCAATCCCACAATGCTTAGGAAGTTCAAGCGCCTGAGTAACATTAATTTGGAAAGCCTTCATCAAATCAGGGGAATTGAAAAGAGAACACAAGCAAGGTTGCTCGGTCTTCACTGCCTCTCTCAAAGGATCGCAGCATGAAGCCGGTGGCTTCGTTGAGCATCAAGCTTTTCCTTTTGGATCAGGAGAGATCTACGCTAAGTTAATCATCCCTCTACGGAACGAAAGCTATGGAGGCAAGGTCTGATTTTCTTACCCTTGAACATAGATAAAAACACATCTCCAGATCCTGAAGACTTCTTTACGAAACGATGGAATTGAGATTAGGGACGTTAGGATTTTGGTTGGGAAAGCCAGGATTTGGATGGGGAAAGTTTGGATTTAGCTCTCTTTGAATAAAAATTGAGAAATAAAAACGGTGCGAATGAAAATGAATTGTGTGGCCGAAGGAGCCCCACACGATGGAGGGCAAATAAACTTTTGGAGCCAATTTTTGATTGTTTCCCACCTAAATTTCTTATTGCCTTCAACGTGTAGTTGCATCGGTTGACTTTAAAACCGATGCAACTAAAACTATTTGCATCGGTTGTTGGTGAGAACTGATGCAAATTTGATTTTTTTATTACCTATTACTTTCCACGTACCAATTGCATCGGTTATTAAGATAGAACTGATGCAAATAGTCTATTCGCATCAGTTTTTATTTCAACTGATGCAAATGAGGCGAAGCAATATGCACTTTTTGTACTAGTGGGGAGTCCTTAAATGTTCGACCCAATATTAGTCAGCTCATGAAAACTAATATGTTAATAGTAATCCTAGAAATTATAACTAAGACAAATAGTCTAAATCGAATAGAGATGTGTGTCCAAAATTAATTCAGTTGTTTCGCATATCATCATATTATACTATTTTTAATTGTTTTAACCACTGTGGATGCAGGAGCACAACATATGGTTTTGTAAAGGTCTTGAGATACTAGTGAGGGGAAACCAGTTCCACTAAGCGGCGTGATCTCACTATATATCTAAATGATTGAGATGGTAGATTATTATTCATACTAGGCTTTATGTCTCACTCGAAGTTTATGTTTTCCCCTTAGACTCTCGGGTACTCAATTGATTTTGAGTAGTTTGAGATTTGAGGTTTTAAGGTATCTCTTAAGGAGAATAAGCTTCTGGAGACGTGCATGAGGCATGATAGATATTTAGAGTTCTCTTTTTTTATTCCGCTGTGTTATTGTAAAGGCAAAGTTATATTTCCTGCATATACTCTGATCATCCCAAGGGGCATCTTCATATGTTGCTTTGGGAGTATGTTATAATAAATATACTTTCTCTGAATGTGGTTTACGAACATGGGATTATGTAATGAATTGGAAATATTTTGATATGGAATGTGATTTTGTTTGAAGTTTATAATTTTTTGATATTTTTGTATTTCTATGTACCAATGAATCTAACACCTCCGTATTTGATCATGGAGGATTAATAACTATAATTGACTGCAGCATCCATAGCTACTAGTTTTGGGCCTCCAAGTAGGGGGACGTTACATGTTGGTATCATAGCATAGGTTTATAAAAGTTTAAAAGAAGGTTAAACCTAAAAGATTTTGAAATATAATCCATTGAATTTGAAAATATGATTAAGTATTAGGTTAAGGCTATAGTAAGTACTTGTATTTGATATATATATATATGTGTGTGTGTGTGTGTGTGTGTGTGTGTGTGTGTGTGTGTGTGTGTACGTATTCCCCTCTCTCTTAGACCATTCTTACATATCATACTAAGGCTCGTATGCAGATTTATGAGAAAGAGGATATGGAAGCAGGAAACGAAAGAGGAAATATAGATGGAGGAAGCACCATAACCGATGGAAATACTCGACCTAATACTAGAAGAAACCAAGGTCGACAGGCTAATGCTAATTC
Source organism: Allium cepa (assembly GCA_030765085.1). Lineage (NCBI taxonomy): Eukaryota > Viridiplantae > Streptophyta > Magnoliopsida > Asparagales > Amaryllidaceae > Allium > Allium cepa. The sequence continues at coordinate 953,644,639 of CM060945.1, read as the reverse complement.
AAATGCTGAAGCAATGTTGGTGTTGGAAATCCGCCAGCAAATATGGGGATGGTGCATCAGTTATTGGCTAATATTTTGCAAGCTGGAGTTACTAGTAGTGTTGGAGGAGTTAATCCAATGGTTCCGGTTGGGAATAACTATGCTAAGCTAAGGAGAGACTAAACCAGTTTAAGTGGAAAGCCGTTTGTTGGAACGGAGGATGCTGTTGAAGTTAAGAATTGGCTACTGAGTTGTGAAAGAATCTATACCGATCTAGGGTTAGATGATGGACAAAAGAGAAGGCTAGCCTCTAGGCAGTTGCAAGGGGCAGCACTTCATTGGTGGAATAGTGTTACTGCCAAAGTACTGGAGGAAGAGCTAACATGGGCTGATTTCAGGAGAATATTTGAGCAGAGGTTTCTTTCTAAAGTTGCTAAATCTGCATTAATGAGGATGTTCATGGATCTGGCTCAGGGAGAAATGTCAGTGGTCGAGTATGCTACAAAGTTTGATGAGCTGTCTAGACATGGATATGCTTTGGTTGACAGCGATGTTAGAAGGAATGAAAGGGTCATTCGAGGAATAAGACCTGAGCCTGCCAGAATGACCATGACCCATATCCGAGATCCTTCTAATGTGGTGGTGGAGATGGCCATTCGCAACGAAGAGATGCTTGCTATTTTAGTTAGAGAAAAGCCAGTTGAATCCCAGGGTTCTCAGGGAAAGAAGAGGAAATTCTTTAAGAAGAAGGAAGCCCAGAAAGGGGATGCTGCCAAGAAGGCAAAGGCTAATTTGGTTTGCTATAAATGTGATTATAAGGGTCACTATGTGAATGAGTGTCGATCAGGCAAGGGAAAGAAAGCTGCAGATAAGAAGAAGGTGAAGTGCTTTGATTGTGATTAAATGGGGCACTACAAGGACCAGTGTCCAGAGCCAGCCATGGCGGACAAAGGGAAAGTTTTTGCTATTTGCTGTTGGATCATCAGCTAAGCCCACTGTAGCCCATGATGGAAGGTACGTTTTTGATTCAGAGTATACCAATTAGGATACTCTTTGATACCGGTGCGTCACATTAATTTATATCCCTGTGTTTGGTTAATAGATTATGCTTAGAACCTACATACCTTTTTACTTCGTTAAGGGTTGCAAATCTAATGGAAGGGTATGCAACTCTAGGGATAAAATGTGACCAATTGAAACTTGATTTGTTACAAATCTAATAGAAGGTTATGCAACTCTAGGGATAAGACGTGACCAATTGAAACTTGATTTGTTAGGTCAAAAGTTTGCATGCAGTTTGTATGTTTACGACTTCGTAGATTTTGCAATCATTTTGGTTTCCATTGGTTGAGGTGGTATGGGGTCAGGATATTCTACCAGGATGGGAAGATATCTATGAAACACCCAGATAGTCATAACCTAATTATATTCTCAGTAGAGAACTCTGACCAGAGTAGTTGTACTTCATTAAGTGCAATGGAAGTGGATAAAGAGTTAAGTCAGGTTTGAATTGTAAGAGAGCTTGCAGATGTGTTTGAGCCAGTCATAGGACTGCCACCAAAATGAATAGTTGAGTTTCAGATAGATCTTGTGCCAAGAGCTGAACCTGTGAGTAGACCACCTAGCAGGATGACACCGGCAGAGATGAAGGAACTGAAGGTGCAGCTAGTGGATCTAGAAGGAAGGAATTTTATTAGACCAAATAATTCGCCTTAGGGAGAGGCCATCGTATTCTTGAAGAAACTAGATGGGTCATTGAGGATATGTATTGACTATCATAAGCTGAACGAAAGGACGATAAAGAATAAGTATCCTTTGCCGATAATTGATGATCTGCTTGATCAGTTGTGTGGAGCCAAAATGTTTTCTCGGTTGGATTTGGCGATGGGGTTCCATCAATTGAGAGTAGAAGAGGACAGTATTCCTTTGACTGTATTTCAGATTAGATATGGTTCATATGAGTGGTTAGTGATGCCATTCGGGTTAACGAATGCACCTGCTTTCTTTGTGGATTTGATGAATCGAGTCTTCCGAGAGTATTGGGATAGATTTGTGTTGGTGTTCATAGATGAAATTATGGCATACTCTAAGGATGAGAAAGAGCATGAAGATTATCTTAGAGTTGTGCTAGAGACGCTGAGGCAGAATCAGCTAAAGGTGAAGTTTTCCAAGTGTCATTTTTGGAAGAAATAGGCTAATTTTCTTGGTCATGTGGTTTCAGAGAAAGGATTATCAGTCGATCCAGATAAGATCGAGGCTGTGAACAATTGGAAGAGACCAGAGACAGTGATCGAGATTAGATGTTTTCTTGGACTTGCTAGCTACTACCGGAGATTTATCAAGGATTTCTCACGGATAGGAGTACCTTTGACTAAGCTTAAGAAGAAGAAAGTAAAGTTTGTTTGATTCGACAAATGTGAGGAAGCATTCCTTAAGTTAAAGCATTTGTTAACCAATGCTCCAGTGTTAGTAGCTACAGATGGTAACCAAGGTTTGGTAGTATACATAGATGCATGAGGGACAGGATTGGGAGCAGTATTGATGTAGAAGGACAAAGTTATTGCTTACGCATCTAGGCAGCTTAGACCGCACGATGTAAGATATCCTACTCATGAGTTAGAGTTGGCTGCGGTGATTTTTGGCTTGAATATTTGGAGGCATTATCTCTTAGGGGAGAGATTTGAGTTATTTACTGATCATAGGTCTTTAAGATACTTATTCTCTCAGAAGCAATTGAATATGTAAAAGCAGAGATGGTTGGAATTTTTGGCTGCTTATGATTTTGGTATAGAGTTTAACCCAGGGAAAAGTGATAGCGTAGCAGTTGCCCTCAGCAACTGACATCAAAATGTGGTGTTGGCTATGTTAGCAGAGTGGAAAGATCTGGAAGCTTTGGCCAATTGTGGTGTGCAGTTAAGATCGACTGCTAGTTCTCGTCAGAATACTACCATGGTGTCCTATTTAGAAGTTCTACCAATGTTGATCGAGAGAATTGCTTCTAAACAGAAGGAGGATCAATTATTAGCTGAGATGATCAGAAGGCTTGAGGTTGGAACTGATGTCGATGATTTGAAAGATTTTTGTCTTGACCAGAGAGGATGGTTGAGAAAGAATGGATGGTTATATGTTCCAGATGTGGAGAACTTAAGAAGAGAATCTCTTGAGGAATGTCATCGATCCAAGTTTATGATTCATCCTAGAGGGACCAAGATATATCAAGATATGAAGAGGATCTTCTATTAGGAAGGAATGAAGAAATATATTGACTTGTATGTTAGGTAGTGTGTAAACTGTCAACAAGTGAAGGTTGAACATCAAAAGTCGAGTGGGCTACTTCAACCTGTAGATATTCCAGTTTGGAAATGGGATTCAATATCCATGGATTTATTGATGGGTTTTTAAGGTCAAGTAGAGGAAACGAAGTATATAGGTTATTGTGGATAGATTGACTAAGATGCCCATTTTATTCTAGTAAAGTCGACCAGGACGACACCATTTTTGACGAAGTTGTTCATGAAGAACATAGTTAGACTTCATGAAGTTCCAAGTAGCATAGTCAGTGATAGAGATGCTTTATTCACTAGCGAATTTTGGAAGAGTCTACATGATGGGTTAGGCACTAAATTCAAGATGAGTATCGCATATTACCCATGGATGGATGGGAAGACAGAGAGACTCAATAAGGTACTCAAGGATTTATTGAGAGCTTGTGTGTTAGACTTTGGTGGATCTTGGGAGGATCACCTTCATTTGATTGAGTTTTCCTATAATAATAGTTACTAGACTATGTAGGAATGGCGCCTTTTGAAGCTATGTATGGAAGGCCATGCAAATCCCCTACATGTTCATTGGAGATAGGAGACAGATTGGTCTTGGAACCGGATTTGGTAAAGGAGACACCAAAGAAGATTGAGTTAATCCAAGAACGGATGAAGGAAGCTCAATCCAAACCGAAGAGTTACATAGATAAAAGGTGTAAAGACCTATAGTTCTCGGTAGGAGATAGGGTTTTCATTAAAGTATCACCGACGAAGGGTGTGGTACAATTTGGAAAGTCAGGAAATTCGGCCCCGAGATATGTGTTGGTCCATTCCAGATTAGAGAGATGATTGGAAAGGTCGCATACAGAGTAGAGTTGACGAGAAATATGGTAGGTGTCCATAATGTTTTTTATGTGTCTCGTCTTTGCAAGTATGTGCATCATCTAGAGGCCACCATTCCTCAGACAGAGTTAGAGGACTTGGTAGTAGAGCTTGATTTAACTTTTGTTAGACAACCAGTTCAGATTATGGTGAGAGATGAGAAAAGATCAAGGAACAAGACAGTCAAGTTGGTGAAAGTTTAGTGGAGCGACAACGAGAAGGACCGTACTCGAGAGACAGAGGACAAGATTCAAGATACTTATCCTTATCTGCTTTGAGGGTATGCCATTATTAGATTTATATAGATATTTTCTAGTCAGGTAGACTAGTATGGTTGTTAGGATTCGTTACAGATGATGGCTATGTTTGATATTTAGTTCTTACTTAATTTCAAGGACGAAATTCTTTAAGCAGGGGAGCTTGTAACACCCCTAATTTTTGATAACATTATTCAGGAGATTTAATTAGATAAACTAAATAGAATAATGTAAATGTAAGTGATAATGGGATTAGATTTTTTACATTTTCATTCTAGGATGATATTAAACAAAAGGATTTGCAAATAAAAGTGCTAATGCCACAACGATCCCATAAATGGTTAAAGTTTCCATAAAAGCTAGACTAAGAAATAAGGTGCCTCTTATTTTTCATTCTGCTTCTGGTTGTCTCGCAATACCTTCTACGGCTTGGCCTGCAGCAGTACCTTGACCAACTCCAGGTCCAATAGAAACAAGCCCACTTGAATTAATTAATTAAGGCTATGCCTACTAAATTAATAGATGGGCTTAAGATTGGTGTTTTGGTTAATTAAATCACATAAGGGTATATTAGGAATTGCCGCACCTATCTTCCACCTTTATATATATTTCATCCCTACCTTATTCTTCTCATTTACATCATTTTAAAATCTAAAACGCGAGAGAGAACGGTTGGCCATTAAAGAGATTAAAAGGAAATCAAATTATAACTAGAAAATCAAGCTTTAGGAAAATCAATCTCAATCCAATCTCCTTATCTATAGAAAGGTGAATAATAATTCCATCTCTATTTTTTCTATAAATCATATATTTTCGAATTTAAGGGTAAATTTGTTTTTGTTGTATATTGGATGATGATGTGCTTGATTCATGATTTATTTAATTTAAACAAGGTTGTTTAAAAGAGATTTAGCATGGTTTTAGATCAAAAATGAGATTTAAAGATGTTTAAATGCCATGGAGAAAATTTTATGTTATGAGAAACAAGATTTTGGAGTTTGGTTTCAATTGTGAGAAATTTTCAAGCTATGGAAAGATGATTATGATTTTTCAAAGGAAAATATGGTTATTTGGGTTTATAATTTATTTTGGAAAATATATTAAGAATTTGGGTCTGGAATTTTGATATGTTAGATAACATGATTAAAGTGAATTTCTGGAATTTTTGGATTCTTCCAAAGTGGTTTGCTATGAAAAATAAATTCTATTAGAAGAGGGACTTCTTTGCAAAAATTGAAAGTGCTTATTTGATTAACATAACCATGGTTTAGATCTGGATTAGTGGCAGTTGTTTTTGAAAAATAATTTGAAAAAATTAAGGCAACCAATCCAATGTTGACATGTGGCAGGTTAGTTAGAAGAAAATTTTACTTAAACAAGAATTAAACCTGGTTTTTCTCAAAAAAGTGGTTCCGCCTGAAAGTTACTATGCGGATCGTGTAATATGGAATGTAATATGAACAAAATGCGGAAACATGTAATAATAATAAAGTAAATAAGAATAAGCACACCAGGAGTTTTTATACTGGTTCGAACTTCCCGTTCTACGTCCAGTCCCATACTTCCCTCTGAAATTTCTCACAATAACCCCTCACTTAACTCGGAGGAATAGGTATACAACACCTGAACAACCGATCAGGATTTTCCCGCCTCAACAGCCGAAGAGGACTTTTACCCCCTGAACAACAGAACATGACTTTACCACCTGAGCAACAGAACATGACTTTACCGCCTGAGCAACCGAACAGGACTTCGATTACATAGTAGATGTCTTGACCTTGTGTGTTCTAATAACACGGATTTGTCACTTGTAGTACACCCTTCCTATAATCTTTTTCTCAAGTATGATGTGTATAGTTGTGTGTATATGAAGATTAGGAAGTTTCAAATTTCTTTAGAAATATAGAATTGTGATTGCAAGCAATGAATGTATGAATTCAAGAGAGTATTTGATTCAGAACATATGATTCAAGTATAAGCAAGTAGGTGTGTTATTTGATCTTGAAATTAATGCATATATATAGTAGTTAAGGGGTTGCAACTGCCCGTGAAGAGATCTCTGCGAATAGCAATGGTTGCAACCCTTAGGGAGGAAGAAGGCTATTCAAAATAGGAAGTGTCTTTTCACAAAAAATGACTGTTGCAGAATTTAGTCGACTCGGAAAAAATGGTCAGTCGACTGAATATTCAAAGATAGTAAAAAATAGTGCATATCTGTGTACAATAGGCTGTTTTATAGATATTTAGTCGACTGGTGAATTTTGTTCAGTCGACTGAATTCTGTTAATAACTAAAAATCACCACAGCTCATTTGGTTAGAGCACTTGCCTTCTAAACTAGTGACCTAGATTCGAGCCCCGCTTCATGCATTTTTTGAAAACTTGATTTTGATTAAAATATGCATGCGAGTTTATTTGAATGTGAATGATGATTCTTGAGGAAAGATTTTAACAAAGTACTAAACTAGACTCTATATACATATTTGATGGCCCTTGTTAAAATATATATAACTATACAAATTATATATTGAGCCAATGAGTCTGGATGTTATCGTAGTCGTAGATTCGTGAACTGCTGTGTCTTGTCAGCAATCAAAACCTATGATCCAACATTCTCCCCCTTTTTGATGATGACAACTTCATTTGCTACGAACGAATATTTGACAAGCTTTGCTGATCTTATCTCCCTCATTGAGTTTCTTCCTGTAATTGTGCTATAGATTTCTCCCACTGAATCTATGCTATATATTCCTGTAAATAATTAATCTTTTCTCCCTCTTAATCTGTGCTTGCATGGTTTATTCCTGCAAATAGTGTTAGAGAGCAATATCTTTCTCTCCCTTTGTCATCGACAAAAAGGAGAGTATATATGATGAAATAAATTATATTTTACGTAAGTGTTAACATAGAGCAATATAAAACAAAATGACCACTACTTATAATGTAAGGTATAAAAAAAATTAACATTCAAAGCATGCGATACCCAAGGTTTTTATAATTTCTTAATTTTTAGGAAATCATACCCATTTGGGTGTGGTTGAACCTTTATAAATATAATTTTTATTATTAAAAACCATATCAAAATAGTCATCAATATATTTCTCTCTATTTTTCCAATTAACAGGAACCCAAATACTAAGATAATTTTATTCAGATTTCCTGTTAATGATTTTTTACTTCTAGAGAAATTATCAACATTATAGGTCATAGTAGTATTTGAATTTCTATTGGATTTACGCTTTACTCGAAATTTAGTACTAGTACTCTCATTTTTACTATACATGAAAGCATATCTAGTGCTATTTCTACGATCAGTTTTATTATATCCTAAACCCATTTTATTTGAAGTAGACTGAGAATTTTCTATTATTTTAGAAAGATTTTCTCGTCCTTTATTAAAATTAGAAATATTTTTATTAATATCTTCTAGCTTAGTTTTAAGACTAGATTTTTCTAACTCTAATACTTTAGTGTTAGATTTTAAATCATCAATTTCAACTGATAAATCATTATTTTTATTATTCTGAATTTCTAATTCCCGAGTTGTCATAGAAAGTTGTGAAGCTAAATTAGAATTAGATTCTTGAGATTTTTCAAGTTCTTCTTCGAGAATTTTCTTTTCATCTCTAAGCATACTAATTTCCAATTCAGATCTATTTAATTTTCCTTGTAACTCCTTATTATATTTCTTAGTCTGTTTTAAAAAATCTACTAGTTCAGAATTAAGTTCGAATAAATCTTCAAAACTTAGTTCACTTACATCATCATTTGAAGCCATGAAGCATACGTTTGCTTGCTCTGTGTCACTGTCACTGTCGCTTTCTGATGATGAAGAATCTAAATCATCCCATGTTACAGAAAATGCTTTCTTCTTGAATTTATTCTTCTTGAATTTGTTTTTCCGTTTTTCTGGACAATCTTTCTTCATATAACCCTTCTTATGACATTCGTAACATTGCATGATAGATGATGATGGTTTATTGCTATTATTGTTGCTAGAATTATTTTTGTAGCTCTTGCCCTTGTTATTCTTTTTGAATTTCAATTTTTTTTTTAAATTCTTAGCAATAAATTCCATATCCTGTTCATCTGATTCAGAGTCATCTTGTTCTGCTTGAAACGCTAGATTCTTCTTGTCTTATGCTTGAACTTTCTTTGCCTGCAAATTCACTTCATATGACATTAGATTTCCTATTAACTCTTCTGGTTTCATAGTTGAAAGATCGTTTGCTTCTTCAATAGCTACGACCATTCCTTTCCATTCATCCATTAAAGAGTTTAGGATTTTTGATACTATATCAAAATCAGAAATTTTTTCCCCTAATCCTAATAGTAAATGATAGATATCTTGAAATCTAGAATACATATCATTGACGGATTCATCTCGTTTCATTCTAAAGTTTTGAAACTGATTTTTGAGCATGGAGATTTTGCTTTGTTTGACTTTGTTATTTCCTTCATGAGTGATTTTAAGCGTTCTCCATATTTCATAAGCAGTTTGACACATGCTAACATGATTAAATTCATTTCTATCTAGCGCATAAAATAACATGTTCATATCTTTAGCATTGGCAGTAGCATTTAATTTTTGTGTGTTTCACCAAGGGGAATATTCTCCAGTAGGAAGAGTGTATTCATTTTGTGTGATATTCCATGATTCAAAACAATTAGATTGCATATAGATTCGCATACGAGTAGACCAATAATTATAGTTCAAACCATTAAAGAATGGAGGTCGTGTAGTGGATTGACCTTCAATAAAACTAGCATTAGTGGTGTTGTTTTCCATATTAGCAAGATATCAGATAACTTTGTAACGGTTATAAGATGCCTTGCTCTGATACCAAATGAAAGTTACTGTGCGAATCGTGTAATATGGAATGTGTTATAAACAAAATGCGGAAATAGATAATAATAATAAAGTAAATAAGAATAAGCACACCAGGAGTTTTTATACTGGTTCGAACTTCCCGTTCTACGTCCAGTCCCAGACTTCCCTCTGGAATTTCTCACAATAACACCTCACTTACCCGGAGGAATAGGTATACAACACCTGAGCAACCGATCAGGATTTTTCCGCCTCAACAGCCGAAGAGGACTTTTACCGCATGAACGACAGAACAGAACTTTACTGCCTGAACAATAGAACAGGACTTTACCGCCTGAGAAACCGAACAAGACTTTGATTACAAAGTAGATGTCTTGACCTTGTGTGTTCTAATAACACAGATTTGTCACTTGTAGTACACCCTTCCTATAACCTTTTCCTCAAGTATGATGTGTATAGTTGTGTGTATATGAAGATTAGGAAGTTTCAAGTTGCTTTAGAAATATAGAATTGTGATTGTAAGCAATGAATTTATGAATTCAAGAGAGTATTTGATTCAGAAAATATGATTCAAGTATAAGCAAGTAGGTGTGTTATTTGATCTTGAAATTAATGCATATATATAGTAGTTAAGGGGTTGCGACTGCTAGTGAAGAGATCTCTGCGAATAGCAATGGTTGCAACCCTTGGGGAGGAAGAAGGCTATTCAAAAAAGGAAATGTCTTTTCACAAAAAATGACTGTTGCAGAATTCAGTCGACTGGGAAAAAATGGTCAGTCGACTGAATATTCAAAGATAGTAAAAAGCAGTGCATATCTGTTTACAATAGGCTGTTTTATAGATATTCAGTCGACCGGTCAATTTTGTTCAGTCGACTGAATTCTGTTGATAACTAAAAATCACCACAGCTCATTTGGTTAGATCACTTGCCTTCTAAACTAGTGACCCGGATTCGAGCCCCGCTTCACGCAATTTTTGAAAACTTGATTTTGATCAAAATATGCATGCAAGTTTATTTGAATGTGAACGATGATTCTTGAGGAAAGATTTTAACAAAGCACTAAACTAGACTCTATATACGTATTTGATGGCCCTTGTTAAAATATATATATAAATATACAAACTATATTTGAGCCGATGAGTCTGGATGTTATCCTAGTCGTAGGTTCGTAAACTGTTGTGTCTTGTCAATAATCAAAACCTATGATCCAACAGTTCATGTGGATGACATGTTGGTCAAATCGCGAGCAGCTGTTAACCACCTGGATAACCTCGCTGAAATGTTCAAAATACTCTGAAAGCACGGAATGAAACTCAATCCACTCAAGTGTCACTTCAGAGTAGCCTCCAGAAAATTCGTAAGATTCATCGTAAGTGTCAGGGGCATCGAAGAAAATCCCAAACAAATAACGGCACTACGAGAAGTCCAAGCTTTGAAGAATAAAAATGAACCGTAAGGTTTAAATGGAAAAGTTGCAGCACTAAGGCGATTTATCTCGAAAGCTACCAATAAGTGTATACCATTCTTCGATGCATTGAAGGAAGTAAATAAGAACTTCGAATGGAGTGAAGCTTGTCAAACAACATTCGAAAAACTGCAACGACACATGGAGGCTCCGCCAATCCTATCAATGTCCGTCGATGGAGAAGGCCTGTTCATTTACTTAGCGATCTCACCCCATGCATTGCACGCCGCTCTGGTGCGTGAGGAAGCAACATGTTTATTAAATCAACAAGCGGTTCACTGGGGTGGAGAAAAACTACCCAAACTAGAAAAACTAATGTGTTGCCTCTTGATAGCATCTTGGAAGTTACGACCACACTTTCAGGCTCATCCAATTAAACTATTGACTGACCAGTCCCTCAAGCAAGTGTTATACCGATCAAAAACTTTCGAATGACTTCTCAAGTGGAATATAGAATTGAATCAATATGATATCACATACCACCTTAGGAAATCCATAAACGGGCAAGTGTTAGCAGACTTCATCTCCGCCGAATTTACTACACGGGATGACGAGGAAGAAGTTCAGCTTGAAATAGACACGCAATGGATGCTCTTTGTCGACGGCGCATCTAACAACCACTGTTCAAGGGCAAGAGTAGTGCTTGAAACCCTCGAAGAACGAGCCATCGGCTATGATTTGTGCTTGGAATTCTCTACTACAAACAATCAAGCGAATACGAAGCACTGTAGGATTGAAAGTTGTGAAAGAGATTACGATAAAAATCAGTTCACATATACAGTGATTCCAGCTAGTCGTCTGTCAAGTAAAAGAGGAGTACCAGGCTCGTAAGGAGAATCTTACCCCGTACCTGCCAACATACAAGAACTGCTATGCGACATCAAACACTACACTATAACTCACATTCCATTGAATCAAAACACCAAGGTAGATTATTTGGCTAAATTGGAAAGTTTCGGAGAAGCACATTCATTCAGGCTAGTCTTAGTTGAGACTCTAACCAACCCAAGCATAGACGAAATGGGCGTCGACTGGATCATCGAGATCGCTGTCAAACCAGATACGTGGATGACACCGATAAAGGAATATTTACTTACAGGAACTCTTCCGACATACCAAAATCAATGGAAAAAGCTTCTATGAAGGGCACCGTGATTCATGATACAAGATGGAGTACTCTATCGAAGAGCAAACGCTCGCGAAGAAAGTCCTATGGTATGGATACTTCTGGTCAACAATAAACCATGACGCTGCAGACTATGCTAGAAAACACGGTTGCTGCCAAAGATTCGGCGAAATTAAAAGAACTCCTTCAACACAGCTAACGCAGATGGTCAATCCACGGACAATTGCAATATGGGGGATCGATTTGATTGGCGTCCTACCGATAGTGAAAGGAGGGGTCAAACATGCTGTAGTTGCTATTGATTATTTCACGAAACATGCTTAAGCGAAACCACTGGCCACCATAACCATAAAGAAAGTCATTAATTTTATTACTAAAAACATTATTTGCATGTTTGGTGTGCCATAAAAAATCATTACTGACAATGGAACTCAATTCGAAAGTACAAAATTCAAAGACTTCTGCAAATGCTTCTGGATGAAGAAAAGCTTATCAGTAGTAGCTCATTCGCAAGCAAACGGGCAAGTGGAAGCAATAAACAAGATCATCAAATCTACCATCAAAAAGCGACTAATTAAAGCAAAAGGAAACTGGGTTGATGAACTTCCACTCACACTATGGGCTTACATATCAGTCCCAAAAGCCACGCATTTCATAAGCCATGCATTAACTCCCGAAGCTGTGAAATCACGCTCCTAAAGCACGAACTCCTCATGTTGCCCGAAGACAGGCAACACCGAGGATCCCCAAAATCGTTCTGAATCGATGAAATATATCAATCCTAAAATCAATGCATCCCCTAAGCCACGCGCACTTTCAAGTCTCGAAATTTCCTCGTCAATGCCAGGAAACCTATCCATACATAAATAACCAGGATCAAGCCACTCCAACTGTTAGAAACAATGGGGATGACTCGAACCAAACCTGAGTATGATAGATTATTACATTAAGCGTTGACAACATGTACCTACCCACAGTCAACTTATGCAATGTGCACATCTCAAACATGCATATATTGCATACATACCAAAATATCGCCAAAAAACTCGTACTACATGCTCAAGTCACAAAAATTCTGGATAAAGAAAAATTGATTTGTGATTCAGTCAAATTTCAAGTGCTAATGTGCAGACTATTTAAACCTAAGTTACCAGTCATTTGTCAATTGATTGAAGTAAAAAGCCCTATGAACTGGGGGGCTTACACCAGCACTTAAGTAAAAGCATTTGAAAACAATAAGTTCACAAGTTCTATTAATCCAAACAAAAAATGGTTACTCCAAATAAAGAATTTTGGCAGTAATCGCAAGAAATGGATAAGGTAAACAAAACAAGCACAAGTGCACAAAACAGATATGAACAGACAAATAAGAGTACAATCGAAATATCAATGCATTACTTATAATTTTCTTTATACATGGCCAAAATGTGGGGGCCGTAACCACACAACTCCGGCCAAAAAGGAAAATATAGACTCCATAAAAAAATACTAAGTGTAGACTCTACACTTGAACAAAATGACTCAAAAAGAACCAAAACCAGATCGGTCTCCGCACAATCTCCTCAGCGCTTCCTTCCACCACTCCACTTTCTGCCCTTTGCTTGTAGTTGCTGCCTCGTCTCGGGCGTGCTGTCGTTGCCAATATGTCAACGAACTCCTTAGTGGCAACGTCCTCCTCTAGCTTCGCGGTTTTCTCAGAAGATTCTCCCTTTGCTTTGCACTTCTGTGATTTGTGGGAGCTCTCCGAGGCTTTGATCACTTCAACCTTCCCTTTCTTGATAGCAACCAATTCAGGTTAAGTCTTATGAGGCTGCTCCATTTGAACTTCCTACTCCCTAACTTCTGCCACTATTACGTCACCTTCGAAAGATACAGAAAGGTCATCCAAGCCGTGAAGCGTGGCTATCTTTTTGGACTCCGACCCCGGCTGCGAGCCAGACACGGATATGGAAACTGGAACAGGAATGGAAACAAGCACGAAGGCTGTGGAAATAGCAGCAGGTCCATGCACCGAGGAAGCTGGCACATCTATAGAAAGGGTAGACGGACCTACAAGATTAAAAATGAAAGTATTAAATTCTTCTTGCTCTTGTGGCATAAGCTGAAAGCTCCCAAACTCGGGAGAAACAGGAAGATTACCTATGCCAGAAGAGTGGCCAAAAATGCCAACTTCGTATTCATCGCCTTCACCCTCATGAGACAGTTTTATGGTACGAGGGGAACCCCCAAGCCCAGAAATTGCCGGCATATTGCAGGGCTACTCCGATGTCTCGCCGACGCCAGAAGTGAAGGGAATTGTAAGCGCTTCAGCAGTTGCAGACATGGCAATGTCGACAGCCTCTTTCTCTCTCTCTCTCTCAATCTGTAATATCTTCTAACCCTCCAGCAACGTCTTCTTTGATTCTTCATTAAGGTAGGCATTTTCTAACTCCTGCTCGGTGTAAATGTCACCATTGTCGCAAAAGCAGGTCAAGATTTCCTCTCAGACCATGGCGAGGGTGCATGGAAATTTTGAGCCCAAGTAGCTAAGGCTCCTCTGATGAAGTAGACAATTGACATAGAAATTCAGGATGTTCTCGTCTATTTTTCCATCTTCTTCTTGAAAGTGCTTTGAAGCTCCAGATAATGCACCGTAACAGCGGCCTTTTCGACAACAATGTGAGCCTTATCAGCGCTTAGCTGCACAACTTGTATTTATAATCAGGCCATCATCGCAGCCTGATCAGAGAAAGTCTTGTCATGCGCCTCAACTATAAGGTCATGGCCAGAGATAGTTTTCTTCCGAGCTTCGATTGTTGCGCTACAAGTAGCCAGTTTTTTTTTTTAATTCCGCCTCCTCGGCATGAGCCTTTTTAACTCATCCCTATAGACAATCTCAATTCTTCCGTGAGCCTCTTTCACTTTTTTTAGCAAGTCGGCATTTCTTTTACTCTCTTGCAGTGCCGCTTCTTTCTCGCCCTCCATCCATTTAACCTGGAATCTCGTTCTGACAACGCCCTTTTAAAATCATCCTTCTCTGACTCAAAAGAGAGAATTTCCTGGTAGTTATTACGATTGGTATCTGCCAGCTGCTTACATAATTTTTCCCACCCTTCAGCCCAGTCTAAATAATTTTGAATAGCCTGAAGATATGGCATGTAAGAATCTCTATGAACTAGATGGAGACCTCAATCGAACTTAACTCCCCTCAAAAACCACCCGGGGAGTGCTGCCTCAAACTTAGGGGGCCCGATGAAAGAATATAGGTATGTCTCCGATAGGGACGTGAAGAGCCAAGAGCAAGCACAACGAAAGATGGTGGGATGCAAGTTAAAGGCGGAACAGGGGTTGAAGTAACGGGGATTTCTTGACCCATTGAGGAGTGCGTCGGAGCCAAAGTCTGTTGTTTCAAAGAATACAATCGGTGGTCGGACTTTGATCTCTTCGATGGCTTCTTCTTCTCATCAAAATACCTCCTATTCTCATACCCATCTTTGTATGATCGACCCTGCTCTCTTTCATCTTAGAAATGGATTTCGACCTCCATATCCTTTCTACTGCTGTACTCTTCCTCCGTTTCTCGGGGCTGATAACGGCCGAAAGGACGCTTACATCAACATTGGGAGTCGGTGAATTCTTCGAGGTCGTTATAGAGGCCACGTCCTCTCTTCATACTTGACATGAAGAAAAAATAAAAAATCTTAGTAACGGGGGATAAAATAAGTAGAATGTGTGAAAGCAAGTGCAATCCTAGTGAGATGTGTAATGAATTTCGAGGGGAGTCCTAAAGCATCGTCACAAACTGGATCGAGCAGCGATCGTAGGCGAAATCGGGCTAACCGTAGGTGTAATACCGCTTGAACAAAAGGGTACCTCCACAAATTTGATATCCTCCCTCATAAGCGTGTCGAAATCGATGTAAACATCACTCAAATCTCCAAACTCACTGCCGGCATCTTTACTCGAAGAATCCTGGTGCTCTTTAGGGCATTGTCTTTATCGTACATATCCGGAGGAGGTGAGCTCAGAAGGACAGGACTCATTCCTAGAGTCTCATTGCATGATTCTGAATCACCATCACCGGATTCTACGTAGAAGTCATCGTTAGAGGTGGACTCATCGCTACTACTCTCATGTTCCCCTCAATTTTTTCTAAGCCAGTTGGGGCCTTGCCTTCCCTCTATTGAAACTCCACTTCTCCTTCTTCTGGGATTGGAGGCATTCGGACCAGGCCACTAACTCCAGTCGTGGTAACATCGCTTCCTTCACGGGCCTCTTCGGCTGATTCGTCAGATAAGCCCTCTCTCTCTTGAGAAGTGCCTTCTTCGGAAACGCGAGAAGAAGAAGTGGATCATGTGTGGAGCCTGGACCGAGTAGGCGAGGGTAACATACCCCTACTTAGAGGCCTAAAACTAACATCTATGGATGCTACAGTCATCCATAGTTATAAATCCTCGGCGATCAAATATGATGGTGTTAGACTCGTTGATACATAGAAACACATGAACATGGAAAAGTTCCGAAATTTAAACAAAACCACATTCCATATCAAAACATTTCCAATTCATTACATAATCCCATGTTTAGAAACCACGTTCACATAAAGTATATTTATTACAACATACGCCCAGAGCGACATATGAAGATGTCCCCTGGGATGATCAAAGTATATACATGCAATATAACAACTTTTCCTTTACAACAACATGGCAGAATCAAAAGAAAGAGAACTATAAATATCTATCATGCCTTCTGCATGTCTCCAGAAGCTTATTCGTCTCAAGAGGTAAAAGAAAACCTCAAATCTCAAACTACTCAAAATCAATTGAGTACTATAAAACCTCAAATCTCAAACTACTCAAAATCAATTGAGTACTCAAATCTAAAACCTCAAATCCTCATTAATGCAGATTTAGCAACTTCAGAAAGAAACCTCTGCTCAAATCTTCTCCTGAAATCAGCCCATGTTAGCTCTTCCTCCAGCACTTTGGCAGTAACACTATTCCACCAATGAAGTGCTGCCCCTTGCAACTGCCTAGAGGCTAGCCTTCTCTTTTGCCTATTATCTAACCCTAGATCGGTACAGATTCTTTCACACTTCAGTAGCCAATTCTCAACTTCAACAGCATCCTTCGTTCCGATAAACTTCTTTCCGCCTAAACTGGTGTAGTCTCTACTTAGCTTAGCATAGTTATTCCCAACTGGAGCCACTGGATTAACTCCTCTAATACTACTAGTAACCCCGGCTTGCAAAAGATTGGCCAATAACTGATACACCATCCCCATATCTGCTGGCGGATTTCCAGCACTTGCATTGGCTTCAACATTTGGATTAGCATTAGCCTATCGACCTTGGTTTCTCTTGGTATTAGGTCGAGTATTTCCATTGGTTATGGTGCTTCCTCCACCTATATTTCCTCTTTCGTTTCCTGCTTCCATATCCTCTTTCTTATAAATCTGCATACGAGCCTTAGTAAGATACATAAGAATGGTCTAAGAGAGAGGGGACACGTACTTACACACACATACACAAATCAAATACAAGTACGTTACTATAGCTTTAACCCAAACCTTAATCATATTTTCAGATTCAATGGATTATATTTCAAAATATTTTAGGTTTAACCTTCTTTTAAACTTTTATAAACCTATGCTCTGATACCAACATGTAACATCCCTCTACTTGGAGGCCAAAACTAACAGTTTTGGATGCTACAGTCATTTATAGTTATAAATCCTCCATGATCAAATACGGCGGTGTTAGATTCATTGATACATAGAAACACATGAATATTGAAAAATTATAAACTTCAAACAAAATCACATTCCGTATCAAAAACATTTCCAATTCATTACATGATCCCATCTTCGTAAACCACATACAGAGAAAGTATATTTATTACAACATACGCCCAAAGCGACATATGAAGATGCCCCTTGGGGGCAATCAGAGTATATACAGGCAATATAACTTTACCTTTACAGCAACACATCGGAATCAAAATAAAGAGAACTCTAAATATCTATCATGCCTCATGCACGTCTCTAGAAGCTTATTCGCCTTAAGAGATACCTTAAAATCTCAAATCTCAAACTACTCAAAATCAATTAAGTACCCGAGAGTTTAAGGGGAAAACATAAACTTCGAGTCAGACATAAAGCCTAGTATGAATAATAATCTACCGTCTCAATCATTTAGATATATAGTGAGATCACGTCGCTTAGTGGAACTGGTTTCCCCTCACTAGTATCTCAAAACCTTTACAAAACCATATGTTGTGCTTCTGTATCCACAATTGTTAAAATAATTCAAAATAGTATAATATGATGTTATGAAAAACAATTGAATTAATTCCGGATTTCCATCCCCATTCGATTTGAACTATCTATCTTAGTTATAGTTTCTAGGATTACTATTAACCTATTAGTTTTTATGGGCTAACTAATAACCGGTTAAATATTTAAGGACTCCCTGTCAAATTACACAGTTTTCATAGGATCACTAAGAACCTATTATTAACTCCAATATTGCTCGTATTCTAGTTTTCATGGGTTAACTAGGAACCTATTGGTAATCCTAATATCCTTTCTTCTTACCCTAGTTTTCATGGGTTGACTAGGAACGTATTGACATCTATCAATATTTCATCTGGATATAGTTTCATTGGCTAACCACAAACCTACTAGCCCTGCCAGTATCCAATCATACTTTTCATGGGCTTACTATGAACTTGTCTATCTGACATCTTCCTTCAACTACGAACCTGTTTATCTGACATTTTCCATTACACATAGCTTTCATGGACTAACTATGAACCTGTCTATCTGACATCTTTCTTTATACATAGTTTTTATGGCCAACGATGAAGCAATTGGTCCCTGCCAATATCATATAGTTTCTAGGGCTTATAGTGAACCTATTGGCCCTTGCCAATAAATTTTCTTTATATTTTTGCATCCTATATTCTAGTCTTCCTGACCCCCTGGATGCAATTCTATTTAGGAGTTTATTCAATTTATATTCACTACTGGGTTAACCTAAGTGGTTCTCTTACCCTTTACCCCTAAAACTGCAGTCATGGATTCATTATGAAGTGAATATATTCATATTAGAAGAAGCAACATAACAACAGAGCAATACCACTTCTGTGGGTTTAATATAGTCCATTTAACCTATTCTTTACCAAAGATAGCTTCTTCTCAAAACCGTTATAAAAACTTCTTTAATATAGCCATGGATTTTTCCTTTAATAAAAGAGCTTGGGTCATAAACCTTTCGATATCTTTGAAACTTGGCTTTCGACTTCATAGGATAGCCTCCTTGGAAAGCCTTAAAAATCTATCTTCAAAATGTTAGGCTACAGCCTTATAATACTTTAAAAGCTACCTATCGAAACCTTTTGAATATATTAAAGTATTAGCTTTTAATATTAGAAGCTTAGCTTCGAAACCAGTTGAAAGTACCCCTTTCGACACTTATGGAAGTAACCATTCCAAAACTATTAAAAGTACCCCTTTCGAAAGCATTGGGTTTATACCCAAAACATTATTTGGGTCAAAGTGAATATAGGTGAAAGCATTTGTTTAGAAACCATCCTTTGTTATATAAAATATTGGGGAAAACTTGATGGTGTCGGCACTATTTCTTTCGAAAGCATAAAACATCTGGGTAAAACATTGGAAGGTTGGAGTCGAAACCCCTTTCGAAACCATCACCTTCGAAACCCCTAACCTCTTTCGAAAGCCTTAAGAAGTGGCTTGAACTTATAAAACTAAATGTCCTTTCGACGGCATCGATATCTTCAACACCATCGAAAGGTCAAAGAATGATAGATGGGTATCGACTAGGTCGGAACCCGTTCTTTAAAAACATTCTTTTATAAGTATGGAACCTATCCAAAATCAATTTTAAGTTATTGGCAACCTTTTTGAAAACTTTAAAACCTCTTTCGAAACCTTATGCTTTGACTCTGTCGAAGGCTTAAAACAAAACATAGGCATGCACTTCTTTTTAAAACAAACCAAGGTTTTAACCCCTTCGAAAGTTATGATTTCGACACTCTACCTTCCACCTATTTTTAATCCACTATGTACCAATATGGTGATACCTTGTGTATTAGTTTCGTCATAGTTGGTTTCGACAAGGATGAAGGCGGAAGCTAGTATGTCGAAAGGCGGTTCCCTAAGTAGGCGGTGTTGGATCATAGGTTTTGATTGCTAACAAGACACAGCAGTTCACGAATCTACGACTACGATAACATCCAGACTCATCGGTTCAATATATAGTTTGTATAGTTATATATATTTTAACAAGGGCCATCAAATATGTATATAGAGTCTAGTTTAGTGCTTTGTTAACATCTTTCGTCAAGAATCATCATTCACATTCAAATGAACTTGCATGCATATTTTAATCAAAATCAAGTTTTCAAAAAATGCATGAAGCGGGGCTCAAACCCCGGTCACTAGTTTAGAAGGCAGGTGCTCTAACCAAATGAGCCGTGGTGATTTTTAGTTATCAACAGAATTCAGTCGACTGAACAAAATTGACCAGTCGACTGAATATCTATAAAACAACCTATTGTACACAGATATGCACTGTTTTTTACTATCTTTGAATATTCAGTCGACTGACCATTTTTTCCCAGTCGACTGAATTCTGCAACAGTCATTTTTTGTGAAAAGACACTTCCTTTTTTGAATAGCCTTCCTCCTCCTCATGGATTGCAACCATTGCTATTCGCAGAGATCTCTTCACCAGCAGTTGCAACTGCTTAACTACTATATATATGCATGAATTTCAAGATCAAATCACTTGACTAACTTCACTTACTTGCACATACTTGAATCATATTTTCTAAATCAACCACTCTCTTGAATTCATAATTCATTGCTTACAATCACAATTCTATATTTCTAAAGCAATTTGAAACTTCATAATCTTCATATACACACACCTATACACGTCATTCTTGAGGAAAAGATTATAGGAAGGTTGTACATCAAAGACATATCAGTGTTATTAAGAACACATAGTGTCAAAGCAATTCTACTGAAACTGTTGAAGTCCTGTTCGGTTGTTCAGGTGGGTAAAGTCCTCTTTCGGTTGTTAGAGGCGGGCAAGTCCTATTCGGTTGTTCAGTCGGGTAAAGTCCTCTTTCGGTTGTTAGAGGCGTAAAAGTCCTATTCGGTTGTTCAGGCGGGTAAAGTCCTCTTTCGGTTGTTAGAGGTGAAAAAATCCTGTTCGGTTGTTCAGGTGTTGTATACCTTTTCCTCCGGGTTAAGAGAGGGTTATTGTGAGAAATTCCAGAGGAAAGTCTGGGATTGGACGTAGAATGGGAAGTTCGAACCAGTATAAAAACTCCTGGTGTGCTTATTCTTATTTACTTTATTATTATTATCTGTTTCCGCATTTTGTTTATAATACATTCCATATTACACGATCCTAAGTGATAACTAGCTACACAGTAGTCACTTTCCTAACTACCCACACAGTAGTAACTTTCATTTGGTATCGGAGCCTGGTATTCTAGAGATCGTAACAACATCCTTGAATAAATGGCTACAAAAAGATCTAGTCAAGGCAATAAGAAGAGGAAGAGCAATAAAAAAATCAAAGAAGCAAACAAATAAATGCTTCATGGCAAAAGATAACGAGGTTAGTGATCTAACCTTTGATAAAATAATAGAAAATTCTCAGTCTACTTCAAATAAAATGGGTTTAGGATATAGTAAAACTGATCATAGAAATTGCACTAGATATGCTTTCATGTATAGTAAAAATGATAGTACTAGTACTAAATTTCGAATAAAGCCTAAATCCAATAGAAATTCAAATACTACTATGACCTGTAATGTTGATAATTTCTCTAGAAGTACAAAATCATTAACAGGAAATATGAATAAAAATTATCTTAGTATTTGGGTTCCTATTAATTGGAAAAATTGAGAAAAATACATTGATGACTATTTTGATATGGTAGTTAATAATGAAAATTATATTTATAAAGGTTCAACCACACCCAAATGGGTATGGTTTCTTAAAAATTAGGAAATTATAAAAACCTTGGGTATCGCATGCTTTAAATGTTAATATTTTTTTCTTATACCTTGCATTATAAGTAGTAGTTATTTTGTTTTATATAGTTCTATGTTAACACTTATGTGAAATATAATTTATATCATCATATAAACTCTCCTTTTTGTCGATGACAAAGGAGGAGAAAGATATTGCTTTCTAACACTATTTGCAGGAATAAACCAAGCAAGCACGGATTAAGGGGGAGAAAGTATTAATTATTTACGGCTTTATATAGCATTGATTCAGGGGGAGAAATCTATAGCACAATTACAGGAATATATTCAGTGAGGGAGATAAGATCAGCAAAGCTTGTCAAATATTCGTTTGTAGCAAATGAAGTTGTCATCATCAAAAAGGGGGAGAATATTGGATCATAGGTTTTGATTGCTGACAAGACACAGCAGTTCACGAATCTACGACTACGATAACATCCAGACTCATCGGTTCAATATATAGTTTGTATAGTTATATATATTTTAACAAGGGCCATCAAATATGTATATAGAGTCTAGTTTAGTGCTTTGTTAACATCTTTCCTCAAGAATCATCATTCACATTCAAATGAACTTGCATGCATATTTTAATCAAAATCAAGTTTTCAAAAAGTGCATGAAGCGGGGCTCAAACCCCGGTCACTAGTTTAGAAGGCAAGTGCTCTAACCAAATGAGCTGTGGTGATTTTTAGTTATCAACAGAATTCAGTCGACTGAACAAAATTGACCGGTCGACTGAATATCTATAAAACAGCCTATTGTACACAGATATGCACTGTTTTTTTACTATCTTTGAATATTCAGTCGACTGACCATTTTTTCCCCAATCGACTGAATTCTGCAATAGTCATTTTTTATGAAAAGACACTTCCTTTTTTGAATAGCCTTCTTCCTCCCCAAGGGTTGCAACCATTGCTATTCGCATAGATCTCTTCACCAACAGTTGCAACTCCTTAACTACTATATATATGCATGAATTTCAAGATCAAATCACTTGACTAACTTCACTTACTTGCACATACTTGAATCATATTTTCTAAATCAACCACTCTCTTGAATTCATAAATTCATTGCTTACAATCACAATTCTATATTTCTAAAGCAATTTGAAACTTCCTAATCTTCATATACACACAACTATACACATCATACTTGAGGAAAAGATTATAGGAAGGTTGTACATCAAAGACATATCAGTGTTATTAAGAACACATAATGTCAAAGCAATTCTATTGAAACTGTTGAAGTATTGTTCGGTTGTTCAGGCGGGTAAAGTCCTCTTTCGGTTGTTAGAGGCGGAAAAATCCTGTTCGGTTGTTCAGGCGGGTAAAGTCCTCTTTCGGTTGTTAGAGGCGGAAAAATCCTTTTCGGTTGTTCAGGTGTTGTATACTATTCCTCCGGGTTAAGAGAGGGTTATTGTGAGAAATTCCACAGGAAAGTATGGGACTGGACGTAGAACGGGAAGTTCGAACCAGTATAAAAACTCCTGGTGTGCTTATTCTTATTTACTTTATTATTATCTGTTTCCGCAATTTGTTTACAATACATTCCATATTTCACGATCCCAAGTGATAACCAGCTACACAGTAGTCACTTTCATAACTACCCACACAGTAGTAACTTTCATAAACTTCCATCGTTTTCCCGATCTGATGCTTGAACGTGGTATTTTCCAACCTTTAATAAGTTTCCCCTGCATTCTCCAAACCAAATAACATTACTTTGTAGCAGTATAAGCCTAGGTCGGTGATGAAGTTGGTGTTTTCTTGGTCGGGGTCATGCATCAAGATTTAGTTGTACCCGGAGTATGTGTCCATGAATGACAGTAGCTTGTGTCTTGACGTTCCGTCCACAAGTTGATCTATTCTAGGGAGAGGAAAGCTATCTTTTGGGCAAGCTTTATTTAGGTTCGAGTAGTCGATACAGGTTCGCTACTTCCCATTGGACTTTTTGAATAAGACCAGATTAGATACCCACTCTGGATAAGTTGCATCATGGATGAAACCGGTTGCCATTAACTTGACCACTTCTTCTCTAAGCGCCTTAGACCGTTCGGGACCCAGGCTGCACCCTTTTACTTTGCTGGTGTGAACTTGGAGTCAATGTTGAGCGCGTGACATGCGATTTCTGGAGACACCCCACACATATCGAAATGCGTCCATGTGAACACATGCAAGTTGGCGTGAAGAAATTTAGTAAACTCCATACACTTCTTGTTTCCAAGATGCGATCCAATTTTTAAAACTTTAGTTGGGTCATCCATGTCGATCGGGGTGGACACCATCAATTCTTCCTCCATTACGCTCTTCTTTATAGGGTTTAAAGTCTTGTTAAATTGTCTATGGTCCCCAAGCCAGGGGTGCCTCTATAGTTGCTATTCGAAGGGTTCACGGATGTGGAGAGTTCTCCCCAATTCCTTCCCTTTTCCTTTCCTCTTGATTCACGTAATTCTGCAATATTACATTCTCTGGTAGCACACTGATCTCCTTTCACCACTTCAATTCCATATGCAATAGGAAACTTCATGCTTAGACATGATTGTGCTAGAGCTATGCTTAAATTTACTAGAGCGGGCTGCCCCAAGAAGGCCTTATATGATGACATTTCATCCACATTTACAAAGGTATGAATGAGGGTGACTCTTCGATCGGCCTCTCCAAGCTCCACTGGCAGGTCGATCGTTCCCACAGGTTGCTTGGGCTGGTCTGTGAACCGTTGAATCTTTGTTTGGCATGTAGATATGCTTTTCGAGACGATTTTCATCTGGTCAAAAGTATGTTTGAAAGGAATATTAACGGAGCTACCACTATCAACCAACACTCGTCGAACAACAGTAGGATTGATCCCTACTTTTCCACCATTAGATTGAGAGTTGGAGTTCGATCCCTTTGGTGTCCCGATTTCGAAACACTATGTCATCACTCAATACTTTTTGTAGCTTGTCTGAGGTTTCATCTTCTAGTGCGAGACATAATTCCTTTGGAGCATGCTTCTACAAGCCTACATATCGCTCCATCTCTCCCCAAATACTTTGCAAAGGGTGTGGTACCCCAAATATTGTTCTAATAACGAGTCTTTGGTCAGTTCGTTTGGAACCTTCCTCACTAGTTCGGGCTTGATTTCTTCGTTCCATAGAGAGCTGAGCAGTCGTTAGTTGACCAGCATTCTGTGGCTTTCTCATGTACTTTTTGAGCTTATTTTCCTGAATCAACTTTTCAATGAGATTCTTCAGATGGCGATATTCATTCGTGTTATATCCATGAGTCTCATGGAAGCGGTAGAACATTCCTGAGAGTTTTCGTTTCTCGGTTGCTCCTTCCTGAGGGGCTTCTTGTATTCTTCAGCCCCTTGTGTTGCAAAATAAATATTTTTCGAAGCATCGTTAAGAGGGGTGTAATCTTTATGTCTAAACCCTTTAAGCCTTTTATTGCGGCCATTACTGTTTCTTTTATTGGAGTTTTGATTTTTCCTCCTTTGATTCCCATTTTTCCCTATGACTCTTTGAGCAGTTCCAGAATCATGCGCGTTTTGATTCGTTGGTACATCCATTTGTCCGATGTTCATCGGTTGCACACCGATAGACTTTCTTTCCAGCTCCTATACTTCCTCTAATCATAAGTACTGACTCACTTTATGATTGAAGTCTTTCCTTATGGTAACATGCTTCATTTTAATCCCTTTCTTGAATTCAGTCTCCGGGTGAATGGCATGGACTAACGCCATAAGAACCATGTCCTCATTGGGGTTGCTCACTTCCATCACCGTGTTATTGAACTGGTTCATGGAAGAATTACATCTTTTGGTTGCACGGTATGGAGCCTGAATTAGTTAAGGAATCTTGTTGCTAATTGGTTGAAGGTAGAGATAGATCTTGGGGGAATTCTGGTGAATCACATAGACGTGACTCCTTCTAGAAAGATGGGAAACATCTGCAGTGAATAGCCTTTGAACCATTGGCCCGATCCATATACTAGCTATACCTGTATAAATGGGGTTTTGGTCCTTCATCCCGTCGTAGGATGGGATAGTTGGCATTGTTAATTTGTCTGGATATTTTTCGTTCAAGATTTTATCAATAAAGGAAGTCCGATTTGGAGCAGACCCCCATTCATCATCTCTTTGATTTTTGCTCTCATTATCAGTCGTTTGACCATGTCTGCTATGTATGCCTCTAATGTCCGGTAATCTTAGGGACGAAAATCAGTCACTACACCAAATGTTTGGCTTTGCAAACGGTCTTATGGTGTGGGTTAAAGCCTAGGCTCTTCTGTCTTTGGGGGAGCCACTCCCGCGGGACCCTATTGGCTTGCAGTTGGCCGGATTTAGGGCTGTATGGACATTTCTAGCATCATCGAACACGTTGACATTTTTTTCCAATTGGTTGTCTTGCTCTCCATATTCTGAATCGGAGAGATCTATAGCTATATCTTCTTGCGCGGTTTTGACTACCTGATTTAAGTTTAGTTTTGTTGCCTTGCGGTAGGCAGAGTATCTGTATTTCCTTTCGCATTATGTCTCATGGTTCCTATTATTACCCTTTTCTGTGGCTGTTTCCCATTTCTTCTGTTTAGACTGGAAACAGAAGAGTTTTCTTGTTCTTCAAGAACCGCGTGTTCAAACATAGTTCTTGGAGCAGGATTTGACTGTAGGGTCAGAAGAGCGTTGAGCTTATCCATCAGAGCCTTCTAGCTATTTTCCATATTTTGGTTGATTTCATCAACCATCTTATCCAACTCATCCCTAGTGATGACTTCGTGTTAACTGGAGGATATTGGCGCCTGATTTCCAAAATTAGTGCCATTCACTTCAGTATGTTGAGGATTAACATCTTCTCCCACTATCACTTCTCCTATGGATCTTCTAGAGGCAGTTCTTCTTCTTCAAGAGCCATGGATTCCAAGTGGTAGATTCTTCAGGCAAAGATTATGGATCTAACTTCTCGACCTATGGAATTCAAAGAAGATAGCTAGATTTAAATCCTGAGTTGGAGTTCTTAGTGAAAGCACCAAAATGTTAACCCAAAAAATGAATCAACACCCTGGTTTGAGTGTGAAAGCACCAGATACGTTCTCACAGAGCAATCGTGTAAATGGTAACTGTAGAAAAAAATAGAAAAAGTAAGGAGACAAGATATTTTTATAGTGGTTCAACTGTTAATAAAGCCTACGTCCACTTTATAGTTTAATTATAGAATGATCACTGTTACAAGAAGTGTTTGATTATAAGATTCTTGATTGTCCTTGGATAGATTGGATCTCCAAGGTTAGAATCCACTGGAGAATCACAATGATCCACTCTGAAGATTGTTGTGAGAGAGGTGGAGAGTGAAGAAAGTTTCAACAGAGCTTCCATGACCAATCCAGAGAAGATTGAGTTTGCGTTGTAGGTAGGATGATATTTATAGAGATCAGAGAGCTTCTGGGTCAGGCCAGTTCACCACTTTCTCGCAGATGAATGTAGGCAGATCTATAGGAGTTTGGCTAGCGACCCGAGCCAAAACCCTGGATCGCTAGCGATACATGTTCTATGGATCATTGCGATCCATAGATTTAGCTCACGCACAAGCTAATGACTTAGCTCCTATCTCCATTGTTCACCCATGTTAGGTCGCGATAATTTTATTATTTCATATGCATCGCTAGTGATCCATGGTGTACGGATCGCTGGCAATCCATACACTTAGTGCTTTTTGCACCTATTCTCTTAGCCCTCTTTGCTTCTGTACGCCTTAGCAAATCATGATTGTTGTATGGATCGTTGGCGGTCCATAGAGTATGGATCGCTAGTGATCCAAGCACTTGGGTTATCTTTGGTCTTTGAATTCTAGGATTCTTACATGGCCTTGTATTGACGTTGTTCGTGTAGTCTCGTTACACGTTGCTCCGTTTTGATGATGGCCTACTAGCTGGTTGTATTTAGCTGCTGATTGGACTGAACGGATGCTAGTTTCTTGGTTTAGTCAAATTTAGTCATCACTTTAGTAATATGACTTGGCTCTCTTTAACTTGCTTGTTTAGCCCCTTTTTTTTGAGTTCTATGCTATTCTGACGTCATGAAATTGTTCTGTCTTCTATTGGATCATGCTGTGTTAAAAAACCAGATAGCAGTGGCATTCGAACTTTTTTTAGTTTAATACACTATTTAGGTTTTTATACCTTTGATGCTTATGCATGCTTATTATTACGATCTCACTTTTTTGGATATTTGGATATAGTATGGCCGGTTTATTAATATAGTACTTGGGTCAGACCGAGTGCTAATATGTACAGGGACTCAGTGACTTTGGATGTGGGTTGGTTAGAGTATATATGTAGTGTTATCTTTGTGATAGAGTTCCATTTTGAGATGTTAGTATATACGTATGTTGTAAATGTGAGTCTAGTATTTTCCTTTTTGTAGATTCATACTTTAGAGAGAAATTTAATGTATTATATTTTGTTATGACTTGTGATTCTGTATTGTATATTATGTGATATATTGTTTTGAATTAAATCAAGCCACTGTATTATTGTTCTTCCCTTGGATTATATACGTTGAATTCCTTCTTATGGAAAAGAAAAAAAATATAGCCACATAATTGGACATATCGATACTCGCCTAAAATAATATTATGGATGGTGGCTCCTATCCAGCCATGTTCTTCGTATTACTCGACAATATTACTTATAATATTCTTAGGTAATATGGGTATAAAGGTGGAGCATTAAAACTTGGTATCAAAGTAGGGGTTCATAATAATATAGAATATAAGAAGCATGAATCTTGGTCGACAAACTTAAAGTCCCGTCCCTTGGGTGTATCGGGTAGAATTTAAAATTTATTTCATATTTAGGATATAAGTATAAATGATTATTGGGAATAATCATTAAAACGTATTTGTAATTTTTTTGAATTACTTTACAAATTACTGTTATAAAAATGATTTTTAAAAGCTATTGTTGCATAGTGGTGTGATGTCCCGGAAATTTAGGCAATAATTATTTAATAATTTCATTGATAATTGTTGTAAAATGTGAAATATTATTTTAATAACTTAATTCAAACAGAAAATCTCTTTTGAAAATTTATAATTAATTAATTTGTTAAATGATATTCTTTTCAAAAATCAAAAATATTTTATTTATAATGTATAAATGTTTATACATTGTAAATAGAGATTTGGTTTTAATTTTAAATTTATATTTAATAAAGTATATTTTCTAATTATTATATATAAATGTAAATTTGTAAATTGATTTAAATTAGTAAGTAAGTATTTATTTGTTTATAAAATAAATATAGTTTAATTTTGTTTTATAATAAAAGTATAATTTGTTTTATTTTAAAATTGCTTTTCTTTGAAATAGATTTAATTCATTCTTCTCTTTTGAAATTTGGTTTATAAATAATATTATTTTAAAAATAATTAAAAAAACATTTTAATGTAAGAGTATATATATGTATTTCAAAGCTAATGTTAATAAACATTTAAAAATAAAACATGTTTAAATAATTTGAAATAGTTTAAGATAATTTAAATACATATATAAATTTAGAATTCTCTTTTAATAATTGGTTTTGCATATGTGTTAAATTATTAGAACATAGAAGAGACACTTGTAAAACAATTAGCACTATAACATAACAAGTGGCAAGCTTATTTATTTTTCTTAAAATTTAAGTTATATTGATAGAAACATAACAAAGCATTTTGATAAAAACATTCTCTTCAAATTTTAAGGTCTGAAAATCAGATTTGAGTAAATCAAAAACCCCTCAAAAACAATTGCATTCAACCTCAAATCTGCAATAAATTCTCAAATATGCAACCTATCTTCAAAACAAATTTGCATACATCTTCATTTCTGCATTCATCTTCAAATATACAAATTCAATTCTGCAAAAACAAACTTCTAGTCAAAATCTGCAACCAATCTTCAAACTGTAATCAGTTAAAGCAAACATCAATTTCATCAAACCTGGAGCTTAACATCTATATGAAGTCCAAATTAAAAATCTGAGCAATGGAGTGGGGTCTGCATGCATACAAATACAAGATAAAGGCAACAAGCAATTCCAGTAAGCAAATGAAGCCAGACTTCAATATGCAGTTTCTGGAAATTGGATCTGCACCTGAAATTGCTCTGCATCTAGTTGCTTCTGCATCTTCAATTTAATTGGTGAGTAAACCTTTACTTTTAAAAACAGTTTCTTTTTAATCAAACTGTTTACAAGATTGTTCTGTTTGTTTCTAAAAAAAAAAAAAGTGAATAACCCCACATGCACCAAAGTTTGAGTGATCAGAGCATATGAATTGAAAGATATGAGCTTGTAGAATGATGACTGTTCTGTGTACATGTTTGTGTTTAAATATTGCTTTTGCCTGTAGCTATATATCTTGTAAATTAAGATTTTCTTTTACATAAAATCTTTACCACTTGAATTGATTCCAGTTTGTAATTTTTGTGAAATAAGTCATGTTGTTTGGTATAGCTTAGATTTATAAATTTTCTGTTAGTTTAAGAAAATGTAGTCTCTGTAAAACAATGGAAATCAGTTATATTCAAATAACCAAATCCAAACTCATAATGATTGGGGCATGCTGTAATATGTATGGAGGTAGAGGGGTTGATAAGGGAAGATGGTCAGTAATTTATGTCAGAGGAGATGGTGATTGAATTGAGGTTTCCAGGTTTTCAAAAGCCTGCTTTTTAGTGTGCAGTTCTTAGTATCTGCATATGCTCTATGTTGCATTAAGTGAGTTAGGAACTTGAGAGGTTGTAGAGAGGACTTGAGGGAGGGTTTGCCGGAGTCTCAAGGGTGTTGATGATCGGAGGTGAGATTGGGAGATGGAGACAGGTTTGGTAGTTGAGTTCTGGTGAACTCAGATGGGGTGTGCAGGGTTTTTAAATCCAGAGAGTTGCAGTTTTTCTTAGAAATTTGAATTGAATTCAAATTCTAGTGTAGGGTTGATTTAAGTATGGATTGAACTAAATCTAAATAGAGTTTGAATTCATAGTTTTTAAAGGTAAATCTTAAACTTAAACAGGATTTAAAACTCTGTTTTAAATCAAGAATTTAAAACAGTTGCAGGTTTAAATCCAGAGAGAATTTACAGTTTTAAATTTTAAATGGAATTCATATTTTAAGGTGAAATCTGGATTTAAGTATGAATTGGAATTGAATCCAAATAAAGTTCTGAGTTCAAAGTTTTAAAGATGAAATTTTTAAATTTTAACAAAGTTTTAAATTCTGTTTAATCAAGAAATTTTAAAACTGTTTCAGGTTTTATAACAGAGAGTTGCAGTTTTTAATGTTTAATGAAATTCATGTTTTAAGTTGTAAATTTGATTTAAATGCAAGTTAAATTTGTATTCAAATAGAGTTTGGAATTCAAAGTTTTCAAAAATGAAATATGTTAAATTTAAACAAGTTTTAAATTTGGTTCTAAATCAATATTAAAACAGTTGCAGATTTATTGAACCTGTACTTTTGCAGTTTTAAAGTATTAAATAAAATTCATATTTTAAAGATTTTAAATTAAATCAAATGCAAGATTTAACTGAATTCAAATGAATTTTGAATTCAAAGTTTTTAATTCTGTTTTTAATCTAGATTTAAACTGTTTCAGGTTTAAGCCTGAGAGATTTGCAGTTTTAAACTTTTTGAATAAATTCATATTTTAAAGTTGCAACATGATTCAAGTGTAACTTGAATTTGAATTCAAATTTTATTCTGAATTAAAAGTTTTAAAAATTCAAATCTTAAATTTAAACTAGATTTAAAATTCAGTTTTAATCAAGTTTAAGAATAGTTTCAGGTTGTTTTTTTTTAAACCAGAATTAGATTTAAATAGTTTTGTAAGTTTTAGAAGTATGATCAAATTTAAATATTTTCAAATTTGATTTAAACTGGTTTGAAATCAAATTAAAAACAGTTTCAAATTTACTTTGAAACTCAGTCTTGATTTCAAACAGTTTATAAATTTAAAGAAGAATGAATGAACATATTTCAGTGTTTAATATAGATTTGAAAATAAAATTTGATTTCAAATAAGTTTAAACTTGGAAGAAATTAGTTCCTTAGTATTTGAATTTAAAATATGAAGTGTTAATTTAGATTCATGTTTAAATGGTTAAACATTTTAAAATATCAAATTTTTAAAATGGAATTTGAATTTGAATTTAGAAATGTATTGTTTTAATACATTTTGAATGTGAAGGAGTTATTTGATTAGTAATTAGAATATTTTGAAAATATTTAAGATAATTAAGAATTTACTTAATTATCTGATTTGAAATAATGATTTAGATTAATTTTTATTAGAAATGATTTATTAATCTGATCCAGATTTCTTAAGTATGTAATTAATGAAATGTGTTAAATAATAATGATGATAATTATCTAAGGATAATTTAGTAATTAATTAAGGAAATTAATTTTGGGTAATTAATTAGATTAATTGATTGAATCTAATTAATTGTAATTTGTTAAGTAATTAAGTAATTAATTACTTATTGTAATTTATTTTGGATTGTGATTTATTTTAGTTAATTAATTTAGTTTAATTAATTTAAATAAATCATTTGATGATTTTAAGAATGTAATTACTTAATGTAATTAGTGGAGCAGGATTACTTAATGAAGTAATAATGTTAATTACTGGAATGTAATTAGTAATTTGGATAATTACTTTTGTAATTAATTAAGGAATTAATTAATGATTAATTATTGGTTAATTAATTTGTTAATGAGTAATTAAAGATAGTTAATTACTTAATTGAATATTAATCAAGGTGATTAATAATTAGATTTAATTACTAAATGTAATTAATTTTAATTAAGTAATTTATTTAAATGTTAGAGATCATTAATTATTTTAATTAATGATGTAATTAATGATTGTTTAATTAATTATTAAATTAATTAAGTGATTAATTAATTGTAATTAATTAAGTGATTAATTAATTGTAATTAACTAAGGATAAATATAATTAATTATAATTAATTAATAAATGAGTAATTAAATGTTAATTATTTATGATTAAGGTTAATTAATTAAGGACTAATTACTTATTGTAATTAGTAAATGATTAATCAGGGTTGTTTAATCAAGTTAAATACATAGTGTATAATTAATTAACTGGGTTAATTAATTAATGGATGTTAAGCAGGATTTAAATGTGTTAATTAATTTAATTTATTTTAAATTAATTAGAGATGATTGTAATTAATTTAATTCATTTTAAATTAATTATAAATTGTTGGTTAGTAAATCATTGCTTATGGATGTTATTGATTGAATGGTTGTGATCTCAGTAATGAGATGAGTTGTATTTGTATGATATGAATGTATGGTTTAAATATGATGGTTTGTGATGGATTGTTTGGTTGTGATGATTATCTGTTTATGGATGATACAGATTATCTGTTATGATATGAATGTGCTTATCTATTGTTAGATGTAGTTTACCTATCTCTGTAAAGTAGATAGTAATGAGATAAGTTAATTGTTTAAAACCCTTAAGTACAACTTGGACATTAAAATGGCGTTTGGTTTCGATGAGACCGGGATCGGATTTGCTACACTACAGCGTGATAGGGGGTTCTCGCTTTGCGTTAGGTGGCGAACGGGAGACTCTTACCCCTACATGCCCCCGGGGATAGTATAAGGTCTTGCGGGGTTGGTTGCGACTCGAGAGGGTGGCCGTAAAAGCAAATTCGAGGTATCACTGTGAGCCACAGCGGGGCTGGGATGGTTGAAAAGCCTACCGGTCGTGAGCCGTTGCTGATGGTTGAAAAGCCTAGGTCGTCACAGGTGGTATCAGAGCATTAGGTTGAGCGAATGCCTAAGCTCTGGAATAGTGTCTTTCTTGAGAGAGCTCTAGGTTGAGCGAATACCTAGACTCTGGAAGTGGTGTCTTTCTTGAGAGAGCGTATTTGTAATTTTGAATATATATATATATGTGTGTATATAATTCTACCTATTAGATTGGGTTACCCGTTCAGGTTTTCCAATATAAGTAATAAAGGTAGATAGGGTAGTGGTGTGTGTAACACAACTACCAATGGTTGGAGTTCGAGTGTTTGAGGTTGGTAGTAAATATGCTAGGGTAGCTT
The DNA here is from genome assembly GCA_030765085.1 of Allium cepa. Taxonomy (NCBI): domain Eukaryota; kingdom Viridiplantae; phylum Streptophyta; class Magnoliopsida; order Asparagales; family Amaryllidaceae; genus Allium; species Allium cepa. The sequence goes on along the minus strand of CM060945.1, from coordinate 953,610,690 downwards.
TGGGCATCTTGAGTAGTTCTGCAGTTGGTGAAGGACCTCTCCGATCTCTGAAGGAAATCTTTTCAAAATTCGGAGTTCATCTTTGGATTGTAAGCTGGGTTGCACTCGTATGAATGGATTTTCTTGAGTCTGGAAGCAGTTGGAAGTTCTGAAGCCAGCAATGGATATTTTGGCAACTTCACGAAGGAGTTCTGTCTATATTTGAGTTTGAGACTCAGTTTGGCAGAGTGTTTTGAGCTTGGTTTGGGAGCGAGTTTCCAGAGAGACATCTGTCTATCTGGAAGGCTCTTTTGTGAAGAGGCTGGTGTAGCTTTGAGGTTCGTTGAGATTTTGGATAAGAAGTCTTTGGCAGCAGTATCAGCTTGGAGGTGTTGAATGTGCTATCAGGATAGTTTCTTGGCTTAGCTGTATCTTAGAGGTGGAGTCCGGAAGCGGTAGAGTGGCCTGTTCTTCGAAGGTTCAGAAGTCTCTTTGATTCTTCTATCAGAAGTCCGGGAAGATGGTGGAGCTTATCCATTTCTTCTGGAGCTCAGATGGGTGTGAGGTCAGTGGTTAAGAGGTGGACCACTAGTTTCTTCTTTTGAAGGCTTTAGCTGTTCTGATTGTTGAGGTGGGGACGATTTCTTGGAATCTGAACTAAGTGGAATCGCAAAGGTGACTTGCGATGGTTCGGAAGTTTTCTAAGTGATCTTCGTTTGGATTGAAGCATCTTTAGAGGATGTTTGAGTTATCAAAGTGGTATTTTCTAGATATCTTCGAAGGAGTTAAGATTGGTATCCGCATCAAGAGTTCGAGTTCTATATCGACTTGATTCTTGGAGCTGTCCCGGTGGTTCAGCATTGTAGGAGATTCTTTGAGTGAGATCTGTTTGAGTTGGCAGGATTTATTAGATCCAGTTTTCTGGTTGAATTTCGCTGTAGTGTTTGTGACTGAATCGGATAGGTCACTGAGATTTTATGGAATTTGATGAACAATATTCCAGGATAAGTTGATCAAGTTTGTACTTGTGTTCATCAACAGCATTCTTGAATCAGAGTTGCGCAGTGAAAGCATGGTGGCAGCTATTCCAGAATAGAAGCAGCACTGGATTCTTTGGGAATTTGAGTTTTGTTTTGGATTAAAGGATTTCTACAGGAAATTTATTTTGGATCTGGAGACTTGATTGTTTTGTATCTGTTTGTTTTCCAGAATAGGAGTAGTAGGTTGGAAGTCTTCTGATATTTGTGTAGAAGAGCTATGTGGTAGATCTGATTGATCTAGAAGGTTGGAGGCAGCCCAAGATCGATATGAGAGATTGTGTGGATATGAGATTGGATCTTTCTGCTTTCTCTTAAAGTTAAGTATTTGTTCTACGAGATTGAATTGCCAGTTCGGATAGCTGGAATTTGTTTATTTTCACGTATCTCTGAGGGAGTACGTGTATGATTTATCATTGGTTTTAGATTCAGCAGTTCTGAAAGATTTGGGAGTTGATCAGGACTTGCCGGTAGTCCTGTATTCTGTTTAGATTTGTAGATCTAGATATATAGGAGCTCTAGATCTGAGTGGTGTAGTTAGTTTAGATTCTGTAGGGCGAGGGTCCCGGTGTTTGTACCTGGGAAACTCTAGGGAATCTTATCCAGAATTTTGTCTGGATATTTAGAATTGTTTGTTTTGAATTGGTTGCTATGATTGCTAGTATTTGATTGATAGTATTTGATTGCTCTTTTAAAATTTAAAATCTGTATAGAATTATTAAATTACCTTTGCTTCTAAATTTCGGGGACGAAATTCTTTTAAGGGGGAAGGAATGTGATGTCCCGGAAATTTAGGCAATAATTATTTAATAATTTCATTGATAATTGTTGTAAAATGTGAAATATTATTTTAATAACTTAATTCAAACAGAAAATCTCTTTTGAAAATTTATAATTAATTAATTTGTTAAATGATATTCTTTTCAAAAATCAAAAATATTTTATTTATAATGTATAAATGTTTATACATTGTAAATAGAGATTTGGTTTTAATTTTAAATTTATATTTAATAAAGTATATTTTCTAATTATTATATATAAATGTAAATTTGTAAATTGATTTAAATTAGTAAGTAAGTATTTATTTGTTTATAAAATAAATATAGTTTAATTTTGTTTTATAATAAAAGTATAATTTGTTTTATTTTAAAATTGCTTTTCTTTGAAATAGATTTAATTCATTCTTCTCTTTTGAAATTTGGTTTATAAATAATATTATTTTAAAAATAATTAAAAAAACATTTTAATGTAAGAGTATATATATGTATTTCAAAGCTAATGTTAATAAACATTTAAAAATAAAACATGTTTAAATAATTTGAAATAGTTTAAGATAATTTAAATACATATATAAATTTAGAATTCTCTTTTAATAATTGGTTTTGCATATGTGTTAAATTATTAGAACATAGAAGAGACACTTGTAAAACAATTAGCACTATAACATAACAAGTGGCAAGCTTATTTATTTTTCTTAAAATTTAAGTTATATTGATAGAAACATAACAAAGCATTTTGATAAAAACATTCTCTTCAAATTTTAAGTTCTGAAAATCAGATTTGAGTAAATCAAAAACCCCTCAAAAACAATTGCATTCAACCTCAAATCTGCAATAAATTCTCAAATCTGCAACCTATCTTCAAAACAAATTTGCATACATCTTCATTTCTGCATTCATCTTCAAATATACAAATTCAATTCTGCAAAAACAAACTTCTAGTCAAAATCTGCAACCAATCTTCAAACTGTAATCAGTTAAAGCAAACATCAATTTCATCAAACCTGGAGCTTAACATCTATATGAAGTCCAAATTAAAAATCTGAGCAATGGAGTGGGGTCTGCATGCATACAAATACAAGATAAAGGCAACAAGCAATTCCAGTAAGCAAATGAAGCCAGACTTCAATATGCAGTTTCTGGAAATTGGATCTGCACCTGAAATTGCTCTGCATCTAGTTGCTTCTGCATCTTCAATTTAATTGGTGAGTAAACCTTTACTTTTAAAAACAGTTTCTTTTTAATCAAACTGTTTACAAGATTGTTCTGTTTGTTTCTAAAAAAAAAAAAAAGTGAATAACCCCACATGCACCAAAGTTTGAGTGATCAGAGCATATGAATTGAAAGATATGAGCTTGTAGAATGATGACTGTTCTGTGTACATGTTTGTGTTTAAATATTGCTTTTGCCTGTAGCTATATATCTTGTAAATTAAGATTTTCTTTTACATAAAATCTTTACCACTTGAATTGATTCCAGTTTGTAATTTTTGTGAAATAAGACATGTTGTTTGGTATAGCTTAGATTTATAAATTTTCTGTTAGTTTAAGAAAATGTAGTCTCTGTAAAACAATGGAAATCAGTTATATTCAAATAACCAAATCCAAACTCATAATGATTGGGGCATGCTGTAATATGTATGGAGGTAGAGGGGTTGATAAGGGAAGATGGTCAGTAATTTATGTCAGAGGAGATGGTGATTGAATTGAGGTTTCCAGGTTTTCAAAAGCCTGCTTTTTAGTGTGCAGTTCTTAGTATCTGCATATGCTCTATGTTGCATTAAGTGAGTTAGGAACTTGAGAGGTTGTAGAGAGGACTTGAGGGAGGGTTTGCCGGAGTCTCAAGGGTGTTGATGATCGGAGGTGAGATTGGGAGATGGAGACAGGTTTGGTAGTTGAGTTCTGGTGAACTCAGATGGGGTGTGCAGGGTTTTTAAATCCAGAGAGTTGCAGTTTTTCTTAGAAATTTGAATTGAATTCAAATTCTAGTGTAGGGTTGATTTAAGTATGGATTGAACTAAATCTAAATAGAGTTTGAATTCATAGTTTTTAAAGGTAAATCTTAAACTTAAACAGGATTTAAAACTCTGTTTTAAATCAAGAATTTAAAACAGTTGCAGGTTTAAATCCAGAGAGAATTTACAGTTTTAAATTTTAAATGGAATTCATATTTTAAGGTGAAATCTGGATTTAAGTATGAATTGGAATTGAATCCAAATAAAGTTCTGAGTTCAAAGTTTTAAAGATGAAATTTTTAAATTTTAACAAAGTTTTAAATTCTGTTTAATCAAGAAATTTTAAAACTGTTTCAGGTTTTATAACAGAGAGTTGCAGTTTTTAATGTTTAATGAAATTCATGTTTTAAGTTGTAAATTTGATTTAAATGCAAGTTAAAATTGTATTCAAATAGAGTTTGGAATTCAAAGTTTTCAAAAATGAAATATGTTAAATTTAAACAAGTTTTAAATTTGGTTCTAAATCAATATTAAAACAGTTGCAGATTTATTGAACCTGTACTTTTGCAGTTTTAAAGTATTAAATAAAATTCATATTTTAAAGATTTTAAATTAAATCAAATGCAAGATTTAACTGAATTCAAATGAATTTTGAATTCAAAGTTTTTAATTCTGTTTTTAATCTAGATTTAAACTGTTTCAGGTTTAAGCCTGAGAGATTTGCAGTTTTAAACTTTTTGAATAAATTCATATTTTAAAGTTGCAACATGATTCAAGTGTAACTTGAATTTGAATTCAAATTTTATTCTGAATTAAAAGTTTTAAAAATTCAAATCTTAAATTTAAACTAGATTTAAAATTCAGTTTTAATCAAGTTTAAGAATAGTTTCAGGTTGTTTTTTTTTAAACCAGAATTAGATTTAAATAGTTTTGTAAGTTTTAGAAGTATGATCAAATTTAAATATTTTCAAATTTGATTTAAACTGGTTTGAAATCAAATTAAAAACAGTTTCAAATTTACTTTGAAACTCAGTCTTGATTTCAAACAGTTTATAAATTTAAAGAAGAATGAATGAACATATTTCAGTGTTTAATATAGATTTGAAAACAAAATTTGATTTCAAATAAGTTTAAACTTGGAAGAAATTAGTTCCTTAGTATTTGAATTTAAAATATGAAGTGTTAATTTAGATTCATGTTTAAATGGTTAAACATTTTAAAATATCAAATTTTTAAAATGGAATTTGAATTTGAATTTAGAAATGTATTGTTTTAATACATTTTGAATGTGAAGGAGTTATTTGATTAGTAATTAGAATATTTTGAAAATATTTAAGATAATTAAGAATTTACTTAATTATCTGATTTGAAATAATGATTTAGATTAATTTTTATTAGAAATGATTTATTAATCTGATCCAGATTTCTTAAGTATGTAATTAATGAAATGTGTTAAATAATAATGATGATAATTATCTAAGGATAATTTAGTAATTAATTAAGGAAATTAATTTTGGGTAATTAATTAGATTAATTGATTGAATCTAATTAATTGTAATTTGTTAAGTAATTAAGTAATTAATTACTTATTGTAATTTATTTTGGATTGTGATTTATTTTAGTTAATTAATTTAGTTTAATTAATTTAAATAAATCATTTGATGATTTTAAGAATGTAATTACTTAATGTAATTAGTGGAGCAGGATTACTTAATGAAGTAATAATGTTAATTACTGGAATGTAATTAGTAATTTGGATAATTACTTTTGTAATTAATTAAGGAATTAATTAATGATTAATTATTGGTTAATTAATTTGTTAATGAGTAATTAAAGATAGTTAATTACTTAATTGAATATTAATCAAGGTGATTAATAATTAGATTTAATTACTAAATGTAATTAATTTTAATTAAGTAATTTATTTAAATGTTAGAGATCATTAATTATTTTAATTAATGATGTAATTAATGATTGTTTAATTAATTATTAAATTAATTAAGTGATTAATTAATTGTAATTAATTAAGTGATTAATTAATTGTAATTAACTAAGGATAAATATAATTAATTATAATTAATTAATAAATGAGTAATTAAATGTTAATTATTTATGATTAAGGTTAATTAATTAAGGACTAATTACTTATTGTAATTAGTAAATGATTAATCAGGGTTGTTTAATCAAGTTAAATACATAGTGTATAATTAATTAACTGGGTTAATTAATTAATGGATGTTAAGCAGGATTTAAATGTGTTAATTAATTTAATTTATTTTAAATTAATTAGAGATGATTGTAATTAATTTAATTCATTTTAAATTAATTATAAATTGTTGGTTAGTAAATCATTGCTTATGGATGTTATTGATTGAATGGTTGTGATCTCAGTAATGAGATGAGTTGTATTTGTATGATATGAATGTATGGTTTAAATATGATGGTTTGTGATGGATTGTTTGGTTGTGATGATTATCTGTTTATGGATGATACAGATTATCTGTTATGATATGAATGTGCTTATCTATTGTTAGATGTAGTTTACCTATCTCTGTAAAGTAGATAGTAATGAGATAAGTTAATTGTTTAAAACCCTTAAGTACAACTTGGACATTAAAATGGCGTTTGGTTTCGATGAGACCGGGATCGGGTTTCCATATTTGGATATCCGAAAACCACATCGATTCCAATTAAACGTTAGGTCGTTAATCCAAGTGGAGCAAGTGAAGACTCGAGGTGTAAGGGCTATACGTCAGTATAACTCTGTGGGTGATTCCGTAATGAGTTTGATGGAATAGTACTTATAGATTCGAGATGGTGAGTTAGAGTGCAAGGGTTATCGTCGTTAACTCTGAGGGTGATTCCAATACGAGTGTAACGGGATAATGCCTTCGGTTTCGTTCGAACCCGGAACGAACTTGTATGGATTGAATGCTTTCAGAACATCGTCAGGTGGACGATGAGCATTCTAAGATTTGATGTTCTATAAAGGTAATCGTAGCCTCAAGCCTCATCAACCGGGAATGGCTAAAACAGGGGAGGTGCAGCAAAGCTTCGTGGGTCGCACCCACTTGAGAGCAAGATTTACCCCTGTCTAGAGGTCCCTTTATATATTTCGGCTGTGTGGCAGTTGGTGACGACCAATCTGCGGGGTGGTCTTGTTCGGAACTGTTCAGTAAGGAACGGGTCTGGCTTTGTGTTGCAGGGGATGAAGGGAGTAATCCTCGGTACGGTGATCTAGGCCACGTACTGTGACGGGCGGTACCCCAGTAGCCCTGCCATTGATGGAAACCCATTTTCCCTACGAGACCCTACGGTTTTGTTTGTATTACCCACTTTTGTGGCTAGTAGCTGGAATTTAGTGAATGTAACAATTTCGGCTATTTCTTATTTACTTGAAAACCCTAGACACTATTATAATATCACTGGATTTCCTATCAAATGTTTTGGTTAGCGTAAGGTAAAAACTTTTCCATGTTTATGTGTGGGAAGTCTTACGTGATACCTTTTGTTTTCAAAGGTTTTTCTAAAGTTAAGCAATCTTAAACCGTTTACTCACACCAGACCCCTGTCTGACCCGAGTGTTTATTTTCTGTTTTATTAAACTCTTGGGTACTCATATTCTATATGAGTAGTCAAGTGATTCAGGTTATCTCTTGACGAATTTTGGAGGAGCTTTGGAGCAGGAGGCTTCAGCGTGTAGATATATGGTTAGAGTTTCCGCTGTGTTGTTTCTGTATGATGTCTTGTATTGTATTAGACAGAAATGTTATAACTGTCTAATTTGAGATGTTTAGTTGTGTACTCTGATGTATATGATACTCTGTATATGTTCTATATTATATTTAAATCGTTCCGCTGTGAGATTCTGATGTGTTGTTTTCTCTTTCTTCTCTTTCTTTTCTTCTTCTATCCCTTTCTTTCGTAAAAAGATGACGCGATTTTCCGGGAGTGGAAGTTGGGTCGTCACAAGTGGTGTCCTAGTTTGTAATGATTAGAGTTGCGCAGCAGAAGCTGATAGGTTGTTTCCACTGAGTCTAGTAATTAGTTTGTTCATATATATTTGATTGGATGATGGAAGATTGGTTTTTCAAAATTATAAGCAATTGTTAAAATTTGTATCGAGTTGGAATTATCACTTAAAATTAGAAGCCTACTGGATAATAATTATAAAACTTTAAGGTATCTTCAGCAGTGTGGCTACCGAAAAGGATATATAAACTTTACTTCGTATAAATGAAAATATAATTTATAAGTATAATTAAATAAATACTAAGATAGATGTGGTATTGGATAACTGCATGATGTATGCATGGTTGTATGGTTGTATTATTGAATTGCTTTAGTAGATTTTCATTTGTATAAAAATATAGAGATTGATAAAAAAATTGAAAATTAGTTTTTTTTTATTGAATTGCTCATTGAGTGCTTTAAGGATTCTGGTCGATGCACTTTATCAACATTATCGATAGGGAATTCTAAACACTAGGATGAGATAATTGGATATTATGTTTTGAGTTATATGATTTAAAGTATTGTAAATAATTGTGAATGAGTTTTAAATAATATTTAAAATGGAAACGAAGTTTTAAGTGAGTTTAATATTATTTTAAAATGGGATAAATTTGTTTAAAAATTATGTATATGCATATGTAATGAATTTTGGAAACGAAAAAATATTTTTGGAAAAAGTTGCATCGATAATTTTAAAAGCAAGTATCCTGAGGATAAATAATATTATTTGAAAAGATAGGATATTTTGTGGAAAAATATTTTTGGGTAAATATATTAAGAAGAAAATGTATCTACTATAGTTATATATATATATATATATATATATTTGAAAATAGGTTTATTTATATATGAATTGGGCTATGTGGCCCAAAGCCTTACAGAGTTCGATGCTTTTCTATAACAGATACTACAAAATAAAAACGCAAGATAAACAAACCGTTAAACCTAAAACATTCCTTTTTAGGTATCATGACGGCTTTTAGTTCACTGCTTGAGCTGATTTGCTCGACGCCTTCAACCTCAACATCTGCAATTATAGTTCTTTATGTGCTGTTGCAGTGGTAAGCAATTTCTTTGGAATCCAATCAATTAATGAGCTAATGTCTCTGTTTATATGTCGCATGAGGACTAAAACTTCTTGTTGTCTATTGTTGAAAGCCGATTGTTCCTTCCCCTCCAGATGTGCCACAACGAGGTTGTGAGGCCATTTTTTCTAGTCTCTTGCATCAGTTTTGTGAGATTGCGCCTACAGTTCAGGTATTCTACTTCTCCTTCTAGATTCTGAACACTGGTTGTCTGTAAGAATTGTATTTTTTTGTATACTCCACACTCTTTTATAGTATTTACACTCGAAAAATAAGTGTTCACGGGTTTCTCCAGCAGAATTACAAAAAGAATAGGTTGTGTTCTCCAAGATTCCCCATTTATGAAGTCTGTCTTTGGTTGGTAATTTTTTAAGTAAGGCTTTGTATAGAGTGTGTGCCATTTTTGGACTGTTAGACCTACTCTAAACCACTTTTGTCCAGTTGGCCAAAGGGAATTTGGTTCCAGATTCCTCTTAGACATCACTGAATTTGAACTGGCCATCTGAACTGTTCTTTCATATCCAACTATCTTCCATTCCATCTGTTTTAATGTTTTTGCATTGAATTTCTTCTTTGTTATTTGAACTGAGTAAATTCCTGTCACAATGCCATTCACTGTTAATATGATTTCAGCCACTTTCCATGTAGGAGTTCCATATGCTGAAAAAGTTTCCCAGCCTAGCTTGTTAATGAAACTTTGTGAGTTCAACCAGGGGTCCTTCCATAAGTCAGTGTTGTTACCAGTAGCAATATCTCTACCTAGATAAGATTGTAGTTCATTCCTGATTTGTAGGATATTTTTCTAAGTAATAGGGGCATTATTATCAATTTTTATAGTCCATAAGTTTTCTTTCAGATACCTCGATCTCATCCAGCTAGCCCACAAATTTTTAGATGTTAAAACATTCCAGGCTAATTTCAGTCCATAGACTTTTTTAAGCTCATATAGATTTTTCAACCCTACTCCTCCTTCCTCTTTCTTTCTACAGAGATCTGAGTATTTTATTTTATGCATTCCCCCTTTCCAAATGAAATCTGCACAGACTGAATTTATTTTGGCTATAGAACAATCAGGAATTTTAAATGATTGAAGTTAAAATCTGACTTTAGAGGTGATCACGGTGTGGACCAATTCAACTCTACCCGCAAATGATAGCAGTTTGGATCTCCATCCTTGTAGTTTGTCTCTAATGGCATCAATTAGTTTACCGCATTCCATATCTATAATAGTATTATTAGACAGTGGTACCCCCAGTTATTTAACTGAAAGGTAACCTTTTGAGATCCCCAATCTTTCTAGCATAGCCTGCTTATTTGAACAGAATTTATTGAAATATAATTTGGTTTTATGTTCATTTAGTTTTAGTCCAGCTAGCCTCTCTAAGTCAGAGAATATAGATTTGACCTTACCAGTAACTTTTGTGTTGCACTTTATCACCACTAATAGGTCATCGGCATATATTAAGTGAGTTACCTATGGGAAAATATTGTAAATTGACTGGACGAATTTGTGGTAGCATGCTACCTCCATTTGAAGAGTAAACCTTTCCATAAACCATTCCATAGCCATAACAAATAAATATATAGAGAGAGAGGATCACCTTGTCTAATACCACAATTACTCTGAATATAACCTTTAGGTACTCCATTTACCATGATAGAAAAAGTAGGTGTGTCTAGGGAGTACTTGATCAGTTTTAGGAGTTTCAAAGGAACCCCCATAGAGTCAAGCATGTGAATAATGAATCCTCTGTTATCCCTATCATATGCTTTTTGTAAATTAACTTTGATACACATTTTATCAGCCCTTTTTTTGTTAAAATCTCTTATTATTCATGTGCCATTAGGGAGTTTTCAGAGATAAACCTACCTTTAATAAAAGCACTCTAACGTTGGGAAATCAGCTCAGGAAGAACTCTGTTCAGTGTCATGCATATTATTTTGCTGAGGATCTTATAAGTGACATTACAACATGCAATAGGTCCATAGTCTTCTATTCTCTCTGGTTTCTTTGTCTTTGGAATTAGGGATATGAAAGTGCGGTTAATTTCTTGTACAAATTCACCAGTTTCTAAGGCTTCATTGCAGGCTTTAAGCATGTAATCCTTAAGGTGTACCCATTTCATTTTGAAGAAGGCTGCCCCCATACCATCAGGACTGGGGGAGGAGTCATTGTGGATCGAGCATATAGCTTTCTTCAATTCCCCTTCCAGAATCCGAGTTGTCAGCTTGGCAGCACCATCAGAGGAGATCTTCTTTCTATTGTTGATGTAAGGTAAGTGATTGTAATTTTCTCTATTGTATATGTTTGTAAAATAGGTGATTGCTTGCTATTCTACGTGTTTAATATGTCTTGACGCATTTCCCTGTTCATTCAAATAGTTGTTAAGATTATTATGATGTTGTCTTAGAGACATTTTAGTGTAAAAAAATTATTGCATTCGTCTCCCTGTTATAACCATTTCACTTTGGCTTTTTGTTTCAACGAAACATCCTGTTTATTAAGTTCTACTTTGAGTTGTTTTTGAAGTGCATAGAATTCTGCATTTAGTCCTTCATATAGGGGATTATTATCCAATTCATTCTGAATATTTCCTAACTGTTGTTGGATTGCTGTGATAGTGTCAGTGGTCTTTGGTCTGCACTTGTTCCAATCTTTGAGTTTATTTTTCATGATTTTGATGAGCATTACAAGTTGGTACATGTGATTGCCTGGAGGAATTCTCACTGTATTAAAGTTTACTACTTCATCAAAGCCTTCAACCAAAGGCCAATGATTTTCATATCAAAAAGGTTTTCCTTTATGTACATCATCATCATCGTTGAATTGTATCAAGAGGAGGCACTGATCACTTGTAAAGCAAGGTAGAACAGTTACTTTAAGCTTTGGAATTTTATTGAAGAGTTCAGTGGTACCAAGTGCTCTATAAGTCTTAATGAAATTTTCTTAGCCTCACCACTTTTCCATGTGAATTTCAAGCCTTAATGGTGTGCTTCCGCAAATCCACTGGCAAGTACACATTTTTTGTATTCTACAACCTGTGCAACTTTCAGGGTAAGGCCTCCCTTTTTCTCACTAGTGCTTAAAACTATATTAAAATCTCCTATGACCATCCAGGGAATGCTAATGTTTTTAGAATCAGCTGCTATTTGTTTCCATAACTCATTTCTTTCAGAGGCTAAGTATTTTGCATATACAAAAGTGGCTACCATTTCCATATCGCCAATATTATGAAACTTAATGGTAATTTGCTGTTCATCCATATTTATTATAGTTCCATTCTTGTAGTTACTTTCCCAACCAACAAGAATTCTGCCCTTTACATGAGTAGTCGAGTTATGTACAAGAGTCTAGTGGCTTCCTATTTGATATCTAAACATCACTATATTTTAGTTATTAGGTTTGTTTTCTAAGAGAGCTAAAATAGTAGGCCTGTATTTGGCCTTGATGTTGTGGAGGTCTAATTGCCTTATATCATTATTTAGACCTTGCACATTCTAGTGTAAGATGGTCATTTATGATTTTTGGTGGGTTTGCTCCGTATAACTGGAGCAGAACCTGACAAGGTTGATCTAACAGTCCTTTTCTTATCATCAATGATGAATTGTTTTTCATATTCCATATTACATTCAGTGTACTTACTAATGTCCTCTAATACATCTTCATCTTCCTTATTCTCAGAGGAGTCCAAATCAATGCCCATCTTATGGATATTAGACAAAGAACCTGGCATTTCCTCCTCTTACTCACTATGATCTATAAATAGTGGTTTCAGGGCATTTGGAGCCTCCGATGCAACAGTTGGGTGAGAACTATCTTTGGAGTGATCCAAGATTGGTGGAATCAATGAGTCAACAAGTGGGTGAGGACTACCCTTTGAATGATCCACTGGGCAAGTTGTCTTCTCTGGCTGAACAAGAGATTGATGAGCTGCTTGCTCTAATCCGCAGTCCAACTCCATAGGATTCTGATGTAAATTAGGTGATAGGTGGCTAGAAGGGGAGGTGTTATGTATATTATTTTTTGTGCTCTCCTCATTATTTTTTGACATGCTAGTCTCAGGTATAATAGCTGTAGATCCTGTTGTGTTTTTTGATCTTTCTACCCAAACTTTCTATGTCTTATCTACACTAATATGTTGGTCTTGTTGGTTTGTGTGGCCAAAACACATGCATTCTCCACATCTAGGTGGAACGAACTCATACTCCACCTCATGTATATATTCATTGCCATGTTTGTCTATAGCTTTGACTATTTTGACAGTATAGTTTTTGCAGAAATCTCCACCAAAACCCTAACATACTTAATTCGTTTGACCTTCCTTGTGATTTCATCAATATCAATAGGCTTTCCTATTAGACTTGCTAACTTATTAATACATCTCATATTCCATAAAGCCTGATCCAGATTGTTAACTTTGATCCATATAGGGTAATTCGCTAACATGGCACGTTCAAAGTTGAAATGTACCTCCGATTTACGCATAAAAATAAGTTTGTTGTCCATAAACCACGGACCCCTTTTAAGAATTCAATTATAATCCTCCTCCAGTTCAAATTTGATAAGATAAAATCCATTATCTCATGGAAATACATCCTATGACCCTTTAGAGCTCTAAATTGTCTTAATATTGGCATTAAAATGTAAATAATAGGGTCGTTTACCTGCCATATAGGCATAGATTGAGTGTTTCCATAATCACTTGGATTCTGCTAGTCTTCCTCATCAATCAACTGGCATATGTCCTCCCCATTCGAATGAGGTTCAAAGTAGTTCGCAAATCCTTTGAGTTCAATTTTATTGCCTACAGCCTCTATCCATGATTTCGCTTTAGGGATATTTGTGTTAGGGTTCTGTTTGATTACATCCGCAAATGATTTCTTTGCCTTTCCCCTATTGTTGAACTCCTTCCATCCTCCTCCTCCTTCGTCATCTTCCTTTCTAGTGCCTAGGGTTTTGGGAAAGCCTGCGCTGGTCGCCATGTTTGCAATTTACAATATGACCTATATTTATATATCTATATGTGTGTATGTGTTTAAAATTTTGATGGTTCAGAGGATTATAAAGAAAACAGTAAAATGCATTATATGTTATATAATGTGTGCAGCCACCGAGCATTAGCAATATCAAAGGTCAGTGGCGAGGCAACGTTGAGCCATGGTCAACATCATAGCCATTTGACAAAGCAATCCGCTATAAATAGAAGGTAAGACAACGTCATTATAATATTCAATATATGTAAAATTTAAGCATGTTCATTCTAATATATATGCTAAAAAGAATTGTATGTGATGCTTTTGATTTGCTGTGTATATCGTATTATGATCTGAATAAAATTTAGTTTATATATATAAGCCCTAATCTATAAGAGATTAATTGAAATAGAAAATAGAATTTTATATTTTGATGATTTGGAAGCAAAAGGATAAATTATATAAACAGGAATTGGTATAAATAAATACCATAAGAAGCTTATATTATTTGAAGAATATAAAGTTAGAAAATTATTTTGGACAAAAGATTTACCCGGAATTAAAGTGTTAGAATTTTGAAAAACAATTTGGTGTTTAATTGAAAAATAGAAGTGGTTATAATCAAATCTTGAGAAATGAGTAAAATGGGTTAAAAATTCATTTCACCTTAAAATGGTTTTATTAATAAGGTTAAATTTTGTTGTTAGGTTTAAAAATGTTGAGTAATGGTTGAATAATTGTAATCTCTTCATCTTATGAAAAAATAATTCATGAAGAAATGATTCGTTTTAGTAAAATGAAATTAAATTGTGAGGTTTTAGTATATAAAATAAAGGAAGTCTTTAAATTATTTCACCCACTTATTCCAAGAGATTAAGTAAGTTGAATATCTTTTAAACACCTTAAATATTTTATATTTTAAACTATAAAACGGTGTTATGTTATTTTAAAGGTTGTGAAATATTTGTTTAAACTTATTTGTAAACTAGAAAATAAGAAGAAATGATATGTTAATTTTTGTAGATTGATAAATAAATTAATGATTTATATTATGGAGTTCAGTTAAAATTTAAAGAATAAAGAAGGAATCAAAAAATGGATTTTTGAATATATATATATACATACACATTATAGACTTTTCTTTAAATTAAAATTACGTCGACGTAATTTCTGTAAGGAGGAAGTCTGTAACAACCCAGATTTTTGAGTTGCTATAATAAAATAAATAATGTTGTAAATTAGAGAATTAATTAAGAAATTTGAATTAGTGTTATTTCATAAAAGGTAATGAAATTATTTTGAAAGGTGAATTCTAAATTTATAGAATATTAGAGAAATTAGAATTTGTGTTTTATTTGAAGGTTTTTGGATTTAGAGTTTGGATAAAAATATTTAACTGGTTTGAATATATTTTTTAAAAAGAAAATTTGAGATTTGTAGATTCGCTTTTAAATAATGTTCACTTTAATAAATACTTAAGAAATCCTCTTATTTAAATGTTGGGCTATGGTTTAAGCACTTGAGTATTTTAGTTTATGAAGCTTATAGTTATAAATTTAAAAAATGGATTTTTAAACTCTTGTTGGGTTGTAAATTTTATCCTAAAGCCCAAACTAAGTAAATAACTAAGAAGAGAAGTGTACTTCTCATTTTTTCGAAATAACCAAACCGGTAAGTTCGGTAAATAGAAACATAAGGAAGAAACCAGGGTTTGCTTCTTTCTCCAAAATGAAATCAAATTACATAAAATCTAGTAAAAACAAGGTAATGATTTTGAAACCTATTCTTTCTTTTAGACTGGTTGATTTTAGTTTTATAGTCGTTGATTCTTATATTTGTTCCTTATTTGCATTGAGTGCTAGAGTTTGCTGATTCTCTTTGTAAGTTGTTGTAGAAGTTATAGCTGCTTAATTGCAAGGAGAAAAGGTGAGTTAATCCTCTCACAACCTATCTTTGAATATCTAATTGCATGCTTAGCAATTTTATGTTGAACGATTGAGAATTAGATTGGTGATTTGTGTTTCTGTAGTTGAAAACTCGTTTAATCATTCCTACCAAAAAATTTATTTTAAATTAATTTTTCAATCTCTTTTCGATGTTTTGGTTTCTATAATAGGTTACCCTAGAATGCATGCGTGTGTCAGAGCTTATTTGACAAATATAAATTGTTGGAGTTGCCTGAAAGCACGTCGGAGTAGTGAGAGTCGATGGTGGAAAGGCAAACTTGGTGCTCGTGCCCCGGGCATTCCACCAGTTGACCGGTCTATGGAGATTGGTCCATCATTCATCACCTAGAGTGTGAGCTCCAGTTGCTTGCCTTCTCATCCTTGCTCTTGTGGTTTTCTCTGTTGATGCCTGGTTTTGTTTTAATGATTCTTTCTCTTATTTTAGCTTTTGATTTTCTGAGTTTGATTCTTTGATTTGGCAATTCATTTTGATTCAAAGATTTGGAGTTTTATAAAAATATGTATATCTATGATATATATATATATATATATGGTTTATGTACAAGCAATTTTACAAATGGAAGTTTATTTCAATTCACCGATTTCAAACTTGTTTCCAAAATAATTCAATTCCATTTATAATAAGTGTATTAGGTATCTACATAAATATATATATATATATATATATATATTAAATATAATTTATAGAAATAGTTTGTGGATTTAAAAGTAAAGTTTTGAAATATAAGCCTGTGTTATTTCTAAGCAAATATTTGCATATCTATACGGCTTTCGGAATATAGCTTGTAGAACTATATATCTATTTGATGGAACTTTGGAACAAATATATATACATATACATATTTTTAGATCAATTCAGATTTATAATTTATTTTATCAATGAATGAATAAATATATATAGCTAAGCCATAAAATGAGTTTTTGGATTTTAAAATGAGAAGTTTGAAAGTAAGTATAAACATAAAGTATTTTAGAAATCATGTCCTTTGTGGTACAATCATATTATTTTCTTTCGGAACCATAAACTCTTGTTGGTTTTTATTGTGCTTAGTCGTTGTGTTGTATGCTATTTTTTCATTACCTGTGTGACTTTGGAATTATTGCTTTCTTTCAATTTCTATCTTTATGTAAATAATTATGCATCGTAAAGTGGTTATGAGACATTGGCGATACTCATGTAGTTACTAATTGAGAGTATATTACACTCATTAAGTGGAGTTTACTAACTTATAGTGAATATTCAAATAAACCTGTGTGGTATGGGACGAATGGTCACACTCGAATGATTAATATCTAGAGGTACATTACACATACCAATCATAAATGATCATTCTTGTGTTGGCTTGCGATGTGCTTGCCTTTAGATTAGACCTGCGATGTACTCATCTCTATAGTCCATTAGGGGACAATACCTCATTTGAATTAGGTGTAGCCTCTTGCTTGTCTCTAGTCATGTGCAATCTTTGGGTCCATTTCTATGATGACCCGCATTTCGGTAGGTTTAAACGGACAATAATCCACACATGTCCAACTCAAACAATCCGAAACACAGATAATCAATGGGTTTAATTTGGAAAAATAAGAAAAGAAGAAAGCAAATACAGAATCTCACAGAGGAATGACAAAACAAAATAATCAAATAAAAAGTTCATGAAACTGTTTATACTATACATTTGATTATAATTTGTACAAACATCTATCAGAGTTATACATACAACATAAATAAAATAAAAAATCAAGCAAAATAAAATGATGTGGGAATAATACTAATAATAATATACAAATCTTCATCTTCATCCTCCAGAAAATAATCTTCAATGCGCTGAAAACTCAGGGATGACCCGAGCGTAATGAGAAGACAAAACATTCTGAGTCAGGATTAAAATATCCTTATGTGAGTCAAATCAATATCACATATAACAGGAGTGTAATAGCACAAGAGATATTTACGGGATTTCACATCTTCCATCCAGTGTATAACATACGTACAATAACTCAAGAGATGATACATGATTTTCCATCTCTTAAGGACTCGTCAAAATATTTATATATAGCAGAATATGCTATATAATTAATGTCTAATTAGTAAAATAAATATTTTTCTTAGCGTTAAGGCTTTACATTAACCCCCCTTAATGTGCTTTTAAGCATTGTCGTACAGTTTGCATATAACGCCCCAGTAGCACATCGGAGGATGAGGATGCACCGTGATACGACAACACTAAACCAAAATCGTAGTGGTCTCGTATAGAGATAAAAGTATGACAAGGCACGTGAGGCAATGCCCAAGGTATAATATTACCAGTTCGAGTCCCAGGGCTAGTGGTGACGCATCGTAGTCATGACCACGCACCACGTCCATCCATCCTATATCGAGTAAAAGGAAGATCATTCCAAATCAAGGTGCACCAATCGAAACCAACAACAAGAGTAATAGTATGGAGCAGGTCCAAAAGAAATCCAAGAACGGATGTCTGCTAGAGGTCATTGACCCCGTCAAGTTGTCCTGTTTTAGTCACATCAAATTGGCATAAGTGTCAGGGTCTATCCATCATCGTTGTCTTTCTTCAACTCCAGCAAATGTATGACAAATCCAACCATTCCGTTCTGGAGTCTCTTCCGCGTACGCAGTTGATAAAGTGGTTCCAATATTGACAGAGAGTATGAAATAAAAGGCCCCGGTCTATTTAACAACCAAACTTACACACCGGTTAGTACTTTTGCATTTCGAAAACAATTCATACTTGATATCAAAATATCATATTCACTTCAAAATCAATTTCATTTCAAAATATCATATTTACTCAATATATGACAAATCCACTTGAAAATCATTTCCGCCTCAATATCTCGATTTTGCTTCTAAAATCGTTTCGCATTTCCACTTAGGCTATAACTTCATTTTAATCCAATTCGCATTTAAATCAATGATTTAAATATAACAATTCCTACTTTGACTAGTTTGAATTTTGAGAAAATAGTTTGAAAAGAATTTTAAATTGTTTTAAAAGTTAAAATAGTTTGATAAAATGGTTTAGATATTAAAATGGTTTATATAGGAAATAGTTTCGAAAATCAAATAATTTGAATATTTAAACGGTTTATATTAAAAAAATTATTTGAAAATAGTTTCAAAGTCAAACTGATTCAATTCCAAATCTTTCAATTCAAATCATCTTCAATCTCAATCCAATTCAAATCAAATCAATTCCAATTTTAAATTCAATTTCGATAGAATTATTCAATTCAATGGTTTAAATTTCAATTCAATTCTCAGTTTTAAACCATTTTAGTTTATATCAAGTAGAGTTCAATTTCAGAATATCGATTTAAATCATTTAATTTAAATTAAACTTAAATGTTCGAATTTAGATTCAAATCTTTAAATTAATTCCATTTTTGAGCCTAAATTTTGAAATATCAATTAATATCACTTTTACTAAATTAACTTCCAAATTCAAGTAAAAGTTCAAACCTCTCAAAACAATTCAATTTCTATAATTCAAATTATATTTCAATCACAACTTCCATTTCCAAATTAAATCCTTTCAACAATTTCTTTTAATAATTTAATTTCAACATTTCAAGCTCGAGTTTGAAAATTATCCAATTCCCATATTTCGATTCAATTTTATTTTTGTAAAACAAAATCATTTGAATAAGTTCAATCCAAGAATTTGAAATCATTTAATTTTACCAATCCTGTGTCTGTACATAATTTTCTATCCGATGGCTAAGTGATCGGTTATTTAATTTAATTTTAGGGATGGACATATATCATTTCAACCCAAATAAATGTCATAGATATATATCATTTCAACCTATTTCTTAATATGTTCGAAATAACTCAGTTTATAGTTTTATATACTGTCAATAATTTATAGGGTGATAGCAGGATACATACATACATATATATTTATATATATATATATAAAGAAACATCCAAACTATCCAAAATATTAACCAATAACATCCATCATAATCAACATTCCAAAACAGTCAATATATCACAATAGTTGACCAATTATCAATAATTAAAAATTTAACTAGAAGTTTAATTCCAATTTCAGTTTAACTGTCAATTTTAATTTCTAATAGTCAATTCATATGTCAATTTAAATGTCAATTTTAATTTCTAACAGTCAATTCATATGTCAATTTAAATGCCAATGAAATTATCAAACAACAAACAGTAAAATTAAATTACTTCATAATTTTGATTTAATTAATATAAAAATATTTTAGTACTTTGTGAGCGTTTAAAAAACTCACCTTTATTTGAAATTGAAAATTTTCTTAGCTTCAAGTAAATTCCAATTCGATCCTATATCATAGACGACGTCGATACGAATCCAACACAAAAGATGGCACTCGAATCTGTCGTGCGAACAATATGTGAATAAATTAGCATAATAAATAATTAAAATAAAATTAACTAACTAATTAAATAATAAAACAATACTTAACCTAACTATCTCACTATTCACGCGTCTTCCTTCACCAGGTCGATCTCGCGATGCTTCTTTTTCCCTTTTTTTATTATTCGATCGAATCACCAACATCACTTGAGGCCGTGCTAACCACCTAAGGCAGAGAACACCTCCGCTCCACCGCGGTGCCGCGTCACCAGAGCATGCAAACGCGCACATACGCAGATCAAAAATTTCAGATCCCAAAACCTGAATTAATGAATGCGACCAGACCCACGCGCCCACGCCAGCGCCACCTCCTTTTGTCCGCCGCGCCTCAGGTGCACCGCGCGATGCTCCTTCATCCGTTCACGATTTATTTGTTTGTTTTTTTATCGATCTATAAAAAAATTAAAATAAGGGAGAAGGGGGAAGTACGGGGGAGACAATAATGTACGCGGCCTTGTATGAAATGTTGGAGGAGTAAATATATATTTTTATAATTAGAAAATATCCAATTTACAATGTTCGAAATTCTCAAGCTCCAAACGAGGCGTGCCGCCTGACGTTCTATATATTTACTAGCGAATTCAAATGATAAAACAACTATTTCACTTTGTTTCACTTCTTATTTTAAAGTGTTCCAATAATCCAATTTTGATGAATTCCAATATTAGAATTCCAATAAACCCCAATACTAGACTCCAAATGAATTTATTATCAAACAATTATTTTATTTTCATCTAAATAACCCAATATTTATTTTTCAATCCCAACTATTGATTATAAACTCATTCAATATATAAAATTTTATTTCAATACTTATTATTGCCAAAATTTTCAAAATTGGTTGTTTCAAAATTTGTTCAAGTTTAAATTAAATAACCACAATAATAAACAATTAAGTTTTTATTTCTAACCATTTTTGTTCAATAATTATATTAAATTTAATAATTTAAAATAGTCAAAAATACGGGTCGTTGTAGTCTCCAGTAGACTTAACCATCGATTACGTCTCTAGTTTGTCCATGTGGGGACAATACCTTATCTATGTTTGATGTAACCTTTAGATTTGCCTTTGGGTTTTCGATAGGGGACCATACCTCTATCCGAGAGGGGACCTGTATCTCTGTCCGACAGGGACTGTACTTATATCCTAGAGGGCATTGTACCTCATAGTAGCACGCATGAGTGGCGAGTGTCAGCTCATCTTTGGGTTTGGAACCAATTATGTGTTTATTGATTTAAACATTGAGATTTGATTTGGGATTTAGTCATAATTCTATTTTGTCTATGAAGGGCTATATTTGTGTTTTATGATTTGGTGAAATATGATATGTATTGCCATTTACTTTCTTATAGCTATTTCTAGATTTTGGGATCATTCACTATGAGTTACTATTGTGGTATTCGAACCTGTTTAGTGTAATACACTATATGGGTTTTTATACCTTTGATGCTTATGCAAGCCTACTATTAT
The DNA here is from genome assembly GCA_030765085.1 of Allium cepa. Classification (NCBI taxonomy): domain Eukaryota; kingdom Viridiplantae; phylum Streptophyta; class Magnoliopsida; order Asparagales; family Amaryllidaceae; genus Allium; species Allium cepa. The sequence continues at coordinate 953,589,012 of CM060945.1, read as the reverse complement.
GATCTTAGCCTTTTGGATATTTAGAGATAGTATGACCCATTTATTATTACAATATTCGGGTTGGACTGAGAGTTGACAGGAACACGGACTCAGTGACTTTGGGTGTGGGCTAGCTAAAGTAGATTTGTGTGATGTTATCTTTATGATAAAGTTCCATTTTGAGATGCTAGTGTGTGTGTGTGTATATATATGTATATATATATATATATGTGTGTGTGTGTGTGTGTGAGAGAGAGTGTTGTGTTTTCCTTCTTGTAGACTCATACTTTAGAGAGAAATTTAATGTATTATATTGTCGTTGCGACTTGTCATTATGTTTTTTTATATTATGTGATATATTAAACTGAATTAAATTAAGCAGGTATATAATTATTTTGCATCTAGGTTATATGTATTGAAATCCTTCGTGTAAGGGAAAATAAAAAAATATAGTCACATAATTGTACGTATCGATACTCATCCAGAGCAATACTACGGATGGTCGCTCCTACCTAGCCTTATTCTCTATATCACTTAACTATATTACTTGTAATATTCTTCAGTAATATGGATGTAAAGGCGGGCGTTACACTTCCATTTAAGCTCATCACATCTTTAGTTGTATTTGGTTCTGCCGCATTCTTTCAGGCTCTGATTTGATTAGGATTGGCCTCTATTCCTCATTCACTGATAATGTATCCCAAAAACTTCCCAAATTGTATCCCGAAGGACACTTTTGTGGATTTAGTTTCATTCTATACTTTCATAGCACATCAAACATTTTTTTATATCCTTTAAGTGGTTTGTTTCCTCTATGGATTTTACTAGCATATCATCTACATCTACTTCAATGTTTCATCCAATTTTTCTTTAAACATTCTGTTCACCAACCTTTGACATGTAGCCCCTACATTCTTTAGCCCGAAAGGCATAATACTGTACCAGTAAATTCCCTTATTTTTTATAAACTTATGTGCTCTTCATCTAATTTGAACATGAGAATTTGATTATAACCCATGTATGCATCCATAAATGATAACAACTTATGTCTGCTTATGGCATCAGCCACTTGTTATATTCAGGGCAAAGGATAACAATCCTTAGGGCATGCCTTGTTTAGATTGGTGTAATCGACATATGTTCTCCATTTTCCGTTGGACTTTTTAACTGGACGGGATTGGCTGGCCACTTGGGATAAAAATTTCCTTGATATACCCATTCTCAAGTAATCTTTTAATTTCTTCTTTCAACACATTAGCATGAACTTTATCAAACTACCTATTCTTTTTTCGAATGGGGAAAATATTTTGATTTATATTTAGAGCATGGCTTATGACCATTGGGTCTATTCTAACCATGTCCAAGTGTGTCCAAGCAAACACATACTTGCTTGATTGGAGAAATCAGACAAGTTTCCCTCTGGGCTTGTCCCGTAACTCTTCTCCAATCTTTACCCTTTTTACTGGATCAAGTGAATCCAAGGTTACCTCTTCAAGGTCTTTGGCAGACTTTATTCTCTCTTGCTTATTTCTATAATCTAATTCGGCAATGACCCCTTCACCATCTATTTTGTTATCGACATGGTTAGCCTTTTTTCATTTTCTTTTCCTCTCGATAAAGTTGAATCTTTTTAGTACATTCTCGGATATTTTTGCTGTTTCTGTCTTCTTATTTGCCTTGAATAGTCGACTTGAAGGACTATCGTCCAAGGGCTTTTTAATTTCAGTTTTACTTAATTTACTTTTCTTCAAATTATAACAAGAAATGCCATCTCCTTTGAATTGCTCAAGTGTGGCGAAGTACAATTCTCCAGAGCTAAATTACTCTCCTCTTAGTATTCCCCAACCATTCTTGGTTAAAATCTTTACTATTAGATATTTCAATGATATGAACACTTCCACTTCATCCAGGACTAGCCTCCCAAAGAAAGCGTTTGTTACAACCCGCAACTTAATGGGTCCAAATTTCATAAAAAATCGAAACCAAGTCCATCAAAGCACAGATCATTGGGTTTGGTACCTGTAAATAAGTATTAGCATTAGCAGAGTTTGATACAAATCTAAACTCATAGCGACAACAATAATAGGAAAAGAATGCTGACTGTGACTACTACATTGGAATTAAGGGTGTTCCTCGGATAACATATTTTCACATCAGCATCGAGCATGAGAGAGAGAAGACTCTCCAACAATAAGGCACATCCAGCTCCAATGACCTGTTCCTCTAAATCTATCCCATGGATTGTAACGAGGAGGGAGTGAGAACAACGTTCTGTGACTGAAAAATAGTATAAACTGTCCATAACATAAATTTATACCGATAGGTTTCCATTTAATTTTTATGTCTATCAAAGTAAGCAATTATGATCTAACCATGCATCCCACACACGATTACATACTTATCCTTTTCCAAGGTACAAAATACTAATGAAGCCATATCAATCACCCAATACTTCCAAACCCATTAGCTAATTAATATTTTAAATATGAAGCAGGCTTCTATAATACATTTAAAATAGAAATAGGCAGACTTTGTTATTTACGACCTTAATTGAGGTAGAGCCCGTCATTTAAGACATATTCCTAATTCCTAATAATATTATCAACAATTAATGGGTCTTAGCTGCAACACTTCTAAGGTTTCCGACATTTAATATCCAACTATTACCGCATCTATTGTTGTAACACCCCTATTTTAAAATAACATTATTCAGAAGATTTAATTAGATAAATTAAATAGAATAATATAGAGATTAGAGTGATAAGGTTATTAAGATTTTAAAATAATTTAGAGTCGTACCACAACTAAATGGATTTATAAAAATGGTTTATGAGTTAAATCCCAAAGGGAATACGACAAAGGTAATATGGGAATAGCTGCATACCAATACCCATAAATCCTAAATCCTTACCTCATTCCCATTCATGATTTTCATAAAAAAAATATAAACAAAGGAGAAATAAGGACGACCATTACCCTAGGGGAAGAAGAGCTTAAAATCAATTAGAAGCTAAAATTAAAGCTGGGAAGATTTAAGTAAGAACAAATCTCATGTACCTTATCCAAACAAGGTGAATAATGATATAAACCATCTTATATAAGTCTTTTTGAACTTTTGATTTTGATTTTGATTTTAAGTTTTAAAACCATTTGGATGGATGTATGATGATATGCTTTGATTATATGCCATTTTAGATTTAAAAAAGGATTTTTGTGCAATGATATAATTTGATTTCTAGGTTAAAATCATGTAAATTGATTTTGAATGCCACTATGTTTGAGTATGTCGTGTAAAACATTATTTTAGAGATGTGTTTAAATTTTCATAAAATTCCAAGCTATGGATAATTTATTATGAATTTTAAATGGAAGAAATAGACAATTTGAGTTTAAATTATTTAAGGCAAATAAGTAATGTTTTTGGGTCAGAAATTAATATATGTTTGAAAACATATTTAAAGCGAGTAATTGTGATTTTTGGGGATTTTTCCTAAGTGTTTTAATATGGTTATTGCATTATTCAAGTTAGAGGACTTAAATGTTTAAATGTTTTGTTGAAGGGAATGACTTACTTGTTAAAATGATTTCAATTATTAATTATTGAATTTGGCAGACTTTTTAGAAAAGGATTTTGATAAAGTGTTGGCAACAAATAGTATTTTGATAAATTGGGTAAGTTAGGTAAAATGAATTTCTCCGAAAGGCAATAAAACCAGTTTTGTTTTGATTTACCACTTCGCCACTTCCACTTTTTAGTTTCGTCACAATACTTTCGTTAATGCACTCAATCGAAACCAATGCACATTGTATCAAACTATTGATATGTAGTGGATTGGAGAAAGATGGAAGGAACTGTGTCGAGAATATGCTTTTGAAGGGGTTGAAGTCATTCTTATAAGCTTTTAATATATTACTTGCCTTTGTTTAAATAGATGCTTTCGAAAGGGTTGAGTTCATTCTTATAAGCTTTCTAATATATTAGTTGCCTTTGTGTAGATTGATGTTTTCAAAGGGGTTGAGGTCATTCTTATAAGTTTTTGAATATATTACTCGCCGTTGCTCAAGTATATGCTTTCAATGGGGTTGAAGCTACTTTTATTTAGGCTTTATATCAATTCAACTTGCCTTTCTTTTTAGAAGCTTTTGAATGAGTTACCTCTTTTTGAACCTATACGATGCCTAACTGCCACCTTCATACCTTTCAAATTGGTTAAAGGTCGCTTTTCCTTGTGGCTTAATAACACTGAGGTCGAAAGAAATGTTTTATTAATATTGAAGCCGCCACCACAATACTTTCGAAAGGGTCCTTGTATCTTCTTTTATCAATGGTATTGAAAGTTTGGTTTCCAAGCTATCCCTTTCCCCAATTCTTTTATTTGAAGATCAATGATTTCGAAAGGGTTACTTTCGCTTTTGTTCTCTTTGACCCTGAAGTTATATCCAATGTTAAACCTAATGATTTTTAAAGAGATACTTTCAAATGGGTTTGAAGCTATGCTTCCATAAATTCTACTTAACTTAAGTGCCTTCGAAAGATAAGCTTTAAGTGTTTCGAAAGGTACATTTTTTAATGGTTCAAAAGAGAAGGCCCAAGGTTTTGAAAGCCTTAGTTTTCAAATGAGAAACCCAATCCCATTTTTAAGAGTAGACCTAAGACAATATAAAAGAATTTTGAAATAGCATTTTACTTTGGAATTTTTGAAAAAGCCTTCCTTGCTAAAGATAATGGGTTAAGGGTATTAACCATGTTTCATTAGAAAATTGATTATAAGGAGATTAAATAATAGAGGGTTACAATATTATTTTTTGATCAGTGATAATGTATTCTTTTGTAAACGCATTCACTTCTTAATTAACCTATATATGCATTTTGCTGTAAGGGCAGAATAACCAGTTCGGTTGACCTAATAGTGAATATACATTGAGTTAACTCTTGTGCGAGTAGAATTACATCCAGGAGGTTAGGCGGACTAGAATATAAGATGCCCTTAGACTGATCAAAGAACTTGTAACGACCCGCTATTTTGGACCATTCACATCGACAATAAAACCATACATGTCCGACTTGAATAATTCAAAATACCGAATTGTTAATTTAAGTTTGGCAAACTTAAAATATACAGTAAATAAATCAATCCCAGATCACAGATACAGAGTAATATAATGCAGCGGAATAGATAAAGAATAGTAGTTCATGAAGCAACTATATAAACAAAGTTAGAAATAAAATACATCAGAATATCCCAGATGTAGTGAAGTCTCCAGTACGGCAGATGACTTCTCTGAACCAATCGACTGGATGACTGAAAGGATAGACAGCTGGATCTTCAAGCAAAGCTCCAACTTCGAAGGTAAGTCTCAAATGCTGTATTACTCAGTCTGACCCGAGTGTAAAGCAAAACGCAAAACACTCGAGTCAGGATTAACATTCTTATATCAATAAATCCAACTCAGGTGAAATATCAACTGAAATACAAATAACTTAAAGGATGTTTGGGATAACCATCCTCTAAGGGTCCATGGAACTATCTAGAAATATACACTATAACATCGTGGTCATTTAATTTACTTATACTTCAAAATCAAACATCATTCCCCTTTCAAATATATCTATTTTCCAAAATAGTATATGTATATATGAAATAATTTATAAAGTAAAGTATTTGCAATTTCCTCAAATTTCACAAATCGCTTCAAAAATCAACTCAACTTTCCCATCAAATTTAATTCAACCTCAATTTATCAATTTTCATTCAATTCAATTTTCTAAATAACAAATTCAAATTATATTGATTTCAAAAAAACAGATCTGAACTCAAATAAACCATTTAGATTCGAGTATATTTCAATCTTTGTATTCAACATTTCAAAGTTAAATTTAACCGCTTCCTATAGATCTCGATTTAACCTCCTTATTATTTAGTCTTGAGATATTCACTTAATAAATTCAGTATTATTTCAATAACTTTAATTTACCTTTAAACCAAATATTCCATTCGATTTGTTTAAGTTTGAAGCATCCATTTAATCACTTTAAATCAAAAATCAAGTAATCAAATCAAACCTTAAACTTCGCCTTAAATAGTTCAAATCGATTTAATTCAGTAGAATTCTTAATTAAATACCATTCAATTAATTCGACTTTATCTTCTCAACCTTAACTCATTCAAATTATTACACAATCTATTTCAAAATATAGATTTACATAACTACTTAAACGTATTTTATGAATTAAATCATTCTAAATAATATTATTATTTCTATATATATACACATTAAATTACCATTATATGTTTAATATTTTAAGAACCAATATTTATTAAAAACCAAATATTTCTTTCCAAAATCATAGAAATTATTTTCAAAACATTTATATATGGACCAGTGGTGTCTGTATATATTTCATATCCTATGGTCAAGTGATACAGATATTTATCATTTCAATCCGTACACTACATATATACGGGTGGATATCATTTCAACCCGAAATCCCAAATTTAATTAAATGAAAATCGCTTGGGTCTATCATTTCAACCCATAACGAAATTCTCCTATTCTAAAGTTCGTTCGGGTATGTATCATTTCAACCCATAGTGAATTCTATATTAACAGGGAACTTGCAGGGTGATAACAAATATGATAATAATATAACAACAGGCATATATCATTTGTACTTATAAAATATAAACAATAGGATATGGTGTCAAATCCCATAAGTGAACAGTTACAGATAATAGCATATATAACAATTTAAATGACTATAGCATCATATTTCAATTGTCGTTTCAATTGAAATCAAATTTAATAAATAAAAGAATGTTAATCGTGAGTGATTGCTCACCTTTCGAGGCTAGAGACGAATGATAATAAGATGAGTTACGAATTTCGAACCCGAATTTCAAAATAGAGCGAAATGGGCACGAATTGACGAACAAAGCTGATTAATAGAATTGGACGAAATCAAATCAGGCTGGATAGACGAAGATAATGGATATGGGTAAACTTGTAAATATATATAACTATATTTATAAACCATATTATAAATTTAAATGTATTTTAAATTAAAAACATACATATTTATTTTCAAGTCAAAAATTTAGCTTTAATATAAAATAACGCCTATGTATAAAACCAATTTCCTATGTACTTCACACTGTTACTTTATAACTACCATAAATATGCTTTAATAACCATATTTATTATAAAACTAATATACACAACAACAGCAAATGCCGCTTCCAACTTACATTTGTCTCAACACATAACCAAACCTTATATATACCGTACCTTATAGTAAATAAATATCTACCTAACACACTCATATGCAGACCGAAATGACTAATGTCCCTTTTTTTCGAAAGTGGACAGCCAGGCAAACCCAAAATCCAAAAAAAATACTAACATATCAACCAACTGCAGCATAGAAATTTTGTCATATGTCATCTCTAACCACAAAAGCTTTGTATGTATGCGCCTACTAAAATATTATTTTATAACAAATATAAATGCATACTTTAAAAACATGGCACAAGGAGTATGAATACACTTATATACTATATGTGTACAAACAAATTAATACTAAATACAGACCTATGTACAACATATTTATATAGCTACAAAATGAGTAAACACCTAAATATACTCAACGGCAAAATGCAGCTTAAGTAGATTTTTATTCATTTTATACAAAACTTAAGCAACTAACATATGTATACTAAATTAATATATAACAAACTTAACATATTGTTGCAAAAATATTTATATAGATATATAACAGAAATACGCAATTCACGTATAAAATAGAGCACACGTATAAATCTAAGTTTTAACACCTTTCGAAAGTTTGAATATAATTATAAGGCTGCATGAACAAGGACCACATATAATATATATATATAAAGAATACTTACATATAAAGAATACTAGAAGAGAGGAATCCACGGTGTACTCGGCAAGGAGGAGAGGTGAATGGTGGTGCAGGGCTCAGTTTCGTTGAGGTGCGCGATGAGGAAAAGGAGAGGGCGGAGATAATGAAGTGGAGGTACGGCAGAGGCTGGAAAGGAAAGCTCCACAGTGGCGGAGAAGGGTTGCAGTTAGAGGTCGAAGGTCGAGTTGCTTGGGCAGGCCGATGAGTGGAGCCCTTGGTGGTGGGTGGCGTGATGGGTTATGGGTGGAATGACGTGAAAGCAATGAAAAAATAGGCTCTGTGTATTTGTTTTAGAATGAAGGAAATAGCAGGGGAGAGGAAGAATAGATCTGGGAGGGAAGAAGGAATCAGAGCAATTTAGAAAGGAAACGAAGTGAATAGAAAAAAATATATGTGAAAGCTAATGTAAATGGCAATGGTAAGTGAAAAATTGAACGGAACAGAAATAAATAGAATTTTTTCCAAATGAATGCCAGCTATCAAATTTCAGGTAAAAATTTTTTAAAGCGATTAATTTTTGCTGCTTGGCCGGTTCAAATTTTAAATGCAACGGAAAAATCAATGGACACAATTCACGGTACCATTACAACGAACTGTTTTATGGCTTCCGTCGCGTATCGGATTACAGAATACAAAAATAAATATACCATGTAGATCAGCGCGACGAGACGATCAAAACGGTATACAGATATCTCTGATAGGATCATCCGATCAAAAGTCGATAATCGGTATCGAAAATGCTGTTATTTTATCAGAATTAAGATAAACGGAGCAATAGAAATTCGAATTTTGAAAAACGAAATATGACGTCTCACTTAGAAGAGGATATAGGATTTTTATAGAAAAATATTCAGGTTTGGAAATAAATTTATTACCATCAATTATTAACTGTTTTAAATTGAAATAGAATTACACAAAAAATTACTTTCATAATTTCCGATGAAAATTTAACATTTGCTATATTTAATTATACGTAATCCAAGTATTAAATTTTTATTTCAACATATTTTTATTTAAAAATTTCTTAAAAATTCAATTAAATAGTTAATAAAACCCTTAAAAATTTGTCAAAATTTTACGGGTCGTTACACTCTCCCCCCTCAAAACTTTTCGTCCCCGAAAAGGAAGGAGGTAGAAGAATAAAAACAACCAGAAAGAAAATAGATTGAAAGACAAGATAAACAATTAATATTAAACTATATAAATTTTACTTGAAATATTCATTTGAAAACTTCATTTGGAATTCAATTTTTTTATATACTTAAATGTTTTCCCAAACTCATTTGTAAAATTTCTTGTTTCTTTTATAAATATCATCTATATGTTTGAATAATACCTTTATAAATATATGAAACTTATTTGAGAACAGTTACCTGCAATCACTAGTTATATTTACATAGGAGTTATTGAATACATCAAATCCATAATTCGTAAATTTATTAATTTATCACAAGATACCTTTCCAATATTATCGATAAATTAATAATCATTTTCTTTAAATATGTTTTATTTAATTAATAATTTCAAAATATTTACAATATTTAAAATCTTCTATTAAAATAAACAGTACTTTAAAGATTATATTCAAAAGAAGGAAAGAAGGTAGATTCGGAAGAACAGAACATAAGTGAATAAATAAAGCTGAGCAGATAAGGTAGATTCAAAGAATAGTATCAGACATGAATAGTTAATTCAATCCATAAGAATTTCAATTTTCACATATTAATACAAAATTGTTTTGTTGGAAATGCCTTTATAATAAAATATTTTTATATCGAAACGAATTTTTTCCCTTCAAAAATACTTTTATAACTCGATGTTTCAACAAGTTTATCCTTGTTCTTGCAGACTCTGGCCATGCGTTGATGAGGCGCAAAGCTAGAATTCTTCAAGTACTTAGTAGACCTGTTTCAACACCCAGTGAAAATACTTGAAAAACCTTTAAAAAACAGATATGGAAAGTACAATCCAAACAAAACAATCAAACCAAAACCTTTGTCCAACCATGGTTCGCAGATACACAATGGTTACGCCTGGATCCCCTAGGAAACAATCTGTATCCGTAAGCTTTCTCAGCCTTGCGAGTTACTCCATGATGACTAGTAGGGTGCAGGATACACAATGGTTATGCCTGGGTCCCCCAGGAAACAATCCGTACCCCTAGGTTGTCTCAACCAGGCGGTTTCGCTACTAATGCGACCTACACAGATTGCAGGATACACAATGGTTACGCCTGGATCCTCCAGGAAACAATCCGTACCCCTAGGCCAGACTCAGCCAGGCAGTTGCGCTATGCAGTCGCGAAAGAAAAAAAACCATGGGTTACGCCACGGTGGGAGCACTCGAGTATCACATCCGGAAAACCAAAAATCAGATAGAATGATATCGATATAATGAATCCACAATATGGCCGCAAAGCGGATATCAAGCAGAAGGCACTTTCCATATCTTTACTTCGAAAAAATATATATCATATAGTACCTTTCCAAATACTTTTAAATATCATACTTATATAAAGTCCATTATATATAAGATTCCTTTTCCTAATCGAATACTTTCCAAATCAATAGTATATCAAATCATACTTATATAGACTTCGATTATAAAAAAATTCTCTTTCCAAATTGAGTATCTTGTAAATCAATAGATTTTAAATCAACTTCATACTTATACAAATCCATTTTATACAAGTTCGACCACTCCCGAATCAAGTATTTAGTAAATCAAGGTTCTAAAAAAATTTCTCGTTTCAATAACATTTCAGTTTCAAGATCATATATGATTTCACCAAATTTTCTTCCAAATGAAATATATTTAGTTTCAAAGTTTCTCAAATAATAGGTTTAGAAAATAATCCAAATTTCCAAATCAAAAAAAATTAGGTCAAACAAATTCATTTCCAAAATCACCATATAAGTACTGGTTTTAATTCCAATCTAATTTCAAAACCAAATATTCTTCTCAAAATCAATTATACTCAAAATGGTTTCTAAATTTATAATTATCCCTTTAAAACCTTTAAACTATTTATTTCTACTTGAAATATTCCAGTTACCTTTTTGAAAACCATTATTTAAAACTAAATTTTTTTCAAAACATTTCAAAACTAAATTCCATATTAGTATAATTCAAAATATTCATATTCATTTACTTAACAAAAGGTTTCAAACTTAAACATACAAAACTAAACTTATATGCTTTATCAAATATTTTATCCTCTTCGAAATTTCTTAGCTTTGAAAATTTAACCTCGATTTGGAAGTGTTCGAACATTCAAAATAGTTAGGGAAATCAAATTTCCAATTTAAGAGTTAAAAATTAACAATAAATCAATTTCAATAGGTAGGATTATACCAAATTAAATCCGAAACTCGAGAACTGAACACCGGTTCACTTCAAATCATTTCAAATATGAATACATATATCTTTTGAATATCAAATCGTACTTCGGCATTGGAAATCAAAATTTGGTTTCACAAAATCACTCGCATAGCAAAGCTATTAGAGTGGCCTCTCCCCCACTCTGAAACTCGAGAATCAATGTCGATGATGCGTGCACTCATCGCCGAAATTATTCTCCAGCGACATAAGTGAGTTCTGGACTTCTATTTTCTTGAAAACTTTATTGAAATTTCTTCTAAATCGTTGTAATTCTTTTGAACTCTTATGAAATATTTCTTATCCGGAAAATACTTTAAAATCGTATTATTATTATATATTTTAGAAATCTCAAAACAAAATTTCAATATACCGGAGTTCAATTCCTCGAAATTAAAATTCAAAATCCTTCAGTTATAAATCCTTTATATAATCGAATTCCTTATAAATTTTCAAAATTTCAAATCCTTTCAAATTTTCGGACTTTCGTTTATAAAAGATATATAATCCTTATCGAAAATATTTTCACTTTTATATATAGAATAAAATCATATTTACCCAAATAAAAATTTCGGTATATAAAAGAATTTCAAAATACAAACAAAACCCGATTTACAAAGGATGATTCAAGAATAGACTTCGAAACAAAGATAGAGATTTAAATTAGAGGAACTCTAATCAATAGAACCCTGATTCGAAGGTAGACTCGATCGAAGATGAGATAATTGAATTACAAGATAGATTATGGAAATAAATCGCGGGAGACCTTAACCGGGTCAACCGTGACTTCATGAATATGATCGATGTGGAATTCCAAGGCAAATCGACATTCGATCGCCAGTTATAGAATTCGACACAACCAAAGATAGCAGCATCTAAACCGAGGATATATAAGTCTTCGGTGAATCAATGCCGATTGTAAAGGAGTTTTCACCCCCTTTACAAAACATTCAGTGGAGTTATGGAATACTCCAGAATCAAACGAATATAAATAGAAGAGACAAGAATGAATTTCGAAACCGAGGGACATTCCAAAATTCAAAGGAAATCGAGTCAAAAAGAAAGAGATTCAACTTGAACGAAAGTGATTCTGTAAATAAATTTATCATATATGCTAAGTTTTGCCTAGAGCCAAAGCTCTGATACCAACTGTAACGACCCGCTATTTTGGACCATTCAAATCGACAATAAAACCATACATGTCCGACTTGAATAATTCAAAATACCAAATTGTTAATTTAAATTTGGCAAACTTAAAATATACAGTAAATAAATCAATCCCAGATCACAGACACAGAGTAATATAATGCAGAGGAATAGATAAAGAATAGTAGTTCATGAAGCTACTATATAAACAAAGTTAGAAATAAAATACATCAGAATATCCCAGATGCAGTGAAGTCTCCAGTATGGCAGATGACTTCTTTGAATCAATCGACTGGATGACTGAAAGGATAGATAGCTGGATCTTCAAGCAAAGCTCCAACTTCAAAGGTGGGTCTCAAATGTTGTATCACTCAGTCTGACCCGAGCGTAAACCAAAACGCAAAACACTCGAGTCAGGATTAACATTCTTATATCAATAAATCCAACTCAGGTGAAATATCAACTGAAATACAAATAACTTAAAGGATGTTTGGGATAACCATCCTCTAAGGGTCCATGGAACTATCTACAAGGTAGAAATATACACTATAACATCGTGGTCATTTAATTTACTTATACTTCAAAATCAAACATCATTCCCCTTTCAAATATATCTATTTTCCAAAATAGTATATGTATATATGAAATAATTTATAAAGTAAAGTATTTGCAATTTCCTCAAATTTCACAAATCGCTTCAAAAATCAACTCAACTTTCCCATCAAATTTAATTCAACCTCAATTTATCAAATTTCATTCAATTCAATTTTCTAAATAACAAATTCAAATTATATTGATTTCAAAAAAACAGATCTGAACTCAAATAAACCATTTAGATTACAGTATATTTCAACCTTTGTATTCAACATTTCAGAGTTAAATTTAACCGCTTCCTATAGATCTCGATTTAACCTCCTTATTATTTAGTCTTGAGATACTCACTTAATAAATTCAGTATTATTTAAATAATTTTAATTTACCTTTAAACCAAATATCCCATTCGATTTGTTTGAGCTTGAAACATCCATTTAATCACTTTAAATCAAAAATCAAGTTATCAAATCAAACCTTAAACTTCGCCTTAAATAGTTCAAATCGGTTTAATTCAGTAGAATTCTTAATTAAATACCATTCAATTAATTCGACTTTATCTTCTCAACCTTAACTCATTCAAATTATTACACAATCTATTTCGAAATATAGATTTACATAATAACTTAAACATATTTTATGAATTAAATCATTCTAAATAATATTATTATTTCTATATATATACACTTTAAATTACCATTATATGTATAATATTCTAAGAACCAATATTTATTAAAAACCATATATTTCTTTCCAAAACCGTAGAAATTATTTTCAAAACATTTATATATGGACCAGCGGTGTTTGTATATATTTCATATCCTATGGTCAAGTGATACGATATTTATCATTTCAATCCGTACACTACATATATACGGGTGGATATCATTTCAACCCAAAATTCCAAATTTAATTAAATGAAAATCGCTTGGGTCTATCATTTCAACCCATAACGAAATTCTCCTATTCTAAAGTTTGTTCGGGTATGTATCATTTCAACCCATAGTGAATTCTATATTAACAGGGAACTTGCAGGGTGATAACAGATATGATAATAATATAACAACAGGCATATATCATTAGTAATTAAATAAAGTATAAACAATAGGATATGGTGTCAAATCCCATAAGTGAACAGTTACAGATAATAGCATATATAACAATTTAAATGACTATAGCATCATATTTCAATTGTCGTTTCAATTGAAATCAAATTTAATAAATAAAAGAATGTTAATCGTGAGTGATTGCTCACCTTTCGAGGCTAGAGACGAATGAGAATAAGATAGAGTTATGAATTTCGAACCCGAATTCCAAAGTAGAGCGAAATGGGCATGAATTGACGAACAAATCTGATCAATAGAAATGGACGAAATCAAATCAGGCTGGATAGACGAAGATAATGGATATGGGTAAACTTGTAAATATATATAATTATATTTATAAACCATATTATAAATTTAAATGTATTTTAAATTAAATTATACAATTTATTTTCAAGCCAAAAATTTAACTTTAATATATAATAACGCCTACGTATAAAACTAATTTCCTATGTACTTCACACTATAACTTTATAACTACCATAAATTTGCTTTAATAACCATATTTATTATAAAACTAATATACACAACAACAGCAAATGCCACTTCCAACTTACATTTATCTCAACACATAACCAAACCTTATATATACCGTACCCTATAGTAAATAAATATCTACCTAACACACTCATATGCAGACCGAAATGACTAATGTCCCTTTTTTTTGAAAGTGGACAGCCAGGCAAACCCAAACTCCAAAAAAAAATACTAACATATCAACCAACTACAGCATAGAAATTTTTTCATATGTCATCTCTAACCACATAAGCTTTGTATGTATGCGCCTACTAAAATATTATTTTATAACAAATATAAATGCATACTTTAAGAACATGGCACAAGGAGTATGAATACACTTATATACTATATGTGTACAAACAAATTAATACTAAATACAGACCTATGTACAACATATCTATATAGCTACAAAATGAGTAAACACCTAAATATACTCAACGGCAAAATGCAGCTTAAGTAGATTTTTTTTAATTTTATTTTATACAAAACTTAAGCAACTAACATATGTATACTAAATTAATATATAACAAACTTAACATATGGTTGCAAAAATATTTATGTAGATATATAACAGAAACACGCAATTCACGTATAAAATAAAGCATACGTATAAATCTAAGTTTTAACACCTTTCGAAAGTTTGAATATAATTATAAGGCTGCACGAACAAGGACCACATATAATATATATAAAGAATACTAGAAGAGAGGAAGCCACGGTGTACTCGGCAAGGAGGAGAGGTGAATGGTGGCGCATGGCTCAGTTTCGTTGAGGTGCGCGATGAGGAAAAGGAGAGGGCGGAGATAATCAAGTGGAGGTACGACAGAGGATGGAAAGGAAAGATTCATAGTGGCGGAGAAGGGTTGCAGTTAGAGGTCGGAGGTCGAGTTGCTTGGGCAAGCCGATGAGTGGAGCCCTCGGTGGTGGGTGGCGTGATGGGTTATGGGTGGAATGACGTGAAAGCAATAAAAAAAATGGGCTCTGTATATTTGTTTTAGAATGAAGGAAATAGCAGGGGAGAGGAAGAATAGATCTGGGAAGGGAAGAAGGAATCAGAGAATTTAGAAAGGAAATGAAGTGAATAGAAAAAAAAATATGTGAAAGGTAATGTAAATGGCAACGGTCAGTGAAAAATTGAACGGACCAGAAATAAATAGATTTTTTTCCAAATGAATGCCAGCTATCAAATTTCAGGTAACAAAATTTTCACGATTAATATTTGCTGCTTGGCCGGTTCAAATTTTAAATGTAACGGAAAAATCAATGGACACAATTCATGATACCATTACGACGAACTGTTTTATGGCTTCCGTCGCGTAGCGGATTACAGAATGCAGAAATAAATATACCATGTAGATCAGCACGACGAGACGATCAAAACGGTATACAGATATCTGTGATAGGATCATCCGATCAAAAGTGGATAATCGGTATCGAAAATGCTGTTATTTTATCAGAATTAAGATAAACGGAGCAATAGAAATTCGAATTTTGAAAAACGAAAGATGACGTCTCACTCAGAAGTGGATTTAGAATTTTCTATAGAAAAATATTCAAGTTTGGAAATAAATTTATTACCATCAATTATTAACTGTTTTAAATTGAAATAGAACTACACAAAAATTTACTTTCATAATTTCCGATGAAAATTTAACATTTTCTATATCCAATTATACGTAATCCAAGAATTAAATTTTTATTTCAACATATTTTTATCTAAAAATTTCTTAAAAATTCAATTAAATAGTTAATAAAACCCTTAAAAATTTGTCAAAATTTTACGGTCGTTACAGAACTATTGGTTAAAACATGTTCTTGGTGAGCCCATGAAAACTATGTATGGAAATTGTTATTGGCAGGGGGCCAATAGGTTCTTAGTGATCCCATGAAAACTATATCTGGAATAAGTTACTGAAAGAGATCAATATGTTCATAGTCAACCCATGAAAACTATGACACAGCGAATGTTATTGGACAATTCGGCAGGTTCATAATCAACCTATGAAAACTATGATTGGATGATATTATTGGTAAACATTAATAGCTTTTTAATAATCCCATGAAAAGAATAAAACCAGACAGATAGTCGGTAAGCTTGGAACATGTTATTAGTTAGCCCATGAAAACTAATGGGTTAATAGTGACCTAAAACTATAACTTGAGACAAATAGTCAGGAAAATGAGGATGTGAAATCTAGAGCATATTGCATGTTTGCATATCATCATGATACATCTTATTATCTTATGTCTTAACCATTGTGGATGTAGCTGCATAGTATATGGTTATTTTAAATTGGGTTAAAATACTAGTCAGGGGAAAACATATTTTGCTAAGCGTCGTGGTCTCACTAGATATCTGTGTGGTTGGAGATGGTAGGTTATTATTCATACTAGACTTTTTATCTGACTAGAAATTTATGTTTTCCCCTTTAACTCTTGGGTTCTTAATTGATTTTGAGTAGTTTGAAAGTTAATGTTTTCAGGTTCTCCTTTAGATGAATAAGCTTCCGGAGACATGCACGAGGCAAGCTAGTTGGTAGGAGTTATTTATGTTTGATTTTGTTATGCTTTGGATGTAATGACAAGGATGTTTATTTGCCTTATTTAGGCTCTGATCAACCAAAGGCGCATCTTCATATGTCACTCTTGGCGTATTTTATAATAATTATATTTATCTGAACGTAGTTTGTGAACTGTGATTATGTAATGAATTTGGAATGTGATTTGCAGTGAAATGAGAAATTTATTTTTATGATTTCAAATTTTTTCATATCCATGTGTTTATGTTATATCAATGTATCTAACATTAACGCATTTGATCACCGAGAATTAATAACTATGGATGATTGCAGCATCCGCAGCAGTTAATTTTGGACCTCCAAATAGGGGATGTTACAAGTAGGTATCAAAGCATAGGTTATGTAAATTTAAAAGAAATTTGAACCTAAAAGATTTTTAAAACATAATCTAGTGAATAAGAGAAAGAGGTCGGGTTTGTGTTAACTCTATAGTAACGTATTTGCAATTGTTGTATACATATAAGTACGTATTCCTTTCTCTCTCTTAGACCATTCTTTTGTATCTTACTAAGGTCCCAATGTAGATTGAAGAGAAAGTAAGATATGTAGGAAGGAAATGAAAGAGGAAATCTAGGTGATGGAAGCACCACAAGTAATAAAAATTCTCGACCCAACACTAGGAGGAATCCAGGTCAACAGGAAAATGCCAACGTAGGTACTGGAACCCCGCCAGTAGATATGGGGATGGTGTATCATTTCTTTGTCAATCTGATGCAAGCTGAGTAGCTACAGGAGTAACTGGGGGAAATGCTGTGAATGTTGGTGTAACTAATCCTGTGGCTCTAGTTTTCAATAACTATGCTAAGATGAGTAGAGATTATACCAGTCTTGGTTGGAAACCCTTTTTGGGAATAAAGGATGCTATAAAAGTAGAAAATTAGCTTTTGCATTGTGAAGTATTTTTGTCGACCTGGGATTGGACGATGAGCAGAAGAGGAAACCTGCTTCTAGACATTTACAGGGAGCAGCACTTTATTGGTGGAATAGTATTACCGTGGGACATCCTAAGGAAGAGTTTACTTGGGTAGAATTTCGAAGAACATTCGTAAAAGGTTTTTATCCGCAGTTGCCGAGTCGGTATTGTTGAAAAATTTCACGGACTTAGTGCAAGGTGAGATGTTAATGATTGTGTATGCTATAAAGTTTGATGAGTTATCCAGATATGGATATGCTACCATTGACACTGTCATTAAAAGGAATGAGAAGTTCATTCGAGGGTTAAGACCTGAGAGATTACCAGGGCAACCATGCCATATCACCATGATTCAAGTATACTTGTAGTGGAGATGGCAATTCGAAATGTAGAGATGCTTTCTACTTATGAAAAGGAGAAACAGGTTGGAACCCAAGATTCTGGGGGCAAGAAGAGAAAATATATTAAGAAGAAAGGAGCTCATAAAGGAGGAGCTTCCAAGAAGGCAAGAGCTAATCCGGTCTATTTCAAGTGCGACAAGAAAGGACATTATGCTGATGAATATTGAACTGTAAAAGGGAAGAAAGTTACAGATAAGAAAGGAGTGAAGTGCTTTAACTGTGACCAGATTGGACATTACAAGAATCAGTGTCTAGAACCAGTCAGAGTGGACATGTGAAAGGTTGTTGCTTTAGAACTATCTTCTTCTAGACCAACTACCGCTAAGAAGGGATAGACTATGATGGAAGGTATGCTTTTGATTCATAGTATACCAATTAGGGTACTATTTGGTATCGGTGCATCGCATTCATTTATATCCCAGTGTTTGGTAGATAAGTTACATTTAGAATTCTCATATCTTATTACTTCCTTAAGGATTGCGAATCCGATGGGAGGGTTTACAACTCTGGGGATGAGATGTGACCAGTTAGAACTTGAATTATTTGGTCATAAGTTTGCATGCAGTTTGTATGTTTTTATTTCGTAGGCTTCGGGATCATTTTGGGTAAGGATTGGTTGGATAAATATAATTCTAGGACATTCTGCCAAGATAAGGAAACATCGCAAAGACACCCCCATAGTTATAACCGAATTATATACTCGATGGAGAAATTTGACTCAAATGCTTGTGCTTTGCTAAATGCAATGGAATAGACGAAGAGTTGAATCAGGTTTTGGTAGCAAGAGAGTTTGCAGATGTTTTTAAGCCAATCACATGACTACCACCGAAACGAGCCATTGAGTTTTGGTTAGATCTTATGCCAGAAGCGGAACCTATAAGTAGACCACCTAGCAAGATGGAATCTATTGAGATGAATGAACTGAAGGTGCGGCTAGTGGATTTAGAAAGAAATAATTTTATTAGACCAAGCATTTCGCCTAGGGAAGCAGCCATGGTGTTCATAAGGAAACCGGATGGTTCGTTAAGGATGTGTATCGACTATCGTAAGTTGAACAAGAAGATGATTAAGAATAGGTATCCTTTTGCCGAGAATCAATGATTTATTTGATCAACTGAGTGGAGCCAGAGTATTTTTTCAATTGGATTTGGTGACAGGTTTCCATCAACTAAGAGTGGCTGAGGAAAGTATTCTGTTGACGACGTTTCGAACTAGGTATGGTTCGTACGAGTGGTTAGTGATGCCATTTGGGTTAACAAATGCGCCAACCTTTTTCGTTTATTTGATGAATCAAGTCCTTCGAGAGCACTTGGATAGGTTCTTATTGGTATACATAGATGACATTTTAATATACTCTAAGGACAAAAGGGAGCATGAACTTCATCTTAGAATAGTATTTGACACGCTGAGGCAGCATTAGCTGAAAGCGAAGTTTTCAGAGTGTCATTTCTTAAGGAAAGAAGTTAAGTTTCTTGGTCACATGGTTTTAGAGAAGGGTTTGTAAGTTGATCCGGATAAGAACGAGGCGATTAACAAATGGAAGAGACCAGAGATGGTGATTGAGATTAGAAGTTTTCTTGGATTTGCTGGCTATTACCAAAGGTTCATTAAGGATTCCTCGTGGCTAGCGGCACCATTGACTAAGCTAACCAGGAAGGATGTGAAGTTTATTTGGTCTTACAAATGTGAGGAAGCATTCCTTATGTTAAAGCATTTATTGACCAATGTGCCTGTTTTAGATGTTCCAAACAATAATTAATAATCAGTAGTGTATACCGATGCGTGTGGAACCAGATTAGGGGCTATGTTGATGCAGAAAGGTGAAGTTATTACCTACGCTTCATGACAGCTTAGACAACATAAAGTGAGATATCCTATTCATGATCTAGAGTTGGCAATGGTGATCTTCGCACCAAAGGTATGGAGATATTATCTCTTAGGAGAGAGATCTGATTTATACACAAAGCATAAGTCCTTAAGGTATTTATTCTCTTAGAAAGAGTTGAATATGAGAGAGCAGAGGTGGCTATAGTTTTTAGTCGCTTATGATTTAGAGTATACACCTAGAAAAGGAAATAAAGAAGCGGATGCTCTTAGCAAGAAACATCAAAATGTGGTGTAAGCTATGTTGGTAGAATGGAAGGGTCTAGGGGCTTTGACTACTTGTAGTAGGCGGTTAGGATCGACTGCTAGTTCTAGTTAGAGCAATCCATGTTATCTTGCTTGGAAGTTCGACCAATATGGATTAAGGATTACTTCTAAGCAGAAAGAGGATCCATTATTAGCTGAGAAGGTTAAAAGGCTTGAGATTGGATCAGAGATTGATGACCTTAAAGATTTTAACCATGACCAAACGTGATGGCTAAGAAGGGACAGTTGTGTGTTTCGAATGTTGGGGACTTAATGAGAGAAGTTCTTAGGGATTGTCATCGATCCAAATTTATAATTCATCCTGGAGAACAAAGATGTATCAAGACATGAAGAGGAGTTTCTACTGAGAAGGCATGAAAAGGGATGTTGGCTTATAGGTATAGCAACGTTCGAACTGTCAGCAAGTGGAGGTCGTAGATCAGAAGCTAAGTGGGTTGCTTAAAGACTACAGGATGTGTTAGGCACTAAGCTCAAGATAACTACTGCTTATCACCCTCACATAGAGGGGTAGAAAGAGAGAGAATCAACAAGATACTCGAGGATTTGTAAAGAGCTTTTGTGCTAGGCTTTGTTGGATCTTGGGAAGACCACCTACACTTAGTTGAGTTTTCCATAATAACAGTTATCAGGCTAATATAGGAATGGTGCCTTTCGAAGCTTTATATGGAAGGCCATGTAAGTCACCATCATGTTGGTTGGAAACTGGAGACAGATTAGTCGTAAATCCGAATCTGGTAAGAGAGGCAACAAAGAAGATTTAGTTGATCCAAGATAGGATGAAGGAAGATCGTTCTTGACAAAATAGTTATACAGATAAGTGGCGTAAGAATTTAGAGTTCTTAGTTCGTGATAGGGTTTTCATTAAAGTAACACCGACGAAGGGTATGGTATGATTCAGAAAGTCAGAAAAAATGGCATCGAGATATGTTGGACCGTTCCCAATTATAGAGATGATCTAAAGGCTCGCATACAGAGTAGAATTGCCGAGTATTTTGGAAAGAGTCCATAATGTATTTCATGTGTCTCATCATCATACATAAGTGCATGATCCAAAAGACTACTATTCCTCTGACTTCATTGTAAGACTTAATAGTAGAACCGTATCTAACTTGTTAGGCAACTAGCTCGGGTTCTAGCGAGAGATGAGAAGAAGTTAAGAAACAAGACAGTCAAGTTGGTGAAAGTTCAGTGGAGCGACAATGAGAAGGACTATACTTGGGAGACAGAAGAGATGATTAGAGATACTTATCCTAATCTGCCTTAAGGATATGATTTATATTTGCTTTATATAGACTATTTCCTAGTCAGGTAGGCTGGTATTGTAATTAGAAGATGTTACAGATGGTTGCTATGGTTAGCATTTAGTCCTTACTGAATTTCGAGGGAAAAAGTCTTTTAGGAGGGGAGCCTGCAACACCCCTAATTTTAAAATAACATTATCCAGGAGATTTAATCAGCTAAATTAAATAAAACAATGTAGAGATTAGAGTGATAATAGAATTGAGATTTTAAAACTATTTAGACCCTTACCACAACTAAATGGATTTATAAAAATGGTTTATAAATTAAATACCAAGGAGAATAAGGCAAGGGTAACATAGGAATAACCGTATACCATAACCCCTAAACCCATACCTATTCTCATTCACAATTTTCATGAATAAAATATAAACAAAGGAGAAACAAGGTCGGCCATTACCCTAGGGGAAGAAGGGCTAAAAATTAATTAAAAGCCAAGATTCAAGCTAGGAAAAATTTAAGCAAGAACATATCTCAAGTTCCTTATCCAAATAAGGTGAATAATGATCTAAACCATCTCATATAAGACTTTTTGAACTTTTGATTTCGGGTTTAAGGTTTAAAACCATTTGGATGGATGTATGATGATATGCTTTGATTATGTGCCATGTTTTGATTTAATTAAGGATTTTTATGCAATGATATATTTTGATTTCAAGGTTAAAATCATGTAAACTGATTTCAAATGCCTTGATTTTTTAATATGTTATGTAAAATATTATTTTGGATATGGCTTTAAATTTTCATAAAATTCCAAGATATGAATACTTTATTATGAATTTTGAATGGAAGAAATAGATAATTTGAGTTTAAGTTATTTAAGGCAAATAAGTACTATTTTTGGGTCAGAAATGGATATATGTCAGAAAACATATTAAAAGTGAATAATTGTGATTTTTGGGGATTTTTCCTAGGTGTTTTAATATTGTGATTGAATTATTCAAGTAGGAGGACCTAAATGTTTAACTGTTTTATTGAAGGGGATGGCTTATTTGTTAAAATTATTTCAATTATTAATTGTTGAATTCGGCAACCTTTTTAGAAAAGGATTTTGATAAAGAATTGGCGACCAATCATATTTTTCAAATCGGGTAAGTTAAGTCAAAAGGAATTTCTTTGAAAGGCAATAAAACCAGTTTTGTTTTGATTTATCACTTCGCCGCTTCCATTTGTTAGCTTTCGTCACCATACTTCCGCTAATGGACTCATTCGAAACCAATGCACATGGTATCAATCTATTGATACATAGTGGATTTAAGAAAGATGGAAGGGACTATGTTAAAGGCATGCTTGTGAAGGGGTTGAAGTCATTCTTATAAGCTTTCGAATATATTAATTGCCTTTGTTTAGATAGATGCTTTAGAAGGGGTTGAGGTCATTTTTATAAGCTTTCAAATATATTACTTGCTTTTGTTTAAATAGATGCTTTCGAAGGGTTTGAGGTCATTCTTATAAGCTTTCGAATATATTACTTGCCTTTTTTAAAATAGATGCTTTTGAAGGGGTTGAAGCTACTTTTATTTAGCTTTTGAATCAATTCAACTTGACGTTGTTTTTTAGACGCTTTCGAATAAGTTGCTGCTTTTTGAACCGATTCGATACCTAGCAGCCCCCTTCATAGTTTTTGAATTAGTTAAAGGCCTCTTTTCCTTATGGCCTTAAAATAATGAGTTCGAAAGGACGACTTTCATTTTATTAATATTGAAGCCACCTTCCTAGTGCTTTTGAAAGGGTCCTTGTAGCTGCTTTTAATAATGGTTTCGAAAGGTTGGTTTCAAAGCTATCCTTTTCTCCAATTGTTTTATTTGAAGATCAATGCTTTCGAAAGGGTTACATTCGCTTTTGTTCTCTTTGTCCCAGTAGTTATATTTAATGTTAAACCCAATGATTTCTAAAGAGATACTTTCAAATAGTTTTGAAGCTATACTTCCATAAATTCTACTTAAATTAAGTACCTTCGAAAGATAAGCTTTAAGTGTTTCGAAAGGTACGTTTTTAATTGTTTCGAAAGAGAAGGCCCAAGATTTTGAAAGCCTTAGTTTTCAAATGAGAAACCCAATCCCATTTTTAAAGGTAAACCCATGGCAATATAAAAGAGTTTTGAAATAGCATTTTACTTTGGAATTTTTGAAAAAGCCTTCCCTGCTAAAGATAATAGGTTAAGGGTATTAACCATGTTTCATTATAAAAATAATTACAAGGAGA
Source organism: Allium cepa (assembly GCA_030765085.1). Taxonomy (NCBI): domain Eukaryota; kingdom Viridiplantae; phylum Streptophyta; class Magnoliopsida; order Asparagales; family Amaryllidaceae; genus Allium; species Allium cepa. The sequence continues at coordinate 953,564,821 of CM060945.1, read as the reverse complement.
TTAAATCACAGAGGGTTACATTATTATGTTTTGATCAAACATATTCACTTTATAATTAACTCATTACTGCATTTTGGGGTAAGAGTAGAATAACTAGTTTGGTTGACCCAATATTGAATATACATTGAGTTAACTCCTGTGTGAGTAGAATTGCATCCAAGAGGTTAGACGGACCAGAATATAGGATGACAAAAGATTGGTCAAAGAATTATTGGTTTAGATAGGTTCTTTGTAATCCTATGAAAACTATATATGGAAATTGTTATTGGCGGGGGGCAATAGGTTCTTAGTAATCCCATGAAAACTATGTTCGAAATAAGTTATTGAAAGAGATCAATAGGTTCATAGTCAACCCATGAAAACTATGGCATGAGAGATGTTATTGGAGAATCCAGTAGGTTCATAGTCAGCCCATGAAAACTATGATTGGATGATGTTATTGGTAGAAACCATATGTTATTTGTAATCCTATGAAAACTACAAAACCGGACAGATAGTCCATAAGTTTGGAACATGTTCTTAGTTATCCCATGAAAACTAATAGGTTGATAGTGACCCTAGAAACTATAACTCGAGATAGATAGTTAGAAAAATAGGGATGGAAAATCCAAAACATATTGCATGTTTGCATATCATTATGATACATCTATTATGTTATGCCTTAACCATTGTGCATGCAGGTGCACAGTTTATGGTTATTTTAAATTGGGTTAAGATACCAGTGAGGGAAAACCCGTACCATTAAGCGGCATGGTCTTATTAGATATCTATCTGGTTCGAGATGGTAGGTTATTATTCATACCAGACTTTTTTTTTGATTCGAAGTTTATGTTTTCCCCTTAAACTCTCAGGTGCTCAATTGATTTTGAGCAGTTTGAGAGTTAAGCTTTTCAGGTTCACATTTAGACGAATAAGCTTCCGGAGACGTGTAGGAGGCAAGCCAGCTTGTAGGAGTTCTTTCTGTTTGATTCTGTTGTTCTTTGGATGTAATGGTAAGGATGTTTTAAGGATGCATCTTCATATGTCACTCTTGGCGTATTTTGTAATAATTATATTTCTTTGAACGTTGTCTACAAACTGAGATTACGTAATGAATTAGAAATGTGATTTGAAGTCGAATGAGAAATTTAATTTTATGGTTTTAATTTTTTTTCTTCATATTCACGTGTTTCTGTTATATCAATGTATCTAACATTACAACATTTGGTCATGGAGAATTAATAATTATGAATGACTGTAGCATCCGTAGTAGTAGTTTTAGGCCTCTAAATGGAGGATGTTATAATTGCCGATAAAATTGTCATATAATAAACAGTATCCAAGCAACTTAATACCTTTTATTAGAAAATTGGTAGACTCTAGTCATTTATGACCTTTACTAAGGCAGAAACCATCATTTAAGACCCCAATGTCATCTCAGTGTCGTCCAAATCTGTGCCTACTACAACTATCTCCAAAATTTTAGCAAGATCATCATTTGACATCTCAATCTAAGATCCCTTCACCTTGAACTCAATGTAGCTGTTTCCATCATCGAAATTCCTCATCATCTGTGCATAAAAAAGAACACTGCACGGGTAATATTCTGGCTCATAAGTCTCAAAGCAGAGGATCGATGAAAATCCTACCACGATGAAAAGCTCTTCAAGCCCTAGAGCGGCGAAATCTCTGAACTTCATTGGTCGTCCATGAAGGAAATCAAAGTTTGCCGTTCAAAGATAGGTAGTGATCTTTCGCTCGCTCTGGTCAAGCCAAGCGGTTTCTTACAGGGTGAGACTGGCATAATGAGAAGAAGAGCCACCTGTATGTTGCCGTGTCATGGGATGAGAGGTGGTTGAAAAAGGGAGAAAATGGTTTAGATCCGGAGTATTGGTGGGGTAAGATCTAATGCGCAAGGATTTTGGCATCGGTTGGCGGAGGAATGGACTAGAGAGGCCTTGGTTAAGCGGAGGAGAGGGAGGTGGCATTGGGTTCGGCTAAAAATTAAAGAGGAGGAAGAGAGTGAAGGGGGTGCGGCGGCTGAAGCTTTGGACGTGACTTATAGTCACGTTCCAGGTTCGGGTTCGGCCCGAATCCACCAAGCGGTTGACCACTATTAGATCAATCGGTATACTGCTACGGTCGACCGCTAGCCTAGATTTGGGCGGCCTGAACCTGGACCCAATATGGCCGGCTAAATTAATTAATATTATTATGATTGTTTCACACACCATACTCAACTTAACCCATCCAGAAATTTTTTGCCTTCCACATGACGATATCCACCTTACCATGTAAACCCTTCCCTGGCAAGATTGTGATAGCCTCAGCAAAACTATTGCAACCAAGAACACTTTCAAAGACCCAAAAATATTCCAGTTGTTATTTCATGCCTACTTTGCACGAAAATATTTCTTCCAATAGAAGGTGGGTTTAACAGCACTTCAAACTACGTATCCCAAACAAAATTGAATGTTTTTCCTATTTTGTCCATATCTTAAAGAGAGAAAATATAAAAACCCTCGATTTTATAAACCGAGAAATCATTGAGCTAAATATATGCTCCTATTTACTTGTTTCAAAATAACAGAAACTATTTCATACCAAAACTTCCCTTAAAATTCAAGCTTATATATATATATATATATATATATATATATATATATATATTTCAGGCTTTCCAAAAACCTTTTAAAACACAAAACTTCCCAAATTTGGAAAACCATTTTCTTTCCAAAAATCAGTACTAAGCCTTTACCGATATATATACATACAAATATTTAAGGAATTAAATAATTAATCTTTTATTAACTAAATCTCTTAACATGACCAGCTTAGTGGCATACATTTCCAAAATAAATCTTTAGGAAAAGAAATCCTTTGAAAACCCTTTTTCCAAAATCTAAGACATTTCCAAAATATACTTTATAAAAATTCTATCACAAGTTGTAGACTAAGAAATTGAGATTAATTATTCAAATAAATATCCAGTTTTCCCTTCAAGAGGTAATCGATGAATTCACCCTTGTAAAACAAAATATGGTTAATGACAAGGGAAAAAGCCATTTTATCTGTGGAAATAAATTATTTTCAAAATAAATTCATTTTAATAATTCAAATAAGATTTATCTACGTGGACAAAATTTGGAGCATGATATCTGGGCATAAGAGAAAGTTTTGAGGTACATCGAAAAGTTGGGTACATAAGAAAATGATGGAGATATGGAATTCTCTATCTAAACCATTTTTCGACATAAAGAAAATAGTTTTAGAAAATTGGACTTTTTGAAAAATTTGGACATTAGCGACGGTGTGCTAGGATTTTAGATGGTGTTGACGGGATGAAATTTTATTTGTTGCACTCTACTTTCATTCATGGAAGTGAGGGAAAATTCAGATGCAGAAACAAAGTTTTTGATTTACAAATTTTACATACATATAGAACTGCCAGTATTCTTAGGCTGCTTGCACCATATTTTCAAAACCGTTTTAAAAGAACACATTCATATATGAGGTGCCGATTAGAATTAGTCTGCATACATATCGTATGTATTGTAATGCATCATGTGCTTATGCATGATTGCTTGCAAAAAATTGGTTGCACACTAATTTATTGGTTAGTTTTGAATGGTTGTGCGTTATGTTACACAATTCATCCCTTGACGAATTTCGAAGATGAAATTCTTTCAAGGGGAAGAATATAATACCCCGTAATTTTCACGACTATTAATTAAAAAGAAATTAAATTAATAAATAATGATGTCAAAAAATGGATTTTTCATAACCGCCATAATTTTTTATGAAACCGGCACCATTGGGTTTATGGCAATTTTCTGATCAATTTTCATATATAAAGTTTTTCAATCGAAGTTCAAATGAAAAAGTTATTAAGGTTTGAAGTTTAAGAATCGAAAATAATTATATATGCAACTAAACAATAAAAATAATTAATTAACATTGATTACTATCAGCTAGAGTTAACTAATAGTTAACGTTACTTAAATGTTATATGGTTAACAGTGGAATGAATGGTATTGGTTGGTTTAATAAGGAATAAACAAATCAAATTAAATGTCGCTAATTAATTACCATAATTACATACGACTGGTCGATCCATAACTTGAGTCGGTCAACCACTGGTCCATTGGCGGGGGTGACGTTGACCGGTCGAGACACCAGATGTGGAATTTTGACGTGGCCGAACAGCCTGTATTTAAAATAATTTAATCAAACGGCTAATGCTAATTCGTACCCCTATAAATACGCCACTTTCTTCTCATATTTTGTAGAGCGACATCAGAGCTTTGCCATTTTCTATTCTTACAATATTCTTAATTCTTAAAATAGTTATAGTTTATGTACGTCTATACAAATGAAAAGTAGTATAGGATGATTGAAAAGAAGAATAGGATCGAATTAAATCGTCAAAGTGAAGGTAAATTATAAATTTGGATCTAAAATCTAAATTAAATCCAAATCTCTTCACTGGTCTAGATTTGTAATAGGGGCGTGTGTGTGTATGCTTGCAGTATATGTATTTAAATAGGGAGAAAATGGAAGTCAAACTGAATAACTGGGATGAGAACTGGAGATTTAAAAAGTTAAAAAGATGAGTGGAAAATTATGTATTTTTATATAATATTGGATTCCTATCATTGTAAATCTATTCGTGATTGCCTAAAATGTAAATTGGAGTTGTAGGCTAAAATTGTATATGTATAATGAATTTATAAATCCTGCCTACATATTCTATGATTGATAACTTGAAATATATATTGCATGTCTGTGGATCTAGAAAATATTGAGTGGTAGCAGTTCCCAAAACTTATAAATTATGTGATAGTTCCAGATTTGTAGAATTAAATGATGTGAGCAAGTACAATATAAATTAAGTTATCATGGTGAATTGTTGGGATTTAAGTAGCATTATAACTCATGGAATGTATAGGGTTACAATGTAAATTCTTATAGATTATCAAGTTCAGATTTATAAATAAATGTGTATCGTTTGAAACGACAAGGAATATGCCGAACAGAAATAAGCATACAATGGGGAAATTTACTATGTTTTGTACCACCTATTTCAATAACTGTGAAAAATATATTTTCTTGTCATTCCAAACGTAACAAAAATTCTCCTTTTAGATAAGGCACAGAAATTTACACCATTAGTCCTTTCTTTTGGGAGAGATGTAATTCTAATGCATTAAAATGCAGAAATATCTAAGGATTAATTAAAGGATTGTAAATGTGATGATAATAACATTCTTAGAAAGGAATCAATACATATGTGCAATAATAACAAGACAAAAATTAGATAATAACAATGAAAAGGTGGGCAAGTAATAATTTAAAATAAAAGGGTATGGAAAGTACAATAAAAAATGGAGGAAAATTAAGGTTAAAAAAGGAATAGAGGTAAAAATTAAGCGGTGATAAAAGGTGATTAAATAGGAAAAAAATACTTCGATCTTTTAAAAGGAAGCGGTAAATGATCTTAAATTTAATAAGAAGTAAACGCATAAAGTAAAGCAATGTTATTAACAGTGTGGAGGCGTAATAATCAAACAAGAAAGAATATATATATATATATATATATATATATATATTACACCATAATTTTGGTGAAGTACAGATTACAAAAGAAAGTTTCCTTGGCTTGTAGTTATGAGACCCAACGTTTAGCTTCCATCGTGAGCTCAGGCGTCAAGCACAATACCCCAGAGCATATAGGCCAAGAACATGAAATAAGGCAGTAACAAAGACCGTAACTTTTATCCAAAATAGAGCAAGAAACTTAACCGAGAGTAGAAACTACTGAAACCAAATGCATCTTAATAAGTCTTAACAATTAACGGTTCAGATAGCCGAAGCCGAGATCAACAGTAAGAATAAACAAAAGAGTCCCAGAAGCCATATACAAAAGTGCCACATCAGCAATCCACGTTAAAGAACTTTCAACCAGATGATGACAAGTGCATGAATCAGAGCCGCCTATAACCAGCCAGGTCATCAATTCCAGTTAAAACCCCTACACAAATAGAAGGGCCTTAAATTGTCTATAAATAGAGGACCATTTGCTATAGAATGGGGGCTTTGGAGTGCATAAGGAGCCACCATAAGATTATACGGCACTTTCCTATATTAGAGCTCTATTCAAAACTATTTAATGGCAGAAACGCCCAGTTCAATGTAATAAGCCTCTCGACTATATAAGAGTGACTAAAGAAGGAAATAACAGTGGATGTAGGGACTTTCGGTCCGAACCACTATAAAAGTCTCAGTGTGTTTACCTTCCGCACTTTATTTCTCTGCATGAACTATTGTTATTCTACATTAAACTCCTCGTACCCTAGGCTTGAATATATCACATTTCGCCTGCCTCTCTGTCGGATCCAATATTCCATTTCGCTTTCATGGACATAATTATGCACCTCGAGGAGCTAGTGTAGATGAAAATTTGCACTAACATTTTTGGAGCTAGAAGATGGACCCCGGACAGTCCGTCTATTCCGCTTCTCCCAATCAAATAAACAACTACCGAGCCCTAAAAATCGAAGGCAGTGAAGCCAACCACCTACTACTTGATAGACCAATTCAACCAATTTTCGATGGAGAGGAAAGAATAACCCTATTGGCAGTTGACGCTTAGTGCATTCAAACTTTTCATCTTTCGTAATCACCATCTCTTCCTCTTTAATCCCTTCTCCATTACCACATAGCAACCGTCCAAGAATTGAAGATGTGTTGGTGTTCAGCTGTCACTCCGATGAAAGAATAAGGGGATCAGAAAGAATGCTACTGTAAACAGGTCGATGAAAGCCTCCACTCCTTCCTTCCCGAAGGTTAAAGGATCCAACCATGGGGTCTTCACCTTTGACCAGAGTGGTTAGTTCTAAAAAAACCGTCGAATATTATACCAAAAGGTAAGAGACGGACTCCCATATTGTGACCATAATGGTGAAGACGTTTCCATATTCTGTTCAAAAACCAAAAGATTCAAGTGACGCACCCACTGATTAACATAATGAAGTATACACCAAAAGACATTCCCCCACCATCGAATCCAGCTAGTAATGTTCAGAATGTCCATACCTTTCTCCTTAAACAAAGAAAGCTATCCTCATTAGACAAATAACCTAGATCGGGACTTATGTGAAAGACAAATGCTCAATTCCAAAATTGAAGTCTCGAGCCACTTGTAACGTCTCCTATCTAGAGGCCCAAAGCTAAGCGCTACAGATGCTGCAGTCATCCATAGTATTAAATTTTGGCGACTAAATACAGCTATGTTAATAGCATCCATCATATCAGAAGCACTTGAATATGAAATAAAAACACAGATTTCCGAAAACAACATTTTACTGATTATATTTCAAAACATATATTTCACATTCAAATTATATAACCCATAATCATTTTCGAGATTTAGATAAAATATAATTATTACATAAATACGCTAAGAGTGACATATAATGATGCCCCTTGGATGACCAGAGTACTATATAAACATAACCGTCTTAAATACAATACATCGGAATAAAACATAACAAAACATCAACTCATAAATAACTATCCGTCAGCCACTTGCTCGTCTCCGGAAGCTTTATTCGCCAACCTATTAAAACTTGTAAATCCTCAACCCTCAGCCTACTCAAATCAATTTTGAGCACCCGAGAGTTTAAGGGTAAAACATAAACTTCGAGTCAGACATAAAGCCTGGTGTGAATAATACTATACATCTTGGTTGTTTGATATTAAGTGAGATCACAACGCTTAGCGGAATGGGTTTCCCCTCACTAATATCCTTTTAAAACATATCTTTTGCAAATCATAATCCTGCAACCAAAACTAGTTAAAACTGTTAAGCATTTTATGTAAATACACATGTCAGGTAAAAAATGGACTATCTGTTCGAACACTATAGTTTTGTTTGGCTAACTACCAACCTTTAGCTGACTCAGGCTTACCAGATAATATAATCAAGTAATCTAACACCTATTAGATACTCCTACTCCGGACGGTCTATCCTTAACTATTTGTAAAATACTCCTCTTCTGGATGGTCTATCCCAAACTTAACATCTCCAGGGGTCACCTGATCCTAATGGTTTTGCTTCAAAAGGTAGAAAGCGGCAGCTAAGTCTTCGACCTAGTTAAAAGCGGTTATTTAAGATAAAGATGAAACCATTTTGAAACCATTCCTTTAACCAATTTATCTCAATCGAAGGCCTATATAGTTGAAAGTAATGTAGTGGAAAGCAAAGCATGCGCATTTTCATTTAAAACAAAGTCATGCCTCGACCCCATCAGAACATATGGTCTCGACCCAATTCTTTCCGCCTTTGTCCAATTCAGTATGTACCAGGTTAATTATACTATGTGCATTGGTTTCGATGGCATAGAGGCAGAGGCTCTCAATCGAAACGCCCTGTGCCGAAAGAGGCGGAACATGCTAAAAGCATGTAAAAACTAATTTTTAACCCTTTTAAATAATCATTTTAACTAACCTGCCTTGTTTGTCAAAATCTTATTGGTCGCAAATTTTCTTTTACTAAAAGCACTGACAAAATTTCAAAAATCAACACTTTAATTTATAATTACAAAATACCCCTTCTCCTTTTATAAATATATAAAACATTTAAGTCCCAAATGTTAAATAATTTTATATATTCATCAAAACACTTAGGAAAATTTTACAAAAATTCCAAAAAATATTTTCTAATATGTTTATTAACATATATTAATTTCAGACCCCAATTATTTGTAATTTAACTGTAAATTATTATAACCTAATAAATCATTTTCTTCACTAGAAAATTAATATAAAATCCACGTTAATTCGAAAAATTATGAAAATTGAAACCCATCTCTAAGATATAATTTTTGATCTACATCTAAAATGACATGGCACTTAGATGTCATTAAGTAGGGTTTCCACATCAAACGTATCATAAATATATATATGAATAAGCATAAATCATTAACAAGCATATACAAACATTTTGTCATTCAAAATCATGATTAAACTATGCAAGATAAATTGGATTTAACCTCAAAACCGAAAACATTTAGGAAATAAGATATGTAGTCATTATTCACCTTAGCTTTTGAGATTAAGGATTTGAGATTTGAGTGAATTTGATTTTGATTTAGCTATTTCCTTTAGCTTTCTTCCTCTTATTCTTTAAAATGGTGGTCGTCCTCTACTTGATAAATTTTTGTAAATGAAATGAACGTGTGGAAATAAATACCTAAGGATTTAGGGTATAAGAATATCCTTCTCCCTATTTTCCCCATACCTATTTTATTTCATGTTATCCGTTTTGATTTACTCATTAACATGGCACAATTATCCCTATTAATCACAAATCTCAATCCATTAATCAACATACATTATTTAATTTAATTTAGCTAATTAAACATCCTAAACAATGTTACTAAAAATATGGAGCGTTACAATCTCCCCTCCTTAAAGAATTTCATCATCGAAATTACGATATAGTACACATCAAAAAAATCAAAGGTAAAACATACCATCAAAGAATTAGGATAAACATCTCTAATACTGCTCTCAGTCGCCCTAGTACAGCCTTTATCATTGTCACTCCACTGGACCTTCACTTTTTCGATTGTCCTGTTCCTCAGCATCTTCTTATCTCTCATGACTATCGAATAGGCTTCCTAACTATAGTCAAGTCTTGTTTCACTACTAAATCTCTAACACAGTCGATGCTACAGTAGTGTCTAGATCCCTAGCACACTTCCTCAGATGAGATACATGGAAAACATCGTGGACTCCTGCCAAACTACTCGGTAACTCTGCTCTATATGCAAGTTTCTCGATTCTCTCTAAAACAAAAAACAATCCTACGAATCTCGCTACTAACTTCCTCATCTTCCCGAACCTGATAACACCTTTCATCGGCGATACTTTGACGAAAACATGATCTCCAACATCTAAATCTTTCCTTTCTCTATCTACGTAGCTCTTCTACCTAGACTGAGCATCCTTCATTCTCGCCCTTATCGGCCCAATCTTCTCTGCAGCTTCTCTTACTAAGTCGGGACCAAGGACTAATCTATCTCCGGTCCCTAACCAACATGCGGGAGATTTGCATGGTCTTCCATTCAAAGCTTCAAATGGTGCCATCCCTATACTAGCCTAATAACTATTGTTATACGAAAACTCGACTAGGTGTAGATGGTCTTCCCATGATCCCCTGAAGTCTAATACACAAGCTCTTAACAAGTCTTCCAAGATCTTGTTAACTCTTTCCATTTTTCCATCTGTCTGCGGATGGTAAGCGGTACTCATCCTGAGCTTGGTTCCTAAACTTTCCTGTAGACTTTTCCAGAAATCGCTAGTGAATAAGGAATCCCTATCACTCACAATACTACTAGGAATTCCATGCAGTTTAACCACATTCTTCATAAATAACTTAGTCAATACAAGTGCCGTCCTATTTGACTTTACTGGAACGAGATGGGCACTCTTGGTCAATCTGTTCACTATGACCCATATACTTTAATTTTCTCTATTAGATATCGGCAACTCGCCTATGAAATCCGTAGAAATAGAATCTCATTTCCATATCGGAATATCCAGTGGGTGAAGCAACCCACATGTCTTCTAATGGTCGACTTTCACCGGCCGACAGTTCAAACACTGCTTCACCCATAAGCCTATGTCCCTCTTCATTCCTTCCCAAAAGAAACTTCTCTTCATATCTAGATACATATTCGTTCCTCTTGGATGAATTATGAACTTTGAATGATGGCATTCCTCTAAAACATCCTTCCGTATGTCTCCTACATCTGGAACGCATAATCTACCCTTCTTTCTTAACCACTCACTTTGGTCAAGACTGAAATCCTTCAAGCCATGAGTTAGGTATCTAACCTTATGCGATTTAAGCTGTCGAGAATCATAGGCAATCACTTTACCTCTCTGCGTCAATACAGCTCCTAATCCAGTACCATACACATCTGTAAAAAAATACCAAATCTTGATTCCCCTCTGGAACAACTAATACAGGCGCATGGGTCAATAAGTGTTTCAAGCTCTCGAATTCTTCCTCACACTTATCGGTCCACACAAACTTCACACCTTTTCACGTTAGCTTGGTTATTGGTGCTGCTATCCACAAAATATCCTTTATATATCTCCAATAATATCCACTTAATCTAAGAAAACTTCTCATCTTAGTCACTGTTTCTGGTCTCTTTCAACTAATCACTGCTTCGATCTTAGTTGGGTCTACTGCCAATCCTTTTTCTGAAACTACGTGACTAAGAAACTTCACCTCCTTCTTTCAGAAATGACAAAAAACTTCACCTTCAGCTGATGTTCTCTTAAAGTCTCAAGAACCACCCTAAGATGAACTTCATTCTCTTTCTCATCCTTAGAGTGTATCAAAATATTATCTAAGAATACCAACACAAATCTATCCAAGTGCTCTCTAAAAATTGGTTCATCAAGTCTACAAAGAATGCTGGTGCATTGGTTAGTCCGAACGGCATAACTAACCATATGTATGATCCATATCCTGTTCTAAACGCCGTCAAAGGTATACCATCTTCTGCTACTCTAAGCTGACGGAAACATGCAGCCAAATCCAACTAAGAAAATATCTTGGCTCCACTCAACTGATCGAACAAATCATCAGTTCTAGGCAACGAATATCAATTCTTTATCGTCTTCTCATTCAACTTACGATAATCGATACATAACCTTAACAATTCGCCCGACTTCTTAGCAAATACTACGGCTGTTCCCCACGGTGAACTACTAGGTCTGATAAACCAACTGCACCTTCGACTCCCCCATTTCTGTAGGTGTCATCCTGCTTGGCGGCCTACTCACCAGTTCTGCTCATGCTATCAAATCTATACGAAACTCAGTGGCTCATTTCGGTGGTAATCCTACAACCGGGTCAAAGAAATCCATGAATTCTCTGACCACGAAAACACGATTCAACTCATCTTCCAACTCCACAACATCCAATAAAGCATTCACCTCAAAACTAGGGTTATCTACGGTATATACAATCCGATCACTACAATCATGGTGTCTAAGTGATATTATCCTATCATGGAAAAATATCCTAGCATTGTACTTACTTAACCAATCCATGCCCAATATAATTCCAAACTCTACAAATCAAATATGTGCAAATTGCAAACAAAGCTATAACCTAGCAAGTCAAACTCTAGGTGGTCACACTTCATCCCAAGTGTTGCATAACCTCCTATCAAATTTGCAACTCTTAAAGAAGTAACTAAATACATGGGTTCTAGGTTAAGCTTATTTATCAAAAATCAAGATATAAAAGAATGCGATCCACCGGTATCAAACAAAACGCTAGCAGACATATCATGGATCTGAATTGTACCTCTCAATACTAACTTCCCTTTCTCCTGTGTCATTGGTGTAACGACCCGAAATTTTTCCAACTCGAAAATTCCAGATAGTTATGAAAAAGAGGTAGAAGATAGAAGAAGAAGAACAGAAACACCAAACATCTCACAATCGCAGCGGATAAAATATAATAAATAATAACAGTTTACAAAAGAATATTATAACTGTCGGTTACATTTAATATACATTAGAGTTTCACATAACATACTGTCACTGAATGTTTACAATTATCATGACTCAGATTAACAATGATATAAATACAACGGATATACTCTATACGATATTGCCATCCAACTCGCCTCCTGAGCTCCAGAACGTCCTAACCTGAAAATCTGTATTACTCGGTCTGACCCGAGCATTACACCAAAGTAACACCCGGGTCAGGCTGGAAACCAGCGTGAGTAAACCCATCTAGCATGGAATATAACAATATAAAATTTACATAAACCCGGGAACTCGCATCGATTTACAAATTCATAATTGGTTATTAACATCACTTATTTCATATCAATTTCTAAGTGCCAGAACTTAGATTAAATGACCCAATTTATTTAAATCATTTCATAACAGAAATAACACCCAATCATTTAAGTAAGATTGATTAGCCACCCATTCGTCATTAAATCAAATCAATTTTCTTTGATCATTATAAACCTTGCTTATTTAATAATAATTAATCACAAACCAATTAATCATCATCTTAACTAACAAACCTAGATTAATTATCCTTTAATTACATTAAGTAATTAAATTCTTAATTAATTACACAAATTAATTATTCTTATCCATTCACAGTAATTAACTTTTAATCACCTTTATGTATTAATTATTCTTTTAATTACATGTCATAATTAATCTTTACATTCATTAATTAACCTTGTTTTACCTCCTTAGTAATTAACTTCCCTTAGTTACTTATATTAATTAAATCACCCTCTTAATTAATTTCATTAATTAATCCATTAATTATACCGAGTAATCACCATTTAATTACTCCCCTCAATTAATCATCCTTTGATAACATCCTTCAAGTAATTTCACGTAATAAATTACATCCAGTAAATATTACATTAATTAATTCACCAAGTAATTATATTTCATTAATTAATTCACCAAGTAATTATACTTAACCCATCATTAAGTAATTCTGTTTAATTAAAAATCCAATACTTAACTAATTTATAAATCCTAGTCACCAGGCCTTATTAAGATAATCATTTATCTTGATCAATTCCTAAATCATTATCATAATTTTATAAACTTGATATTAATTATCATTACATAGAAATCAACCAGAGTCCTTAAGTTTCATCCTCGTCCAAATGATTTATTTTAGGATCTTAGTTTATCTTTCTCGGGAATTCATTCATTAAGAAAAATCTTAACTTGGATAACCATTTCTCCTTGAAATTTATAATCATTAAAAAAAATTAAATACCTACAACGTGTTTAACCATTTACTTTGGAAACTTGATAATATTTACAACTATAAAACTCTTTTGTTTTCCACTTTTCAAACCATGTTCTTTCCTCTTTAGGCTAGCAACTTGAGTTTCTCTAACATTACTAAAACTTGTTCATATACCACTCTTCTTTGAAAAACTTTTATTTTTTTATTTGACTTGGACCTTGCTTCGAAGTTTTGAATACTTCATTCACCAGCTTGTTCTAATACAATCTGTTTCTTAAATTCAGGAACGACCCAAACAAGCAAGTACCCGAGCCAAGAGAGAGAGAACTCGAACAACAGACCTGGCATCGCATCTTCCCAAATTAACAATGTCAACAATACACGGTCATATCCCGTGCACGTGCACGATGAACTCGCGCATCGCCGATCAACGCTCCGGTCCTCTCCAAACTGCAATCGACCTCCTGGCTTCTCGAACCACCAGAATGACAAAATTGGTGGCCAAGCGAAAACGAGGAATACGATCAAACATTGGAACACGAACATGATCAGAAATATTCTACTGATCAACACCTTCAACCTCCTGAACTCACGCCATCCATGCTGAAACAACTCCACACTCTCACAAACACTTTCCCCCTATCGCGATCATCCCCTGTGATCGAACGGCGGCTCACGCTGCTCTCAATAACCACGATCAAAACTAGCCCCCCGAACCCTAATTCGTCGATGGCCGGTCACCATGGCCCTTATTAAAATCTTCTACTATTTTTCTCGAGACCTCCGGGCTGCTCTCCACCTCCAGGAACGACCATGAACCACTAGTCACCACCGATCAACCGAAATCGACAAAATACCCAAAATCACATAACTCCGATTATCTCGAAAATTCCCTATCTAAAAATCGAGATTTTCCCGTCATAATTCATTATTTTGCTTCACGAATTAGATTGTATAACCAAAGATTGAATTTAACTCGATCGACTTCAACCCATATTTTGGTATTCACTGTAATTTATCTCTTCTTTGAGATGGAAACTTTAATAAAAATAAATAAATTCTAAGTCCATTTCTGTAATTGATATTACATTGTTATTCACATTTTCCTTCTAGGAATCGAAGCCGGAATTTTAATTCATGAGAAGATAAAATAAATTTAAGGCTTGTTTTCAAACTGCATTTCCTGTACACAGACACTTATAATATAAGTTCCTGCATTCACACTCATATACATAACAAGCCATATTTCCACAAAAATTCTATCACAAGCATCTAATTATAATAACCAGTTTTAAACTGTTTTTAGATAGAGGTTTACTCACCTGTGTTAAACAGTTGATGCTTTGAATTTCATTGTTTATATTTTCACAGTGCTTTGGTTTCCAGAGACATTTCAATTTATTTTACCTTGAATAAAATTTTAAAACCAAATCTAGGATTAAACAAACAGTTTTTTATTATAAATTAACTATCCAAGTCTGGATCGAGATATTAGGGATTTCTAAACAAACTTGTGCCTGGAACCTAAAACAGTGAGAATTTAGATGAAACAAACATGCACAACATCCAGATATTCATATATATACATATACACGGAAAATATACCACAATCATGTATTTAATCTCTAGAAATATTGTTACTCACTTGCCAACAGTTTGAACAGAGAGCAATTTGTCGAAAAGCTGCAGTTAAAATTTCCAGAAAGCTATTCTGCCCTGAATTTGAATCTATTTAAGTTTGCAAAGAAAAGCTATTTATTTTCTTTTTCTTTCTTTCAGGATTTGTTTGAATCAAATGGAATAAAAGATAACTGTATATATATATAAATAGCTTTGGACAAAGTGGTGTCTTCTGGAACAAGCTTTACCTTACTTTGATCAGACAAGATTTTAGCATGGCGGCTGAAAGGATTTTTTTTTTCATTCGAATTGACAAAAGTTGTGCTACCATTTAATGCTTATGTCTTCATATGTGTTTACACAAAATTATTATTGCTGATATTTAAATATTTTTTTCTTCTTTCCTGTACAAAGATATTTGCATATAAATAGTTTGTCCTCTTTTGCATTGGTTATACAACACACATGTATTACGCAGCAACTTGTTATTATTTCCTTTTTCCTTCTTTGTTTCTTTGCACTGTACATAAGTATATTACACAGCAACATCTTTTCCTAAACTTATCTTATATGTTTGGGTAAAATTATTATAGTTATTGTTAACATAACTTCTTAGTTTTATTTTATATCTGTAATTAAATTTCCAAACATTGATTTATAACGTACATTTGTATTTACATATTTTATATTTCTATTTATATCTTACGTTCATAAGTTTACTTATATCTTATACTTATAAAATATTTAATTGGATTAAATATTTATTAAAATAAACGGGGATAAAAATCCAGGGTCGTCACATTCCTCCCCCCTTAGAATCTTTTCGTCCTCGAAAAGGAACGAAGCCAGAATTTATTAAATACCTAAAATCAGACAAATTATCTTTTGATCATTTCAAAACACTTTAAAATCTACATAGTATTACAAACATAGTTTTTATAAAATTACTTGTTAAAACTCGATGTCTCAACCAGTCCATCCTTGTTCTCACAGAAATTCAGTCATACGTTGATTAGGCGTAGGACTGAAAATCTATAAGTACTTGGTAAACCCGTTTTCAACACCCAGTAAAAATACTTGGAAAATAATTTTATTAAAAATATTGAATACAGTTTTTGTAAATAGAGGAAATATCTTTGGTGAAGATGCTCTGGAAATCATCACTCCCATCCATGGTCGCAGTTAACCCGATGATTACGTTGCCGTCCCGACAAAATCCACAGATAATTGTAGGCCTCCGCGCCCCACGATTACACCATGGAACCCATGACAGATCGCAGCTACAACTGGGGTTACGTAGCTATCACAGCAAAAACCCATATAACCGTAGGCATCAGCGCCATCGAATTTCGCTGCCAAAAATGAAACTTCTCCACTCCACTTGACCATAAATCGCAGTCTACCGATGTTGCATTGCCTTCCCGGCAAAATCAAGTGTAGACCGTTGACACTCATCCTCCACACGATTTCGCTATGGTCCCCATAGTAGATCGCAGCGACATCGAGTTACACTGTCGTCACAGCATAACCCAAATGCCTCTGTAGGCATCCCAATAATCCTCAGGAACTAGTTTTGTCCGGACTCCTCACAGGATCAACTTTAGAACCCCCCCTGGGCTCAAGGCGGCACCATCCGGTGGCACTCCTGAGAAGTTCATTTCAAGGGAGCGCCTTTTCCCCCAGAGCAATCATCAAAACACTTTATACTATACATATAGTATCTTCAAATCATACACCTAGTATGATATCATACAAAGCTCCTTTACACAAAATCGATTATCCCAAAATCGATAATTCTCAAACTAGGCTTTCCAAATTCAATATTGATTTTACCCAAAAATCAAAAGCCTTTCCAAATCCAAAGGTTCTCAAAACCCTTTTCCCAAAATCCTCATAAGATCCTAAATATATATATATACAGATATATATTATTTGTTTTAAAACTTTGGATCATTTCAAACTTGTATAAAACCTTTTTATACTTTAATTCTTATCTCAGTTGGGTATTTTAATCAATAACAGTTTGAACTCCGACCAGTTTATATCTAGAAAATAGCTTGAAAATTTTAAAAATAAATAAGTAGTGAAAAATAATAATTATTAGTTTGCAAAATAGCTATAAAATAGGTAACTAACTGTAAAATAGTTAAGAAATAGTTGAATAGTTTCAAAAATTGTAGTTAATTGCAAAATAGTTGTAAAATAGAAATTAATTTGTAAAATAGTTGAAAAATAGTAATTAGTTTAGAAAACAGTTGAAAAATGGGTAAATAGCCCCAAAAATAATCGTAAAACAAGTATATAAAATAATTTGGCTTTAAGAACGAAAGGTTGTATATATTTAATAGCTTAGAAAAATAAGTTTATATCAAAACACTTTATACTGAAAATAGTCAAGAGCCAACTGTTCACCTCCCCAACAATTCAAATTTAAATCTTCATTTAAATTGACCCAATTCCAATTCAAATAACTCCAAATTCCATCGGACTTGATTAATTCCCAATTCAAGTTGAATCAATCTTGATTCCTTCCTAAATTTAAATCAAATTCTAGTTGATTTTAATCCTGTTCAATTTTAATTATAATTTCCCATTATCCCAATCAATTTGAATTATTATCAATTTAATTTCAAAATCTAAATCACTTCAATTACTCCAATCCAATTTCTCATTTAAATTTTAAACTTATACCTCTTCAATCACCAATCCAATTACTTCAAACAAAATTCAATTTTGAACTAATTCAATGCAATCTTGAATTTAAACTACCTCGAATTATATAAATTCGAGTTAAATTCTCAAAGGTTGATTTAACTTTTTAACCCAAATTAACTTTTATTTAAAGTTTTTAGACAATCTTAAATTTCTGAGTCCAATTCTTCATTTCAATTTATCACTACTTATATTTTTCAGATTCAAATAAGAGCTCAATACAATTTTATTTGTTTTCAAAATTTAATTTATTATTCAGTTTTATCTTCTAGTTTGAAGCCATTTCTTAAACAATTTTAATTTACAAACTCAATTATTCAAATTTATTTTATTTATACAATACCATTCTCAATTTAAAGAGTTTTATCAACAATAGGATGATAACATCCAATTTATTCTAAAACATCCATCCATTTCAAATTTTAAATCTCAAACCGTTTGAGATCTCACACATTCCCAATTCCAATCAACCATTTATCTTTCCAAGTTAAATTCCAATTTCATCTTAAAATCTTCAGTCCAAGTTGTTCATTCAAACTTATTTAACTTCTTCCAAGTTAAATTCAATTTACTTAGTCCAGTCAACCTCATTCTCACATTGAATTTCCCACTTCAACTTCAAATTCTTTCCCTTTTATAAGTTCAAATCTTATGTCACTTTGGGTTTTAATATCACATTTCCGGGAAAAATCAAAACTCAACCTCTTAGAGTTTATTTCAAATTATCTTTGATATCATGTATATCCATACATATATACATATTTATTTTTTGGCTCTCCCAGTCATGTTTTACAATTTTAAACCACCCTTGGTTCTTAAATTCAAATCAAAATTCAATTGTTTTCAACAAATCTCAGTTATCCAGATAATACTTATTTATTATTTTCATTACTTTCAACCAAATTTTCAAATTCTGGGATTAGATTTAGAATTTCATTTTCAATCACTTAAATTTTTATTTAGTTGTATTTTTGTTTCCTACCTAATTGAATTCCAATTCCAAACTTCAGTTTCAGTTTGAATCCATTTCAAACTTATCTTTATTAAATTTCAGTTTGGTTGTATTATCTTATTTCTTAATTTTAAATTTCAATAATTTAACAACCAATCGTCTTAATATTTATTAGAAGGAAATATTGCTTTATATGTATCAAAATATATTTTATATAAAATCATTTAAAATCTTTATGTAAGAAAATAACAAGTACGCACTTATATATATATATATATATATATATATATATATATATGTATACAACTCATTTTAGAGTACTTCAGACTCTATTTAATGAGTAATCCCCACCATAGCCAAGGTTCTCGCTTAACCTTTCAGCTCTGATACCAAATGTAACGACCCGAAATTTTTCCAACCCGAAAATTCCAGATAGTTATGAAAAAGAAGAAGAAGATAGATAAAGAAGAACAGAAACACCAAACATCTTACAATCGCAGCGGATAAAATATAATAAATAATAACAGTTTACAAAAGAATATTATAACTGTCGGTTACATTTAATATACATCAGAGTTACACATAACATACTGTCACTGAATGTTTACAATTATCATGACTCAGATTAACAATGATATAAATACAACGGATATACTCTATACGATATTGCCATCCAACTCGCCTCCTGAGCTCCAGAACGTCCTAACCTGAAAATCTGTAATACTCGGTCTGACCCGAGCATTACACCAAAGTAACACCCGGGTCAGGCTGGAAACCAGCGTGAGTAAACCCATCTAGCATGGAATATAACAATATAAAATTTACATAAACCCGAGAACTCGCATCGATTTACAAATTCATAATTGGTTATTAACATCACTTATTTCATATCAATTTCTAAGTGCCAGAACTTAGATTAAATGACCCAATTTATTTAAATCATTTCATAACAGAAATAACACCCAATCATTTAAGTAAGATTGATTAGTGACCCATTCCTCATTAAATCAAATCAATTTTCTTTAATCATTTTAAACCTTGCTTATTTAATAATAATTAATCACAAACCAATTAATCATCATCTTAATTAACAAACCTAGATTAATTATCCTTTAATTACATTAAGTAATTAAATTCTTAATTAATTACACAAATTAATTATTCTTATCCATTCACAGTAATTAACTTTTAATCACCTTTATGTATTAATTATTCTTTTAATTACATGTCATAATTAATCTTTACATTCATTAATTAACCTTGTTTTACCTCCTTAGTAATTAACTTCCCATAGTTACTTATATTAATTAAATCACCCTCTTAATTAATTTCATTAATTAATCCATTAATTATACCGAGTAATCACCATTTAATTACTCCCCTCAATTAATCATCCTTTGATAACATCCTTCAAGTAATTTCACGTAATAAATTAGATCCAGTAAATATTACATTAATTAATTCACCAAGTAATTATATTTCATTAATTAATTCACCAAGTAATTATACTTAACCCATCATTAAGTAATTCTGTTTAATTAAAAATCCAATACTTAACTAATTTATAAATCCTAGTCACCAGGCCTTAATAAATTTTAAGATAATCATTTATCTTGATCAATTCCTAAATCATTATCATAATTTTATAAACTTGATATTAATTATCATTACTTAGAAATCAACCAGAGTCCTTAAGTTTCATCCTCGTCCAAATGATTTATTTTAGGATCTTAGTTTATCTTTCTCGGGAATTCATTCATTAAGAAAAATCTTAACTTGGATAACCATTTCTCCTTGAAATTTATAATCATTAAAAAAAAATTAAATACCTACAACTTGTTTAACCATTTACTTTGGACACTTGATAATATTTATACTATAAAACTCTTTTGTTTTCCACTTTTCAAACCATGTTCTTTCCTCTTTAGGCTAGCAACTTGAGTTTCTCTAACATTACTAAAACTTGTTCATATACCACTCTTCTTTGAAAAACTTTTATTTTTTTATTTGACTTGGACCTTGCTTCGAAGTTTTGAATATTTCATTCACCAGCTTGTTCTAATACAATCTGTTTCTTAAATTCAGGAACGACCCAAACAAGCAAGTACCCGAGCCAAGAGAGAGAGAGAACACGAACAACAGACCTGGCATCGCATCTTCCCAAATTAACAATATCAACAATACACAGTCATATCCCGTGCACGTGCACGATGAACTCGCGCATCGCCGATCAACGCTCCGGTCCTCTCTAAACTGCAATCGACCTCCATGAGCTTCTCGAACCACCAGAATGACGAAATTGGTGGCCAAGCGAAAACGAGGAATACGATCAAACATTGGAACATGAACATGATCAGAAATATTCTACTGATCAACACCTTCAACCTCCTGAACTCACGCCATCCATGCTGAAACAACTCCACACTCTCACAAACACTTTCCCCCTATCGCGATCATCCCCTGTGATCGAACGGCGGCTCACGCTGCTCTCAATAACCACGATCAAAACTAGCCCCCCGAACCCTAATTCGTCAATGGCCGGTCACCATGGCCCTTATTAAAATCTTCTACTATTTTTCTCGAGACCTCCGGGTTGCTCTCCACCTCCAGGAACGACCATGAACCACTAGTCACCACCGATCAACCGAAATCGACGAAATACCCAAAATCACATAACTCCAATTATCTCGAAAATTCCCTATCTAAAAATCGAGATTTTCCCGTCATAATTCATTATTTTGCTTCACGAATTAGATTGTATAACCAAAGATTGAATTTAACTCGATCGATTTCAACCCATATTTTGGTATTCACTGTAATTTATCTCTGCTTTGAGATGGAAACTTTAATAAAAATAAATAAATTCTAAGTCCATTTCTGTAATTGATATTACATAGTTATTTACATTTTCCTTCTAGGAATCGAAGTCGGAATTTTAATTCGTGAGAAGATAAAATAAATTTAAGGCTTGTTTTCAAACTGCATTTCCTGTACACAGACACTTATAATATAAGTTCCTGCATTCACACTCATATACGTAACAAGCCATATTTCCACAAAAATTCTATCACAAGCATCTAATTATAATAACCAGTTTTAAACTGTTTTTAGATAGAGGTTTACTCACCTGTGTTAAACAGTTGAAGCTTTGAATTTCATTGTTTATATTTTCACAGTGCTTTGGTTTCCAGAGACATTTCAATTTATTTTAACTTGAATAAAATTTTAAAACCAAATCTAGGATTAAACAAACAGTTTTTGTTTATAAATTAACTATCCAAGTCTGGATCGAGATATTAGGGATTTCTAAACAAACTTGTGCCTGAAACCTAAAACAGTGAGAATTTAGATGAAACAAACATGCACAACATCCAGATATTCATATATATACATATACACGGAAAATATACCACAATCATGTATTTAATCTCTAGAAATATTGTTACTCACTTGCCAACAGTTTGAACAGAGAGCAATTTGTCGAAAAGCTGCAGTTAAAATTTCCAGAAAGCTATTCTGCCCTGAATTTGAATCTATTTAAGTTTGCAAAGAAAAGCTATTTATTTTCTTTTTCTTTCTTTCAGGATTTGTTTGAATCAAATGGAATAAAAGATAACTGTATATATATATAAGTAGGTTTGGACAAAGTGGTGTCTTCTGGAACAAGCTTTACCTTACTTTGATCAGACAAGATTTTAGCATGGCGGCTGAGAGGATTTTTTTTCATTCGAATTGACAAAAGTTGTGCTACCATTTAATGCTTATGTCTTCATATGTGTTTACACAAAATTATTATTGCTGATATTTAAATATTTTTTTCTTCTTTCCTGTACAAAGATATTTGCATATAAATAGTTTGTCCTCTTTTGCATTGGTTATACAACACACATGTATTACGCAGCAACTTGTTATTATTTCCTTTTTCCTTCTTTGTTTCTTTGCACTGTACATAAGTATATTACACAGCAACATCTTTTCCTAAACTTATCTTATATGTTTGGGTAAAATTATTATAGTTATTGTTAACATAACTTCTTAGTTTTATTTTATATCTGTAATTAAATCCAAACATTGATTTATAACGTACATTTGTATTTACATATTTTATATTTCTATTTATATCTTACGTTCATAAGTTTACTTATATCTTATACTTATATTTTATTTAATTGGATTAAATATTTATTAAAATAAACGGGGCCAAAAATCCAAGGTCGTCACAATTGGCCTCAAGGTAGCTGGTTCCAATACAAATACTTTTCCTCTCTCTTCCTTTGCTGGTTCCTTGCATTGGTTCTTATGGTGGCCAATCTGACTGCAATTGAAGCACTTGATGTTCTTCTTCCCGATCACTTCCTTTGCTTTTCCTGTGCGGCATTCATTAGTAAAGTGCCTCTTCTTCTCGCACTTATAACAAACCACTTCAGATTTTCCATCCTTTGCTGTTCCACCTTTTTGAGCACCCTTCTTATGATAGAACTTTCTCTTTTGACCTTGTCCAACTTGGAATTCCTTCGCCTTACTCTTCTTTAGACAAGTATGCATCTCCCTTTTTCTTAAATCCATCTCCACCACAACATCACAAGTATCTCTGATATGAGGTGATGTAGTCCTTGCTAACTCAGGCTTCAACCTCTTGATGAACTTCTCATTTCCCTTTAGCACAATATCAATAGTGGCATAACTGTATCTAGACACTCTTTAAATCTTCTAGCATACTCCAAAACAGATATTTCTTCTTGCTCCAATTCAGCAAACTTCTTGAGAAAAGCAGACTGCGCCATCACAGATATGAACCACCCCTTAAACCTTCTCCTAAACTCAGCCCATGTCATCTCCTCTTCATTAATTACAATAATCACACTATTCCACCAAAATAAAGCTGCTCCTTCAAGCTGTCTCGAAGCAAGCCTCGTCTTTTGCTCATTATTGAGCCCTATGTCTATAAAGATCCACTCGCAATGCAACAATCGTACTCCACTTCTATAGAATCCTCAGTTACAATAAAGGACTTCCCTTTGAGCCTAGCATAATCTCTGCTCAAGATAGCATAATGGTTGACCACCGGGGACTCTTGAACTCCTACCCCAGCATTTCCTTCAACCATTCCAGCGGCAACATCCATCTGCATCATATTTATGAAGAACTGATACATAGCTCCCATATCCACTTGTGGGACTCTAGCCCAACATTCCCTACTTGTGCCAGACCTTGGTTTCTCCTGATATTCGGTCTGGCATTTCCATTTGTGGTGGTGCTTCCTCCAAGATTCACTCTTCCACTTCTAGTGTCCATGTCTGTATTCAAGCCTCATGAGATACAGAAGAATAAGCTAATAGAGCTAGGATAATAGAGATATAGTATATACTTATATATAGCAAATACAAGTAAGTTACTATAGCGCTATCACATACCCCATCTTACTCTAATTCCTTAGGATTATGTTTTCAAAAATCATTTTACTTTAAAGTTTTCATTAACCTATGCTCTGATACCGAGTTTTAACATCCCCCATCTAGAGGCCAGAAACTAAGCACTACAGATGCTGTAGTCATCCATAGTACTAATTTCCGGCGACTAAATATGGCTATGTTAATAATATCCATAATATCAGAAGCACTTGAATATGAAACAAAATCATAGATGTCCTGATTACATTTCAAAACATATGTTTCACATTCAAATTACATAATCCCACAATCATTTCCCCTTGGATGACCAGAGTAGTATACAGACATAACTATCTTAAACACAACACAGTGGAATAAAACAAAACAAGAACTCCTAAATAGCTATCCGTCAACCACCTGCTCATCTCCAAAAGCTTTATTCACCAACCTACTAAGACCTGTAAATCCTAAATCCTCAGCCTACTTAAATCAATTTTGAGCACCCGAGAGTTTAGGGAAAAACATAAATTTCGAGTCATACATAAAGCCTGGTGTGAATAATACTATACATCTCGGTTGTTTGATATTAAGTGAGACCACGCCGCTTGGCGAAACGAGTTTCCCCTCACTAATATCCTTTTAAAACATATCTTTTTCAAATCATAATCCTGCAACAAAAACTGATTAAAACTGTAAAGCATTTTATGTAAACATGCATATCAGGTAACAAATGGACTATCTGTCCGAACACTATATTTTAGTTTGGCTAACTACTAACCTTTAGCTGACTCGAGCCTACCAGACAATATAATCAAAATAATCTAACACTTATTAGATACTCCTCTTTCGGACATTCTGTCCTTAATTATCTGTTAAATACTACTCTTCTGGATGAGAATCCCTAACTTAACATCTCCCAGGATAACCTGATCCTAATGGTTTTGTGGGCTCACCAATAACCTATCTGGTTACAAATATATATATATATATATATATATATATTCCTTTATGTGTGTAATCTTTATTTTAGTCTTACATGTGGCAAAACCCTACACACTGGAATTTTCGACTAAATTAGCTAGGGCTAATAGCTAATGTATAGGGCACGACCCTACACTAGTCCCATCTTGTACTCTAGTATTTGAGTCATTTTACTCAGGGTAACCTTCCTTTAAATTTTCCTTGTAAACCTTTTCATCTCAAACTGATTTAAAACCTTTAAACCAAACTTAAACAAGGAAAGTTATATACTATATGCATAACTCAAAATCACATTGCCATGATATATATACTTTACCCAAATCTTTGTTGATAAAAAACATTTAAACCTTTGAAAGTACCCCTTTCGATCTCATTGAAAGTATCACTTTCATAGCCAAATAAACCCTTTCCTTCATCTAGGCCGAAAGGCCAAAACCTTCCTTTCGAAACCATTTACATTAACCTTTCAAAACCATTAAAATACCTTTTCCTTCGAAAGTTAAAAACCTTAAACATCCTTTCTTTTGATCCTTTAAACATAGCCTTTCGAAACCATTCAAAAACCCTTCCTTTAAACCTTTCGAGATCATTTGGGAATCACCCATTAGAAACGTTCCCTAAAAACCTTTCAAAAGCATTTGGGTTCAATTTAAAAACATATGGAAGCACCTTTCAAAACCATTTAAAATTATCTCTTTCGAAACCTTTGGGTTAATCTTTAAAAATCTCTAAGGGTCATAAACAACAGGGGCGAAAGTAACTCTTTCGAAAGCCAAAAATAAAGCAAAGAAGCGATGGAGTCTAAATCATCCTTCCAAAGGCATTCAAGAAGCAGTATGTTTATTATAGAACAAAATCCTTTCGAAGGCTTTGCTTCAAAAGGTAGAAAGTGGCAGCCAAGGCTTCGACCTAGTCGAAAGCAGTTCTTTAAAACAAAGACACAACCATTTTGAAACCATTCCTTTAACCAATTTGTCCCAATTGAAGGCCTATCAAGTTGAAAGCAATATAGTCGGAAGTAATGTAGTGGAAAGCAAAGCACATGCATTTTTTATTTGAAACAAAATCATGCCTCGACCCCATTGGAATCTATGGTTTCGACCCAGTTCTTTCCTCCTTTGTCCAATTCACTATGTGCTAGGTTAATGACACTATGTGCATTGGTTTCGATGGCATAGAGGCGGAGGCTCTCAATCGAAACCCCATGTGCTGAAAGAGGCGAAACATGCTAAAAGCAAGTAAAAATTTGATTTTTAACATTTTTAAATAATCTTTTTAACTAACCTTCCTTGTTTATCAAAATCTTATTAGTTGCAAATTTTCTTTTTCTAAAAGCAATACCAAAATTTTAGAAAAACACTTTGATTTATTTACAAAATACCCCTTCTCCTTTTATAAATATATAAAACATTTAAGTCCCATACCGTAGATAATTTTATATATTCATCAAAACACTTAGGAAAATTTTAAAAAAATTCCCGAAAATCCTTTCTAATATGTTTTCTAACATATATTAATTTCAGACCCAAATTATCTACAATTTAACCGTAAATTATTTATAACCCAACAAATCATTTTCTTCACTAGAAAACAAATATAAAATCTACATTAATTCAGAAAATTATGAAAATTGAAACCCATTCCTAAAATATTGTTTCTAATCTACATCTAAATTCGCAGGGCACTTGGATATCATTAAATAGGGTTTTTACATCAAAATATATCAAAAAATCTGTATGAATAAGCATGAATCATCAAGTATATATAAATATTTTGTCCTTCAAAATCATGGCTAAACTATGCAAGATAAATTCGATTTAACCTTGAAATTGAAAATATTTAGGAAATAAGAGATGCAGTCATTATTTACCTTAACTTTTGAGATTAATGTTTTTAGATTTTAGTGAATTTGATTTTGATTTAGCTTCTTCCTTTAGTTTTCTTCCTCTTGTTCTTTAAAACGGTGGTCGGCCTCTGCTTGATAAATTTTTGTAAATGAAATGAACGTGTGGAAGTAAATTCCTAAGGGTTTAGGGTGTAATAATATCCTTCTCCCTATTTTACCCTTATCTATTTTATTTCATATTATCTCGTTTTGATTTACTCATTAACATGGCATGACAACCCTTATTAATCATAAATATCAATCCATTAATCAACCTACATTAATTAATTTAATTTAGCTAATTAAATATCCTAAATAATGTTACTAAAAATATGGGGTGTTATACCACTACACCTTGAATTCTCTCGGAGATCTAGTAGAATATTATGGTTAACTATGTTTGGTTCTGAAGAAGGCATTTTGGAAAGACCCATTGACCATTAAAGAAGACAATGACGAAAAGTTGGAAATTCTCATATGATAGAGAATACGATCCCGATTGTAAGCCTCAAGCCTTTAAGATCAGGCAGCTCTCGAAACAAATTTAGAAATCCCTCCAAAAATCAGTCCAATTCGAAAAATGGTTAATATCTAAAGTAGTGAAGTTAGGAATTTTTCTAAAGAATTGTCGAAATATGATCATTTGATTTCTCCCAATAAGAGAGAGCCCTCTTGAACACTCCAAGTGACAAGTACCCAAAGAAATTAAAGCAGAGTGAGAACCTTATTCTATCTAAACAGAGCTTATTTCGAATATTCCTAGGGTCACATATAGACTTGTCTTGCCCGAACCAACCCCCATGGAAAAGAGAAGCCTCAAAGGAAGAATTCCATGCAACTCTTGCTAAATAAATGCACGAAATGGTGTTCAACAAAGGAGAAGTTGCAAGAGGAATATTTTTTGTAAATTAGTTCTAACTCTGATTGGCACCTCACACTCATCTATTTCTTAAAGTTTTATCGACAAGTCTCGGCTCCTTATTGGCCCTTTCCTCTTTAGCATAACTTTATCTACAGAGTCTTTACACGAGCGGTGCATCCAAGCTTTGGCATTCATAGTTTCCCTTTTGGAAGACTCCATGAATGCATAAAGTGTTTCCCTTTACAAAGATAAAGTTGCAAGAAGAATCCTTTTCATAAGCCAAATCCCCACAGACAAATAAAGGGCCCAAGTTTCATTAAAGTCATTATCCCAGTTATAACCTCAAAAGTTTCAACTCCAAAAGGAGCACCTCATAGTTTTGGATCTCCGAAAGTTTAATCAGTGCACATCGGTTACTTTCATTTATGTACGTTTATTCTGGGTAATGTCCTTCGGTCTTAAAAATGTAGAGGCATCATATCAAATTAAGAAAGTAATGTTTTGGATCTAGTCCAGACGTTTAATATTCATTAAAAAGTATTAAGTAGAGCTAAAACCTCAGAAGCATACTTTTGCATACAATCAGAGAAGTTCATAGGCTTTATGTTAGTGTTAAAGGGATAGTGATGAACCTAAATACGGTAAAAGCCATAACAGACACAAAGGCTCCAGCCAATGGGAAGAAGTAAATGAGCCTAAATAGAAAGGTCGCTGATTTGGACAGTTTCATAAGTCAATCAACTCACAAGTGTGTTCCCTTCTTTAACCTTTTAAAGAAACATGTTACTTTCAAACGAACAGATGAATGATAGAAAGCATTCGAAAATCTACAAAAAACATTTAAGTTCTCCCTTGGTGTTGTCTAAACCAATAGATGGAGAAACATTGTTCCTCTATTTGGCCACCTGAAGGCTGAAGTTCAACCTTAGTAAGAAATGATAATAGTATCCAAAGACCCATATATTATATAAGCAAAATACTAGGTACAACAACAAAAAATTACCCAGTAATGGTGATGTTCATAACCAGGAAGCTTCAGCTGTATTTTATGGCCCTTAGGGATCAACCACTTTGATAATATTTTAGTAAACCCGAGACTGCAGGGAGGTTAATTAGGTAGGGTACAAAGCTTAACCTGTATGAGATATCGTATAAACCTAGGACAACAGTTAAAGGTCAAACACTGGTTGAGTTCTTCACAAAATGCACTAATTTTAAAACCGAAGCCAAAAAAGGAAGCAGTAAAAATAAACTATTCTCCTAGCGACTTTGTGATAGGGTAACCTCAAATGAACATGGGGTGGGTACTTGCTACATCTAGGTTACTTCGGACAGTCATCAGATTTAATGGGCTGCCAAACTTGCCTTCTCTGCCACCAATAATGCAGTCGAGTATGAATCCATAATTACTGGATTAAGAAAGGCTATTTTTTAACGTCTCGGAGATTTGGATGTACATTAAATAGTCATCAATCAAGTTCTTAGTCATTATCAAATCAGAGACCAGAGGTTAGCCCTTTATATTAAGCAGGTAAAGCGACCGTTTGGAGCTCTCGAGAGTCATCACATGGAAAGCATTCCTAAAGATCAAAATACTAGGGCCAATGTCCTAGCAAAATATGCAAGCTCAAGGGATATAATAGAATTTCATTCCATTCTGATCGAGATCCAAAAGAAGCCTAGCATAGAAAGGCTGCCGAAGCAAGGTAGATCGAATATAACGCTCCAAGGTTCAGCACTGTGGATGGAGTACCCTATAGACGGGACTCTCCACTTTATACCTCCTGTGTGTAATGACCTCAAAAGGTCAACCATAATTAAAAGAATCTCACGATGAGACATCTGAAGATCATTGCGATGACCAAAAATTAACAAAGAAAATACGTAGACACAGTTTCTATTGGCCCATACTTAATCAGGATGTGCAAGAACATGAGATAATTTCCAGTTTCATGCAAAGGTGCTGAGAGCTCCCCAAGGGAGCTCACCTCAACGATGAACCCTCGACCATTCGGTATCTAGGGCATCAATCTTATTAGACCCCTTCCAACTGCAAAATGAGGGCCAAAATATGCCATAGTAACAATTGACTACTTTATAATATGGTCAAAGCCGAACCCTTGGCTACCAAAGCCTCATATCAGAATATTTTCAAGATCATGGTATTATCAAGAGTTTTTCCTCGATGGCTCACCTACAAGATAAAGGGGCAGAACAGCTAACAAGGCCATAAAAGCTTGTTTGAAGAAGAGATTAAACAAAGTGAAAGGTAATTGGGTGAATGAATTACCTTTCGTTCTATGGACTTATAGAGCATATCAGGACTTCAACGAGACATTCTCCTTTCTCCTTAACTTACGAATTTGAAGCCATGTTCCCGATTGAATTCGAATCATCTCCCACCGAAGGCATTATTATAATACATAGCAAAACATATAACTCTGAGAGGAGTCATCTTATCTATTACTCGATCTTTGGGACCAGACCGCTTTAAGAACAACATAATACATTCGAAATATGACACAATACTACAACCAAGGATTTCAAACTTGGTAGACTGAGAAAGGAGATCTCGAACTTCGACAGATAATGCCCAATACAAAGATCCTTGATAATTCACAACCTCATTCCTCGAGTAAAATATAAATTAAAAGGACCAAACAGCAACATAATACCTTGGACTTGGAATGCCAAGCATCTGATACATTATCACAGTATGGAACTATTACACGAATAGAAGTTTTGCGCGTTCGGGCAACAATCAGTGGCTTAGTAGTGCCTTAGGTATGTCACATGAAACTTCAATTTTCTTAAGACTTAAGCACTTTCAAACATTGCACCAAAAAACATTTTAGTCATGATCATTGCCGTGATCAAGCAATGACATGCAACTTTCAGAAGTACATCTAAATGCTTTAGACATGACATAGCCCGAATCAAGTATTATCATGCGAATTTCAAAGCCATGCTTTTCCTTTAGCCAAGCAAATGATCTCCTCTCTCTGCAATTGCTTAGTTTTGCTTCATGGTAAGCAAATGATTCGTCTTACGACAACTACTTGATTTCGTTAAATAAATAATTTTGCCTCATAACCATTACTGAGTTTCACTAAGTAAATGATTTCACCACTCGATGGTTATTCAGTTTTGCTTCTTGCTCCTAAAGTGGTTTCGTCCTTAGATGAATTATGGAAGGAAAGAATACACCTTGTAATCCAATTTTAATCTTTTGCTTCACAAAATAGTTTCGCTTGTCGCTTGGTCCAGATGGCTTCAAATGTCAAGCATAATTTTCAAATAGTTTTGACCTCACGGTCGCAAATTAGATTTTTCCTCTTGGCATTAAAATAACTTCACCTGTCACTTAGCCTAGATGGCTTCAAGTATTAGGCATAAATTTCAAAAATTTTGACCTTATGGTATCAAATTAGATTTTGCCTCTTGGCATCAAAACAGTTACACTTGTCACTTACTCTAGATGACTCCAAGTGTCAAGCATAATTTCAAAAGTTTTAACCTCGCAGTATAAAATTAGATTATCTCTCAACATCAGAACAGTTTCGCTTGTCACGTAGTCCAGATGGCTTCAAGTGTCAGGCATAATTTTCAAAAGTTTTGACCCTATGGTCTCAAATTAGATTTTGCCTCTCGGCATCAAAATAGTTTCGCTTGTCATTTGTTTAGATAGCTTTAAATGTCAAGCATAATTTTAAAAAGTTTTGATCCCATGGTCTTAAATTAGATTTAGCTTCTCAACATCAAAACAGTTTCGCTTGTCACTTAGTCTAAATGGCTTCAAATGTCAAGTATAGTTTTCAAAAATTTTGACCTCCCGGTCTCAAATTAGATTTTATCTCTCGGCATCAAAACAGTTTCACTTGTCACTTAGTCTAGATGTCTTCAAGTGTTAAGCATAATTATCGTAAGTTTTAACCTCACATTCTCAAATTAGATTTTTCTTCTTAGCATCAAAATAGTTTCGTTTGTCACTTAGTCTAAGCGTCAAGCATAATTTTCATAAGTTTTGATCTCACGGTCTCAAATTGGATTTTACCACTTGGCATTAAAACATTTTTGCTTGTCACTTAGTCCAGATGGCTTTAAGTTTCAAGTACAATTTATAAAAGTAATGTCCTTCGGGTCTTAAATTAGATTTTTCCTCTTGGCATCGAAATAGTTTCACTTGTCACTTAGTCTAGATGGCTCCAAGCATCAAGCATAATTTTTAAATTTTTTGACCTCAGGGACGTAAATTAGATTTTTCCTCTCAGAACTAAAATACAATACATCTGGTAGATTCCTGAAAAGATTGGAAATTAAGTAGATCCTAATATAGTGAGCCATAGTCAAGTAGTACCATATAACAGGTAGATTCCTGAAAAGATTAAAAAATTGGGTTGATTCCCAATATAACGAGCAAGGTCAAGTGGTACCATGCATCCGGTAGATCCTCAAAAAGACTAGAAAATTGGATAGACTCCGAATATAATGAGCCTTACTCAAGTAGTACCATGCATCGGGTAGATCCTAGAAGATTAGAAAAGTGGGTAGATCTCCAATAATAGTAAATCATGGTTATGCAAAATCATATATTGGATAGATTCCCAAATAGTGAGCCATAACCAATAGTGTCATGTAAAAAGTGAGATATGGCCAAAAAGTGTCGTGCAACTAGTGAGCCACTACCGATCGTGTTGTGCAAAAAGTGAGTCACAGGAAGTCGACCGTGTTGAACGCACCAAGTGAGTCACAACCATGGCATTGTGCAAAGAGTGAGTCATGCTCGAATAGTGTCATGCAAAGAGTGAGCCATGGTCAAAAGTATCTTGCATGGTGCTGTAAAGTGAGTCACATTAGCCACATGCAAGATATAGGTGTTATACCGCCATTAGTAGTTTTCTATAAACCCAATACCTTTGTGAGACCAGGTCTAGATGGCTGGAGCATCGTCTTGGAGTATTTTTGCCTCTAGGCACTCATTTCAAACAACTTTCGAAACCCTCTAGATGAGATTATATTTTAAATTATTTTCGAAACCCACTAGATGAGGTTAGATTTCAAATTATTTTCGAAACCCTTTAGATGAGGATTAGATTTCAAATTATTTTTGAAATTCTATATGAAGTTAGATTTTAAATTATTTTCTAAACTCTCTAAATGGGATTGGATTATAAATTGTTGCTGAAACAAGGTCGGATCATCACGATGTTATCTTAGTAAAGCAACACTCCAGAGAGTTCTCAGAATGCTACTCTACACAAAACTCAGGAACAACTTTATCATGGGAATGGAACAAACAAGCCATTTACAAAACATGATATAGATCCATCCTTTCAAAAGTCCACCTCTTATCAACCATATAAGGTGTACTTTGAGGGGCATGTGTTACACAGTAATTTCCACGAAGTACAAATTAAGAAAAGAAAGTCCCTTGGTTTGTAGTTCTGAGACCCATCGTTTAGCTTCCATCATGAGCTCAGGGATCAAACCCAGTACTGGAGAGCATACAGGCCGCGAACATGAAATAAGGCAGAAATAAAGGCTGAAACTATTGTTCAAAATAGAGTAAGATGCTTAGCCAAGAGCAGCAACTACCAAAACCAAATGCATCTCAATAAGTTTTAACAATCAAAGGCTCAAATAGCCTAAGCCGAGATCAACGGTCAGAATAAACAAAAGATTCCAACGAGTTATGTATAAAAGTGTCGTGTCAGCAGTCCGCATTAAAGAACTTTCAACCAGATGATGACAAGTGCATGAATCAGAGCCGCCTATGGCAAGCCAAGTCATTAATCCAAGTTAAAACCCTGCACCAATAGAGGGAACTTACATTTATATAAATAGAGGACCATCTGCTATAGAAAAGGGGGTTTTGGAGCACGTAAAGAGCCACCATAAAATTATATAGTACTTTTCTATATTAGAGCTCTATTCAAACCTCATTAATGATTGAAATGCCTAGTTCAATGTAATAAGCCTCTCGGCTATATAAGAGTGACTAAAGAAGGAAAGGACAGTGGATGTAGAGACTTTTGGCCCGAACCACTACAAAAATCTCGGTACATATACCTTCCATACTTACTTTCTCTGCATGAACTATTGTTATTCTATGATGCAACAGCTCGTACCCTAGGTTTGACTACATTACGTATCGGCAGCCTCTCTGTGGATCCAACATTCTGCTTTTTGTGACATACCTCTGGACCTTGGGGTGTTAGTTTAGATGAAAATTTGCACTAATAATATGCATATATGCATATACGTTGCCTTAAGTACGCGTTTATGATGGATGTGAATTATTAAAGTTTATACATAACTTATATGGATAAAAATAACATAGTCATTAGAATGGGTAGGAATGTGAGGTCAGTAGTGTTACATGCAAGGGGATACCGGCGGTTTTGTATACATTATACTAGTGTGGGATATGTCCAACTATAGGAACCATGGAATTATATAGGTTTTCCTATAGGTGAAGGAGTACCCCCAATAGGGTTAGCTTCAATCTTTTAGAAAGGGTATTTCCATGATTGCATTAGGTAATCTAAATAGGATGGTGAGAAAGATGAGGGTTACACCTTAACGGGCTACACCTCCTACTAGTGTATGTTATGTTTAGGTCATGCACCATCATAGTTGTTTATGAGGGCAAGTCTAGATAACCCATTAGTGAGATTTTTCTAAATGAGTAGGATAGTCTAAGGAGCTAATCCTCTATAGTCCGAGGAGCTGAGCCCTCAATAGTCCGTGGAGATGAGTCCACATCGATAAGCAAACAAGTAGTAAATCCTTAAGGCGAGATAGAATACGACTAAGATGTTGTAATGCTAGTATTAGATATTAGGGAGTTACTTGGTATGCACGATGATGAGGATGTGATACTACGTTAATGATTGATCCCAGTGGTGTGTTGGGTTAGGTATACTAGCAGGGATAGTATCTAGGTCCAAAGGGTTACTATGGTACTTATATATACATACACACACACACATGCATACATACATACATATATAGTCATGGTCTACCTTGGGTAGATGAGGCATATTATACATGTACATGGAGTCGAGGCAACAAGGTAAAATAAAACAACATAACATGTGATGGGGGACAAAGACATAAACTAGTGCTATGTGTAAAATGTATAATTTACCGTTACCAGAAAATTGTTCTGACCACCTCCTCATTATAACCCGCAAGATATCTTTAAAGGTATTGGTACTTGTTCAAGGCAGGAACAGTGGTACAATAGGTTTTCTTATGCATGTTTGATACTGAGAAGGACACTAGATATTGGAAGTGTCAAACTTGGCTAATAACTATACGATTTATTATATTTTACTATTCCTCTGTAAGATATATTGATGGTGCTTAGATATGCATTTATTTATTTATTTATTTGTAGGATACCAAATCAAAATTTCACATGTTAGTGGACCTAAAATTTTCATTTAGCTAAAATTCAGGCCCACCGGGGTGCAGTTTGTCACATCTAAGACTTACAAAAGACAATGACTTAGACACATACTTCTTGAAATTTTCATTCTCTAATATTCCTTGAATGTTTTGCATCTTATCCTATATAAATTTTGTATCCTGTAAATAAAACCTGTGTATATACATAATCGTGTAGTTGTCTTCAATCAAAACACAAAAAGGAAGGATCTAATAGTACGACCAAAGATGGAGGCGAATGATATGTAGATGCATTGTTGTCTGAGATCATCGATATATGTAGATGATTTGATTGGATTATGGATGGGTGTCATTAAATCAATGTTTCAGATAATGTTATACTACATAAGTTTGTTTTGTGGATGATTGTATTGAGATGTGAATGGATGTCATTAATCCGACATTGTAGATCAAGTTACACTATACAATTTTGTTTTTAACATAGTTATGTTGTACTAGGAAAGTGGTTATCATCTTACCATATACTTTGGGTTAATATTTTGTATATGATGATACTTGAGTCATCATTAAAACTGCAAGTGAGGCATTCATTGTCAAGTAGAGATAATGTAGAATTTACCAAGTCAAAGAATACATTTTAGTCAAAGGATGTGTTTTACAACTGAGATGTCACTGGGTTTGGTACCATGTCCACTATGCTAGGACATTATCCATTTTTGAGTTCTTAGATGCATTTTGGAAGTAAGCGACTATTATATTTTAAATTGCGATTTTCATTTTGATACGGCAAGACACCATCCTATTGACTTGTCTTATCCACGGTACTATAAAGGTAAAAAGGTACAGAGCTATATTTGGAGATTTGAGAATAATTCAGATAAATTAATAGATGGATTCATTTAGTCATCCCTCGAATTAAAAGAGGATTCATAAGAGCTCCTTTGGAGTAGCGACTAAAGGGTGCATGGTTTGTGTTATATATAGGATGCACATGAGCAATGTACTACATAGCCAATCATACACTAACCCTATTTTAGGATTTCACATAGATTATAATTTCACTTAAGTCTAGGAATTTGGTTGCTTTGTTTGAACCATTGAATTAAATGGAATTACCTTTGTTCAAATGTTTGTTAGTTTATATGCCATAGAACTTAGGATA
This sequence comes from Allium cepa, assembly GCA_030765085.1. Lineage (NCBI taxonomy): Eukaryota > Viridiplantae > Streptophyta > Magnoliopsida > Asparagales > Amaryllidaceae > Allium > Allium cepa. The sequence goes on along the minus strand of CM060945.1, from coordinate 953,528,034 downwards.
CATTATGTGTATATTGAAAAGTTGATACTTAAATTTTTTGGAATTTCGAAGGGTTGATATAATATGCAAATTGATAAAACTTGAGGTTAATCGGAATTTAAAGAGCCCGATTATATTCACCAGGTTAAGACATCATTGTTTTCTTATTCTTAGGTGAAACAAAGAATTAAAGTGAACACCGTTTATGTTTTCCATAGCATCCAAAAATGAAGTGAAAGTTCATTACTGGATTATTTGGATTCGGTTAAGTACATAGTATGATGTATATGCAATTTGAAGATAATAAGGCTTTCAGTTAAGGCATTCATAGGCCAAGACTACTATTGTTGGGTATTTCGCCATCCAATGTTTGGATTAGTAGCATAAGTTGCAAAGGCGGCAAAGGTGCATGTACATTCGAGATTAGTATTAGACAATGAGTATATGTATTGGTAGTGGGGTTTGTTTAGTTGAGGTAGGATGATAGATCCAGTTAAGGGAACTCGACGAGCCGATGATAGGATCCAAAATTTCTATTTATCTCTTTTCTGGAATACTATTCTATTAGTCAGTTTGTTAGAATATTAGTTCAATTATGTATGGTTAAATACTTATTGCATATATTTATTTGATGCTTAGCCTACGGTATGTTTGGTTGCTTTGATTGTTTGAACTTAGTTGCCCGGTTTGATTTCTATAGATAGGTTTAAATCATTATTATGCTTATGGATGACACATTCATATAGATTTCATATGATGATATTAGGATGTATTGCATTCACCATAATATGTCATAATCTTTACATTCATCTAAGTGACCATATTTGCATTTTATTCAGTATACCACATGCCATAATCTTATTATATATTTGTATGTGATGCTCTATCACAATGGATGCTATGATTCTCAACCAACTATATATAATAATGATTAAAACAATCGATGGTGTTGCTAATATTTAGATAGTTGTTTGCATGGCTGATTAATTGTTATGCATATTGTGTCTATACGTTGTCATGCATGTGATACATAATGCATGAGAGCGATATAATCCTTGTCCTATGGGAATTTTGAGGATAAAATTCATTTTAAGGGAAGAGAATGTAATATCTGGTATTTTTATGGTAATATTAATAAAATAAATTAAAAAAAGGTGTTTTTAGTCGATTAAAAAATATAATGGTAAAATGGTCATTTAAGAAATGACTGAATTTGATATGGAAACCTACTTCATTGCATCCGACTCATTTTCTTGGTCAGAATGATATTTAGGTTTGTCCAAATAGAAGGCTGTACGACAAAAATATGAGCTTTTATTGTATAAAGTTAAGTGACCTTGGCCCAATATTTTTGAAATTTGAGTTTTGAATTTCAATCTCTAAACGAACACTTCCCTTCAATTATAATAGCGTCCGTTTAGAAACAACGTATGTTTCTTTTCTCATTTTCCCACCTTCTTTTTTCTGACATCACTTCCATTCACCGCCTTCAATAAAAAGGCAATAACTCTGTCAATTCTTAATGAAATCGCACAAATTTTATATCGAAACAATCATGACTAGATCCTTTAATTTTGGAAAAAAGAACTAGAGTCATTACTAGATCCCATGATTTTAGAAAAAAGAATTAGGGTGAAATTCTGGAGTTGATATGCATAATAATCAGGCCGTAGTGGATTTCGTGATTAAATCTCCAAATTCGATGAGTGGGCCTTTCTCTTTCATTTATAATCAAATATAATACTATAATAAGATAATGATAAAGTGGATACTTATTATGGGGAGAGACCGAAATTAAATGATATGTCGATTAGTTTAATCAACCACATTGGTTGATGTTTCACCGAACAAAGGAATATTAAGATTGAATGTTGATAAATATGACTTGAATTCATATTGGAGTAGATGAGTTGATAAAATTTTGAATGCATAATGACAAATTACGAAAAGAATAAATTTCAAATATATATAAAATATAATACATGCACACATATAAATGATATAAATGAATAAAATTGTTCAAAGTGAGTATTGCACACACATACACATAATACATGGAAAATTTATGATAAATCATATAAATATGTTGGGAAAATTATTTCAAAGACAATATGGTGCATTTCAAAAAATAAAAATAAATAAAAATAGATTTTAAATGATTTTATATGAAATATTTGATGTTATATTGAGAAATGAGGAGTTTATGCAAAGGATTGTGATTATATCAAAACACATGATATGAATGTATGGGAAAATCATGTAAAAATGTTTTTTTAAATCCTTTATGGTCTTTCAAGTATGAAATATAATTTAATTCTAAACTATAATGTTTTTTAGTGATATTGAAGTATGTATGGGAAAAAATTATATGGTAATATTCTTAAAGAACTAGGTGGTGAAGAAGGGAACGTGGAGATATTTTGAAATGATTTCAATGCAAACTGTTTGATGATCTTGTAGTAGAAAGATAGTAGATGAACCTACCAAAATCTAAAAGAAATCGACTAGTCTGTTAAAAAATGAGTTAGAAATCAAAGAAATAAAAGCCGAAAATGTAATATATTTAGTGAAAATCAGTAGTGGCCTTTAGGCTTTTATATATGGCCACCACTGGTCAATTGGTGGTGTAACCATCGGTCGAGTGGTGGCTGACTATTGCGTCTAGTAAACTTAGACCTAACAGGGGTGGGCTATATATACAAAGGGAACCGATTTGGGATTTTTCCAGGTTTTCTAGGTGATGTTTAGGCTATGTTTTGATGTGATTTCCTAATGTGATTTAATTAGATGAATGCATGTATAATGGATGTGTAAATAGTAGTGTGTGTGTATATAAGGTTGTTGGATATAAATATAAATGTTGATGTTCGCAGCGATCCTATATTTAAATTAGTTGCTCCTATTGATTCACTATGACATCACAGATCGTACATATCGCGTATGTGGATCGTGAGAGAATGGAGACGCCCATATGCATGCTTATATGACCTTTGGAGGACCGAACTTGCGACTATGTCTGTCGGCCAAAGTATAGTAAGCGTAGGACATGCTATATCATGTCCTTGATATATATGTGTGTGTAGCATATGCATATGTGTATATATATTTGTGTGTGTGTGTATGACGTTTAGATGAATATGTTAAGCGGTTTGGTGTAACATTGAACTTAATCGAGTAGTCAACTCTTGGATGTTGATGTTACTACTCTTGTATGTTTGTCGGTGGGTCAAGCTATGTCTGTACAAGTTAAATAGATGAAATTAATGTTATAACAATATATTTAAAGTATATGTGGAATAGATTAGTTTCACTCACATAGACATAAGTCTAACCCTTCTCCATATTGTTTTTATATGATATTGATAGGCTAACGGACTATCATTACACTAGATTTACCTATTAATAGCGCATAAAAAACATGATATTATCCTTTTATTGCATTGGTGAAGATGCTATATAACGACATGTTATAATAGCCTAAAGACATATCACATCACAATTATAATCACTGTTATATACAATATTTTACAACACTTTTTCCGCTATGAAAATATTTTCCATGGAGTTTTTAAATATTTCCACGACTTATACTATAAAATGATTTTCTATAGCCTTTTATTTTTGTCATACTGAGTTTTAATAGCACTTCTTCTTATGATTCCATAGTGGTAGTCTTTTTTTTTTGGAAAATGGTTAATGGGCAGGCCCAAGTTATACAATATAGAATACCGGGTATAAACACTTCTACTCGAATCTTGCATACAAACTTCTAACCCTAAAGGGTAGTCGACACAAAACACAATACAAAGGCCACGATCAAAAAACTCCTTCGAAAGTGAAGAAATGGCGACGAAACCACTCCAGTCTTCTCAGAACTTAGATGAAATAATTACTGCTTGATTTCACTGAGATCCAACATACCATACTGTATTATGGTGGCTTCTAAACTCTCGATTTCTCCTTATATTTGTTCTCTGGGTTCCTCGCAACAGATCTATTATCACAATCAGTAGATCTGTCCTCCTCGTGGTTCCAGTTGCCATTATTGCTGCCGTTTTGCCTTTTTGGAACATCCAGACGGTCAAAATTGCAGAGCGGCTCGTTTCTGTCATTATCGATGACATTTCTGCTGCTTTCGCCTCTTTCCCAAACAGATAAGTGATAATTGTTGCCGTTGAGCTTGCTGGTATAATATGCTCTCCAGTTCTTTGCAGGATAAGATCTGAATAATTTGCTTTTTTTGATATAGGAGGGACTTCTGCTTCATTGTTTCTTTGCTTGAAGTGTGGTAATTCCTGATAATTTCAGGTAATAAGCAATTTGTGAGGTTATTTCGATTATTATCTATTGTGTGGTTATTAAATCTAAAGCCCTGTTTACTTCCCTTGCAGGAGTTGCCCATGGTATTAGGGTAGGAATGGCCGCCTCCTGCAAGTGAACTGATGAAGTTGCTGGCTCCCCTCCTCGAGAAATCATGATACCTATGATTAGTGTGCTGAAGGTTTCTACTTTGGGGAAATTCGTTATTAAATTCCCACCTTGTAAGTATAATTCCATACTGGTAGCAAATTCTTCCTGTTCGTTAGACTCTGAAAAGAGCCGACGGAATGGTGATTTTTTTTTGCTTGCTTTGTGGCTCAGAATATGAAATTCTGTTTCTATGCCTTTCCATAATTGAATGACTTCAGTTTTCTTTTTCGAATGCAATCTAGCGTTTCTTTCTTTCCATATTTGATAAATGACAGTAGTAAGCATTGTGCTAGCTCTGTTGAATTCTTCTGATTTGATTTTGAAGTTTTTCTGAATATGTTGAATACTGTCTTTGATGTTTTGCATTGGCTTGCTTTGACATAAATTGAGCTTATTTTTAGCAATGAACCATATGTGCCTTGAGAAAATGCAATCAAAAAATAAGTGTTTAACCGATTCATTATCTGTATTGCAGAGGAGGCATTTGATTTCATAGTTATCGTTTTTGCTCCATTTTTTGCATCTGTCTCTAGTTGGTAATCCGTTTAACAATGCAAAATAGGCACAATGTGCCATCTTTGTGCAGTTTGCATTATTCCAAATAATATTGCACCATTCCATTTTTGTTTTGAACCCTTTTAAATATTCCCAAGTAGATTTAAAGGAAAATTTCTCATTTTTTGAAAGCTTCCATTTACTGCAGTTTGTTGCTAAATTTGAATCTATTTCAATTTTTTCTATGGCACATTTGAAAATTGAAGTTGCTAGGTGCTTGTTAGGTTTCCACATGTGATTTTGAATGATGCTATCCACTTTTAAATTGGCTCCTCCTAAGTAAATAAGATTTGTCCAGCCTAGCAAACTAATTAGAGATTTGCCATTATTCCAAGGATCAAACCAAAGGCTTGTACTTTTCCAATCTTTGAATTTTCTGTCCAATAAATTAATGCCTTTATTTCTGCTTTTTAAGATGGATTTCCAAGTGTGAGAATTGTGATTTTCAGCTGGCATTGTCCAAATTTTTTTGTTTTTGACATATTTACTAATCATCCACTTTGCCCATAATGATTTGCCTTCTGCCAATCTTCAAAAAAGTTTCATACTACAGGCTTCCTTTAAACCTTTGATGTTTCTTAGACCCATTCCTCCTGCCTTTCTAGATTTGCAAACTGTATCCCATAAAACTTTATGATTTTTTCCTTTCCATATAAAATTGGCACATATTTTTTCTATTTCACAAATTGCTAATTTTGGAATATTGTGAGTCTGGATTTAATACATTATGATAGCCGTGATGACAGTGTGTGTAAACTCTATTCTTCCAGCAATAGATAGTAATCTGCTAGACCAATTTTCTATTTTGCCTTGAATGATGTCAATAAGTTTAGAGTAATCCTTGGCTGTTAATTGATTTATGCTGAGTGGGAGACCCAAATATTTAACAGGCAATTGGCCCTCATGAATTTTTAGAATTTGAAGTATTTCCCCTTTGTTTGCACAATCTTTACTAAAATATGTTTTGCTTTTACTCTCATTGATTTGGAGACCAGCAAAATCTTTCAAATTCTCCAAGATTTTAACTATAGATTGGGCACTGTTAGTATCTGCATTCATAAATAAAAGCAAATCATCAGCATATAGTAAATGGGTAATACTAGGAGAATATCTATTGACTGGTCTGAGATTTCCTCTTATCTGTTCCAATTCCATTTGGATAGATAAATATTCCATTGCTATGGTGAATAGATAGAGGGAGAGGGGATCACCTTGCCTAATTCCCCTATTACTAGTAATAAACCCACAGGGTGATCCATTAATTAATATGGAAAAGGAGGCAGTATCTATGCATTCTTTAACTAAGTCACAATTTTTTTTATGAAATCCCATTTGTCTCATCATGTGAATTATAAAATGCCTGTTAATTTTGTCAAAAGCTTTGTGAATATCAATTTTAATGCAGACTTTATTCTTACAGCCCCTATTAAAATTTCTGATAAGCTCATGAGCCAAAAGAGTATTTTCAATGATATATCTACCTGGGGTGAAAGCACACTGATTTTCTGAAATCAAATATTTAAGAATTTTTTTATTCTATTACTTAAAATTTTTGCAATGATTTTGTATATAAAATTGCAACGGGCAATTGGTCTGTAGTCTCCTAGACCTGAGGGAATTTTTACCTTGGGAATTAAAGTAATAAAAGTATGATTTAAGTTTTTAAGAAGTTTACCAGATGAAAAAAATTCTTTGACAGCTTCATGTATAATAATTTTAACATCCTCCCCGTGTGTTTTGTAAAAAATTTCCCCAAACCCATCAGGGCCTGAACTTTTATCTATATTTGAGCCAAAAATAATTTTTTTAATATCATCCATCTCAACAGGGGCAAGAAGAATATCACTGCTGCTTTCATTAAGTAGAAATTTTGTTTCAATATTTGCGAAATCTTTTTTATATGCATTAGATTTATAAAGATCAGAAAAATAATTAATAGCCATATTCTCTATATTTGAGACATCATTCAGGGTAGCTCCATTAATATCTAGCAATTTGCCTATGTCATTGATTTTTTTTTCTATTTGACATCTTGGCATACAAAAATTTACTAGATTCATCATCCTTAGTAAGCTAGTCAACCTTGGCTTGCTGTCTCATGTTGATAGCTTGCACATGCAAACTCTGACTTAATTTATCTTGAAGTTGAAAAAAATGATTAACCCTAGATTTGTGTGAGCTATCAAAGTCTATAATATTTTGGATTGACTCACATTCTTCCCTAATGAGTTTAATATCATCTCTGTTCCTATTTTTGTTCCATATTTTTAAATTTTCTTTGCTATTCTTAAGAATGCTTTTAAATTTATTTTGAGCAGTACCATGTTTATTAATAATAATACTGTTTTTGACAGTATCCTTATAACTCTTGTCATATGTCCATCCATTAACAAATCTAAAAGGAATATTTTTTATAATATTATCATGACCAGAGAAAATTATATGCAAAGGGGTATGATCACTAGTTAGTCTTTCGCTATTAATACTTTGAATATATAGCAATTGAAATTTTACTATGCTATGTTTTCTATAGTGCCGTATAAATTATTTCTTTTCTCTTGACTTAATTATGCATTTTTGCACATTAGAAAAAGCATTTCAAACAGCGATAGATTTTTAAATACACAAATAAAATTTGATGGCAAAAGACATAGCAAAAATATGTTTGATGCAAAAAAACAAATCATATTTAATACCATTCTATATACTAGTCATTAACCTTCTTACATAAGAGTAGTTGAGTAGAAAAATTCAAAGTTTAGACCACAAGAAAAAAATATACATGAGAACCATGCTCCTTTAGTATTTCTCATGTCAACGCATACACAATCTAGATTTTCAAAACCTGCGATTTATATAAGTTAAATAAATGATTGAATGGGTTAGATAATAATCACACTAAGTCTTAATTGCTAATTAATCTACTTTATTTACAGGACAAAATTAAACACATATGTAGTCAAGTTATACAATGGAGAAAAGAATAGTATAAAATTTTCTATGATTATATTCCTCTAAAATGTAAGAAATGCAATTTGTTTATTCATTATGAAAAATCTCACAACACTCGGTGGATACCTAAAATGCTATAAATCTTAGAAACCTACATAACACACTTAGAAAGATAATAAACATTCTACGGATATGCAAACAACCGAAGCAAGAAAATAAACAAGCCGAGAAGCCTGTTTTAAGCATGCTGCCATCCAACCTATTTGCCCATAAAATTATCATGTAAACACCAAATATAAATTTAATATCTATTATAGCTTATGATCATTATAATATGTGCATGATAATCACATTAATGGCTTAAACTAAACCTCTGTTTCATATTTTTCAACTGATGCAATAGTTGAGTATTATAGCAATTTGAACCTACACATTTTTCAACCGAACTTTTATTTCATATTACAGATTGGCCATATTGTCTTAGGCTACGTCATTCAATTCCAAAAAATACAAAAGTAGTTTTTCCAAATCCAGTGCAAATACTGAAATTCCTTTCCATTTCATATTTTATTTGTAAGCATATCCACTTTGTACAATTTGAAACTATATATATTTTTTATTTTACCTCGGTGTCATTATTCTGAAACTCACTATGTTGTTTTATGCTATAAAAACCAACTTAATGGTGTAAGGACAAATTGGCCTAATTCAGTATACCACATGCCATAATCATATTATATATTTGTATGTGATGCTCTATCACATTGGATGCTATGATTCTCAACCAACTATATATAATAATTATTAAAATAATCGATGGTGTTGCTAATATTTAGATAGTTGTTTGCATGGCTGATTAACTGTTATGCATATTGTGTCTATACGTTGTCATGTATGTGATACATAATGCATGAGAGGATATAATCCTTGTCCTATGGGAATTTTGAGGATAAAATTCATTTTAAGGGAAGAGAATGTAATACTTGGTATTTTTATGGTAATATTAATAACATAAATTAAAAAAGGTGCTTTAGTTGATTAAAACATATAATGGTAAAATGGTCATTTAAGAAATGGCTGAATTTGATATGGAAACCTACTTCATTGCATCCGACTCATTTTCTTGGTCAGAATGATATTTAGGTTTGTCCAAATAGAAGGTTGTACGACAAAAATATGAGCTTTTATTGTATAAAGTTAAGTGACCTTGGCCTGATATTTTTGAAATTTGAGTTTTGAATTTCAATCTCTAAACGAACACTTCCCTTCAATTATAATAGCGTCCATTTAGAAACAACGTATGTTTCTTTTCTCATTTTCCCACCTTCTTCTTTTTGACATCACTTCCATTCACCGCCTTCAATAAAAAGGCAATAACTCAGTCAATTCTTAATGAAATCGCACAAATTTTATATCGAAACAATCATGACTAGATCCTTTAATTTTGGAAAAAAGAACTAGAGTCATTACTAGATCCCATGATTTTAGAAAAAAGAATTAGGGTGAAATTCTGGAGTTGATATGCATAATAATCAGGCCGTAGTGGATTTCGTGATTAAATCCCCAAATTCGATGAGTGGGCCTTTCTCTTTCATTTATAATCAAATATAATGCTATAATAACACTTTAATCTATTGATAATGATAAAGTGGATACTTATTATGGGGAGAGACCGAAATTAAATGATATGTCGATTAGTTTAATCAACCACATTGGTTGATGTTTCACCGATCAAAGGAATATTAAGATTGAATGTTGATAAATATGACTTGAATTCATATTGGAGTAGATGAATTGATAAAATTTTGAATGCATAATGACAAATTACGAAAAGAATAAATTTCAAATATATATAAAATATAATACATGCACACATATAAATGATATAAATGAATAAAATTGTTCAAAGTGAGTATTGCACACACATACACATAATGCATGGAAAATTTATGATAAATCACATAAATATGTTAGGAAAATTATTTCAAAGACAATATGGTGCATTTCAAAAAATAAAAATAAATAAAAATAGATTTTAAATGATTTTATATGAAATATTTGTTGTTATATTAAGAAATGAGGAGTTTATGCAAAGGATTGTGATTATATCAAAACACATGATATGAATGTATGGGAAAATCATGTAAAAATGTTTTTAAAATCCTTTATGATCTTTCAAGTATGAAATATAATTTAATTCGAAACTAAAATGTTTTTTTTAGTGATATTGAAGTATGTATGAGAAAAAATTATATGGTAATATTCTTAAAGAACTAGGTGGTGAAGAAGGGAACGTGGAGATATTTTGAAATGATTTCAATGCAAACTGTTTGATGATCTTGTAGTAGAAAGATAGTAGATGAACCTACCAAAATCTAAAAGAAATCGACTAGTCGGTTAAAAAATGAGTTAGAAATCAAAGAAATAAAAGCCGAAAATATAATATATTTAGTGAAAATCAGTAGTAGCCTTTAGGCTTTTATACACGGCCACCACTGGTCAATCGGTGGTGTAACCATCGCTCGAGTGGTGCCTGACTATTGCGTCTAGTAAACTTAGACCTAACAGGGGTGGGCTATATATACAAAGGGAACTGATTTGGGATTTTTCCAGGTTTTCTAGGTGATGTTTAGGCTATGTTTTGATGTGATTTCCCAATGTGATTTAATTAGATGAATGCATGTATAATGGATGTGTAAATAGTAGTGTGTGTATATAAGGTTGTTGAATATAAATATAAATGTTGATGTTCGTAGCGATCCTATATTTAAATTAGTTGCTCCCATTGATTCACTATGACATCACAGATCGTACATATCGTGTATGTGGATCGTGAGAGAATGGAGACGCCCATATGCATGCTTATACGACCTTTGGAGGACCGAACTTGCGACTATGTCTGTCGGCCAAAGTATAGTAAGCGTAGGACATGCTATATCGTGTCCTTGATATATATGTGTGTGTATGCATATGCATATGTGTGTGTATATGTGCGTGTGTGTGTGTGACGTTTAGATGAATATGTTAAGCGGTTTGGTGTAACATTGAACATAATCGAGTAGTCAACTCTTGGATGTTGATGTTATTACTCTTGTATGTTTGTCGGTGGGTCAAGGTATGTCTATACAAGTTAAATAGATGAAATTAATGTAATAACAATATATTTAAAGTATATGTGGAATAGATTAGTTTCACTCACATAGACATAAGTCTAACCCTTCTCCATATTGTTTTTATACGATATTGATAGGCTAACGGACTATCATTACACTATATTTACTTATTAATAGCGCACAAAAAACATGATATTATCCTTTTATTGCATTGGTGAAGATGCTTTATAACGACATCTTATAATAGCCTAAAGACATATCACATCACAATTATAAACACTGTTATATACAATATTTTACAACACTTTTTCCGCTATGAAAATATTTTCCATGGCGTTTTTAAATATTTCCACGACTTATTGTAAAACTATGAAATGATTTTCTATAGCCTTTTATTTTTGTCATACTGAGTTTTAATAGCACTTTTTCTTATGATTCCATAGTGGTAGTCTTTTTTTTTTGAAAATGGTTAATGGGCAGGCCCAAGTTATACAATATAGAATACCGGGTATAAACACGTCTACTCGAATCTTGCATACAAACTTCTAACCCTAAAGGGTAGTCGACACAAAACACAATACAAAGGCCATGATCAAAAAACTCCTTCGAAAGTGAAGAAATGGCGATGAAACCACTCCAGTCTTCTCAGAACTTAGATGAAATAATTACTGCTTGATTTCACTGAGATCCAACATACCATACTGTATTATGGTGTCTTCTAAACTCTCGATTTCTCCTTATATTTGTTCTCTGGGTTCCTCGCGACATATCTATTATCACAATTAGTAGATCTGTCCTCCTCGTGGTTCCAGTTGCCATTATTGCTGCTGTTTTGCCTTTTTGGATCATCCAGACGGTCAAAATTGCAGAGCGGCTCGTTTATGTCATTATCGATGACATTTCTGCTGCTTTCGCCTCTTTCCCAAACAGATAAGTGATAATTGTTGCCGTTGAGCTTGCTGATATAACTATGCTCTCCAGTTCTTTGCAGGATAAGATCTGAATAATTTGCTTTTTTTGGTATAGGAGGGACTTCTGCTTCATTGTTTCTTTGCTTGAAGTGTGGTAATTCCTGCTAATATCAGGTAATAAGCAATTTGTGAGGTTATTTCGATTATTATCTATTGTGTGGTTATTAAATCTAAAGCACTGTTTACTTCCCTTGCAGGAGTTGCCCATGGTATTAGGGTAGGAACGGTCGCCTCCTGCAAGTGAACTGATGAAGTTGCTGGTTCCCCTCCTCGAGAAATCATGATACCTATGATTAGTGTGCTGAAGGTTTCTACTTTGGGGAAATTCGTTATTAAATTCCCCTCTTGTAAGTATAATTCCATATTGGTAGCAAATTCTTCCTGTTCGTTAGACTCTGAAAAGAGCTGACGGAATGGTGATACGTTTTTGCTTGCTTTGTGGCTCAGAATATGAAATTCTGTTTCTATGCCTTTCCATAATTGATTGACTTCAGTTTTCTTTTTCGAATGCAATCTAGCGTTTCTTTCTTTCCATATTTGATAAATGACAGTAGTAAGCATTGTGCTAGCTCTGTTGAATTCTTCTGATTTGATTTTGAAGTTTTTCTGAATATGTTGAATACTGTCTTTGATGTTTTGCATTGGCTTGCTTTGACATAAATTGAGCTTATTTTTAGCAATGAACCATATGTGCCTTGAGAAAATGCAATCAAAAAATAAGTGTTTAACCGATTCATTATCTGTATTGCAGAGGAGGCATTTGATTTCATAGTTATCGTTTTTGCTCCATTTTTTGCATCTGTCTCTAGTTGGTAATCCGTTTAACAATGCAAAATAGGCACAATGTGCCATCTTTGTGCAGTTTGCATTATTCCAAATAATATTGCACCATTCCATTTTTGTTTCGAACCCTTTTAAATATTCCCAAGTAGATTTAAAGGAAAATTTCTCATTTTTTGAAAGCTTCCATTTACAGCAGTTTGTTGCTAAATTTGAATCTATTTCAATTTTTTCTATGGCACTTTTGAAAATTGAAGTTGCTAGGTGCTTGTTAGGTTTCCACATGTGATTTTGAATGATGCTATCCACTTTTAAATTGGCTCCTCCTAAGTAAATAAGATTTGTCCGGCCTAGCAAACTAATTAGAGATTTGCCATTAATCCAAGGATCAAACCAGAGGCTTATACTTTTCCCATCTTTGAATTTTCTGTCCAATAAATTAATGCGTTTATTTCTGCTTTTTAAGATGGATTTCCAAGTGTGAGAATTGTGATTTTCAGCTGGCATTGTCCAAATTTTTTTGTTTTTGACATATTTACTAATCATCCACTTTGCCCATAATGATTTGCCTTCTACCAATCTTCAAAAAAGTTTCATACTACAGGCTTCCTTTAAATCTTTGATGTTCCTTAGACCCATTCCTCCTGCCTTTCTAGATTTGCAAACTGTATCCTATAAAACTTCATGATTTTTTCCTTTCCATATAAAATTGGCACACATTTTTTCTATTTTGCAAATTGCTAATTCTGGAATATTGTGAGTCTGGATTTAATACATTATGATAGCCGTGATGACAGTGTGTGTAAGCTCTATTCTTCCAGCAATAGATAGTAATCTGCTAGACCAATTTTCTATTTTGCCTTGAATGATGTCAATAAGTTTAGAGTAATCCTTGGCTGTTAATTGATTTATGCTGAGTGGGAGACCCAAATATTTAACAGGCAATTGGCCCTCATGAATTTTTAGAATTTGAAGTATTTCCCCTTTGTTTGCACAATCTTTACTAAAATATGTTTTGCTTTTACTCTCATTGATTTGGAGACCAGCAAAATCTTTCAAATTCTCCAAGATTTTAACTATAGATTGGGCACTGTTAGTATCTGCATTCATAAATAAAAGCAAATCATCAGCATATAGTAAATGGGTAATACTAGGAGAATATCTATTGACTGGTCTGAGATTTCCTCTTATCTGTTCCAATTCCATTTGGATAGATAAATATTCCATTGCTATGGTGAATAGATAGAGGGAGAGGGGGATCACCTTGCCTAATTCCCCTATTACTAGTAATAAACCCACAGGGTGATCCATTAATTAATATGGAAAAGGAGGCAGTATCTATGCATTCTTTAACTAAGTCACAATTTTTTTTATGAAATCCCATTTGTCTCATCATGTGAATTATAAAATGCCTGTTAATTTTGTCAAAAGCTTTGTGAATATCAATTTTAATGCAGACTTTATTCTTACAGCCCCTATTAAAATTTCTGATAAGCTCATGAGCCAAAAGAGTATTTTCAATGATATATCTACCTAGGATGAAAGCACACTGATTTTCTGAAATCAAATATTTAAGAATTTTTTTATTCTATTACTTAAAAATTTTGCAATGATTTTGTGTATAAAATTGCAACAGGCAATTGGTTTGTAGTCTCCTAGACCTGAGGGAATTTTTACCTTGGGAATTAAAGTAATAAAAGTATGATTTAAGTTTTTAAGAAGTTTACCAGATGAAAAAAATTATTTGACAGCTTTATGTATAATAATTTTAAAATCCTCCCCGTGTATTTTGTAAAAAATTTCCCCAAACCCATCAGGGCCTGAACTTTTATCTATATTTGAGCCAAAAATAATTTTTTTAATATCATCCATCTCAAAAGGGGCAAGAAGAATATCACTGCTGCTTTCATTAAGTAGAAATTTTGTTTCAATATTTGCGAAATCTTTTTTATATGCATTAGATTTATAAAGATCAGAAAAATAATTAATAGCCATATTCTCTATATTTGAGACATCATTCAGGGTAGCTCCATTAATATCTAGCAATTTGCCTATGTCATTGATTTTTTTTCTATTTGACATCTTGGCATACAAAATTTTTATTAGATTCATCATCCTTAGTAAGCTAGTCAACCTTGGCTTGTTGTCTCATGTTGATAGCTTGCACATGCAAACTCTGACTTAATTTATCTTGAAGTTGAAAAAATTGATTAACCCTAGATTTGTCTGAGCTATCAAAGTCTATAATATTTTGGATTGACTCACATTCTTCCCTAATGAGTTTAATATCATCTCTGTTCCTATTTTTGTTCCATATTTTTAAATTTTCTTTGCTATTCTTAAGAATGCTTTTAAATTTATTTTGAGCAGCACCATGTTTATTAATAATAATACTGTTTTTGACAGTATCCTTATAACTCTTATCATATGTCCATCCATTAACAAATCTAAAAGGAATATTTTTTCTAATATTATCATGACCAGAGAAAATTATATGCAAAGGGGTATGATCACTAGTTAGTCTTTCGCTATTAATACTTTGAATATATAGCAATTGAAATTTTACTATGCTATGTTTTCTATAGTGCCGTATAAATTATTTCTTTTCTCTTGACTTAATTATGCATTTTTTCACATTAGAAAAAGCATTTCAAACAGCGATAGAGTTTTAAAATACACAAATAAAATTTGATGGCAAAAGACATAGCAAAAATATGTTTGATGCAAAAAAACAAATCATATTTAATACCATTCTATATACTAGTCATTAACCTTCTTACATAAGAGTAGTTGAGTAGAAAAATTCAAAGTTTAGACCACAAAAAAAAATATACATGAGAACCATGCTCCTGTAGTATTTCTCATGTCAACGCATACACAATCTAGATTTTCAAAACCTGCGATTTATATAAGTTAAATAAATGATTGAATGGGTTAGATAATAATCACACTAAGTCTTAATTGCTAATTAATCTACTTTATTTACAGGACAAAATTAAACACATATGTAGTCAAGTTATACAATGGAGAAAAGAATAGTATAAAATTTTCTATGATTATATTCCTCTAAAATGTAAGAAATGCAATTTGTTTATTCATTATGAAAAATCTCACAACACTCGGTGGATACCTAAAACGCTATAAATCTTAGAAACCTACATAACACACTTAGAAAGATAATAAACATTCTACGGATATGCAAACAACCGAAGCAAGAAAATAAACAAGCCGAGAAGCCTGTGTTAAGCATGCTGCCATCCAACCTATTTGCCCATAAAATTATCATGTAAACACCAAATATAAATTTAATATCTATTATAGCTTATGATCATTATAATATGTGCATGATAATCACATTAATGGCTTAAACTAAACCTCTGTTTCATATTTTTCAACTGATGCAATAGTTGAGTATTATAGCAATTTGAACCTACACATTTTTCAACCGAACTTTTATTTCATATTACAGATTGGCCATATTGTCTTAGGCTACGTCATTCAATTCCAGAAAATAAAAAAGTAGCTTTTCCAAATCCAGTGCAAATACTGAAATTCCTTTCCATTTCATATTTTATTTGTAAGCATATCCACTGTGTACAATTTGAAACTGTATATATATTTTATTTTACCTCGGTGTCATTAGTCTGAAACTCACTATGTTGTTTTTTGCTATAAAAACCAACTTAATGGTGTAAGGACAAATTGGCCTAATTCAGTATACCACATGCCATAATCATATTATATATTTGTATGTGATGCTCTATCACATTGGATGCTATGATTCTCAACCAACTATATATAATAATTATTAAAATAATCGATGGTGTTGCTAATATTTAGATAGTTTTTTGCATGGCTGATTAAATGTTATGCATATTGTGTCTATACGTTGTCATGTATGTGATACATAATGCATGAGAGGATATAATCCTTGTCCTATGTGAATTTTGAGGATAAAATTCATTTTAAGGGAAGAGAATGTAATACCTGGTATTTTTATGGTAATATTAATAAAATAAATTAAAAAAGGTGCTTTAGTCGATTAAAAAATATAATGGTAAAATGGTCATTTAAGAAATGACTGAATTTGATATGGAAACCTACTTCATTGCATCCGACTCATTTTCTTGGTCAGAATGATATTTAGGTTTGTCCAAATAGAAGGCTGTACAACAAAAATATGAGCTTTTATTGTATAAAGTTAAGTGACCTTGGCTTGATATTTTTGAAATTTGAGTTTTGAATTTCAATCTCTAAACGAACACTTCCCTTCAATTATAATAGGGTCCGTTTAGAAACAACGTATGTTTCTTTTCTCATTTCCCCACCTTCTTCTTTCTGACATCACTTCCATTCACCGCCTTCAATAAAAAGGCAATAACTCTGTCAATTCTTAATGAAATCGCACAAATTTTATATCGAGACAATCATGACTAGATCCTTTAATTTTGGAAAAAAGAACTAGAGTCATTACTAGATCCCATGATTTTAGAAAAAAGAATTAGCGTGAAACTTTTGAGTTGATATGCATAATAATCAGGCCGTAGTGGATTTCGTGATTAAATCTCCAAATTCGATGAGTGGGCCTTTCTCTTTCATTTATAATGAAATATAATGCTATAATAACACTTTAATCTATTGATAATGATAAAGTGGATACTTATTATGGGGAGAGGCCGAAATTAAATGATATGTCGATTAGTTTAATCAACCACATTGGTTGATGTTTCACCGAACAAAGGAATATTAAGATTGAATGTTGATAAATATGACTTGAATTCATATTGGAGTAGATGAATTGATAAAATTTTGAATGCTTAATGACAAATTACGAAAAGAATAAATTTCAAATATATATAAAATATAATACATGCACACATATAAATGATATAAATGAATAAAATTGTTCAAAGTGAGTATTGCACACACATACACATAATACATGGAAAATTTATGATAAATCATATAAATATGTTAGGAAAATTATTTCAAAGACAATATGGTGCATTTCAAAAAATAAAAATAAATAAAAATAGATTTTAAATGATTTTATATGAAATATTTGATGTTATATTGAGAAATGAGGTGTTTATGCAAAGGATTGTGATTATATCAAAACACATGATATGAATGTATGGGAAAATCATGTAAAAATGTTTTTAAAATCCTTTATGATCTTTCAAGTATGAAATATAATTTAATTCGAAACTATAATGTTTTTTAGTGATATTGAAGTATGTATGGGAAAAAATATATGGTAATATTCTTAAAGAACTAGGTGGTGAAGAAGGGAACGTGGAGATATTTTGAAATGATTTCAATGCAAACTGTTTGATGATCTTGTAGTAGAAAGATAGTAGATGAACCTACCAAAATCTAAAAGAAATCGACTAGTCTGTTAAAAAATGAGTTAGAAATCAAAGAAATAAAAGCCGAAAATGTAATATATTTAGTGAAAATCAGTAGTGGCCTTTAGGCTTTTATATATGGCCACCACTGGTCAATTGGTGGTGTAACCATCGGTCGAGTGGTGGCTGACTATTGCGTCTAGTAAACTTAGACCTAACACGGGTGGGCTATATATACAAAGGGAATCGATTTGGGATTTTTCCAGGTTTTCTAGGTGATGTTTAGGCTATGTTTTGATGTGATTTCCCAATGTGATTTAATTAGATGAATGCATGTATAATGGATGTGTAAATAGTAGTGTGTGTATATAAGGTTGTTGAATATAAATATAAATGTTGATGTTCGTAGCGATCCTATATTTAAATTAGTTGCTCCTATTGATTCACTATGACATCACAGATCGTACATATCGCATATGTGGATCGTGAGAGAATGGAGACGCCCATATGCATGCTTATATGACCTTTGGAGGACCGAACTTGCGACTATGTCTGTCGGCCAAAGTATAGTAAGCGTAGGACATGCTATATCATGTCCTTGATATATATGTGTGTGTATGCATATGCATATGTGTGTATATATATATATATATCTGTGTGTGTGTGTGTGTGTATGACGTTTAGATGAATATGTTAAGCGGTTTGGTGTAACATTGAACTTAATCGAGTAGTCAACTCTTGGATGTTGATGTTATTACTCTTGTATGTTTGTCGGCGGGTCAAGGTATGTCTGTACAAGTTAAATAGATGAAATTAATGTTATAACAATATATTTAAAGTATATGTGGAATAGTGTGACGACCCGGAATTTTCGAGCATTTAAAAGTGGAATATTTAATTGATTTTAAATATTCAAGATAATAGTTTCAACTTGAATTACGAATATCACAATTCATTTGATAATTTAATTATTGAATTTAAATAATTTAAATTGGATGGAATGTCGAATCTAGAATTTTAAGCCTGTTAAAAATAATTTGAAGGCTTGTAAAATTTATATTGACAATACAGGAAATAATAGAAGTTGCAAATTTGAAATTAGCAGTGGTTTGTTCAGTTTTGAAATTTAATATCGTTTAACTTGAATTTAAAAATAGCCTTCCGAGGCACAGTCTCGGAATTCGATGAAACTAGTTCCATTGGGTCCGTAATATGGAATTATTATCGGGTTTCAAATTTTGTAGCAATTGGAGTTGTTGTGTGAGCACACGAGATATAAACGCGCTGAAATTTAATTGATATTAATTGAAATGAAATATTTTATAAGAAAAATCATATCTAAAGTCCAACCTTCCTCTACAGTCAAATCTTCTTCTATACGCTTCCTTTCCCTTTTATTTCTAAGCCGAGCTTCTTCATTCTTCACTTTATAATTTCGTTCTAAAGAAATTAAAATGGCCGAATGATCTTTCCCCTCTTTTCATTTAAGTATCGATCCCCTTCCTTCTTCCTTCTATTTTAAATCTAAGACCTATGGCCGCAACGTGCTTCTTCAATCCGCGTACTCGATTAAAAAAGAAAAAAAAAGAAAAGAAAAGGGGGCAGCCGCTTAGAAATCAAATCAATTCAGCTCGAAGACGAATCTCGTGATTCACGTATCGCGATCCAGGCCGAGTGACGAAGGGAAATCGAGAGGCGTGCGAATTGGAATTCGCGAGCGACAGGTCGCGACTACTGGCGACTTTGATGCGAGGCAGGGAAGTGGGTTGGGCAATCGGCTAGGGAGGCCGCTAGTTCGATTTTGGGGTCGCGATGGAGGAACTGGCGGCAACTCGAAGTGCGAGCTTGAGTTCGAGCGCGAGAGGCCGGTCGCGAGCATAGGGATCGAGTTGACGTTGGCCTAGCTGAGGTATTTATCTTTATTGATTGATATCTGTATGTTTATTCTCGTAAAAATATCTGTAGAAAAGAAATTCCCAATATGTGACATATATATACAAGTATGAATAAATATACTGGTATGTGAGGTATAAATTACAACTCATTTAATTTCAATTTGCATTCCAGTTTAAAATTTGATGCTGGATTTGAATTTAATTTCAGGAGTTTTAAAAATATAAATATAAGCACAGAGGAAAAAAAAATATTTTAACCTATATGGATTCCAGATTGTTATCAAAATAAAATAAATATATATTTTTTCAAGGTTTGGGAAGATACAGAGATTTTAAATATTGAGAAGTATATATAAAATTTGATTTTTAACCTATATAGATTATTTTTTATAAATATATAGTTCAAAAGAATAGATTTATCCATTTTAATTCTACTGATATATTTTTGAAACAATATTGTATGGAGATAACTTTGTTTGATAAACTTAATTAAACTTTATGCTAGATACGAAGGATTATTTAAAAGGAAAAATTAGATTAAAACGAATTATTAGTTAGTAAATTTTTGGTTAACTAAATTCATCAAATTGAAAATTTAATTGCTAGTTAATTTAATTTGTTTATGGGATATCGTAGATGTTAATAAGTCATATTGTGCAAGGTTAAAACTAAATCATTAGTTGATTGAATTTTATTAAAAAGAAAATGAACAGTTGAGTAAATTTTTAGCCAATTAAATAATTTAATAAATTGTAAAATTATTATACAAGGTCAAGTACTGTGAAGAAATAGACCGGTCTGGAGAGGATTGCATAAATAAAATCAAAGGTGAGTTAATCTCACTCAGTTTAAATTTAAATGATTAAATTTAAATAATTGTTTGAATGGCTGAATTGACTGATGTGGTATAGTATGATATTTTGGAATTGGCATATTATATGGTGCTAACATTTGTGGATGCAGGGAAAACAGGTTGGAGGGATCCAACTGGACCCCTCACATTTATTTAAATTATTCCATATTCTCTGTTGTGATTATTTGATATCTCATGATGAGTTATATTAGTATATTGAATGTTATGGTTGATTGGATATTTAGGTATAATGAATTACCAAATTATATGAATTGGATTGTTGAAAGAAATTAAAAAGAAGTAAATCTGTAAGCGAAATAATTATAGAAAGTTTGAATAAATTAAGAATGAATTGAAAAGAAATGGAAGTAATATGAAAATAATACTAAATAACTTCGAGTATGAAGAGAAATGGAATTTTGAATAAAATGAAATTGATAAATTGTAAACTTAAGTTATCAATTAAAGAAATAAAGAATTATATAAAATTCAAAGTTTAAATTTATTTAAAAGAATAAGGAAGTAATTGAGATATCTAAAATTGGAATTTTTAGTTAAAATATTTTTAAATCATAATCAGGAAAGGAAATCTGAAATTAATAGATTCTGAATAAAAAGAGAATAAATTGGAAATCAATTAGGGAAATTGATTTAAGTTGGGATTTTCTCTGGATAATCAAGTACATTTTTTTAAGTAAATTTTTAAATAAATTTAAAGGTTTTAAAGTTGTTGTAAAAAGCAAGTTTTGGCTAATATTTAAATTCTAAAAGAAGTATTTTCTCAAATCTATTATAGTAGTAATTATTTAAAGAGTGACTTAGTATTTTGTTTTCAAAAGTAAAAACCTGGTTTTATATTTTATAAAGTAACCTTATTTTCTCATATAGTATGTATTTTTAATAAAATTATTTAAGTAGTTTTAACTTAAATGTTTTAAAGTATATATATATATATATATATATATATATATCAAAGTGAAGTGTTTTAAATTATTTTAAAAATCTAGTTTTGTGCTTGGTGACTTCAGAGAAGATATAAAATATTTGGGAAAGTTTATTCTGAAAGGAAGTTGGTTTTGAAACTGTTTTCAAAGGATTGAAAATAGAAACATATCTTTGAGGATACTTTGAGATAAATAAATAGTTTGAAATTATTTATTGGTTGATGGTTGTTTGTGAATATTAATTGATAGTTAAATAACCGACTATCAATATTGGACAAATGCGCTGATCGTTTCGAAGAGACCGGGATCGAGATTTATTTCTCGAAAACCACTTCGATCCGGTTTGTACGTTTCGTGTAAACGATTTTGGATTCGAAGATGTAGCAGTGAAGAGCAAGGGCTAGTCGCTACTAATCCTGAGGATATTTCCAAAATGGATGTAGTAGAAATAGTGCCTTCGGTTCCGTTCGAACCCGGAATGGACTTGTATGGATGAATGCTTGCGAAACATCGTCAGATGGGCGATGGGCATTTTAAGTGAAAACGTTCTAAAGGTAACGCTTAACCTCAAGCCTCATCAAAAGGGAATGACTGAAAATCAGGGGATATGCAGCAAGGTTAGGTGGGTCATACCCAAGCAGGACAAGATAATTCCCCTGTCTAGATGTCCCTTATATATATTTCGGCTTAGTGGGTGGTTGGTCGCGCCAACCACGGGGTTTATCTTGTTCGGGACTGTTCAGTAAGGAATGGTTCCGGCCTTGTGTTGCAGGGGATGAAGGGAGTAGTCCTCGGTACTGTGATCTAGACCACGTACTGTGACAGGTGGTACCCCAGTGCCTAGTCATTGTTGGAAATCCATTTTCCCTACGAGCCTTGTACGAGTTTTGTTTGTATTACCCACTTTCGTGGCCAGTAGCTGGAATTTAATAGATGTAACAATTTCGGCTATTTTATAAGTATTTGTATATAGACCCTATTATAATATCAGAGGATTTCTATAAAAATTGTTTTAGCTATCGTAAGGTAAAAACCCGACATGTTTATTTGTGGCGAGGTCTTACGAGATGCTTTTGTTTTCAAAGGATTTTTGAAACTTTAATAATCAATTGGGTGTGATTTTCTCACGCTGGTAATCCAGACTGACTCGGGTGTTATTTAACTGTAATGCTCGGGTCAGACCGAGTATTATAGGATACAGGATATGATGCTGTGGAGCTCAGGAGACGAGCTGGATGACGATACGTATAGTCGTACTTGTTATATATATATTCCGCTGTTTGAGTTGTTGTATATTCATTGTATGTTATTGATGTGAGCTGTGACTGATGTACTCTGATGATGTAATATATGTAAACAGATATATTTGATTTTGAGTAAAGAATATTTACTACCTATTATAGTTTATCCCGCTGCGATGGTTAGATTCTGATGTTGATTTTGTTTTCTCCTCTTCTACCTCTTCTTCTTAAACCCAAATGGTTCGTATTTCTGTGCAACTTGAGTTGATTGTTGTAGAATAGTATTGACTCAAGGGTTACGGATTTGCGGGTCGTTACACTTGGTATCAGAGCATAGGTTTATGATAACCTTGGCTCTGGTGGGAATTACTCATAGAATAGAGTCTATGGTACTCTATAATGAGTTTGAGCGTATTAATATATATGAGCGCGTATTTGTTAGTGAATATAAATTGTTTTAATATTGTGTTGATTGATTTATTGAGTGGCATATGAACCTTCGTCGGCACAGTCTGCGCAACTGTATTGAAGGAGTTTCTAAACACTTGAATAGAACAATTGACACGGTATTGTTTTAAATGTGGGTAAATGAAATAATTTTACCCAAAATATATTTTGATATAAATAAAAGTTTTGTAAACTATTTAGCTAATATATGGTTGCTTGGATGTTAGGAATGATAATATTAAAGTATTATCATTTTTAAGGAAAATTTAACTAGAAATTGTAAATATAATCAAAGATTGAGAAGATAAATTCAATTATGAAATGAAATTCATAAATGTGAATTATATATGTAAATTATAAATTAAAATATAACCAAATAAGAATTTGTATGAGCATAAGCTATGCAAATAAAACTATAGTAAAATTGATTTAAAGCTGGATTTGGGAATTTAAATCCCGGAAATTTGGAAGTGTTTGTCAAAGTATTTGAAGATGAATAATAACACAATTGTTTTGGAGGAACTTCCGAAAGGAAAATTATTTTAAAATGGATTTTGGAAGTGAAATAGCATTGAAATCACTTGGATTATTGGAAAATAATTCTGATGATGACGGCCGCATCATCAGTTTTCATTTTCGAATTTCTGAGTGACAGATTGCTACCAAATTTGATTTGTTCAGGAAAAGCTGGTTGTTTGAAAATTTCAAAAGGAAATTTGTTGAAAATAAAAGCCAGGATTGGATTAAAATTTTTGAGAAATGTGGTTTGAGATATTGGAGATTTCAAAATGATTTGAAGCCAAAGCCGGGAGTTTAAAAAAAAAATTTGATAAGATAAATTGTAAGCTTATAAAATTGGGATGAGTTTTAAATCAGGAAGGAAATATAGGCTTTGAATGTTGGAATTAAAATTTAAAGAGAAAAGTTGAAAATGAAATTAACTTGGATTTGAAAATAAAAATTTGACTGGATTGAAATTAATTGAATAAGCTGAAAGAATATCTAGTTGTATTCGAATTGAGTTGAAATCGAACTAAGTTAAATAAATACGAGTTAAAGTAAAATTGAATTGGAATAAGAATTCAGTTTAATTGATGAATTAAATTCTTACCTGGATAACTGGAAAATAAGTTGGATAAGAAATTAATTGGGTAAGAGTTAGATTGAGTTAAATAAATCAGAATAGCATATAAAAGAATTAAAAATGCATGGAATAAAATAGTAATGGGATGGTTTGTATTGTGAATAAAATCCAAATATGTGGAAATAAATTGGATATGGCCTTGTAATCAATTGAGTTAAGCTGTGCATAAAAGAGAAAATTTACTTATACAATGACAATGCTCTTAAGTGTAAAATTTGAATAAATTGAGGTTAATGGATATAAGCTAAATGAATGAAGAAAAGTTGAATTGAATTCAACTTAAGACCAAGTTTAATGATATTGGGTGGAATTTAAACCAAGTAAAAATAAATTTGGATCGGAATAAAATTTGGTGGGTTGTAAATAATATTTAAAGCAATAAAAATTCACAATGGATTGAGTGGATAAACTAATTATATTGAATGATATTGCTTGGTTGTTTTGAGCTAAATAAAATAGTTGGAATAAACAAATATGGAATGACATGTAAATAAATGGATTGTAAATGGTTTGGATGAACTAGTTTGGTTAATAAAATAAAATGCAAGTGAATGTATTCAAATGTGATATGCAATGAAATGGGAATATATAGATTGAGAATAAATTTGAAAATGAAATAGAATTAAATATAAATTGAGTTGGAGTCAATTTAAATTGGTTATAAACATAAATACTTATTTATTCACATAAATCTTGTTGAATTGCATAGAATAAATTGATTTTGGATGTAAATGGAAGTAGTTAAAATTCTATGAATGAATGGAAGTAAAATAAATTGATTTTGAAAGCAATTGAATAAAATATGAGTTCAGTTTGCTTAAGAATAAATAAAATGTAAACGATTGAGTTTTAAACCATTCAAACTGATGAGATTGTATATGAATGGATTGAAAACCCTTTGAATTGAGTTAAAATGGTTTGTAAGTTAATTGAAACAGTTGAATTGGTATGAAAACTATATGAATTGCTTACGGAAAAATGTTTGGTATGAGATTCTTTTAGAATTTGTATGTTTTAACTATTGTAAATAAGTGAAATATAGTTAAACTGCGTATATTTGGCACTTACATGTTTAAATTGAGTAAGTACAGGTACCTGAAGGCCGAGTGGCTGGATTCGGTAGTGCTATTTGCTAAAAATAATAAGCCGCTTGCCTAAAATGCTAAATAAGGTACGCCTATGCAATACAAATAGGAAATATGAACTGTTTTTGGTTTTTCCGACCGTGTGGGTCGATGTATATATATTTATCTCTTTTGTCAAATTGCAAAAGCTCCTCCGTACAAAGGGGACTCTGCCAAAAATTTTCAGAAATTTTGGGAGTTAGAAAATTTTTGAAATTTGTTTTGAAAAATTTTGTTAATGACAAAACTATTTAGAATTGGAAACTAAAATAAGTTAGTAAATGAAATGAATTAACGTAATGACTTAAATTAGTTATAAATGAAGGATAAAATTTAAAAATTCAAAGTTAAAAATAAATGAAATACATATGTAATGTGGAAATCGATTTGAATAGAAATAAGTATAAACTAAAAGAGATAAAGAGAAATAAAGATAAGAAACATATAAAATGTTTATACTAATTTAAGAAAGGAATGGTAAATTTTAGATTGGAAATTGATACTACCAATGTAATTTAAGTCAATATTGGAATGAATAGATGTTGACATTTTGTGGGGAAGTCAATAAAATGTTTTGGAATATTGTGTTTGGATATTATTACTAGGTAAGATATGCAGGTAATATAAAGGGAAAGGAGAATTGGATTTGATTTCAAAGGATAAATTTGAAATGCTCGCAAAAAGGTATGTGTTTGAATTTCTTTGAAACTGGATTGAGTTTTTGGATCGAGCCACTTGGCTTTTTGTTTTCCTTTTGGATTTGGGAGGCCGTAGAGCCATTTTTGTAGTAGTACCGAGCTAGCCGCACAAAGGAGACGCTGGCGAAATTTTTCGGAAATTTAGGGAGTTAGAAAAATATTTGAGAAAATTTTGATAATTCAAAATTTGGTTTTAAATTGAAACTTGAATGGTTAAACAAATGGTATGGTTTGGAACTAGAGAAAGGTTTGGAAGTTAATAAGAATGATAGTGGACCTCTTATAAACGATAGTTGGTAAGTTGTTAGAAACTATTTGGTTTTGGAAAAGTAACGGGTTGGGCCATTCTTCCTAGTTAATAATTTCGGAGACGAAATTCTTTTAAGGGGGAAGGAATGCGACGACCCGGAATTTTCGAGCATTTAAAAGTGGAATATTTAATTGATTTTAAATATTCAAGATAATAGTTTCAACTTGAATTACGAATATCACGATTCATTTGATAATTTAATTATTGAATTTAAATAATTTAAATTGGATGGAATGTCGAATCTAGAATTTTAAGCCTGTTAAAAATAATTTGAAGGCTTGTACAATTTATATTGATAATACAGGAAATAATAGAAGTTGCAAATTTGAAATTAGCAGTGGTTTGTTCAGTTTTGAAATTTAATATCGTTTAACTTGAATTTAAAAATAGCCTTCCGAGGCACAGTCTCGGAATTCGATGAAACTAGTTCCATTGGGTCCGTAATATGGAATTATTATCGGGTTTCAAATTTCGTAGAAATTGGAGTTGTTGTGTGAGCACACGAGATATAAACGCGCTGAAATTTAATTGATATTAATTGAAATGAAATATTTTATAAGAAAATTCATATCTAAAGTCCAACCTTCCTCTACAGTCAAATCTTCTTCTATACGCTTCCTTTCCCTTTTATTTCTAAGCCGAGCTTCTTCATTCTTCACTTTATAATTTCGTTCTAAAGAAATTAAAATGGCCGAATGATCTTTCCCCTCTTTTCATTTAAGTATCGATCCCCTTCCTTCTTCCTTCTATTTTAAATCTAAGACCTATGGCCGCAACGTGCTTCTTCAATCCGCGTACTCGATTTAAAAAAAAGGAAAAAAGAAAAGAAAAGGGGGCAGCCGCTTAGAAATCAAATCAATTCAGCTCGAAGACGAATCTCGTGATTCGCGTATCGCGATCCAGGCCGAGTGACGAAGGGAAATCGAGAGGCGTGCGAATTGGAATTCGCGAGCGACAGGTCGCGACTACTGGCGACTTTGATGCGAGGCAGCGAAGTGGGTTAGGCAATCGGCTAGGGCGGCCGCTAGTTCGATTTTGGGGTCGCGATGGAGGAACTGGCGGCAACTCGAAGTGCGAGCTTGAGTTCGAGCGCGAGAGGCCGGTCGCGAGCATAGGGATCGAGTTGACGTTCGCTTAGCTGAGGTATTTATCTTTATTGATTGATATCTGTATGTTTATTCTCGTAAAAATATCTGTAGAAAAGAAATTCCCAATATGTGACATATATATATATACAAGTATGAATAAATATACTGGTATGTGAGGTATAAATTACAACTCATTTAATTTCAATTTGCATTCCAGTTTAAAATTTGATGCTGGATTTGAATTTAATTTCAGGAGTTTTAAAAATATAAATATAAGCACAGAGGAAAAAAAAATGTCTTAACCTATATGGATTCCAGATTGTTATCAAAATAAAATAAATATATATTTGTTCAAGGTTTGGGAAGATACAGAGATTTTAAATATTGAGAAGTATATATAAAATTTGATTTTTAACCTATATAGATTATTTTTTATAAATATATAGTTCAAAAGAATAGATTTATCCATTTTAAATCTACTGATATATTTTTGAAACAATATTGTATGGAGATAACTTTATTTGATAAACTTAATTAAACTTTATGCTAGATACGAAGGATTATTTAAAAGGAAAAATTAGATTAAAACGAATTATTAGTTAGTAAATTTTTGGTTAACTAAATTCATCAAATTGAAAATTTAATTGCTAGTTAATTTAATTTGTTTATGGGATATCGTAGATGTTAATAAGTCATATTGTGCAAGGTTAAAACTAAATCATTAGTTGATTGAATTTTATTAAAAAGAAAATGAACAGTTGAGTAAATTTTTAGCCAATTAAATAATTTAATAAATTGTAAAATTATTATACAAGGTCAAGTACTGTGAAGAAATGGACCGGTCTGGAGAGGATTGCATAATTAAAATCAAAGGTGAGTTAATCTCACTCAGATTAAATTTCAATGATTAAATTTCAATGATTAAATTTAAATAATTGTTTGAATGGCTGAATTGACTGATGTGATATAGTATGATATTTTGGAATTGGCATATTATATGGTGCTAACATTTGTGGATGCAGGGAAAACAGGTTGGAGGGATCCAACTGGACCCCTCATATTTATTTAAATTATTCCATATTCTCTGTTGTGATTATTTGATATCTCATGATGAGTTATATTGGTATATTGAATGTTATGGTTGATTGGATATTTAGGTATAATGAATTACCAAATTATATGAATTGGATTGTTGAAAGAAATTAAAAAGAAGTAAATCTGTAAGCGAAATAATTATAGAAAGTTTGAATAAATTAAGAATGAATTGAAAAGAAATGGAAGTAATATGAAAATAATACTAAATAACTTCGAGTATGAAGAGAAATGGAATTTTGAATAAAATGAAATTGATAAATTGTAAACTTAAGTTATCAATTAAAGAAATAAAGAATTATATAAAATTCAAAGTTTAAATTTATTTAAAAGAATAAGGAAGTAATTGAGATATCTAAAATTGGAATTTTTAGTTAAAATATTTTTAAATCATAATCAGGAAAGGAAATCTGAAATTAATAGATTCTGAATAAAAAGGGAATAAATTGGAAATCAATTAGGGAAATTGATTTAAGTTGGGATTTTCTCTGGATAATCAAGTACATTTTTTTAAGTAAATTTTTAAATAAATTTAAAGGTTTTAAAGTTGTTGTAAAAAGCAAGTTTTGTCTAATATTTAAATTCTAAAAGAAGTATTTTCTCAAATCTATTATAGTAGTAATTATTTAAAGAGTGACTTAGTATTTTGTTTTCAAAAGTAAAAACCTGGTTTTATATTTTATAAAGTAACCTTATTTTCTCATATAGTATGTATTTTTAATAAAATTATTTAAGTAGTTTTAACTTAAATGTTTTAAAGTATATATATATATATATATATATATATATATATATATATATATATATCAAAGTGAAGTGTTTTAAATTATTTTAAAAATCTAGTTTTGTGCTTGGTGACTTCAGAGAAGATATAAAATATTTGGGAAAGTTTATTCTGAAAGGAAGTTGGTTTTGAAACTGTTTTCAAAGGATTGAAAATAGAAACATATCTTTGAGGATACTTTGAGAGAAATAAATAGTTTGAAATTATTTATTGGTTGATGGTTGTTTGTGAATATTAATTGATAGTTAAATAACGGACTATCAATATTGGACAAATGCGCTGATCGTTTCGAAGAGACCGGGATCGAGATTTATTTCTCGAAAACCACTTCGATCCGGTTTGTACGTTTCGTGTAAACGATTTTGGATTCGAAGATGGAGCAGTGAAGAGCAAGGGCTAGTCGCTACTAATCCTGACGATATTTCCAAAATGGATGTAGTAGAAATAGTGCCTTCGGTTCCGTTCGAACCCGGGACGGACTTGTATGGATGAATGCTTGCGAAACATAGTCAGGTGGGCGATGGGCATTTTAAGTGAAAATGTTCTAAAGGTAACGCTTAACCTCAAGCCTCATCAAAAGGGAATGACTGAAAATCAGGGGATATGCAGCAAGGTTAGGTGGGTCATACCCAAGCAGGACAAGATCATTCCCCTGTCTAGATGTCCCTTATATATATTTCGGCTTAGTGGGTGGTTGGTCGCGCCAACCACGGGGTTTATCTTGTTCGGGACTGTTCAGTAAGGAATGGTTCCGGCCTTGTGTTGCAGGGGATGAAGGGAGTAGTCCTCGGTACTGTGATCTAGACCACGTACTGTGACAGGTGGTACCCCAGTGCTTAGTCATTGTTGGAAATCCATTTTCCCTACGAGCCTTGTACGAGTTTTGTTTGTATTGCCCACTTTCGTGGCTAGTAGCTGGAATTTAATAGATGTAACAATTTCGGCTATTTTATAAATATTTGTATATAGACCCTATTATAATATCAGAGGAATTCTATAAAAATTGTTTTAGCTATCGTAAGGTAAAAACCCGACATGTTTATTTGTGGCGAGGTCATACGAGATGCTTTTGTTTTCAAAGGATTTTTGAAACTTTAATAATCAATTGGGTGTGATTTTCTCACGCTGGTAATCCAGACTGACTCGGGTGTTATTTAACTGTAATGCTCGGGTCAGACCGAGTATTATAGGATACATGATATGATGCTGTGGAGCTCAGGAGACGAGCTGGATGACGATACGTATAGTCGTACTTGTTATATATATATATTCCGCTGTTTGAGTTGTTGTATATTCATTGTATGTTATTGATGTGAGCTGTGACTGATGTACTCTGATGATGTAATATATGTAAACAGATATATTTGATTTTGAGTAAAGAATATTTACTACCTATTATAGTTTATCCCGCTGCGATGGTAAGATTCTGATGTTGATTCTGTTTTCTCCTCTTCTACCTCTTCTTCTTAAACCCAAATGGTTAGTATTTCTGTGCAACTTGAGTTGATTGTTGTAGAATAGTATTGACTCAAGGGGTACGGATTTGCGGGTCGTTACAAATAGATTAGTTTCACTCACATAGACATAAGTCTAACCCTTCTCCATATTGTTTTTATATGATATTGATAGGCTAACGGACTATCATTACACTAGATTTACCTATTAATAGCGCACAAAAAACATGATATTATCCTTTTATTGCATTGGTGAAGATGCTATATAACGACATGTTATAATAGCCTAAAGACATATCACATCACAATTATAATCACTGTTATATACAATATTTTACAACACTTTTTCCGCTATGAAAATATTTTCCATGGCGTTTTTAAATATTTCCACGACTTATTGTAACACTATAAAATGATTTTCTATAGCCTTTTATTTTTGTCATACTGAGTTTTAATAGCACTTCTTCTTATGATTCCATAGTGGTAGTCTTTTTTTTTGAAAATGGTTAATGGGCAGGCCCAAGTTATACAATATAGAATACCGGGTATAAACACTTCTACTCGAATCTTGCATACAAACTTCTAACCCTAAAGGGTAGTCGACACAAAACACAATACAAAGGCCACGATCAAAAAACTCCTTCGAAAGTGAAGAAATGGCGACGAAACCACTCCAGTCTTCTCAGAACTTAGATGAAATAATTACTGCTTGATTTCACTGAGATCCAACATACCATACTGTATTATGGTGGCTTCTAAACTCTCGATTTCTCCTTATATTTGTTCTCTGGGTTCCTCGCGACAGATCTATTATCACAATCAGTAGATATGTCCTCCTCGTGGTTCCAGTTGCCATTATTGCTGCTGTTTTGCCTTTTTGGATCATCCAGACGGTCAAAATTGCAGAGCGGCTCGTTTCTGTCATTATCGATGACATTTCTGCTGCTTTCGCCTCTTTCCCAAACAGATAAGTGATAATTGTTGCCGTTGAGCTTGCTGATATAACTATGCTCTCTAGTTCTTTGCAGGATAAGATCTGAATAATTTGCTTTTTTTGATATAGGAGGGACTTCTGCTTCATTGTTTCTTTGCTTGAAGTGTGGTAATTCCTGCTAATATCAGGTAATAAGTAATTTGTGAGGTTATTTCGATTATTATCTATTGTGTGGTTATTAAATCTAAAGCCCTATTTACTTCCCTTGCAGGAGTTGCCCATGGTATTAGGGTAGGAATGGCCGCCTCCTGCAAGTGAACTGATGAAGTTGCTGGCTCCCCTCCTCGAGAAATCATGATACCTATGATTAGTGTGCCGAAGGTTTCTACTTTGGGGAAATTCGTTATTAAATTCCCCCCTTGTAAGTATAATTCCATACTAGTAGCAAATTCTTCCTGTTCGTTAGACTCTGAAAAGAGCTGACGGAATGGTGATTTGTTTTTGCTTGCTTTGTGGCTCAGAATATGAAATTCTGTTTCTATGCCTTTTCATAATTGAATGACTTCAGTTTTCTTTTTCGAATGCAATCTAGCGTTTCTTTCTTTCCATATTTGATAAATGACAGTAGTAAGCATTGTGCTAGCTCTGTTGAATTCTTCTGATTTGATTTTGAAGTTTTTCTGAATATGTTGAATATTGTCTTTGATGTTTTGCATTGGCTTGCTTTGACATAAATTGAGCTTATTTTTAGCAATGAACCATATGTGCCTTGAGAAAATGCAATCAAAAAATAAGTGTTTAACCGATTCATTATCTGTATTGCAAAGGAGGCATTTGATTTCATAGTTATCGTTTTTGCTCCATTTTTTGCATCTGTCTCTAGTTGGTAATCCGTTTAACAATGCAAAATAGGCACAATGTGCCATCATTGTGCAGTTTGCATTATTCCAAATAATATTGCACCATTCCATTTTTGTTTCGAACCCTTTTAAATATTCCCAAGTAGATTTAAAGGAAAATTTCTCATTTTTTGAAAGCTTCCATTTACAGCAGTTTGTTGCTAAATTTGAATCTATTTCAATTTTTTCTATGGCACTTTTGAAAATTGGAGTTGCTAGGTGCTTGTTGGGTTTCCACATGTGATTTTGAATGA
Source organism: Allium cepa (assembly GCA_030765085.1). NCBI lineage: Eukaryota > Viridiplantae > Streptophyta > Magnoliopsida > Asparagales > Amaryllidaceae > Allium > Allium cepa. The sequence goes on along the minus strand of CM060945.1, from coordinate 953,494,705 downwards.
TGCTATCCACTTTTAAATTGGCTCCTCCTAAGTAAATAAGATTTGTCCAGCCTAGCAAACTAATTAGAGATTTGCCATTAATCCAAGGATCAAACCAGAGGCTTGTACTTTTCCCATCTTTGAATTTTCTGTCCAATAAATTAATGCCTTTATTTCTTCTTTTTAAGATGGATTTCCAAGTGTGAGAATTGTGATTTTCAGCTGGCATTGTCCAATTTTTTTTTGACATATTTACTAATCATCCACTTTGCCCAAAATGATTTGCCTTCTACCAATCTTCAAAAAAGTTTCATACTACAGGCTTCCTTTAAATCTTTGATGTTTCTTAGACCCATTCCTCCTGCCTTTCTAGATTTGCAAACTGTATCCCATAAAACTTTATGATTTTTTCCTTTCCATATACAATTGGCACACATTTTTTATATTTTGCAAATTGCTAATTCTGGAATATTGTGAGTCTGGATCCAATACATTATGATAGCCGTGATGACAGTGTGTGTAAGCTGTATTCTTCCAGCAATAGATAGTAATCTGCTAGACCAATTTTCTATTTTGCCTTGAATGACGTCAATAAGTTTAGAGTAATCCTTGGCTGTTAATTGATTTATGCTGAGTAGGAGACCCAAATATTTAACAGGCAATTGGCCCTCATGAATTTTTAGAATTTGAAGTATTTCCCCTTTGTTCGCACAATCTGTACTAAAATATGTTTTGCTTTTACTCTCATTGATTTGGAGACCAGCAAAATCTTTCAAATTCTCCAAGATTTTAACTGTAGATTGGACACTGTTAGTATCTGCATTCATAAATAAAAGCAAATCATCAGCTTATAGTAAATGGGTAATACTAGGAGAATATCTATTGACTGTTCTGAGATTTCCTCTTATCTGTTCCAATTCCATTTGGATAGATAAATATTCCATTGCTATGGTGAATAGATAGAGGGAGAGGGGATCACCTTGCCTAATTCCCCTATTACTAGTAATAAACCCACAGGGTGATCCATTAATTAATATGGAAAAGGAGGCAGTATCTATGCATTCTTTAACTAAGTCACAATTTTTTTTATGAAATCTCATTTATCTCATCATGTGAATTATAAAATGCCTGTTAATTTTGTCAAAAGCTTTGTGAATATCAATTTTAATGCAGACTTTATTCTTACAGCCCCTATTAAAATTTCTTATAAGCTCATGAGCCAAAAGAGTATTTTCAATGATATATCTACCTGGGATGAAAGCACACTGATTTTATGAAATCAAATATTTAAGAATTTTTTTATTCTATTACTTAAATTTTTTGCAATGATTTTGTATATAAAATTGCAACAGGCAATTGGTCTGTAGTCTCCTAGACCTGAGGGAATTTTTACCTTGGGAATTAAAGTAATAAAAGTATGATTTAAGTTTTCAAGAAGTTTACCAGATGAAAAAAATTCTTTGACAGCTTCATGTATAATAATTTTAAAATCCTCCCCGTGTGTTTTGTAAAAAATTTCCCCAAACCCATCAGGGCCTGAACTTTTATCTATATTTGAGCCAAAAATAATTTTTTTAATATCATCCATCTCTACAGGGGCAAGAAGAATATCACTGCTGCTTTCATTAAGTAGAAATTTTGTTTCAATATTTGCGAAATCTTTTTTATATGCATTAGATTTATAAAGATCAGAAAAATAATTAATAGCCATATTCTCTATATTTGAGACATCATTCTGGGTAGCTCCATTAATATCTAGCAATTTGCCTATGTCATTGATTTTTTTTCTATTTGACATCTTGGCATACAAAATTTTTACTAGATTCATCATCCTTAGTAAGCTAGTCAACCTTGGCTTGCTGTCTCATGTTGATAGCTTGCACATGCAAACTCTGGCTTAATTTATCTTGAAGTTGAAAAAATTGATTAACCCTAGATTTGTCTGAGCTATCAAAGTCTATAATATTTTGGATTGACTCACATTCTTCCCTAATGAGTTTAATATCATCTCTGTTCCTATTTTTGTTCCATATTTTTAAATTTTCTTTGCTATTCTTAAGAATGCTTTTAAATTTATTTTGAGCAGTACCATGTTTATTAATAATAATACTGTTTTTGACAGTATCCTTATAACTCTTATCATATGTCCATCCATTAACAAATCTAAAAGGAATATTTTTTCTAATATTATCATGACCAGAGAAAATTATATGCAAAGGGGTATGATCACTAGTTAGTCTTTCGCTATTAATACTTTGAATATATAGCAATTAAAATTTTACTATGCTATGTTTTCTATAGTGCCGTATAAATTATTTCTTTTCTCTTGACTTAATTATGCATTTTTGCACATTAGAAAAAGCATTTCAAACAGCGATAGAGTTTTAAAATACACAAATAAAATTTGATGGCAAAAGACATAGCAAAAATATGTTTGATGCAAAAAAACAAATCATATTTAATACCATTCTATATACTAGTCATTAACCTTCTTACATAAGAGTAGTTGAGTAGAAAAATTCAAAGTTTAGACCACAAAAAAAAATATACATGAGAACCATGCTCCTTTAGTATTTCTCATGTCAACGCATACACAATCTAGATTTTCAAAACCTGCGATTTATATAAGTTAAATAAATGATTAAATGGGTTAGATAATAATCACACTAAGTCTTAATTGCTAATTAATCTACTTTATTTACAGGACAAAATTAAACACATATGTAGTCAAGTTATACAATGGAGAAAAGAATAGTATAAAATTTTCTATGATTATATTCCTCTAAAATGTAAGAAATGCAATTTGTTTATTCATTATGAAAAATCTCACAACACTCGGTGGATACCTAAAATGCTATAAATCTTAGAAACCTACATAACACACTTAGAAAGATAATAAACATTCTACGGATATGCAAACAACCGAAGCAAGAAAATAAACAACCCGAGAAGCCTGTGTTAAGCATGCTGCCATCCAACCTATTTGCCCATAAAATTATCATGTAAACACCAAATATAAATTTAATATCTATTATAGCTTATGATCATTATAATATGTGCATGATAATCACATTAATGGCTTAAACTAAACCTCTGTTTCATAATTTTCAACTGATGCAATAGTTGAGTATTATAGCAATTTGAACCTACACATTTTTCAACCGAACTTTTATTTCATATTACAGATTGGCCATATTGTCTTAGGCTACGTCATTCAATTCCAGAAAATACAAAAGTAGTTTTTCCAAATCCAGTGCAAATACTGAAATTCCTTTCCATTTCATATTTTATTTGTAAGCATATCCACTTTGTACAATTTGAAACTATATATATTTTTTATTTTACCTCGGTGTCATTAGTCTGAAACTCACTATGTTGTTTTATGCTATAAAAACCAACTTAATGGTGTAAGGACAAATTGGCCTAATTCAGTGCAAATGTCAAACGATACAGGAAAAAAGTTGACACACGTTCATTTTTTTCTCAACTTATGTGCACAGATTGATAAACATTCTACTCAGCAAGAAAATGCAGACGATTGTGAATTATTATGGCATTTAAACATGAAAAACATTGTACTAATACGCAGATAACTGAAGTAGAGGATGATGATTCAATACAAGGAACCCAAGCAAAACAAACAAACGGAACCAAAAATATGCAAACGACAAAAGCAGAGGTTGATAGGAATTTTTTTTTTAAAAAAAAAAAAAACCCAAGAGAATCCGATGGGTTGGTAAACTCCCGATGAGGGTACAGTAAAGCCATCCGCTGATCCAAGCCTCCATACGCCGGGTAAATTTATATAGCATAGGAAAGCGCATATAGGAATCGAAGCTGGATCTTTTTATCAGAACTCAAGCTTGTTTCCACTGCGCGGCACCTACGGACGATAGAAAAATATTTGTTAAAAGCAAATCTAACTCGATTATTTAAATTGAAAGAGATCGATTACCTTTATAGAAAAAGTCAACGCCAGAAATATTTTCCAAAGATGATCAACTACCTATACACAAGTAGGACAATTAATTCATAATTTCATATTTATATTTTATAAGTTTATTTAACAAAAAAAAACAATAAATATGTTACTAGATGTTGATTCAGTTACAAGATTCATAGTAGCTCAAGGTATTGTAGATCCAAAAATATCTTTAATGCGTTCAAACTAACCAGCAGGTCTCCACAAACCTTCGTTTGTAACTTTTGCAACATCTATCCAAACTCTAGCTACACTCTCTACCAATGGAACAAAATAGACCATTATTTTTAAGCCATTGAAGTCACACATCCCTTAGCAACTATATTTCTCATTCCGAAAACATCAATCAACTTGCAACTTTTCGATGTGGAATTTACACTCTATCAAGTAACCTATGTAATTTTCAATAGTTGATTTAGATTACATCTGACTATTGACCTTTAACTAAATTTGAAACAATTTTGAAACATGTTACCTTACAAACAAACTAAATTATCTTTACTACTAATAATGAGAATTCTAACAACTGATTTCAACCATGTCTTTATGGATTGCCGAAAATACCCTTCAGCATGTGTTACTCTTCATCGGTTACCCTAAATCATTATCAGCTCCCAACCCCTTTTCATCCGCTTGACCTCCACCCTCCATTCTTTCTAAATTTCCTAGATCAAATGCATAGCTCCTTGCCGTCCTCGGAAGTTTCGCTGCCATCATTCTCTAATTGAATCGCAGCACCCGATTCACTAGCGCAGCAATCAGGTCATTTAGATTGTTTCCTGAAAGAAGAAGATTCTGTAGTTTCAGAATTTCAACTGGAATAGTTCCTGAAAGGAAATTCGAACTCAAGTCTAACTCAAGTAAAAAAATTCACTTGCTCAACTCATGTGGTATTTCTCCTATCGGTCTATTTAATGAAATATGCAAATTTTCTAACTTTTGAAGGTTACCAAATTCATGGTGAATAGAGCCATCGAATAAGTTATTCGACAAATCAAGCATGGAAAGATTGCTCCATAACTAAATTTCAATTGAATTTTTTCCGCGAAGAATTTGTTGCTGAGATTAAGGTATTGAATTCTATGATTTATACTTAAATTTTCTGCTATTTCTCCTTGAAAATGATTGTTGGAAACTATTACTTTATGATGTGCTAAACATGATCCGATCAGAGTAAGAAAAGTACCATTAAATCGATTATGTCTGATTGCAAAAACAAATAGATTATTTCCATTGCACAAGTAATGTGGAATTGTACCATTAAGTTTGTTGCCTGTAAGATCAAGCCCACTCAAACAAATAGCTTTTCCAAGATACCAAGGTATTTCTCCAGTCATATTATTGCAAGCTAAACTAATATATTCAAGTTTCTGTAGTGTGGCTATATCTTTTGGAATCTCTCCACTTAAGAAATTGTTATAGGGATGCAACTGAACTAAGTTGCTCAAGATTGAAATTTTAGGAGCTATATATCCTTCAAACTTATTTTTAAACAATAGTAGCTTCTTCAGACTCTTTAGTTCATAAATCTCTATTGGAATCGATCCAGAGATTAAATATTCACTAACTTTAAGTTCAGTGAGAAGGCTATAATTACCTAACTCATGAGGCAACAAACCATAGAGTTTATTATCGGAAAGAAACGAATATTCCAAGTTCTTGAGCTCGCCAATTGACTTAGGAATAGAACTAGTGAGTCGATTTCCCCACAAAGGTAGAGTAGATATAGATTGAAGCATACCGATATTCTCAGTTATACTACCATTGAAATGATTTTCAGAAAGCAACAGCATGCTCAAATTCATCAGTGTACTTAAACTTTTTTGGTATCTCTCCCACAAATTCATTGATATCAAGATACAACAACTCAAGCTTGGGAAGTATTGAAAATAAACTTTTTGACATTTTTTTATTGTTACTTATATCTGCTTATTTCTACCTTTTTTTAAATGCTAGAACGTTTAAGCTTTTACAATATTTAATAGATTATTTTGGCAATTTTCTTAAGGATTACCTAAATTTTGATTTTTTTCTACTCTCAGTCTTATTATACATGGTTGGTTGGATTAGAAAATAATAGTAGCAAGTGCATTTCTCTACCTTTTGGCTGCTTTGTATTCTTTTGTATTTTGTTAACTATATCATCCATATACACAACAGCTGCACGTTGTTACTAAAAAGACCATGCTAATAGTTACGCCTTTTAGATTATATTAATAAATTGTTAATGTTTGGAATTGAAAATACAAAAATGTGAAATATATGTGACTGACACTAGAGAAATCATATGATTATCATGTACATATTGTGAATTCGTTTGTCTTAAATAGTTTTATTTTATCCGATCTTTGATTCAGATGGGGAAATAGTATTACTGCACATATGTTACTCTTTATCGAGAAATGTGGTTGATTGTATGAAGTTAACATATTTACAGTAAATAGATATGGTGTATTTAGTATTTAGATTAGTTCATTAAATTGTTGTCAACTCTACATTGTATTTTAGTGTTTTCGTTTTCAAATGCAAAAGTAAGAAAAAAATAGAATATGTAAAAATGAAATGTATCCATGAAAAGCGCTGCATTTGAAATTTATTTAGTTCTAATCTTCTTTTCAAATCATTTTCAGAAGTTTTAATTTTTTTTTTCAAGCATTAAAATTATTGCTGCCACTTGAAGTTGAATTTTTCGATTGAAGTCAAAATATCCAAAATAGTCTGTTTCGGTACTTATATTCAATTGCCTACTTAGTCTGACAGCATAGTCGCACATATCAATCATTTCCTACAAAATTGTACGCATATCAAATGACAAAATTGTAAAATGAGTAATCAAAATTGCTAAACTTTGGAAAGGAGTATCATAAAATCCTGCATCATTCAATATTTTAGAAGTTTGCTGCTAGATTTAACAATACTGAAGTTTGATTTGGACCATAGTGTCCAGTTAATAAGGCATTACAATTAGCAGGATGGTTTCATAGTTGGTAAGAGAGGCTGAGAATAGATAATGTATAAGGTAGAACTTTCTATGTTGAGAACTCCTTATGAATTCATGAAAGACTTTCCAAAGTAAGGAAAATAATAATGTTGCTTGCATTCTTACCTGAACTTTATCTGTCCCTTCAGGAAGTATTTTCCCCATTTAAAGTGATACAAGCCTACAAAGATGCTGAAGTTTGAGTCTCAGTGCATCACAATCTGTCTGACAAGCTCACCTCTATTTCATAAGTGCAACAAGACCAACATTGGAAAAAAGGACCATGATTGTCAACGCAGCCACCAAAAGCTCTTTCTATCCCGATGCGTAGAACTTGGTCATGTAGGATTTGAAGTTGTGGGTTGAGTTTCCTTTTTCCATTGTAAAAGAATCCTCCAAGTTATTAGAGCTTTTGCAAAGGTATACCTTAGTACTTACACATTAAGTTTGGGAAATACTGTGCTTCTTTTGGTTGTATTATATGCCCAAATTATATCAAAGCTATTTTATTCTCTATTTTGATTTTGGCTGCCAGATTGCATTTGTACATATCAAAATAATTCTCTCTGACATGCATCTTCCATTTCTATTTCCTTACTTAAATAAAACAAATTGATTTATATTTTTTCACGTCTGCTAACTAACAAAGAAAACAGAAACTGGCGATGATGACATCAGCAAAAAATGTTGATTTATCGTTTTTTTGCGAAACCCATGCATGGAGCACAAGAGTAAAGGAGCAGTAAAGAAGGAAAAATTGATGTAATATTACATATTATTTACATGTTGATCAAGTACGTCTGTATCTGCAACATTGCATCTTCACAAATATAATCCTCTCCGTATGCAAACATGATGGGCTTAAATTATCAGACCACGTATACCTGGGTCAATGACAATGGTTTCACCATGTTGGAAAGTTAATTTTATTGGCTCAAGCAAAGGATTGAAGTGAAATCTCGAAACCTTTGACGCTAGCTTCTGTCCGAAGCATCGTTGATTATCAGAATTTTTATTAGATTTTTAGCCTAACTATTAATGCTTGAAACATGCTGTAGCATTCATGTGGAGTCGATCCTTTTCTCCGATGATGTTGGGTACTTGAACATTAAGTTGATTGCTTTTTTTCCCTCTAAAAATAAAGATAACACCATTATCTTCAATACTATATATAGACAACCTTTATCATGTTTCCTGATCAGGATGTTCTTTTAAAACTTAACGATGATGCATTCCTCCTTGGATCATTTTGTATTTATTATTTTTTCATATATTTGGTAGTAACTAGATGCTATAGCAAGAACCAAATTTCAAAACTCATGCCAAGTCAAGGCACAAGATGTTGTTTACTAATATATATATTAAGCGGCGTTCACCATGCTGCTTAAGTATTTCCCGTTTATGTACAATAGTCAAAATTTTCTGTCTGTATACGATATACTAATATCAATATTCATATGCATAATGTGAATATGATGTATATTTTCACAATGTATGTGTGTGAGATGTACTAATGTCCAATTTTATGCACAATGTGAAAAGGTTGAACAAATATTACTCTAAATAGCATTACTTTGTCGATATTTGCTCAGCTTTTCACCAATAATATGTATTTTTCTTTGGAATAAAAGGAGTTTGGTGCATGCAAGAGTAGGTGGAGTACTGCGTCCACTGACCAACATCCTTCAAATTGCTAGGTATATACTTTACGTTCAATGTTTACACCCTATAAGACAACTCTCGACTTCTTTAATGTTCAGTTTTATGCCAGTGGGAAGACATCCGATGTCTCTATGTGGTTGGGGAAAAAATTGGTTGGTGAGTCGGTGGTCGATAAATATGTCCAGGCCATACCAGTCACTTCAACAACCGTCTCCATTTTTGGCCTATAATTTTCTCTTACACTCTGTCTCTACTATGAACCCTTCTGTTCGAAGTTAATTTATTTGTTATGGCATAACTACATTTTCTTATGGCATAAGAGGATGAGTCTATAAATAGCTTTATATTATAACTACTCATATACATATATAATGTGAAAGAACTTTGGAGGAGACAAACATGAAATACTTAAAAGTGGAACTAAAAATGGTGATTTCTTCTATTTTGTAGTATTTTTTTACTATTTTTGATCTTTTTTTTTATGGTTTTGTCTATTGAAAACTATTGAGAAGCACAAGGGCATAACAATTCATCTACTACTAAGAAAAAATTCAATCCATTTTAGAGTTAAATCAATAATTATGTTGATTTTTGGTTTAAAATGAAATGGGAAATTGATCAGCTTTTATCCACTATGAAATATTTATTTGAATGATTTTGGATTTCATAGTATCATTTTAGATGGGTACTATTGTTCAGGTAGGAAGATCAAGCATGATATGCAATAATTTTTAACATCCTCTATTCATTTTCACTTTTAGGTTTAAAGGAAGTGGTCAACAATAGTTATATGTAAAATATTACTACTTACATTTGATTTTGAATTAGAGTAAAAACACATTATGGATTCTAAATGAATGAATTTTATATAATATGATATTTTTAACATTACTCATTCTAGCTAATTTTAACAAGGTCAAGGAAAGACCTCAGCGCAGGTGGGAAGACTTGAGAAACATGAGATAGAAGAAAAGAGATGCGGAAATTATGTTGAAGTTAAGAAAGATAAAAGGAGCTTAATTCATCTTTTGTGCTACAGGTACATTTTAAGTTGCATCTTCATCCAGTAAAATCTACAATGAGTGGTATAACTAAACTGGGATTAAATATAATTCTTTTATAGTTTGTCAATATCTTCACTCTGTTGAAAAGAATGTGTAATAATTGATTTAATATAAACTTCAATTTTTTAGTAATTTACTGTAAACAACTTCCTGTTGTTCCATTGATTTCTAATAAAAAGTATACATTTCATATTTGTTTCATAAAATTTGATGAAATATATAATTGAGCGAAAGCCAATGTATATCTTATATAACATGATCATGAAACCAAATGAAAATTTCCCCTTTAACATTTGTTTAAAGGCTAAATTTGAAGTACTGACCGCTTCACTATTATTTATATGCTTCACTGGATGTTTAACTACTTCAGAAAACTCCTACCGTATTGGTAATGTATAGACATATTTTCTCATATCACTTCTTATTATCATAGTTTACTAGAGAATTTTGAAACCGTTATTACTCTTTGATTTTTGACTTCTAAATGATACTTTGTTTATGCATGGAAAACCATAATTTAGCTATCCGCTGCAGCCTACAACTACCTACATATTGATAATCTCTTATCAATGTTACATATATCTGATGTGATACCTTAATTCCAATACATGACAGGATGAAGCTTCTGTTACCATTGTTATCAATGAAGGAAGGCTTGGCTTGAAGCAGCATGTCTATTTTTGTTGTATATACCTTCGTATATATGTAAATACTATAAAAGTTAGGTTAGTGTTATATTTGCAGGCCAATTGTTAATTGGTGAACGTGAAATTACATTAAGTTAGCTCCTTTCGGTTTGTTTGTTATGCTTTTGTAACATTTTTTATATCCTTCTATAATTTGTAGAAATTAAATTGTGTAAATATGACTACAAACGAATGAATAAAAGTAGTTAATAAAAATTTTCTATGAGAAAAGTATGTACCATAATAATGGAAAAAATGGTCACCAAGGAATTTTATCATTACGCATTTATTGTTCAGCAAGCTATCATTATGTTTTATTCCAATAGAATTTATCAATACCATGCGTTGTTACTCATATATCTTCAATTTGTTACCATTATATACATCTGATAGCTTTTATTAATGAGAGAGGGTGAGTTAACTATACCGCTTTAGACAAGCAGTTAACTTTTCTGAGCAATATTATCCCAAGGGTTATCCGATTAGCAAGTGCGTTGTTGATTGGTAGATGAGTGGAAAGCATGATAATGGTGGTTAGTAATCAACTGTATTTTAGTTCTTACAGATTTGTTACAAGCTACTGCCGTTAACATCAACTTTGAAAAAGCATAGAAAAAACAATTACATCAATTTAAGTGTTATAATTTTTATGAGGGAAGTAATGTAAAGGAAAATTCAAAATCTATACACTAGCACCAAGTAGTTTTATACTTTAGCAAGTACTAATGGGGTTCTGAGGAAGTGAGTATGATAGGAAGTCCGATCTTTATGGTTGATAGGAAAAATTCTCTATATGTTAATATGGTGGTTTAAAACTTTTAAAAAAAGAGACAATGCAAGTTTTCTAAGTTCTAAATTATTGAAAATTCTAATTTTAATATTTGCTACATTTCTTTAGATATTCATGTAATGGTTTATTACTTTCTTTACATGTTTGATAATTTCCTAAAATAACTTAGTCTCATTCACATTTTGGTAAAACGATTGATTTGTGTATGTACACGTATAAAAAAATGCAATATTACGTACATGTAAAAGTCATTTTGTAAAATAATAAAAACATTACAAACAACGTTTTCTAATACAAACAACGTAAATGATGTATGAGAGACTACTGGCCATGGAGCACTAAAAAGGATGAACCAGGTGATCTAGCAACAAGACATTGTGATTAGGCCCACCTGAGCGTGCATATATACTCGTGTATTAAAATGTTCATTCATCTCAAAAAAATTGTATCGGTTATTTGAAACACATTACTTTACAAACAAAATATTATTTGAACTACACATATATTATCTTAGGAGTTGTGTTTGTTGAAGGACTGAAAAGATGCTTTAGTGTTTACTTTCTCAATGATCATTCCACTTATCAATCGGAGTCTCCGTCCCTGAAGTGAAGAAAGAGGAGCAAGAACTCTACTTTTTTTGGGGCCATGCTACTTTGCTACTAACTGCTTCTTTGACATATCTCATATTATTTGTTGGCTTCTATAAGAAGGCCTTTATTTTTTTGGGATTGTCTATCAAAATTAGAATGGAAGATGGTCCAAGATGAATAGCAAGTTGTTTTGGATCACTGTGGCATATTCGTCCTTCGGCTTTTAAATCTTAGCTTCACATCCAATCAAACAGCTCGCATTTTATATCTTTACTTCCAATCTATAAAAGAAACATATTTTTATTTATATACTAATTTATTTTTATTATGTGATAACGCTAGCACTGATATAGCTTTTGTAATCCTTGGAGGAGTGGGTTGAATAGATGAATTGAAAAAATACTATGTCAATTATGTTTCCTTCAAAATTCTGTACTAGTTTTGCAATTTCTTTACAAAAATATTAGCAGATTTTAGAAGGATCCTGACTTATAATACATGTTTATTTTGGTAGCATCAAACAATTTAAATGACATTAAAGCCATGTCATATACTAAAGAAGCAGTTCTAAAATATAGCTTTATAAATTTATGATTTAGGAAATCAAAAAATATTTATTTATGTATGGTTGTGTGTATAGTACTCAATAGTTGTAACTACAAATCTTTTACATTAAGACTATATACGGGTAATTTAAAAATGTTATTATAGATTACAAACATACATGTAAGCAACGATGATATTTAATTTGTTACACATGGTTTTGAAGTTTACACAACCATATAAATTTCTCAAATTCACAAAGACAGCTTCATGTACTAATTAATGCATCTGCTGTCTACAGTGTATGAAAGTGATAATGTCATAAACTAAGAAAAATTGAAAAGTAATCTAGTTCGTGACACACACACACACACATAAAACTCTCATAATTGCATCTAACTATTGCTTTACATCTTCCATTATCTAATTTTATTTCTAATGGTAGGTGGATAAACAGGTTTACAACTTTCAAATATGAACCAACTAAAACACTGTTCGTGTACTGTGTAGGATGGCTGCAACCTGGTATATAAGATGGAAACATGAGAATGACTCTCGTTTAAGTTTTAATACGTGTTCAATAGGCCTATGGTCATTCTGCATCAAGCATCAATCAATTTTTTTGGTTAAAGAGGAATAAAAAATGTTTGCTTTACTAGTATGAATTAGTTTTTATAATTAATTATAACTTTTAAACAGAAGTTTAAAATAAGCAGCTTCAACTGAATAACACTACCAAAATTCTCGATAGTAATTCAACATTTAACATCAAAACTAAAACTCATTCGAATATAATAAATGTTAATTGATCTAGATCATTTTGCAAAAAAAAAAAAAAAAATGGTTTCATTATCCTTTATATGTAAATTAAATGACGATCTGACTCTATCCCTAGCACCTGTCTCTCTCTATTTAGAAGCCATATTCTACAAACAAGAAGAAGAAATCAAGAAAAGAAGACGAGGACTCAATCCACTAGTTTAAGTCGGCATATATAAAAACCTTAATGTTCATTACCGTTCTACAAAATAATTGTGAAAGAAAGGAATATGATATTAAATTGATTGAAATACATTTATTCTTTAGTTGTCTGATATTGCGTATTCATTACATGTTCCAAAATTCACTTCAGTGCATGAACTGACCCACGTGACATCTCTACTCAAACATCACCATCTCAACGAGATACAAATGCATAACGGCTCTTCCCTTCTTGGAAGGAAGCTATAATAACCAGACCTCCCCATGAATGGGCAAGCCAAGTAATGCTCCCTATTGTGCCATAGACATCAGCACATCAATGGTGCGACCACCCACGAAGTGGTCGCGATTCAAGCACCCATGGTGTATTGCCCCATTGGGATGCACGAGCCAAGCAAAGCTCCCTTCAAATTTGGGAATAGTGAGGCATCGATAGTGCAGCCAACCATGAAGTTTTCCAAATTCAAGCATCCATGGTGTATTGCTCCATGAGGATGCGTGAGTCAAACAACGAATTCTTTCATGCTTGAGGCATCGATGAACAGATGGCTCGACCACTCATGTAGTGTCCTCGATTATTCACCTATGATGTGATGCTACACTTCCCTAATAGAGGGACAAGACATAGGTACATCGATGGCCTGACCACTCATGAACTGATTTCAATTAAAGCATTTTTTGTGCATTGCTCCATGAGGATGTACGAGCCGAAAAACTCTCCCTTCCGTACTAGAGACATCGACAAACTAATGACACAACCACCTACATGTGGTTCCGATTCATTCACTCATGACACTGCTCATCCTCTAATAGCAGGGCAGGGTATAGGTGCCAAGATGGATATGATTATCCACAAAGTAATTTTGACTCCATCATCGCAATGTTCGCTTAAGCCAAACAAGGCGGCCTCATCTCAACAAAGCATGTCCAATAAAGAACTGCCGACAACTGCGTTGAAGTGGCCTTGCAACACAAGGGCCCATCGTCTGACAATGTGTACCTCCCTGCGAATTCTTGTCAAAAGACACATGCTAGTTGGGAACAAGTCATCCTGGAAATAATGCCTAGTACTTACCCTTTGTTTTTTTCCTGATTATATTTACATCATTTTACATAAAGTATGTTAAGTCTACATTCCTGGTTATATTTACATCATTTTACATGAAGTATGTTAAGTCTACGTATTTGCTTAACAAACCGAGAGCCATTTGAGTTGTTCAAAAATAAATGATGATGGACTCACAACATAAAGGAAAATACAATGGAAAAGCATATACTTCTGTGAAATACTTTTTACAATGTAAGCATACAACAAAATGACTAAAGAAAATAGATCCATCATCTTCGAAATAGAAAATAAAGTTGATAAAAAAAACCAAGTTCGATTTCTACCATGCGCTTCACTATCTTATATGAATTTACCCGAGATATTGAAACTTGGATCAGCGGGCGGCTTTACTGTGTCCTACTTAGAAGTTTACCGGCCTACCGGGTTCTTCTGGGTTTGCAAAAAAAAAAAAAAAGAGTATTGACTGCCTTACAAAAACTGAAGCACACACCTGCCCCTACTTGATGATCTAGAAATCAATCAGATATCATCACCGTGTCAACCTTTGGACCCAAAGACGGGGCATTAGTGGAGCCTATAAGAGAAGCGATCTGCTTTGGTGTCAAAATCGATGGAGGATTTTAGCATGCAATGGTCATCTCTTCAGCCACCTCCTTTCGAACCTTAGCATATTGGTGGGCCTAAAGGAAGCTGACGACTATTGGTAGGTGTAATTTGACCACAAAGATCGTCTTCAGCATCTTGGTCAATCCATCACTCATCCACCATGGACTTCTCTATCTTAAAAGTCCAAGTTTCCAATCTCTTTCTCCATCTCCTCCAACTGAGTTTTCCGCTGACCCATCTCCATCACTGAACCCTCCAGATGAGTCACCTTCTCAGCTCGTTCCCTCTTCCTGATGTCCCTAGTCATTGTGTGGTATCTCATGCTACTTCCACCCTTATGACCCTCCTTCTTAGTAACCACTAACTTCCCTTTCATTAGGAGCCTTGCCTTAATCAGATCGACCATGCACTTATTCATTGCTGTAATCTTCTACTGAATCCTAAGAGTGCAAGACCTGACCGGATAAAGAGTGATAGAGTTAGGGGTATCCACTAGAGGCAATTATATAATTTTTTACATATATATAACTCGATAACCAATCTTGTTCATATAATGATACTTGATTTCTACTATATTTTTTTTAATATTATAGTATAAGTATTTAACTAATTAATTTAAAGTATATTAAATGGTAAATCCTTAAATGATAATTATGTGATAGTATTTACAATATATTGTAATCATGATCATTTTATCACATTAAAAATTAACATAATCTTTTATAAGTGACTAGTCATGATGTTTTGGAAAAGGATATCGATTCATCCTTTAGACTAGAGTATGTAATGTTCTGTAAACGTCGTGCAACATATTACTCATAGCTACTAGAGGCACCAAGAGATTACATATTGATAATTATTGGATAACCTGGAATGAATCACGATTTTTCCATTGGTTAATATAACTAAGATCAAACATAGAATCTAGAAGGGATGATATTACAAATTTCTTTCGACTTGAGAATAGTGTCAAAAATCAACGTGGACACTCCACTTTGATTATAGTTAAGTTATGGTATGACATCCACCGAACGATTATAGGTACGTCTGAATTAAAGTATTGGAAGCGAAACACTATTGAATAGAGAATTCATCTATTTAGTTATATGAGGTTAGTATCATGGTCAATTATATTCAATTCAAAATCAAAGTCTTCAGCCAGAGCAATACAGTTAATAAAAATAATTTTCATTATTGAACCAAGGATTTTTTAGTTTGGACTAACCAAGATGAGTGTGGACGATATTGGAATTTTGACCAAAACTAAACTCAAGTCTTATTTTGATATAGCTTTGACGAGAGCATTGGTGTGGACAATCGTTACTTCCAGGTACCACTTATTATAGTAAAATTGGATGTTATCGAAAATATATATAAGTGAAAAATTCAGTCAACATGTCATAACACTAGTTAAGATGATGTAAGAACGTTAATATTTGAATTGTTCAATATTAATCGCTGACTGAATTTGTACCTTTGAGTCGTACAACCGTAAGGGTGAATACTTTGAAAGAATTAATTAATTTATAACCATCATAAATTAATTAAATTAATTATTGTCTATGAAATATTACTTATTAAATTTATTTAATTATCTAATGAAGTTCGTGTATAAACGTTATATATGCCCACATCGATATACAATATCGATAGATTGTTTAAATTGGATTTAATGGATTAACTACTAAGTGGCTTTGGGAAATTTTTTAATCCTACATTGCCTCTTTTATGCAAGTCTATAAGTGATGAAGGGTGGAGAGTATTTGATGAGGTTTAATGGGGAATTTAAGCAGGAAGGTTTTAAAGGATGAAATTGAAAGGTTTCAATGTTTCTTATAGAACAAATTTTCTTTCATTCATTCATAGATTCTGTAAACAATTTCTTTTTCTTATACTCTCCTTTCTCTCCCCGTGCAATATCCATGGCCTCCCAACCATGAAAATTTTGTAAAATAGAATCAAATAAAATTAAATAAATACAAAGATTGTACTTAAGATTGTTGCAAACTCTAGAGATGATTCAATTGGATCTAGGTGTTTTATTCTTCATCAAAGGTGTGATTGTTGGCTTCATCATTAGAAAATTTTCCAGTTTATTTTATTATAATTTCATCATGGTAATAAAGTTTATATCCTATGCATGCTACTTCTAATTTTATTATTTTTTCATCATGTTAATTCATAATTTAGATCTCATATATTCTATACTTTTATTGAATACATGTTCATTATGTTAATATAATTTGGATCTTACACATGTACATCTCATTTCACCAAATGTTTATATTCTTTGCATAGTTTGGATCAAATTCCTTTTTCAACAAATTTATCTATGCCTAAGCTGTCCAATCCATTATTAATAATCGTTTTAGGACATCTTCTATTTTAATAACAATAATAGAGTAGAAAACTAATTTTAAATTAATACATAATTTTAAAAATCACTTTACATAAACATAAATAAGTTCCATAAGTTAATTATTTGAAATCAATTTGGAATTCATGTTTTACACATTTGTTTTTGAGTATAATTCACTTGATAATTGTTTACATTTGTCTAAAAGTAGTTTTAATCCAAAATTCATAAGTGAACTTTTGTGCAAAATGACAGATACATTTTGAATCCTTCCTAAATTAAAGATAGATTTTGATTTGTTAGCATACTTTTAAAGCATATGTTAAATTACAAATTTTATACATACATACACACACACACACATATTTAAATTTAAAACATAGTTTACAATTATCATACACACAAACATATATATATATATGTGCGTACATATGTAATTTCAACTCATAATTTATAAAATAAATTTTCTATAAAATTAAAATTTTGAATTTTAAATCCTTCCTACGTTAAAAATTAGATTCATAATTATTAGTTTGAGATTTCAAAACATATTAGTCAAAATCAGGATGTGTTTGACTCTTCAAAATTGTTTTAAAATGGCATTAAAAGATGAGTAAATGAAAGGAGATAACTCCTCTATGCTTTACTCTCCTTCTTAATTGCTTACTTTAACCTAATAATTTTTAATTTATATATAATTAAATATTTGAATTGTTAAAATAACTTTATAACATATTATATATATATATATATATATGTAGGCATAAGTAAATTATATATACACACAAATATTGCTATTTTATATAATTTAAAAATAAACCATGGACAACAAAAAGGGCGAAGTTTCCATCGCGGTTTGAATCCAACACTTATATACATAGACATTAACTATATACACCGCTTATTTATTGCACTTGCACAATGCACAATGCACACATGCTATATTTTATACATTTATTATAATATATTTAAATTCAAATTAAATTTAAAACTTTTTTAAACAATATAAATAAAATAAAATTATATTTAAACAAATATTTAGTTGGACCTAATAAACCTTTACACTTCATAGGACCGATAGATTCAAAATAGAAAAAAATTCAAAATCTTCCTACTTCACTTGCTTTCGATTGACCCGGTTCCTTCGTAGAGAAACGACAGTAAGAAAGAAAAGGTAGGAAGAATAGAAAGTTCTTAAGTAAAAGATATCTTACCAAGAAGGCCTCCCGAACATCGGCGTCCAAGACGGAATAAAAGCTATGGTCGGTCCACTTAGTCTTGGGCCAGCCTGATTGCCTTAAATCTTAGCGATCATCTTAGCCAAGTTCTAAAGCAACCCATACAAGCCCACCTCATCCAGTTCTTAGGCCACTGAAAGGTTAATGACCACCATCATCGCTTGCTAGCCTCTTACAAACTCATCTTCCTTGGAAAAAAACAAGATAACTCCCAGTTGATCCCTCCAACTCCTCCTTTGTCCTTCGTCGCTTAAAACAGACCGAGTTCGACCTGGTAGTAGCTTCTAAGGGATATGGAGAACATATGTCCATTTGGTGCTATCGTGTGAGTTCCGTGCTAGGGATAATAATTCTCCCCACCCTCAACTGGGCAGTCCTCTCTTGTTGGACGTGTGAGGAGGTTTGCTCTTGAAGGTCCGTAGTGCCATTCGAAAGTGGAGTTTGGGCCGATGTGTTCCCAGACTTCAGTTTTGGCGTCCAAGACTAAAAAGTCTATGACCACTATAATTGGAAAGATGAAACAAATTTAGACAATAAATGAAGCAAGACAGGTAAAAATGAAAGTAGGCTACTATGAGACTACTAAATGAATCTATCATCAATTTGACACTGCCACCTCCTTCTGATCAAAGACAGGCAAGGGGACTTATTTTCAATGTTGCTAATTAGTGCCCCCTCATAGGTTTATGTGTCGTGGAGGGGGGATGGTTAAGGCATGGTGATGTATGGTTCGGATTGGTTGGAAGTACCGAGAGCGAGGGACTTCAGCGAAGGAGCATGTGCTCTCTATAATATCCAGGGCTTGCGCCGTTCTTTTTATCTTCTCTGCCCCCGACGTCTTGACTGTGCTTAAATAATAGGAAGACTCTAGAATTTTACTTTCAACAACCATGGCTACAATCCATAAGCCCCCTTGGCTGGTGGAGGTCCACTGCATTTTCCTCTCTATATACTCAAACCATTGAGGGTCATACACTTGCCACTCACTCTCGTCTTCTTGATGGTCGTGACCGACCCTCAACCCTAGGTTTGTTTCTATTAGCTCCTTCTTAACCTTCTCCACTGCTACTTAGCGAGATCTCCCTATCACTGCCCGCATAGTTGCTGCCATCAGCCTGCTCTTCCTAGGTTGGGGGTTCTCTCCTCTCCCCTTTAGCATTGATTACCAGTTCCTAACTACTCGACTCGGTGTAGATTTTCATATGTAAGAATGAGGGTCAGGTTTCTTTGCTCCTCTCTCATCTTTCCTATCCACTCTAGTTAACTTATGAAGTGGAATCGACACTCCTTTGTTTCCTTGGGATATACTTCATAGAAGAAGATAAGTTAGAATAGTTAAAAATAACCAAGATTCAAGATAAAGTAGAAGCAAATAAATTACCTAGGACCTTGAACCCTCCCACTTGGAGGTTGGAGTTAAGATCGTCGACACAAAGAAGTATCAATCTTAGTATCCAAATACCTTGCCTGGAAGGCCATGGAAAAGAGTCGAGAGGTTGCAAGCCCACAAGTGATAGTACCAGCGTTTAAGGGAGTGGGCTTGTTTTGACAGCTTGAACACATGCAGAATGAAGAGCGGGCTTGGCTCTAGGAAGCCTAGATAAAAACAAATGACGTACAGCCCCACCTGAAGAATGTAGCCATTAGCTGTTAGTTGCATGGGGACTATTTGGTGAGTGTTTTGACAAATAATGTAAGGATAAAGGGAAAGAGTCATACCACACTTCATATAAGGCATAGACTAGATAAAGTAGCCGATTAGGGGGTGGTTTGGTCTGTCCGCAATTAAAAGGTAAACCAGTTTGATCCTTAGAGCCACATGCTAGGCTAATGGTTTTAAATGTGATCCATGCCCTCCCTAACTTTGGATGGGCCAACCATAAAGGTACGCCCGTCAGAGGAAGCTCCATCTGTTTTCTTTTTCTCATATTTGGCCATCTATAACATCAAGAGCAACCAAGTTACTGAGCCATCCCAATATAGGAAATAGGATACACTACACTCGAGGGTAAGCTTCCGTCCAACACAGGTCCATGCAACCTAGACCACATCCACGTCGAAGAGGAGCTTCGCTAGCACAGGGTCGATCACCATAATAAGTCCCTTGCCTATGCGACCTATCATTCTAAGAAGATCGTGCGACCCACCTAATGCACCGCTTTAACCTACTTAACATTACATAATGATTGCAACCCATACCCCAACTAAAGCTTCTACTTCCTGATAAAGTGGAAGGGTAGTTTAGTAATTTTGGCACCTTTTTTCCTTTTTTGTTCTTAGGTGGCTAGAAGTAGTTTGATGCTAATCGATCAATGTTGACTTCTCAACGTTGAACATTTAGCCTCTCTTAGGGACTCTTATAATTATGGAAACTATTGGAGAAAACAAAAGTAGACTGATAGAAACGGAAAAAATAAAATATCAAAATTTAAGTAGCGAAAGCATATGAAAACAATTATGGAATCAATATCAAAAGTCAAAGCAAAAGAGAAGATGATAACTCACTGATTGAAGGTGGAAATTATGGATAAAAATCAACAGAGATCTTTGAAAAAGCTCGAAATGCCTCTTTAATGGCAAAGTTGCAAATGCTCGATAAAGAAGAAAAATTGAAACAGAAACAGTTTATATAGCTTTAACTTCTAATCTGAGTTGTCCAATGGAATGGGCGGAAACAATATCAACTGTGTAGTTTAATTTATTACCTTGCCACATCAATTGTCATGTCTCCGAACCATCTTTGAGCCATCTCGAATACAGAGTCATCACAACCATTGGGAAAGTGATAAATCTCGTTAGCATTAAATGCACAAAATTACAAGTCTTTCTCTACTCTAGAAGCGAAATTAAGGGGGAAATTGCTTCGATTTTTTGACAAAAGATTACAGTTGGCCCACAAAGCTTTCAACGCTCTCAACCAATAATACCTGGACTCTACGACACTTTCCTGCCCCAACATCCAAGCAAGCACCTTGTAGTAGCCCTGGAAGAAATTGAGCTCCCCAACACTCAATAAGGCTGAACAACGAGCCAACAAGATTTATGTTTAGCAAGTTACCTTAGGTTCCATACATTAATATTCCGACTCGCCTCGCCACCAAAATACCTACCTGTAACATGGAGGTTTTGCTCTATTTGCCCTCCTGAGCCCCTGATCTTCACCACCCACTATTCCCTTGTTAACTGACCCGTCCCTAACCACTTTATCTTGTCCAGACTCAGCGAGCCTCTAACAAAACATTTGGTCGCCCTTGCACAATGAAACAACGACTTTATACTATTCCACTAATAAGAACTGCAGAAAACAACAATGTTCATCTGACAAAAATGTCACTATGCAGCAACCACCCCCGACATTCTCTGTCTACATGGGAACAAAGAAACTTTTAAACAACAACATTCTATCCCTATGTCACCTCTCTAGCACAAGCATGCCTTATCATGCCTGCCAGCTAGCCTTCATCCAAATCATTCATCCCTTTTAGCATCCTAACTTATCCGCATCTGAGCTTTACAATTCCATTAACGATAGTGAGGACTTACGTAGTAAGGACTTACAGTAGTGAGGACTTCCATGGCTTGGTGTATTAAAATGAATCGTCCAAACCAAAATGCACAACTACAAATACAACTTTGCTTGCACTTATACGGTGACAAATTTTCATTTCTTGCAGATATATTTATCTCTTGTAATTCAAGCTCTTTTAACCAAATCAATAGCAATAAAACTAACTACCACAGTGGATGTAGATCCACTTGATTGAACCACTCTAGATTTCATGTCTTATTACTTTATTTGTATTTAGCATCATGTATCTCTAATTTTCCATTTACTAAGCATGATATTAGTAAGTTACCTTTGTTAATATCTGTTGCAATATATAATTCTTAGGTTGGCCAAAAATTTAATCATCACACATGTAAATATATATTTTCATATAGTGCAAGTTCTAACATAATACACACACATAAATATATATGTATGTATGTAAATTTAATAACTATATTTGTGTATATTTATGTATGTTTTGTGTTGACATACATACAATGTCTTATTGCATATTTACCCCATACAAGTACACTTAACTATACATGATATGCTCACATATACACGTACACATTTACACTTATATTTAAGGGTGTGTGTGTGTCTATATATAACATCATATAGATTCAAATATATTTTAAGAATTGATGATAAAATTAAAAATAATATAACCTTAATCATATACTTTCAAATACCATTCAATGCATTAAATATGATTTGATGCACCGATTTATGTACACTAACACATCTAAATGTCTTTCAAATACCTTATAATGCATTAAGTATGATTTGATGCACTAATTTGTTAGCATTAACACACTATAAAATGTAGTGGTTTAAATTAACTGGATTTTTGTTGGAAATTTGGCCCAAATTATCCACTATCTAATGCATTTGATGCAACAATAGTATCGGAACAAGGTATGGCGGCGATGACCAACATGATAACGGGTTCTCACAGTGTGATCTTTGGTAATATATTGATTAGTTTTTCCCTACACATCCCAAGGAAGGTTGTGTGAGTTGAGAGGTTATACATGAAACATTCATATGAGCAATCTTGTTGTGCCATTCCAACAAGTTTAGGCTTAAATTGCAATGGTATCAAAGCCTATATTGCGTTAAAGTAAATAACTAGCCAACATTAAGGCCCATTTAACAGAACGATCACAAGACAAAGGCTTCTAGAAAGGGTGTATAACCAAGGTGACACATAAGGCACGGCCTAGCTTAGCGGGTGATTTAAGTATTGAGCTATACCCTACACGTAAGGCCTAAAAATGATTTAGGCCTTGGGCTTAGTTTAAATATACATGTTTTAAAATTAAATAATATTTTAAATTTGAAACTAGATATGATATTAAAATTTTGAAATTTAAAT
This sequence comes from Allium cepa, assembly GCA_030765085.1. Classification (NCBI taxonomy): domain Eukaryota; kingdom Viridiplantae; phylum Streptophyta; class Magnoliopsida; order Asparagales; family Amaryllidaceae; genus Allium; species Allium cepa. Next base: position 953,471,251 of record CM060945.1, on the reverse strand, counting down.
CATGGAAAAGGTTTTAGATACAAAATTAATAATTTTAAATTCGAATTAATTTTTTAGTTCAAAATTAATAATTTGAATTTAGAAGCATTTTTTTAAAAATTAATTAAATATTTACAAAGGTTATGTTATTCCAAATGAATTTCAACTAAATTAATTGATTAAATTTTATAATTATAAATGAATTCAATATGTTTGAATTATGATAGAAACAGAAAATTTTGAAATTTTAGCATATTAAATTGATTAAAATGTTAATTTATTATTAACTAAAAGTTAATTAATAAAATAAACACATGTATATATATATATATGATTAACCAAAATTATAAATTTATAAATAGAATTAGATATTATATTAATAGTATATGTATGTAAACTTAAAACCCATCAATGATTTAAAAATAAATAAATTTGTATATATATGATATGCATATATTATAGGAAGATTGTACTTAATCGACTTATCAGTGTTATTCAAGAACACACTACAGTCAGATACTTTTGTTATTTGTAAAAGAAGTCATGTTCGGTTGCTCAGGCAGTTGAAATCCTATTCGGTTGCTTAAGCGGGTGAAGTCCTGTTCGGTTGCTCAGGCAGTGTAAACCCGTTCCTCCGGGTTAAGCGAGGACTGTTATAGTTGAAATTCCAGAAGGAGTGGGACTGGAGTGGAACGGGAAGTTCGAACCAGTATAAAAATTCCTGATGTGCTTGTTTTATTTTAATTATTCACATTGCTGTAGTAACATAGTTTATTTCCGCACTAGTATAATTTAATTCCATATAGCACGATCCGCACTGTCTTTTCATTTGGTATCAGAGCCTGAGATTTTAGAGATCGTAACAACATCCTAGAATAAATGGCTACATAGAGATCTAGTTAAGGCAATAAGAAGAGGAAGAGCAATAAAGAAAAATCAAAGGAGCAAATAAACAAATGCTTCATGGCAAAAGATAACGAGGTTAGTGATCTAATTTTTGATGATATGATAGAAATAATTCAAAACTTCTAAACACTTTAAAAAGTCTCAAAAGAAAATATAAGGAAGCTCTGGGAAATCAAAAGAAAGCAGAATTCGAAAGAGATATGTTTAAAGACGAGAAGAGAATATTAGAAGAAGAACTAGAGAAAATTCAAGATTCAGACAATTCTCAACTCGCTTTACTAAGTCAAGAAAATTGAAGCTCAAAAAGAAAAGAATAATGCTCTAGCTTCTGAGAATCATGAGTTAAAAACAAAAATTAAAATTGTTGAGTTAGATAACACTAGTCTCAAAACTAAGCTTGTTGACATTACTAAAAATGTTTCCAATTTTAATAAAGGGAGAGAAAATTTATTCAGGACTATTGAAAATTCTCAACCTGCTTCAAATAAGAAGGGATTAGGTTATGTTAAGAATCCAAAAGCTCACAATGACAAAAGCGGTTTAGGCTATAAACAAGCTAACAGTGAAAATAGTACTAGATATGCATTCATGTATACTAATTTTAGTGCTAGTACTAGTAATCAAGATAGTTTTAAAACCAGTTATAGTCATAATAGTACTTTGTCTAGAAATGGTAGAAATTATTCTTCAAGTACTAAGCTAATAACTAACAGTATTAAGATATGGATTCCAGCTAATATGATTAATCGTGATAAACAACTTTATATTAGCAACTATTATAAGAATGTGATTTGTAATGAAAATTGTATTTATAAAGGTTCAACCACACCCAAATGGGTATGGTTTCCAAAGACCTAACCCCTTGGACCCTAATGTAGTAAGTGGGTACCAAAAATGGTTATTATTTATTGTAGGTACTCGGAGAAATAAAAGAAAAAGGATAGATTTTGGAATTTTAAAGAATGATCCATACATTAAATAGAATTACGTGCTTACAATGAAATATGGACTGCAGCAAATATGGTAAAATCTATTTTATTTTTCCTCCACAATTAATATTGAATTTATCCCACTATTTACAAGATATTTTATAAATTTATTATATTCCCTTATTCTTTATGATAATGACAAAGGGGGAGAAATTCATATTCATATTGATAGAGGAAGATATTATGCTTAAGGGGAGATGTTATGCTTAGGGGAGCTGTAAACATTTTAATATTATTTTTATATAGAATGTATATTTTTTAAAATTGTATTGTTGTCATCATAAAAAAAAGGGAGAACGTTAGAACCTCAACTGTTGGATTTTAATGACAACAACTATACAATTATGTCAAAGAATTTCTAAGCTAATTTGCAGGTACATAAGCATCAAAAGAAGATAATAAAATACGTTTAAAATGAAGATACACAGTACAAAAGGATGAAAGAATGTATATAGAGACACAAGAAGAGATATATACGATAGAGACAAGATGAAGGTGACAAACAAAGTATTATTAGTCGTATAGTGTCGTGTCTAGAGTTTACAAATGTTAAAATCTTCTCTAAATGGTATACACACATATACATTCATATTTTAAATGAAAAATTAAGTTTTCAAAAATTGCATGGAGCGGGACTCAAACCTGGGTCTCTAGTTTGGAAGGCAGGTGCTCTAACCAAATGAGCTATGATACTTTTTGTAACAGGCTAAATTCAGACGTCTGAAATACTTCATTCACACGTCTGAATGCTGAAACAAAATTGTGGTTCCACAATATTCAGACGTCTGAACGAAAATATTCAGACGTCTGAATAAGGCCAAAAATTGCCTAATAGCTTGTTGTTTATGTTTTAATCCAATTCAGAAGTTTGAATTATTTTATTCAGATGTCTGAATATCTCTAACTGCTATTTTCTTAAAAAGTCACTTCTCTTCACCGAAGAGAAACGATTTCAAAATCAATGGTTGCACCTGTTCTTTTCAATGTAACTTTTCATCTATAGTTGCAACTCTTTATATACTGTAAATAGATTACAGAATTCAACAAACTAAAAAAACCGAATTTACTTTTAGCATTCTTGAATTCTCATATATTCTCAAACTTTCAAGTTGCACTCAAATTGCTTACAAACTTTGATCATTGTTGGATCATAGGTTTTGATTGCTGACAAAAATTCACGAATCTACGACTACGACATCATCCTGACTCAACGACTCAAAGTATGGTTCATATAGTTATATATTTTAACAAGAGTCATCAAATATGTATATAGAGTCTAGTAAGTGCTTTGTTAAAATCTTTCCTCAAGAATCATCATTCACATTCAAATAAACTTGCATGCATATTTTAATCAAAATCAAGTTTTCAAAAAATGCATGGAGCAAGGCTCGAACCCAGGTCATCATTCACATTCAAATAAACTTGCATGCATATTTTAATCAAAATCAAGTTTTCAAAAAATGCATGGAGCAAGGCTCGAACCCAGGTCACTAGTTTGAAAGGCATGTACTCTAACCAAATGAGCTACTACTGTTTTTGTTTAACAATAGAGTTCAGTCGACTCAACAGGAAAAGTCAGTCGACTTAAACTGGAACAAATTTATACACATGCACAGTTTCAGTCGACTGAATTTCCTGCACAGTCGACTGAATTTTTTCCTGAAAATTTTTCTTCATATTTTCAGTCGACTAAAATTCCTGCACAGTCGACTGAATTTGAACCTGCGAATTTTGCATGAAAGGACACCTTCTTCTTCCCAAGAGTTGCGACCATTCTTCAATAGAAATGGAAGCTTCTCTTATCTACAACCCTTGGCAATACATGCATCCATTCTACAAGTATATATACATGATTCTAACATCATTTAATTAACCGAATTCTCTTATTTTAATCTAACTATTCTCTTGTTCGTATTTTTTAGATATTCTCAAAGCAATCACCAACCTATTGCTTGAATCACTGTTTTTGTTTATAACATTCTTTTGATTCATAGCAATTCACATTTCCTAAATCTTCACAAACACATTGCATATTCTCGAGGATAAGGTTATAGGAATATTGTACTACATTAGACTCATTAGTGTTGACAAGAACACAACAAGTCGAATATTGTATTTTAGTAATTGAGTTGAAGTCCTCTTCGGTAGTTGAGGCAAGAAATCCCGTTCGGTTGTTCGGGTAAGTTGTAAACCTATTCCTCCGGGTGAAGTGAGGGTGTTAGTGAAATTCCTAAGTGAAGCTTAGGGACTGGACGTAGGACGAGAGGTCCGAACCAGTATAAAAGTCTTGGTGTCTCCTTGCATTTACCTACTTTATCTACCTAGACTATTTCATTATTCCATATTACACGATCCTACCGCATAGCCCACTCTTTCAATCATTAATCACTTTATCTTCCACAATTCTCAAAGCACATCACATTATATATCATAAATGAGAAGATTATAGGAAGATTGTACTTAATCGATTTATCAGTGTTATTTAAGAACACATTACAGTCAGATACTTTTGTTATTTGTAAAAGAAGTCATGTTCGGTTGCTCAGGCAGTTGAAGTCCTATTCGGTTGCTTAGGCGGGTGAAGTCCTGTTTGGTTGCTCAGGCAGTGTCAATCTGTTTCTCCGGGTTAAGTGAGGATTGTTATAGTTGAAATTCCAGAAGGAGTCTGGGACTGGACGTAGAACGGGAAGTTCGAACCAGTATGAAAATTCCTGGTGTACTTGTTTTATTTTAATTATTCACATTGCTATAGTAACATAGTTTATTTCCGCACTAGTATTTAATTCCATATAGCACGATCCACACTGTGTTTTCATATATATGTTTATATGTATGTGTATGTATTTAAGTATAGGTCTAATACTAGATATCATATAAGTATTTAATAGTATATATGAACGATATTTGATATCATTTAAATATTAATAAATACAATATTTTTAAACCAATACCCGTCTTAATATATCTTAAAATTATGAATTTAAAATATACGTTGTTTTCCATTATTTACATTTATGTACGGTACTTGTATATGTCTAGTTGTAGGAACTCCCCAAGCTATACAGTATGCATACTAATGTATTTGTTATCCCGCTTTTTGGCAAAGCCGTGATACCAAAAGATTGATCGAAAACAAAAGACAGTTCGTCTCAGAGATTGGTTATACTTCACTTTGCTATGGATATCGATGAATTTTGTCCGAGTCCGGAACGGGCCAATATTGATAGGACATGACAAGAAAGGTCGAAGGAATCGTCATTTCAAATTTCAAGTCAATCCGAGTTCGTATGCTCAAGATACGATGGATTCAATTTGAGAGAGGTAGTCATTGTCTGATTCGAAACCATCACCTTCGAACCCATCCACTGTCTTTGCTTCGAACCCATCTAGTTCGAACCCATCTGGTTCGAAACCATCCCAAAGCCTTCCTTCGTACCCACCGGTCCTTCGAATCCATGACGTCACCCAGCTTCGCATCCATCCAACTAAAGCCCCTTCGTATCCTTGCTTCGAATCCATGCAAGTTCTTGCTTCGAATCCATGCAAGCCCTTACTTCGAATCCATCCTCACCAGTATGTCCGAGTCCATAGAAAACCCTCTAGCTCTGAGTCCATGTCACTTCGAACCGACCCTGTTCGAATCGATCGAGTTCGAACCCATAGGGACTCCCTGATTCGAATCGGTCGCGTTCGAAGCCAGGGATACTCCTTTGTTCGAATCCACCGAGTCAGCTGGTTTGAATGACGTGTCATTCCATCGATACGAAGTCGCCATAGTTCACGGAGTCGAAGCGGTCCATTCGGAGATAAATTAGGATCGATTCGAGAGATACGCGCCACGTCACTGCAGACCCACGTGCACTCATGGATTCGAACTCAAGGGTTCGAGACTATCGGTTCGAACCACACAGCCAACCGAGAATCCTCATTTCGAACCGATCATATCTCCTAAACCACTGATCCAAATGCAACCAAATTTTCACAGTAGCTTCCATACAAGATAAAGATTGTTCCTGCCAAGTTTCAGCTCGATTGAACCATTTCTTGATGGGTTCGAAATGACTTCGAATCGATGTCAGATCGAGACGAAACTTGGTGGGGTCGGTCGCGTGGGCCCACTCACGTGCCAGAAGAGGTCTCCCGAAGTTTCAGCAAGATCTGGGCCTCCAACGCCTATAAATAGCACCCTGAAGCCTTCAGAAAAGGGGAGCTTCTGAGAACTTCTACCATTGAACACCAAGACTCTGCCGGATTCAAATCTATTCATCAAAATCACTGTTGTATTCAGATTTCAAAGCTATTATCAACTGTAATCCGTTGTAATCGATTTAATCAAGCAAAGCAATAAAGAGAAAACCTTCAAAGTGGACGTAGGCACGAACGCCGAACCACTATAAATCCTGTGTTTGTGATTGTTGTTTGTGAATTACTGTGATTTGTTACTTAGAGATGAATTCTATATTGATTGTTGCTGAGTTCTGTGTTGATTATTATCGAGTTGAGTACGTAAACGGGTGCTTTCGTGATATTGGGTGTTTGTGACCAATTTTGGCGCAAACAGTATTAAATGTTCCTAGATTGGTAAGTGTGCAATATCCTCCTATTGGCACTGTTCAAGGAGTATATAATTCACACTTGCTATCAAAAAATAAATGGCCAGAGTGAACGATGTACAATGTAGCTTATTGGTACTCCCTAGTACCATATAGGGATAAGGAATAAAGATAACAATTAGGAATTATATATAATACAATTTGTAACATGTTACCTACTATTTATGGGGACCACAATTTGTCAATGTGCTCCAAGGTCCTATGCAATATGATAAACAGATGTTAACACCTATTGGAGGAAACAAAAGATTTATGTATATCTTTTAGGATTTAAAGAGATACTTAAAATCTAGTGGGAGCTTTATTAGATAAATGAAACAAACCACATTTAACCATTACAATAGGTATAAGAACGTATACAATATTATAATAATATACTTTAATGAATTTATATTATTAATTTATTTTGTAATATTGTATATCCGTTGAAATGTACTAAAGTAACTTTGTTAATGAGTGCATAGAAATGTAAAATTTTACATACCAATAAGTTAACATTTTGTCATGTTGTGGCTTCAAAGCCTATGTAAAAAATAAATAATACAACCACTAAAATTTTCAAGCCTTGGTAACTTAAGTGTCAATTTTCCTAAGGCTATTTTCTATAAGCTTTGAACTCTAATACAATTCAAGATATGAATATTCGATCCATATTAGATCACATGCAAAAGTTTTATGGTAGATAGCAGCATTTCGTAAAATACAAAATTTTAATGAAATTATTTCATTTAATGAGCAAATAAAGCAAGGTATGAGGTCATGTGTTTAACACAATTGAATACAATGAGTATCTTATTATGTGGGAAAATGACAATTGACAGACCTATGAATTGGGTCATTGAAATATCAGTTCGATCTATCTACTTAACTTATTAGGTCACCTAGCATGTTAGGGATAAATGAATGCATTTTTGTAAATACTCTTATAGTAAAGGTTTTTTTCTTGAAGGATTTAACCATTTAAAAGAGAAAGCGAAATTATGAGAGTGAATGTGATATTGGTATGGTTGTGATGAAGAGAGGATGAATGGTCACCTCTACTTCACGAAAAGAAAGAAGAAACAAAATTGTATAGAATATTTGATGATGCTAAATAAGGAATAAGAAATATTATTTTTCGACCAAATGAGTTTCTATTATAGAATAGTGTTCTCTGTAAGATCTATTTATTGAGTTTGGCATACTTGATCTGAAACTCTTGGCTATAAATAAGTTAAAATAGAAGAAATAAAATTAGCCATAGGAAGTGATTGAATTGGGGTTTATATTTTAAATGTTGCTATTGTAGTAGCAGAAAAAGTGAGAGTGTACCATATAATACTTACTGATGGAACCGGCTATGTTTTGAAAATTGTTTTCATAGATACAAAATATTATTTAAGAAATAACAACTGATTTTGGATTTTAACTAAAAAAGAACTTTGTTTTAATATGAATATCATGAACATTAACTATAAAATAAATCTATTTTTGGTATGTCAATAATGCTATTTGTTTCCATAATAGTAGTATTGTATTAGCTATATAAAATACAAAAGCATCTAGGAATCATGGATTAAGCCTTATCTTTAATTGTTAATCATATGGTTTGTGAATTACGTCATAAAGGTTTAACGACAAAGCCCTCATTCAATGGAAGCAATGAGTTAACAAACTCTTCGGGTTGTTACATATAGTTGTATGCAATCCAATGTTTATTGATATCGAAAACGGATCCACTTACTTATTGAATTCATCATAGAGTTTTCTTATATACTGACATGTGTATTCGACACACAAGTTATAAATAATATCTTTACAGAATATAAAATGAAAGTAAATAAAATATAACATGCAAAAGAATTAAAATAATTTGGTTGATCAAATAAAGATGGTATCTTTGATTGAGGTTCCAAGAGTACTTAAAAAGAGAACATGATTTGCTTTCAAGACCGCTCGTCCGTGTGCTATATAATATTTGTATTTACAAGTTTACTCTGTTGAACAAATTACAATACATAATGAGTTGAGTTTCCCCTTTCTTTAATTATATATGCTTAAGAGTAAGCACACATGTTGAATTTGGTTCCATCTAAAGCTGAGATTACTAGTATATGTAAGACATAAATCAGAAGATAAATTATATTAAATAGTTCAAGATACACGGTTGTCTAACCTACATTATAAATATAGGTTTCTTGGACTTAAGACTATATCTGTTTTATGCAAGTCTATGTAGTTCATAAAATATTTTGAATGCCTATACCATTACATGGAGAAATAAATTATTTTTTAAAGACAAGCTACCTTCTTATTGAAGGAAATTCTTTCTAGAGAAATTATTGATGGCACAGCGGACCTAGTGCGGTCTAAGATTCAAATAGGGATATTGCTTACATAGATGATACAAAGTTAACCATGCATAGAAAGAACACGGCTCAATAGAGTGTCTAATAGGAATTCTTGCACGTTGAAAAAAAATGAGTTTCTTATTGATATCGAGAAAATGGATTATTTATAATGGAAATCTCCGTAGTTGTCAACAAGCCAAGGAGAGTATAAACTTTATCATATAGCACGATGCTTTAAATATGAAATTGATTCCAAGTCCATTAAAAAATTGATTTTGGAGATAGCACTTGACAATATATAATCCATCTGCCACATGTGAATATACGAGAACAAGATTAATTTAGTTAGAAGTGTATAAAGCAAGGTTGATGAGAAATAACCTTATAGATTTCAAATGTTGAAATCAGTGAAGAAATTTTGCAAGTCAACATTATTAAGTCCATTCAGATTCTACTTATAATTATAGCACAATATGACTAGTGGTATGGGTATATTGACATTGGAATAGAGATGCGATTGTTTTCACACCATAGCAAAAATGTATCGATAGTGGGATTGTGGTACCTGAAAATTGTCAGCGACCTTGAAACTGACTCGAATTAACAGAAGATCTATATTGGAAGCAATTGTACTAATAAGTCAACATCTGTGTTTTACTAGAACGCACATTTGACAAGAATAATTTATTGCGACCAAGCCTATTCCTCCAGGTGAAATAAGGGTTTTTGATAGTCGAATTCCGAAGGGAGCTTGTCGACTGGATGTAGGATGGGAGCTCTGAACCAGTATAAAATTCTGTTGTGCTTATTCTATATATTTACTTAGATTAATGTTATTTTAGTTGCATCATATACCTTGTTACATATACTTGAATATACACTACACGATCCACCCTGTAGACTTTCACTGTCCTCTGAGGACAAGCTCTACTAAGGTTTCCAGGCTGCCCACAGCTGTAACACCTTTCCTTCATCGTGTCCTTCTTATAGTCTTTTGAGTAATGCCCAACCAATCCACGATTATGACACTTCTCGCCCTTCTTGATCTGTCCCTTTTGAGGTCCTCCTCCTTTCTTCTTGTCCTTAACCTCCTTATTCTTCCACCACTACTTCTTAGAGTTTTCTGATTTAGGAACCTCCTTAACCTCTTCTTCCTTAGCAACATCTGATAGGAGAGCCATTTCCACAAGTGACTAATATGTCGCTCCCATATGTATATGTGCCAATGCCTACCCTAGGAGGGGTGGTTCAAACCCTTAGAAAACTTGATGGCCTTCTTATGTGGTGTATTAACAAGCTCCATCCCAAACCTCGATAGCTCATTAAACTGATTTATACACTCTTTCACCGAAAGACTCCCCTACTTCAGACTAATGAACTTCTTCAACTGCATGCTTTCTCGGCTTGCGACAAGGACTTTCTCTCAAACTTTTTCTGAAATCCAACCCAACCAATGTCTCTACTCTCCATCTCTATAATCTCCCACCAGTAATAAGACTCTCCCTTTAGCTACCAAGATGCGAGTTGAACTCTCTATCGGTTCTCCAATCCTAACAGCCTAAATATCCCCTCGGTATTCCTCAACCAAGTTCGTGCCTCTAAGAAATCGTCCGCGCTAGAAAATTTCTTGCCTTCTAGATCAACGAAGTCCTTACATAGCATAGAAAATTTGGCTACTGCGGGTGGATTAAAGGGACCTCCACCCATCGGTGCTGCATTGGGCGCTTGCCCTTACACCTCCAGTGTCGTAGCTTGGAGGTATCTAAGGAACCAACCAGGGGCTTGGAAACCCTCTGGAAGATTTGGAGCGTCTGCCATTATATGCAAAGAAAAGAAAATTTGGGCTTGAAAGAATCGAAAGAAGGTTAAACTGGACTTTGATGTGATTTTTATAAAACTTAAAAACTATTTTTATTATAAGAGTTTCTTTCTGAAAAATACTTTTAGTTTGAAGATATGTTACCTTTGAAAATACTTTACTTTCAAAAAGGGTTTTTAGGAATCCTATAACCATAGGCTCTGATACCAAATGAAACACCCCACACCCCTTAGTATGAAAGTCTATGTGGATCGTATACTATGTATATGACAAGTAATTATTATATACGCGATGAATTTAGATAATGAGATAATAGTAAAATAAAAAGATCACACTAGAAATTTTATACTGGTTTGGACATCCCATCCTAGTCCAGTCACAAACCTTCTCTTCGAAATTTCACTAATCAATAAACCTTGCTTCGCCCGGAGGAATAGGCTTGTTACAATAGAAGTCTTTCGTCAAGAATGTGCTCTGATTAACACTAATATTGACAATACATACAGTCTTCCTATAATCTCCACTAGATATGTATAGATATGAATTTGTGTGTGCCTTAGAAATGCGGAAGAAAATTGAACCAAAGTTAATGATCTTTGGTTGAAATATCGATACCAAAAATGAGTAATCTTGAATTTAAATGCAAAGTAAATATAGAGAATACAAATTAAAAAATTAGTTACTTTGATTGTAAAATATGTGATGTATTTATAGTTGTGAAAAAGGTTGGTTTGAAGTGTTACTACCATTTCTCTTCGTTTCTGGAGATGCTTCTGTTTGAATAGAACTGAATTAAAGAAGAGATGCACAAAGTAGCCTTTCAGATTTTGACAGTTGCATTTAAAAAAATATTCCCGGAGCCAAATCCAGGTGTCTGGTTAAGTGTTTTCAAAAAAATTCCAGAGGCTCAGACCAGACGTCTGGAGTAATAAACCAGACGTCTGGTATATGTTGAATTCTGTTCTGTTTGAAAGTATGTATATTTTTCTATATATAAAATCCTGGGAGATTTTTACATTCTATTTCTAGGATTTGTATAAAATGTTTAAATTTAACTTTCCACTACTATGATCGATGTTCCATACTTTGATTTGTATCCTTGAGAATCTACAAAAACTAAGATACGACATATATGAATAATAATTATGATGTGGTTTGTCGTCATCAAAACTTGTAGATAGGAGTTCCTAACATAGTATTCCTAAAAAAGGGGCATACCAAAGGATGTGGTGCATTATAGGTATAGCTAAAGCATCACAGAGACTAAAATTCACAAGACAAATAAGTAAAAGCAGCAGAAAACATTTAAACAATAACATATCATTCAGAATTAATCTTCATCTCAAAATAAGTCATAAAAACATAACATGTCTCAAAAACTCTAAATCTCTCATGTCTTATAAACTCAGTCTCACATAATCAGAGTAAAAATAACAATGATAATCCCTCTCACAAGTGCCAATCTATCAAAAGCCAAATGAAAACGACGAAGAGCAGAAGAATACATCTAAAATGAGGAAACTCCAGAAATGAATCTCCAAGCAACCTGAATCAACTATCCTCAACTATGCCGGCCTACTGGGGGAAAAGGAAAGATAGAGGAGTGGGTCAGACAATAAGTCAGGTGAGTGAAAGTAATTACTAGCATTTCTAAGAAAGATAAAATAATAGACTAAGCAATAGTTTAGCATGAAAGGAAGATACATAAAAGATAAAGCTTGCATAAAATACCGTTTCAGATTTTATTTGACTGTTTGCTTTGATTGTTTGCACTTGTCTTAAACTGCTGTGATTAGGCTGAAACCCTAATCATATCTCAACTGCTAACTTGATTAGGCTTAAATCCTAATCCTACTCGTTGATCGGTCTTTCCTATCTCTGTTGTGCCACTGGGAGCCAATCATGTTGGTCCCACAGCAAAAGATATCTCTTAGCGCATAGGACGCAGTAGCGAATTATTTACTCTAATCGATGCCGCAAGCTCGATCATCGCCGGTACATTCTAACCGATGCCCCCTATTTGGCCATTTATTTACCCTAATCAACATAAGCGTGCCCAGCCTCACCCACGTGTGAGACCATTGGTCCTTGACCTGAAAGTGAATGCTGTCGGTACCGGTCCTAACAAACAAATCTTCTAACTTTGCGCCCCTTTCCCAAATCCCCGAATTTGAGCCTCTATCTATTGCCCACTTATTTACCCTAATCAACATAAGCGTGCCCAACCTCACCTACGTAATAGACCATCGGTTCTAGACTTGAAAGGGAATGCTATCGGTATGGACCACTGCTGCTATATTTGCTTATTAACTTAATCCAGGATCTAATTTTTAAAATAAGCCCCTTCTGCTATTTCTTTCTTTCTAATTGTAACCTACGTGTTATAATTGTTCTTGAAATTGCTACTCTTCTATTTTCTTTTTTTTAGCTATAACCACTTTTTATAATCATACTTGCAAATATCTCAAATTTGCCTATTTCAGTCCATCTCCATTTTATTTCAATTTTTATTATTTTACATCTGATTTCTGTAAATTTAATGTTTTTCGATTTTAACCCATATATGTAAATTCTTCTCTTTTTAGTATTTTTTCACTTCAAAAAGGAAACTAACATTTATTGGCTAAATTTCCACTTAAAGCAGATGTAAATAACTATAAATAACTGCAAATATCTGAATAAAATAGCTGAATAAAATAGACTGAAAAGAACTTCTGAAATTTACTTAAAAACTGACTGTAAATAAACTTACATAAAAACTGTCTCAAAATTATAGAAAAACTACAACTACTGAGAACCTTATTATTTTAAATTACTTACAAATCTAAAATAATTATAAAACACTTACATGTGGTCCTTAGCTCTAATCCTAGACCTTCCTGGATCCACTTCTAGGATGTAAAATATTTTAATTAAAAAGATTTACTCCCTAGAATTTTTTTCTATTTAAGGTTCAGCCTCAGGCAATGAACCAAACTGGAAGAAAATCTGAATGAGAAAAATAGCTAGGCCTAGAGTTCTATTTATAGCGTGGCTTAAGGATCTCAGACCATCGAATTTGAGGATTTTATCTGGTGCAACAACGTCATAGGCTCACTAGGAACCATTGGATGCAGCTACGAACACACGGGATTTCATCAAAAATCAGATTTACAGTCTTCGGCTTGCACCTGGACGAAAAATCGCCCAGGGAAGAATGCGGGTCGACCTGGCCTATAGAGGGGTCGACCGGTAACGGGTCTTTTTTCTGTTTAAATATGTGTATGTGTGTACAATTCATATTTCTTTGTTTTTCTCATAACTTCTCCGTACTGACTCAGATTTCAATAAATTATATGTGGAAATTGCTTAGAAAATTACCACTGACCTAATGATGCAACTCCCGTGGCTCAATTCTGACAATTTACAACCCTATTTTATTATTCATTAATTTGTTAATTAATTATTATCACTCTAATTTTTCGGGTTGTTACAATATTAATCTAAAAAAACAACAATATAAACGAAAAAACATAAATAATATTAATATGGAAAAGTAAACATTTTAATTCCAATAATGGCCTGAATGATAATTGACTGAAAAATATTTTTTATCCCACTTTTCATGACATTCTACAAAATACCAAATATTTATTAACTTAAAATAATTTCAGAAACTACTACACAATAATACGGTTTTACCAATTAATGTAAATGACAACAATAACAATATTTAATTCAACATGATGCTATTTCCATCATTTAACAACAAAAATAACTAGAAATAAAAGAAAAGAAACTAACCTTGAACTCAATCTTCAACAACAAATGAATAATCTAAATTAATATAATGTAACCATCATTAATGTAATTTCTAAACTTAAAAAAAACAACTAGATAAAAAACAATAAACAAATAAATAACCTAATACTTACTTTTAACTTCAAATCAATAAAAAACAGAGGATGGAAAAAGTGAACAAAAATAATTATGAATTTGAACAAAGTCTATGCTAAAGAGATCAACATGAGGTTGAGATTATAGAATGATTCAAAAAGGGAAATCAAGTAATATTAATGTTGAAGAGAGCGTGAGGTGGAGATGTGAGAGAGGAAGAAACATGAAATTGAAACTGATGGTAGGAAGGAGGTAGATTTGGAATCTGAAAGACTAAAAGGTGAAAAAAAGTGGGATGTAATTTGTAAGGGGTGTTTATATACATCCACCCGAACTCTTTTCTTACCCATCTATCATCTTCGTTCCTCCATTTACATCCACCTTTTTATAACCCTTTTATTTTTTCAGCGTCATAACTCAACTTCTCCTCTCAATCTTTGTTCAAAAAACAAAATCAAACTTTCTCCATCTATTTTTTCCATAGTCAATCTTTTTTAAATTTAATGCTCCATTGGGATGTATAACTCCAACTAATTTGTTGCAATTAAGTTGTTGTCGACTTTAATTAAGTAGAATTCCAATTTTTATTAATACGGTAAAAATTATTTGTAACTCAAATCAGGTGTTACAGTGTACGTAAGATATCAAAGTACATTCATTGCTACTTTGATCAAAAATATTTAAATTTTTTTATTAGTTGGACAAAAAAGGAAAAAACAACAAAACCAATTGTAGTAGAAAATAATACGAAATAGTCAAATATATTTAATTATGATAATGCATTCACTAGAAAATAACAGGTTTACATGGATTTACATTTATATTCTAAAGAATATCTTAACTGACCACCTTCTAATCTGAAATTAACAAAAGGCAATTTATTTACATTTTTATCTTATTTTCTTTTGTCGTTAATGATTAATATGATTGAAAATAATTATGTTCGAGTATTAGATTTTATTATTTATAAATTATCTGATTATCATTTATTTCCAAACCATTTTAAACTTAATTAAGATGGATTTTTGAAGTAGATTTCATGATTTAATTTAATTAATATTTAAGTGGCGTTGGTAAGTGTTTGGATATGTGTAAATAGTAACACCCATTTGTAAAAATGTAAAAAATAAGAACGTGTCTCAATTTTCACTTTTAATAACGAGCATGACCACTTGAACCCAAAATGAAACACAAAATATGACATAATAAATCATGACCATTGAATCCATTTACTTGGCATTTATGGTTGAAATCAATGGACAATATAATAGCTCTTATGTCACCTATTATTAGTTATGTTAATATTCTGTGTCCCATTGGATTTTTCCTTAATTAATATTGATATGTATAATGTTTAGAACTAGAATCGTGTTTCAAGATGTTTACTATAAAATATGATATCTCATACTTCATGTTTACTAATCCATCTTTAAGAGCATCTCTAACAGAGTATTCAAAATCGATTTAGTAACATGTAACTCCAAATGGTTGTCCAACGGCACAGAAACTGTAATCTATTACAAATCCAGTGAAAATGGTTCCATATATGTAATCTGTTTAAAATTTATTGAATAAGAGCTCGATCGTTGGACGTTTGTTTAACAAACGGCCGGTCTTCATGTGCTAGTTTAACAAATGCCTGAAATCATATATGTAATTTATAATTTCTAATTCGATTAAGCTTGGATGCTTGTTGAATAAGCACCTAAACATCGGACGTCTAGTCCTATTTCTTTTGGAAAACTAATAGGGTTGCATTTTGTAACTCCATGAGT
Source organism: Allium cepa (assembly GCA_030765085.1). NCBI lineage: Eukaryota > Viridiplantae > Streptophyta > Magnoliopsida > Asparagales > Amaryllidaceae > Allium > Allium cepa. The sequence goes on along the minus strand of CM060945.1, from coordinate 953,454,964 downwards.
TGTAATTTTAGATTAAAAGTTGTTAGAGATGCTCTTAAAGGTACAAATTAAGATAAACGGGAGATGTTTTTAAAGTAATGAAAACGACAAGTGGGATACACATTCGCATTCTTGTGGAGATTGGTTATGTATAGGGCAATTTATAAAATAAATACTAAAAGACTGTCGTTCACATTACTCATTGGTTTTGTGATAATATGTGTTTTTTTAACATGATATCGGAGTGTATTTAATTTGTATGCGCTTAACCACACATCTGTTCCACGTCACCTAATATGTATATCCACGTGTTTGGCTCCTGATATGGCACACGTGCGGTGACGTGTTGAGATTAGTCTCACATCGAGCAATTTATAAAATAAATCATATATAAGTACTAAAAGACCACCTTTGTGAAAATATGATGTTCTCTCGAAATTCCTTTTTTGTTATTTTTTGTTTATTGTTTTTTTACTGCAAGAATACATTAAATTACTAGTAATTATTTTCCGTGGTAACGAAGAGATTTTTTTGCATAAACTATGTGGCGCAGCTTTGAAGTAAACTGAACAATGGAAGCAGGAGCAAATTTGCAAGTTCTTGTGAATTTCGTCCTTAGCATGTCAACTATTTTTTTATGCAGCAGTTTTACCAGTTTAGCAATTAGAGAGTATAATATGCATACAAAAACAGGGGAGAAGCTAGCTATCAAGTCTAGGGAATCAAAACTTGAAAGGGGGCAGAAGTTCGTGTATAATGTAAATAAACATGCTTCAACTAAGCATAATTGTACTAATAAGATGCAAAATACTATTAATAATTCAATTTTTGAGGGGGGCCAACTCCTCCCATGGGCTTAATATATATTATCATCCTGCTTGCAAGCAGATGCTCTTGCAGCTTCCTGTCACTTTCTTCATTTGTATGATAAACAGAACTTCTACCTCCCACTGTTAAATAATTGTGACAAAAAAGAAGACTGGAAAATTACGAGGATCGTAAATTAAATCAAACAGTCTTGTTTTCTTTACGCAAACTTGAAAGCCACGTTTTGTCAAAATTTCTTTAAAAGAGTGAAAAAAAGAAAAAGAAACTCCCATGCAGTTTCCAATGGCAATTGATAACAACAGAGACAGTTAGCCTGCAACTTCAGCGCAGTTGCAAATTCCTTAATTTCCCACCATAGCCAGTGGTACGACATTTAATATATATACTCAACAATTCCCTCAACTAATGAATTTATAACGCTTATACACAAAAACATACATAGGAAGTCATGGCTTGCAAAAGCTTCTCTGATAAAATAATAAAACAGATCCACTGCTTTCTCCATCATCTAAAATGCATGAAAGTCATCTCCACAGCCAACCTTCCAACACCTTCAAAGTGGAAGAATGCAAATAATAATGAAACATTTAGTAGAATAATAGGGAGGGATGGGGATAGGAGGATATCAAAGGAAGATGAGTTGCATTCATTATTTAAGTGGTTAGGAGGTAACTTGACATACACGCAGGTGGAGAGAGCAATGAAGGATATGGACGAAGATGGAACAGTAGAGTACAGTGACTTCATGAAGGTGATGGAGAAGGGAAAGGATGAAGAGGAGAAGGAGGAGGATTTGAGGAGGGCATTTGAGGTGTTTGAAGATGGCAAAGGGGACGTTGGCAGCCACATCACTCCTACTGGACTGCAACTGGCATTGAGTAGGTTGGGTGAGGTTAGAAGCTTTGAGGAGTGCGCGGCCATGATTCAAGCTTATGATTTGGATGGGGATGGTGTTCTTGATTTTCACGAGTTTCGTACCATGATGATCAGATAGATCATCACCACTTTATCATCCTTCTTACTTTTTTTATTTTCATATATTTGCTTATGGACTTCGATTGTATACGGAAACCTATTTCCCTCTGTTTCGTGGTATTATCTTTGATTATATACAGAAATGTAAATATTAATTACTACTCCATGCCTGAATTACTGGCTCGTTCGCCTTGGGTGGTGTCAGTTTTCTCTCATCTGGTGAATACAGTTGTATATTTATCTTATACCTTTGTTTTGGGGTTTGCCATCCTTCCTTCGAAGCTAATTACGGATTCCTTCCCTTTGAAGGTTCGTTTATTTAGACCAGTTTTCACTGTCGTGTTGTTCTGTATATAAACTGCTGTGTATTCTGTTATTTCTGTAGTATCTGCTTCATTTTTCATTGCAGAACTTTGTCATAGTCGGATTGCTAATGATGAAAACTATGTATATTATATAGAGCCACTCGCTTATGATGTATAATGGTATGCAAATAATAGGCTGCAGGAAAAAAAACAGAGAGAAGAAGATAAATTTGCAAATGCTACTTTCTATTCTGTATTCTAATTAGGACACATGACAAAATACTGTCCAATACTTTGTAATAAACATGTGCACAATTTATAAAATAGCATAATAAGGAAATAGAGGCAAATTTCACTCGTACATCCCTATCCCTTGTTCTTATTCATAACCACCAGCTTTGCCTTCATTCCAAGAATCTTCTGTGGACCGTTGTGGTACATTTGGACTTTGTATATGCTGCAAGTGTTGGACAAACCACACCAAGTGAAAAGTACATAACTGAATTTAATAAAATAAAAAGAATGATTCATATTGCTGGATAAAAAAGTAATTTCAAATTAACACCTTGATGGCAGGTGTATATAAAAAATAGAAATCCCTAATAAGATTAGCTCTCTCTCTCAGTCCACTCGTCCAGTTTTTCAACTTATCAAACTAAACATATTAGCAGGACGAAATACGATACTAGACAATTATTCACCAGAAATTAATTGTTTTTACTATGAATCAAATTATGTTCTCTTAATTCAATTATTTGATTGTGAAAATCATTATATTCAAAGATCTAGCCTATTATGATTTAGATCTAGCATATTATGATTTAGACCTAGTATATTATGATTTTTGCAAAATTAGTTTATTTTTATTTTTATTGACATAAGTATTAAGAATTTGCATGTGGTATTAAAGCATAGGTTGAAACTCGATGATTTTCCATGAATGATTTATTTTGTTTTCTCCGCTGTGATTATTTTAAATTTATCAAAATATGCAATATTGTTGTATTTGCCGATTGATGTTTATTCTTCTTTTATCATTGTTCGTTCACAATTTTTTAATATTAATACAGTGTGTGTGTATACATACATACATATTGTGTGTATGTATATGCTATGAACTAGTTGTATCAGGTTGTGGGTCGCCATTCCTCGAACCGCGACTTCGATCAAACAACTATACTTACTTCCGATAATCCAAGTTATGATATATGTGTGTACACGGGAAGTTGATGAAGGGACACTACAAGGGAGAACGGCTATTCCAACGGCTCCAAGCCGTTGGCAGCCGTTGGAAATACCGTTGGAATAGCGTCCACGTTTTCCAACGGCTTCCAACGGAAGCTACGGGGCATTTCCAACGGTATTTCCAACGGCTACCAATGGCAAGTCGCCGTTGGAAGCCGTTACAATAAGATGACCAATTAGCCGTTTGTCGCCTTTTGTAGCATTTTGTAGCCGTTGCTAATCTGGGTGAATTTTTTTTTATAACAGCAAGTCATTCGCCTTCCAGCAACACTTATTCAATATATATCCATTTCCATTCTATTTCCACTACATTTCACACATATATATCACATATCCAACACATTATACCACAAACAATATAAACAACCAAAAATTAACATCAAATATTACATTTTCAAACCAAACTACAAGTCAATATGTACATAAACAACAAAACCCTCACCAACACCAACTCCAATTCTTATTCAAGTCAAAATATACAATGCAAACACTTAAACCTCACCACCTCAAAGTCAATATACACAACAACCATCAAGCACAATCCTCACCACCTCAAAGTCAATCTATACAATAACCAAACACAAAGATAATAATCATCATACCTGTCAAGCATCATCCTCGCCTCCGAAAGCACCAGACGACGAAGGGAAGGAACAATGCCTATGCGCGTACTCCGCTAAACGTTGATTCAGCTGCTTCATTTGTATAGCGCGAAGACGGTCATGCTCTTGCAACTGCTCAACCATGTCTCTAAGCTCTTTTATTTCTCCTTTGTCGCACGCCTTTTGAGCTGCCTGAACCTGCAAATAGAATGTGAGATGTTCACATTTGTATTATAATCATTTTCTTAAGCAATGCATATTTGAAAATATAGAAACGTAAATGACGTGACCATAAGCAATGCATATACCATGAGGAAATGCATATTTTATTAAATGATAATGGTGCAGGATGGTAAATCACGTATATGTTAGATTTAAATCAGGTAGAAATCATCATATGCTTATTGTATCTATATGTTAATTTATTAAATAAAATATTGCAATGTTTATAAGATTACTGCTTGGTTTCCATAGCCATAATGCCTATTCTGCTGCGTCGGATCCATGATAACGTCGAAAATATTATCTTGCTCCTCTATCGTCAACTCATCGCGGTTCGATTCTGAAAGAAGCTCTGCCCGTGCCTCCTGAAACTTTGCCTAAAATAAAAAACAATTACAGGTTAAAAGTAGTAGAATATGATTTAAACTTATTGATATTAATAAAATAAGATTTAAAATATGCATACATATGCAGCCGTCGCCTTATCATCATACCACCGATATGTAATATTGCCAGCATTGTCTGGTTGTCTTAATGCGTGGGTATGAGTAAATACCTCCATCATAGATACGGGAAGTCCAAGCGATCTTTCCTGCAATAAATAATTTATATATTATAATTTTTTATAGCTAATCACTGAACTCATTAATATAAAAAATGTAATAATGGTTTAGATTCGTAATTGATAAATTTACTAAGTCCTCACGGTGATGCTGAAAAGACTTGGATCCGCCACGATGAGTTACAGGATTCCTACTTCTATTGGCAGAGTTCCTCTCCGATTCCACCTGCAATTTAAATTGAATATTATATTTACTAATTGTGAAATAATTAACTATATATTTGGTAGATTTACCTTGAACTCGTCGGACTCCCACCAACTAATCCAAGAATTCCATACGGAAGCGCCCATCCAGTTCGATTTCTTCCCTGATTTTTTAAGAGCTGACATTACCTTCCTGTAATTTTTTGCGACCTTCGAATTCCAATGTCGCTGAACCATGGCGACATCAGGCTCCGCCAAGTCTACTTGTCCCTGTACAAAGAGAAAATATTACTAATTGTTCATTTATACTTATTCATATAGAAAAATAACATAAACTCACCAGAAAATCCTACCAGATGGCCTCCCTGACGTGGTCAGAGATATTACTCTACTTAGGCCAGCAATCTGTCATCCGGCTCATATATGATTGCTTGGAAATGCCAAGCATAACTCCTGAGGGCTCCAAATCAAATCCCCTGTATTAAATATAAAACAAAGCTTTAGACAAGTATATATATGTATGAACAAATTTATGTTGTTATCATTTTAATTTTGATACTTACGCTCCATCAGCCTTCGGCTGCAAATATACAAGTAGTCGGGCCGGAGGCTCACCACTACTCTTGCCGACCGAGCGAGAAGAGCTACGGCGTCTGGAGCCTGACATAATACTTGTTGAAATTATTTATTTTTAATTATAGACATAGATAAAATGATGATGATATGTGGTGCATGTAATAAAGTCATATTTAATTGGTAGTGCGCATGTAATGATGATGATGATGTTGGGCAGGTTTTCCACCTACCACCGAATAAAGAGAGGAAAGGCATTATCGCCGGTCCAACTCCTTCTCCAAGTACCTCCAAGCACTGCTGATCCAAACCCTCTCCAACGCCTACCGAGCCAAAACCTACCTCCTCCTATCTGCCGAACCAAGTCCCATCTCACCACCCATCACCAACAAACTACCGGTCCAGACCACCTCCAACCGAACCAAGCCTCACCCCCAACAACCAAGCCTCACCCCCAACAACCACCGGTCCAGACCACACCGAACCAACCCACACCGAACCAATCCACCGGACCAGCCTCTACCGGACCAAGCTACATCATCTACCACCGGACCAAGGCGCTACCGGACCAGAGTACTACCGGACCAGGGCATTGCCGAACCAATGTCGTCAAGGCAGATTGCTTCAGCCCAGGCCCACCAGCAGCTATATACATCCAAGACCCCTGCCTCCAGCCTCACTCTATAAATAGAGGGGCAGGGGTACAACAATGGCAGACAAGTTTGAGAGCTCGAGCACGGAAGGAACTTTCAAACAACTTTCATATACTTGTATACAAAGCTTTGTACTTGTAATCTGAAAGAAAAAAGAGAATAACATATAAAGTGGACGTAGGCACGTTCTGGCCGAACCACTATAAATCTATGTGTCTTTTACAGTTTAGTCCCTGCTTATCATATATTTGCGTAAATCACCCAAATCACTAGAAACAACATAAAATCAACTAATTCATACGACTTGGAGGTGTTTGCCCATTTTTTGTGCAAATATCTTTGGTGCTTTCATTGAGAGCCGAGCTAGAAGCTACAGCTTCTTCTACTCAATCTTCTTCCTCACAGCATCGTTCCTTGCTCCGACAACGTGACTTCCAGGCAGAGGAGAGATGTTAACAAAGGAAAGAACGTCGCAACAAGCAGTATCCCAGATCCAGTGACCCCGAATTAAGAGAATCATCCCGTTTTAACAGCAATACCAGATGAAAATCAGGCAATTCCAACAGCCCCTGCTGCGGAACAACCAATTACTAGGGCAGATCTAGACAGGGTTGTGGCTGATGTAACTAACCGCTTCGCATCTCAACAAGAAGCCCTGGTGGACCAACTCATGTCACGCCTAAGGGATGCTGAAGAATCCAACTACAACACTGAATCATGGGGTGAGTCCCAATCTGGAGGATCTGGGAGGCAACAAAGGCCTTTCTTCTTAGAAGAGGTTAACAACAGAAACAGCCATGGTAGGAGCCGAGCCCGGACTCAGCCCGAATTCCGACCCGAGGAAACACTTGGAACCGAACCCAGCGGGGGTGGTGCCAGGCAGGGGTCGGATGTAGCTGAGCCTGTCATGCTACCTAACCATGAAAACACCAGTAGACGGGGCCGAGTTGGGGTCCAGCCCGAAGTTGGACCCGAGGAAGTGCTGAGAACAGAACCCAGCAGGGGAAGATCAAGGCAAGGGCCAACTATGGCTGACCCCAGCATGCCCCCAGAGGACCAGAGGCAGCCTTTGGAGAATGTTAGGAGTGACAGACGATACCATCCCTACAAGTCATCTGGACGGAATCAATCCCGCAGGGAAGAACCAAACTCATTTTTGTCCGCTTCAAGTTCTGATGAAAAGATGGCACGATTGTTCAGAGAGTGTGTCCAACGGGAGCAAAGGGATCGGAGGATAGGTGCTAGGATAACCAGCCCCTTCACCCGCAATATCGAAACTGCCATCACCCCCCGAGAATGGAAGATGCCAACGATGGAACCTTACAAGGGAACCTCTGACCCCATCGTACACTTACAGAGGTACACCCAGCATATGCTCATGAGCGGAGCAACAGAGGGAGTGTTGTGTAAATGCTTCCCACTATTCTTGGCAGATCTAGCTACCTCTTGGTTCTGCCACCTACCCCAAGGGTCCATCAGCTCATGGAAAATGTTGAAAGAAAAGTTCATCAGTCAGTTCCGCATTCATGTGGAGCAACCCAAGGACGCTTATTCCTTATCTAATATCAAACAGAAACCCGGAGAGACATTGCAACAATATCTAACCCGATTCAACGCCGCGGCAACCGCAGTTGTAACGACCCGTAAATTTTAGTCGGTTTTAATAACGTTATTAATTGGAATTTGGTGGGATTTTAAACCACAAAATTTTGAAATATAAATTTGATATTTGGAATGCGGCTAGTTAAACATAGCAACTGGTAAATTTTCGTCCGAAAATATGAAAATTTATTTCGCGCGTAAATTTACTTCAATTTAATCAGTTAAAAAGAAATGAAAATAAAACTTTTTTCAAAACCAAAATATTTTTACATAGAAAAATTCTAAACGATCTTTTGAGCAAGTTGTCAGTTTGTCGTTTTTTCAAATTCGGACATCTTTGGCACCGTCGATCTTATTTTTCTGCGATTTTTATGCATTTTTCGTAGTATAAAATTTTGAAATTTTATAATTCAATCGTACCACCGATATCTTTATACCGTTTTGATCGTCTCAACGCGCTGATCTCTACGGTATATTTATTTGTGTTTTGAAGTCCGGATCGCTGTGGAATCGATGAAACAATTTTCGTATCGGTTCAGCATTCAACTTTTTTTTTTGACTTCTCTTTTCCTTCAGGTTCCAACGTCAAATACCAACAGTCTCTGACCATAAATGTTACTTTGGATTCATCAAAAAGGTTTTTATTTCACTACCGCACTTTATCATCGGTTCACTCAATCCACCGTTTCATTCTTTCCCCTGCCTTTCTCATGCAATAGTGCATGTACGTTCATTGCCTTCATTTCCCCTTATTCCTATTTCAAATAAATTTGTACCACATCTCTGTACAAAAAAATTCAACCATCTCCAAAGCTCCTGCTTGCCCTTCTCATTTCCACAACCCGTTGCTTCCTCCTACCCTACAACTCGCACCACCCGTCAGCCGATCACCGCCAGAACATCAGCCTACCCACTCCACAACCCGAATCCATCCACTTGACAAACATAGTTCACCTCCTTACTTGATCACTCCTACACCGCATCATCACCCCGCTCCGGATCGTAGCCTATGCCGACCGTACTCCGCCGCACCCTGATACACCTCGCCTCGTCGCCACTTTGAACCGTGCCGCCGCCTTGGTCTGCCGTCATCCCTCCATGCGTGCTCCTCTTCTCTTCCACGCATGCTCCGCTCAACCATCGTTCCAGACCCATGCTTCGATCTACCTGGTTTCTTGCGAGCTCGGCCTATCAATTCGTAGGTACATATATATATATGCCTCACATGTATTGCTTTATATATAAATTAATTGTATGAGTTCGTGGCCTATGTTGTTATATATTTAATAAGTATTTTATATATATTTTATAACATGAAGGTTTAGCTGTTGCTTCTTTGTTTGATATTTGCTTTATGGTATATTATCTATACATATAATAAACTATACATAACAAAAGATTTGTTTGAAGAAGGAGTATGCATGCTGTTGATTTTATATAAGCATGCTATTTAATAAGTTGTAGCGCAGAGTTATGTTGCGCATGTAAGAATATATACAGTACCATACTTTTCTTTGTGAAAGAATATGTTGCGTGTACCCAATTTTTTTTAGCCGCAGTGTTATTTTTTTATTATATACTCTACATACAAATTTTAAGTATATTCATTTTTAGCAAGTTATGTTTTACATATGAATTCAGATTTTGAACGCAAATATAGAAGAGTTTAGCTTTATGTTTTAAACTATATATATATATATATCAAATACATTTCACTTTGTTTCCGTGAAGACTCAAGTTTCATTTTGAAAAACAAGTAAACCATTTACACACTTTCAAGTGTTACAGGGTGTGTTTTATATTTATGTTGTAGTTCAATGTATTAAACAAGTTATATTATATACGTGTCTGTACTTCCGTGTTATCATTACTATCATGCATCTGTTCGTGGGTGAAAGTAGAGTATGGCCTCCTTTTTTTCTCTTTTTTTTTTTTTTTTTTTTTTACAAACTAGTATTACAAAGTATTTTTTATACGGTTAGTTTATATATATTTGTAACGTTAAAGTGATAGTAATATGCATATTATAATAATAAAAGGTCCGCTTCTTTATCTTTTACAAATGCCTGTGTCATAAGTTTTGCAAAACAATGAAATACAAAGCAAGTTCTGTCTCTGTTCAAAAATATTGTAAATCATATTCCATTTTACTTCGTTTCTTTATATCGACACTCCTCATGGTAACTATATTTTCTTATGTTAAATATATTTTCTTCAGCTCCTATATTTTTTTGGGTAACCGATACGTTGTTTGATGGTTCTGATTACCCAATTGCAAGCATAAGTTACAACATGAGCATTCCACGTATAAAATTAAATTTGTAAACCATAACACTGAGATTTAATTAGAAAAACGTAGATACTTTCGTGTAATCACTTTCGATTTCTTTTTCTTTTTTATTTATTGTTTATTTGTAATATTCGCATAACCTGCTCATGTATTTGTTACGGCTGATAAGGGTATTTTTTGAATTTCAAAAAAAAACAAGTAAATTAGTTTAACGAATTTTCTTTGTTAGTAGTAGATATATGTGTTTGAAGATATGATTTTTGTAAATAGTTACATATAGTTATACACATAAGTGTATTTACACCAGTTTTCCTTATCAATTTGGTTCTGATTCCTTTTATCGATCCCTGTTATCAGCTTTGTCCGTTGTGCCCGTTTTCTCGGTCGAATCATGTCCATCCAACGTTGCTTTGGAATTCGTAGCTCAGTGCTTTGTCAAATTATCACTAGTTTCGAAGGTGAGCAATCACTCACGATTAATATTCTTTTATTTATTAAATTTGATTTCAATTGAAATGACAATTGAAATATACTGTTGTTATTTATTGCACTGCTATTTATGTATCAGTTTACCTGTGACATCTGACACCATTATCTGTTAATTATTTATGCGATGATAATACAGTTGGGTGATAATTGATTGATTGTTGATGTTTATATTGAATGTTAAATCGTTAAGTATAAAGTGATAAATAATTTGAAATTGAAATTGACATAGGATGGTTAAAAATTTGAAACGACATGTGTAAACTGATTAAATGACATTTGTGTAATATGACCCCTTTAAATGTTAAATTAATTGACACGTAGGATTTGGTTAATTACACCTTGAATCACTGAATGTATGTTGTTTAAATTGATGACGTATGAAATTGTAAATAGATGACAAGTGAAGAACCCTAATGTAATAATCTTTAATCTACATGAAATGATAGTGTAGATTCTAGAAATATTTATATTAATTCACACAAATAACAATGCGAATTAATACGATTATTTCGGGATTATTTGAATTGATTATTGGATTGTGTTTGATTGCTGTTATTGCTTGTTTATTTACTTTGACACCATCCCTGTTATCACACTGCAAGTTCCCTTTGCTATGTTTGATTTTGAATTGAATTGGAATCGGGTTGAAATGATAAATACCCAAATGAATTTGACTTAGGATAGAGAATTAGATAAAAATCCGATTGGTCAATAATTTGATAAAAATAAAATAATGATTTTACTCGAGCAAAGAAAGAGTTTCAAAAGGAAATTGGAATTTGAATTTTTGAAAGGAAAATGTAAAGATTGAAATCTGAAACAAATTTTAACGTAGTAATTGATGAAAGGACGTTGTATGAAATTTAATTATTTAATAATTAAATTTGGAATTATTAATAAATAATTTGGAATAAGTAATAATTGAGTTTTGAAATTATTAAGTTTGAAACATTTATAATTAAGTTGAAATGATGTGATAATTAAGTTGAAATTATTAAGTTTTGAAATGATTTAATAATTGAGTTTGAATTTAAAATTGAGTTGAAATTATTAAGTTTTGAATTTATTAATAATTAAGTTTGAAATTATTTAAAAATTGAATAAGATTGAATTATTTGAAAATTGAATAAAATTGAATTCTTTAATAGAAATTGAACTTTTGAATAAGTGGATTTGTACTTCGTTAATAAATGAAATTAAGTTTCTTTATTTATTAAAGTTTTGGAAAATTTAAGTAAGTTAATAAGTGAAATTAAACTTCTCGAATATATGAAATTTAGTTCTTTATTAATTGAGTTTGAAATTTGTAACGAAATCAATAAATAAGTAAAAATTGAATTTCTTTAACAAGAAATAAAATGTGATTTATTGAAATGAATGAGATTTATTGAAATTAATGTAAGACTTGTAATTTAAAGAATTGATTTGACGAATTTAATTTATTTCAATTTGATGTTTTGATATAATGAAGTTGAACGTAAGTAATTGATATAAATGAATTGGAATTTAAATAGAAGTTGTTTGAAGGATAAATTTACTTGGCGAATATTGAATGAAATCGATAAATGAATTTAAATTGATTGGAATGAAAATTAAACCATTTTAAATGATTTCGGAATGAAATTTATATATGAACTTGAATCAATATTTGAATTGTTTAAGTAAAAGTTGAAATCGAATTATAAGGTTTTGAAATGGTAATTTGGAAGCTTTGAAACGTAAACTTTGGAAATTGATTTAGAAAGACAAACTAAATGTTGATTTTCGAATTTAAATTGAAATTGAAATTGATTTGTTTATGAAATTTATTAAACGACCAATCGGTGTAATAATTACGAAAGTTATTAAAGAAACCGGAATCGGTTATGGATATACTCTCTATCTAAACCGAAAACCACTTTAATAACTATATGCGGAGTGATGATCCAGAATGAAGTGGTTGGATTGATGTACGTGATGACTGAAGAAAGAGAACGATAATGGATAGCCTTGACACTTGTGTCAAATTGGAAATGACTAAAATCAGGAGCCGTGCCGGGCCAAATGGGGTTAGCCACCTCGAGCGAACACACTTCTTCGTAACTACTACTCATTACTTGTTGTCGATTGGTGCACCCTTGTACTTTTCAGGAGTGTTGTTTCGCGGTGTTGCGATCGCTGCGGCGATACGTTCTCACCAGTCCGGATCAGGCGAACGGTAGTTTCACTACCTTGGGTATTGCCTCATGTGCCTTGTCATACTTGTATCCCTATATACGCGATCACTACGAATTTGTTTTGTGTTATACCTATGGAGTACTCCCTGATATCCCACTTGTTTACGGTGGAGTTTACAGTGCTGTATAGACTATGACATTTATATAAAATGTGTTAAGGGGGATAATGGTAACGCCTTAACACTATTTTGATACTTTATATTACTGATAGACATTATCTATTTAGCGTACACTACTACATAGTAGATAGTTTAACGGATCCTTAGAGGATGGTGATTCCAACATCCTTTGAGTTACTTGTATTTCAGTTGCTATTTCACTTGAGTTGGATTTATTGATATGAGAATATTAATCCTGATTCGAGTGTTTTGTGGTTTCCTTTGCGCTCGGGTCAGACTGAGTGTACCAGTATTCGAGACTCACCTTTGGAGTTGGAACTTTGTTTGAAGATCCAGCCATCTATTCTGCTTCCAGCATTCGAAGATTTCAGTGATGTATTCTGATTTATACCTGATGTATCGTATTACTCTTCTGTTGTAAACTCTGATGTATCTTATATATTTATATAGTAGCTTCATGAACTACTATCTCTTTTACTTCCGCTGCATATTATTACTCTGTGTCTGTGATTCTGTGATTATTTATTTACTGTATATCTGAGTTTTGCCAAATTTAAATTAACAATTCGGTATTTTGAATTATTCAAGTCCGACATATGCTGATGCGAATAGTCCAAAATAGCGGGTCGTTACAGTTGGTATCAGAGCCAGGTTAGTAGCTCTAGGCAAAACATAGCATATAGGGTAAATGTATTTGCAGAATTACTCCCACTCGAGTTTCAATCTCTTCTGTTTGACTCAATTCCTTTGAATTTTGGAACGTTCCCTCGGTTCCGAAATTCATTCTTGTCCCTCACTATTCGTCTTCTTTTCAATTCTGGATCATCCCATACTCCACTTCGAATGACCATTATAATGAGTCAGCGGTCTCGCCAATCTTCGAACGATTTGTAAATGGGTGAAACTCCTTTACAATAAGCATTAATTTATCGGAGATTTCTGTATCCTCGGTTTACGATGCTATCTATCTCATGCTATGCCTGAATTCTATTCCTTGAGATCAAATGTTGATTTACCTCGAAATTCAGCATCGATCTTATTCTTGAAGTTACGGTCGACCTGGTTAAGGTTGCCCGTGAATTAAATAAGCTTATCCATCTCCTGATTATGTTAATTGAATCACCTTATCTTTTCTTCCGAACTTATTATCGAATAAAAATTTTCTTTGATTGAGTCCATCAAATTTGAAACCCTGTCCTCATTTTGAAAATCCATTCATGTATCGTCAAGCGAGAAATTGTATTTGTAAATTAATATTTAAAATGTTTATTTTATATTGTGTTGTTTGAGTTGTTGATGTTGATTTGGATTTTCGATCGATTCGTCTGATCAACGCTATCGATAGAATTTCCAAAACACTTTAACAGAGCAAACTGGCATAATATCGTTTTCAAAATTGGTAAATGAAAATTTTGAATGATTATACTATATATAAGTATAAATTTTTTTCTGAAATTAAATGTTAATGAACCTGTTGTCCGAAATGATAATATCTTCATTTATTGTATTATAAACCATTGACTATTGCATAATATAAATAAATGAATTTACAAAACTTGGGTATAATTTGATTGGAATTTTAAGTGAATTTAAATTAGAATTTGAGAATTCAATTCCGATAATTTCGAACTATGGTTTTAAAGTTTTAAAATGTATATAATTTAAAATATCTTTGAATAGAAATGGTTTCCAAAGAATTTGAATGATTAAATTAGAGCTCTTCTCTTTTGTCGCTGGAAAATAATTTCGATGATGACGGCCGCATCATCGACATTCATTTTCGAGTTTCGAAGTGGAGAGACTATTCTGTAGCTTTTCTACGGTTTGTTTTGAAAAATAAATTGATTTGAAATTCTAAACATTACATGATTTATAATAAATATTGAAGATTTTTAAATTTGATTTGATATATATTATGTATATATATATATATTTATTTCATCTATAAAATGGTTTGAAGTCAACCGAAAATTAATTCTTAAAATTTATGATCTTTGAAATTGTTAATTTAAGGAAATTGGATAATATATAATATAAATTGTCTTTATAAATAGAAACGTGAGTGCGTATAATAAATGTTATTCTCTTAAATTTTAATTAGAAAACGTTTATGGAGATAAATAGAATAATAAGTAATTGGATAATAGATCTGAGTAATAAAATAAATAAAAAAATTGTTTTGAAAGTTAATAAAATTAAAATTAAATCAACTTAATGAGTATCTTGAATTAATTGAATTTAAATTGAATTTCATTTGAAAGGGGCCTTTTGTATCTAACGTTCATAAATGCGAAATCAATCTAATGAAAAATTTAAAAAAAAAAAACAAATTGGTGAAATAAAGTAAGTCAAATTGAAATTTATATGGTTTAAATTAATTGTGTATTATGTAATTCAAGTCTATTTTCTTCTGTTTGTTTCTATTCTCCTACTTCCTTCCTTTTCGGGGACGAAAAGTTTTGAGCGGGGGAGAGTGTAACGACCCGTAATATTTAGTCGGTTTTAATAACGTTATTAATTGGAATTTGGTGGGATTTTAAACCACAAAATTTTGAAATATAAATTTGATATTTGGAATGCGGCTAGTTAAACATAGCAACTGGTAAATTTTCGTCCGAAAATATGAAAATTTATTTCGCGCGTAAATTTACTTCAATTTAATCAGTTAAAAAGAAATGAAAATAAAACTTTTTTCAAAACCAAAATATTTTTACACAGAAAAATTCTAAAACATCTTTTGAGCAAGTTGTCAGTTTGTCGTTTTTCCAAATTCGGACATCTTTGGCTCCGTCGATCTTATTTTTCTGCGATTTTTATGCATTTTCCGTAGTATAAAATTTTGAAATTTTATAATTCAATCGTACCACCGATATCTTTATACCGTTTTGATCGTCTCAACGCGCTGATCTCTACGGTATATTTATTTGTGTTTTGAAGTCCGGATCGCTGTGTAATCGATGAAACAATTTTCGTATCGGTTCAGCATTCAACTTTTTTTTTTGACTTCTCTTTTCCTTCAGGTTCCAACGTCAAATACCAACAGTCTCTGACCATAAATGTTACTTTGGATTCATCAAAAAGGTTTTATTTCACTACCGCACTTTATCATCGGTTCACTCAATCCACCGTTTCATTCTTTCCCCTGACTTTCTCATGCAATAGTGCATGTACGTTCATTGCCTTCATTTCCCCTTATTCCTATTTCAAATAAATTTGTACCACATCTCTGTACAAAAAAATTCAACCACCTCCAAAGCTCCTGCTTGCCCTTCTCATTTCCACAACCCGTTGCTTCCTCCTACCCTACAACTCGCACCACCCGTCAGCCGATCACCGCCAGAACATCAGCCTACCCACTCCACAACCCGAATCCATCCACTTGACAAACATAGTTCACCTCCTTACTTGATCACTCCTACACCGCATCATCACCCTGCTCCGGATCGTAGCCTATGCCGACCGTACTCCGCCGCACCCTGATACACCTCGCCTCGTCGCCACTTTGAACCGTGCCGCCGCCTTGGTCTGCCGTCATCCCTCCATGCGTGCTCCTCTTCTCTTCCACGCATGCTCCGCTCAACCATCGTTCCAGACCCATGCTTCGATCTACCTGGTTTCTTGCGAGCTCGGCCTATCAATTCGTAGGTACATATATATATATGCCTCACATGTATTGCTTTATATATAAATTAATTGTATGAGTTCGTGGCCTATGTTGTTATATATTTAATAAGTATTTTATATATATTTTATAACATGAAGGTTTAGCTGTTGCTTCTTTGTTTGATATTTGCTTTATGGTATATTATCTATACATATAATAAACTATACATAACAAAAGATTTGTTTGAAGAAGGAGTATGCATGCTGTTGATTTTATATAAGCATGCTATTTAATAAGTTGTAGCGCAGAGTTATGTTGCGCATGTAAGAATATATACAGTACCATACTTTTCTTTGTGAAAGAATATGTTGCGTGTACCCAATTTTTTTTAGCCGCAGTGTTATTTTTTTATTATATACTCTACATACAAATTTTAAGTATATTCATTTTTAGCAAGTTATGTTTTACATATGAATTCAGATTTTGAACGCAAATATAGAAGAGTTTACCTTTATGTTTTAAACTATATATATATATCAAATACATTTCACTTTGTTTCCGTGAAGACTCAAGTTTCATTTTGAAAAACAAGTAAACCATTTACACACTTTCAAGTGTTACAGGGTGTGTTTTATATTTATGTTGTAGTTCAATGTATTAAACAAGTTATATTATATACGTGTCTGTACTTCCGTGTTATCATTACTATCATGCATCTGTTCGTGGGTGAAAGTAGAGTATGGCCTCCTTTTTTTCTCTTTTTTCTTTTTTTTTTTTTTTTTTTTTTTACAAACTAGTATTACAAAGTATTTTTTATACGGTTAGTTTATATATATTTGTAACGTTAAAGTGATAGTAATATGCATATTATAATAATAAAAGGTCCGCTTCTTTATGTTTTACAAATGCCTGTGTCATAAGTTTTGCAAAACAATGAAATACAAAGCAAGTTCTGTCTCTGTTCAAAAATATTGTAAATCATATTCCATTTTACTTCGTTTCTTTATATCGACACTCCTCATGGTAACTATATTTTCTTATGTTAAATATATTTTCTTCAGCTCCTATATTTTTTTGGGTAACCGATACGTTGTTTGATGGTTCTGATTACCCAATTGCAAGCATAAGTTACAACATGAGCATTCCACGTATAAAATTAAATTTGTAAACCATAACACTGAGATTTAATTAGAAAAACGTAGATACTTTCATGTAATCACTTTCGATTTCTTTTTCTTTTTTATTTATTGTTTATTTGTAATATTCGCATAACCTGCTCATGTATTTGTTACGGCTGATAAGGGTATTTTTGGAATTTCAAAAAAAAACAAGTAAATTAGTTTAACGAATTTTCTTTGTTAGTAGTAGATATATGTGTTTGAAGATATGATTTTTGTAAATAGTTACATATAGTTATACACATAAGTGTATTTACACCAGTTTTCCTTATCAATTTGGTTCTGATTCCTTTTATCGATCCCTGTTATCAGCTTTGTCCGTTGTGCCCGTTTTCTCGGTCGAATCATGTCCATCCAACGTTGCTTTGGAATTCGTAGCTCAGTGCTTTGTCAAATTATCACTAGTTTCGAAGGTGAGCAATCACTCACGATTAATATTCTTTTATTTATTAAATTTGATTTCAATTGAAATGACAATTGAAATATACTGTTGTTATTTATTGCACTGCTATTTATGTATCAGTTTACCTGTGACATCTGACACCATTATCTGTTAATTATTTATGCGATGATAATACAGTTGGGTGATAATTGATTGATTGTTGATGTTTATATTGAATGTTAAATCGTTAAGTATAAAGTGATAAATAATTTGAAATTGAAATTGACATAGGATGGTTAAAAATTTGAAACGACATGTGTAAACTGATTAAATGACATTTGTGTAATATGACCCCTTTAAATGTTAAATTAATTGACACGTAGGATTTGGTTAATTACACCTTGAATCACTGAATGTATGTTGTTTAAATTGATGACTTATGAAATTGTAAATAGATGACAAGTGAAGAACCCTAATGTAATAATCTTTAATCTACATGAAATGATAGTGTAGATTCTAGAAATATTTATATTAATTCGCACAAATAACAATGCGAATTAATACGATTATTTCGGGATTATTTGAATTGATTATTGGATTGTGTTTGATTGCTGTTATTGCTTGTTTATTTACTTTGACACCATCCCTGTTATCACACTGCAAGTTCCATTTGCTATGTTTGATTTTGAATTGAATTGGAATCGGGTTGAAATGATAAATACCCAAATGAATTTGACTTAGGATAGAGAATTAGATAAAAATCCGATTGGTCAATAATTTGATAAAAATAAAATAATGATTTTACTCGAGCAAAGAAAGAGTTTCAAAAGGAAATTGGAATTTGAATTTTTGAAAGGAAAATGTAAAGATTGAAATCTGAAACAAATTTTAACGTAGTAATTGATGAAAGGACGTTGTATGAAATTTAATTATTTAATAATTAAATTTGGAATTATTAATAAATAATTTGGAATAAGTAATAATTGAGTTTTGAAATTATTAAGTTTGAAACATTTATAATTAAGTTGAAATGATGTGATAATTAAGTTGAAATTATTAAGTTTTGAAATGATTTAATAATTGAGTTTGAATTTAAAATTGAGTTGAAATTATTAAGTTTTGAATTTATTAATAATTAAGTTTGAAATTATTTAAAAATTGAATAAGATTGAATTATTTGAAAATTGAATAAAATTGAATTCTTTAATAGAAATTGAACTTTTGAATAAGTGGATTTGTACTTCGTTAATAAATGAAATTAAGTTTCTTTATTTATTAAAGTTTTGGAAAATTTAAGTAAGTTAATAAGTGAAATTAAACTTCTCGAATATATGAAATTTAGTTCTTTATTAATTGAGTTTGAAATTTGTAACGAAGTCAATAAATAAGTAAAAATTGAATTTCTTTAACAAGAAATAAAATGTGATTTATTGAAATGAATGAGATTTATTGAAATTAATGTAAGACTTGTAATTTAAAGAATTGATTTGACGAATTTAATTTATTTCAATTTGATGTTTTGATATAATGAAGTTGAACGTAAGTAATTGATATAAATGAATTGGAATTTAAATAGAAGTTGTTTGAAGGATAAATTTACTTGGCGAATATTGAATGAAATCGATAAATGAATTTAAATTGATTGGAATGAAAATTAAACCATTTTAAATGATTTCGGAATGAAATTTATATATGAACTTGAATCAGTATTTGAATTATTTAAGTAAAAGTTGAAATCGAATTATAAGGTTTTGAAATGGTAATTTGGAAGCTTTGAAACGTAAACTTTGGAAATTGATTTAGAAAGACAAACTAAATGTTGATTTTCGAATTTAAATTGAAATTGAAATTGATTTGTTTTTGAAATTTATTAAACTACCAATCGGTGTAATAATTACGAAAGTTATTAAAGAAACCGGAATCGGTTATGGATATACTCTCTATCTAAACCGAAAACCACTTTAATAACTATATGCGGAGTGATGATCCAGAATGAAGTGGTTGGATTGATGTACGTGATGACTGAAGAAAGAGAACGATAATGGATAGCCTTGACACTTGTGTCAAATTGGAAATGACTAAAATCAGGAGCCGTGCCGGGCCAAATGGGGTTAGCCACCTCGAGCGAACACACTTCTTCGTAACTACTACTCATTACTTGTTGTCGATTGGTGCACCCTTGTACTTTTCAGGAGTGTTGTTTCGCGGTGTTGCGATCGCTGCGGCGATGCGTTCTCACCAGTCCGGATCAGGCGAACGGTAGTTTCACTATCTTGGGTATTGCCTCATGTGCCTTGTCATACTTGTATCCCTATATACGCGATCAATACGAATTTGTTTTGTGTTATACCTATGGAGTACTCCCTGATATCCCACTTGTTTACGGTGGAGTTTACAGTGCTGTATAGACTATGACATTTATATAAAATGTGTTAAGGGGGATAATGGTAACGCCTTAACACTATTTTGATACTTTATATTACTGATAGACATTATCTATTTAGCGTACACTACTACATAGTAGATAGTTTAACGGATCCTTAGAGGATGGTGATTCCAACATCCTTTGAGTTACTTGTATTTCAGTTGCTATTTCACTTGAGTTGGATTTATTGATATGAGAATATTAATCCTGATTCGAGTGTTTTGTGGTTTCCTTTGCGCTCGGGTCAGACTGAGTGTACCAGTATTCGAGACTCACCTTTGGAGTTGGAACTTTGTTTGAAGATCCAGCCATCTATTCTGCTTCCAGCATTCGAAGATTTCAGTGATGTATTCTGATTTATACCTGATGTATCGTATTACTCTTCTGTTGTAAACTCTGATGTATCTTATATATTTATATAGTAGTTTCATGAACTACTATCTCTTTTACTTCCGCTGCATATTATTACTCTGTGTCTGTGATTCTGTGATTATTTATTTACTGTATATCTGAGTTTTGCCAAATTTAAATTAACAATTCGGTATTTTGAATTATTCAAGTCCGACATATGCGGATGCGAATAGTCCAAAATAGCGGGTCGTTACAGCAGTCCAAGATGCCGACGAGAAACTTATCCTAATGGCCCTCTGCAGTGGTGTACATCCAGATACTAAATTTGCTAGAAGACTAACTAAGGAAAAACCAGCTACTTTACCTGATTTCTTCCATGAAGCTGGAAAGTATATGAGACTTGAGGACGCTGCCACTGAGAGGCAATCAGGGCAACAGGCTAAGACGGCTATAGACAGGGCCCCCGCTGCAGCAAAGCATGTTCGAAGAAATGACTCTAGAGACAATGCTGGGGGCAAAAAGGGAGAAAAGCGCTTATATCGACCAGGACCAAGATTTGACTCTTACACTCCTTTGAATGAAACGATCGAAAACATCTTCCTAGCCACTCAAGACGAAGTTAGATACAAGCGCCCCTCGCACAAGAAGGAGTCAGATAGCGCACTCAAATCTGGAAAGTTCTGCCGCTTCCACGAATCCCACAGACATGACACCAATGAATGCCACCATCTCCGGGACTTGATTGAAGAACACATCAGAAGGAGGAGACTGAAGCGCTATGTAAAAGGCCAGAACAGGACTTCAACTCCTGCCAATGAGAATCCTGGACTACCCACCCCAGAAGCAGGCGAGGAAAATCGCAACACCAGCGGCTCTAGTCGAGAGAAGATAGTGGTCCACACCATATCAGGAGGACCGCACATCGCCGACAGAAGCTGGACGGAGATGGAAAGATACAACAAGTCACTGAGGAATGCTGAAGGCTGCGTTAATTCTGTTATGAAAGAACGCCACCCGAAACGGAAAGAGAATGACGACATCACATTCAGTAGGCGTGATCTAGAGGGAAGACAGTACCCACACATGGATTCTATGGTCATCTCTGCCTGGTTCGGACCAGCCAAAGTTTTTCGAATTTTAATAGACACTGGAAGCTCGGTGAATATCCTATTCAAGCATGCTTTCGACAAAATGAAGCTATCGATGAAGGATGTGTCTCCCTGCAACAAACCACTACATGGTTTCACTGGAGATGCGAAGATGCCCCTCGGGCAGCTGGACCTTTTTGTTGAAATAGGAAGTCATCCCTGCTCCGCTGTGCG
This sequence comes from Allium cepa, assembly GCA_030765085.1. Taxonomy (NCBI): domain Eukaryota; kingdom Viridiplantae; phylum Streptophyta; class Magnoliopsida; order Asparagales; family Amaryllidaceae; genus Allium; species Allium cepa. Next base: position 953,432,838 of record CM060945.1, on the reverse strand, counting down.
GAAACAAACATTTGTGCTAATAGAGAACCACTCGGTCTACAACGCCTTTTTGGGAAGACCAGCCTTGTCTGACTTCCAAATTGTCCTAGCCCCGTGGTGCCTGAAGATGAAATTTCCAACCGATAACGGAATAGGAGAAATAGAGGGAGATCAAGACGCTGCTCGAGACTGCTATGTAACTGAACTTCGCAATAACCGTAGAAAAGATAAAGGGAAAAATGCAGAGACTACTCTCTGCATGAAAAGCTTGGAAGCATAGCAACTAAAGAAAGCCCATCCTCTTCGATATACCAGTGATCCTTTCAATGAATTAGACCCCAGGGACAAAGAGGAGGAGGCCACCGCCGAGCCTGCAGAGGCTATGGAATTCGTATCTGTAGACAAACACGACCCAAGTAGACTGCTGAGAGTCGGGTCTCAGTTAAAAAAAGAATTAAAGAATCAACTCGTTGATTTTCTTCGCCACAACATGGATGTATTTGCATGGACGCACGCTGACATGACAGGAATCTCACCAGACGTAGCATGCCACATGCTGAACATCGATCCCACCAAGGTGCCAGTGAAGCAGAAAAAGAGGAGCATGGGGGCAGAACGATCAACAGCCCTCGAGGAAGAAGTAAAGAACTTACTTGCCAATGACTTCATACGAGAAGCCATCTACCCAGAATGGATGGCCAACCCGGTATTGGTAAAGAAAGCTAACGGGAAGTGGCGAACATGCATCTATTTCTCCAACTTAAATGACACTTGCCCTAAAGACTGCTTCCCACTCCCCCGAATCGACCAACTCGTGGACAGCACTGCCGGACATGAACTCTTATCCTTTATGGACGCATACTCAGGATATAACCAGATCCCTATGCACGCCCCCGATCAAGACCACACTAGTTTCATCACTGACCGGGGATTGTACTGGTACAAAGTAATGCCTTTTGGACTTAAAAACGCCGGAGCTACTTATCAGCGCCTTGTCAACAAGATGTTTGCGGAACTAATAGGACACACTATCGAAGTTTATGTGGATGACATGCTGGTAAAATCAAGGAAGGCCAACGATCATATAAACCACCTGGACGAGATGTTTCAAGTACTTCGCCAATATGGAATGAAGCTGAATCCTCTAAAGTGCTCCTTCGGAGTATCATCGGGAAAGTTCTTAGGATTCATCGTTCATGCCAGGGGGATTGAAGCAAACCCCGAACAAGTTCGAGCTTTGCAAGATATCAAGATACCATCCACTCGAAGAGAGATGCAAAGCCTAAACGGGAAAGTGGCCGCCCTACGAAAAATGCATCCCTTTCTTCGAAGCTCTAAAGAAAGATAAAGGAAAGTTCGAATGGGCTGACGAATGCTCGACAGCCTTGCTTAACTTAATCGGACACCTCCAGAGACCACCGGTACTCTCATCTCCAGATGAAGGCGAGGAACTGTACTTATACCTTACTGTATCATCCCACGCTTTGAGCGCCGCTTTGGTGAGAGAAGACAACCGCGCACAGCGGCCCGTATACTTTGTAAGCAAGAGATTTACAGGAGCAGAAGCCAGGTACCCTAAACTTGAGAAGCTAGCATACTGTCTGCTAATCACGTCACGGAAACTGCGACACTATTTCCAGTCTCATTCCATCAGAGTTTTAACCGATCAACCGCTAAGGCAAGTGCTCCATCGCCCCGACACTTCTGGGCGATTACTTAAGTGGTGCATTGAACTAAGTCAATATGATATCACTTACCATCCTCGCACGGCTATCAAGGGGCAAGCCATAGCTAATTTCATTGCCGAATTCACTACTAAAGAAGGTAAGGAGCAATCTGAAATAGCAGAAGATATCAAGTGGAATCTCTTCGTAGATGGAGCGTCAAACGAACAAGGCTCGGGGGTAGGTGTTGTGATAATCACCCCCAGGGGAAGGAAGCTGCACTACGCCCTAAGGTTGGAATTCGCTTCCACCAACAATGACGCAGAATACGAAGCGGTGATAGCTGGATTAGATCTGGCCTTGGAGATTGGAGTCGGTTCTTTATGTCTCCATAGTGATTCTCAACTCATTGTAAACCAAATACTGGGAGACTTCCAGACTCGAGGAGAATGACTCACAGCATATCTAAAAAAGACCAAGCTGCTGCTCAATCAATTGAATCACTATCGAATCAAACACATTCCTCGAGAAGAGAACCAATAGGCCGACGAACTAGCAAAGCAAGCTAGTATGAAGAACATCACTATCTTCGGAGCATTAACCATCTTAAAACAGCCGGCACCAAGTTTCGAGCAAGTGAATCTGATAGCTGCGATCGACGAAGAAACTTGGATGACTCCCATTCGGAAATATTTACAAGATGGCACACTACCCGACAGGTGTAACGAAATCAAGAAAATCTTGAGGAAAGCTTCCCGCTATACATTACAAGAAGGCATCCTCTATCGGCGCGGCTTCTCTAATCCCTTATTAAGGTGTATCGCTGGAAGGGAAGCCAGGGAAGTTTTATCCAACATCCATCAAGGAAGTTGCGGAGATCACACTGGAGGGCAGACTCTGGCCAAGAAGATACTCCGATATGGATATTACTGGCCCACTTTAAACAAAGATGCCTTGGACTTCGTCAAGAGATGCGACAGATGTCAGAAATTTGCCAAGATTCCTCGACTACTCACAAATGAGATTGCTCAAATGACTAGACCTTGGCCCTTTGCAGTATGGGGAATTGACTTGATTGGCGAACTGCCAGCGGGCCGAGGCGGAGCCAAATATGCTATAGTGGCGGTTGACTATTTCACCAAATGGGTGGAGGCGGAACCTCTAAATAAAATATCTTCGGCAAAAGTTATCAACTTCTTGATCAAAAATATTCTGTGCAGGTGCGGAGTCCCACTCAAGATCATATCAGACAACGGACTTCAATTTGACAGCGAAGAATTCGCCGATTGGTGCCAAGAGCACGGAATTCAAAAAACTTCTCATCTGTAGCTTATACTCAAGAAAACGGACAAGTCGAAGCTGTCAACAAGATTCTCAAAACCTTAATCAAGAAGAAACTTGAAAAGTCGAAAGGCGCTTGGGTGGACGAACTTCCTACGGCACATTGGGCCTATCGCACATCTTACAGAAATTCAACAGGGCATACTCCTTTCTCTTTGGCATACAGATAGGAGGCCATGCTCCCAGTTGAAACTATAGTGCCCTCTCACCGTAGGATCCACTACAACCCGGAAGAGAACGAAGAACTCCTCCTCATGTCTTTGGATCTAATTGAGGAGAGAAGAAACGATGCATCACTCAAAGCAGCAGCTCACAAGCAAAAAGTTGCAGCACAATACAACTCCAAAGTCAAGCACCGCAGCTTACAGGAAGGAGATCTCGTCCTCAAGCGGATCTTCCCGCGCCCCGGAGCGCTAGATCCAATCTGGGACGGACCCTATGTAATTCATAAATATCTCCACAACGGAGCTTATATTTTGTCAACAGTGGACAGAGAGGTGTTCCAGAGGGCATGGAACATCCAACACCTCCGTCGGTACTTTTCTTAACTTGTACTGCCCATATGAAGTGAATTAACAAAGAGAATCAGTGGATGTAGGCATTTTCGTGCCGAACCACTTTAAAAATCATGTCTCTTTTTAACTTGTTCCTTTATATCTTGGCTGCTTGTTAAGCTTTATCCTTTTCTGTTGAACAAAATCGTGTATAACGACATTTCCATACTGGAACTTCACGACGCAACCTCACCTGGACAAGACTCAACAGGTACTATGCGATTCTATGCACTCGCCAATGAGACACTTTTGCTCCAGCATCCCTCTGCTGCGGGTTAACTCATTGCTCGCGAATGCCCTCAAAGCCAACTGTAATGAGCCGATTATAAGCCATCAAGAAGGCCGACTATAGCCGATGGCAGCTCATTCGGAGTTCGGCTCGCCGGCAACTGTGAACCTAATTTAAGCCCCAATATAAGGTGTGGCCAGCCAGGGGTAGTTCACGGTTGACGATCGGCACCAACGCTAGCCGACCACAGTAAATCGAATAATACTCACGATTACGGGTCATAATGGCTCGGGTAGTTACTGTGCGTGATCTCGGCTCTGATATGTCTTAAGTGCGGCTGTGGTAAAAAAGATAAACTCCCCGTGGAGGCGTAAGATGGGTGACAAATGTCTCCAAGACCCACAGCTAGGGAAAGTGACCACAAAACCCGTTTGCCACGAACTTAAGCATATCGACGGCCTTCCGTGACTGGAAGTTTTACTTTTCCTATATTTCCATTCCATTTAAATACTTTTCTTGTATCCTGCATAACGGTCCCCAAAGTACAGGACACTAAATGGGAGGCATTCGCTCACGAGAATCTGAGCCCGCAAACTGAGTGACAAGGCACTCAGCCGCATCCATGGTCAATTACCCAAGGTGTCCAAAGCTACCCCCTGCAACCAGAACATGAAGAGCGGTACTCTTTTCTCTTGTACATAATCATGTAGCTAGGACTTATTCAAACATTGCAAGATATGAAATTATATATTAAGCAAGAACTTAGCATTAAACACAATTGAATCACTAGCACATGCACAACTATATTTCTTATGCAACACATCGGAATAGCAAAAGCATTCAAATATAGTAGAATCTGTTTATGTTATAAAATTACAGAAAGTCATTCTTTACAAATAATATAATTACAAGTTGCATTAATGTTTCGGACTAACATAGACAGCAACCAAAATATGTGCAAGTCAAGTCAAAAAATCGGAGCTTCGCCTCCATCCCGCTAGCCCTCCGGATCTACTTAACTGCATGATCGGAGCTCCCAGCATGATGACCAAAGGCCCCACCTATCCAATTCAGAAAAAGAGTCCATTAAACCGACAACGAACGATCAAGTTATGAAAAGCTAAAAAGGGAAAACTCACCAACACCCGCTCCTTGGTCCTCATCCCCCAACTGCACACCGGCTTCCTCCGCAGCAAGTAGCCGCATCCCCTCCTTCACCGCTACCTTCTCCTCCTTTGAAAACTGGGTGGTAACCACATCCATCCTGAATGCCGTTCCACCTTCCTTGTCCGCATCGGCCTTGGCCTCCTCCAAAACCCGGAGATATATCCTAGCCATGATCCGGGGATAGTCATCCATCCAGGATAGATTACCCTGCTTCCAAGTACGAAAGTACATATCCTGCAGCATCTCATCCATCATCCCCTCATTCTCCTCAAACTCCCTCACACGGGCCTCGGAGGACAGCAACTTAGCGATGGCAACATCCCTCTCCGATCGATATCTCAAGCGGTCAGCCTGGAGAGACCTCCTCATTTCCTCCATCTCTTCCTTTAGCCTGGCCTGAGCAAGCTCTGCGGCCTCAAGCCTCCCAGATAACTCCTCTACCTGCTCGAGATCCGCCCTTCGAACCTCGTCCACCGTAGCAATGGCTATGTCAATCCGCTCCTTGCAGGCGGCCTCCATCTTTCGCAACGCAGCCTTGCTAGCCTCCTCCATGGTTTTCTTTAGTCGTCGGGAGACCGCCTCATGCTGAGATATATGGATAGCCTGATCGGCAAGCTGTTTGGCCTGATCAGAGACCTGTAACCGCAACCGGATGTTAGCACTTTCGATTTCCTCCCCAGCCTTGGCCAGTCGAGCGTGATGCTCCATTAGCCTCTTGGTTTCCTCAGCCACCCGATCGATGCTTGCCTTGGCCTCATTCCCCATGGTCACAATTCGAGTAGTAAGCAAATCGAGGTCTAACGACTTAGCCTCATCAAGCACCCGTACCATGGGATTGCGGGGAAGAAGATGCCCACCCGTGACCTCGTCAAAAGAGATGTCCTGAAAACTCGGGTCCAGATCCGGGTGGCCGGCAAATGGGTTGCGATCCAAACCAGGACGGTCTATCGGAGTGACGGTTGAATTTTCAGACGGATGGGGGGAAGGCATAAACCCAATATCTTCCTCAGTAATATCGTGAATAGGCTGGACTGGAGGCTGAGGACCAGGTGGAGAACCAAGCAAAGAACGTCTCCTCTTCCTCTTCTGAATGTCTTCTTCGATAACTCCGAGAAGGGGGCGATAGCCAACTACGTCTCCAGGACGGTTAGTAGGAGGCTTAGGCTTGGTAGAGGCTCTGAGTAACTTGTATTTTTCAAGGCAGTGTCAAACGTCTGAAGTCTTGGCCACCTCGCCTTCCCCTGGAATAAAGAGCAAGTGATATGAACATACAACGATCCATAATTCAAGAAATATGTTAAGTTAAAAAGAGTGAGAAGGCACATCTATTATACAAATCCTGCAGAGTAGGATACTGCAATAAGTCCTGAATCTCATTGCAGGACGGAAGCGAACCATAAAATATTCCTAAGTCCCTATCGTAAATGGAGTCTGCAGAAGTCAAAAGTTCACCTTGAATCGCTGGAGTCGCCTTAGCTGAAGAACTCTTGAAGAATGGATCGGCGCCAGCCCCAGCCTTGTCAACCTCCTTTGCCTTCTCAACTAAAGCCGATCCTCCCTCCGATTCCCCAAAAGCTTGATGGAAAACATCATCCGTCAACTCATGAATCTCTCCCGCTTTCCCGGAGGTTAAGGCACCAACGCCACTACCGCTCTGTCCATCGCCTCCTTCACCCTCACCTCTATCTTCCTCCACATCTTCCTCTCCCGGAGCAATTGGGCAAGTGCTAGGAGAGGGACCATCAGACTTCTTAAGCTTCTTACCTCCGACAACGAGAGGCTTTGTAAAAGGTTCCCTCTTGCCACTTTTCACCGTGGCCCCTTCCTTGGCTTTGGCAGCCTTCTCCTCAGCCGTATCCCTCTGCTTAACCACAGACTGGTGTGGAAGGATCAAGTTGTACTCCAGGAGAGTAGCATTCCTGATCAGGAAAGAAGCCGACCCGTCCCGTCCCGAAATGGCCTTTATTTCCGCAGCTATCTGGACCAGGGAATCACTTTCCACGACCGCAAAGCCACCTGTCGCTAGCAAGAAATAGAAGCATATCAGAAGAAGCACTACAGTCGGAACAAGGAAACTGTAAATAAAGTTCAACTTACAGCCAGAAGTGAAGAGGCGGAAGGAGACAGAATCGTCCTTGATAAAAAACCATTCTTTCTTAAACATGGTGAACTTTGAGTATAAGTCCAAGACCGGTTTGAAGGGCACAGCCACTTCTAAACTAACATACGGAGACCCCTTCTTGTAGCCTCTCAGATTATACAAGTATCGGATTTCCCGGTTAGAAGGGGGCGCCCATACCTCCTCTGGAAGATAACGAATAAGCACACCAGGATAGCGTAGGAATTGGGCTGGAGCTGGAGAGGGGCCACCTTCAAATAGGTAATGAAGCTGACTATCCATGCATTGATCGAAGGAATGGCCCCACACATGCAATGGTACCTACTGTATGCAAAATATCCTTCAGGGGGATTGTACGGCATCACTCCGTCTCCCGGCAACAGCATGCGAGCCCTGTCAATCCCGAAGGAACGAGAGATGACATCAAGCTTCTCCTCCCTGAGGGAGCTAGGAAAACAGTCGGGCGGAGAGTTCAGAAGCTCCTGGGGGCCATACCCATCTACTAGCGACCTCGGGGCAGGTCCATGACGTTCCGGTCTTGGCTGGGCTGGGGGCACGGAGGAGGACTCTCCTTCGCCCCTAGACTTCCGTTTATCTGATCGAGTTTCTGCTTTGCGAGACATTATCTGCAAACACCGAAAGAACAAATTAGAACAAGGAATATAGAAATACAAGTAAACAAGTTCAAAACACAAAGGTTGAGATTAAAGTCCATTCGGCATTGAAAGCCTTTAAGTTCATTCGGTAAAGCAAGGCGAGAGTTCGTTCGGCACTACACTCCCCGAGCTCATCCGATGATAATTCCATTCGTTATTCGAACACCTTATCTCATTTGGCACTCCAACCCTCAGGCTTATTCGGTTCATCTGGTAAAGTAAATAATAAGTCTTCATTCGGTACACAAGGTCCTGAGTTCATTCGGTAGTACAATACAGAAGTTCATTCGGCGGCAAAGGGTCTCACCTGGTTCGGCTAACACTTTGATTCGGCAAAGATGAGAGTTTGATTCGGCAAAAGGTTTGGCTCGGTTGGTAAGGAATAACGAGGGCACGTGGCCCCTATTTATAAGCAACCATCAACGACTGGACCAGATGGCTCGGAGTTAGAGACCGGATGGGAATAACCACGCTAAAACAAAGCACGCCATATACAGGCATATGCCCTACTTTGGGGGGCAAATGTTGGGCAGGTTTTCCACCTACCACCGAATAAAGAGAGGAAAGGCATTATCGCCGGTCCAACTCCTTCTCCAAGTACCTCCAAGCACTACCGATCCAAACCCTCTCCAACGCCTACCGAGCCAAAACCTACCTCCTCCTATCTGCCGAACCAAGTCCCATCTCACCACCCATCACCAACAAACTACCGGTCCAGACCACCTCCAACCGAACCAAGCCTCACCCCCAACAACCAAGCCTCACCCCCAACAACCACCGGTCCAGACCACACCGAACCAACCCACACCGAACCAATCCACCGGACCAGCCTCTACCGGACCAAGGCGCTACCGGACCAGAGTACTACCGGACCAGGGCATTGCCGAACCAATGTCGTCAAGCCAGATTGCTTCAGCCCAGGCCCACCAGCAGCTATATACATCCAAGACCCCTGCCTCCAGCCTCACTCTATAAATAGAGGGGCAGGGGTACAACAATGGCAGACAAGTTTGACAGCTCGAGCACGGAAGGAACTTTCAAACAACTTTCATATACTTGTATACAAAGCTTTGTACTTGTAATCTGAAGGAAAAAAGAGAATAACATATAAAGTGGACGTAGGCACGTTCTAGCCGAACCACTATAAATCTGCGTGTCTTTTACAGTTTAGTCCATGCTTATCATATATTTGCGTAAATCACCCAAATCACTAGAAACAACATAAAATCAACTAATTCATACGACTTGGAGGTGTTTGCCCATTTTTTGTGCAAACAGATGATATATGATGCGTATGTGTGAATAATTGTAAAAGTTACCAGATATTACTCAGTCATCATCGTTTTCTGATTCAGACTCGGTCTCGTATTCTAAATTGTTTTCCTCTACACTCTCAAATGCTTCGATTAATACATTTGCCTCATCATTTAATTGTTGAAAATCAGTTTGATCGTCTGTAATTATGATTTCAACATTTTCTTCGATATCTGCTTGATAGGCTTGTTCTTCTGGAATACTCTTTCCATCGAATGTAAATCTCGCCTTGGTTTTAAAAACCGCAGACCAATCTTCTTTATCTCTTTTTAGAGACGGATAAGAGGCGTAACAAACTTGTAGGGATTGTTTGGCTAGTACAAAAGGATCATACTGCTGATAACGGGAGATATGTTTTATTTCTATAAGATTATAATTTGAATGCACGTTAATTCCAGAACCTGGAACATTGCTGAACCAGTTGCATCTAAACAAAAAAAATTCCTCTGCGAGTCTTATAAAATATGTCAATTGCAAAATCTGGGTTAACACGCCATAAAAATCATGTATATGATTATTAGGATCGTCACTGCCTTTAACAAATATACCGGTATTGTTTGTTAATTTTTCAGCACCGTATTCTTTGGTGTTGAATTTATATCCATTAACGAAAAATATTGGATACATTTTAACTTTCCTTTTCGGTCCCAGCGCCAAATGTTTTAATCCTTCATCGACCACATTATTTGTAGGATCACAAACGTAGTTCGAAAACCAAGTAGCGAAATTTTTTCTTAAATCGTTGTTTGGATTTTGTGATTCATAAACACTGCAAACAAAAATATAATGTAATGATTTATTATTCATTTACACGTGCAGTATTAAATTAAATTTATCAAAACTTGTAATCTGATAATTACCTAATAAATGGTGCAACTTTTGGACAATTAAGAAGAATATATGTGTGTGCTACATGGTAATCTCTATCATATCTAACCATATTTCTACACATTTTCCAGCATGTCGACCATGTCGTTTAAAAATAGATAACATTGCTTCCGGAGAAGAATCTTGTTCAACGGCCTCATCATTAGTGCAACACTTTAAAATGATATATTCACATGCTCATTGAAATAATGAGAGAAAAAGAACGATGCTTCTTCTTCGATATATGATTTGCAAATCAAACCTTCAACTCGAGCTTTTTGTCTCACTTTTTTCTTTAAATGATTTAAGTACCTAATAAAATATATTTCATATAAATATTGATTTTTATTTATAGTTAAATTAACATTTACATACTCAGTATTAATAACATACCTCTCGAATGGATACATCCATCCATATTCCACAGGACCTCAAAGACGTGCTTCAAATGGAAGATGAACAGGTAAATGCTCCATTACATTGAAAAAAGATGGAGGAAATATTTTCTCCAGTTTTCAGAGCAGTATAGGGATTTCTACCTCAAGTTTATGAAGACGATCAACTTTTAACGCAGTTGAACAAAGCTCCTTATAAAATAAACTAAGTTCTGTTATAACCTTTCAAACTTTTATGGGCAACAATTCTTTGAAAGCGACGGGTAACAAATTTTGCATCATTACATGACAATCATGGCTTTTCATCCCACTCATTCTTCCGTTCTTATAGTCGACACATCTATGAAGATTAGATGAAATTCGATCAGGAAATCGTAATCCTTCCACCCATTTTAACAGTACTTTAACTTGGTTGTTATCTAGTTCATAACATGCTTTGGGTTTTTTAGTGTCATTTGGCTTCATATGAAGCTCAGGACGATTACATATTTCTTCTATATCACGTCTTGATTTCATATCGTTCTTAGTCTTGCCCTTAACATTCAAAAGTGTATTAAACACATTATCGAATACGTTTTTCTCGTTATGTATCACGTCAATGTTATGACGGATTAAGAGATTTTTCCAATAAGGCAACTCCCAGATATACTCTGTTTGCACCAATTATGAAACGTTGATTTACCTTGGATTTCAGTTTGTTGTCCGGTTTCATGTATATTTGGATAATCTTTTACAAGTTCACATATATCTTCACTTGACCAAATCGTTGGTGGTTGTAAAGTCTCATGTCTGTCAGCTATGAAGTTTTTTTTATCCCTTCTAAAAGTATGATTAATATGGAGAAAACGTCGATGACAATCAAACCATGAAATTTTCTTCCTATGTCATAAAAAAAATGCTCGTGTTTCTTCCATACAGTAAGGGCAAGCAAAACGACCGGCCGTACTCCAACCCGAAAGCATTGCATATGCAGGAAAATCGCTAATAGTCCATAACAAAGAAGCGAACATTCGAATTTTTTTCTCTCGATACGTCGTATGTTTCAACTCCTTCATACCACAATGATTTCAACTCTTCGATTAGTGGTTGTAAGTAAACATCGATACCGTGTTGGATCATCAGGGCCAGGGACGACAATTATGAGAAACATATATGGAGTTTTCATACACATCCATGGGGGTAGATTGTAAGGTGTAATGATTATAGGCCAAGATGAATATTTAGAACCAAACTGAGAAAACGGTGAAAATCCATCAGGACAAAAACCTAGTCTTACGTTATGGCTCTCTGCTGCAAAATTGAGATATTTCTTATCAAAATACTTCCATGCTTCTCCATCAGATGAGTGTGTTAACGTACCTTCTTCAAGTGTTCTCACACTGTGCCATCTCATATGATGCGCTGTTACAGATGATGCATATAACCTTTGAAGTCTAGGAGTGATAGGTAAATAATGCATACGCTTGTATAGAACTTCTTTTTCCTTTTTTTCCTTGGTTTGTATCTTTCTTGATTACATATTTTACAATTCCGAAGACTGACATCATCTTTCCAAAACAACATGCAACCATTTAGACCTGTATCAATTTTTTGATACGGAAAACCGAAAGATGTCATAAGTTTTTTCACTTCATAACAATTTTCGCACATTAAATTATCTGATGGCATACGGCGTTTAGCAGCTTGTACAACAGCCGTAAATTCGGCTTTTGTGAGGTTGTACTTTGATTTCATTGCAATGTACTCTGTAGTTGCCAATAATTGAGTGCCGCTAGTGCATCCATTCCAAAGAGGTTTCTTAGCAGCATCCAATAAATCATATATATTTTTCGCTCCAACATTTGGTTCCTCTTCGACGTTAACATCGTCGTTATTAATTTCAACAGTGGGGAACATTGATCGTGATGCATCTTCAACCATATGTTCTATGAGATTCGTCGTACAAACTTCATCACTAATGATCTCTATTAACTGTTCTTCGTTGCGTGTTATAATTTCTCTATGACGATCCACACCAGATAATTGGTTACAAAACCATATTGACGCAAATGAATTCTAACCAAATTCGGTACTAAATGCTTCAACAATTTGCACCTACTACATGGACAACCAATTTCTACGTCGTTTCCAATATTACTTAAAGTAAATTCGACAAACACATTTACCTTGTTGAGAAAATGTTTATTTATTGAGCCTCCCATTTCTCTTCTTTGTTACATTCAGCTCCGATCAATAAAATAATTGACCATTTTTTCTACTGTAAAACCAATGATCAATAGTAAAAAAATTATTAATCAAATTCAATAAATACATTTAGATTTTACTGTTTTTTATAATCCATTTTCGTTTATATACAAAGTTATATTTCTTGATATTTTGTTCAATTTTTTGTACCTTTTGTGATGGTCGGTCATCCTACTTTCCTACTTTCTATTACAAACACAATAGTAATTACATTTCTTATTATAAATGATTTTTTAAAATTTCGGCAGCACTTCCCCAGTGTTCCTTGTATCGCACACATATGCATGTATACAAGGAACGAAAAGGAAATGCTGTCGAAATTTTATAAACCGTTTATAATGATATGATTTACGAAACGTAATTACTTTATAATGTTTGTAACTTGTCCAATACAGGGACAAATCCAACAGATATTGTATCAGATGAATATGAATATCCGTTTTGCAATTAAAATGAATATTCATACAATGATCATATACAATACCTGTCAGACGGGGCCAAAAATTCACTAAGGGATTTTTTTATATGTTACAGTTTTATTAAATATATAAAATAAAGCATATTATGCATTATTTTATTTATATTCTACTATTTTACTAAATATATATTAAATTATATGATTTTTAATATTTCACAAAATATATAATTCATGTGTGTATATATACTAAATTATATACTAATTTATTTAATGCTAATATATTTTAAAAAAGATATAATTAATGTTCGTAAAATAATCGACTAATTCATGTTTGTCTAATATTTTATAAAACATACACAAAATAATTTAAATCAATGCTAACTAATCTAATGTTAATTCAAATGCGCATTTACGCTAAATTATAAACATATGTATATATATGCATAATATATATATACACACACACACACACACACACACACAAACAATTTGGACATTTGGATGGTAATAATTGTAATTAGCACTTAGTTATAATAAACAATCAATAGGACATTGGATACAAATATAATAGCAAATTAACACAAAATTAGAAAGATTAAAAAATTTAGGGTTTTAGGCAAACCTGATTTTGGAGATGTGTAGGGATGGAGAGAGGATGCTGAGATTGAGTGATGGCGTCGGAGCGGCTGCCGGTTGCATGGGGAAGTTTAGAGCAAGAAAGGATGAGGAGGGGAGGAGGGTTTTGCTGTAATTGGGGAAGAAGAAAATAATGTTCAGGCTAGGCTTGCTGTTGATATACGCGCATATTTCCAACGGCTTTCAAAGGCCGCAAACGGCGAAATTTGCAACGGTTATTAACGGCTACCAACGGCATGTTAAAAAATAACGAGTCTGTTGGTAGCCGTTGGAAAATACTGTTGGCGGTCGTTGGAAAGCCTTCGTGGCTATATACTGTATTCCTAGTAGTGGGAAAAGTGTTATAATTCTAGAAAGGACGGGGAAACAAATTAAGGGTCAATTTACTTTACATCCTACCGATAGCTATTGATATATTGGAATTATATAATGCTAATATGTACCTTTTACTGGTGGAATTAATACTTGTAATCTTATATCATGTTTGATAAAAGATAGAATATGTATTGGGGGAAAGGGTGGCTGTAAGAAATAAAATAATAATAAAAAACAGTTTTGAAATAAAAATGTATGTATGTATAAGAATTAAGCTTTGAATCTTTTCATAGCTCTAATTAATAATTTAAGTGTAAAGTTTTAAATTATGTTATACAAGTATGAACTCGTGCTGCGCACACAGAGCTTTGATAAATTGTTTGAAATTAACTTATACATGAACTTAGTTGATGGATATTTTTGTCTATGTAGAGTGATCCTTTGCTTGCAAGTATATTTCAAAAATTAACTATGGTCGAACTATGATTAACGTTTATAGTTGTGCCAAGTGCAAAATGATTAGAAATGTCTTCAGCAACATCATACTTAATTACCATATAATTTACAATGCTTTACTATGTATGCAATGATGCTAGACTCATCAAATCAATCCCTTGCGTTATGCAAAGGAAAGAACAGGAAAATTTGATTATCCTTGAAAAAAATTAACTTCGTCTACCCTGGGACGTATTCAACACAATTGATCAACTTTGATGATACTGCACCAAATTTAAACAACAATTTTCCACCTCTATAGTTTAAGCTGCAATATTAGAGTAAATATAGTAAGATTCGTCCCTCAAGTTGACCATAAAACGAACCAAATAATATATGTCAGTTTTAACCTTGAACAATCATACGCCGACAGTTTGCATGAAAAGAATTACAATGGCAGTTGTAACCCTGAACAATCATACGATGACACTTTTATGAACCAAATGATAATGTTCTTTACAAATATACCAGCACCAAAAAGAGTTATGTCAAATGAAACGTATTGCATTTAATAGACAAATGAAAGGTGATATTGAAAACTTAACAAATACAGGCGTATTGAATTACGATGAACAAAGAAGGCAAGCACGCACGAATTAATTTCATCAAAACGATTGTTTATAATAGCAAACCGGAACGACTCTTTATTTCCATATGCAATTAGAAAAAAACAGTGTTCAGGTATTACAATATTGCAATACTGATTAAGTATCACCAGTAACGTGCAAAAGCATTGAACAAATTAAATTAGTTGTACACGTAAACAAATTAATTTTAATTAGTCCCACATCACGTAAAACATCTTTATTGTTAGTGTATATAAGCTAAGAGAGAAAGTAATAGGTTGTCCTGATGTGTAGAGCTTATAAAATTGTGATAAGGTGGGGGAGGGTAGAAGAAGTTAACTTTTGTATGGTAGTTGAAAAATGATTACTATGTTTTCTGAATCTTCATTGATGTAAAGGGCATCTTAGAATTTCAAAAAGACACGGTTGAAACTAATGGATCGAATTCTCATTATTAATTGTAGAGATATGTATGCACGTATGCTTGATTTTGGCTCGAATAATGAAAGAGTGTATTATTTTATTGATATAACAATTTCGGCTTGTAGGTAATTTTTTGAATTATGGTATAGTGTTGTAAATGATTAATATATAAATGAACTATATATGTCTTATGATTATGTTCACAATACACATTCTACCATTTGAATTAATGTATTATTAGTATGCTATTTGAATTAAAGTGATTATATTATACATTGTTGGTCACCAAAGTGATCAAAAATTAAGGATTTATGCATATGAATTGTATAATCTTTGATTTGATATTTATATTATGCGTAATTTGTTAGTCACCAAAACGGCCAATTTAGAAATGTTTTAAAAGTCAAATTAAAGGAAATTCATTCACTTATGGGATGCTTATGAATGAATGGCAATATGATTTACGTATAATTTTAAAGATTTGTCATGAGTTATTGAGTTCATAGTTATAAAATGTTTTTGATTGCCTAAAGGTTAATCATATATTTTATAACCTACGAATATTACCTTGGCATATTGATATGCTTGGTTAGGTACGTTTGCATATCTAGGGATAGCAAACATATCTAAATGGAGCATGTTAATTACCAATTATGCGAAATTTAATTGAGCATCAATTAAGTTTGTTTTATTGCGTATTGTTATATAACCCAAAGGAGAACTTCAACATATACCTAATTTTTTTTGGTTGAATCTATGTTATAGATTTAAATTTATTACCTAAAACATTAATGTTTGATGGTAAATTTTATATTTTGCAGCATTAGTTTCTGTTTCTCTACATTTGCAAGCCACATCTGTTATTAAATTAATGGGCTTTATTTCTCCGAATGGTCTGAACAAATTCAGTTCCACCTCGGTGTTCTGCATCTTGATTTGGAACTCTTAAGTATGAAACCAGTTGCAGTTACTACTACTAGCAGCGCAAGACAAAGATCTTCCTATAAAGATTGGGATAGATCTAACATATCGAGCTTAATGTTTATGTGAATGACTATATAAAACAATATAAGTCCACATTAAAAAAACTGAAAGTGCTAAAGAATTTATAAGTTTGTGGAAGAATGCTCTCATTCTGAATTTGCTAATAAGTCTCTCATTGGGACACTAATGGGTGCCTTAACATCCATTAAGTTTGATGATTCTCGTACTATGCATGAGCATATCGTTGAAATGACGAATATAGCAGCAAAATTAAAGACCTTAGAAATGAAAGTGAACGAAAATTTCTTAGTAACATTCATTCTTAACTCCTCACCTCATGCGAATGGTCCATTTCATATGAACTATAATATCCGAAGGATAAATGAAATGTGCATGATTTGCAAAGTATGCTCATTGAAGCTGAAGCAAGGCTTAAGAAATTAGAAATTCATTCGGAAAATCTCATAGGTCAGAAAGGATCAAGAAAGAAATCAAAAAAGAATGTTGGAAAACACAAGCAAGGACTATCAAAGATAAATTAGTCATATGCCAGGAAAAAAACAAGGATAAATATTATTTCTATGGAAAGACCGAACACTATCAAAATGATTGCCTGAAACGTATGACATGATTCAAAAGGAAAGATAAACCTAGCGCCTTAGTATGTTTCTAATCAAATTTAGCTGAAGTTTCTTATAATACTTGGTGGATTGATTCTGGTTGTACCACTCATGTTTTAAATACAATGTAGGGATTCCTTACAACCCAAACCAAAGCCTAAATGAAAATTTTATCTTTATGGGAAAATAGTTCAAAGTTCCAATTGAATCCATTGGAACCTATCATTTAATTTTAGACACTGAACATTGTTTAGACATTTTCGGACTTTTTATATTCCTTCTGTTTCTTGCAATTTGATTTCCTTGTCTAAACTTGATACTGCTGAATACTCTTTTAAATTTGGGAATGAATGTTCAGGTTTTTTTAAAAAAATCTTTTTATTGCTTTAAGTATTCTTTATGATGGTTTGTACAAATTAAAGATCGATATTTGCTGAAACTCTATTAACCTTGCATCTTAATATTGGCACAAAATGTTGTTTAATTAATGGATCATAAGCTTACTTGTGGCATGAACGTTTGGGTCACATATCCAAAGAAATAATCAAAAGATTAGTAAAGAATGAAATCCTACTTGATTTAGATTTTAACAATCCAGGAGTTTGCATGGAATCTATTAAGGGAAAACATATAAGACATGTAGTTAAGAAAGCAGTCATAAGAAGCACACAACTTTTGAAATAATACATACTGATATATGTATTGATGTTCCATATCTTGGTGGAGAAAAGTATTATCACCCTTATTAATGATTTTTCACGTTAATAATATGTCCATTTGTTACATTAAAAGTCATAATCGGTAAACACCCTAGAGGTAGTTATCAATGAAGTTGAAAGAAAATTAGATAGAAAGGTGAAATTTTTTAGATCTGATAGGGGCGGTGAATATTATGGAAGTTATGATGAAAGTGGACAGTGCCTTGGTCCATTTTCCAAATTGCTGGAAAGTCATGGCATATGTGCTTAATACACAATGTCAGGAACACAACAACAATATGATGTTGTATAAAGACGCAATCGTACTTTAATGGATATGGTTAGAGTATGTTAAGCAATTCGTCTTTACCAAATCATTGAGGATGCATGCTTTAAAGACCGCTGTTTATTTTTTGAACAAGGTTCCTTGTAAGGCAGTTCCAAAGACATCTTTTGAATGGTGGACAAGAAGAAAACCCATTTTAAGGTACTTCATATTTGGGGTTGCCCAACCGAGTAAGAATTTATAATCAATAAGAGTGGAAACTAGATTCAAGAACAATCAGTGCTTTCTTCATTGGTTATCTAGAAATATTTAAAGCGTACCAATTTTATCGATCTAGCCATAGTATAAGAATTGCTAAAACTAGAAATACTAGGTTCAGTGAGAAGGGTGAAGTTAGTGGAAGTTTGGAAACACGTAAAGTGGAAATTTAAGAAGTTAGAGTGCGAATTTTCTTCTCAAGTTTTTGTTCCCTTCACATGTTGATCATGTCAATGATTTGTAAGAACAACAAAATAATGATCAAACACCATAGAATGAAGTTGTCATGAATCAACCTATGAACCATAAGAAATCACATTAAGAAGATCAAATAGGCAAAGAAGATATGCTATTTCTAATGATTATTTGTTTACCTACAAGAGTCAAAATTTGACTTAGGAATCAATGATGATACGGTTTTGTTTTCACAAGCTATAGAAAGTGATATTTCTACAAAATGGTTAAAAACCATGGAAGAAGTGCTAAAATCAACGAATACAATGAAGTTTGGGTTGTTGAATTGCAATAAGGTTGTAAAAGGGTTGGGCGTAAATAGATCTTCAATACCAAGCATGATTCAAATGGAAATATTAAATGTCACAAGGCCAGACTTGTTGCTAAAGGTTTGCTAAAAAAAATGATGTTGACTATCAAGAGACATTTTAGCCAATCTCTGAAAAGGGCTCCTTAAAAATTATTAAGGCAGTGGTAGCTCATTATGATGTAAAGTTCCATCAAATGGGTATGAAAATGGCCTTTCTGAATGGGAATTTAGATGAAGAAGTTTCTTACTGATCTCCACAAGGTTTTGTCTTAAGTTCAATGATACCATCATATTTTTTGGATTTAAGGAAAACATCATTGTTCGATATATATCTGAAGATCAATGAGAGTAGGTTTATAATTTCGATTTTGTACATTGGTGGCATTTTTCTTGCTGCTAATGATCTTGATTTATTACGTCAAAGCAAGGAATTTCTCTCGAAGAACTTTGAAATGAAAGATATGGGTGAGGCATCCTATGTGATTGAAATAGAAATATTTCATGATAGTCATAAGGATTGTTGGGATTGTCTCAGAAAACATACATTAATAAAGTTTTAAAGAGACTCAAAATGGAAAAATGCTCTGCAATTGTCGTTCTAATTCAGAACGAAGATAATATTATTCTCAAGCAATGTCCAAAGAGTGAATTAGAACGCAGTCAAATGGAACACATTCTTTTGCATCTATTATTGGAATCTTGATGTATGCTGAAACTTATACCATACCACACATAAGTTTCTTTTATCGGAATACCAGGAAGGTATCAAAGTAATCCAAGACTAGATCTTTAGAAATCTGTAAAGATAGTGTTGAGGTATCTGCAAGGACCGAACGATCATATGCTCACTTATAAGAGACCTGATCATACGGGTCTGAGCTTTGATGGGCCTTTTTTAGATTGGAATTTATCTTTGTTTCGAGGCGGGTTGTTACATAGATGATGGTTGTTATGCATCGATTGATTTTACGGACATAATCTTCTCTACTTCCTTCCCTTTTTCATGTTGCTTTGTCTCCCTCAGCGCTGCGAGGTAGCATTTATGCCCCCATTCTAGCCATCCTGAATGACTCTTACCTTGTTCTTCGTAGGAAATTTCATTGTTAGACACCACATGGGGAGGGCAATAGTCCATCAACATAAAAGTTACAACTTGCACTTTCTTGCGGTTACGTTCACCTAAACCCACCGGTAAGTCATTCCACCCAATGGGCTCTACAGCCTCTTCGGTAAATCCCTGAATTTAGGACCTACATTGCTCCATATCCTGACCATCCATCATCATCTGGTTATACGCTTTCTTAAATATAATATTTACATAACTCCTACAATCAACAAGAACTTTTCTCATAGTTTTTGGTCCAATTATGGCCGCTATCACCAATGTATCAAATGTGGTGCTTCGACCCCGTCTACATCATGGTTCCTAAACACAATACCATCTGCCATCATCTTCAATTTCCTTGTTGGAGCTCCATCTTCAATGGTAAAGTAACTCTCCTATACCACATGTTTTAGTGAATTCCCGTACCTTTCCATCTAATTCCAGCTCTTCTCAACTGTATAAGGTCCATTAGATATAGTGTTGATGACAAGTCTTTCCCAAGCCGCCTAGGCTCATCCTCACTAGGCCTAGCTTGACCCTATTGGAGTAACAACCTCTGGGGTTGAGCATTTCCTTGTCCGCCATCCGGCATGGCTTTCACATACTATTATAGTTTCCTTTTTTGGATTAAATCCTCAATCATGTCATAAAAATGTCTTCATTCGTTTGTTATAGCCATGCGTCTTGTGGAAGCGGCAGTACTTCCCATACATTTTCTCTCTTTCAGTCGACTCCCTCTAAGCCGGCTTCTTATAGTGTTCAGTACCCTACATCGCAAGGCAGGTGTTCTTAACTGTATCATCTAACGGTATGTGATCCTCGTGCTTCGAAAACCTCGTACGTTTCTTGGAGCCTAGTTTCTGCCTCCATTACCTTGGTTGTTTCTCTTCTGATTGTTGCTTTTGTTTCCTCCATTAACAGCAACTTTCCTAGAACTCTTGCTGGTTTGTTTCACAGACACGTTACTCTGAACCACCTCAGCTGATTGTCCACTACCGGCCTTCCCAAAATTCATATTGGCCTCTTTCATGTGAAAATATTGAGTCGCCTTCCTATATAAAAATTCTATGGTCAGTAGGGGTTTCATCTTTAACCATTTAACAGAATCTTTATTAGGATGTATTCCTTTAATCAAAGCCATTCACATAACGTCTTTTTTGGCATCACTTATCTATGTCACAACTATGTTAAATTTGCTCAAAATGTCTTTCATATGTTTTCCATAATTCTAAAAAATGATTGACATCACGTCCTTTAGGCGGGCGGCATGCAACCTGAACTCTTTCATGAACTTTCTAGCGAGCCGATCAAATGAATATATGGACCTCGGAGGCAGCCGAGTAATCCACATTGTAGCCACTCCTTCTAATAATATTGAAAAACATCTATAATGCACAACTTTGGTAGCTCCAGAGCTATCTATATATCATTCATACTTTAGAAAA
This sequence comes from Allium cepa, assembly GCA_030765085.1. Classification (NCBI taxonomy): domain Eukaryota; kingdom Viridiplantae; phylum Streptophyta; class Magnoliopsida; order Asparagales; family Amaryllidaceae; genus Allium; species Allium cepa. The sequence goes on along the minus strand of CM060945.1, from coordinate 953,411,516 downwards.
TGCGGTCTTAGACCTGTAGTTCCGTTATGAGACGACATTGTGGGATTATAAACCTTCTGGGGTTTTTCTCTCGCAATATCACCTCGGTGAATTGATTTCTTCTAGGAGAAGAACCCTAATCATCATTACTTCTATGCTTGTTTTTGCTCACCAACTTCCTTAGCATATATGCTAGAGATTCCGGCTCTATTGGATCGACTGAACGGTGATTGTCATTGTAACAACCCGCATATTAATCGATTTTTATATTTAAATATTTTATTTAAATTTGTCGATACTCGAAATTTAGTCCGAAAAGCTACTTTTTTCATACGGTCGAATTAGGACTCGGGACCACTCCCATTGAGTTTAAAATGCCGTTTGCGGCCTTTTTGAGTATAAGCTTCGATATGTTTGGAGAAAGTTGATTTTTGCTACTTTTTCACTTTGGGTTTGGGTTTGGGTTCAGCCCTATGTTTAACTTATACTCAAATCTGAGCCACTCCTCCCTATTCACCCTCACTTTCTCCTCTTTTCAGTTCTAAAGCATCAATGGTGGGAGAGATGGGAAATTAAAACTCCAAAACCCTAGTTTTCTTTTGTAAATCAAACTCTAGCTCCAAACTAATAGAAGAACCCATTGGTAAGCTTCTCTTCTTCTTCTCCAACTCTTTCTCTCTTTGATTTCAGAAAATTCCTAAACCTAATTTGGGAAATGTTTCTCTTATTAGCTTAGAATCAAGCTTCTTGAGTTGGATTTGAAGAGTGGTTGATTCTTCTTTGCTTTCAAGCTTCTTCTTCAATCGTTTGGGTTCAAAGGTGAGACTTTTATCTCACATCTATGCTTATATTTATCTTCGATTGTTAGGTATGAATTCCTAACACTTATTAATGTGCAATTGCTTTTGGTTTGGATTGATTTGATGAATATTTTAATTTTTGGTGTTTTGGGTTCAATTCTTTAAAAATCATGGCTTTGATGTTCAAATGTGTTTTTGGTGATGCAACGAGGAGCTCATAGGGCCGGGTAGTCGATTGGCATAAATCCTTAGTGTCGATGCTCGTTCGGTTGCGAATTGGTGGAGTTTGCACATCAATTAAGTAGGTACCAATTTGCAGAACATCAGGGTCGCCCGACTGAACCCTTGGGCCGGCCGACCGACCTGCTACTAAGGTGCATGGGCACCTTTCTGTCTCTGGTCCGGTCGACTGGCTACAGGGCTCAGCCGACCGACCTGCTTCCCGAGCATCTCTGTTTCTTTGGTCCGGTCGACCGAGCCCTGTAGCCGGCCGACCGATCTGATGAAATTTTGCCTATTTCGCCTAGTTGCTTGAATTTCTAACTTTAATCGATTCGTGTTGTTTCCTATTTGTTGTTATCATTTATTATGACTTTGATGACTCCTTTTTAGGCATTTTTGAATGTCCATTTCGGTGGATTCTTTATCGGTTTCGTTGGATTTTTATTCACATCTTCGTATGTGAATTTTAGTGATTGATTGTTCCTACAATCTTCTTTGTGATTTGTCACTTTAAAAATATAAAGGTTTCTATACATGTAGTAAATATCAAAACTCTTTCTTCAAATGATTTCAACACTATTTTTATTACAAAGCTCGTTTTCTCAAACCGATTTTCAATCTATTAGTATATACAAACCTTTACCTCACTCGTATGAGAAATCTAATTAAACGACTTAGTAAAACAAGTGGTATCTAATGCTTGCGTTTACTTCGTCGGTTAATTCTTGGACTCGTTCGATTGAAACTCTTGTGACAATTTTCTAGTGGAGATCTACAATTTGTTCGTAAATATTTAAGTTAAGCTAGTGTTATGGGACATGAAGTTAAGCTCATATATTTACTAGCTTACTGTAATTGACACTTTTTGATGATCATGACGATCATTTTTTGTGATTTAGACTAGCAATGTGCGATGTCTCTTTGTCTGCGAGGGAGACTAAACCCCGTTTTGTGGAGTTTCGACTCAAATTGATGGGGTAGCGCCCCATGGTCTTCGGGCCGTTCGTGTGTCAAAAATTAATGGCTAGCTACCATGAGATAGCTTCTCGTTCGTGTGATACATATGTTGGTGAGTTTTTATGCTCCCGTTCGTGTGATAGGCATCCCCCCTTTTTTGTGTGATTTCTGTATTTCGTGTGTCGAATTCTGGAATTTCTGCTTCACCTATTTTTGTGATTTCTATTGATATGATTTATCAATTTTTGTGCATAGGTGAATTCGTGTGTCATTGACTTTTGTGATTTCTATTGATAAGTTTTATCAATATTTGTGCATTGGTGAATTTGTGTGTCATCGACTTTCGTGGTTGACATTGATATAATCGTCAATATTTATGGTTTGGTGAACGAAATAAGGAGTATGACATTTCTTTGATTCTTGTGTAGATTTGGTGATATTGATTAATCTCTTGTTGATTTTCAATTACTTATATATATCACAGCTTGGCATTGTGATTATTATGTGTTTAGTCATATCTCTTATTCTATATCGTTTCATCTGATATTTATAGTTAGACTGATCCGTTTTTTATTTTCTTATTGAATAATACTCGGGTCAGACCGAGATGTTACAGGTGCTTCAGCTTGACTTCTCACTTGAGATTGATCTCTCTGACTTTTGGCTAACTACTTAGATTAGTAGTTTATTTTGTTGTATACACTTGAGATATGGACTCATAATTGTATTCTTTTGTATAGCACGTGTTGCTATTCTTTTTTATTATGGTGGATCTGTTTGACCACTACTCTGATGTACACTTTCATGTGTTATATTCATATCTATTTCCGCCTTTGTGATATGAATTATCTGTGACTGATTTGTGTTATGTTTATTTCTATATTTGTTTCCATAGACCTTTATAGCCACTGTGTAGTAGCTTTGAGTTTGTGTCGGTATGTCGGATTTCCTCTTGAGATGAAAAGTTATATTTTTATCTGACATATCGGTGCTCGCGCCAAGCAATTGCACGGATGGTCGCTCCTCAACAGCCTTATTCTCCGTGCTAGTTGACAGCATTACTCCGTAGTGTTCTTGGCTAGCGTGGGTATAGAGGTGGGGTGTCACAGCTTGGTATCGGAGCCAAACTTCGGAACAATGTAGAATAATTTAACAAGGATCATAGTCCTAAGTCCTTCTTAGGAGTCGTGCCTTAGGATTTAATTCGAGTGTTCGTACCGATTCATCCTATTTTCTTTATGATTCCTTATTTTATCTATCAAGAATTGCTTGATATTTATCTTGAGAATAACCTTTTCTTCTTCTTTATTTATTTCTTAAAGAAGAGAAATGGTTAGACCTTGTCGTCCCAGTGCTGGACCATCTAGTGCTACACCCCAAGATGGAGTTTTTATGACTACCCAGCAACTTCTTAACCTAGTTACGAATGCTCAAGCAGTTGGTTCTAATCCGGAACCTACTCACCCTAAATCTGGATTTGCACGCCTGTGCAACGACTACACTAATTTGGGTGGGAAGCCATTTAAAGGTTTCGAAACTATTATCGAAGTCCAGGCTTGGTTAAGGACATGCGATCGAATCTTTTCTCGCATGAACCTCATTGATCTTCACCGAGTTCAGTTGGCTTTTAGTATGCTCCAAGAAAGAGCATTGGACTGGTACGAACTTCTTATTTCTGAGATTAATGAAGCAGATCTCACTTGGGAGAAATTACGAGAGCGATTCGAGTTAAAATTCATACCAGAAGCTGAGAAGGTGACTTTGGATCGCCGTTTTATAGACCTTGTTCAAGGTGAATCTTCCGTGAAAGATTATGTCGCGTCTTTTGAATCTCTCTCCAAATATGGGGTTGAATATATCAACACCCCATTGAAGAAAAATCAGAGGTTCGTCTATGGCCTAAACAAAAATCTCAAGAAGCCATTACTTCTAAAATTAGAAGTTTCTTTCGACCAAATCATTGATATCGCTCTTCGTCTTGAAGAGGCGGATAGGGAGAATGATGTTGAAGTGGTGGGTTCCAAACCAAGCTTCAACAACAACAAGAAGAGGCCAAACAAATTCAAAGGCCCTTATCCCAATAAGAAAGGGAGGCAAGCAACTCCTGCTGAAAAGACCTTTTCCTCTACTCAAGGGAAATGCTATAATTGTGGTTCGAAAGACCATTACGCGAGCAAGTGTTCAAAGCCTCGTACTTGTCGCTATTGTAAAAGCCTGGACCATTTTATGCATGTATGTCCCAAACTTCAAAATAGGAAGGAGGGAAAGCTTAATGTTACTCAAGCCCCTGGCAACACATCTCGTGGTCAAGGTATCTCTTATTCCATTCTTGATGGTATTATTTTATTTCGTGATCTACCTATTCGAGTTCTTTTTGATACGGGTGCGTCCCATTCTTTTATATCAAAAGAACTTGTTGATACTTTTTCTTTGGATGTTTTGTGTTTAATGACTTCTTTGAGAATTGCGAATCCGGTTGGTGGATCTGCAACAATCAGTTTATTGTGTAAAGATGTCGAGATTATTTTGTGTGATTTTCCTTTCCTAGCCGATTTGCATGTCATGCGTTATTTAGCCTTTGGGATAATTTTGGGAATGGATTGGCTTAACCGTTATGAAGCTCATATCCTATGTCCTGAGCAGACTATTCATCTTCGACATCCTCAATCTGTTAATCAGGTTTATGTTATTCTTAAAGATTCAGATTCTGCTTTGGTTGCATCTTTATATTCTTTAAACCCTCGTGATGACGACGATGATGATGAGGGTGATATTGTTTCTCTTATTCACGTCGTTCGTGAATTTTCCGACATATTCGAGCCCGTTTTAGGATTACCACCTAAGCGAGCAATTGAGTTCATAATTAATCTCATTCCTGGAGCTCAACCTATCACTCGCCCTCCTTATCGTATGTCCAATAAAGAAAACGAGGATATGCGTAAACAATTATCCGAATTGGAGACGAAGCAATTTATTCGCTCTAGTTCCTCGCCTTGGGGAGCTTCAGCTATTTTTGTGAAGAAATCCGATGGTACACTTAGGCTTTGCGTTGACTACCGCAAGCTGAATGATCTTACTATCAAAAATAAATATCCTTTACCTCGGATTGATGATCTATTCGATCAACTTAGTAGTGCTAGAGTCTTTTCACAATTAGACTTAGCTACTGGATTTCATCAGCTTCGTATTGCAGAGGATAGCATTCCTTTGACATCGTTCCGTACGCGTTATGGATCTTATGAATGGCTTGTTATGCCATTTGGGTTGACGAATGCCCCAGCTTATTTCGTTGACCTTATAAATCGAGTTTTCAAAGATTTTCTCGACCGGTTTGTTCTCATCTTTATTGATGATATTCTTGTGTATTCTAAAACCGAGGAGGAGCATGAAAAACATCTTCGGATTGTGTTAGAAACTCTTAGGAGTAAAAGCAAAATTTTCTAAATGCCACTTTTGGCAATCTCGTGTGAAGTTTCTCGGTCATATTATTTCCGAATCCGGAATTTCCGTGGATCCTTCAAAGCGATTCAAGATTGGAAGAGACCGGAGAGTGTGACAGAGATTCGTAGTTTTCTTGGATTGGCGGGTTAATGCCGCCATTTTATCAAAGACTTTTCTAAGATTGCCATGCCTCTCACTAGCCTAACGAAGAAAGGTGTTAAATACATTTGGTCGGACAAATGTGAAGCTTCTTTTCAGAAATTGAAGGAACTTCTTTCTGATGCTCCTATTTTTGTTATTCCCGAGGGGAATCAAGATTTCGTTGTTTATACCGATGCTAGTCGTGTTGGTTTGGGTGCCGTTCTTATGCAAAGAGAACGTGTTATTGCTTATGCTTCTAGGCAATTGAAGCCTGCTGAGACTAGATATGCCACTCATGATTTAGAGCTCGCGACTATTATTTTTGCCCTTCGAATTTGGCGTCATTATCTTTTGGGAGAGAAATTTATTCTTTATACTGATCATAAGTCCTTGAAGTATTTATTCTCTCAAAAGGAACTTAATTTGCGTCAACAACGTTGGCTCGAGTTCCTTGCTCCTTATGATCTTGATATTCTTTATACCCCCGGTAAGGGTAATCGTGTCGCCGATGCTCTCAGCCGAAAACAACAAGCTGTTGTTTCTATGATGATATCTGAATGGAACGATCTCGAGATTTTATCCACTTGCGAAATTCGAGACCGTGTTTCCGATTTATGTTCATCTCTTGTTTTATGTAGCCTTGAGGCTCACCCCTCTCTTTTAGACCGCATTCTTGAAGCTCAAAGTATAGATCCCGACTTGGCTCTTCTTGGCCAAAATATTAAGGATAAAGTTGGTATTGAAGGTTTGAAAGACTTTGATATTGATTCTCGTGGCGGCATTCGAAGATTTGGTAGACTTATCGTACCAAATATTGGTGATCTTCGTAAAGATATTTTAGAAGATTTCCATCGTTCTAAATTTACCATTCATCCCGGTAGTAGTAAAGTGTACGCGGATATGAAGCGACTTTATTATTGGGAGGGAATGAAACTTGACATCGCTAACTTCGTTAAGCATTGCATGACTTGCCAACTCGTTAAGGCCGAGCATCAAAGGTCCGGTGGGTTATTGCAACCTTTAGAAATTCCAATTTGGAAGTGGGATCAAATTTCCATGGATTTTATTGAAGGTCTTCCCCGTTCTCGTTCGGGTCATGATAGTTTATGGGTGATTGTTGATAGACTTACTAAATCCGCCCATTTTATTCCCGTTCGGTCTAACCGAACCGTACCTCTTTTGGCCAAACTTTTTATTAAAGAAATTGTTAAATTGCATGGAGTTCCTACTTCTATTGTTAGTGATCGTGATCCATTGTTTACCAGTGGATTTTGGAAGAGTCTTTAAAAAGCTTTAGGAACGAAGCTTAATTTTAGCACCGCTTATCATCCCCAGCCCGATGGACAAACCGAGCGTGTGAATCAAACTCTTGAAGATCTTCTCCGTGCTTATGTGCTTGATTTTGGTGGAAGTTGGGAAGATCATATTTCTCTTGTTGAGTTTTCCTATAATAATAGCTTCCAATCTAGTATTGGTATGGCACCTTTCGAGGCACTCTATGGAAGGCCATGCCGATCTCCTTCTTGTTGGCTTAAGGCTGGTGAGAAGCTGGTGTTAGGTCCAGACTTTATTCGTGATTCCACAGAGAAAATTTAACTTATTCGTCATAGGATGAAAGAAGCCCAGAGTAGACAAAAATCCTATGCCGATAACCGGAGAAGGAAGTTAGAGTTTTCTGTGGGAGATCTTGTGTTCATTCGTGTGTCACCTATGAAAGGTGTTATACGTTTCAGTCGACCGGGAAAGTTAGCGCCTCGATATATTGGGCCATTTCCTATCACTGAACGTATTGGTTCCATGGCTTATCGCCTTGCATTACCGGCTCAATTTTCTGTATCCATGACGTGTTTCACGTTTCTCAACTTCGGAAATGTCTTCGAGATTCCGATTCTATTCTTGAGCCCGGTGTTGTGGAAGAGATTGAAGTTTCACCTAATTTAACTTATGAGCAACATCCTATTCGTATCATTGCTTCGGAAGTCAAACGTCTTCGAAATAAAGATGTTCCGCTTGTGAAAGTTCAATGGTCTTCAAATCCTAAGGATTGTTCTTGGGAGTCTAGAGAGTTCATCGGGCGATCACATCCGGACTTACTTTCCCGTGCTCTCTAAGGCGAACCTTTTATTTCAAACTTCTTTTGTGTTGAATATGCTTTTATGGTTGTTACTTTATATTTTCTTCTTAAATATTGCGAGGACGCAATTTCTTTAAGGAGGGGAGTCTGTAACAACCCGCAATTTCGTTTGCGACCTTTTTGAGTATAAGCTTCGATATGTTTGGAGAAAGTTGATTTTTGCTACTTTTTCACTTTGGGTTTAGGTTTGGGTTCAGCCCTATGTTTAACTTATACTCAAATCTGAGCCACTCCTCCCCATTCACCCTCACTTTCTCCTCTTTTCAGTTCTAAAGCATCAATGGTGGGAGAGATGGGAAATTAAAACTCCAAAACCCTAGTTTTCTTTTGCAAATCAAACTCTAGCTCCAAACTAATAGAAGAACCCATTGGTAAGCTTCTCTTCTTCTTCTCCAACTCTTTCTCTCTTTGATTTCAGAAAATTCCTAAACCTAATTTGGGAAATGTTTCTCTTATTAGCTTAGAATCAAGCTTCTTGAGTTGGATTTGAAGAGTGGTTGATTCTTCTTTGCTTTCAAGCTTCTTCTTCAATCGTTTGGGTTCAAAGGTGAGACTTTTATCTCACATCTATTCATATATTTATCTTCGATTGTTAGGTATGAATTCCTAACACTTATTCATGTGCAATTGCTTTTGGTTTGGATTGATTTGATGAATATTTTAATTTTTGGTGTTTTGGGTTCAATTCTTTAAAAATCATGGCTTTGATGTTCAAATGTGTTTTTGGTGATGCAACGAGGAGCTCATAGGGCCGGGTAGTCGATTGGCATAAATCCTTAGTGTCGATGCTCGTTCGGTTGCGAATTGGTGGAGTTTGCACATCAATTAAGTAGGTATCAATTTGCAGAACATCAGGGTTGGCCAACCGAACCCCTGGGCCGGCCGACCGACCTGCTACTAAGGTGCATGGACACCTTTCTGTCTCTGGTCCGGTCGACTGGCTACAGGGCTCAGCCGACCGACCTGCTTCTCGAGCATCTCTGTTTTTCTGGTCCGGTCGACCGAGCCCTGTAGCCGACCGACCGACCCGATGAAATTTTGCCTATTTCGCCTAGTTGCTTGAATTTCCAACTTTAATCGATTCGTGTTGTTTCCTATTTGTTGTTATCATTTATTATGACTTTGATGACTCCTTTTTAGGCATTTTTGAATATCCATTTCGGTGGATTCTTTATCGGTTTCGTTGGATTTTTATTCACATCTTCGTATGTGAATTTTAGTGATTGATTGTTCCTACAATCTTCTTTGTGATTTGTCACTTTAAAAATATAAAGGTTTCTATACATGTAGTAAATATAAAAACGCTTTCTTCAAATGATTTCAACACCATTTTTATTACAAAGCTCGTTTTCTCAAACCGATTTCCAATCTATTAGTATATACAAACCTTTACCTCACTCGTATGAGAAATCTAATTAAATGACTTAGTAAAACAAGTGGTACGAAATGCTTGCGTTTACTTCGTCGGTTAATTCTTGGACTCGTTCTATTGAAACTCTTGTGACAATTTTCTAGTGGAGATCTACAATTTGTTCGTAAATATTTAAGTTAAGCTAGTGGTTATGGGACATGAAGCTAAGCTCATATATTTACTCGCTTACTGTAATTGACACTTCTTAATGATCATGACGATCATTTTTTGTGATTTAGACTAGCAATGTGCGATGTCTCTTTGTCTGCGAGGGAGACTAAACCCCGTTTTGTGGAGTTTCGACTCAAATTGATGGGGTAGCGCCCCATGGTCTTCGGGCCGTTCGTGTGTCAAAAATTAATGGCTAGCTACCATGAGATAGCTTCTCGTTCGTGTGATACATATGTTGGTGAGTTTTTATGCTCCCGTTCGTGTGATAGGCCTCCCCCTTTTTTGTGTGATTTCTGGATTTCGTGTGTCGAATTCTGGAATTTCTACTTCACCTATTTTTGTGATTTCTATTGATATGATTTATCAATTTTTGTGCATAGGTGAATTCGTGTGTCATTGACTTTTGTGATATCTATTGATAAGTTTTATCAATATTTGTGCATTGGTGAATTTGTGTGTCATCGACTTTCGTGGTTGACATTGATATAATCGTCAATATTTATGGTTTGGTGAATGAAATAAGGAGTATGACATTTCTTTGATTCTTGTGTAGATTTGGTGATATTGATTAATCTCTTGTTGATTTTCAATTACTTATATATATCACAGCTTGGCATTGTGATTATTATGTGTTTAGTCATATCTCTTATTCTATATCGTTTCATCTGATATTTATAGTTAGACTGATCCGTTTATTATTTTCTTATTGAATAATACTCGGGTCAGACCGAGATGTTACAGGTGCTTCAGCTTGACTTCTCACTTGAGATTGATCTCTCTGATTTTTGGCTAACTACTTAGATTAGTAGTTTATTTTGTTGTATACACTTGAGATATGGACTTATAGTTGTATTCTTTTGTATAGCACGTGTTGCTATTCTTTTGTATTATGGTGGATCTGTTTGACCACTACTCTGATGTACACTTTCATGTGTTATATTCATATCTATTTCCGCCTTTGTGATATGAATTATCTGTGACTAATTTGTGTTATGTTTATTTCTATATTTGTTTCTGAAGACCTTTATAGCCACTGTGTAGTAGCTTTGAGTTTGTGTCGGTATGTCGGATTTCCTCTTGAGATGAAAAGTTATATTTTTATCTGACATATCGGTGCTCGCGCAAAGCAATTGCACGGATGGTCGCTCCTCAACAGCCTTGTTCTCCGTGCTAGTCGACAGCATTACTCCGTAGTGTTCTTGGCTAGCGTGGGTATAGAGGTGGGGTGTCACAGTCATCGCCTGCCATGAATGTTTCACCCCGCAAACATTCTTGGCTAGTTTCATGATATCTGGGTTCTACATTCTGTAGGAGAATCATTCGTCAACTTGATCAATTTCTATAATTTCTATGCGACAGGTCAATAACAGCCGTAGCATTCTGACCATTGAACATAAAGTCCTCACCATTATTTGCATCATTACAAATTAACAAAGCCACCATTATTAGGCCATGACGAGTCAGATCAATATCGACATGGAAGATGGTTCGGTATCGACCTGAGTATTGCCACCTGAGTTTTTTCCTTATCCATTTTTTAAGGTTCCAACTCCTTACGTTTTCATCCACTGCTTTCCTTCTCCGTGATTTTCACAAGTTGAGGAGGAACTATCTTCTTCTTAGTCGGAAGGCGATTATTCCCTGCTATTCATTTTACGACCCAAGAAAATTGGGTCATCAAATTCAAGTTTTCTTTCATATGTTTCATCTAACATTTTAGCTTTCAAGAAGCTTGTCGTTCAGTTCTTTAATTATTTTATCGATCTTAACCTGGGAAATTATATTTGAAGCGCTTTGAATTTCAATAGTGCTGGGCTGAATGGTTTCTTCAAAGTGTCAAGAGCCAGCATTTTCAACATCATCAGTGGGTCTAGAAGCAGTTGATTTTTTCTCAGTATTTCTTAGGCTATTACTTTAGTAGATCCTATGATAGACTTTATCGAAATCTGAATAACGATGGATTTTAGGAATAGAACTTGCAGATCTACTTTGTGGATTAAAGCAATCCATTGGTTGAAAATAGATCTAAACAACAAGAGATTGAAATGTTCTCGGTGAAAGCACTAAATTATTCACACCAAAGGTTGGCACGAACACCCTAGAAATTTGTAGAAGAGAATAAAATGAAGAAATTAAAAGGAAAATGAATAATAACAGCACACAATAATTCATAGTGGTTCGGCTCAACACATGTCTACATCCACTTAATTTTTTTTAATGATTTCTAGAAAGTTTAACAAGTGATATTTTATGGATTGTTGTCTATGGGTCAGTGATGATCTAAGAAATAGCCATATTAGTCTAAAAATTTAAAATGCAAAAGAAGAATCCCAAAATAGTGCCTCTCATCCATTAATAATAGATGAAGACCGACGAATTATCCTCTACCACATTCTCCCTACGTTCTCCATTTTTTAAAGAAGGTTTTCTAAAATGGTAGTGGTCAAATAAGCATGTTGCATCTTTTTTTGTTACCGACCTAAGAGCCTCGGAGTGATAACAACCTATGACATTGGTTTTCTATGTCTTAGTATTTCAATTTTTGGAGTTCAACTCATGGCTCGGTGGTGAACCATGTTCACTTGGATAATAAGCATTGCATCTGCCTTGACATTCAAGTGCTATGAATTAGGGTCCGGTCTACTTAAGCTATTTGGGTCAGTACCGATCAAAAGGGCTCAGATCGGTACCAATCCAAGACTTAGTCTTGTATTGTGACATTGTTTGAAACAAAATGGCACAGACACGCAATAGATTGAGTAGAGAATAAAGAGAGAATAAAATAAATGAAAAACGAGTAAGAAAGTACGCACGGAGTTTATAGTGATTCAGCTAATCTTAGCTTATGTCCAATTAATGATTTTTATTTCTTATATTCTAACTTAAACGCTAATGTTCTTATCGGTCAGTACAACTACGATAAATATTACAAGAAATTAGAAGGAGTGTAAGGGCCAAAAGATCATGAAAAGTAAGTCCCACACCACTACTTATAGAGGTAGGGAACTTAAAATACACCCGGAAGATCTTCCCCTTGATTTTCATGCCTTAGACTATATCTCCACCAAAGTGAGATTCCCCCTCATCAACTTATATGGGTTGGTATGACTCTAAGGGCTTGGGTCAGTCTGACTCCGTAAGTTGCCAATCTGGTCACCATGAACTCTTCGCTTTACCTTGTCTTGTGGTTAGCTTCATGATTACATAGTTGTTTGCACTAATGTTAGCTTATTTTGAAGTCCAAATGGAGTGTGGAAGAACAGAGTTACTGATTCAAGAGTTCATGGAGATCGATAGAGAAATGTATTGGATCAAAAAATAATACTTGGAGTAGGCTTCTAGCATTGAGTAGAGTGCGTAGGCAGAAGATGCGACTCATAAGTGGAGGAAAGTTGGATCCAACTCCAGGGAGTTGGAGTTGGATCGGTACAACTCTAAGGAGTGAGTTGGAGTTGCATAACTCTAGGGAGTTAGACCAGTGCTGACCCATCACTTAAGTGGATCCATGTACTTTTTGGCTTAAGTTGGCTTGGCCTTTGTTAACTCAAGATAACTTGGAGTTCAACATGAGAAATTTGAAAGTTTGCTTAGGGCTCGACCTGAAGAATTACTAAGATTTTTGTGTTCTAAGTTTTCCTTCGCTTGCTTGGAATCAGATCCGAGAATTTTGTATGTCCAACCCGAAACTTCTATGTGTTCGACCTAAGTTTGCTTGCCTAAAGTCAGATCTAAGATGTCTGTGCGTTCGACCCGTGTTTTCATAGGTCGGTATCAATCAACCACTTGTGTAGGTACCAAGCCAACTTTAGGTCATGCATGGGTTTTCTTCATTGATTGCTTCGGGTCAAGCTTAGAGTTTTTCCAAGACTATCTTACTTGAGTCAGACCTGAGGATTTTGAGGGTTTGTACCGAGTCGGCTCTTCCAAAAACTTGAACTTCAAATTTACAACTTTTTTTGCTCATTATTTGATATTTCTTTTTTTTTTCCATTTTATGATATTCTCAAAGTCCGTGGGTCATTTCTTCACCGTTCTCTCTTTCGATTCGACCATTTAAGTATGTTCGAAGATTAAAGCAAATTTGACCGTAACACCTACCCTCTAATGTACATGTTGTGAATTCTTAGTTGTAATTGGTTTTTGAGCTTCGTAGTTGTCTCTTCGGGTATCTTGTCTTGATAACTTCGAAGTTTGACTTGTTAGGTTTGTTCATATATTGCCTGGTTAAAAGGAGAGATGATACTTGCTCCCCCAAAGCATGCCTTGCAAATGGAAGGTGTGATTTTCTCAAGAACAAATGTTAGTGTCAATAAGATGTTAATAGTTGAATTTCTGGCTTATCAGCCGGTCAAGCCATTGTGAATCATTCTGTCCCATTGGATTCTGTAATAAATTATAGGTCATTCCAGACCTAACATAGCCTAAGACTCAAGATTCTGCTAAATGTTATCTGTACATTACAATTTGATTTCATTCGAATTTATTACATCACATATCAAAATCATCCTGTGTTCACCCAGGATTTGCTAATTCTATTCTAATTACAAATGTTCAAATTCTTTTATCAAATCCATTTTTGTTCTTAGGTTTGGTCTTTCCGGATCGTTTTATGTTCAGTTTAATGCACGATCTATCCATATCGATAATCAAATTCATGATCATCCAGGGACGATGGTTAAATCCTTGATCTCTTTAGATTGTTAATCAAATTAGTGGCCGATCGGAGCAGATAATCAAATCCATGGTCGTTCGGGGCCGGTAATCAAATCCATGGCTGCTCGGGGTCGATAATCAAATCCATGGTCGTTTAAGGCCAGTAATAAAATGCATGGTCTATACGTACCATTGCTACGTCCAATCTTCTCATTCTCCGACAAGGGGAGTCAACGACATGCAACCCCATTGACTCATGCTCCGATAAGTGACTTACGTCTTGCACTCTTTTCCTTTCTTATCACATGGGGATTAAAGTGATCACTGTCGTACAAGTCCATCCGCTCGCGCTCTGACGAGAGGACTTGCACCTTGCGCTCTGGTCCCTTCAGATGGGATTTTATAGTGATTAATATTATATAAGTCCATCTGCTCACGCTCTGATGAGGGGACTTGCACCTTGCATACCAGTCCCATCTCTCTAGATGGGACTTTAAAATGATCGATATCAGTCATAACATTCAATATGGATTTTTCAAAAGTCAAATAAGCAAAAATCCTATATGTTTATCCCAGATATCCGACTTGGACCGTGCCTAAAGTCAATTTAGATCTCATACATGTGTAAGAAGTCTGAGGTACATGTGTAAGCAGTCTGAGGTTATTATTATCCTAATTAGTCATCTCAGGCATCCAACTCAGAGCATGCTTAGGGACCATTTGGGGTCCATACATGTGTAAGCAGCCTAATGTTATACTACATCATTTATTTAAATTTAGGGTAAAGGAATCAAGTTTGACTCCAACCTATCCCGATCTTGGGTTATCATCCAATGGAAGACTTTGATCCATAACTTCGTTCTGCTTACAGTTCCAATGGTAAGTTTTTGGTTCTAGCTTCTGGTGTCATGCATTTGTATTCTGATATACCTCTCTAGCTTTAACATCGCCCATTCAAAGCATCGAAGCTCATATTATATCCAAATCAATCGCGCCTCCGAGTTTTAGGGGCATTTTTTCAGTTTGCTTTGCTCTATTTCGAGATGCTCGTGCATTATCTTTTAGACCATGCATCATTCCTTCATAGGCCAGGCGACTAACCCAAGCCTTTATGGGTTGGTACTAACCGCATGTTCGGCTTGGGGTTTGTCTCGGGTCATTATACTCCACTTCTATATACCTGGGCTCTGACTTCTAGTCTTTGATTCTAATTTTTATAGCTTCGGCTATTCCCATCTATCCCATTATCCTGAAGAAATTCTCCATCGTCACTTCCTAGCGAGCGATCATCTTATCCTACAATCCATTCATCATGGTTTCCATCGCATCCCTAATTATGTAGATTAATAGGAGGTTGGTTCTTGAGCATGCTTCCTAGCCACTCCCTTGTTGATTTCCTTCAGTGATAGCCTTCCTAGTTGATTGTCTTATCATCTTGAATGTTCCAAGTCTCATATTAGCCATTTCAAAGTAACTCAAATTGAAAGCACCAAAATATTTGAACCCAAAAATGGCATAAACCCCAAATAGATTGAGTAGAGAATAAAATGTAAAGATAAATGAAAAACTAGTAAGATAGTACATACTGAGTTTATAGTTGTTCGTCTAATCTTGGCATACATCTGCTTAATGATTTTTATTGCTTATATTCCGACTTGGAGGTGGAAGTTCTTTCGGATCGGTACAACTCTGATAGAGATTACAAAAATTAAAAAATAGGGAATAAAGGAAATTAAAAAATAGGGAATAAGAGCCAAAAGATCAAGAAAAATGATTCATACCCCTCTACTTATAGAGGAAGAGAGCCAAAAATATTACCTTAAAGATCTCCACCTTGTTTTCATGCCTTAGACTGTTTCTCCAATGGACTCCACCTCATCAAATTATATGGGTTGATATGAATCCAAAGGCTTGGGTTAGTGTGGCTCCATAAGATTTCCAATCTGGTTGTCTTGAACTCTTCACTTTGTCTCGTCTTATGATTAGCTTCATTAGTCCATAGTTGTTTGCATTAATGTTAGCTTGTTTTGTAGTCCAAATGATGAAGTTGTAGAAGAACAGAATTGTTGTTGAATCAAGAGTTCATGAAGATCAATAGAGAATTGCATTAGATTAAGAAAACAACACTTGGAGTAGGCTTCTAGCATTGAGTGGAGTGTGTAGGTAGAAGATGGAAACCATTAGTGAAGGAAAGTGGGATCGATATAATTCTAGGGAGGTGGAGTTGGATCATTACAACTCTAAGGAGTTGGAGTTGTATGACTCAAAGGAGTTGGACTAGTTCCGACCCACTACTTAGGTGGTTCCATGTACCTTTTAGCTTAGGTTGGCTTAGTCTTTGTTAATTTAAACTAACTTGGAGTCTGACACGAGAAATTTGAGTGTTTGCTTAGGGCACGACCTGAAGAATTTTTGAGATTTTTTGCTGAGTTTTCCTTCGCTTACTGAAGTCAGACCTGAGACTTCTATGTGTCTAACCTGAGACTTTTGTGTGTCTGACCCGGGTTTACTCGCTTGGAGTCAGACCTGAGATTTCTATGTGCCTGACCAGAGATTTCATGGGTCAATACCGATCTAACAACTTAGGTCGATACCGATCAAACAACTTAGGTCGATACCAAACCAACAACTTAAGTCGATACCGAACCAACTTCAGGTCGAGCTTATGGTTTCTGCATGGATTTCTTTGGATTGCACTTGGAGTTTTTCCATGGCTATCATGCTTTAAGTTAGACCTAAATATTTTTTGGGTTTATTCTAAGTTGGCTGTTTAAAAAATTTGAACTTCTAAATTTTCAACTTTTTTCACTCATTTTTTTAATATTTTCTCTTGCTTTTTAATTATATTCCCAAAGTCCTTGAGCCATTTTCTACCGTTCACTCCTTCGATTTGATCTTTTAAGTCTATTCAAAGACTGTAACGACCTGATTTTTGATGCCCGAAAGTTAACATTTATACGTCCACTGTATCAAATGTCGCACAGTCAAATGCCGAAAAACCGAACCGTTAGGGTTAAAGAAGAAGAAGGTAGAAGAAAACAGAAACAATAACAAAATCTCACATTACGCAGCGGAACAATATATAATAGATAAATGAATAATCTTTAAAATAAAGAATCGCCTCAGTTGATACAATACAACATCAAAGTTTACAACAACATCATACATCACTGACAGTTATTATAACTTGACTATATGAAAACTGATTTGCACTAACCATATGCAACGGACACTACATAGTAAAGAGATACGTCTCGCCATCCAGCTTCAACTCCTGATCTCCACAGAAACTCTTTTCTGACTTCGCTCCCGAATAACTGATAACCTGATTCTAGGCTGCCCGTGTGGAAAATTATAGGCACCCAGAGTTTAGAAAAGGAACAATAAACTCCAGGTCAGTCATGAGACTGGTGTGAGATCTTAAAATGGTTATTCTTTTACAAAATGAAAACAAAGGAATTTAAAAGAAATCCGCAATGCTTTTTGGAAGATGAAACTACCATAAGGCCTTCCGCCACACACACAATGCAAACACAGAATTGGAGGAGATTTCTCCTTATGATAGTCAAATATGCTTGATACGAAAAATCATTTAATATTATTATTATTAGCGCATAGTGCGAAAAACATTTCAGAAGTATAATATTAATCTTAGCCAGCATAGGCATTCCGCACTTATGCCTACTATAGCTACCATGTTCAATAGCAGGTTATCGCCACATTCCATGGCAGGTTATACAACTAAAACCGTACATGGCGCGTATTGTTTCTTTGGATTTCCAACAAATGGTCAGGCTAAGGAACTTCCTACTGCCACATGGGTACGCCTCTGGATGGACGCCTCGAGAACCTAATCGGATCTCTACCAACACAAGGCCGGGTTACCTCTGCAAAGTAGGTAACTACTACACGAGTATGCCATCCCTCGATTGTAAACAACCTTCATCTAAGGATCCTCAACAGCAACAATCACAAAGTAATATATATTTGCGATATTCACATAAGTTAAGTATCTGGGCTCCATACCATGATACCACTTTTATCCAGAAGGAAATGTACATACCCTAAGGGGCGCTACCCCCTATAACCTTGCTGCATCCTTCCTGTCTTGACCATTCCGGGGTGTGAGGTTCGACGAAGTCTCGTCCGTAAAGCGTCGCTTTTCACAAAAGCCATGCTTCGATCAACAAATGATCAGCAGCACTTCGTATGCCACATTACCAAATTGAGAATATATCACTAGTAACCATCAACGACATAACCTCTGAGCTCGTACGTCTCAGAGAAGGGTGTTAAGCTAAGAGAATAAATTTTCCGCCACCAACAGAAATGTATTTGATATAAACCAGCTTTACATCTCAAGTGTAACGTCATACACACATCCATACAAGTCCGTTCCGGGATCGAACGAAACCGAAGGTTCTTCCAAAGAAGCCCTTGCAATCCGGATATTCACCAATCACGTCTGGAATCCCCATCACAAATTGTGATAAAATCTCTATACCGGAGCAACCCGGTGCAGAGACATTCGACATGTACCCTTTCGCTTTCGAAAATACCCGGTCTTCAACATCATCTTCAATTGCAATCCCATTTCGTCGTATCGTTATTTGGAATGGGTTTTATGACACAAGGTCCTCTCCTGGCTAATCCGAATAACGAGCGCTTATTTTTAAAAATAAGTGTTCATTCAGTTTCAAACAAATCACAACAATTTCACTTTGTTCTTTTAAACAAAAGATCCATCCAACTCACAAAGGTTCCATGTGGGTTTCGAATATCCATTTGGAATTCGACTCCTGGTCGCATCGAAATTCAAATGCCGATTAAGGCCAATATTGATAGTCGGTTGTTCTACTATCAATCATCATTCACAACAGTCACTGGATTTCAAATAATTTTCCCCCAATTATTGTTTCCAATATATCTTCGCAAAATAAAATTTCACACTTCAATCCTTTGAAAATAACTTTCAAATCAATTCCCAAACATTTATTCATTTCCACTGAAAATCTGCCGATTCCAAATATTTAAAATAATATAAAAATACTTATTCAAAATATACTTGGATACATTTAAAATAAACTATTTTAGAATATTTGCTTAAATATTAGTTATGAAAAATATTATACTAATATCTCATACAAAATTCAAGTCCAAAAACTAATTTTAAATAAAATTAGTAGATAGAGTATAAATATTTAAAACCTATTTTCTAAATAAAAATTCAATTTAATCTTTTAAATAATCCTTATATAATTAATTAAATAAATTTTTACTTTAAACAATTTTCAAAACTAATTTCTCCAACAATATTATTTTAAAACCAAATCTAAAACTTTTATTTTATTTCAAAAGCTATTTTAAAAATATACTCGGCTTTCCAAGGAAGAATTCTTTTCCCATTACAAAATGGTCCATTCAAATAAACTAATAAATCTTCTTGATTTATTTTAATTTACATTCCAATTTGTGAATTGCTTTCCACACTTTAAAAATGAACCAATATTTATCTTTAAACAATTTCCCTTTTCTTTACAAATTCTCGTTGTGAATTTACATTTCCAAATATCAACTGATGTACGAATTTTAAATCGATTCCCAAATATCATCTTCAAACCCAATCAAATCCCAAATTGATTTCCAATTTATTTCAAACACAAAATCAAATTCCAATTTGATTTCCTAAATTAATTTTCCAATATCAAATCAATTTCAAATTCGATTTTTTCAAGTTATTTCCAAAACACCTAACCAAATTTCCAAATATCGATTCCTATGATTTATTTTAACTTTAAATTAATTTCTAAATCGATTTCTAAAATTAATTTCAACTTTAAATTATATTCCAAATTTAATTTCTAAATTTATTTCCTTTTGAAATAAATTTCTTTATCTCTTCTAATCATTAAAAATACGTATCTTAAATAAATCCTTCAACTATTTAACAATATCACTCGAAATTCCTTTATTAAATATTTTCCCATATTTTTGGAATTTATTCAATAAGTTTTCAAAGATAAAACTTTATTTATTTAAATTTCCTTCTTTTAAAATTCACCGGATTCCTTTGAGTGAATTTATTATAAATTTTCTATCCAAATTTCAAAATCAAAATTTTTATTTATTCTCGTATCCTACGATACCAAAAATATATACGGCTAAATTACAGCCTTCAGCGGTTTCAGTCACAAATAATCATACATAGATTAAAATTAATTATAACACAACATACGGAACAAATTAAATATTTGAAGAATCCAGTTGAATCCCTCCAACCTGTTTCCCTGCATCCATAGACGTTAGCACACAATTAAATACCCATTCCACTTCGAGGTGGAATATCGCGATATATTGGTTTAATATAATAACCTCTGCTATTATGCGACGCATAGGGTCTAAACTAATATAACTAATAATAAATTAATTATTCAAGCACACAATCAATCAATTTTAATTTAACTATTAAAATTAAATCAGAAAAATGTTTGATTGAGTGAGAAGATCTCACCTTTGCTTATACATGCAATCCATTTTCCATTCTGACTCGTTTTCTCGATTTATAGACCTTGTATAAACAATTTATGTTTTTTATTAATATTCGAATCAATCAAACAATTAATTTCCGTTTAATAGATTAAATTTCAACTAATGATTCAATTTGAATAAATAATTAAACTTTAAACTAACTTGAAAAAAACCCATTACCATTTAGTAAATTAAATTTACTAATAAATGGATCTAAACTGATTTCCTTTTTTTTAAAATAATTTTTTAGTGCCCTAAATAAATTAAGTAAGCCTATTAACAAATCAATTACTAATATACATTGTTTAAAAATAAACTAGTAGATGAAAAATAGGTATATGTGTATTTATTTCGTTTTGAAATTACATACACCAAAAATATTAACCTAATCCTATATACATTTAAAAAAAATCAAATCTTTATACAAAAATAAACTTAGAAAATAAAGATGGATATTTGTAAAGTATTTCATTTTCCTTTAATAAATTTAATTAACTAATAATCTTGACTTTAAACTATTTTTTTTAAAACAAATTCTTTTAAATAAACTTATTTAACTAAATGTTAAATTTAAAACTAAATTATTATTATTTCAACAAAATATTTTCTTTACTATAAACCACAAAATCAGAAATTTACTTTAGTGTAAAAAAAATTCATCCTTAATATATATGTATATATATTCAAAATTCTTTTTATAGAAAATTTCCTGTTTTCTTATATACATATTTATACAGAAATTTACAATTTAAATCAAACAAATAAAAATCGAACTTTACTGGAAATTTTTACCTTATTGCCCTAGCCACGACGTCGACGTCGCGTGCGCCACCCCACCATCGTGAATGCCATCAGGTCGCACTGCCCAAGACCAACGTGACGAACTCCAAATCGACCCCGATGCCGACCTGCTCGAGTCACGACCTCATGCCCAGCCGCGCCTCCATGGATGCCCTAGCCTTCGATAATCAGGTCGCCGCCACCACTAAACGTTCGCCCAACACTCGCGACCATCCCAACGCCGCCGTACATCCCTCCCCGATAGCCTAAATCGCTACTGCCCTCGATACCGACGAGAACGAAATAGATCGACCGCGATTTGAACTTCGATTTTTTTTCTTTTTTTTTCATTTCACGGCCATTGATTTGAATACGAGAAAACGGGGGATAATGAAGATACGGTTTCGTTGGGTTTTGATTTTTAATTTCAGGAAGAAATTGCGACTGTTATTTTGCTTTGAACCGAGGCCGAGAAGTTTTAATTTCTTCGTTTCCTTCTGATAATTTTATTTATTTATTTTTATTTTAAACAAGATACAAAATTTTCAACGCGTGTCCTTTAATTTGCCAGGTGTTCGAAATAAATGAGACGTGTAAAAACTTATCAATTGCAAAAAAATATTTACATTTGTTTAATTTAGATTCAAATTCAAATTGAAATTGCCTCTGTTCTGCAACTCAAAATTTCGACTTCCTATCGAGGCGTGCCGCCAGGCGTTTAGAATGTTAACCCCTATTTTGAACGCAATGGAAAATGTTTTGAGTCCAAATTCAATCGTATGGAGAAGATAGCTTTTTGAACTAGTTTAAATATCGAGTTTTCGATTTAAATTTCAACGCGTTTGCTTATTGTACGACCAAACGATCACTCCAAATACTACGAAAATTGAAATCCGATAATAATACAATATTACGGATCCAGTGGAACTAGTTTCGTCGAATTCCGAGACTGTGCCTCGGAATGCTATTTTTAAATATCGATTTAAACAATATAAATTTCAATACTGAACAACACAGTTTCAAATTAAATTCTGAAGCTTCTATCATCTTCAGTATTATCAATATAAATTTTCTAAGCCATCAAATTATTTTTAACAGGCTCAAAATTAAAGATTTACAATTTTACCCAAATTTCTATAAATAATTAAACTGCCAAATTCATCCTGATATTTGAAATTCAAGTTAAACTATCATTCAAACATTTAAAATCAATTAAATATTACAATTTCAAATGTTGAAATTTCCGGGTCGTCACATCCTTCCCCCTTAAAAGAATCTCGTCCCGAAATTGCTAGTTAAAAAGAATGGACCTTAACCCATTCATTATTTTCCCAAAACCAAATAGTTTTTAACCATTTGTCAAAGCATATCTTTTATTAACAAGCCATTATTGACTCAACTAACTTTTCAAAATAAATGATAGATTCCAAACAACATTGTTTTCTTAACAATTCAAATTTAAATTTAAATTCAAATTTTTAAATTTTCAAAATTTTCTCAAAATTTTTCTAACTCTCTAAAATTTTGAAAAATTTCGCCAGCGTCTCCTTTGCGCGGCTAGCTCGATACGACTACGAAAATGGCACCATGGCCCCCAGATTTCAAAAAGAAAAGAAAAGGCCAAGGGCTAGACAAGAAGATCATCAAATTTCATACTGGAATTCAAATACGTACCTTTTTGTCGAGTAATTCATTATCTTCAAAATCAAAATCCCGAGTCCTTTAATATACCTGTATACCCTGCTAGCCATAATATCCGATTTCAACATTCAAATATCATTTTGCACATTCCTTTACAAAATTTTCAATATATACTTCTTATGCCATCTTTAGTTTACTATTGAAGTTATATATTCATTTTCATTCTATCTTACATTTTCAATTTCATTTGAATTCAACTTACAATTTCAATTTGGATTCAGTTTAACTTTTGAATATTGAATTTTTCAATTATCTTTCATTCACAATTGATTCATGTGACTATTTTAAATCAGTTTCTTTTACTATTCATTACAAATTCCAATTCATTTTATCACAAAACATTTCTATTTCCTCTTTTATTATCTTTAGTTCATTTCGAACTAATTTTACAACTTCATTTTATTTCACACAATTCAAATTGGTTTTCAATATTCAGTTCCAGTTCCAATTTTTATTGTTTTGTTTGTTCCCAAAAATTATTTTCAATTCACTATTTTGGTTTATAACCACTTATATTTAAACTGGATTTCCAATTCTATATGAATTCAAATTTACCTTTTATAATTACTGAATTCAGTTCATTTCAAACTATATCTAAATTTATCATTCCTTCTATTAGTTTCAATTACTAATTTTATTTCAATACTCTGCTTTTCAAATCAAATTCAATTCCAATTCCAGTTCTATTTACTTACAGATTCGAAATGAAATTCAACACTTAATTTTACTTTCATTTACTTGCAATCGCAAATTTATTTATTCATTCACAATTTATTTTTCACCTTAATAAATTTTATTCCAACCATTTAGTCTATAAGACTTCTCAAATCCACATTTATTCAAATTAACTCAAATCTTAAATTTCAATTTCATTTTGAATCCATATCATCATTTATTTGACTTAAATTTTCAATCTCAATTCTTTAATTAAATTTTCATTTTCCACTTGATTTAAATTCTTCCTTCCAACTTATTTTATTTCCATATTTAACTTTTCTCTAACTTTTCTTTAAGTTAGATTTTTATTTTAACAAATTCAAACTTTACAAGTTATCAACTTAATGATATTCCATAAATATTTTATATAACATTCCAGAGTCTTTTCAACTTTTCAAAAATTCATTTTTGAAATCAATTCAATTTCCTTTTGAATTTCCAAACCCAAACCCAATTTTCGAAACAACTTTCATTTTAAAATAAATTTGGCAGCAATCCCTCTTTTGAAAACCAGAAAATGAACATCGATGATGCTGTAGTCATCACTGAAGTTATTTTCCAGTGACCGAAAAGAGTTTAGAGCTTTTTATCCCTTCAAAACATTTTCCAAACCTTTGAAAATCATTTTCAAACTCGATGGAATTTAATTTCCAAAATTCCAAATCCTTTCAAACACATTTCCAAAAACTTCTCTGGAATTCTATTTCTAATTATAAATCACATTTATAATTTACATTCCCAAATTTCATTTGTATATGGATTTCATTTCTAAAATTTTGATTATGATTTCATTTTCTTATTCAATTTCAATGATAATAATTTAATATTATCACTTCCTAACAACCAAACAACCATATACTATATAATTTTATGGAAAATTATTCTCTTTTATACACAAAATAGTTTTGGGTAAAATTATTTCATTTACCCTAATTTTAAAACAATATCGCGTCGAATTGTTCTGTACGAGTGTTTAGAGATTCCTATCGATAGAGTTGTACAGACTATACCGACTAGAATCCGTATACCACTCAACATACCAATCATCACAATGTAAAACAATTTTATATTCACTAACAAATACGCGCTCCTATCTATTATTACACTCCAACTCATTCTAGAGTACTACTGACTCTATCTCTAATGAGTAATAGCCAACAGAGCTAAGGTTGTCGCTTAACCAAATGCTCTGATACCATATTGTAACGACTCGATTTTCGACGCCCGAAAGACGACATTTATACGTCGACTGTATCAAATGTCGCATAGTCGAATGCCAGAAAACCGAACCGTTAGGGTTAAAGAAGAAGAAGGTAGAAGAAAACAGAAACAATAACAGAATCTCACATTACGCAGCGGAACAATATATAATAGATAAATGAATAATCTTTAAAACAAAGAATCATCTCAGTTGATACAATACAACATCAAAGTTTACAACAACATCATACATCACTGACAGTTATTATAACTTGACTATATGAAAACTGATTTGCACTAACCATATGAAACGGACACTACATAGTAAAGAGATACGTCTCGCCATCCAGCTTCAACTCCTAATCTCCACAGCAACTCTTTTCTGACTTCGCTCCCGAATAACTGATAACTTGATTCTAAGCTGCCCGTGTGGAAAATTATAGGCACCCAGAGTTTAGAAAAGGAACAATAAACTCCAGGCCAGTCATGGGACTGGTGTGAGATCTTAAAACGGTTATTCTTTTACAAAAGAAAACAAAGAAATTTAAAAGAAATCCGCAATGCTTTTTGGAAGATGAAACTACCATAAGGCCTTCCGCCACGCACACAATGAAAACGCAGAATTGGAGGAGATTTCTCCTTATGATAGTCAAATATGCTTGATACGAAAATCATTTGATATTATTATTATTAGCGCATAGTGTGGAAAACATTTTGAAAGTATAATATTAATCTTAGCCAGCATAGGCATTCTGCACTTATGCCTACTGTAGCTACCATGTTCAATAGCAGGTTACCACCACATTCCATGACAGGTTATACAACTAAAACCGTACATGGCGCGTATTGTTTCTTTGGATTTCCAACAAATGGTCAAGCTAAGGAACTTCCTACTGCCACATGGGTACGCCTCTGGTTGGACGCCCCGAGAACCTAACCGGATCTCTGCCAACACAAGGTCGGGTTACCTCTGCAAAATAGGTAACTACTACACGAGTATGCCATCCCTCGATTGTAAAAAACCTTTATCCGAGGATCCTCAATAACAACAATCACAAAGTAATATATATTTGCGATATTCACATAAGTTAAGTATCTAGGCTCCATACCATGAAACCACTATTATCCAGAAGGAAATGTACATACCCTAAGGGGCACTACCCCCTATAACCTTGCTGCATCCTTCCTGTTTTGACCATTCCGGGGTGTGAGGTTCGATGAAGTCTCGTCCGCAAAGCGACGCTTTTCACAAAAGCCATGCTTCGATCAACAAATGATCAGCAGCACTTCGTATGCCACATTACCAAATTGGGAATATATCACTAGTAACCATCAACTACATAACCTCTGAGCTCGTACGTCTCAGAGAAGGGTGTTAAGCTAAGAGAATAAATTCTCCGCCACCAACAGAAATGTATTTGATAGAAACCAGCTTTACATCTCAAGTGTAACGTCAGACACACATCCATACAAGTCCGTTCCGGGATCGAACGAAACCGAAGGCACTTCCAAAGAAGCCCTTGCAATCCAGATATTCACCAATCATGTCCGGAATCTCCATCACAAAGGGTGATAAAATCTCTATACCGGAGCAACCCGGTGCAGAGACATTCGACATGTATCCTTTCACTTTCGAAAATACCCGGTCTTCAACATCATCTTCAATTGCAATCCCATTTCTTCGTATCGTTATTCGGAATAGGTTTTATGACACAAGGTCCTCTCCCGGCTAATCCGAATAACGAGCGCCTATTTTTAAAAATAAGTTTTCATTCAGTTTCAAACAAATCACAACAATTTCACTTTGTTCTTTTAAATAAAAGATCCATCCCAATCACAAAGGTTCCATGTGGGTTTCGAATATCCATTTGGAATTCGACTCCCGGTCGCATCGAAATTCAAATACCGATTAAGGCCAATATTGATAGTCGGTTTATTTTACTATCAATCATCGTTCACAACAGTCACTGGACTTCAAATAATTTTCCCCCAATTATTATTTTCAATATATCTTTGCAAAATAAAATTTCACACTTCAATCCTTTGAAAATAACTTTCAAATCAATTCCCAAACATTTATTCATTTCCACTGAAAATCTGCCGATTCCAAATATTTAAAATAATATAAAAATACTTATTCAAAATATACTTGGAAACATTTAAAATAAACTATTTTAGAATATTTGCTTAAATATTAGTTATGAAAAATATTATACTAATATCTCATACAAAATTCAAGTCCAAAAACTAATTTTAAATAAAATTAGTAGATAGAGTATAAATATTTAAAAACCTATTTTCTAAATCAAAAATCAATTTAATCTTTTAAATAATCCTTATATAATTAATTATATAAATTTTTACTTTAAACAATTTTCAAAACTAATTTCTCCAACAATATTATTTTAAAAGCAAATCTAAAACTTCTAATTTTATTTCAAAAGCTATTTTGAAAATATACTCGGCTTTCCAGAGAAGAATTCTTTTCCCATTACAAAATGGTCCATTCAAGTAAACTAATAAATCTTCTTGATTTATTTTAATTTACATTCCAATTTGTGAATTGCTTTCCACACTTTAAAAATGAACCAATATTTATCTATAAACAATTTCCCTTTTCTTTACAAATTCCCGTTGTGAATTTACATTTCCAAATATCAACTGATGTACGATTTTTAAATCGGTTCCAAAATATCATCTTCAAACCCAATCAAATCCATAATTGATTTCCAATTTATTTCAAACACAAAATCAAATTCCAATTTGACTTCCTAAATTAATTTTCCAATATCAAATCAACTTCAAATTTGATTTTTCCATGTTATTTCCAAAACACCTAACCAAATTTCCAAATATCGATTCCTAAGATTTATTTTAACTCCAAATTAATTCCTGAATCGATTTCGAAAATTAATTTCAACTTTAAATTAAACTCCAAATTTAATTTCTAAATTTATTTCCTTTTGAAAAAAATTTCTTTATCTCTTCCAATCATTAAAAATACGTATCTTAAATAAATCCTTCAACTATTTAACAATATTACTCGAAATTCCTTTATTAAATATTTTCCCATATTTTTGGAATTTATTCAATAAGTTTTGAAAGATAAAACTTTATCTATTTAAATTTCCTTCTTTTAAAATTCACCAGATTCCTTTGAGTGAATTTATTATAAATTTTCTATCCAAATTTCAAAATCAAAATTTTTATTTATTCTGGTATCCTACGATACCAAAAATATATACGGCTAAATTACAGCCTTCAACAGTTTCAGTCATAAATAATCATACATAGATTAAAATTAATTATAACACAACCTACGGAACAAATTAAATATTTGAGGAATTCAGTTGGATCCCTCCAACCTGTTTCCCTGCATCCACAGACGTTAGCACACAATTAAATATTCATTCCACTTTGAGGTGGAATATCGCGGTATATTGGTTTAATATAATAACCTCCGCTATTATGCGGCGCATAGGGTCTAAACTAATATAACTGATAATAAATTAATTATTCAAGCACACAATCAATCAATTTTAAATTTAAATATTAAAATTAAATCAGAAAAACAATTGATTGAGTGAGAAGATCTCACTATTGCTTATGCATGCAATCCATTTTCCATTCTGACTCGTTTTCTCGATTTATAGACCTTGTATAAACAATTTATGATTTTTATTAATATTCGAATTAATCAAACAACTAATTTCCATTTAATAGATTAAATTTCAAGTAATGATTCAATTTGAATAAATAATTAAACTTTAAACTAACTTGAAAAAAACCCATTACCATTTAATAAATTAAATTTACTAATAATTGGATCTAAACTGATTTCCTTTTTTAAAAAAATTATTTTTAGTGCCCTACATAAATTAAATAAATCTGTTGACAAATCGATTAGTAATATACATTGTTTAAAAATAAACCAGTAGATGAAAAATAGGTATATGTGTATTTATTTCATTTTGAAATTACATGCACCAAAAATATTAACCTAATCCTATATACATTTTTAGAAAAAATCAAATCTTTATACAAAAACAAACTTAGAAAATAAAGATGGATATTTGTAAAGTATTTTATTTTCCTTTAATAAATTTAATTAACTAATAATCTTGACTTTAAACTATTTTTTATTTATTTATTTTTCAAACAAATTCTTTTAAATAAACTTATTTAACTAAAAGTTAAATTTAAAACTAAATTATTATTATTATTTTCAATAAAATATTTTCTTTACTGTAAACCACAAAATCAGAAATTTACTTTACTGTAAAAAAAATTCATCGTTAATATATATATTCGAAATCCTTTTTATAGAAAATTTCCTGTTTTCTTATATATACACATATTTATACAGAAATTTACAATTTAAATCAAACAAATAAAAAATTAAACTTCACTGGAAATTTGTACCTTATTGCCCTAGCCTACGACGTCGACGTCATGTGCGCCACCATCGTGAATGCCACCAGGTCGCACTGCCCAAGACCAATGCGACGAACTCCAAATCGACCCCGATGCCGACCTACACGAGTCACGACCTCATGCCCAGCCGTGCCTCCATGGATGCCCCAACCTTCGATAATCAGGTCGCCGCCGCCACTAAACGTTCGCCCAACACTCGCGACCATCCCAACGCCGCCGTACACCCCTCCCCAATGGCCTAAATCGCTATGGCCCTCGATGCCGACGAGAACGAAATAGATCGACCGCGATTTGAACTTTGATTTTTTTTTCTTTTTTTTCATTTCACGGCCATTGATTTGAATACGTGAAAAAGGGGGATAATGAAGATATGGTTTCGTTGGGTTTTGATTTTTAATTCCAGGAAGAAATTGCGATTGTTATTTTGCTTTTAACTGAGGCCGAGAAGTTTTAATTTCTTCGTTTCCTTCTGATAATTTATTTATTTATTTTTATTTTAAATGAGATACAAAATTTTCAACGCGTGTCCTTTAATTTGCCAGGTGTTCGAAATAAATGAGACGAGTAAAAACTTATCAATTGCAAAAAAATATTTACACTTGTTTAATTCAAATTCAAATTGAAATTACCTCTGTTCCGCAACTTAAAATTTCGACTTCCTATCGAGGCGTGTCGCCAGGCGTTTATATTGTTTAACCCTATTTTAAACGCAATGGAAAATGTTTCGAGTCCAAATTCGATCGTATGGAGAAGATAGCTTAATGAACTAGTTAAAATATCAAATTATCGATTTAAATTTCAACGCTTTTGCTTATTGTATAGCCAAACGATCACTCCAAACACTACGAAGATTGAAATCCGATAATAATACAATATTATGGATCCAATGGAAGCGGTTTTGTCGAATTCCGAGACTGTGCCTCGGAATTCTATTTTTAAATATCGATTTAAACAATATAAATTTCAATACTAAACAAAACAGTTTCAAATTAAATTCTGAAGCTTCTATCATCTTCAGTATTATCAATATAAATTTTCTAAGCCATCAGATTATTTTTAACAGGCTCAAAATTGAAGATTTACAATTTTACCCAAATTTCTATAAATAATTAAACTGCCAAATTCATCCTGATATTTGAAATTCATGTTAAACTATCATTCAAACATTTAAAATAAATTAAATATTACAATTTCAAATGTTGAAATTTCCGGGTCGTCACAAAGACTATGGCAAATTTGGTATAACACCCGCCCTCCAAAGTACACCTTGTGAATTCTTAATGTACTTGGTTTTTGGGCTTCGCAGTTGTCTGTTTAGATGTCTTGCCTTGAAAACTTCAAAGTTTGACTCGTTAAGTTTGTCCGTATACTGCCTGGTGAAAAGGCGGGATAACAAACACCATGAACATTGCCACTTCACTTCTTATAAACATAGATGATTCCCTTCAAGTTGTAAGTATGGTTATGGCTTCATCATTGGGCATCTTTCAAATTCTGACTCCTGGAGTTATAGTTCTAGATCTCTAGCTTGATATTTAACCACTAGATCATTTTGACTCGTCCGGATATGGCTTGGTCACAAAGATGGATAACATATATATCATTAAGCTATGAAATAAAACCTGCCATTATCGATTTTCTTGCCCAAAGCCAAACATGTTGTTTTCTTATTGTTTCCTCTTAAACCTTACGCTCTCCTCCTCAATTTCAATTTGTAAGTCTTACATTTCGGCTTCCTAATAAGGCTAAAAAGATATCAGAAAAGTGTAAAGGAAAAAAGTGGAGTCTATCCTATTTATAGCCAAGAGGATGCACTAGTTTCTACCTCTTTTTCTCTAACCCTACGCATCAACTCTACCTATTTGAATTTATGGGCAGCCTAAGCATTGACCAAGGATGGCCAAAAGCCCATTTTCCTCCTATTCAAATCTTTTTTAATTGTTTAATTCTATCTTCTTGTCTAATCGAACTGATATACAACTTAATACATCGTTCTGATTGATTTTAAGCTTCAAATAAACAACTAAAATGCTCTAACACAAATTTGTATTTATTTACAATTTTTTAAACTGTTTTTACCATTGGCCAAATTTCAGAAATAACTAACAAAAGGTTGTGTTAGATCCCTGATGTGAGCTCAATCATTGGTCATTATTTAAACAATTAAAATACAAAAGTATGTACGAACTTTGTCGAAGCACAGTTTCAAAGATAAGTTGAATAACTACATATCATTTATGAAAAAAAATCTAATTTCTAATATGTAATACGCTCATCTAATTGACTAGATAACCGTAAAGTCCTTGGTTCAATCCAATAACATTTATCTATTAATCGATTTACTTTGGTCACAAATTTTAACCTTTAAGTCAATCCAATAATAATGACACTAAGTTTCTATAACAAAGAAGAAGAATCCCCTCTTTGTAGTGTTCCATTTCAACTAGTTCAGGGTATACCTAACTACGGTTTTAACAAGGCTGTCATGCCAAGCGTTTAACCATAATCAAAGTACAGCCTATCTACTTAACATCGACATTATCCTCAAGTCAGAAGATTACTTATATGTTGTTACCATGAGATCTTCTATTTTGACTTAATTATTATTAATATCTCGATTATTTATTTTGATGATAACAACCTTGACAATAACAACACATTCATATAAAATATAGATACTAATGTTTTGCCCAGTTATATAGAATATACTGTTGGATATTACATATATATTGATTCGAAGACTATAGTATAAAGACTCAAAGAATGGACATGAAGACTCAAGGGTATAAATATCAAGATATAAATATCTCAAGACTATAATAATGTTTATAGAGTCATAGAATATTGTTAAAGTCCCTGGCAGCAATCTTTGATCTCTAATTTCTCATTTCTAATCATGTGTCTTTAAAACAAAATATATTTAATTATATTATTTAAAAGTTTTATAAAGTTTAAAATGTTTATAAACTATGTTTATATTATTTTACAAAGTAAAAAAATATTTTACAACGTATAAGATTTTCGAAACATTTTGAAATAGACAAGTTTTAAAAATACACTAGCCTATGTGGACATATGGGCAAATGATATGTCGATATACATGTTACAATTTCAAATTAAAATTTTGAAATGAAGTGTCTATTCGTCGTAACTTTTCATGAATGGACATTTCTGTTTATTCTCTATATATAAGGGGTTTCAAACAAAATTTTTAACAACACTTTCTTACTATGTTCTCTCCTCTTACTCTGCCAAAATTTCTAATGAAAAATTTATTCAAATCTTCTTAAATTCAATGAGAGTCAGTTCAATCTTCATTATATTGATTCCCTACTATTTACTTTCTAATTTTAGTCATCTCTCTCTTAATCAAAGATTAAAGTGCTGTCTAAGAGGCCACAGGATTCATTGTAACCAAATATCAAGAAATTTTCTTTAAAAACTTATCATACTCTAGCTGTATTTGCTTTGGTGTGACTGTAGCCCATTCAAATCATTTGGGTGTGCTTGGTAGCTTGGAAATCTAAGTGGGGGTGCTTGTAATCCATCCAAATCAAATGGGTGTACCCAGAGCCCGAAAATTCAAGAGGGTGCGCTTCGTAGCCTTGAAATCAAGATTTTATTGGGTTTGCCTTCTGCCCGTTTAAAGATTGGCATTGGAAAAGAAATATATACAAGCAATTGTATGGGACTGGATGGAGGTTGACTCCAAACCAGTATAAAAATCACTGGCGCGATCTCTCTAATTCTCCACTTCTTACTTTATTGCATTTATACTTATCTGTTTTTGCGTCTGTGATTGTTCTTCTGTGTTGATTGATTACAGCCTTGAAAGAATTTTAAGAAGATTTATAAAGATTAGAAAACAACCTCCTTTAATGATCAGTTAGCCTTAAGATCTATAATTTTATAAGTATCACTTCATATTAAAACTCTAGTTTTTCAAAAAACTCGTAATTTGTTTTCTGAAAAGTTTTAGTGGCTAACAACACTGTTAGTACATTTGTTAACACTTTTTTCAATGGACAGTCTACTGCTAGACCCATACATTTTAATGGTAGTAATTACACTTTTTGGTAATGTAGGATGAAAATCAATTTACTATCTAATGGTTTAGATATTTGGAATGTTACATACATGAGTACACTGAATAACAAACTAGTTTTGCATAAAGGACCGCTGACCAAAAAGCACTTGCACAGAATAATTCTAAAGCCATGAATATTCTGTTTTGTTCACTAGATAAAAATGAATTTAATAGAATGTCTATTTATAAGTCTGCATATGAAATTTGTAGAACATTGCAAGTTACACATGAGGGCACTAGTAAAGTAAAATGGACTAAAATTTCCATGTTAACTAATCAGTTTCAATTATTTAAAATGAATCCAAATGAGTCCATATCTGACATGGTGTAGATTTTAAGATATAGATTCATTAGTTGCATTAATGAAAATATTTTTTAAGAGGATCAAGCTAGAAAAATCTTCAATTTACTCTCTTTAGAGTAGGAACAAAAGACACTTGCAATTGAATAGGCTAATGATATTTGTACTTTGAAATTGAAGCGTTATTAGGCAATTTACTGTCCTATGAAGCACAAATGCAGGGTCGATGGGAAAGCAAGGCAATAAAAAAGAAAGTTAGCACTTTCAATGCAATAAACGACGATCGGGATTCTGACGATGACAATGATGAAGAAATTACTTTCATGACCAGAAATTTTTGAAAATTCCGAAGTATAAAAGGATGAACAATTTTTGATAACTGGAAAAAAACATTTGGAGCTGGAACTGCGACTAGATGCTTCAACTGTGACGAAATTCGTCACTTTCAAAGAGACTGCTTACATCCGAATAAATCAAAAATTTCAACGGCAAATGATTCATCGAAAAAAGGAAAAGTTATTGTACATCAAATTTGGATGATTCAGCCGCTTCCTCTAGCGATAATGAACCTGATACTGAAAATGTGAATATGTGTTTCACGATAACATCAGACTAGTCAAAACTGATTAGCAGAAAATAGCAAAAATTGGTACGTGTTAAATTTTAATTTTTTGGTTGCTTTTGATTGATAAAAATAGCCTATAAATTAATAGTAATACTTGGATAGTTAGAAATATATATAGATACATTAGTATATAGGTATATTTTGTTTGAAGTTTAATTTTGAAAATTAAGGACTATATATCGACATATCCCCCACCAATTTGTCGACGTATGTACATAAAAATGTAAATTGAAATTTCATTTCAAATTCAATTTTTCAAACTTCCCTTTCTTTTTACACGTAATCTTATGTTCTAAAAAGATGTCTGTTTGACCAGAGAATACGTCCTTTGATTCTCCACTTATTTACTCCATTTTCATCCTATCATTTCAGTCACTTTATTTCAAATCTCAAGTATCATTTCACTCTCTTATCTCCTCAAACCTTCAACAATGACATCCTCAAACAAAAATTTAAAGACCATTAGGCTTTCTAAGAAAACTAAAAGCTTTTCCTTCAATGGGAAAGATGCCATTGAAGCCTATATGGAGTATAATACTTTCGAAAAAGTTTCTCCCCGTAAATTTACTGAATTCGAAGATTTTGCTTCTTATGGCTGACATGGTCTATTTTGAAAATGGAATTCCTATTTTAACTGAATCTTCTCAAAATGATTTTGTT
Source organism: Allium cepa (assembly GCA_030765085.1). Lineage (NCBI taxonomy): Eukaryota > Viridiplantae > Streptophyta > Magnoliopsida > Asparagales > Amaryllidaceae > Allium > Allium cepa. The sequence goes on along the minus strand of CM060945.1, from coordinate 953,376,574 downwards.
TTTTATCCCAACTTGGTTATACTGTTTTATAAGAATTTAAATGGAAAAGTTTATCAAGGAATAGAAGGTTTAGTTTGGAGTAGCGATAACAGCACTCGAATAATTTTAAATTGTGAAATTTTGGGTCATATGCATGGTTGCAAATCTAGCGGAGTTGAGCTCTCTAATTTCTAAATTAATATTCAAAATCTTGAAGCTCATGACATTTTCGAAAGTGATGAAGATTTTGAATTTAAAAACAAGAATCTTCGACCAAAATCGACGCTTATGAGTCTCATTTTACAACAAAGTATTACTCCGAGGACAGGTAATTATAATAACCCTACTCTAAAAGTTTTTAAAGCTCTTTTTACTATTTATGGTCGCTACAACATAAATTAGAAAGAAGTCATTTGTAACGCCTCAAAATTTTCGACCTCAAAAATTCGACACTAATATGTTCATGTAAAAGTGCCGAAAATCGAACGCCGAAAATTTCAGATTATTAGAGAAGAGAAGAAGAATGTAGAAGAAGAACAGAAAACAATAGCATCTCAAATTCTCAGTGGATTAAATACAATATCAAATAATAGCATTTACAAGGAAAGCTGTAATTGTCAAATTTTATAACAATTCATCGGAGTTACAACCATTTACAAATAGACTAGACAGTTGTATCAACCTATCCAAGACTACTATTAATAATTATAATACAACTCTCAAATACACAGCGGAAAACTCCAAACGTTCCTGCCATCCAGCTCGCCTCCTGAGCTCCAGAACATCCTAACCTGAAAATCTGCAATATCGGTCTGTCTCGAGCATTACATCAAAGTAACACCCAGGTCAGGCTGGAAACCAACGTGAGTAAGCCCAAATAACTAGAAATACAATGATATAAAACTTTTCTTTTGAAAATCTGGGGTAACTCGTACTCCACTACGAGTTATTGGCTTGTTAAAACCAACACTTATCTTACAAACAATCCCTGAGTACCACTACATAGTTTCAAAGTTCCATTTTACTAAAATTATTCCATTCCAGCCTATTGATTGCATGTATCAAATCTATAAAGAATTATTGTAGATTTCTAATCGAAGTGGTTTCGGGTATTTACTCATACCCGACCCTGCTCTCTTCGAATCCAATGTTATTCTTTAAGCCAAAGTTAAAGTTTAAATAATACAATTTATATTCAGGATTCCATTTTCACACAATAATTTATCTCAGATAGATAACCCAAAATATCACAGTCCAACCAAAGTATCTCATATCACAAAGCATCACAAATCGCATATCAAAGATATCAAAATATCTAAGTCGTTCAATATATCTTAATCATCTATAAGCAATATTAATTAGTGACACCATTAATTAAATTGATTACTTCAATCACTTTTAATCTTGCTTACTTAACATTAATTAATTACAAACCAATTAACTAATCATCATTTAATTATCATCTTTAATTACATTAAGTAATTAGTCTTTAATTACTTACATAAATTAATTATCCTTCAACCATTCACATTAATTAACCTTTAATTACTCTCGTTAATTAATTAACAATAATTTATTACATTGATCCTTAATTAATTACTCTAATTAATTATTCTATAATCACTTACATTGATTAATTATCCTTTAAGTAATCACATTCATTAATTAACTAACCCATTAATTAATTTCCTTAATTAATCAATCCTTTAATTAATTACACTAAGTAATTAATCCTTAATTACTTCCATTAAGTAATTTCCCTTTATTTACTTACATTAAGTAATTTCCCTTTAATTACTTACATTACGTAATTATCATTTAATTAATTAATCTTCAATTACTTGCATTAATTAATCTCTATTCACCAATTAATTAATCTCTAATTACCAATTATTTAATATCTTTAATTAATTTTTAATTATTAATTAATCCTTAACCATTAATTAATCAATCTCTCTTTAATTACTTCATCAATTTTTTTAATCTATAATTACCCAAAATCTTAATTAAATTCAAGATAAAACATCTATCTTTATCAATTAATTAATTACTTCATTAAATTCCATTTGGAAACACTTAAAAATTTAATTTAAATAATTAGCCTAATATAAACTTATTCAAATCAAAATAATAAATCTTAAAATATTTGACTTAAAATTTTAAATCTCGAAACATGTTTGCAATTTATCCCTAAATTTTGCTTTTGAAATCACTTTAACATTTGCTTTGAAACCTTTGAACTTATACATTTCCTTTACCTTTAAACATGGCTAACATAAAAGAACTCGAGCCTATAGCAAAAAATACCCGAGCCACAATTCGAGCTAACCGCTCATCTCTCCCTCTCGATCGAAACACGAGATCGACTTCGAGCCCGAATTCAACTTCCCTGATGCCTCAATCAACACCGCGAACGCTAATACCAACGCAAACTCGTACACATGCACGCGAGTTCGCAATTGTTTCGATCAACCTCGCTGGTATCTACAAGTCGTTGACGATCCTTCCGACCTAATCAATTACCCATAAGCACGAACCACCTCACAGAACGAAAACGAACGAATTCGAACCCTTCAGGCTAAGAACCCGATCATCAATCACCTCATTTCTCCCATCTCCGTCTACCGGAGGCTACGACCTCGTACCTGGACCTCCGCCTAAGTTCCTCGTTTCCTTTCCCTTAACTCCGACCCAACTCGACACGACGTCGGCGCCACATTGTCCTTGAAATCAAACATGACCCAAGCCATAACTTAAACCCTAGTTGACCATCGACCAGCTACACCGATGATTAATAAGCCCTCCAGCTATTTTTCCTACCATCCTCGATCTACGAGCTACCTCTAGCTTGAACCACGACCTCTCCATAACCTCCATTCGCCAAAGGTTAGTCAAAATAAATTTTTTCGATCAACTAGGAAATTCTCGACATCCTCAATATTAAAAATCATGAAATCTATACTAAAAATCATGGTTTTGACTCATGGATCCAAATATACAACAACTTAAATTTTTGACTTGAAATTTTATTTCAATGTATATTCCTATTTCCAGTTGATTTCCTTCTAATTATACTTATGAACATTTTTAAAAACAAGATTAGGTTAATACAAACAGCTTCCCTTTGAACACCATAATCTAATTTAGCTTATATGAACAGATACTGAATTTAGAGTATGTTTGGTGTGTTGAAATTAAACAGTGACATGTTTACAGATATGCACACAGTACTCATGTATATATATATATATATATATATATATATAAGTATGTTCAAACATTCTTGCAAACATTTCACAATCAATATTTCAAGAATTTACCACATGCATTGTTCTAAATTAGTAGATATGGTCAAAGGGTGAATGTTTACTCACCTGCGAAAGATGAAAACAGAGAACAATTGATCTGGACTCTTGTTTCAAAATGAAGCTTGCTTTGATTTTAGTTGTTGTAGTTGTTAGATTTTGATCTTTGAACTGATCTGAAACTTGTCTTGAATTTGCTTGCTCGAGGTTTGATTTTGTTCTGAAATGATCTGTTTACTATTTTCAGGTTTTGATTTTATTTGATCACATTTTTTCCTTTGAAAGATGATGAAGATTTTAGAAAAGAGGATGTAAATATGATAAGTTTTTAAACTAAAAAAATGAAGTAGCCAGGTTTTCTTTCTATAACATGTTATTTTAAAATTAAATTTAAAAGAAAAATTAAAATGCCACTTGTTAATGCATGTTCTAATTATTTTACAAGTGTTAGTACATGTATACTCTAATTTACAAATGTTCATACATGAATTTATAAATTTACAAATGTCATAAACATGTATTTTATGTTTAAACCCTCGCTTATTAATTTATTAATTACTTATATTTTCAAACTATGTTTATATATGTATTATCTTAAAGAAAAATAATATGATCCCTTTATTTATTCAAATTTTAAACTTAAGTTATCGTACTTATTATATTTAACTTATTAATTTATTAATTTCTTATATTTCCATAAATTTATCTATTATGTTTTTATACTTGTATTCATACATTTTTATTTATTATTTATACTTATATCTATTTTAAAAAAAAATGATTTTAAAACTAATTATACATTAATAAATAAACACACATGTATATTATAAAATATAGAATTTGGCTTTAAACAACTTTTAAACATTATTTGTATCAAATACAAAATATAACCTTCAAAATATATATTACATTTGTATATCATAACAAATTTTTATTAATTTAAAATATAGTGTTTTCAATAGTTAAAATCAGATAATTGTCAATGCCCAAAATTCCGGGTTATCACATTCCCCCCTTGGAATCTTTTCGTCCTCAAAAAGGAACGAAGCCAGAGTTTAATTATACTGCCATTTATCAATTAAATTACTCTTTGATCATTTTCAACTATAAACTCTTTTATTAGGAATTTTTTAAAACACTTTAAAGTCTATAAAATATTACCAAAATAGTTTTATAAAAATACTTTTTATAACTCGATGTCTTAACAAGTCCATCCTTGTTCTCATAGAAATTCAGTCATACGTTGATCAGGCGTAGGACTGAAAATCTATAAGTACTTGGTAAACCCGTTTCCAACACCTAGTGAAAATACTTGGAAAACATTTTCAAAACTTAGTGAAAATATAGAAAACAATTTTTTAGAATATAGGAAATATTTTTGGGTAAGAATGCTTTAGAAATCATCACTTCCTCCATGGTCGCAGTTAACCCGATAGTTACGTTGCCATCCCGGTAAAATCCATAGATAACTGTAGGCACTCCGCGCCTCTCGATTACTCCATGGAACGCCACAGATCGCAACTACATTCAGGGTTACCTCACCATCATGGAAAAAATCCATGTAACTGTAGGCATCAGTGCCCTCGATTTTCGTTGCCAAATGAAACTTCACCACTCCTACATACGTCACAGACTACATCAATCAAGTCCCAATGTAGCCTTAGGTTCTCACGGCCTCTCGACTTTCGCTATGTCTTCATAGATCGTAGTGAACTGATGTTACGTTGCCATCATGGCAAAATCAAACATAGACCATTGGCTCTCACATCACACGCGACATCTGTTATGGCCTGTAGTAGATCGCAGTGACATCAAGTTACACTGTCGTCACAGCATAACCTAAATGTCTCTGTAGGCATCAGCGCCCTCGACTTTCTCTACCTACAACACAAAATTCTCAGAAACTTTAGTTTATCCATACTTCCTCCCAGGATTCAATTTAGAGCCTTCCCCTTAGGGCTCAAGGCAGAACCACCCCGTGGATCTCCCATGAAGTTCATATCAATGGGAATGCCTTTTCCCCCAGAGCCAATCTCAAAACATTTTATATTATACACTTATAGTATCTTGCAAATCATACCCTTTATGATTCACATAAATCTCCTTTACACAAAATCGATATCTCAAATCGATAGTTCCAAACTTGGCTTTCCAAACTCCTAAAATTTGATTTCCCCAAAAATCAAAAGCCTTTTCCAAATCCATAGGTTCCAAAACCTTTCCAAAATCATTCTCATAAAATCATTTGTATATATATATAATCTTGAAAAATCGTGGATCACTTCATACTTATATAAATTCCTTTATCCTACTTCAAATATTTCCAAAAATCTTTTCTTCTGGCTATAGATCCAACATAGGGGAGCTTATCAAATATAATAATATATATATAACTTTACCATGCCAAATCAACATTCAAATTGAATTTTCTTTTATAAAGTTACTACCATATCACTTACTTCTCATAAATTGAATTTCAAAAGATATCCAACTTCCACCTTTATTCATATATATTTCTCAAAATATACCTTTCTTTCAAAAATCATTTCTCATTTGTTATTCAAAAATATTAAATATCAATTTCATTCAAGCTCGTACGATGTACGCATATCATCCGTACACAATATCAAATCTGATCACTCACTCGATCACACAATTTCTCTTCCGAACTAGTATCGTCCACCCGACTTCCAAGTGTGGACTCAGATCTGGTTTCTTGATCAGAAACCATCATTCTTCTTGCATACCCTAATTATAATAGAGAATTTCCAGAATCAATCAAAAATCCATATCCAGGGTTCGCGGTCGAAAATCAAGTGAAAAATCTCAACTCGGATCGATAAACTATCTCGAAATTCTTTGCTCGACTTCGGATCAAATCACTATGCGAATAGAATAATATATATGCATCCTATGTATTTACCTTCAATGATTATTAGCTAAATCAATTTTCTTTCTATTCACTTTCATTTCGATTCTATTCATTTATTCACAATTGCTTCTATTTCCATTAGGATTATCACTTCACTTATAAACAGTTCGCATTCTGACCAACTTGAATATAGAAATAGCTTGAAAAGTTTTAAAATGGATAAGTAGTTGTAAAATAGTTATTAGTTGTAAATAGTAGTAAAATAGTTAAGTAATTTTAAAATAGTTGTAAAGTAGTAAAATAGTTGTAAAATAGTTAGATAATTGAAAAATAGTTGTAAAATAGTAACTAGTTTATAAAACTGTTGTAATATTGTTGTAAAACAGTTATATAGTTCCAAAAGTAATTGTAAAGTAAGTATAAGATAGCTTTGGGTTTTAAAAAGAAAAGTTGTAAAAATAGTTAAGAAAATATATCTAAAACAGTTTATTTTAAAACAATTTATTTGAAAATAGTCTCAGAGTCAAACTGCTTCAATTTCCTAATCTCCATTTCCAATTAACTTTCAATTTCCAATCTCATTAAATTTATTCAATTTCAATTCAATTTAGATTAACTTCAATTCCCTTCCCAAATTCAAATCAATTTCCATTTGAGTTTAAGCTTATTCAACTTCAATCTCACTTCCAATTAATTCAAATCAAATTCAACTTAAACTAATCTCAATACCAATCTCAACTTTAAACCATCTCGAATTATATAAATTGGAGTTAAATTTTTTTATTTATTTTATCAAATTAACCTTTATTTTTAGTTTAACAACTTAAATCTCTAAAACATTTAATTCTGAAATTCCATTTTAAATTGCCTTTACTTAACTTATTTCAAAATTCAAATAAGAGTTCAAAACTTGTTAAATGTTTTAGTCCTTTGAATCCAATTTATTACCCAATTTTATCTTCAAACTTTGAAACCGATTTTTAAAATTTTTTCAGCAAGCTCATCTCTAATATTTAAATCTTTAAATTCAAAACTATTTCCTTTTTATAAGTTTAATCTTACTTTTATTTTATTTCAGTAATGGATGTGTATTACCTCAATCCATTTCTTAATTCATTTAAAATAATCTAATTCTCAGTTTCATAGATTATTAATAACAACAAGATGATATCAGAATAAGTCATAATAAATAAATATCCAATATATTTAAAACATTTATCAATAGCATCCGTTTCTAATTTCCAGATCTCAAACCCATTTTGCGATCACACATAACTCCCATTTCAAATCAACTCGTTTAACTTTCCTAAGTTAAATCTCAATTTCATCCTGAAATTCCCAATTCAGGTTGTTTGTTCTAAACTTATTTAACTTCCCCTAAGTTAAATTCAATTTACCTAATCTAGTCAACTTAACCCAATTTGAATTCCCATTTCAAGTTTTAAACTTCTTGTTAAATATATTCCCACTTATAAGTTCAAAAACTTATTTCACTTTGGGTTTTCACATCATATTCCAAGGAAAAATTTAAAACTCAACCTTAGAGTTTATATGAAATCATTTTTAACATTATGTATATCCTACATATATACATATTTATTTCCTTTACACACCAAGTTATACCTTGAATTTTTTAAACCACCTTTGGTTTTAATTCAAAATAATTTCCTTCGAAATTTTCAAAACACTCTTGTTTAAAACAAGATCCCTTTCATTCGAATAATACTATTTATTATTTCTTTTAGCACTCTGAAACAAATTCCAAAATTTAGAGACTAGATTTAAAACTTCACAATTTAAATTATCTTCAATTCCAATTTATAAGTCATACTCACCTAAATGTTTATTTCCCTAAAACATTTCATTTTGCTTAATCATTAACAAACATTTCATTATTAAACACAACAACCATTTATGACAATAACCAAGATTATCATATCTGGAAACCAATTCATTATATATTATCTCATAATTTATTGGAAAATAAATTCACCCTTCTGAAAATCACTTCTGCAAATTTCAGGATTTTAATTTCAGTTTGGATCCATTATTAGCTTAGCTTAATTATATAGTTTATATTATCCAATTCCCATTTGGTTGTAATTTTTTTATTCCCACTTAATTCTTACTATTTTATTTAATTCCAATAATTCAACAACCAATTCAAAAAATTATTTCTTTATATATCAAAACATAAACTTATATAAGAATCAACCATTTTTAAAATCTTTATATAAGAAAATAACAGGTACGCCCACCAGAGCCAAAGTTCTCGCTTAACCTCGCTCTGATACCAAAATGTACGGCCCTAAAATTTTCAACCTTGAAAATTCGACATTAATATATTCACTGTAGAAGTGCCGAGCAATCGAACGCCAAAAATTTCAATTGTTAGAGAAAAGAAGAAGAAGGTAGAAGAAGAACAGAAAACAACAGCATCCTACATTCACAGCGGATTAAATATAATATCAAACTATAGCATTTACAAGGAAAGCTGTAATTTTCAAATTTTATAATAATTCAACGGAGTTACAACCATTTACATATAGACTAGACAGTTATGTCAACCAGTCCCAAACTAGTATTAACATTTACAATACAACTCTCAAATACACGGCGGAAAATTCCATACGTTCCTACCATCCAGCTCGCCTCTTGAGCTCCAAAATGTCCTAACCTGAAAATCTGTAATACTCTCCCGAGCATTACATCAAAGTAACACCCAGGTCAGGCTGGAAACCAGCGTGAGTAAACCCAAATAACTAGAAATACTATGATATAATACTTTTTTTTGAAAACCCTGGGTAACTCGTACTCCACTACGAGTTCTTGGCTTGTTAAACCAACACTTATCTCACAAACAATCCCTAAGTACAACTACATAGTTATAAAGAATTATTGTAGATTTCAAATCGAAGTGGTTTTGGGTATTTATTGATACCCGACCCTAGTCTCTTCAAATCCAATGTTATACTTTAAGCCAAATGTCTAAGTTTAAACAATACAATTTATATTCAGGATTCCATTTTCACACAACAATTTATCTCAGATAGATAACCCACAATATCAAAGTTCAACCAAAGTATCTCATATCATAAAGCATCACAAATCACATATCAAAGATATCAAAATGTCTAAGTCGTTCAGTATATCTTAATCATCTATAAGAAAGATTAATTAGTCACACCATTAATTAAATTAATTACTTCAATCACTTTTAATCTTGCTTACTTAACATTAATTAATTACAAATCAATTAATTAATAATCCTTTAATTATCATCTTTAATTACGTTAAGTAATTTGTCTTTAATTACTTACACAAATTAATTATCCTTCAACCATTCACATTAATTAACCTTTAATTACTCTCACTAATTAATTAACAATAATTTATTACATTGATCCTTAAATAATTACTCTAATTAATTATTCTATAATCACTTACATTGATTAATTATCCTTTAATTAATCACATTCTTCAATTAACTAACCCTTTAATTAATTTCCTTAATTAATCAGTCCTATAATTAATTGCACTAAGTAATTAATCCTTAATTACTTCCATTAAGTAATTTCTCTTTAATTACTTACATTAAGTAATTGTCATTTAATTAATTAATCTCCAATTACTTAAATTAATTAATCTCTAATTAATTAATTTATAATGCTTAATTCTTAATTAATTAGTCCTTAATCATTAATTAATTAGCCTCTCTTTAATTACTTCATCAATTTATTTAACCTATAATTACCCAAAATCTTAATTAAATTCAAGATAAAACATCTGTCTTTATCATTTACTTAATTACTTCATTAGATTACATTTGGAAACACTTAAAAATTTAATTTAAATAATTAGCCTAATATAAACTTATTCAAATCAAAATAATAAATCTTAAAATATTTGACTTAAAATTTTGAATCTCGAAACATGTTTGATAGTTGATCCCTACCTTTTGCTTTTTAAATCACTTTAACATTTGCTTTGAAACCTTCGAACTTATACAATTCCTCTACCTTTAAACATGGCTAACATAAACGAACTCGAGCCTACAGCAGAAAATACCCAAGCCACATTTCAAGCTAACCACTTATCTCTCCCCTCTCGATCAAAACACAAGATCGGCTTCGAGCCCGAATTAAACTTTCCCGATGCCTCAAGCAACACATCGAACACCTGATACCAACGCAAACTCGTGCACGTGCATGCGAGTTCGTCGTTGTTTCGATCGACCTCGCCGGCATCTACATGTCGTTGACGATCCTCCCGACCCAATTAATCACCCATAAACTCGAACCACCTCACAGAATAAAAACGAACGAATTTGAACCCTTCAGGCTAAGAACCCAATCATCAATCACCTCGTATCCCCCATCTCCGTCCACCGGAGGCTACGGCCTCGTACCTGGACCACCGCCTAAGTTCCTTGTTTCCTTTCCTGCAACTCCGACCCAACTCGACACGACATCGACGCCGCTTTGTCCTCGAAATCAAACACGACCCAAGCCATAACTTAAACCATAGTTGACCATCGACCAGCCACGCCGATGATTAATAAACCCTCCGACTATTTTCCTACTGTCCTTGATCTACGAGCTACCTCCAGCATGAACCACGACCTCTCCAGAACCTCCAATCGCCAAAAGTTGGTCAAAATGAAAATTTCCGATCAACTAGGACCCCAATATTAAAAATCATGAAATCTATACTAAAAATCATGGTTTTGAATCATGGATCCAAATATACAATCAAACTTAAGAATTTAACAATTTAAATTTTTGACATGAGTTTTTATTTCACTGTATATTCATATTTCTAGTTAATTTCCTAATAATATACTAATAAACATTTTTAAAAACAAGATTAGGTTAATACAAACAGCTTCCCTTTGAACACCATAATCTAATTCGGCTTATATGAAGGGATATTGAATTTAGAGTATGCTCGGTTTGTTGAAATTAAACAAAGACATGTTTACGGATATGCATACAGTACTCATATATATATATATATATATATATATATATATATATATATAAGTATGTTCAAACATTCTTGCAAACATTTCACAATCAATATCTCAAGAATTTACCACATGCATCATTCTAAATAAATTTGGTCAAAGGGTGGATGTTTACTCACCTGCAAAAGATGATAACAGAGAACAGTTGATCTGGACTCTTGTTCCAAACTGAAGCTTGCTTTGATTTTAGTTGTCGTCATTGTTAGATTTTGATCTTTGAACTGATGTGAAACTTGTCTTGAATTTGCTTGCTCTAGGTTTGATTTTGTTTTGAAATGATCTATTTACCGCTTTCAGGTTTTTATTTTATTGGATCTCAGTTTTTTTTCCTTTGAAAAATGATGAAGATTTTAGAAAAGAGGATGTAAATATGATAAGTTTTTAAACTTAAAAAAATGAAGTAGCCAGGTATTATTTCTGTAACATGTTATTTTAAAATTAAATTTAAAAGAAAAATTAAAATGCCACTTCTTAATGCATGTTGTAGTTATTTAACAAGTGTTAATACATGTATTCTCTAATTTACAAATGTTCATACATGAATTTATAAATTTACAAATGTCATAAACATGTATTTTATGTTTAGACCCTCACTTATTAATTTATTAATTACTTATATTTTCAAACTATATTTATATATGTAATATCTTAAAGGGAAATAATATTATCCCTTTATGTATTCAAATTTTGAACTTAAGTTATCATACTTATTATATTTATCTTATTAATTTATTAATTTCTTATATTTGCATAAATTTATGTATTATTTTTTTATACTCGTATTCATACATTTTTGTTTATTATTTATACTTATATCAATTTTTGAAGAAAATGATTTTAAAACTAATTATACTTTAATAAATAAACACACATATGTAATATATAGAATTTGGCTTTAAACAACTTTTGAAAATTATTTATATCAAATACAAAATATAACCTTCAAAGTATATATTACATATGTACATTATAACAAATTTTTATTACTTTAAAATATAGTGTTTTCAATAGTTAAAATCATATAATTATAAATACTCAAAATTCCGGGTTATCACGTTACACAAAACTTAATTAATCTTTAAAGATAAACATTTTATCTTAATTAATTACTGCATTACCCTTAAAATCTTAATTAACAAATCTTGAGAATAATTATCATTAATAAATAACTTAGAAGTATTTTTACCTCACTAAGTAACTTACTTAATTACATCTTATTTTAAAATAAACTCAAGAATTTAACTTAATAACTCTAAGTAAAATAAATCATATAACTTCTTAAGCCAAATATTTAAAACATTTATTATATAAAGAATTTGATTTTAAAAAAATAGCCAAAGCTTGATTTACTTAAAATTTAAAACTTGCTTTCATTAAATTTTAAAATTGTTAAAATACTACTTTGGGTCCAACCTGGATTCTCACCCAAGTTCTACCTGAGAAAAATCACCCGTAAACACGAACCATCAGATTTCCATATCAACCACAGAATCAGAAATCGAGTTGATCGAACAATAAGAACGAAAAACCGGTCACCAGAAACCGAGACAGGAGAGTAAACCAACTTTAATTTATTTTAAACTTGATGCATGTGATGCTCCTTAAAATGTATGATATGAATGATTCTTGCTTATATGTATAATGTGATTTTCTATATATGAATGTGGTATAAGTGGGCATGTCAGAGAATAAGAAAATTTGTTCTGTTCTTGCTTTACAGGTCTCAAAAACCTTTCAAAAATCAAGATTCATTCTCTAATTCTTTTTAGACTTGATTGTTCAAACAAAAAGTGTTTAGTATAGTAAAATATTAAATTTAAAAATAGTTTTAGGTATGCTTAATTTATGGATCTATGGAAAATCAAGGAAGTAGTGAAAACTCTAAAACTCATTAAATTCAAACATCACAATCCTCTAATTTACATATTGAATTCAAATCGACTTTCAAATTCATGAATTTTGGAGACTAAATCGGGATTTTTAGTTTGGGTTTGTATGGGGAATTTGTGGTTGATCAGAAAGGTTATTTAAGCAAATTCTGGTGATCTAAGGTATAATAAGAATGAAATAAATTAAGTATCTGGACCGTTTAAACTAATTTTGGGTACTTAGTTATAGATTTGTGAAATAAGTGTTGACTATAACAAGTTAAGAACTCGTAGTAAGGTACGAGTTATCCCGGGTTTCAGTTATGTTTTAAAACTTGGTATTTCAAATTCTATGGGTTTACTCACGCTTGTTTCCAGCCTGACCCGGGTGTTACTTTGGTGTAATGCTCGGGTCAGACCGAGTATTACAGATTTTCAGGTTAGGACGTTATGGAGCTCAGGATGATGATCACTGCTTTGTTCTATCAAAGAACGAAAAAGGGCTAAATCTTGTAGATAGGTGGTTTTGATATTTCTACATCAAATTGTTTTGATGGACTAAGGGACTCGGATGACTGTATCTTTAGCAATGGTCAGAGTCAAGAAACAGTGATGGATTATGGTTTCTTTGATAGTAATTTGTTTGCTAATATGAATGGTGATACTGATGATATTTGGTTGATTTTTCTAACGTTAATGTTGATATTTCTAAGTGGGATATGGATACCGTGCACAAGTTAAATGTGCACTCTGCTATACCCCTAGAATCTATCATAGATATTGATGTCAAGGCTAGCTGCTTCGATGTGAATGTGGTGGTGAAGCCGATAAGGAGTCTGTGGTTTGTCATGAGGTCTTTATTGATAGTTTTAATCATATTTCTTCTGTATGCATTTCAGTTATTGATATACACAATTACGTGATCAAATCTAAAAGGAAGTTGAAATATATGAAAGTTTTTGATGTTTTGGTTGCTTCTGGTTTGGAATGGTCATTGAGTAATAAAATCCCTAATGAGTTTAGGTTGCTTTTGGTTGGGCATAGAGTATCTTGATATGCGAATATTGGTACTTATTCATTGTTTATTAAAATAGGTTAAACAGTCACATATTAAGTTTCGTTTTTGATGGGAATATGATCGGTGTGAATTCGGTTGCTCAGTTTGTTGATGGGTTGTTGAAGATTAATTAGTGGTCATTATGTATCAGTATTTTGATGTTACGATGTTAATAGGATAGATAATGATTTTAGTGCTGATGATAAGGCAGATTTGGATTCTGTGATCGAAAATGTGGTGAATTCTAGGCTTTTGAAAGGTGACGAAGTGTGTATTGTTATTGCTGAGGAGTATATGGGCTCTGTTTTGCATGAAGTGGTTTTTCCTAAGGGTTCTCTTGCATGCAAGTATGATAAGGATTTTGTCAAACTGGGATTACTCTAGATGATTGCTCACTTGGAGGTGTTGGTATATCTAGTAGAACGGGATCTATTATTGTTAGTTCATTGACTTATGTTGATATTGGCTCTTCTTTGAGTGCGTCTAGATTGGTGAGGAGAGGAGCTCAGCTTAGGGTTCTAGTTCGAGAGGTTCTGGATTAGTAAGGTAGAGTCAGAAGTAAGGCCACTAAAGCTCCTATTAGCTCTAGCTTAGTTATGATTTCTTATTTGGAAGTAGAGAATTATAGTGGTTTAGATCTTTTAGACAATGAGGTTTATTAGTTGGAACATTAGGGGATTGCATGACTTAGATAAATGTAGCAAGATTAGATATTTTTTTAAAGATAACAATATAGACATAGTACTATTGCAAGAAACTAAATTGGAGAATATGGATTTTAGATTCTATAGATGTCTGGGTGGTCTATATATTAATCATTGGTCATATCTTCTAACCAGGAGTAGTGTTGGTGGTCTTATGATGGATTGGAAAGAGCAATGTGGGAAAATTTTATTATCTATTATTAAAGATTATTTAATGCATTTGATTTTTACTATACCGATGATGATTCTATTTTAAACAATTTTAATGTTGATAGACCTAATCCTAAGTTAGATCATAGGGTTCTTTGGACTGAGTATTTAGAATTTAGATCACTTGCTCTAGGACTATGGGTAATGGGAAGAGATTTTAATGTTACTAGGTTTTTAGGTGAGAGATTCCCCGGGGAAGGAGATTTTTCAGCTGTGGAAGAGTTCATATAGTTTACTATTAATTGTAATCTAATCGAAATTGAATTAAATAACATACAATTTACTTGGTCAAATGGAAGAGAAATCTCATCTTTGGCTCTTCTGGATTGATATTTTATTAGTGGTGAAATTGAAGACAATTTTTCTACTTGTAAGGTTGTGGGTCTACCGAATATCTATTTGGACCATTGCCCAATAATTCTTTCCTGCACTAATTTAAATTGCAGGAATAAAAAAATTTAGATTTGAAAAGATGCGGCTGCTAGAAAATAATTTTAAAGATTTGGTTGTTAAGAAATGGCATTCAGTGAATATTTACAGTTATAAATTTCCTAATAACATAGCCAAAGTCTTAGGTTGAAAATCTATGGACTTTAGAATTTTTCCGAAAGAAAATGGAAAAAGGATGTTTTTGGTAACATCAGGCTTAAAATAGAAAAATTAATAAATAAAATTTTAAATTTAAATAAAATAGAAGAGCCTAGGAATTTTAGTATTTTATAAAAGAATGTGCTTTCAAACCTAAAAGACGAGTTCAATAAAATTATTTATATGCTGAAGTTATGTGGAAGCAAAGATCTAGGGTTCCATGGATGGATGAAGGTGATATGAACATTAAATTCTTTCTGAAGTGACTAATGGTAGAAAACGTAGAAATAATACTAATTAAAAATTAATTAATACATCGAATTTGATAAAAATGAACTAAAAATGGAATTTACCAAGTACTATAAGGATATTTTTGGTAACACCAATAACATAGAATTATAGATAATTGGGATATGTTGTACACAATAGATCTAAGATGAAAATGAAATTTTGAAAGCTATTAAGGATATGGCTAATGATAAAGTTCAAGGTTCGGACAGTTTTCCTATTTTATTTTATGAAACTTTTTGGAATGTTTTGAAAGATGATATTATTAAAATATTAAATGAATTTTACGAGGGTACTTTACGATTAGAAAGATTCAACTTTGCAAATGTTATTTTATTGCATAATAAATTTAGAGCTAACCAACTAAAAGATTTTAGACCTATTTTATTGTTAAATAGGTTTTTTTTAAATATTTCTAAGGACGTAGCTAATAGATTAAATACTAAAATGAATGAATTAATTGATGTGTAATGACCCGAAATTTGGTCGTACATTTTTTTAAACATTTAATTTACTTTAAATGTTGAAGTTGAATTATTAATTGATTTTGAATGTGGAATAATTTCTGAAAAGGTTAAACATTTCAAATATAGTGATAAATTAGATTTGGGTAAAATAGTAAATTGATATTTGAAATTGGGTTAATATGGGAATCTAGAGTTAAATGGAAAGAAAAATGATTTCTAAGTTGATTTAAAACTCTGATTGAATTAGAATGATGGTATGGGACTTTTGAATGGATTAATAAGTCGATAATTTAAAATTGGAAATTTATATAGTAATTGTGATAGTGGAATTAATATATAGTAATAGTGTAAATAATTGAACCTTGATTTAAAATGAATCAGAACGATGTCTAATATGGATATAAATTCTATTTGATTTACAAATGAGTTAATAAGTTTTAAAAATTGAAATTTTAAACGATTTCGAAAATCGCTCGATTTAATCGACGCATTAAAAATAGGCTTCCGAAGCACAGTCTCAAAATTCGACGAAACCAGTTCCATTGGATCCATAATAGTTTATTATTATCAGATTTTAAATTTTGTAGCGTTTGAAGTTACTTTTTGGTCGTCCGGGATAGAAACGCGTTGAAATAAATATCGAAAATTTAATATTTTAATTCGATTCAAAAGGTTGTCTTCCACATATGATTGAATTAGGCCCCGAAACATATTCCATTGTGTTCAAAATAAGGATAAAACATTATAAACGCTAGCCAGCACATTCGTTTGGAGTTCGCTCTTAAAAGCACGTTAAAATTGGAAATAATATTAAAAATATGTATGTATACGTGTATAAATATACGATAGCACAGTAAAATCTAGTCTGTTATAACAGCCACCGCCGCTTTTCATTTTAGTGGTCGAAATATTTTATCCTTCCCCTCGATTTATCTCCTCATCCATCAACTATTAGACAAAACCTTCTAGTAGAATATTGTCGAGCTTGTTGCGATCTCCAAGGTGGCCAGTTATGATCTGAATCGAAGCGACGTGATTCGCGAATTGATCCGCGTTCGTGTAGTCTTTGGTGGTGAAATTTACGGCGATGGTGGCATTTGGTGATGCCGCCCTTGGCACGAACATCGAGGAAGGGAAGGCGCGTGTTTCGACTGCAGTGGATCGGGTTCAACGGTGACGAGGGAGGAGCGACTTTCAATCAACGTTGTTGTGTTTGGGTTTGAGTGTGCCTATGTTTGTGTGGAGGAAGAGTACAGTGAGCGGCCGGGATTTCTTTTTCGAATTTGAAGGGTCAGTCTAGGTTATGTTATTAAAAGAAGAAAAAAAAGAAATTTATTATTATAAATTATGTTTAAAGCTTTGAAATTGCATATCTTTTTAATACGAGGCCAAAATCGGACGAAACAGGTAGCCTTGGAATCGCAGCGATGAATACTATGCTTTGGAATAGATCTGGAAATGTTTGGAGAAAGTCAAATTTTAGGTTAAATTGACCGTGTTCGATTTAATTTAAATTGGGATGTTGGCAAAATTAAAAACTCAAGGTGAGTTAATTTCACTCAATTTTGGATTGCTGATGTGAATTTTAAATATTAAAATTAATTAATAACCGATTGGTTGAATTGATGCATTATTTTCAATTGGATGTGATATTATATATAGTAGTATATATATATTGGAGTGATTGATATTCCCACATATATATAATGGATGAGACCCTATGCGTCAAGCATAATGGTGGATGACACTATATACCGTGATATTCCACCTTGAAGTGGAATTGGTATTTTTTATGCTGTGCTAACATCTGTGGATGAAGCGAAACAGGTTGAAGGGATCCAACTAGATTCCTCAAAAATGTTAAATTTAATTCCATATATAGTGATATATGTTTTGTTGAATAATCCGTGAGAGGTTGTTGTATGATTTAAATTGATTGAATGATATGGAGGTTTTAGTCGGGTTTTGGTATTTTTAAATACCACTAAAATATGGTTTAAAATTGATAAAGAGTTGTAAACAGGGATTTTGAAGTGAAACATTACATATAGTTTTTGGATAAATTAATTGGACAAGCTAAAAGGTTTTGAAATTTTATTTAACTATTTCAGGATGTTGTGAACAAGGGCTTTTGGAATAAAAGTATATAAAAGGATTTTAAAATAATAAATCCTTAAATGGTACTTGTTTAAATATAAAACGTTGTAAGATCGAGATCTTAAATATTTTTGGAAGAATAGAAGTGAATTTGGAAATAAGTATGAAATTAGTTATACTGGACTCAAGTAAGGTTTCCAAATCTAAGAGGCGAAATTAGAGTCGAGAATTTTGGATTGTTTTAAAAGGAGGATTTTTAAATTATTAATATGTAAGTTTAAAAGTGTTAAAAATATTCTGAAAATTAGTTATTTAATTATTTTAAATTGTTTAAAGCATATTTAAATTATTAATTAGTTACTTTGTAGTGATTGTTAAAGATATATTATTATTTAAGAACTGGTCAGCATTATTATTTTTAAAAGATAATTATTAATTATTAATCAGGCTTTGCATAATAACTTTTATTTAAGTATATTTACCTAGATACACTACAACAAACTGGACATTTAATAGCGTTTATAAAATGCTATAGTAGCCTTTAACAACGTTTTTAACTACACTGTGTAACTACATGCAGTTATAAGTCAGAAATGTACCATAGCAATAAGTAAACGCTGTAAAAAGCCCATTTTTTATAGCGTTTTTTGGATCTTATTAATGCATTTTACAGCGTTTATGCTGAAGTGCTGAAAACTTTTCAAGCGTTTGAATTCTGCTGTCAACTATATCTAACGGCGCTTATTTCTTGCTGTCAAATTTATTCATAGCGTTTAATTTATTGCTATGAGTAATCTTTTCACTATTGTTAAAAACCCTTTTATGATAGTTCAAAAACGCTGTTGATGTGTATCATAGTATTTTTAAAACATTGTTGAAACTTTACACAGCATTTTACAAATGCTTCGTTTACTGTTTTTGGATTTTCCCTTTCACCTGATCTATTTGTATGCATATCAGTCGTAATTAATATACCAGCGTGGTTAAAATCAAATGTACATTTCATAATCAACATAATATATTAATCACACATTTCATAATCAAACATGTAACATTGCATAATCAAAACACACGATATTCTTACATCAAAACTTATATAATACGTCCATATTATTCATAAACAATGTAAAACAAATAGTAGCTAGTTACCAAAAGTAGTAATACAAAAAACATACAAACCAAAATGTAGTTCTAGCATCAAAAACAACTTTGAATCTATAACATGTTGCGGCACTTTTTTATATCAAAGATACCTATCTACCTGTAAAGTAAAAGTTCAAAAATTAGCAAAATGGATCATTAATTTAATAAACACAATCTGAAACTTAGCTCATGCAAGCAACAGTAACATGAAATGCAGTCTAAAACAAATGAAAAGTGATGGCACTGTTTATATGATATTATTAATATATTTGTAATTTATTTTATAATGATTCATGTATAATTTTGTATTATAGGTAACTCTTTAGCAACATGATCGTCTTAAGTAATGAATTCAATCAAAATAAGACATTTATGTATATAGGTAACTCTTTAGCAACATGATCATCTTAAGCAATGAATTCAGTCAAAATAAGACATTCATTTGTCTAAAAATCACTGCTTAATACTTTTGTAATCAATCGCACCGAATACTTCTAATAAGCAGAATTCTCAAAAGAATTAATACAATCAGCAAGTGATGATCAAAAAACAAACATGCATTATTCACAAAAGAATGAAAGCATAATTCAACTAAAATCATGTCTCGCCTTGTCTTTTTTTGCAGAAATAGATAATGAAATGGTGAATTATCTGTGTTGTAAATCTAAATTTTCTATGATAACTCAAATATTATAGCTTTCAGTCTTAAACAATTCTTAGTGGCATGCATTACAAACATGAAAATTACCAGGTGGAGGCTGATGTGACTGCATTGAAAACAGTGCAACATTTTGATGGTGCACCTTAAGGATACACAAGCAAAATTCTACAACACGAACACACAAGCTGACTTTGTGCACCTACATTATTTTTGAAAAATGCATATCAATTAAAAGATATGAAACACAAAGGTCTATAAATCTGTTTGGTGAAAATCACTATGCACATTATGGTATTTACAACCTACATGGTTAAGTTCTTTTCTAAAATACATGGATGTTGTTTGCAAATTAGTGAAAGAATGCCTAGTTTTCTTTTCCATATCTATGAACTATACAATAATGTGATGTTTATAAGCAAGGAAAAATAAGGAATTACCATTAGAAGGTAAAACCAGAGCAGGAGTAGGGTAAGGTGCAAGATAGTTAAATCCACAACTCACCAATTATCCTCCATTCACTAAATTGTTATTTGCATAGCCCTAATAACTGATCAAGTTTCCTTGTAGTGATAATCAACGATTGTAGAACATATATGACCAATATCAACATGGTAATCAATATCTTCCCTGTTTACAGAGAATAGAAGTTTAAAATAGATACAAAGACTGTATACTTACATTTGATATTCATATATATTATTGAAAGAAAACTTGATTTTTATTTCTATGGTAGTCCTAAGTGTTTGACAACTTCATTAACATGTACTCCATGATCACTTGCACTAAGCACAAATCATAGAAATAATCAAAATATAGGTTCATACTTAAAATGCAATTATCAAATACCACTATCATCAACTAATCAATTTCCAATTGAAAGAAAAGCTCCTACAGCTAGGCATGATATTTTGCTTAAAAAATGACATACAATCTCCTTAACGTTGACTGATATTCGATTATATAGAAAGATTGTTCTCAGAGTGAAATAAAGAGGAGGTAGTCCTAGTAGGCTAACTAGTTAGATGATATAAATTTTACACAAATCAAATATAGAGCAATTTAGAATTGTGTACACATATTTTATATACTTACAAGCTTGTAGGTTCCTGGAAGGCATCCAAGACTAGGTTGTAGATATTAGCTGCAGAACCACCATTACTTGTAGAGGTAAAACTCTAGAAGAACAACATAAGGTTACAGATATTAGCAAGAAGCATTATTGGGTGTGCACAGATTTTTCAAAATTTGCAAAAAGGATGGTGCAAACACCTGAAATGTTTCGATAAGCACTAGTAAACCAACACACAGTTGTGTATACGTAAAAAATATATATTATTTAAATTAGTTTATTCATTTTTAAATCAAAATATGAAATACACATGATAAAATATTTACATTGATTTATATAACTCCGCATACTACGTACATGATCCTCTTTTATATACAATACAATTGTCAATTTTATATCTTTAACAATTTGACACTAGTATTTCAAACATGAATATCAAAATACTATTTGATAACAAGAGCATAAGAGTGCAAGTTACAACTTTATAAAATTTAAGTTGGATAATATTATAAATATCTAAATATAAAGAGATATTAGAAAGACCTGTTTATAAATATCAATTTTTCAGACTAACATACTTGGCTAGGAATAGGAGGCTGCCTATTTTACTGCATTCAATGTAGCAAGTAAATTGCCTGAGGTTTTGTGTGGTTTAATCTAGCTTCCATCCTGCATATAAGTGACATGTCCAATTTTGTTCTTTTTCCTATATATTTACACATTTAGAAAAAGGGAAAAAAATAGCCTAGCAAAGGTATAAGAGAGATTTTTAAAATTTTCCTAAATTTAAGTCTAATGTACCATTCCACCAGTGTTCACTATATGTACATGAATGCACTTAATGAAGTGGTGATGCGTTGCATTATAATCAGTCACAACCCTGGAAGAATTATAATCACATTTAGATGCAGAAAATACCATGTCATGAAGATGAACATGGATTAGTTAATCGTATGTTGACCAATACAAAGTAAAATATCTTCAAAAGAAATTGAAGTTTTAGATTTCTAAAATCTATTTAAAGTATATTGTTGCATAGGCATGGACAAGGATGATTTGGCATATACATCAAATATTTTTAATTTTAAGTATGAATTCTTATATGATACTTTAATTACTATTGTTTCTTTTTATTTGTCACATACTTTTAAAAAAAATGGATTAATATTTTTCTTTTTTTCATTTGCCTTATTTTTAGTTGTATTAGCTAAAAAAAATTGTATAATTAGTGTCAGTATCAAACAAGCTTTGTTTCATTTGAAACACGGCAACCACTTACAGAAAGTCTTCCCAACAAGAGCTTATTTTTTCAAGAAGTAAAAACAATTCTTTAACCAAAGGAAGAAAAAAATTTAAAGGTAATACAATTTCAATTTCTTTTGTGGATCAAGAGAGTTGGATAACCTCACCAAATACATGCTACTATCAAACTCAAGTAACATACTAACATTCACAGTTGTTCATGGACGTGCAATGTCCATGTTCCAGTTGTCATCTCTACCTATTTAGTAAAACTGTGGCGCCTTAACCACGAGTTATGTCCACTTTATCATCTCTTTCCTTCCTCGTATCTTCCTACTATTTCCCCTTTCTTTATTCCCGTTTCCTCACTATATAAACTCCTCAATCCTCATTATTTTTTCACAAATCCAACTCAACTCCTCTTCGGTTCTACACATTCACGATATCCTCACTATGGTGACCAAATCTTCCATTATCTTCTTACTCTTCACTTGCTTCATCTTCACATTTTCAAGCAGATCCAGACATCTTAATGCTCTAATGGAGCTAGAGCAACACTTAACCATGACTTACCACAAAGGCGCATCTCTTATAGGATCAATTACAGTTAACTTGATTTTGTACGGTAACTTCACCTGCTCCCAAAAGGCCATCCTCGCCGACTTCGTCGCTTCTTTATCTCCATCCAAAATCGGCGGTGATCAGAAACATCGTTTCCTCCTGGTTCAAAACAATCGAAAATTACTTGGTACTCACAGACTCGGACCTTGCCAGCCTGGCTGCAAAAGGGACCCAGTAGTATGCAATCAACGTGGTACTCACCTCCACTGACGTGGTGGTGGATGGCTTCTGCATGAGCTGCTGACGTGGTAATCTTGAAACGTATTATGGCATTAACCGATGTTTATTAGTGACTATTATAGAAGGATTATTCGATCCTCTAAAAAGATTGTTGAGATGTGATATAATTTTCTTAAGATAACCAAATTTCTAAGTAGTTATAGCAGACTGCTTCTACTTTTTAACCTAATTAAATAAGAATACAATAATAAGAAAACATGATCGAGTAGAACATGCAATTAGAAAGTTTTCAATTATGTAACATAATAGTGCAAAGTGAAAAATATGATAAAAGAATTTATCAAACTATAACAGAAAGATTTTGTAAAGGTGGAATTCCAACCAGAGGTCAAATAAAAAGCACCATACTTGAATCCAACCAAAAAGTAAAAAAAACCAATAACCGAATTATTTAACTTAATCAATCATTGAAGATTACCGCCAAGAATAAGTTATCAAATAGATTAATGTTGGAATTATTAAAATCAATCATACAATTGAAGAAGCTAAATACCGGAGAAGAATAATCACTACAAGAAAAACCATTTATAGTTGCAAAAATCGGTGGCATTTTATTGTAAATGCAACAAAAAATAGATTACCAAATAATATAAACGTGGCAAAAAATAATTCACGTTTCCCGCTTCTAAAAAAAAGAGTCCGCGCGAACTAGATAAACGTAACCTATCATTTTACTCTCGTACTTAACAAAATTCTCGTCCTTAATTTGCTTTCTTCTTTAGAAAAAAATTTCCCCTTTTAATCGTGTTAAATTTTCATCGCACTCAAGTATCATCGTCAACTCCGTCGTTTCCCCTTTACTCAACATCGAGTCGCGGCAGCCAGCAGATCTAGGTATATTTAGGTATGAATCTTTTAAATCGATTAGGTATATTTAGGTATGAATCTTTTAAATCGACTTCGTGATTTTATTTGTATTTTATATGAATTTGAATGCATCTTATTTTCGTATTTTTTCCTAAACTATTACTAAAATGGTTGATTTAACCCTAATTGCAATGATCTATTGGGATATCTGCTTTGATTTCTTTGAGTATATGAATGTTCTGTTGAAGTGGTTCAGTGAATCAATGGTTGCTTGCTGAGAGGAGGTTGAGGTTGCGTGTTTCGAGAATTTGGTGGGTTCAAGTAGCATTGATGGAGGTCGCGGGTTTGTTTGCAATTGGGTATTGGCTAGCTCGATGGTTGAGAGTGGTAAATGTTGGTGCATAAATAGTCTTTTGTGGAGTGGCAGACACTGGAAATATGTCAGTTGTGTGGATGTGAGGTAGTGAAGAGGAGGCGGTGAAGTTGACTGTTGGTTTGGTAAGAGGAAACTGTTGGTTTGTACATTCTGAGGCTTTGAATTTATATGCAGTAATTCTATAAGTTGCTAGACTTAGGCTTTGAATTCATGCATGGATTAATTATAAATACATGTAAATCTGAGGTTAAATGCAAAACATAAGTGTAAAATTTATATTTTTTGGAAAAGTATTCTTTGCCTTTGTCTACTAAACCACCATGGTTATATGCAGTAGTGCTACAAGTATTTGTACTTCAACGTCTAGTTATTTTTTTGATTACAACAGATAACCAATTTATACGTCAAAGATTGGAAACTTATTTGTCTTCAGATGTCGATAATGGAAAAAGGCTGGGTTTTTATAAACAGGTGATAAAACCATGATTAACTTAATATGTATTTTGAGAATTAGAACATATAATCTAATACTAAAGCTCACTTTTTTTTTACTTTTTTCATAGAACTAGTATAGAATACCGACAAGGAGCAATGAATTTCGTGCATGCTGCAAAGAGGAATGTAAGAAGTGTAGAAAAAAATTTATGCCCTTGCAAGGATTGTCGGAATCTTAGTCGTCATGATGACCAAATCATCGTTGAACATTTAATTATAAAAGGAATGGATCCTAAATACATTGACGGTGTATGGTTTAACCATGGTGAAGAGATATACGCAGAGAATAAAACAAATACGTTTGACGTATATGAACTATTCAAGATGATTCACTATGATGATGAAGATTTTTTGAATCAAGATTTTTTTGATGATGATAAAGACGATGTTGATTCTCAAAGAAAAGAGGATGAGTTAGTCAAGAACTTGGAAGATGCAGAAACTCCATTATATCCTGGTTGCAAAGATCACACAAAATTATCTGCCATCACCGTCTTGTATAATCTTAAATGCGAGACTGGCTTGTCTGATAGTGGTTTTGATAAGCTTTTAGCTGTGCAACATCTATTTCTGCCGAAGGATAACGTGCTTCCCAAAACCTTATATGAAGTTAAGAAATTTCTTAAAGCATTTGACATGGGTTTTGAAAAGATACATGCTTGTGAGAATGATTGTTGTCTTTTTAGAAAAGAATACAAAAATTTAGAAAGTTGTCCAAAAGTTGTCCAAAATGTGGCTCCTAGAATGCTTTCTGGGAGAAACATCTATGCATTATTGAAGGATTATCCAAATGATTTTGGAAAAGGAATAGAGGAGAAAAGTAAGAAGAGAAAGGATGTCTATAATAAAGAAGATGAATATGATGATACTAATAGTTCTACAGAAGTAGAGCTATCAAGGTGGAAAAAACGATCAATTTTCTTTGATTTGCCTTATTGGGAGGTTAGTGGTTAATTTATTTATTTTTCATTGTTTTAGTACAAGAAAAACCCAATAATGCACTATTGTTTTGGTTTTCATAGGAACTTCCATTACGTCACAATTTAGGTGTGATGCATGTGGAGAAGAACATTGGTGAAAGCCTATTGGGCACAATGTTGCATGGAAATAAATCCAAAGATGGAACCAACTGTAGAAAGGATTTAGAGGATTGGAGAATTCGAAGTGAGCTTCATACACAACCTCGTTAAAACATATCTTCCACCGGCTCCATATATGTTGTCAAAATCCGGGAGAAAAATATTTTGCAAAAGACTGTATGATTTCAAAGGACCGGATGTCTACTGTTCAAATTTAAAAAATCGGATTTCGTTGTCGGATTGAAAAATTAGTGGATTGAAGTCACATGATTACCATGTATTAATGCAACATTTATTGCCAGTAGCATCGAGAGGGTTCATGGCAAAGAAGGCAAGAAAAGCGATAATTCGCTTATGTTCTTTTTTCAACAAATTATGTCAACGTGCTCTTAATAGAGAGAAGGTAGAACAAATCAATGTTGAAATTATTGACGTTTTTATGTGAGCTTGAAATTTTTTTTCCACCATCTTTCTTTGAAATAATGATACATTTATCCATTCATCTTGGAAAAGAAGCACAAATGTGTGGACCTATTCATTTTCGATGGATGTACCCATTCGAAAGATATATGAAGACACTCAAAGATTATGTCAGAAACTATGCACGACCAGAGGGATGTATTGCAGAATCGTATCTTGCAACAGAACGCTTGTTGTTTTTCAATGAATTTTTGAAGAAATCAGGACATATAGAGGAGAAAAGAGCTCGAAATAAAGATTATGAAAGTAGTATAATATTAGAGGGACGTCCAATTTCAGTATCGAAGACAATTAAATTGCCAGTTAATGAGAAAGAAAGTGCTCATTTAGCTGTGTTAATGAATATGGCCGTGGTGGAACCGTTTATAGAGTAAGTTTATGTTATATTGTTTTAAATGTTTTGATGTGTTCGCAATGATATATATAACTTATAATCAATTGTTCAATACTAGTTTGCATTTGGAGGAATTAGAAAATTCAGACCAACGCATGACAAAAAATGCGACCTTACTTTGGGAAACACATACAAAAAGTTTTGTCGATTGGATTAAAAGGAAGGTTAGTTAGATTTCAAATATATTCTCATTCCACTATCAATATTACTATATAAATTTACATGCTAAATGAAATTTGTTGTAGATACCTATTACCTCTAAGGATCATAATGACATGTTAAAATGGATTGCTTATGGTCCGAAGGATGATGCCATGTCTTTCAAAGGATATATCATCAACGAGCAACGTTTTCATGTAAAAGATTTAGGGAGAGAAACTCAGAATTGTGGGGTGACTTTTGATGCAACTACTATGTGTAGAGCAAGTGCTAAAGATATGTCCCAAGTGGTTGATGTGGTCACTTATTATGGAATATTGACAGATATAATTTTATTAGATTATCATTTGTTTTATATTCCAGTTTTCAAGTGTCGTTGGACGTATAAAGGAAATGGAGTAAAAGTTGATAATGTTGGGTTCACTCTTGTTAATTTACATCAAGCATCATTTTCACGAGACCCATACATACTTGCATCTCAAGCAAAACAAGTATTTTATTCAAGAGAGAACGATGTTTCTAATTGGTACGTTGTAATGAAAGCACCATCAAGAAGTTTTAATGATATAGAGGAGCATGATTGCATCGAGGAAGATATTCAAGTGGTGGAAGATGAAATAACTGAAGCGGATGATGAAGATGTTTGCTATGTTAGAGAGGATTGCGAGGGCATAATTGAGTAGATTATATGTTCTACTTGAGCATAGTTGTTCATTTGCTTTAGTGATGGTTGAACTTATATATTAAATCCGGGCTATTTGGAAATTTCATTGAACTTGTATTGATTTTCTTTAGTGATTGTTGTTCATATGCTGCACTAATGCTTTGTTTTTATTTAATGTTGCGAATGGCTGTTAGTTTGCACCATTTAATTTTCTAATCCATCGCAAATGCATGTACCATTCAATTTTTGTTCTTTGTGTTTTGATCTTTGTATACTTCCATAGACAAAGCATTATATGTTCTTATCAATTCTGTTTGCATATATTGCTTGATAATGAGTAGTGTTCTTATCAATTCTGTTTGCATTACATGTACATTTTATCATAAAATTACAAATCTGTTCATCATCTCAAGGCTTTTAGGCCTGCTTGTTTGGTTTGCAAACTGCCACATCTCTTTTCGGCTACATGTTGATGATATTTAAGTGTTGTTTGTTAATATTTATCGCTGCTTATTGTTTACATGTGCTTATTGGTTTATACTGTGTTTTCTATCACTTGTAGAAAAATATGTCTACAACATCTGTACGTACCCGCTTGCAGAGAAAGACTGAAGAACAAACAGTCAAAGCTAAGAACAAACAGTCAAAGCGAAAACGTAAAGTTCCAGCTAGTATAAATGAAATAGAAGAACAACCAGACAATGCTAAGAAGCAAGCCACTGTTCACAATGAAGAAGACGAACAACCAGACAATGCTAAGAAGCAAGCCACTGTTCACAATGAAGAAGACGAACAACCACTAGATGATATCCCCTCTGACCCAAATGAAGGACTCCGCTCAGAAAATGAAACCCGTCCTGAACAAACTGCTGATGCCGAGCTGGAAATTTGGAAACAAAGTGAAGCTGAAATCGAAAGTACGTCTCAGAAAAGAGGCGAAAACAAGTCCGGAGTTTAAGGTAAATCATTCCTACTGAACTCGTCTGGCATGTTTCTGCAAATCCATCTACATAGTTAGCAACCGATAAATTTCTTTAGAAGTGAAGTCCAAGTGTTGGTGGATGCTGAGGGTTCCTGTTTAGGTATTAGCTGCAGGAACCTATGACAGTACAAAATACAAATGCGTTATGACAAGCACAGGAACATTTTAAATGAAGTAAAAAAAACACTTTGCAAGTTAGTTCAATCTATAAATATTATTAGTAGATATGGAATGCTGTATATGTCACTGAGTTATCCAGCATTAATAATACCAAATAAGTATATGACCATGATGAATTGATTTTCAAATAAATTGCAATCCTCGCCATACATATTTACCCAGCATTATAAATATTAGATAGTTTTTCTTTTTATGATTTTGGTTGTTAAATTCTAGCATCTTTCAATATTTTCTAAAAAAAAGTGAGAAATATTCAGCACTTAGGTACAAACAAATTCCGCATACAACCGGTCGTAGGGGAATGGCTAGAAAGACCGAAGACATGGTAAGTTAATTAACTATAGCATTATTTAACATTATTTTATACCTGTCAGTTTATTAATTTAATGTTATTCTATTTTTAGAAAAAAGAAAGTGTAGACCATCGTCCATAAGTAGAGCTGATGTGTGGATTAGATCTCACATTAAAAAAAATGGTGAACCAGTGAACATGGAAGCTACGAATACTATTGTAAAATTGTTTTTAATTTTATTGGTATATTTTTTTGAAACTATGATATTTTTACCATTGTACATTATCTCTGTGTATTTATTTATATAGGAGGAGATCAAAAAATATGGTAGCCTATCCCAATCCGGCTCGGCACAGACTGGTATTGGAAAAGATGCTCTTGTACATGTACTGGGACAAGATAAACCGGGATGGTTAAGGGCATTGGGTAGGGGTTGCACTTTAACCAAGCAAGCTTTGGCCCAGTCCAAAGATAAACAAGTGTCTCGGTGTCGAGAGGAAATAGTAGAATTGAAGGGAATGATACAGACTCTGATGGACCAGAAGGTAAATTTTTGGAAATTAATTTATATTAGTAAAATATTAATTTATATTCGTGCTTCGCTGTAGGGTAAAGAAAGTTCGAGAAGGAACTCACCTGATTCGGTAAAAATAATATTTATATTACTCAATAAATGAAATTTATATTTTAATTTTTTAATCCAGTAATTGATTTAATTTTCGGTTGATTAATTGTAGAGCGACGACGAAGTATGTTTGGTGTTGAATTGGGATGGAACCTCTGGAGTTGTTGCCCATGGGAGACTGTTGTCCATGGAGCCAGATGACGTTATCAATGGCATTCGTCTTGGACCAAATGCTGGGAGCATTGTTATAGGTTCAGTGGATAAAGCAGATACTTATTTATGGAGGCCTACACCTGAAATGGCAGTCTTAGCAGACGCTAAGAATAAGGTAGTTGCTTGGCCATCAGTTTGCATCAAGGTCCCGCTGCGAACACGGTTGAACTGTAGTGCAGCCAGTACGGTAATTTTTTTCACGTTAAGTATATTAGTGTAATATGCTGCGAGCTTATTGATGTCTAAAATGCAGCGAGCACACTCCCCATCTGAATAAAAATTTAACACATATTCGTTGTTTTTGTGTAGCATACTAAAGTCTTGAATTTCACTTCTCATTTTTGGAGTACCAGCATCATCGAAGACATTTGCAAGATTTACGGTTGGACTGAGGGTGAAGGTGTAGTTGCCGAAGGAAGAATCCACGCCACTGATCCAAAATATACTGTTAATGTTATTCCACTCGGTCCGTCTGCTGTTGTGATTTGGGTGGACAAAGTAGTAAATAAAGATGCTTATTTGTGACGACCCACATCTGATATGTCATGCATTGGAGATGCAGTTGGTAGGAAAGTAGCATGGCCAAGATCAAAAGTAGAAGCTGATCAAGAAAAACTAGATGGGAGTCGTGATGATACTGAAAATGTTGTGAATTCTCCCATGAAATCCGCACATATGGTCATGAATAAATCGCAAAATGTAAGTATTAATTTTCAAATTTGAAGAAGTTAACTGTGTATGAAAGTTTATTTAATGTGCATGTACACATTGTGCATAATAATCTCTTTTCTTTCAACCGATTGCAACCATGCAAAAGGATGCCAAATGCCAGTTGATCGATTTGGGTGGAGCAGACGTAGTGGCTGAAGGAAGTATTGCATCAACTGATCCGATAACGATGGTCCATTGTCGTCCATTGGGACGTAATGCTGTAAAAGTTTGGATTGAACCGGTGATAGTTCCAGATGCAGAGATATGGGGACCAACATCGGGTCTGACGTGCATCGATGATTGCTTTGGCGTTCCCATAGCTTGGCCAATGGAAAAAATCATTATTAAGTCAAAATGAAAGGTATATAATTTTTTTATATATATACATTAGGAATGCCAGCAGCTAAAGTGCAGATAGATTTTTGGTAAAATGATAAAAGTATATAAGTAGGGGTGTCATATTCGAATTGTGATTGAATGATTGTGATTGGTGGTTCAGGTTCAGGGGAGGGAAAATAATTGATGGTTAGGAGTTATGTATGGATTGTGGTGGAATGTTAGTGATGCAGTTTTAAGTTCAGGTTTTGTTTTCTCACTCTTTTGTTCTATTCTTTGTTGACATGTAGTTCAGGTTTTGAAGACATCAGCAATGACAGGTAGTTCAGGTTTTTATGGTGGTTCAGGTTTTGCTCGGTACTTTGGTTATTTCAGACGTTTATTTCAGATGTATATGTACGGTTATGACACTTATGGTAGTTTGGTTATAACACTTATGGTAGTTTGGTTATTTATGTGTACGGGTAGCTTTTTGTCGACACCTATGTATGTGGATGTATGAATGTCTATATATCTTTTGGATCTTCAATGCATATACGTATTTTGTAGTTGTTTAATATATTGTGTTCAAAAGTGTATGTGCTTGCGTATTCTGTTATTATATAATTGGATGCTAGATCAGGGGTAAATCTGGAGTAGCAGGTGGAGGGAAACAAACGCTACTGGATATTATTTATTTTGGTAGCGTTAAAATGTCGCAACAAAAGAGTGATTAAAAACTCAAGTACACTTATGCTGGCGTTTATTAAGCGCTACAAAAAATGTATATAACGCCATGAAAAGGTAACGTGGAGGAGAAAACCCTTTCGGTGGCGTTAAACAGGCGCTACAAAAAATTTAGATAACGCAATAAAAAAGTATTATGGAGGAGAAAACCTTTTCGGTGGCAGTAAATAGGCGCTACAAAAAAGGAATTCTATGGCGTTATAAAAACGCTATCAAAAAAACAAATTTGATGGCGTTTAAAAAAGTGCAACTAATACTCGAGGATTTTTAGTAGCATGTTTTTTCGTAACGATTATCGAAACGCCACTAAAATACGTAGTGGCGGTTTTTGGGCGCTACAAAAAATCAGTTTTCTTGTAGTGAATGTGAGGTAGATGGTCAATGAAACTGATAGCTCCATGAAATAAAGAATGCTCTTTGTTTTTGGCTTAAATGCCAGGTCAAGTGATTGCGCCCGCTCCACTTCATATCCATTTGCTGATGGTTATGTATGGAAATATATCATCAAATGTGGTGAAAAATCAATGGAAAAAATAGTCAATTAAAAAGTACAAATAATTACATGAGTGTAAATAAATATTTATGTTAAAAATCCACATATTAAGTGTTGGTAGATGTTTAGCATTATTCTTCCGATTAATACTGCTAGCTATTAAAATGCTATACATACCTTATACCAGTCAAACTAGAGACACTTGGTTTTCTTCTTAATTAATTTAACTAAACACTAAAGTTCCTTCAAATATAACAAACAGCTCTTTCAAACTCCTTTAAAAAAAACTAAAATGAGCAAATACAAAGTGCATAGTAGAACACCAGGCCATAGCGCGCAAAAGAAGTGAAATACAAAGTCAATAATAACCGAATTTTAATGTTTTTATCAATATCCCAGATATACGACCTACCCACTTCCACAAAGCTGGATAAATATATTTAATTTTTTTTAGAAGAAATGCTGAAAAATCTATATACCCTAGATGCAATAATGTTTGACCATTAGCTGATATTGATCTTTAATTCTTAATTTTTCTATAACTTGCAAAGTTAGTAACAACCAAAATTTCAGACATATAAAGGAAACAGATAAAACATAGGAGATTATGATTAAATTTACATGAATATTCATTGTATACTGCTGTAGTAAGTGTGAAAATCGGGAAATATATTGCTACTTGTGTTCAACATGAATATGTTCTATTTCCAAAGACATAGAAATGGGGTTTCTGTGAATAAATTCTACATCTAGCTAGGTATATAATAAATAATGATACCAATGTACTAGCACAAAGACAAAAGTTACATTCTCGGTTGGGATTCTAAATTTCAGGTCTACCTTTGTATATCTACTATAGTACCTACATGATATACAAACACATACACAAGCTAAATGCTTAAAGAACTTAAGTATAAACAGTCAATATGGACGTGAAAACATTCATCTAGCCTAAACATAAATATGCCTATGAATAGCAAGACCTTTTGGGATATTTTCAACAGCATCATCCTGTTACAGCTTGTGTGGTGATTATATTGTGCCACAATAAGAGTAAACTTTGGAAGTTTGGCTTCACCTTGATGTTAAAAGGCTTAAAAAATAACTTTATTTTAAATATCTAGCTAGAGCAGATAATTATACAGCTAAACAGATAAATTAAAAATTTTACAGGCCTTGAAGATTTGGTTTAGCTTAATATTCAAAACCTGGTTAAATTGAGATTCTCTCACGCCATCCCTGATAGATTAAATGTTCCCCACCATCAGCAAATATAAGTTTATCATGTGTTACAATCTAAAATCTGACTCGCACAAAAAGTAAGAAAACAATTGTATAGAGGCTTAATTACATACTAATGACTGCAAATTATAAGTTATTTTATGTTAAAACCAAGAAAAATAGTAGAAAACTAGATGAATGTGTTAAGAATAGGAACTCATTAATCAGTGATAATACAATATTATCAAGTATAGATAGCATCAAAAACTTGTAACTTCAATTGCACAATGGATCAACTACAGTTTAGCACAACTTCTAACTTTCATCTTAGATAGGTCCTTTGGATGACTGAAATTAAGTTATATTTTTGTTTTAAAAAAAATCAAAAGTTAAAGAATTAATTTGGAGGAAAAAAATCAGCAACTGATAAAAATTGTTATTTGGCTTAATGTTGAAGCAATTATTTTTCTCCTTTTGACTTTTGAAAGAAGAGTTTGCTAATGCTAGTTTAATTTTTTAACGTATGCACGAGTTTCTCGAAAAGGATTTTCATTCTTTTGAACTTTTAAAATTAGAGATCGATCAACAAAAGTAAATGCAGTTTTGTTTTTCATTTTTTAAAGGGCCCTCAGATACTAAAGATAACATGAATTATGCCTAAAAATGACAACTCGTTGAGGTTATCTTCCATTACTAGTCTCATAAAAATCCAGTAAGAGCTCTCTGATATTTTACAATTCTTTAATATGATCATAGAAATGAAGAAATGGAAAATTCCTTTAAAACAAAATAGGGAAAAGGCTTAAAAATACCTGATAACCATCATCTCCATCTTCCCCGAGGTTGTACCAACAGCCAATCATTTCGAGAGACTGTGATTTCACTGAAGCTCTGTATTTAGAAATTAATGGCCAGTGCCTGGAACGAACCACCAATAAATCAAATTGAAGTGAACAAATCAATTGATTGATGAGAATGGAAACAGACTAATGCAATGAAATTGAGAAACGTAGAATTGATTTTACCAACAAAGATGCGAACTGCGAATGAAGGGAATTCAGACAAGATAGTTTCAAAGTTGGGAATTTCGAAGTTTGATCAATTTGGAATAGAAAATGGGTTTTCAGAAGAGGAATTTAGAGTTACAGGACCGAAGATGAGGGTAAAATGTTAGAAAATGAAAAAAAATGAGAGGACTAGGAACTAATTTACCGCTTAAAATTTTGTTTTGTTGAAGATTACAAATTACAGCGCGAATAAGCTCTTTATTTTTAAGTCCTGATAATCAAGGATTGCAGCTACTTTACCAACGTTGTTCCCTATTGCAATTAATACATATTTTTGTTGCAATGATTAAATGGGAAACTATTTTAGAAATTTATAAGCATATTTTGAGTTAATTTTTATATAAATTTTCGGGAAGTAGTGGTATACTAGCATGACATAATCGGAGGCAGTCAGTGCCTGCGGTTAAGTCTTGGATTTTTCTTGGATAGAGACGTAACTATTGAGCTGTGATCCATGGTTTGATACCGCAGTGGTACTTTCCATATTATTTTAAAGGGGTTTCAAATATTTTTGAAAAAATACTTTGTGAATATACTGAATTAGATAAGATAAGTACATACTTTTGGATAAAGAGTTTCAATTTATTTGAAATTTGAATTTAATAAGACTTGGTGTTTCCAGTGAAAATGAAATTTTGGTTGAATGATTGTTTATTTCATAGTTAAATAACCGACTGTCAAATTTGGACCCACATATATAACTTTGGGAATATCTAGGAGAAACATGGGAATTATATGGTATAGTTGCCGTTCGAGGTGAGATACTGTACGTATAAACTCGTTTTGTTCTTTTAGGACGATGATAAGGAAATATGTCCACTAACGGTTAGGAGGTGATCTCTGATCTTATTTCCGTCTGTTTATTTCCTAAAGAACTGGGGTTGAGTTTACCGAAAATATCGAACGTTATTTCGAAGAGACCGAGATCGGATTGTTATCCGAAAACCACTTCGATCCAACGAGTACGTTTTCGAAATGAAGACAATGGCATGGAGTCGAAGATGGAGCAGTGAAGTGCAAAAGCTAATCACTACTAATCCTAAGGGTGATTCCAAAATGAATGTAGTAGGAAAGTGCCTTTGGTTCCGTTTGGATCCAGAACGGACTTGTACGGATAAATGTTATCAATACATTGTCATTGGAGGATTTTGAGCATTCTAAGTGAAATTTCCTTGAAAAGGTAATCGTAGCCTCTAGCCCCATCAACCGAGAATGACTGAAAAGCAGGGGGATGCAGCAAGACTAAGTGGGTAGCACCTAATCAGGGTATGTTTATCACCTTTCTAGATATCCTCGGATATTATTGCTACGATTATGGAAGAAGCTTGGAAAAGGGTGGGAACACCCTGTGCGATAGCATACTTGGTCTATCCGGTTCAAGGATAGTCTTGTCTTGTGTAGTAGGGGCTCCCGGCCCGGTCCTTTTTACGTTGTTCTTGATGTGTACCGTGACAGGTGGTACTCCAGTACCTAGTCATTCGGATGGAATTCATTCTCCAATAAGCATCGCACATTTTTTATTATGCCCAACTATGCTGGAATGTGAGATGCATGCATTTCAACTATTTGAATAAGTATTTGTACTTAGACACTATTAGAATATCAGATAATTTTGATATGAAATGTTTTCGTTATCGTAAGGTAAAAACCCATCTTGTTTATGTGTGGGCGTGATCTTATGAGATACCTTTGATTTTCAAAGGATTTTGAAACTTTATTAATTCAAATTGAGTGTGTTTT
Organism: Allium cepa; assembly: GCA_030765085.1. NCBI lineage: Eukaryota > Viridiplantae > Streptophyta > Magnoliopsida > Asparagales > Amaryllidaceae > Allium > Allium cepa. Next base: position 953,340,096 of record CM060945.1, on the reverse strand, counting down.
CTCACACTGGTTTTTCCAGAATGACTCGAGTGTTATTTTATTATAATGCTCAGGTCAAACCAAGTATTTCAAGATCAGGATGGGATGTTATGAAGCTCAAGAGACGAGCTAGATGGTGAAAACGTATTACTCGTATTTGTTTCATTCCACTGCGATGTCTTGTTTGAAATTACTAGCAATTGTGTGGGAAGGTTGTCATAACTGTCCAAGCGGGTAATTATTGGTTTATGTACTCTGATGTGAGATATGTATAGTACAGTTTTAGGTTTGTATAAAGAACTGTTTATATTATATGTTATCCAGTCCGTTGTGAGATTCTATTTTTGTTAGTTACTTCTTTTTCTACCTATTTTGTTTTCCCTTAACAGTCTGTCTTTCTGGCACTCGAACATTCGGCATGTTGTATAATGAGCATATTTATGTCGATTTTCGAGGGTCGAAATGGTGGGTCCTCACATGATGATTCTCAAATTTCTTTTATTAAAGGAAAAAATATCACTGATGGTGTAGCAGTTGTTCAAGACTACACTAATTTTTGTTTTAAAAATAATATTACATGTACCCTTTTAAAACTTGATTTTGCTAAAGCTTTTGACTCAGTAGATTGGAATTTTCTTGCAGATTTTGATTGGCTAAGGGTTTGTAACAACCGGTATTTTCGACCCTTGAGAATCGACACTAATACGTCCACTATATTACATGCCGAGAAGTAGAATGCCGAAATACCCAATTGCTAGGGAAAAAGAAAGGAAGAATATAAGAAGAAAACTAAACAATATCGAATCTCACAGGGAATGAATATTCTATAATATATCACAAATCTTTACACCAAAGTCAAACTATAATATGTATATATACAAACACTAATCGGAGTATACTAACCTATTTAAGCCTGGACAGCTATAACAGGCTGTCCTCACATACATCCCTACCTATTTAAGCTGGACGATCCTCCTGCATAAGGATCAGAGGTATCTTTCTAAAGCAGCATATATCCCTACTGATGTACCATAGGAAAAACATAGTTGGTCTTGCTAAGATTGAATGCATCGCCCCATGCATGCATAAAATCTATAAGTAATATCTAGGAGGAGCCGACTACATTCTATGGGTTTGCCAACACTATTGGCCATGCCTCCTATCTCTGGTTTTAACCATTGTCGATGATGAGGCTATATCTAGCGCTCCAGCTTACGCACCGCCACCAAATAGATTACGGAATCCCACATGGATTCGCATATCCAACGGGTCTTGGAACCATACATGGATTCCCACATCTCAAATAGATCACGAATCTCCTTTATAGAACCGTATATGGTATTTCGGAGTGGTTACAAGTTTGAGTCATCTCTTAGGAGTACATTTTTCTATTTTCCATGTGCTCCATCGAAACCAAACGCTAATTTTCGGAATGCTCAATACAGTTCTTTATGAAATAATCAGACAATACATAAGAATGGGGATCACCCCCTAACCATTTAAGTGGACGGATCTCCTCATCATTTGTCCAAGAAGAACAAAATGAGTTTATACGTACAATATAGCACCACCGATGGTAACTGTACGATATAATTTTCGTGTTTCTCCTAGATATTTCTCGAGTCAAACTCCTTCGGTGTTAAGTAGGAAATATTTTCGTACCACCAAAATTAAGAAGGATTCCATATTTAGGCCAATATTTTAATAGGCACTTATTTAACTATCAATAAATACACATTCGACCAAATATTTATTCCAGGGGTGAAAACAACATCGGTTAAGCATATAAGCAACTATCGGCCTCCTTTTAATAAATCTTTCATTCATTTTAAAACCAATTTGTAAATTACTTGTACAAAAATACGTTTACAAGGATATATACGCAAATCCTTATATTTTCAATACTTACAAAATATCCATATACTTATAACAATGGTATATGTATATACATAAGATCGAGAAGGATTTTCTTTTTATTCAATTCTCAAATCATTTATAAATTTCTTATGATTCTCCAAACCCATTTATAAACTATTTTATAAATCTCTGAAAATCATTTATATATCCCTTTTTTCAAATTCAATCACTTATAAACTCTTTGTACATTTCAAAAGTCATTTATAAACCCATTATAAATCCATAACCATTTATAAAATCCTTACATAAGCTCGTTTCTAAAATTCATTTATAAATATCTAACCATTTATAAACTCTTGAACCTTGTAAATAATCTTCCCTTAATTCTTCAAACCATTTTATAAATTCCTTTATTAAATCCAAACCTTTCAACTCTATTCATGGGTCTCGAAAAAATTACAATAAGTAAAAATCTTTTAATTCAGAACCTTACTAACAATCCTCATTATTAATTTCAGATCATAATTATCCTTGAAATAATTAACCTTTCAAAATATTAACATTTTAATATATTTTTAAAACAATATTAATTATAACAAATAACTTTAAAACAATACTTGTTAGTCCATAAGATGATGGTTTTGATGATAACAACCTTAGAATAGATTATAAAATATAAATACTAACAGTATAAGTTTAGATATATATGTATATGCAGGATTTAACCATGCAGGTACCAAGAATGTAGACTATACAATATAGAGATACAAGATATCAAGATTGAAGACTCATGAGTATCAAGATTATCAAGAGTACAAGAATTCAAGTAATTTATTCTTTAATTAGAAATTTTGTTAAAACTCCTAGAAAAGCATTGGCGTCTTAAAATCCAATTTATTCGTGGAATGGAATCCACTTCGAGCCTGTTAAAGGGATGGAACCCGAAGTAGGATGGAACCTACGAAAAATCTAGTGGAACATTGTTTTGTATCCGCTAACATTTTATTCAAAATGATTTTTCAAAATTATATCTTGTTTTCAAAATGATTCCAAAACCTTCCTTTTAAAAGCATCAAAAACATCTATCCTGATTTCAAATACTTTTAGCCTCAAAATAGTCTTTAATTTCAAAATCAAATTATCCTTGTTTTTAAACTATCTTTTAAATATAATATATTTAACTTTTAAATGTTTATACTTAGATTTTAAATATAAATTATAGTAAAATTTTGTATATATTATTCTTTATACTTACTTATGTATTTTAAATATAGTCAAGTATATTAATAAAGTTTAAAATAGTTTTAATATAAAATAAAGGTTATTTTCAAAGAAAATCAAAACACCAAAAATCCCTTTGGGATATCGACATACTCATGTACCCCATGTCGACATGGTGTCAGTTGAGTTCAAAATTTAAATTTCAAAAGAAGTGTCTATTCGTCGTAACTCTTCACGAATGGACATGACTGTTGTTCCTCTATAAATAGGGGTTAGTTTCAAAGAATTTCAAGACAATTTTTCTGGTTTTTCACTCCTCTTCTTCTTCCACATTTTTATATACAAATTCTTATCATTACTCTGCCGAAATCAACATTGAGTCTAACTAGATTATCTCTGGTTTGATTCTCTATCATTATCTCAACAAGATCCTCAGTGCTATTCAGAGTTATAGGCTTTTTGTAATCAACTTAGCGAGAAAAGGTGTGATTGTAGCCTTGAAAATCAATCTAGTGTAAAAGGTGTGATTGTAGCCTTGGAAATCAATTGGGTGAACTTGTTGCCCGGGAAATCAAGTATCTCTACCCAGAGGATTGTGATTCTGGGGGGTGTACCTCGTAGCCTTGAAATCGAGGGTGTAATTGTAAAGATTGTTTTTGAAATAAAAGCCGTACTTGTGTGCGGGACTGGATGTAGGGTAACTCCGAACCAGTATAAAATCCGGTATGTTCTTTCCTTTACTGCTTTTACTTTATATTTGCATTTTTGTTTGATTCTGTGATCATATCTGTGTCTGAATATTGCATACATTTGTGTTTAAATTAACAAAAACTCAAAAAGATTTAACAATTCTCTAAAACACTATTCACCCCCTCTAGTGTTTATCCTTAGCCTTAAGATCCTTAATCCGCATTTCTTGCATTTGGTATCAGAGCAAGGTTTTCAAAGTTTCATAATCTGATTTTTGAAAAAAATTTCAAAATGGCTACCAATACTGGTATTGTTACTAACACTAGTATCCCTGTCACTAGTTCATTTGTAGAAGGTCAGTCTACTATCAGACCACCACTTTTTAATGGCAGTAACTATGCATATTGGGCATGCAGGATGAAAATATATTTACAATCTATAGGATTAGACACTTGGAATATCACACAAACTGAATATTATGAACCCACAACTGATTTTGCACAGTGGACCACTAAGCAAAAGACTGTTGCACAAAACAATTTTAAAGCAATGAATATTCTATTTTGTTCCCTTGATAGAAATGAATTTAATAGAGTGTCAGTTTGTAAGTCTGCATATGAAATCTGGAAAACTTTGCAAGTAACTCACGAAGGAACAAGCAAAGTTAAATAGACCGAAATTTCCATACTCACAAATCAGTTTCAATTATTTAAAATGAACCTTAATGAGTCAATTTCAGATATGTATAGCAGATTTCAGGATATTGTGCATTCTTTAATATCCTTGGAAAAGGAATTTTCTGAAGAAGATCAAGTTAGAAATTTTTTAAATTCTCTTACTCCGGAATGGGATCAAAAGACACTTGCGATCGAAGAGGCAAATGCCATCGGTACATTAAAGATAGAAGAATTAATTGGAAATCTAATGTCATTTGAAGTCCAAATGACCGAGAGAAGAGAAAGCAAAGCATCTGAAAATAAATCAAATGGCATTCAATGCATTGACCGGTGGATCAGATTAAAACAGTGATGATGATGAAGAGATAGCCTTTATAACAAAAAATTTTAGGAAATTCCTGAAATACAGAAAGATGAATAATATCAAGAGAAACAACTATGAGAACTCTGGAAATCAGAATGTAGTGCCAAATAATGTCAAATGTTTCAGCTGTGACGAATCAGGCCACATCAAAGAGACTGTCCGTATCCAGAAAGGCAGAATCCTCCTATGAACAATGATCCAGCAAAGAAACGAAAGCGTGCATTTACTGCTACTCTAGATGATTCAGACTCGTCTTCAAGTGATGATGATCAGAAAACAAATAATTCAAATTTTTGTTTCATGGTAGTTCACGACTCCGACGAATTCAGAGAAACAGACTCAGAAAATGGTACACATTTACAATATAATTGGTTGAAATTGTTTGCTTAGAATTAGATGCTTAATTGCTTGATTGATTGATTTAGAATTGGTGTGTTGTTTGAATTTTAAAATTTGTTTTCTATTTTTTATTATTATTTTATTATTTTATTACTATTTTTATTATTTTATTACTATTTTTATTATTTTTAATAGTATAATAATTCTTTCTGAAGTATACTATAAGTCCAATAATATTTCAGAAATATATAAACATTAAAAAATAATAATAAAGTGTGTATATATGTATATATATATTTATTTATTAGAGAACTTAGGAAAAATAAATCACAAAAATTCACTAGCACATGTCGACATGGCCCCTACCATGATGTCGACTGGGTACCAGAATTTGAATTTCAAAATTTTAATTCAAATGTTTGAATTTCCCTCCACCTTTTTACTTCATTCAATTCGCTGAAAAGATAACTTTTGACCAGAGAATATGTCCTTTGAGAATCTATTTATTCACTATCTTTTATCATATCTTTTCACTCTCATTTTCAAATTCAAACTCTCTTTTCAAAACTTCAAGCTCTCTACTCTCTACTTTAATGGCTTCTTCAAGCAACCCCTCCACCATGAGAAGTCCATCCCGGAAAGTTTGCTATCTTTCAAGATTTTTCTTCTTATGAAATTGATTCTCTTTTTGCAAGCAATCAAATTCTTAGTCTTGTTGATGCTTCTCAAAATGATTTTGTTTGCTATCCAAATCTTGTCAAAATTTTCTATGCAAATTTAAACCATGGATTTTATAATGGAAATGAGGATGAAATTTGGAGTAGTGTCAAAGGCACTAGAATTGTTTTGAATTGTGATCTTTTGGGTGCCATTCTCAATTTCAAGTGTACGGGAATGGATCTTTCTAATTTTAAAATCGATGAAAATGATGGTGAGACATTTCATCACATTTTCGAAGGGAATGATAATTTTGAATTCAAAAATCGAAATTTTCGACCAAAAGCAAGAATTGTCAATCTTCTTTTGCAACATACTTTGACCCCAAGATCGGGGAATTTTAACAATCCTACTTCAAAAGTTTGCAAAGAACTTTTTTCTATTTTTGGAAATTATGACATAAATTGGGCGCAAGTTATTTTGGATGAACTTCGTCCCAAAAATCTTGAAATGGGTGAGAAAACTTTGTATCATGGAATTTATCTCACTCGGATTTTTAACTATTTTGGAGGCGATTTCAAAGGCGAAGAATTTGTGTCTAGAAAAGTTTTCAATCATTCCAACATTTCGCTTATGAAAATTTCATTTGTTTTTCAACCTTATGAGACTCTTGCCGAAAAGGAAGAGCGTTTGGCTCATGAGGAAATGGAAGAAGAGGAAGAAGAAGAAGGGGATGAAATGGAAATTGAAGAAGAAGAAGGTGAAACCTCTTTGGATAGCATCGACTATCCTCCTAATCCATCCACCAAAACCCTTCTCAAAAACCAAAAGACGATTGTTGAGAATCAACGGATTCTTAAACGATTCGTTAGTAAGAAGTTGGACAAAATTTCATCCAAGATGAACAAGTTCATTTCCAAAGTCAACAAGAAACTTGGACTTTCTTCATCATCATCCTCTAACTAGTTCTACCTTTTCGTATCTCGTTGTATTTGTTTTAGTTTATTTTGATTTGAATGTTCGTGTAGTCCTTTATGGTTAATCGTTGTATCGTTTTAGTATGAAAATGAAATGGAATTTCTTTCTGTTATCTAGCTTATCTTATCTCCAGAATAAATGTTAGTATATTATATAAATATATGTATATACACAATTATTCACAAAATCAAAATATATCATCAAATTTCACTACACCATGTCCACATACCCCCTATGACCATGTCGACATATACTGGTCAAAAATGACAATTCATTTTGAATTTGAGATTTAAATATTTACCATATGTCTATTCATTTCAAACGAATTTCTACACCTATAAATACCTATTTCTTCCAGAATTCTTCACTGAAAACTATTTCTTATCTACTTTATCTCTCACTCTTCCACAAATCCCAATATGGCTAATCCAATTCATAACTTATCCGAAAATCTTGAAGAAACTCCTAATTCGTTCAAGAATATTCTCTCGTTCATTCTTCGTAACCAGCGACACTTAGAATTGAGTCAAATGCAGATGATCAAGGAGCAAGAAAGGCATTTCGATGCAATACGATGGATGATTTCCTCCCTACACAAGGATGATAACGAAGCACATCCTCCAGTCTCTCTCACCAATGACAATGAAAATTGGGATGCTATTAAGGCAGACCCTATCTTTAGAGAAGAAGGATGGGTGAAAGTTCCACGTAACGTTTAATTTTATTTGGTTGCTTGTTTGAATTGTTTGCCTTAATTGATTTGATTTCATTCGCTTTGGCTTGGTTTGAATTTGACTGATATTAGTATGGATTGATGTTTGTTGTACAAAACTTGTATAATTATACATTGACATGTATATAATCTTTGATTCATTATTGTGACTATCAATTCTATATTCCATTGTATAAGTTTATAATGCAGGTATTTTCGACCAAGAATGAGGGGGAGTTATATAGTTTAGTGTTATATAGTTTAGAGTTAGTTTTTTTTGTTGATGACAAAGGGGGAGAAGTATAAAATAGGTTAGTTAGGCATAGATTAAGGGGGTGTTATTAGGATAGAAGTAATATTTTATAAACAAAGGTTATCATCATCAAAAAGGGGGAGATGTTAGTCCGTGAGATGATGGTTTTGATGACAACAACTTTAGAATAGATTATAAAATATAAATAGTAACAGTATAAGTTTAGATATATATGTATATGCAGGATTTAACCATGCAGGTACTAAGAATGAAGACTGTACAGTATAGAGATTCATGATATCAAGATTGAAGACTCATTAGTATCAAGATTATCAAGAGTTCAAGAATTCAAGTAATTTATTCTTTAATTAGAAATTTTGTTAAAACTCCTAGAAAAGCACTAGTATCTTAAAATCCAATTTATTCGTGGAATGGAATCCACTTCGAGCCTGTTAAAGGGATGGAACCCTAAGTAGGATGGAAACTACGAAAAATCTAGTGGAACATTGTTTCGTATCCGCTAACCTTTTATTCAAAATGATTTTTCAAAATTATATCTTGTTTTCAAAATGATTTCAAAACCTTCCTTTTAAAAGCATCAAAAGCATCTATCTTGATTTCAAATACTTTTAGCCTCAAAATAATCTTTAATTTCAAAATCAAATTATCCTTGTTTTTAAACTATCTTTTAAATATAATATATTTAACTTTTATATATTTATACTTAGATTTTAAATATAAAATTATAGTAAAATTTTGTGTATATTATTCTTTATACTTACTTATGTATTTTAAACATAGTCAAGTAAATTTATAAAGTTTAAAATAGTTTTAATATAAAATAAAGGTTATTTTCAAAGAAAATCAAAACACCAAAAATCCCTTTGGGATGTCGACATACTCATGTATCCCATGTCGACATGGTGTCAGTTGAGTTCAAAATTTAAATTTCAAAAGAAGTGTCTATTCGTCATAACTCTTCACAAATGGACATGACTGTTGTTCCTCTATAAATAGGCATTAGTTTCAACGAATTTGAAGACAGTTTTTCTGGTTTTTCACTCCTCTTCTTCTTCCTCATTTTTATATACAAATTGTTATCATTACTCTGCCGAAATCAACATTGAGTCTAACTAGATTATCTCTGGTTGGATTCTCTATCATTATCTCAACAAGATCCTCAGTGCTATTCAGAGTTATAGGCTTTTGTAATCAACTTAGCGAGAAAAGGTGTGATTGTAGCCTTGAAAATGAATCAATTGGGTGAACTTGTTGCCAGGGAAATCAAATATCTCTACCCAGAGGATTGTGATTCTGGAGGGTGTACCTCGTAGCCTTGAAATCGAGGGTGTAATTGTAAATATTTTTTTTGAAAGGAAATCCGTACTTGTGTGTGGGATTGGACGTAGAATAACTCCGAACCAATATAAAATCCGGTATGTTCTTTCCTTTACTGCTTTTACTTTATATTTGCATTAGCGTTTGATTCCATGATCATATCTATGTATGAACATTACATACATTTGTGTTTAAATTAGCAAAAACTCAAAATGAATTAACAATTCTCTAAAACACTATTCTCCCCCTCTAGTGTTTATCCTTAGCCTTAAGATCCTTAATCCGCATTTCTCATAACATTAGTATAATTAAATAACATTAAAATAATATTACTATAATTAATTAACTTTTAAAAAATATTAAATATAATAATATAACTTTAAAACAAAACTAATGTACTTAAGAAAGAAATCTTAAAATAATATTAAATAAAATTAAATCGCTAATCCTTTAAAACAAAATATTTTTGAAATCCAATTTCGGATTAAAAAATTATTTCCTATCTCAAAAGCCAACTTCAACTCAAACGGCAGTATATAATATATTTTAAAATACTAATTTGTCGCCAATAGCCATCCAACGCTCAACCAACATCGATATTGATTCTTTTTTATTACTACTGAGTTTTAGTTTTCATCATATAACAATGTTATAACCATAGTATCCATAATCAGGTTCTTTTTTCAATAATCCATATAACAGAAGTATTACGAAACAATTTAACAATATCGACAAATCCCATTGGATCCCTCCAACCCGTCCCCATGCATCATAACTCGTATATATTAACACATATATATGTAATTAAAATCAACTATTATGAGGAATTTTGTTGGATCCCTTCGACCTGTTTCCCCTGCATCACAAACGTTATATAATCATAAAATATAAATCAACCGCTTCGTGGAAAGATTCATATACAAAGGGTCACTCGCTCTTACACGAGAACGAAATAGGGTCTCCTCCACTCTAATAGGCTGAATATATCTAATCCAACTAATCAATATAGTAATTCGTCCAAACAATCATTCAACGATTTTTATCAACTATATATCATGCCAGTTAACCAAAAAGGTGAGTTTAAATCACCGAAATTTTAGTCGTCGCCAGGACGTTCTAGATTCCATCTGAATTGAACAACGTTCGATTTAACGTGAAATTTTTACAAGCTTTAATTGTTGCCAGACAAATTCCAAAGCATAGTATTTTTCGTTAGAGTACAAAGCAACTCACTGCGCTTGATTTCGACCTCGTATGAAGAAGTTATAGCATCAATAGGTTTTACAAATTTAAATAATAACTAAAAAAAGATCCTTAACTACATCTACAAAAATTAATTACCCTTCTCAACTTAACATCTACTTCCTCCCTTAAATGTCAGGTCGTGCACATATGCACGAAGTAACCCATCATTGAGAATGATCCAACCTCCTTCTTTCCCTCAACAATTCTCGAAACCAACAACGCCAATGTCTCTCCATCCCAATCTCCATCTTCTAGTATGTTCAAATCCACATCCAAACCCCGCCTCCTCCTCACGTCCACCCACAGTCGTGTGAATCTATGGTCTCAATGACCATCTTAGCGCCGCTCGCCTCCAAAACTTCACCGAAGGTGCTAAACGACCTTCCTAACTCAAAACAATTGCCCATTTCCAAAATAGAAGAGCTAAATCACCGTAAAACCCAAAAACAAAATTCTGTTCATCCATCGATTGCCTCCACCATGCACTGCCATTTTTCCCTATCTATAAGATCATTCGGGTATGTTTCATTTCAACCCATTGTAATTTTCTTAACAATAACTAATGGAACTTGCAGTTTGATAACAGCATCAACAATTAAATATCCATCACAATCATCATTCAAATCAATAAATAAATAACAATAATTGACTGATTATCATTACAGGTATCAACTGGCAAATTAAAAATTCAATATTAAATTAAATGGCGATTATATTCAACGAAAGTCAGATTTAACTGGAATGGCAATTTAAATATATCAAACAACAATCAATCAACTTCTATCCCCACCATAAATTCAATTTAACTAACATAAGACAATTTAGTATTTATGAGTAGGTTAAAACACTCACCTTTGATTTTTAATCAATTTAAAATCCAATTAGAGCCAAAAAATTTAACAGTCTCAGAATGTAGCCAAACTAGTTCTATAGTGTCCGAAATTTCAATACGATCCCAATGGAATAAACCGCGCATGAATCCGAGCTCGTATGAGAAAGTTATTAGAATTAGAAATTATGAAATTAAAATTTTAAGTTAAAATAAAAAGAAATGGGCAAAAAAATTCCCACCTATCAACCCTAGCTACAGAAGTCACGCACATACGATGAACTATGGCACCGCCACCTTCCATTCGATATCGCCACAATGCCGATCAATTTCCACCAAATCGAACATCACCATTGGTTGCGCTTGACCGAGTCGCTCCTCCGCCACCCACCTGTGCACGTTGCATCGCCCCCAATCACCTCCGGATGAGACATATGTGCACCACCTTTTGGCCAAAAATCTGGAAAAATCGATGATTGTTTCAACAAATTAGCCATATGGATCTGCACTACTCAATGTCCTCTACCTACTAGTCACCTCCAATCGTCCTAAGGTCGATGATCCACTGTTAGATCGAAAACCTTAAAAATAGATGACTGAGAAAGATCACTGATTTCTGGTCAAACAATGATCCAAATTGAAAAATGAATTGATGTAGTATATTGTGCTCATCAAGAGCTTTCCAACAATATATTATATGACATAGTTTGTGGAGTTTGAAAAATTAAGAAATAAAATTAAGAGCCATTTGAGAAGGAGGAACAGACATGTACAATTGTACGTATAAAATTAAGAAATAAAAAATCTGCTAGGGTTTATAACAGCCTATATATAGGCAAAGGTAGATAAGAATGAATGGATAGATCGAATCGGGTCGAAACGATAGCAACGACTTGAAAACCGGTTTCGTTCCCAAAACGAAAGTAGGACATCCCATATATAAAAATATATGTTTTCGATAATTTTAAACTCAATGGAACTAGTTTCAAATCCAAATTCCATTTTATACAAAAGTTAGCTTAAAATCAGCGTATTTTAATTGAATTTATTAAATTGATTGCTACGACAATTCTGATTGCTACGAAAGTTGAAATCCTATAATAATTCACTGTTATAGATCCGACGAAGCTGGTTTGGTCGAAACCCGAGGTAGTGGCCGAAATGGCTAATCACCTCCCGTGCATGTCGCGCCACCCCAATCACCTCCGTACGGGACCCACGTGCACCACCTTTTGGCCAAGAATCTAGCGAAATTGATTACTATTTGGACAAATTAGCCACACGGTGTTGCGCTACTCGACGTCCTCTACCCATTGATCACCTCCGATCGTCCTACGGTTGATGATCCACTGTCGGATCGATAACCCTAGAAATGGACGGCTTAGAAAGATCATCGATTTTTGGCCAAACGATGATTCGAATTTAAAAACAAACTGCTGCAGTAGATTGCACTCGTCAAGAGCTTTCCGATGATTTATTATATGACATAGTTTGAACAGTTTGAAATTTGAAATTGATTTTGATTTTAAATTTGATTTTGGGAATTAGGGTTTCTGCCATTTGAGAAGGAGGAATAGACAAGTAGAACTGTACGTACAAAAATAAGAAATATAAAGGCTGTTAAGATTTACAATGGCCTACATATAGCAAAAGGTAGATAAGAATGAATTGATAGATCGAATCTGGTCGAAACGGTAACGACGACCCCAAAAACATGTTTCATTCCCGAAACGAAAGTAGGTCATCTCATATATCAAAATATATGTTTTAAACTCAATGGAACTAGTTTTAAATCTGAATTCCATTGTATACAGAAGTTAGCTTAAAATCAGCTTATTTCAATTGAATTTATTAAAATAATTTCTATGCGTTTCGAGCCCGCATGATCAAACAACAAGTCTGATCGCTACGAAACTTTAAATCCTACAATAATTCACTGTTACAGATTTGATGAAACCGATTACGTTCAAACCGAGACAGCGACCAAAATAGCTAATTTTCACGTTATGTAAATAAATTATTATCAGATAAATTAATCACCTTTTAATTTTAAATTTAAAAGTTAACAATTTTCATCATTTTGATTACATAGAAATCTACAGTTCTTTTACAATAAATTTTTCCATAATAAATCCAATATTTAAAGATTACATAAATTTCAAAGTCCAATTGCAATTGTAATAAAATTCCAATCAATTATATTTTAATTTCAATCAAATTCCTTTGTTTTGATTCTAACTCTTATTATTGGATCAACTATTATCTTATTAGTAAAATTAACATTAGTTTATAGTTTATTACATACATATTTTACAGTTATCGTCTTTTACAGTATTAATTATAATATTTCAATTGCATTATTCCACTAATCACCAATTTAATTCCTTATTTACAATTATAACCATATTAACTTTACAATTAATTCAATTGATTGAAATTACATTAAAATAATTATCAACTACATTAAATTAGCATTATTACATTACTTTCTAGTTATTTTTCTCATTAATAAATCATTAATTTTAATTTTTCACAATATTAGTTGAAAAATCTTAATTAATTCAATATTTTTAACTATCGAAAATTACGGGTCATTACATTCTCCCCCACTCAAAGCTTTTCGTCCGTGGAAAGGAACAAGAAGGGATTAAGAACCTAATATAACTCTATTCAAATAATCAATTTACGAACAATTAAATTTACATAGTTAACTATTTTAAATAAAATATATCAATTTATAAGCGATTAATTTACATAATTTAGTTTAATAAGGATTTGAAAATAACTTATCTTTCACAAAATTTTCTAAGTCTTAAATGCATAGAAAATTTCGGCAGAGTCTCCTTTGTATGGAGAGGTCTGGAAAGTAATAATATCAATAATTACAATATATATTTATATCATATTTCGACAATAAAATATCCCAAACTATGGAAAAACAATATAATATTGCTCTAAACCCATAATCCAAAAATATACCTATGTGTCGAGCAAACAACTTTATTTACGATACGAAAAGCAATAGCTATTGCTTCCATAAACCTGTATTTCACTTATATATAATCTAAGACGGTGAGAATTGTGTACAAGAGAAATATTTGGTAGTTTTAATTAGTAAAACACAAATCAATTCACAAAACATATGCAAACAAAACAACATGACCATTATATGCAACAAAGGAATTAATCATACATCCATAGCAACCAAACTAATGATTTCTTTGTTGGAATCTCGATTTTGATTATGACAAGCTATATAAAATATTCATTGTATACTAATCATCTTTGCAGGAGATTTGTTGCAGATGTCTTTTCAGTCGTTTTAAAGCGAAAGTATGATGTGTCTAGAGTCTGTACTTTCTTAGAAATTTGTTAAAATCTCTCCTGAAACGATATATATAAATACATGCACATACATGCACAAAGGCCTATATTCAGACTTCTAAAATCATTCATTCAGACGTCTGAATGCTGAAACCTGAATATTGTTTCACAATATTCAAACGTCTGAATGAAAATTTTCAAACGTCTGAATTTAGTCAAAATTGCCTAAAAGCTTGCTGTTTGCATTTCAATCTAGTTAAGAAGTCTGAATTTCTTGATTTAGACGTCTGAATATTTCTAACTGCTATTTTCTTGAAAAGTCACTTCTCTTCACCAAAGAGAACGCTTTCCGGTTGCACCTATTCTTTTCAATGTAACTTTTCATCTATAGTTGCGACTCTTTATACACTATAAATAGATTACAGAATTCAACAAACAATTCATCGAATTTACTTTTAGCATTCTTGAATTCTCATCAATTCTCAAGCTTTCAAATTGCACTCAAATTGCTTACATACTTTGATCATTGATCACTAATCTTCCACAATTCTCAAAGCACAACACACTATATATCATAAAGGGGAAGATCATCAGAAGATTGTACTTAGTTAACTTATCAGTGTTATTTAAGAACACATTACAGTTAGATACATTTGTTATGTTAAAGAACTCCTGTTCGGTTGCTCAGGTAGTTGAAGTCCTATTCGGTTGCTTAGGCAGGTGAAGTCCTGTTCGGTTGCTCAGGCGGTGTAAACCTATTCCTCCGGGTTAAGTGAGGGTTGTGTAAGTGAAATTCCAGAAGGAGTCTGGGACTGGACGTATGACGGTGCTCCAAACCAGTATAAAAACCTCTGGTGTCATTTACTTTACTGCATTTACTGTTTATTTACTTATTTCGCATAAGCAGTTTATCCATATTACTCGATCCTATAGCATAGCTTCTTTTCATTTGGTATCAGCGCAAGGTTTCATCTAACCGTAACATAATTATTTGATTCTTTGCTAACATGGATAGTAACATTAGCGCTAGCACTATAAGCACCAGTACTATAAGCACTAACACCAATTTTATAGCAGGCCAATCCACTGCACGACCTCCATTTTTCAATGGTTTGAACTATAATTATTGGGCTACTCTTATGAAAATCTACATGCAATCAAATAGCTTTGAATCATGGAATATCACACAAAAAGAATGCACTCTTCCTGCAGGAGAATACTCCACATAGACAAACACACAAAAATTAGATGCTTCAGCCAATGCTAAAGCTATGACATGTTATTTTGTGCACTAGATAGAAATGAATTAAATCGAATTAGCATGTGTTAAACTACTTATGAAATATGGAGAATGCTTAAAATCACTCATGAAGGAACTAACAAAGTTAAATAAAGCAAAATCCCCATGCTCAAAAATCAGTTTCAAAATTAAAATGAAGCAAGATGAATCCATCAATGATGTGTACTCCAGATTTCAAGATATCTATCATTCACTATTAGGATTAGGAGAAAAGTTCACTGATTTTGATATTGTATCAAAAATCCTAAACTCTTTAACGGATGAATGGGAAAGAAAAGTCTTGGTTATTGAAGAAGCTAATGACCTCTCTACCATAATACCTGAAGAGTTAATAGAAAATCTAATGTTCTATAAAGTGAAGTTGCAGGCAAAACGAGTACAAACACAAGACAAAAGGAACATAGCTTTCCTTGATGAAGAAGAAAAACCCTTCGTTTTTTCGTCACATGGATTTTTCTTGTGAAATGGGATCCCCGTGGCGTGTCTATGATTTACCATCTCTGGAGAATGGAGCCCCATGGTGCTGCTCTGTTTCAAATCCATGCACCCATCTCTAGAAGTCGTACGGAACTTTTTCGACATTTTGGACGGATGTTGCACCTGGCACCGTAGATGTTGCACCCTGTGGATATCGATTCTTCGGAGGGCCATAACTCTTGGCTCGTTTAGAGTTACGGGATCCATAACCAGTCAAAACGAAGCTCTTTGTGAGTTATACGGCTATGATAGCTATAAGCCGTCACTGGTTAGTTTCATACATAAAAATTCTTATCCGGACCTCAATCGAGTCTTGGACGTTTTTTACCCTTCGTTTTTTCGTCACGTACGGGATCCTCGTGGCCGGTCTATGATTATCCATCGACGAAGAGTGGTGCCCCATGGTACTGCTCCGTTTCAAATCCATGCACCCATTTCTTGCCAAAAATTCAAAAAGCTCTTGAAATTTCGAAAAAACAACAGAAACAATGGAAAAAGGAACTTTCCAAGCAAACCATCATCTTCAGTACCAGAATGTTTTAATTGCCATAAGAAAGGACATATCTAGAAAGAATGTCCAGAACTAAAGAAAAAATACCTCAACAAGGGTAGAAAAGATAAGAAAACGAAAGCATGCTCTGTCATTGGGACGACTCAGATACCTCTTCATCAGATAATAGCAGTGACAGCGAAAACGATCAAGCTAATGTTTGCTTCATGGCTACTGAAAACGAGGTTAGTAATTTCACCTTTGATGATATGATAGAGATAAATTCTGAACTAGTTGACACTCTCAAAGAAATCAAAAGAACATATAACGAGACTCGTGAACATCAGAACAAACCAAAATTCAAAACAGATTTGCTTAAAGATGAGAAGAAAATACTAGAGGAAGAACTTGAAAAATTACAAGAATCATTCTCTAATATTAATTCTCAACTCACACTTTTGATTCAAGAAATTGAAACTCAAAAAGAAAAGAATGACGCTCTCTTTTTTCTGAAAATCAGGAATTAAAAACAAAAGTAAAATTAATAGTTTTAGATAATACTAGTCTCAAAACTAAGTTAGAAAGCATCACCAAAAATGTTTCAAATTTTAATAAAGGAAGAGAAACTTTATCTAAAATTATTGATAGCTCTCAATCTTTTTCAAGTAGGAAAGGATTAGGATATGTTAAGAAAGCAAAAGCTCTACCTAAAAAGAAAATTAGGAGAAATATTAATTCTACTACAAAACAGTCAAAAAGGAATACTTACCCGAAAAACATAAAAGTTTGGGTTCCTAAAACAAATAACAGTTTGATCAGGAAGAAATATATTAACACCTTTTTTGAAACTGTTCATAAAATAAAGATTACATATTCAAATGGGATACTGAACCCTCTTGGGTTTGGTTTCCTAAGACTTAACTCTTAGGACCCTATTAAAATGGTGGGTACCAATATTATCTCATATTTTTTGTAGGTCCCACTCAAGAAAAGAGTAAAATGGATACTCGACAGTGATTGCTCAAAACATATGATAGGAGACAAAGATATGCTATCAAATATTACTTACTCAGATGGAGGCTCTGTCACATTTGGAGACAACTCCAAAGGCTATATCATCGGCAAAGGCGATGTGAGAAACAATGGTATTTGTAACGCCCCACCCCGAGACCCACATTAACAAAGAGAATCATATAGTAATTCTGTCTGCTAATGCAGAGAATAGGGCTGGTTAAGAGAGGCCAATTATAACCTTGTTTTAACTATCTATTGAACATGTCGATAAATGCTATCTATTTTTTTCACTCGAATGGATCGACGTATTCAGTAAATAATCAATACAAATCTATAGATGGCTACGGATCTATCAGAACAAAACACTATAACTAAATGAATAACTCATCTCAGAACAGTATCATATATACATACACATACATATACAATGATACATCTCAACACAATACAAATATTACAATGAAGTGATATGACGATCACTTGATATACAAGAGGGAAAGAATAAACAACTGGAAGACGTCCCTTAAGAATGTTAACAACCCTAAGGAGAAGACCCAATCTCAAGAAAGCATCGTGGACTTCTACATCCAAAAGAGAGATTAATACCTGAAACAAACTCGGTCTGACCCAAGTGAAAATCACATGGGTCAGGGGTCAGGCAGGATAGAACTTATCATTAGTAAAGGTGACCTTAATAAGAGGTAAGAGGAAGACTGTTCCATTGTTACTAATGGAATGATATAAGTCATCAAGTTATCTCTAGGCGATACAACTATAGTTCATCTTGATTGCATAAAGGAATGTTACATAATATGGATATGCATGATTCATCTAGTTATAATATAACTAAATGAACTGGGTAAAGATATGGACCATAAAGGAAATCTTCATATGACAGTTAAAACTTCAAGAATCCATCATAAATAAAAACTCATCTAATAGAAACTTCTTGATTATTATACCTCATCTCATCGGTATAAGTATAAATACCTCACAAATTTATCATTAAACTTATTATCAAAAAAACTCATAATCATTTATGACTCATCTCATCGGTATAAATATAAATACATCTCAAATCCACTATTAAAACTCCTTATAAAAGAATTTCCATAATTTATACCTCATCTCATTGATATAAATATAAAATGCCTCAAATCCATCTTGATAGAACCCGAAAAGAGTTCAAAACATCATATTCGAAATCACCATAAAACCATGTATATAAATAAGCCCTTTTCTTACATAAGGCTATAATAAAGCATCATCATTCAAAATAGCGAAAACGAAACATCTAAACTTCATGGAAAACAACACGTGCTTCACATCTTGACTAGTACTAGTAATTTGGTACCATACATCATGATGATTTGGCGTCACATAACATCATAACATCGTCAACATCGTGATTGACTAGTCGAAACATCTCGATGACACCCAGTCACAAATCCGAGTAAAAACATCATGGTGATCGGAGTTGGGTAATAACATCGTGAACATCATGGTGACTCCAATCGTACTCGGTCTAGTACTAGAAACATCTTGAATGTGTCTCAACTACTCGAATAGGAACCCAAAAGGCGTGAATGTATATCCCATACTATACGTTCTCCCCTAATATTTTACTAATCGTTAGTCGGTTCCACATTAGAAAACATCATAAACATCAGAACCATCATAAAACTCACTCTGCCTCATCTCATCGGCGAATTAATATAATACCATACTCATCTCTTCTCATCGATGAGTAATGGTTCCATCGTGACTTGTCTCATTTCATCGACAAGTAAAAATCATCATAACCATCTTAACTTCATAAATCATCATAAACATCTTAACTTCATGAATACTTCATAAATAAACTTACCTCGTCCCATCGATAATTAAAACAATCATGACGGTTATTTCTTATCACAGTTCACCAAACGAAAATTTTTTGTCTTGGTTGCCTCATCTCATCAACAGTTGTAAAAACATCACGATCGGTTCGTCATCGAACGTACTCAAAAAGAGTAATTCTTCAACCAATAATCTTCGTCAAAATTTGGTAACTTCTAAATCACCTCAAAATAATAATTCAAATTAGTTTCGTTCGTAGAAGTACGAATATTAAGCGATAAAGCAAGAACGCATATCTCATACCATATATCCTTTCTAAATCATTTAATTCTCATTCTTATACGGCCGAAAAGGAAAAAAAATAGTGTATGATCTTTGTGCAATAATTGCTAAGGAAACCGGGTTTTTAAAATAAAGTTTTCGAAATCCAAAGAAATCCTTTTATTAAAAATTCTACTTCTTATATAAAATAAATATAGTATATATACTTTTGTTATTTAGAAATATTCTTAAAAATATTTAAAATAAAATATTTAACACCATAATTACCATGCCAGATCATGCATATACATGTTCAAGGATGCAAAACAATTTTCAAGTGGTTTGAAAACAATAAGTGCACTAACAACATGGAATAAAAAACAGGACAGCAGATAAAATCCGTTGTTTTGAGCTAGCAAACATTGAAATTTTTAAAAACACTCTGAATGAAAGTTGTTGCATATAATTCAAGCTTTGCAGAATAACCAAGATCATCGAATTCGGATCAATGGTTCCAAATTTATGACCATTTTATTAAAAACATCAAACTAAGCATGAACTTATGCCTTTGCAGGACAGCGACAAACAATTACAATTATAGCATAGATAACTTCAAAATCAGGCAAAATGAATAAAAATAAAGTAGTAGCTTGGTTTCTAAAATTTCCAGAATGACCAAGATCATAAAATTATGATCATTTGTTTAAATGTTATGATCATTTTACTCAAAACATCAAATTCAGCCTGAACTTATGTATTTGCAAGACAGCGACAACCAATTGCATTTATAGCATAGATAACTTCAAAATCAGGTAATATGAATAAAAAGAAAGTTGTAGATTAATTTCTAAGCTTTTCAGAATGACCAAGATCTTCAAATTTGGTTAAAAATTGAGTGAGTTATGATCAATTTCGTTTCAGCTACAAAGATGGACAGAATTCAATTTTTGGATTGAGCACAAACGATGATCAAAGCATGATTTTTAAAGCTCCAAACATCCGATTTAACACTAAGTATAAATAAGAAAGATTGTTTACAGCTAGCGTGAGTGAGATTACTCACCTAAGGGTTTGTTTATAGCGATTTGGCGAGATTTAATAAGCAAGCATGTACCTTTTGCAACGAATAGATGCTTACATGGCCTAAGAAACCCTAAAATCAAACATGCAAGCAAGGAAATAACAAAATTAGGAATTACGGGTAAAAAAAATATCGGATTTCGATGGATATAGAAGCCTGATAGGATGGATATTGCCTTCACTTTAGTTTCTAACTTGAATTTTCTCTAGATTGCAAGAGGTTTTGGTAAATTTTTAATTTTAGGTGGAAGCCATTTTCATTCTTTTGGTTACTAAATTTTGAGGAAGAAGAACATCTGGCAAGGAGAAAATCATCGTTCAAAACTTCTGAAGCTTCCAGATAAGGCTAATGGGTAAAAGGGTATAAGCTTCCTAAAGTCCATTATCAATACTTAGAATATCTTAGGCTATGCTATATTGTATATTACACTAAATTATACATAACTTCCTCATATAAATTCCAATTTGCGTGAAACGAATTGCATCATTCATGTTTTAATGAATTGAATCTATTAGTAATGGAAAATTTTAAAAAAAAATTCAAATAAAAATATTATTTACAGAATTTAACACCAATTATTTACCAATATTCACATTTATGGTGAAAAATCATTATTTCAATCATATTTGTATTACAAATATTTATTTTCTTTATATTTTCCTTTTATTACACCATTTTTCAATATTGTTGCTTATGGGCAAATAATTCAAATTTGACATATTTTACCGATATAAACATTTGTTTCACGCTTCTAAAAAGTATACAAATGTGTTCTAATAATTTTAAAATATTAAAACATCATTTGCAACAATATTTGACGCTTAACAATTTTATTTCTCTCATGTTCATTCTTTTATTTTGGAATAAATGGCTAATATTGGAATATAACTCCAATATCATAACTTTCAATCTAATAATTTATTTCCAATATTTATTTTCATTCCATACCACAAATAAAGTATTTTCAACTTTATTTCCCATTTGTTTATACCAAAACCCAAATTCTTAGTCAACAACATGGTTTATTTTAATAACCAATGTTCTCATCAATTATTCCATTTATACTTCGTAATTATCATATTAAATAATAATTTGCATTATAACTTAATATTTCAATATTCTTCAAAATCATGGGTTGTTACAGACTCTCCTCCTCAACAAAATTGCATCCTCGCAATTTCTAGAGGAAAGACTATATTCAACATCTTAATTCCATCAATCGAATAAGAGCAAGAAAAGCACGACATTGAAAATCCCTTATCTCTTGCCCAAGATGAGGAACAGGAAGAAGAAAATTGCTCGGTTATTCTATAAAATTACTTCAACATCTATATGGGGACAAGCGGATTTTAGAAATTTTCCAAGCAACAACTCAAAATTTCGAAGGCACCTTACCTTCGAATAAGAATGCAAAAGTAAAAATGCATCGCGGAATCCATCAAAAGGGAAAAAATCCTCAAAATTTCATGAGTTGAGTTGAAATTTCACTCCACTACACTCCTAACTCAAATAATCAAATAAATTATTGACTCAAATTTCTCGTATTTAACTCGAAAAAGCTATATCAATAGGAAAAGAACATCAAGAAGGATAGAGAAACTCAAAAGGAGATGGTTTCCTCAAGAGTCACCAACCTCAACGATCGTAATTTTTCTAGTCATTAGATTAATGCACTAAGGCAATAGAAGCACAAAATATCAAAATACCCTAAAAAGATGGATATGGACTTCAAAAATTCTTAGAGTTCTAGAATTCATTACTTAGAAAAGAAAAAATTTAATTTTCCTTTACTAAAAATTTCTTGATCCTTTAATGTTACTTATCAATTAGAATTAATTTTAATCTTATAACCTCTTACTTCATAAAAATTAATTCCACAAACAATTCTTTTAAGCCTATCCAAAAAAGTTGAAATATATTCAAAATTTTAAAGTTATTACAAAAGTCGTTCAAATAAACCTTTGGGTTCATTTCTCTAAGATATAAAATTTTCCACTTCAGTCTTATAAATTTTTCTATCATTTCTGACTGTCTCATTCTAGCATTTATAAAATTCCTATCGATAATGATGGCCAGTTGTATCGACCAAAATTTTTTAAACACTCGATGGACGACCCAACATGAAGAAAAAAAAATTCTATAAAAGAAATTCTTTTATATAGTTCTCAATTCATTTCAAGTCTTAAAATAAATTTTCAATTCTCTTTAGATAGTTCTTTATTTGTAAGAGGATCATAAAACTCAATTTATGTTCATCTTAGAAATCAGAACCATGAAGTCTTCGAGATATTCTTTGAATACTGGATTCAAAGATTAATAGAACAGACTAGGATGTTCATCATTCTTCCCAGTAAAACGAACTACTAAAGAGCATCTCCTGAGTGAAAGATGTGGTAACGACTACACTCTCACCGTGACTTGAAGTCTAAGAAATTCATCAAAAGGTCGAGCTAGAATAATGGCCTAATGCCTCTCATAGATCAAAAGAAATCTATGAATCAAAAATACAAGTCAGGTGTCGACTTTGAAAGAAAAGAACGGACCCAAAACAAAAGTCATTATTTCAAGATAAGTGCTATGATAAAGTATATCTACAAATGGATATCCAAGGTAAACCTCTCAAGGAAAGCATGGATGACTCAAACAGATAAGGTTAAATGATTATCTTACTTCTCTAATGGGCCTTCTCATGGAAGAAAAGGCCGAAAGGCTTCAAAGACGGAAGTACGAGCAACAGAACCTTTGTTTACCTATTGGGTGACAAACCCAAACAGAATTAAATAATAAGGTCATCAACATAAGAATTCGAGATATATCATCACTACCTAGATACCCAAGAGTAAGGTCAAGATTCCCCGGAATCAAATCAACATTACAAAAATAAAAGCACAAATCAAAAGAATTAGAATATCTAAATGTAGTATCCTACAAATCGTCGAATGTGACTTGATAAAATAAAAGTCACTCAACCCAAACAAGGATAATTTGAGAAAATTCTAGACAAAAAATTTCCATGTTAATTTGCATGACAGGATGGATCACAAGAGATAAATCCCTTGATTCTCAACTATCAAATCAAATATTGCGGATTCTCTTGATTGAATTCGCAATTCCCAAAAATTTCTCAAGATGGAACATCAAAGATCATTCATAACTTTCTCGATATGAACAAGTGAAAGGACTCGAATGGAATAGTTCCAATGAATTATTCTTAAGATAAGACATCATCAAATCAATTTGGAATGTACGGAATAAATATATTCCTAGACATATCCCAAATTATCCATTCAACGATGTAGAGAAGGACAAAGGCTCAAAGATAAAGGGTTAGTAACATTCGTACTATATTTGGATGTATCATTATACATGTTTCTGTTCTTTATTTATTGTATTTTATTCTGAAAGCCCGGCTCTGATACCAAAATGTAACGCCCCACCCCAAGACCCACATTAACAAAGAGAATCACATAGTAATTCTGTCTGCTAATGCAGAGAAATGGCTGGTTAAGGGCGGCCAATTATAACCTTGTTTTAACTATCTATTGAACATGTCGATAAATGCTATCTATTTTTTTCGCTCGAATGGATCAACGTATTCAATAAATAATCGATACAAAGCTATAAATGGCTACTTCTAAATCATCTCAAAATAATAATTCAAATTAGTTTCGGTCGTAGAAGTCCGATATTAAACGATAACCAAGAACACATATCTTGTTATCCCGCTTTTTGGCAAAGCCATGATACCAAAAGATCGATCGAAAACCAAAGACAGTTCATCTCAAAGATTGGTTGTACTTTGCTTCACCATGGATATCGATGAATTTTGTCCGAGCCCGGATCAGGATACAATTGATAGGACATGACGGGCAAAGCCATGAGAGCCAGTGTTCCAAATTTCAGGTTAATCGGAGGTCGTATGAACGAGATATGATCGATGCAAGTTAGCCAAAGTATGTCGTTCGAACCCATCAAAAAGTTGAGGAGATGCTCATTTCGAATCCATAGGTTTCGTATCCATCACTGTCTGTCAAGTTCGAATCCATCAGGCTTCATGTACTTCGAATCCATCACATTCGAATCGATCAGCAGGATATTGATCACTTCGAATCGATTGGTTCGAATCCATCAGATGGGCATCCCCTCAGCACGTTCGAATCCATGCTAGGGCACTGTTTCGTATCCATCGAGTCCAGAGCACATCCATCACCATCAGTATACCCTACTTCGAATCGATCAGTTTCGTGCCCAAGCACTACTTCGTATCGATCGTCCTCGCATCCATCAAGAGTGCCATATCATTGCTTCGTATCCATAAATTCTGCCCTGTTCGAATCCATTTGGCTCATCTCGATCCCCTTCGTATCGATCCATGATTTGAATCCATTGATGTGAACTGGGTCATGGCACACGATACGAACGAGGCGAAATTCATGGATGCGTAGCGATCAACTAGGAGAAAAAATAGGATCGATGCGAGGAGTGCGCCACGTCACCAAAGAACCACGTGACAAGGTCGATTCGAAGGTATCGGTTCGAAGTGATGGATTTGAACTAAGCAGCCAACCGAAACATATTAACTCGAATCGATCATATCTCTCAAACCACAAGTCCAAATGCAATGAAATTTTCTCAGTAGCTTCCATACAAGGTAAAGTTTGTTCCTGCCAAGTTTCAGCTCGATTGGGTCATTTTTTGATCGATTCGAATGGAGTTCGAATCGATCTCAGATCGAGTCGAAACTTGGTGGGGTCAGTCGCGTGGGCCCACTCACGTGCCAGAAAGAGTCTCCCGAAGTTTAAGCAAGATCTGGGCCTCCTACGCCTATAAATATCACCCTGAAGCCTTCAGAAAAGGGGAGCTTTGTCCATTCAACGCTCAGACTCTGCCGGATTCAATCCTACTCTTCATTATTGCTGTTGTATTCAGATTTCAAGGCTATCATCAACAGTAATCCATTGTAATCGATTAACATCATCAAGTAAATCAATAAAGACATAAGCTTCAGAGTGGACGTAGACAAAATCGCCGAACCACTATAAATCCTGTGTTTGTAATTGTTATTTGTGAATTATTGTGATTGTTATTGCTTAGATCTGAGTTCTATATTGATTGTTCCTGATTTGTGTTCATAAACGGGTGCTTTCACGATATCGGGTGTTTGTGGTCAATTTTGACGCAAATATTTTGGTGCTTTCACCGAGAAGGATAATTCAGGAGTCCTACCAATTAGAAGTAGATTCAGAAAGTTTGAAAGTTCAGATTTGAGAAATTATGACGAGGCAATCGAGCAGAAGGCCAAGGCCAGAGCGAAGTGAACACCAAGGAAGTCAAGAGGCTTCCTCAGGAGCAAATCAAGCTTCAGTCTTCATCACTAGGGACGAGATGGAGACAATGATGAAGAAACAGGAGGAGATGATCCAGAGTTTATTTCAACAGATAGGACAACTTGGAGCACAGAATAGGGAAGCGGATGGATTCCGGAATGGAGCAGGACCATCCGGCATAGCACCTGGATTAGGAGGCACACCCATGGAGAACGTTGATCCAATTTCGGAGAGAGAGAGAGAGAGAGGAGCATCTGCGCAACCCGGGAGTAGTAGAGGAGTGAACGCTCAGTCAAGGGGGCAGATCCCAGAGTTCCCTCGTGAACTCGGGGGGCAGGTTGAAAGTGATGAACGAAGATTACAGCTTGGAGACAACGACAAGTTGGCGGAGATGGTTAGAAGAGCTATGAGAGGCGGTTTGGTAAAAAAAGATTTGGAGGATGTTAATAGGAGTCCTTTTACTCCAGCGATCAAACGAGCTAGGAACCCACCGGATTTCAAGTTACCATCGTTGGACATGTATAACGGGAGAACGGACCCCACAGTTCATCTGACAAAGTATATGAGGCATATGGAAGTGCTGGGGGCATCAGAGGAGGTTATGGCCCGGTGCTTTCCATTGTACTTGGCGGATATCGCAGCGTGATGGTTCAGACAACTAGAGAGTGGATCTATCGGAACATGGAATGATTTAACTGAGAGATTTATGAGGCAATTTAGGGTTCACATTACAAGACCCAAGAATGTGATGACTTTGGCAACTCTGAAACAGAAAGCCAGAGAGACTTTGAGGAGTTATCTAACGCGATTCAATGCAGCAGCAGCTTTGGTGGATCGAGCAGATCCATCTATGGTGGTGATGGCAGCTGTGTCCGGAGTAGCTGACGGCACAGAGTTCAAAAATTCATTGACTTAAGATCTGCCTGTGGATCTAGGGGAATTCTACGACGAGGCAGAAATTTTTTTACGATTAGAGGATGCAAACGCCGAAAGAGAAGAAGGAGAAGGAATTGATATTTATGCAATTAAAGGAGGAAATCCCTCAGAGAGGGGTGCAGAAACTAGTAGAGGTAAAAGAAAGACTGAGAATGACGGGGACAGGTCAAAGCGGCAATGGAGGGAGCCGCGATTCACCACTTACTCTGAGCTGAGTGAGAGTCTGGAACGAATTTATCAGGATACCAAAGTGCAGGTTCCGTATCGTAGACCGATGCGAAGGGATCCCACTTCTGATGAAAGAAAATCAGATAAGTTTTGTGTATTTCATGAACTGAATGGTCATAACACTAATGATTGTAGGCATCTGAAGGACGAGGTGGAAGGGCATGTCAGGAATGGTATGCTCCTTCAGTATGTGAGGAGGCGAACTCCAGCGCTGGAGCCAGAGCGACCACAGTCTACATCAGCTAGAGGCGACCCTGAATCGGGGCGCCGTTTGATTATCCATTGATCGATTGAAATAACGATGAACAAGTTGTAAACCTCTTGCTAACACGGTTGAATCATTTACACATGTAAGCGATCGCGCACGATCCATAGGCATGCTCTGAATGACTACCAACCGCGTTATAGTAAGAGTTTACGCTTTGACATCTTCATTTTGCTTTTTTGCTTTAATTTTTATTTGAACATTTAAATTCTGCCTGTTTGGATATTTCTGTTGTAAGGTTCATATGATTATTGCTTTGATATTCACAATTCTATGAAAGAATTTACTTGTATGCCCGTTGGATCGCGAACGGTCCACAGGCACCTCTTGCATGGCAATGAACTGCCAAAGTCATTGATTCGGAAACTCCTCCAAATATCAAGTCCGACAAACGATCCAGGGACCCACTCGAACGTGAGCCTGGTACCGATAATATTAAGTTCCCCCCGGGCAAACAATTCGCCTCGAACGGTACCCGACCTCGAACGGTCACAAATTCGCCTCGAACGGCACCCGACCTCGAACGGTCACAATTCGCCTCGAACGGCACCCGACCTCGAACGGTCACAACTCGCCCCGAACGGCACAACTCACCTTACCTCAAATGGCTCGATCACGAACGGTCGTCATTTGAGGTCCGCCACTTGACCGCGCACGGCCGCACTTCACCTCAAATGGCTCGATCTCGAACGATCGTCATTTGAAGTTAGCCGCTTGACCATGAACGGTCGCACTTCATCTCAAATATGTCAATCCCAAACGGTCGTCATTTGAGGTCACATAAAACTGTAAATTCCTTTGCAGGACATCAACAGGATATGAACAACCAGCTTATGGCATTACAAAACACGCCTTCCTAACGCAAGGCATATTTTGGGGGGGGGGGGCAAATGTTATCCCGCTTTTTGGCAAAGCCGTGATACCAAAAGATCGGTCGAAAACCAAAGACAGTTCATCTCAAAGATTGGTTGTACTTTGCTTCACCATGGATATCGATGAATTTTGTCCGATCCCGGATCAGACTACAATTGATAGGACATGACGGGAAAAGCAATGAGAGCCAGTGTTCAAAATTTCAGGTTAATCGGAGGTCGTATGAATGAGATATGATCGATGCAAGTTAGCCAAAGTATGTCGTTCGAACCCATCAAAAAGTTGAGGAGATGCTCATTTCGAATCCATAGGATTCGTATCCATCACTGTCTGTCAAGTTCGAATCCGTCAGGCTTCATGTACTTCGAATCCATCACATTCGAATCGATCAGCAGGATATCGATCACTTCGAATCGATCGGTTCGAATCCATCAGATGGGCATCCCCTCAGCACGTTCGTATCCATGCTAGGGCACTGTTTCGTATCCATCGAGTCCAGAGCACTTCGAATCCATCACCATCAGTATACCCTATTTCGAATCGATCTATTTCGTGCCCAAGCACTACTTCGTATAGATCGTCCTTGCATCCATCAAGAGTGCCAGATCATTGCTTCGTACCCATAAAGTCTACCCTGTTTGAATCCACTTGGCTCGTCTCGATCCCCTTCGTATCGATCCATGATTTGAATCCATTGATGCGAACTGGGTCGTGGCACACGATACGAACGAGGCGAAATTCATGGATGCAAAGCGGTCAACTCGGAGGAAAAATAGGATCGATGCGAGGAGTGCGCGCCATGTCACCAAAGAACCACGTGACATGGTCGATTCAAAGGTATCGGTTCGAACTGATGGATTTGAACCAAGCAGCCAACCGAAACATATTAAATCGAATCGATCATATCTCTCAAACCACAAGTCCAAATACAATGAAATTTTCACAGTAGCTTCCATACAAGGTAAAGTTTGTTCCTGCCAAGTTTCAGCTCGATTGGGTCATTTTTTGATCGATTCGAATGGAGTTCGAATCGATCTCAGATCGGGTCGAAACTTGGTGGGGTCGGTCGCGTGGGCCCACTCACGTGCCAGAAAGAGTCTCCCGAAGTTTGAGCAAGATCTGGGCCTCCTACGCCTATAAATATCACCCTGAAGCCTTTAGAAAAGGGGATCTTTGGCCATTCAATGCTCAGACTCTGCGGATTCAATCCTACTCTTCATTATCGCTGTTGTATTCAGATTTCAAGGCTATCATCAACTGTAATCCGCTGTAATCGATTAACATCATCAAGTAAATCAATAAAGACATAAGCTTCAGAGTGGACGTAGGCAAGATCGCCGAACCATTATAAATCCTGTGTTTGTGATTGTTATTTGTGAATTTGTGATTGTTATTGCTTACATTTGAGTTCTATATTGATTGTTGCTGATTTGTGTTCATAAACGGGTGCTTTCACGATATCGGGTGTTTGTGGTCAATTTTGACGCAAACATATCTCATACCATATATCCTTACTAAATCGTTTAATTCACATTCTTATACATCCAAAAAGGAAAAAAAATAGTTTATGATCTTTGTGCAATAATTTACTAAGGAAATAGGGTTTTTAAAATAAAGTTTCCGAAATCCAAAGAAACCCTTTTATTAAATTTCTACTTTTTATATAAAATAAATATAGTATATACGCTTTTATTATTTAGAAATACTCTTAAAAGTATTTAAAAATAAAATATTTAACACCATAATTACCAAGCCAGATCATGCATATACATGTTCATGGATGCAAAATAATTTTCAAGTGGTTTGAAAACAATAAGCGCACTAACAACATGGAACAAAACACAGGATAACGGATAAAATCCACTGTTTTGAGCTAGCAAACATTGAAACTTTTAAAAACACTCTGAATGAAAGTTGTTGCATATAATTTAAGCTTTGTATAATGATTAAGAACATCGAATTCGTATCAATGGTTCAAAAGTTATGACAATTTTACTAAAAACATCAAACTCAGCCTCAACTTATGCCTTTGCAGGACAGCGACAAACAATTACAATTATAGCATAGATAACTTCAAAATCAGGAAAAATGAATATAAATAAAGCTGTAGCTTGGTTTCTAAGCTTTCCAGAATGACCACGATCATCGAATTCCAATATTTGTTTCAAAAGTTATGATCATTTTACTCAAAACATCAAATTCAGCCTCAACTTATGTATTTGCATGACAGACACAAACAATTGCAATTATGGCATAGATAACTTTAGGCAAAATGAATAAAACGAAAGTTGTAACTTAGTTTCTAAGCTTTTCAGAATGACTAAGATCTTCAAATTTGGTTGAAAATCGAGTGAGTTATGATCAATTTCGTTTCAGCTACAAAGATGGATAGAATTCAATTTTTGGATTGAGCACAAATGATGATTAACGCATGATTTTTATAGCTCCAAACATCCAATTTAACACCAAATATAAATAAGAAATATTGTTTATAGCTAGCATGAGTGAGATTACTCACCTAAGGGTTTGTTTATAGCGATTCGGCAAGATTTAGCAAGCAAGCATGTACCTTTTGCAACGAATAGATGCTTACATAGCCTAAGAAACCCCAAAATCAAACATGCAAGCAAGGAAATAACAAAATTAGGAATTACAGGTAAAAAAATCCGATATTTTGATGGATATAGAGGCTTGATAGGATGGATATTACCTTTATTTTAGTTTCTAACCTGAATTTTCTCTAGATTGCATGAGTTTTTGGTGAATTTTTAATTTTAGGTGGAAGCCATTTTCATTCTTTTGGTTACTAGGTTTTGAGGAAGAAGAACATCTGGTAAGGAGAAAATCATCGTTCAAAACTTCTGAAGCTTCCAGATAAGGCTAATGGGTAAAAGGGTATAAGATTCTTTAAGTCCATTATCAATACTTAGAATATCTTAGGCTATGGTATATTGTATATTACACTAAATTATACATAACTTCCTCATATAAATTCCAATATGCATGAAACGAATTGCATCATTCATGTTTTAATGAATTGAATCTATTAGTAATGGAAAATTTTAAATTTTTCCAAATAAAAATATTATTTACACAATTTAACACCAATTATTTACCAATATTCACATTTATGGTA
This sequence comes from Allium cepa, assembly GCA_030765085.1. Taxonomy (NCBI): domain Eukaryota; kingdom Viridiplantae; phylum Streptophyta; class Magnoliopsida; order Asparagales; family Amaryllidaceae; genus Allium; species Allium cepa. The sequence continues at coordinate 953,308,406 of CM060945.1, read as the reverse complement.
AAAAATCATTATTTCAATCATATTTGTATCACAAATATTTATTTTCTTTATATTGTCCTTTTATTACAACATTTGTCAATATTGTTGCTTATGGGCAAATAATTCAAATTTGACATATTTTACCGATATAAACATTTATTTCACGCTTCTAAAAAGTATACAAATGTGTTCTAATAATTTTAAAATATTAAAACTTCATTTGCAATTATATTTGATGCTTAATAATTCTATTTCTCTCATGTTCATTCTTTTATTTTGGAATAAATGGCTAATATTGGAATACAACTCCCATATCACGGCTTTCAATCTAATAATTTATTTCCAATATTTATTTTCATTCCATACCATAAATAAAGTATTTTCAACTTTATTTCCCATTTGTTTACACCAAAACCCAAATTCTCAGTCAACAACATGGTTTATGTTAATAAACAATGTTATCAACAATTATTCCATTTATACTTCGTAATTATCATATTAAATTATAATTTGCATTATATTTTAATATCTTGATATTCTCCAAAATCTTGGATTGTTACAGTATTTCAAATTTACCTCTTATTTCAAATGTTTTACTAGTCAAAAATTGAAGACATAATTTACTTAGTATCGGCCAATATGTGACAAAGGATTCAAAATCACTTTTTCTGAAAACAAATATAGTATTTTTGATGAAAATCAAAATCTTATCTTTGAAGGAAAAGAGACAGAAATATCTATGTTCTGAATATGAAAATAAATCATATTTCAAATATGTGTTTAATAACCAAAGAAAATGATCCTTGGTTATGGCACAAATGATTGTCACATTAACTTCAAAGCTATAAATAAGCTTTCTAAAAATGATTTAGTAAAAGGTCTACCAAAAATGAATTTTAAAATTGATCATATTGGTGATGCATGTCAATTAGGAAAATTAACAAAGTCATCTTTTAAATCTAATAAAGTTATTTCAACTTTACAACCACTTGAATTACTACATATGGATTTATTTGGACCTACACAAGTACAATCCATTAATCACAGTAGATATGTGTTTGTAATTGTTGATGATTTTTCTAGATATATGTGGACTATTTTTATAAAAAATAAAAGTGATACTTTTGATAATTTCAAAACTTTTGTCAAAAGAATTCAAAATTTTAAAGGATTGAAAATCAAAAACATAAGGAGTGATCATGGTGGTGAATTCGAAAATAAAGCCTTTGAACATTTTTGTAAGAAGAAGGGAATATTCCATAATTTTTCGTTTCGTAGAACTCCACAACAAAGTGGAGTTGCAGAATGTAAAAATAGAACCTTACAAGAATGTGCAAGGACTTTGTTAAATGGAAGTACGTTACCAAAACATTTCGGGGCTGAAGCAGTTGCAACAGCTTGTTATGTTTTGAATCGTGTTTCTATTCGACCACTAACTAAGAATACTCCTTATGAACTTCTTAATGGTCAAAAACCAAATATTTCTTATTTTAAAGTTTTTGGTTCAAAACGTTTCATTTTAAACACAAAAGATCAGCTTGGCGAATTCGATCCAAAATCCGATGAAGGAATCTTTGTAGGATATTCGGATCGAAGCAAAGCTTATTGAGTTTATAATAAAAGAACCAATATCATCAAAGAAACATTTCATGTATCCTTCGATGAAAATTTTAATCAAATACAAAGTATAAGAGATGATGACGAATTCCCTGATAATATCACAAATACATAAATTTCAAAATTTCAAAATAATGAAAACATGGTTAACAATAAAAATGACTTAAGATCTCTACCTAGATTATTAAGAGATCATCCTTATGTTAATGTTATTGGAGAACTCAATTCATCTCTTAGAACAAGAAGTCAATTAAATCAAATGGGTCATGTAGATTTCCTTTCTCATACTGAACCTAAAAATATTAAAGAAGCATCCACCGGTGAAAATTGGTTAATTTCTATGCAAGAAGATCTAAACCAATTCGAAAGAAATGATGTTTGGGATTTAGTTATAAAGCCTAGTGATCAATCAGTTATTGGTACAAAGTGGGTCTTCAAAAATAAAGTAGATGAACAAGAAAATATTACTAGGAATTAAGCTAGATTAGTTGCACAGGATATAATCAAGAAGAAGGGATTGACCAAGAAGAAACGTTTGCTCCAGTCACTAGACAAGAAGCAATACGAATCTTACTAGCCTATGCATGTTTTCATAACTTTAAATTATATCAAATGGATATTAAAAGTGCTTTTTTAAATGGTTTTATAAATGAAAAAGTTTATGTTGAAAAACCTCCTTTATTCATACACGAACAATTTTCTAACCATGTCTATAAACTTAGAAACGCCTTATATGGTTTGAAACAAGCACCTTGTACTTGGTAAGATCGTCTTAAAAGATATTTAATAGATTCTGGTTTCGAAATTGGGAAGGTTAATCAAACTCTTTTTATTAAAAGAAACAAGCAAGATATTTTAATTGTTCAAATTTATGTTGAGGATATTATTTTTGGATCTACAAATGAAAAATTATGTCAAGAATTTTTTACAATAATGATTAAAGAATTTGAAATGTCCAAATTATTTTCTTGGTTTATGGCATTTTTATAAATCAATAAAAATATTGTAACAATCTAATTAAACGCTTTGGTATGGAAAATACTTCTACCAAACCAACTCCTATGAGTACGACTATATATCTTGATAAAGATGAAAGTGGCAAGAGTATTGACCAAAAATTATATCGAAATTTGATTGGATCGTCACTGTATTTAACAGCTAGACCTGACATAATGATGAGTTTTTGCTTGTGTGCACGATTTCAAGTAGATCCCAAAGAATCACATTTGCGAGCAGTGAAACGCATACTACGGTATCTTAATAAAACCAAGGATTTTGGACTATTCTATCCAAAGGAATGTCCTTTTGAATTAGTATCCTATGGTGACGCTGATTTTGGAGGAAGGACAGATAGAAAAAGTATAATTGGGACTTGTCACTTTATTGGACGGTCTCTTGTATCTTGGTTTAGTAAGAAACAAAACTGTGTTTCATTATCGACATGTGAAGCAAAATATATTTTGCAACATTGGCATGTGCTCAAATTATCTATGTGCAACAAACACTACAAGATTTTGTTTTTAATTTATTTAAATCAACTATTTATTGTGATAATTCTAGTGCTATAAATTTATCTAAAAATCCTGTTAATCACTCACGAACAAACATATTGACATTCTTCATCATTTTATTCGTGATAATATTGAAAAACATGCAATAAATTTATAATTTGTGTCCTCTGGCAAACAATTGGCAGATATCTTTACAAAACCGCTAAATGAAAATACTTTCATCAATTTAAGAGGAGAACTTGGAATCGTCTCTTTTAAAGATTTATAAATTTACATATTTTTAATATATGGTTTTTATATTTTACATAATTCATAGCTTACTAGGAATCATATCAATAAAAAAGACAGAGTTTTCCAGCACTCGGACTCAGGATCACATATTCGGTAGTCTTCTGCTCCACCACTTCTATCTTTATCTTCTTCTGAACTTTAGTTTGTTTTTAGATTTTTATTTACCTTTCATTTTATCCTCTTTTTCCTGTGGTTATTATTCTCCTAACCATACAAACTTTTTCTATTTTTATTAAGCCTCTAACTATATATTCTATGAAATTCGTTTTTGTTGCACCAGAGTTCATTCAAGAATTTTTAAATTTTAAAATACTATTTTAGAATGTCATGTCGATACAACTCCGAATCATCTGAGCTTTCTTATACTTCTCCTTCCTCGGGATCGTTAAATCTACCAACTCCTACACCAATTTATGAACATGTTCTGATTGTTCCACCCTCAACTCATATTGGATATACTCCACCAACTAAAAGAACAAGACGGTCTCTCTTTTTTGGATCACCATCCACAAAAGAGAAAATAAATGATATTATCACTATCAAAAAGAAACATTAGAATTATAACGCGAGTTATACTATGAACAAAATGTTAATGTCAAACGGCATAGCTTTTTAGAACAAGTTGCGTTAAAGTTCTATGGTTCTTCATTAAAAGACACAGTTTATCAACCGTCCACCGTTCGTTCTCCAAATCATCACAATCCTTGGGAACCATCACCACAATGTCCATCGACATCGTCAAATTCTTGAGAATGTGGCAACGGATGGTCTCCACTTTGACCATTTGTAGAGAACACTAAAATTGAAGAAGAGTCATATCATACTCTAAGTTCTTCTCCAAAATCTCTTTAATTCATTTTGTTGTTATTTATATACTATTGTTCTTTTGTTATTTCATTCTGTTTGTTCTAAGCTTGTATTATTTAAAATATTTGATTATATTTATTGTCTTTCTATATTCAATAAAGCTAATATGTGCTTTTGAGCAAAATTCAGACGGCTGTTTTATTTAAAACAAACGTCTGAATATTCAAGGTAGAAAAATTTTACACCAGATTCAGACGTCCGAATCAAACAAAACGGATGCCTGAATCAGGTCGAATTTGAATTATTTCTTTGCGGGTTGCAACTTAGTCCAATTCAAACGTCTGAATCAAATATTTCAGACGGCTGAATTTTTCTGAGCTAATTTTTTCACCTTGCTTCTTTATTTTCTTTCCACTTATACCCATGCCTTTTCACCCACTATATATTACCTTTTTCACTTCATTCATAAATATTTTCAGAACCCTAGTCCCCGTTTTCAACTCTTTCAAAGCTTTTAACCTTTCCTTTAACTCTCTAATGGCACCAAGATCAAAACGTACTAGAGAATCAACCTCCGGACCATCCAAAGATCAAATTCGGCAATGGCTATGGAACGATGTTGCTGTTTCCCGGTATAATTCTATGAAGAAGTCCAACATCTTCGAAGGAGCATTCATGAAATTCCCGGATTTCGCAGCTTATTGTGTTAGAGAGTTGGCAGAACAATTCCACTTCGATAGCTTAATCGGGTATACTCCTAACAATGTTAAGATTAATCATCTTATGATTAAACTTTTTCTTGCCAATTTGAATTTGGATCATCATAATCCCCAAAATCGTCAAGATTGCGTCTGGTCAATAGTTTGTGGGATAAGAATCCTCTTACCTTTACAAAGATTAGGTCAAATTTTAAATTGTCCTTATCAAGGAATTGATATTAATGAGATTGAAGTTGATATGGATCATCGAGACGGAGTTTCACATCAGTTCTTGTTCGATCAACTTATAAATTTGGGCAATTTGAAATCTACCTTTTTAAGGCCACAAGCTAGACTATTCACCGTGCACTTACTCGTTCTTTACAACCAAGGATAGAGAGTTATGAAAAAGTTTATAAAAAAAACTTCCAAGCTCTTTATTCTATCTGCTCCAATCAACAAGTGAATTGGGAAAAATTATTTTGGATGAATTTCAAGACATCACAATCCGGAGAAAATATACGAACCATTCATTATGGTGCTTATATTATGTGCATCCTCCTCAATGTCGGTGTACCAATGCTCGATTTCGATTTTACAACTATTAGTGAGTTAGGCACTGAAACTTTAGGATTGATGGGTCTTCCACCGTGGCCACCTCCTCAACAAATCATCTCCTTTCATTAATGGTCTCAAAATATTCAATAAGGTACTCCTCAAGCTCGAGACATTAGTATTGCTTCTTCTTCTCATACTCAACATGAAGTAGAAGAAGAGGATGATAACACCATTCAAGAAATTGGCCCGGAAACTTCTTCAAGACAAGCCATCATCACTCTCTCCCAAAATCGATCAAAGATTCATCGGAACATTAAGGAACTTAAGAAGAAGACGGAAAGAAAATTCAACTCTATCAAAGGCTTTCTCAATAAAATATGGAATCTAATTTCTTGTTCTGGTTCTTCATCCACTCAAGCTTACAACCCATCCCTATTTCAGTGGTCTTCCTCAAGCTCGAGTTCTAATCATAATGATCCGTCTATTTCAAGTCAATTTTAATTATCTATGTCTATTTTTTCAATTATGTTTGATTTGATTATGTTTTAACTTTGTTTGTCAAGTTGTATGAGAAATTTCTTAACTATTATTCCTATGGTTTCTTCATGTATTAAATACTCTACTTGCTGTAATGAGATAATCTATCTATTGTTATCTATGCCCTTTCTTTTTGTCAATGACAAAGGGGGAGAAATCTAAAAATTGTTTATATTGACAGGGGAGTAACAATATTATAAATATTTATTATTGATTATATAGTTTTCATCATCAAAAAGGGAGAGAATGTCGGAATCTCGATTTTGATTATGACAAGCTATATAAAATATTCTATGTATACTAATCATTTTGCAGGAGATTTGTTGCAGATGCGTTTTCAGTCATTTTAAAGCTGAAGTATGGTGTGTCTAGAGTCTATACTTTCTTAAAAATTTGTTAAAATCTCTCCTGAAACGATATATATAAAAACATGCACACACATGCACAAAGGTCTGAATTTAGACGTTTGAAATCATTCATTGAGACGTCTGAATGCTGAAACCTGAATATTGTTTCACAATATTTAGACGTCTAAATTTAGTCAAATTTTCCTAAAAGCTTGCTGTTTGTGTTTCAATCTAATTCAGAAGTCTGAAATTTTTAATTCAGACGACAGAATATTTCCAACTGCTATTTTCTTGAAAAGTCGCTTCTCTTTACCGAAGGGAAACGCTTTCAAAATCAATGGTTGCACCTGTTCTTTTCAATGTAACTTTTCATCTATAGTTGCAACTCTTTATACATTATAAATAGATTACAAAATTCAACAAACAATTCACCGAATTTACTTTTAGCATTCTTGAATTCTCATCTATGCTCAAGCTTTCAAACTGCACTAAAATTGCATACATACTTCGATCATTGATCACTTTATCTTCCACAATTCTCAAAGCATATCACACTATATATCATAAAGGAGAAGATTATAGGAAGATTGTACTTAATTGACTTATCAGTGTTATTTAAGAATACACTAAAGTCAGATACATTTGTTATTTCTAAAGAAGTCATGTTTGGTTGCTCAGGTAGTTGAAGTCCTATTCGGTTGCTTAGGCGGGTGAAGTCCTATTCGGTTTCTCAAGCGGAGTAAACCTATTCCTCCAGATTAAGTGAGGGTTGTGTTAGTAAAATTCCAGAAGGAGTTTAGGACTGGACGTAGGACGGTGCTTCGAACCAGTATAAAAACCTCTGGTGTCATTTACTTTACTGCATTCACTGTTTATTTACTTATTCTTCACATTAGTTTATCCATATTACTCGATCCTATAGCATAGCTTCTTTTCATTCTTCAAGTTCAGAAACTTTTAGTCATACAAGGGGACAAATGAATTATTAAGTGTACCCTACACTCAAAAGCCTTAGATAATTACATAATAGATTATTTATACATCCCTATACCGTTAGAAGTATCTTTTCCCAACATCCCATCAGCCAAAACAACCAAGAATTTCAAATATCATTTAAGTTTATTCTTATTAATTTCCATACACATCATTGTTTACTTTTTGTTTATTTTCATTCATTCATATAATATCTTCTTTTCCATTTATTTACATTCACTTACTTACATAAGTTATTTCCATTCAATTATTTATATCATCCTTAGATAAATTCTTAAAATATTATGTAAATTTCTTTGCAATTTTTAATATTCCATTATTATTTACTTTGATTTCCTTTTTATCAATATTCATTTGTGAATCAACTCATACGTATATTTTTAACTATTTCCACATTTATTTCTTTCATATATACTATTATTGACTATTAAATCTATATTTGGATCATTTCACATTTTCTGAAGTTATAATCATTTAATTAATATATATTCACTTTTACTACTCATTTTAATTATAGATAACTTCAAGCATTAACTTAAATTTATAATATTCTTATACATCTTAATTCTTTATTTATAAACATAATTCCATCGAACACTTTCATTACTTAAGTTTTACTTGTATATAATCTATTACATATTCCTATTCAAAATTACAACTTTTAAGCATTTCCCGTAAGTTTTATATATGTTTTAGGAATGTAATTGAATGTCATACAAGTTTATCTTATTCATTTTAGTTAACAAAATGCTCAATAATTACATCTTCTAAATTTTAATTACTCTTTAATTTATAAGTGACAACCTTCAATTTCTTTACATTTCATTAATCACTTAACTCTTAATTTCTTATTTTCATTTTAGAAGTTTACAATTATTAATATAGTCAAGATTTCATTCATTATAATAATTAAAATTTCTAATTTATAGAAACTTAAGAACTAAATACCGGACTCCATATTAAATCATTTAAAATAATACACACACACTCATAGCTTTTATTTATCCAATCATATTTAGAAACTAAAATTAGGGATTGTTTATCAAAGTAAATTTGTAGTAAAGCTACTATAGTGACCTTCCCACTTTGAAACTCGAAAATGAATGTTAATGATGCCTGCACTCATTACCGAAATTATTTTTTAATGACAGAAGACAGGAATATAGAAATTATTTCGCTTAAAAATTCTTTTAGAACTATTTCTTTTAAATTACTTTGAAAATATTTATATCCTAATATACTTCCAAATAATTTTAATATTATATTCCAAAATCCTTTGAAAACAAATTTCAAACCCCAGAACTTAAGTTCTTAAATTTCCAATTCTTATTTACTTTATTTGTAAATATTATTTTTCAACCAATCTCTACAATTAATAAAGATAATTCGTTCAACTAATTTACTTGGTGTCTTGTTGAAATTACAAAAATGCCCTTGCTTTCAATTTACATGTTTGCGTTCAAACAAAATATCAACGCATACATTAATACTAATAGTCCGCGTGCAAAGCATGGGTCCATACTAGTATTTATAAAATTCACTACCTAACGAACATATCACATACTAACTCCTATAACCATTTATAAAAATCATTCTTTTATATACAAAATATAATACTAGGTAAAATTTCATTTACCTATATTTCGAAAACAACATTATGTCGGTCTGCTCTATTAAGTGTTTAGAAATCCCTACCGATGCCATAACGTCCTATATACCGACCAAAATTTATGGATACTAAACAGAACAATGTGCACAATATAAAAACATTTTTATAACACAAACAAATACGCTCTCTTATATATATATACATACACAATCAAACTCATTATAGGGTATTTCTAACCTAAATCTTATGAGTCAAACCCTACAAAGCTTAGGTCATCGCTGAACCTGACTCTATACCAAATGTAGTGACCCAACTTTTAGGACGATTCAAATCGATAATAAACCACACATGTCGAACTCAAACCATTCAAAAGAGAGGATTATTATGGGATAAATAAGAAAATGAAGAGAAGGAATAAAAACAAAATACAGAATCCCGTAGCAGAATGGAAAAATATAATAAACAATTAATGAAGCTGTTTACAATAATATTTGATTACACCTTTACAATAAAGATTAGAGTTACATACAACAGAAATAAATAAATAATACAGCGGAATAACATGATGCAGTGGAGTACATATAATAAACAGTAGACAAATCTCCGTCTTCGTCTTCCAAAAATTAATTGGTCTTCGGTACACTGAAAAGCTCAGAGTGACCCAAGCTTAATATAGAGACAAAACATTTGACATAGAACTAAAAGATCTTATGTAAGTTAAATCAATGGTAAATAAATATGTGTGTAACGGCTTCAGAGGTGTTTTATGGGATTTTATATCTCATATCCAGTGTATAATGTGCATGCAATAACTTAGGAGGTGTTCGAGATTCCATCTCCTAAGGATCTGTTAAACTATCTACTATGTAGTAATATGCGCTATTATAATATGTCCATCAGTAAAGTATTAAAATAGCATTAAGGCGTTACCCATATCCCCATTAACACATTTTTATACAAATGTCGTAGTCTATTCAAATACTGTAAATTCCATCATAAACTGGTGGGTTATCAGGGAGCACTCTATAAGTACGATACAAACCAAACTCATAATAGGCATGATAAGGCATATGATAAGGCACGAAAGGCAATGCCAGTGTAGAATTCTACCGTTTGTAAAACCGGGTTGGTGGTAACGCATAGCAGCTACTACCGTCTACCTCGAAACACACTCGCATAATCAAATCGAGAGGTGGCCACTAAATCAATCGCAAAGCAATAAATATGGTATCAAAAAATATGTCCCATTGGAGGTGTGACCTCACTTGGCCCAGGTATAGCTCCTATTTTAGTCACATCAAGTTGACTCGAGGGAGTCAGAGCTACGTTAATACCTCATATAGAATCGTTCGCAAACCATCCAACTTCATTCTGGAATCTCCACCATGTGCACATTTGCTAAAATGGTTTTCGGTATTGGCAAAGAGTATGACAATATCTGATGCCGATCTCTTTAACAACCAAACTCTTATTACACACCAAATGGTTCTTTTACATTTCCAAAACCATTTCTTATTGATATCAAAATATCATATTCTCAAAAATCATATCATTTTCGAAATCATATTCACTTTCAAAATCATATTTTCAAAATAGACTAAACCCTCATTTCAAAATCATCATATTTACTCAGGACATGTCATTTCACTAGAAAATATCATTTCAAATTCCAACTTGGGTTATAACATCATTTAACCATATTCACTTTAAATCCAGGATTTAATCTTAAACTATTCAACCTTGCACAGCTTGAATTTTTAAAAATAGTTTAGATAGTCATAATTAGTTTAAATAGTTTAAAATAGCTAAAATACTTTAATATAGTTTAAAATGGTTTTAAATAGTTTAAAATAGATTAAAATATTTTAAATATTTTAAAATAGATTAAAACAGTTTAATATAATCTAAATAGTTTAAAATAGATTAAAATAGAATAAAATATTTTAAAATAGATTAAAATTGTTTAAATATAAGATGGTTTGATTATTGGAAATGGTTTATATAGTAAATAGTTTTAAAAAAATATAAATAAATCAGAAATTTAAAATGATATATCTTTAACAGTTTATATTAAAATAATTAATTTGAAATTAATATTAAATTAAACAATTTCTTTCATTTTAACAAATCTGGGCCATATCTCGCTTTCAAATCAACAAAACTCAATTTTTACCTCTAAATTCAGATTCTCAAGAAACCATTTAAATCTTTGTCGATTTCAAATCCATGTATGGACTATCAATTTAAGCTACTCAAAATTCAATAGGTTTCAAAGTTAAATATTCAAACGTTTATAATGACTCAATTTCGATAAATTTCATTTGTACTTCAATTTAAAATTTAAAATTTAAATTTAAATTTTTTAAACAATTAATTTAAAGCTAATTCCAATTTCAACATTTAAAGCTTGGATTGTCGAAGATAATTTAGGTTATATAAATCGAGTTTAATTTCAAGATATCACTTAACTGAATTCAAAATTTAAGGATTTGAAAATCAATTAATTTAACCAATCCGGCGTCCGTACATAGTTTTCTACCCTATGGTCAAGTGATACGAATATATATCACTTCAACCCGTAATAATTTAAATTTACGAGTATATATATCATTTCAAACCGCAATCCCGAATTAAAATTCAAAATCTATAAAATTGCACAAGTCTATCATTTCAATCCATAACTATTTTTCTCTATTTATAAGATCGTTCGGGTATGTATCATTTCAACGCATAGTGATTTTCATAACAAAAACTAAGGGAATTCGCAGTGTGATACCAACATATAAAATAACATGCATCCAATCATCCAAATATCAACAATTAAACATCCATCACAATCGTCATTCAAATCAATAAATAAATAACAACAATTGACTGATTATCATTAATAGGTATCAACTGGAAAATTAAAAATTCAACATTAAATTAAATGGCAATTATACAACAAAAGTCAGATTTAACTGGAATGTCAATTTAACTGTATCAAATAGTAATCAATCAACTTCTAATCCCATCATAAATTCAATTTAACCAACATAAAACAATTTAGTAGTTGTGAGTGGGTTAAAACACTCACCTTTGATTTTCAATCATTTTAAAATCCAATTCGAGCTCAAAAAACTAACGTTTCAAAATGCATCCAGACCAGTTTCATAATGTCAGAAATTTCAATACTATCCCAATGGAACAAACCGCCCGTGAGTTCGAGCTTATATGAGAAAGTTGTTAGGATTTGAAGGTATGAAATTAAAATTTTAAATTAAAATAAAACAAAATGGGCAAAAACTTTCTCACCTATCAACCCTAGCCACAGAAGTCGCACACGCACGATGAACTACGGCGCCGCCACCTTCCATTTGATATCGCCACAACGCTGATCAATTTCCACCAAATCGAACATTGCCATTTGCTGCGCCTGATCGAGCCGCTCCTCCACCCCATGTGCACGTCGTGCCGCCCCAATCACCTCCGTACGAGACTCATGTGCACCACCTTTTGTCCAAGAATCTAGCAAAATTGGTTACTATTTGGACAAATTAACCACACAATGTTGCGCTGCTCAACGTCCTCTACCCATTGGTCACCTCCGATCGTCCTACGGTCGACAATCCACCCTTGGATCGAAAACCCTAGAAATAGACAGCTGAGAAAGAGCGTTGATGTTTGTCCAAACGATGATTCAAATTGAAAAATGAATTGTTGAAGTAGATTGCGCTCGTCAAGAGCTTTTCAACGATATATCATGTGACATGGTTTGAGGAGTTTGAAGTTTGAAATTGATTTTGATTTGAAATTTGCTTTTGGGAATTAGGGTTTCTACCATTTAAGAAGGAGGAACAGACAAGTAGAATTTTATGTACAAAAATAAGAAACAAAAACACTGTAGGATTTATAATAGCCTATATACAGGCAAAGGTAGATGAGAACGAATGGATAGATCGAATCGGGTCGAAACGATAACGACGACCCAAAAAACCCGTTTCGTTCTCGAAACGGAAGTAGGTCATCCCATATATTAAAATATATATTTTAAACTCAATGGAACTAGTTTCAAATCCAAATTCTATTGTATATAAAAGTTAGCTTAAAATCAACTTATTTTAATTGAATTTATTAAATTGATTTCTATGCGTTTTGATCCCGCACGATCAAAGGACAAGTCTGATCGCTACGAAACTTAAAATCCTACGATAATTCACTGTTATGGATACGATGAAACTAGTTTCGTTCAAATCCGTGAAAATGACCAAAATGGCTAATTTTCACGTTAATTAAACAAATTGTTATTAGATAAATTAATCACCTTTTAAATTTTAAATTTAAATTAAACAATTTTCATCATTTTGATTACATAGAAATCTAAAATGTTTTACAATAAATTTTTCCATGTTAAATCCAATATTTAAATATTACATAAATTTCAAAATCCAATTGCCATTGTAATAAAATTCTAATCAATTATATTTTAATTTCAATCAAATTCCTTTATTTTGATTCTAACTCTTATTATTGGATCAACTATTACATTGTGAGTAAAATTAACATTAGTTTACATTTTATTACATTCATATTTTACAGTTATCATCTTTTACCGTATTGGTTATAATATTTCAATTGTATTAACTCCATTGATCATCAATTTAATTCCTTATTTACAATTGTAACCAAATTAACTTTACGATTACTTCAATTGATTGAAATTACATTAAAATTATTATCAATTACATTAAATTAACATTATCACATTACTTTCTAGTTATTTTTCTCATTAATAAATAACAAATTTATTTTCTCAGAATATTAAGTTGCAAAATCTTAATTAATCTGTTTTTAATTATCGAAAATTACGGGTCGTTACAGAAATTAAATGATATATGCAATTTAGAAATATACTAATTTCTGATATTTATAGACCAAATTGTATTTTTCCTTGGGATTTTAGTTTTAATCTTATGTTAGAAGGTATTACTTTAAAAAAGTTTGCTTTATTACATACTAAGTTAGAACTTTACAATATTAATAAAGAGAAAGATATTAGAATTTGGTGTTGGGATAAAGATAATAAATATACTTCTCATTCATTTTATAGTTTTATAAATCTTTTAGGACTTAAGTTGAAAATATTTAAATATCTTTGGAAAGCTAGTGCACCACTAAAGCTAAAATTCATATATGGTTAATTTTACATGGGAAGCTGAATATTTAGAGTTAATAAAAATGTAAAATATTTTAGTAGATAAAAAGTGCTATTTTTGTAATAATAAATTAGAGAATATTAATCATTTATACTTTGATTGTAATATTACTGAATTTATTCTAGTGAGTGTCCTTAACATTTTTTATTTTTATATAAATTATAGTCAATTTAATTGTGAAATATAATGGAATGGTCTTAGATTTCATTATAAGGATCATAATTAGTATTTGCTTGACACTACTTTTATAATAATATGTTGGTATATTTGGTTTGAAAGGAACCTACATGCATTTAATAATTGTAGTACTGATTTAGAAAATTTAATTTATGCTATTTCTCGACTTAGTTTTAACTGGATTTCGAATCCTAGTTATAACTTAATAAGAATTCGATTTTTAAAGAGTTACTTGAAATTATCAAAATTCGGGTTGAATTTTTAACGTATAAAATAAATCTTAATAATAAAGGTAATGATAAAACATTAACTGTAGTCGACAACTCTGATATGGTTTCCCTTAAACCTCCATTTTTTATGACTTAGCGCTGCTTTCCTTTTATTATTTTCCTTATTTATCACTTTTTAAATGGTTATCTAGTTTTTGTTTCTTATCATCTGTTTATTTTTAGTTTAATTATATATGTATCTATATTAATATATACAGGTATGTGCATGTATTGTGTTTATTATTTTTAAGTTTCTTATTGGTTGTTTATGACTTTTGATATTCGTATATAAGTAAATAATCATTTATCATTCTAGTTGCTTGTCCTTTGTTTGATTCATTCTCGTTATTATAAAATGTTGGTTGTTCTTTGTCCTATATTATTTGTTTCAGCTTATTTTATTTTTTATGCATGTGTGTGTATGTATTGTTCTTACATATTTATGTCGTTCTTTGTGCAATATAGGTGTGGCTTCTGGATTAAATGGATTCTACCGATTTTGAAGGTTAGATGCTTTTTATTTGGCTGTATTTTCTATTATTGACCTTAGGCACTTAGGCTTTTGGTGGGCCTTTTATTTTCTTTTATTTGTATGGGGTTTTTTTACTACCTACTAGGCTTGCAGCATCTCTTTTTGTTAAAGTGTGGAATAAAATGACATGAGTGTTCTTGTCTTTATGAGGATCACACATTTCACTTAAATAAATATATAATAGTATAAGATTAAAAAAAAGCTATTACAAAACCATTAAGTTTGAAAAATTTTGTATGTATGTTGATGTAAATACTAGTGATATGTTGATATATAACGGCCAAAAAGCAAAAAAATTAAATTTCAAAATGAAAATAACTACCATCCATCCGTTCATTTAAAAAACTTTCTACTCTTATATATGCCAATTTTTTCCAGAAAACTCATTCATTATTTTATACTATACTCTATTTTAATGCTCAAACATATTTTTACAAATATATCTTCTCTACATCAGAAATTATGTGAAAATCTTAAACAAACACTTCAATCCTTTAAAGATATTTTCTTTTTGTCCAAAGAAATCAAAGGAACTTATAATTGAGTCAAGATGATTTCTTCCCTAAGCAAAGGCGTACCATCCAACTATCCAGAATGCAATGTTAACAAGGATAATGAAGATTGTGACGCCATTAAAGCAGATCCAATGTTTAAGTCCAATGGTTGGGTAGAAATTCCACGAAACATCTAGTTATTAGGTTTGTATTTAATATGTAAATATATAAATACTCTTAAGATTTGGTTTGAATGACTTGATGTGTGATTGGATTGAATTTAAATGGTTTGGATTATTTGTATGATTGATTTTGTTTGATTGAGTTGAAAATACTAAAATTGTATAGTTTGAAATTACATTAATATATTCTACTTTATCATATATTATCATGTTTAATATAGAATAATATCATTTATCATATATGTAACGACCCATAAATTTTTAATAATCTAAAATTGTTAATTTGATAAAATTTTGGTAATTTAATATAAAGAAAAATAAAATTTGTAATAAATTAAGGAAGGAATGTTAAAGTGGAAATTCATATTTTTATTCATAAGGTAATATAAAAGAATGAAACTTATCTGAATGAATTTATTTGAGAATTCAATCATAATAAATGTACACATTTAACAAATCTAATATAATTAAGAACAACTGTTAATACAAGGGAAAGAAATTAATTAAATCCATCAGGTCATTGCTTGGTTTCTTACCGTTTTCTACATGGCCTCTTTATTTCTTGCTTTAGCCACACAAACTCTTTTCCTAACCGTGTATTTCTCAATTGCAAATCATGTAAAAGAAGATTTATTTCTCATTTCAAAACTTCTCATTTTCATTTGCATTTAAGAATATAACAAATATACGTTTCTTCCTCCTTAACTTATGCATTTTCTGTTTCTTAGCATTTACTCTCACTTTGCTTACCATCCAAACCATCCATGTATCAACCCAAAATTTTTAATAAATGTTTTATTTATTTAATTTAGTTAATTTTGTTATTTAAAATATAAATTTTGGTGTGGATGAGAATTCCACACATGAAGTAATAAAATGTTTTCCGGAAATGTGAATTTTGTCAATATGGTCAAAATTTGACTCTTAAATTTAAAATTTTTAAAGTTTTAAAATTTGAATTTTATCTTTTATTTTGAAAGTAAATAAAATTTTAAGAATACTGCTTTTCGCTTCGTCGAAATCTGATTTATAATGTGAAAGTTATGCCTTTTTAACTATTGTGTGTAATTTGTTGTATTTAACAAAATTGTTTACCTTAAATTATATAAATAATATTTTATTTGGTCATGAAATGTTCTAATTTATGTTTTCAGGGGTAAAATAACTTGTTTTGTATATATTTTGGTTTTAAAACGTTTTAAAAAGTGTAATTGACATTTTCCAGTGTTAGTTGTATTTTGTTTACAAATTCTAATTTCCAACTTCAATTAATTTAAGAAATTCTTTATTTATTTTTATATTTTTCTTAAGAACTTATTTTATTCTAATTCTCACTTTATTTTGTTTCTCAAAGATTTATTTTAAACCATTTTTAAGAAGATTTGTAAATTCCCAAAGTTGAGTGGATTGCGTTTGCAATTTTCTTAAGCTAGTTTCAATAAATTAAGCTATTTTCTTTATTTATCTCTCTATTTTCCTAAAATATAATTATTTATTTTCTTTTTCACTTTATTTCAGTTTTTTTTGTTTTGTTCACCATTTTTTATTTGTTTTAAAGTGTGGTAGAAATTTTTCCAAAGCTAGTGGTATTGTGTGTAAATTTTTAAACCTTGTTTCAATTTAATAAACTATTTCTTTAATTCTTTTCCTTTTTTTTTTTGAAATCATTTATTTATTTCCTACCTTAAATTATTCCTCAAAATCCATAGCCTTTCCTCACATGTAGCCTATCAATTCACGTGAAGATAGGAAGATTTCTCATTTTTCACTTATTCTTTTTATTAAATAGGAATCAAATCCCCACATTTTCTCTACCGTTTTAAAAATTGATTGCTTGACCGTTTCTTCCACTTGATTGCCGTGAGTTTTCTCACTTTATTTTTATCACACATAAACATCTCCTCTCATTTTTATTTCTCAAGGCTTGGAATATGGTAATGGCCTCCTCCTTTTTTTCTACTTTTTTCTTCTTCCAAACTTTTATTTAAACTGTATATATTTGTACAACATTTTGTTCCACTTTTGTTTCTTTTAAAATCGGTTATATACTTTTTTAAATTAAGCAATAAATATTGTGTAAAAAGAAATAAAATTTTATGTTCTTTTATACGTATATACACCAGTTTCTTTGTTAAATGATAAATAAATAAAATGAATGTAAACAAATCAAATTTTAAATTTAGTAATAAATAGTGGAAATAAGCTATTTAATTACACGTTTTAATTTGTACATTTATATCCGTTTTGTTTAATTTAGTTGGCGTGTAAATGGTACGCTATTTAATGAAATATCCATTAGCGTTACTAAATATATTTACTAAATGAATAAGAAACGTATAAATAAACTACGTTACTTTTGTTATAAATTTGGGCATAATTTGGACGTATGTTTCGTTTATTTATTGCATCTATAGTACACACTCCTAAATTTCTTACCTCAGCTAATAAAAATCATTTATCAACCATGCCTTTTCTAAACCGTTGCCTCCTTATACTTAATAGGAATGAATGCATTTGTTTCTCTCTAGCCGTTCAAAATCAATTTAAAGATTGCTTGAAATTTCACGTGTAAACTTCTGCTCGTTCTTTTGCTTCAATTGTTTTAATTGGTATATAATATTTGATTTCTCTTAGCCGTTACAAAAGCAATTACTTCTTGCCATTTTCTTTCACCTAAATATACACACTCATTTATCTCTTACCTCAGCAATTAAACAAAACAAATCAGCCGTGTATTTGTTAGAAGAAGAATTAAATCCTTGCTTAATTCATGTACAAACTTTTCTAGACTTTCCTTTTGCCTCTTCTGTTTGATAGAAGAGAAATCCTTTATTTCCTTAACGTTCAAATATCTTTATTTCTTGCGTTTCTTTAATTAATTTATCAAACACAATTACCTCTTATAAACTCAAACATCACACACAAAAATTTCCTGACCATTTCTAAATCCCTTCTTGCCTCTTACGTGAAAAAAATTTCTACTTTCCTTTCCTTCATTTTCTTTAATAGGAATAAAATTATTTGATTTCTACACGACCGTTTAATAATTTATTGCTTGCCCTGAATTCACATGTAAACGTTATACACTTTCCTTTTTTCTTCAATTGTTTTAAATTGGTATGAAATCCTTGAATTCGCATAGCCCTCTAAAATCAATTATTGCATGCCGTTTTCTCCACTCAATCAACGCAAGTTTCTTTTAAATACTAAACACGTTCACATAATTCCATCACCACCTCAATTGTCTTCTATTTCTTCGCGTGTGGAAGTTTGCTCATCAGGTAATGGTTGCCAAATATTTTCTTGCTTTCTTTTATTTCTTTTGCTTCTTGATTTGTTTTCTTGTTTCCACTATTTTGTCTTCTCTAAGTGGCGAAGGGCTGAGTCACTTGTGTTCACGTCATTCTTTTTCAAATCTTAGTTCCAGTTTGCTTTATATAAATTTGATGATCGTATTTAAAATTCACGTAATTAGTTTATTCGTTTGTGTTTCAAGAATCTGAATTTGATCGTCGCTTCTGCTAAATTTGATCGTGCCTTCTGTACGCTTTTTCGGTGTGGATATCGTTGTTTTGAATAGAATCTTCAGCGGCGTAAAGTTGAGTATTCACGCTTGACAAACATACTAATAGAATCGTAAATTAATAACAAGTGAAATTGTAGAATAATTACGGTGTATTTTACTTGTCTGTGATATAAATTTTATGATGTTAAAACCCTGTTATAAAAATTTTCACATCATCCGTTATTGTATATGCTGTTATATTTATGCTGTTATAATATTTATTTATTTACTGTTCATCACACTGCAAATTCCCTATAGAGTAGAAATCGTTATGGACTGAAATGATAGGCCTGAACGATATTTATTTATTTAATTATATATTATTTATTTATTTAACTTGGGATTACGGGTTTGAAACGATAGAACCCGGATTTTCTTTGTAAATTATGGATTGAAATGATATATTATCCGTATCACTTGACCTAGGTTAGAAAATATTATATAGACCCATGGTTATTTTATATATATTTTTTGGAAATATTAAGTATTTTAAATATATATATTTTGATATTTTGATTTAAATTGGGTTAAAAATTATTGTTAGTAGTTTTATACAAGTTAAATATATAAATAAATAAATAGTTAAGTTGGAATTTGAAGTATAAAATTTATTGGGAAATTTGGATGGAATTTAAGCTAAGTATGTAAATATAATAAATTTTGATATAAATTGGAATTTGAATAAATTAATAAGGTGTTATTGAATTTTCTATGAATTTAATAGTTAAATAAATAAATGCTTAAACATAAAATTTGAAATATATCTTAATTTAGAAGTGGAAGTTTGTTTTAAGAATAAAAGGTAAGTTAAGAAATAAAGAGGGAATTTAGTTATATTGTGAAATGGTAATTAAACTAAATGGTTAAGTAAACTTTGAATATAGAAAAATATAGAAAATTGGGTATGTAACTTTAATAAGTGAAGCCTTGAGAGGTTGATATTTATTAGTGGAATTTACTTTATAAATATCATAAATTTTGGGTAAATTTAAATGACTATTTCAAATGGAAAATATGATTTTATAAGTTAAATTGGTTTTAAATTAAAGTTTAATTGTTGATGAATTTATATTGAAGTCTTAAGTTAATTTACTTAAAATCTGTTGTAAGGGATATTACCGCACCTTCGTGAGTGCCGTAGTTGATGCAAATAAAGACTAAATTAATTAAGGGCTACTATAGTACTTGGTAAGTGCCGTGGTCGTGAAATTTAAATCTAAAATCGAATAAATAAAAAGGTTACACTAACACTTGTTAAGTTTTGCAGTGGCAAAAACTGAGATTTTGGACATTTGATTTGTAAATATAATAACTTCATTTTTAAAGTTAAAGGGTAGTATGTTGATTTAATATTAACTATTTTGAAAATTATAACCACGGGTAATAATAATGTTGGTTGTTAAAGAGACTGGAATCGGATATGGGCATACTCTCTGTCGATACCGAAAACCACTTTGACAACTGTGAACGCGGTGGAGATTCCAAAATAAAGTAGGATGGTGGTGACGTTCTATTGAGTTATGTGCGTGGACCCGACTCTCGTGAGTTGGCATAAGGTGGCTAAAATAGGAGCGACCGATGGGCTAAGGAGGTAGCACCTCTTATCGGACGCATTTCTTCGCATGACATTCTATTACTTTGTGATTGTTTGGTGCGCACCTTGATTTGGGAGTGTTGTTCGGGGTGGGCGGTAGTAGCTGCTACGTGCTACCACCGGTCCGGAAGCGTAATTGGTATATCTACCCTGTCATTGCCTAGTTGTGCCGTGTCACCTACCCTAGCAAGCCTTACACGATTTTGGTTTTGTACCATACCTATGGAGTGCCCTCTGACGATGCCCAGTACGGGGGAGATTACGGTACTGTATAGACTATGGGAATATATTATGTGTTAAGGGGAATATTGGGTCACTCCTTAACGCTATTTTAAAGTAAGTTTATTTTAATTATAGACATTATTATAATAGCGAAATATTACTACATAGTAAATAGTTTAACGGATCCTTAGAGGATGAGCAGTCCCAAGCGTTCTTTATGTTACTTGTCTTTATATTACAGTTCACTTGAATTAGCTTACACTGTATATGTATGCATGTCCTGACTCGAGTGTTTATGTTTATTTTACGCTCAGGTCAGCCTGAATATCAGTTCGGACTTCATTTCCTGGAGCCAGGACCTCTGAAGATCACCTTTTCGAGCTGCTGTCTATTTCCTATTCAGTCTTTTATCTTAACATATGTAATGTAGACAAATAAATTTGGGATTTTCTGTGGTTGATTCAAACTATATTGGTTTTAAGACTATGTAATTTATACTTATTTGAAGACTATGTGATAGTGGCTTCATGAACCACTAAGTTATTTTTGATTCCACTGTGAGTATTCTGATTTCTATGACCTGTGATTATTTTTTTACTGTATATTCTGAGATTTGCCAAATTTTATTTACAATGCGGTATTTTGAACAATCCTAGTCCAACATGTGCAGATGCGAATGGTTGAAAATACCGGGTCGTTACTTTTGGTATTAGAGCTTTGGCTCTAGGCAAAACTTAGCATGTATGGTAAATTTGATTTACAGAATCACTATCATTTGAGCTTGAATCTCTTCTTTTTGATTCGATTTCCTTTGAATTTTGGAACGTTCCCTACGGTTCCAAAGTTCATTCGTGTCCCTCACTATTCATCTTCTTTCGATTCTGGAGTATCCCATAACTCCACTTCGGATGATCTTTATAGTGAATTAGTGGTCTCTCCAATATTCTAATAAAGGGGTGAAACTCCTTTACAATTAGCATTGATTCACCAGAGATTTGTATTTATCCTCAGTTTAGATGCTAGTATCTTTGGTTATTCCAAACTCTATCTCTTCAGATCGAATGTAGATTTACCCCAGAAAATCCACATTGATCTTATTCTTTAAGTCACGATTTACCCGGTTAAGGTTGACCGCGATTTATATAAACTTGTCCAGTTCCTTATTTTGTTATTTAATCTTCAGATCTTCTCACTCCAACTCATCTTTAAATCAAAATTCTCCTTGATTTGAGTCCATCAAATTTGAATCTCTAAAATATGACTTGATTTATAATATATAGATACATGATTTAAATTTGATTTGACATATTATGTACATATATTTATTTATCTCTAATTAGTTTGAAGGGAATCAGAAATTTAATTCTTAAATTTTTTCTTGAGGAATAATTTCAATTATAAAAAGAAAATCAAATTTTTGAATAAATGATTCAAACTTGAGATATTGAATTTGAAAGTTTTATTTGTATAATACTCAATTGCATTTCAGTATAACTTACCTTGATTTTTAGAAGTTAACAATGTAATTGGATAATATACAATATAAAAAGATTTTATAAATAAAATTTTAGTGGTTATGATAAATGTTATACACTTAAATTCTAGTTATAAAAAAGATTAACAGAGGTAAATAGAATAAAAGGGTAATGGAATAATTTACAATATAAAATGATGTTAAAGGAACTAAGAATAAATTTAAGCAGTTGTAATAAGTGTAAATTTATTTAACATAGATGATAAAAATATATTGAGAGAAATAAATTTAATTATAATTAGGAATAAAGAAGAAATTAATTTATTAAACATATTTTGAGTATAACAAATGATTTTCAAACTTATGATTTTAGAAACTTTTATTTTAAGATAATTGGAAGATGAAGTAATGAAATTTTAAATAGTTAAATTTAACTTAAGTAAAATTAAATAGATGAAATCAATTATTAATTTAAAATTGAATTTGTATGGTTTAGATTAATGATTCTATTTTGAGTTTCAATTTAGTTTTCTTTCAGGTTGTTTCAATTCCCCTACCTTCTTCCTTTTCGAGGACGAAAAGTTTTGAGTGGGGGAGAGTGTAACGATCCATAAATTTTTAATAATTTAAAATCGTTAAATTGATAAAATTTTGGTAATTTAATATGAAGAAAAATAATTTCTGCAATAAAATAAGGAAGGAATGTTAAAATGGAAATGTATATTTTATTCATAAGGTAATACAAAATAATGAAACTTATTGGAATGAATTTATTTGAGGATTCAATCATAATAAATGTACACATTTAACAAATTCAATATAATTGAGAACAACTGTTAATACAAAGGAAGAAATTAATTAAATCCATCAGGTCATTGCTTGATTTCTTGCCTTTTTCTACATGGCCTCTTTATTTCTTGCTTTAGCCACACAAAATCTTTTCCTAGTCGTGTATTTATCAATTGCAAATCATGTACAAGAAGATTTATTTCTCATTTCAAAACTTCTCATTTTCATTTGCATTTAAGATTAAACATACATATGTTTCTTTCTCCTTAACTTATGCCTTTTCTGTTTCTTAGCATTTACTCTCACTTTGCTTGCCATCCAAACCATCTATGTATCAACCCAAAAATTTTAATAAATTTTTTATTTATTTAACTTAGATAATTTTGTTATTTAAAATATAAATTTTGGTGTGGATTAGAATTCCACACATGAATTAATAGAATATTTTCCGAAAATGTGAATTTTGTCAATATGGTCAAACTTTGACTTTTAAATTTAAAATTTTAAAATTTGAAATTTTGAATGTTATCTTTTATTTTGAAAGTAAATAAAATTTTAAGAATACTGCTTTTCGCTTCGTCGAAATCTGATTTATAACGTGAAAATTATGCCTTTTTAACTATTATGTGTAATTTGATGTATTTAACAAAATTGTTTACTTTAAATTATATAAATAATATTTTATTTGGTCATGTAATGTTCTAATTTACGTTTTCAGGGGTAAAATGACTTGTTTTGTATATATTTTGGTTTTAAAACATTTTAAAAAGTGTAATTGACATTTTCCGGTGTGTGTTGGATTTTGTTTACAAATTCTAATTTCCAATTTCAATTAATTTAAGAAATTCTTTATTTATTTTTACATTTTTCTTAAGAACTTATTTTTTCTCATTCTCACTTTATTTTGTTTCTCAAAGATTTATTTTAAACCATTTTTAAGAAGAGTTGTAAATTCCCAAAGTTAAGTGGATTGTGTTTGCAATTTGCTTAAGCTAGTTTCAATAAATTAAGCTATTTTCTTTATTTATCTTTCTATTTTCCTAAAATATAATTATTTATTTTCTTTTTTACTTTATTTCAGTTTGTCTTATTTTATTCGCTGATTTTTATTTATTTTAAAGTGTGGTAGAAATTTTTCCAAAGCTAGTGGTATTGTGTGTAAATTTTTAAGTCTTGTTTCAATTTAATTAACTATTTCTTTAATTCTTTTCCATTTTTTTCTTGAAATCATTTATTTATTTCCTACCTTAACTTATTCCTCAAAATCCATAGTCGTTCCTTACATGTAGCCTATCAATTCACGTGAATATAGGAAGAGTTCTCATTTTCCACTTATTCTTTTTATTAAATAGGAATCAAATCCCCTCATTTTCTCTGCGGTTTTAAAAATTGATTGCTTGACCATTTCTTCCATTTGATTACCGTGAGTTTTTCACTTTATTTCTCATGCATAAACATCTCCTCTCATTTTTATTTCTCAAGGCTAGGAATATGGTAATGGTCTCCTCCTTTTTTTCTAATTTTTTCTTCTTCCAAACTTTTATTTAAACTGTATATATTTGTACAATATTTTGTTCCACTTTTGTTTCTTTTAAAATTGGTTATATACTTTTTTTAAATTAAGTAGTAAATATTGTGTAAAAAGAAATAAAATTTTACGTTCTTTTATACATATATACATAAGTTTCTTTGTTAAATGATAAATAAATCAAATGAATATAAACAAATCAAACTTTAAATTTAGTAATAAATAGTGTATATAAGCTATTTAATTACACGTTTTAATTTGTATGTATATATCCATTTTGTTTAATTTAGTTGGCATGTAAATGGTAAGCTATTTGATGAAATATCCGTTAGCGTATATTTTACTAAATATATTTACTAAATGAATAAGAAATGTATAAATAAAATATGTTACTTTTGTTATAAATTTGGGCATAATTTGGACATACGTTTCGTTTATTTATTGCATCTATAGTACACATTCCTAAATTTCTTACCTAAGCTAATAAAAATCATTTATCAACCGTGCCTTTTCTAAAGGAAATAAATTTAAAATCTTGCCACGAAATTCACATGTTTTAATTTCTCCTATCCACTTTCCGCTGCCTCCATATACTTAATAGGAATGAATGCATTTATTTTTCTCTAGCCATTCAAAATCAATTTAAAGATTACTTGAAATTTCAAGTGTAAACTTCTACACGTTCCTTTTGCTTTAATTGTTCTAATTGGTATATGATATTTGATTTCTCTTAGCCGTTACAAAAGCAATTACTTATTTCCATTTTCTTTCACCAAAATATACGCACTCATTTATCTCTTACCTCAGCAATTAAACAAAACAAATCAGCCGTGTATTCGTTAGAAGAAGAATTAAAACCTTTCTTAATTCATGTACAAACTTTTCTATAATTTCCTTTTGCCTCTTCTGTTTGATAGAAGCGAAATTCTTTATTTCCTTATCATTCAAATATCTTTATTTCTCGCGTTTCTTTAACTAATTTATCAAACGCAATTACCTCTTATAAACTCAAACATCACACACAAAAATTTCCTGACCATTTCAAAATCCCTTCTTGTCTTTTACGTGAATTTTTTTCTACTTTCCTTTCCTTCATTTGCTTTAATAGGAATAAAATTATTTGATTTCTACCTGACCATTTAAAAATTTATTGCTTGCCTTGAATTCACGTGTAAACATTATAACTTTCCCTTTGTCTTCAATTGTTTTAAATTGGTATGAAATTCTTGAATTCGCAAAGCCCTCTAAATTTAATTTTTGCATGCCGTTTTCTCCGCTCAATCAAAGCAAGTTTCTTTTAAATACTAAACACGTTCACATAATTCCATCACCACCTCAATTGTCTTCTATTTCTTCGCGTGTGGAAGTTTGCTCATCAGGTAATGCCTGCCAAATATTTTCTTGCTTTCTTTTATTTCTTTTGCTTCTTGCTTTGTTTTCTTGTTTCCACTATTTTGTCTTCTCCAAGTGGTGAAGGGCTGAGTCACTTGTGTTCATGTCATTCTTTATCAAATCTTAGTTCCAGTTTGCTTTATATAAATTTGATGATCGTATTTAAAATTTGCGTAATTAGTTTATTCGTTTGTGTTTCAACAATTTGAATCTGATCGTCGCCTCTGCTAAAATTTGATCGTCCCGCCTATGTGCTTTTTCAGTGTGGATATCGTTGTTTTGAATAGAATCTTCAGCGGCATAAAGGTGACTATTCACACTTGACAAACTACTTATAGAATTGTAAATTAATAACAAGTGAAATTGTAGAATAATTACAGTATATTTTACTTGTCTGTGATATAAATTTTATGATGTTAAAACCCTGTTATAAAAAAATTCACATCATCCGTTATTGTATATGCTGTTATATTTATGTTGTTATAATATTTATCTATTTACAATTTATCACACTGCAAGTTCCCTGTAGAGTAGGAATCGTTATGGGCTGAAATGATAGGCCTGAATGATATTTATTTATTATTTATTTATTTAACTTCGGATTGCAGGTTTGAAATGATAGAACCCAGATTTTCTTTGTAAATTATGGATTGAAATGATATATTATCCGTATCACTTGACCTAGGTTAGAAAATATTATACAGACCCGTGGTTATTTTATATATTTTTCTGTAAATATTAAGTATTTTAAATGTATATATTTTAATATTTTGATTTAAATTGGGTTAAAAATGATTGTTAGTAGTTTTGTACAAGTTAAATAAATAAATAAATAAATGGTTAAGTTGGAATTTGAAGTATAATTTTTTTGGAAATTTGGATGGAATTCAAGTTAAGTATGTAAATATAATAAATTTTGATATAAATTGGAATTTGAATAAAGTAATAAGGTGTTATTGAATTTTCTATGAATTTAATAGTTAAATAAATAAATACTTAAACATAAAATTTGAAATATATCTTAATTTAGAAATGGATGTTTGTTTTAAGAATAAATGGTAAGTTAAGAAATAAGGAGGGAATTTAGTTATATCGTGAAATGCTAATTAAACTAAATGGTTAAGTAAACTTTGAATATAGAAAAATATAGAAAATTGGGTATGTAACTTTAATAAGTGAAGCCTTGAAAGGTTGATATTTATTAGTGGAATTTACTTTATAAATATCATAAATTTTGGGTAAATTTAAACGACTATTTCAAAATATGATTTTATAAGTTAAATTAGTTTAAAATTAAAGTTTAATTATTAATAAATTTATATTGAAGTCTGAAGTTAATTTACTTAAAATCTATTGTAAGGGATATTACCGCACTTCGTAAGTGTCGTAGTTGATGCAAATAAAGACTAAATTAATTAAGGGGTACTGTAGTACTTGGTAAGTGCTGTGGTCACGAAATTTAAATCTAAACCCGAATAAATAAAAAAGTTATAGTAACACTTGTTAAGTATTGCAGTGGCTAAAATTGAGAGTTTGGACATTTGATTTGTAAATATAATAACTTCATTTCTAAAGTTAAAGGGTAGTATGTTGATTTAATATTAACTATTTTGAAAATTATAACCACGGGTAATAATAACGTTGGTTGTTAATGAGATCGGGATCGGATATGGGCATACTCTCTGTCGATACGAAAAACCATTTTGACAACTATGAACGCGGTGGAGATTCCAGAATGAAGTAGGATGGTGGTGACGTTCTATTGAGGTATGTACGTGGACCCGACTCCCGTGAGTCGGCATAAGGTGGCTAAAACAGGAGCGATCGACGGGCAAAGGAGGTAGCACCTCTTATCGGACGCACTTCTTCGTATGCCATTCTATTACTCTGTGATTGTTTGGTGCGCACCATGATTTCGGAGTGTTGTTCGAGGTGGGCGGTAGTAGCTGCTACGCGCTACACCGGTCCGGAAGCGTAATTGGTATATCTACCCTGGCATTCCAGGTCATGCCGTGTCACTTCGTCTAGCGAGCCTTATACGATTTTGGTTTTGTACCATACCTATGGGGTGCCCTCTGACGACGCTCAGTACGGAGGAGATTACGGTACTGTATAGACTATGCGAATATATTATATGTTAAGGGGAATATTGGGTCACTCCTTATCGCTATTTTAAAGTAAGTTTAATTTAATTATAGACATTATTATAATAGCGAAATATTACTACATAGTAAATAGTTTAACGGATCCTTAGAGGATGGGCAGTCCCAAGCATCCTTTAAGTTACTTGTCTTTATATTACAGTTCACTTGAATTAGCTTACACTGTATAAGTATGTATGTCCTGACTCGAGTGTTTATGTTTATTTTACGCTCGGGTCAGCCTGAGTATCAGTTCGGACTTCATTTCCTGGAGTTAGGACCTCTGAAGATCACCTTTTCGAGCTGCTGTTTATTTCCTATTCAGTCTTTTATCTTAACCTATGTAATGGAGACAAATAAATATGGGATATTCCGTGGTTGATTCAAACTATATTGGTTTTAACACTATGTAATTTATACTTATTTTGAGACTATGTGATAGTGGCTTCATGAACCACTAAGTTATTTTTTATTCCGCTACGAGTATTCTGATTTCTGTGAACTGTGATTATTTATTTACTGTATATTCTGAGATTTGCTAAATTTTATTTACAACGCGGTATTTTGAACAATTCAAGTCCGACATGTGCGGATGCGAATGGTTGAAAATACCGGGTCGTTACAATATATAATCATATTTACCATTTTGAATTTAGATCATTGATTTTGAATCATATATCATTATATATTTTAACTACAAGGGATTTTTTCCTTTTTTTTCATTTCCTTAGTTTTTCTTAATATTTCGCCCATATTTATTGATGACATGTGGGAAGAAAAAATAAATATATATATATATATATGCATATATTCAGGGGGAGTTATATCATATTTTATATACATAAGATATTAGTGGTTGTCATCATCAAAAAGGGAGAGATTGTTAATGCTTGAGTTATTAATTTTGATGATAACAACCTTAATAGTAACAATACATTCTTATAAAATATGGATATTGATGTTTTGCCAAATTAAATACTATATAGTGCATGATATTACACATGTATTGATTTAAAGACGGTATAGTATAAAGACTCAAAGAATGGCATGAAGACTCATGAGTATAAAGATCAAGATATGAAGATCTCAAGATTAGTAAAGTTTATAGAGTCATGGAATATTGTTAAAGTACCTAATAGCAATCTTTAATCTCTAATTTCTCATTTTCTAATCCTTTATCTTTAAAACAAAATATGTTTTTAAAATATATTTAAAATTATATTATAAAAGTTTTTTAAAGTTTAAAATGTTTATAAACTATGTTTAAATTTTTTTTACAAAGTAGCAAAATATTTTACAAAGTATAAGATTTTCAAAACATTTTAAAATAAACAAGTTTTCAAAATACACTAGCTTATGTTGACATGAAAGCAGATGATATGTCGGTGTACGTGCCGCAATTTTCAAATTCAAATTTTGAAATAAGCATCTATTAATCGTAGCTCTTCGTGAATGGACATGTCTATTTATTCTCTATATATATGGGGCTTCAAACGAATTTTTTAACAGCTACTTTCTAATTATCTACTCTCCTCTTACTCTCTAAAATTTCTGGTGAAAAATTGATTCAAATATTCTCAAATTCAACATGAATCAATTCAACCTTCATTGTAATTATTCTCACCTATTTACTTTCTAACTTCAATCATCTCTCTCATTCTCAATCAAAGATCAAAATGATGTCCAGGCGGTTATAGGATTCGTTGTAACCAATGATTAAGAAATTATCTTTGAAAAAACCATTAAACTCTAGTTGTATTTGCTTTGGAATGATTGTAGCCTATTCAAATCAATTGGCATTGCTTGATAGTCTGAAGATCCGAGTGGGTGTTCTTCTAGCCCATCCAAATCAAGCGGGTGTACCCTAAGCCTGGAAACTCAGAAGGGTTGTAGCATTGAAATCAAGATTGTACTGGGTTTGCCTTCTGTCTATTTAAAGATCGACATTTGAAAAAAAAAATTGTACAAGCAATTTTATGTGACCAGATGTAGGGTAACTCTAAATAAATATAAAAATCCCTAGTGTGATCTCTCTAATTCTCTAGTTTATGCTTTATTGCATTTATACTTATCTGTGTTTGGTTCTGTGATTGTTCATTCTATGTTGATTAATAATAATTTTGAAAGAAATTTAAAAAGATGCATAGAGATTAGAAAACACTATTCACCCCCCATTTAGTGTTTAGGTAGCCTTAATATCCATAATTCTATAGCTAACAAATATATTAACCTATAAAACACTCTTATAGAGTAGTTCTTTGATTATTATAAGCAACCACAAGTACATAACCCTATGGTGCCCTTAACGATCATGAGTAAATTACCATCCATCGTTTGGAGAGTGTTAAGTATAGTAGTCTCGACGGACGTATCAATATCTTTATCTCGATGCATTCTGACTAGGAACATTTAAGAAATTCGTGTTTTGTGTATATCAAGTCAATACTTATGATTATGAACACATTTGTAACTTCAATCGACAAACGTTTTTCTAAGGATTTCATATTATTTAAGTTTATTGTAGTTAATTCGTTATTCGTATCACTATATAATAACACATATAATAGGAAATAAAACCAGAAGCAAACTTCATCATGAACAAGATTGCTTACAAAGTTAAGTTTATATAAAAAAATTACACAATTGCCTCTAGGATACACACATAACTTTATTAATCTCCCTTCTGCACTTAGGACCAATTATAGAGCCTCATCCTCATGTCTTCGATTAGTTTTCCTAAAATAGATTGAAAAAGCGTGTTAACAAATGGATCTTCTATGGTATCTTTTTCTCCAGTTTCCCTATCATGATCTCTCCATCGTTGATAGACTATCTTATCATATAGTACATACAGAGGATGTGTATGGACTTCTTATGAGCTCTCAGCCCCTTGGTAATTCCCATTGATGCATTATTGTCTTAATATAATAGCATCAAACCTTCAATGCATAGGATCACACCTAGCTGCTTAATGAATTTTTCCATCCATTGTGGTATCATTCATGGTTGTGTACTCAGCCTTAATGGTATAATAAGCAAACTTATTGTTTGGAAATTTTTCATCTAACCGCCTTTTAATTGAGGGTAAACTGGAAAACAAAGACTAGCGTACCATCATCATGTTGAGTCTGAATAAACTTTAATAACTAATTTGTTGTTTCTATGTACTAGAAAAAAAATCCTTAATGTTTCATAAATATTTAAGGATTACCTTAACCACCGTCCAATGATTTTCTCACGAATTTGACTAATGTTGAGTAACAAAAGTCAAAATAAGATAGGGTGTCTACCCACATGGGTACAGATAATTTTTAGCATAAACAGATCTTTACTAATATAGTTGATGAATTTGTTGGATCAACAAGAAGTCCGGTCAAAGGTCAACCACAACTAGGTTATAAAAAAAATGGAAATAACTATAGACCTTTTCTATTTATTTATTCATTTTTTTATTTCACCGGAAATTTATTCTTATTTCTTATCAGTAACATAGTAAATCTCTCTAAACTTTGTAATTTTCATTTTAGTATGTTTATTAAACAAAATTCTTTATGTTAAATTATGGCCTACTATTTGCCAAGAGGTCAATATAACTCTTTTACTACCTTTTGATAATAATCTCGATCGCTACCATTATTTATTTATTTTCTTTGCATTTTATTTCTTGTTCGATCATTGCTTTTATTTAATTTTCCACGCTTTTATTTATTTCTATGCAATTATTATAATTTTATTTTTTGACTTAATTTTTTTAGATTCCTAAATTTTCGAATGCCATCTAGCTTGCCTAGAAATTATTCAAACGTTGATTACATAAACTCCTTGTAGAATTGACACGCATTCGCTTGTAAATCGTATATCAAGCGCTCTTGGTAATAATATTGCAATTTGTGTTTACAAATACCCAATAATAATTTTTAAACTACTTATTTAATGTCTTAATGTGGTTTTTTTATTTCTATTTAGTTTGCTTGTTTATAAACAACAACCATAACAAATGCAAAAACATAATTTTCAAACTAATACATTCACTTTCCATTTTTAATATAGCAATATCTCATCTTTCCTACTTAATGCTGAGTAGCCTGTCGATGGGCAGGGTTTGTTCCAGGTATTATAAAACCCAGGCCAAGTCCAATTACAATAAATAAACCCGAGCCCGGTCCAAAACCGCTGAGTATTTCAACCCAATATCCAAGCCCGGTCCATCGGGCTTTTTAAGCCCGTTGGGTAATAACTATATACCTAATTCAGAATATTTATGTTAAAACCATATTTTAAAACTGCAACTTTGGTAAAATTTGTATACAAACAATGTTAACATATAAATTGTACAGTGAAGTAGTCAAGCTCATAATAAAAGTATGCAAAAACATCTACATGTAAACAAACAAAATGGTAAATAAATAACATACGCACTCATGTTTTGACATGACAAAAAACTAATAGTCGGGTTAGGCCCTAACCGGACAGGATTTTGATAAAACCATACCCGACCCGGATCGTGCTTGAGTCGGACTTGGGTAGTAAAAGGCAAAACCCGTATCCGCATAAATAGGACGGGTTTGGGCCGGCTCGGACCAAAACCCATACCATTGACAGGCCTAGTGCTGAGTGCTTCATCAGTCTGTCGCCTCTAAAGAACAACACCCAAACTTCACTTTATCAAACCCACATCGAATTCACCAAACAACCGGCAGCAAGTACCCTTGTCTTGCCGACTGTGTCAGCCTGCTTCACCTACGCTGCCACCTTCACTAGCCCAGATCCAAAACCAACGCAACAACACTCCATCAAACCCTAACCCAACAGCCAACCTCACTCGCAATATCCCCTCCCTCAACCAAATCACCAACCAGAGCCGCAACCTCCACCCCTAAACCGATCTGCATGCGACAACCAATCTCGCAAAACTCCCCGACCCTCCATTTGGATTTATGGGTGCAGGAACCGATTGGTTAAACGGGAAAAGGGAAGAAAGAGGTAGGAAGGCCTTGTGTTGTGAAGAGGCAAGTGGCACAATTTTGAAAAGGGAATAAGGAAGGAGAGGCAAAGGGAAAAGTGGGAAAAAGGGGAAAACGAGGTTCAGTGGAAAGCTAGCATTTGATTTGATTGGACAATTGAGTGGAGTCTACACGGTTTTCCAAATCCAAAACTAATAGCACTTTGGATATTTGGTAGTATTACCACTTTGATTGACAATCTCAAATCATCTCATTTGAGAGCGAATATTAAATATAATATAAATTGTATCTTCCACCATAGTCCAATTAGCAGTGAATGTGTCGTCAATCGAAATTGTATTGTCTTGTATATGGAATTTCTGAAAATTGTATCTTGCGACATCAAAATCAAAATTAGAAGACATTATAGGATCAAAGATTTGAGAGTAAAATGATTTTTGATGTTTTAGACGATTGATATAGAAGAAAAAGAGTGAAGATGGATGGTATTTGAATTTGAGGAGGGAGAAAGCCGTTTGGGTTAGCCGTTGGATGGAATATATTTGGTCGCTTGTTGAATAAGCGCCCAAGCAATAGGTGCATATTCAGTAAGAGTCGCATTTCTGGTGCTTGTTGAACAGACGTTGTTTGTTGGGCATTGGATCAACAAGCGCCAAAATACTATACATATTCGACCATTTTAACCAAATATGTAACCGATTACATTTTTCGCACTCTGTTGGATAGCCATTTTGGGTGATCTTACAAAAAGTAATATATGATGAGCTATTGAAGATGTTTTTATTCGGTTTTTTCTCGATTTTATATTTCTTTATTTCCATAACCATGCTTGGGAAAAGGAAATGGGCTCTAGATAACCAGTATGTGTAACTCTTAAGGTAATTTTAAAAATCAATTTGATAACCCTTTTGACATGGATATTCCAATAAATCTTTAAAGGCCAAAATTGCCTAAATAACCGAATTCCAAATTTAAAAACCAATCTAATTCCAACTTATATGGATCTTCTTCCAACACTCTATGCTCAAGTTGATAGATTCGGCTCATTTGAGTTTAATTCTAATGCGGGGGAGGAAACTCATTTTGCATTTATTTTTTTCAAAATATCGTACTTTTCCAAGATTTAACATAACCTTTTCATCTTTCAAAACCGCGTTCATCTTACATGTAGACTAATTTTAATTTGATTTTAGGTGTACGCATTAAGAATATAGGTATTTTTTTCTTCATAAATTGCAAGTTTTTATCAATTTTTTTGTGAAATTAATTTATTTTTATTCACACAATAGATTAGGTATATAAGTTTTAGTCATATGATTTATTTTTATGTGAATCACTGGTTTCAAATGAAAAATACAATGTAAAGTTTAAGTTAGATGCGATAATAGTAAAATTAGTATATAAGTTGACTCATAGATGACGATTGTGAAGTTTGTTCTAAATTGGTTTTAGCGTTTAAATAGGGATAATGGCAACTTTTTCAAAACTGTAATGCTAAAAGATGTTGAAAAGATTTTGCATTACTCTCCTTAAAGCAATATTAAAATAAAAATAGTAATAAAAATAAAAATAAACCAATATTATCCAACATTGCTAGTACATCCAGCATTAGTGTGCACACTCGTTGAGCTTTGTCCGAATCTCACATAAGTTCGAAAGGCGGTGCATAAGTGTTATAACTTGGTCTCATTTTTTGAGTTGGGCACCTAAGGATTGCCGACCTTTGCTAAAATAGTTAGTGTCAGTGCAACGATCCATCTTTTTGACCATCGAATGTCAAGACTAATACATCCACGGTTCACATGTGCCAAATACCCAAGTGTTGGAAAGATGATTTGTTAGGGTAAAATAAAAATAAAAAGAAATAGAACAAGAAAGAAGAGAAACATTATCAGAATCTCATATGCAGAACGATAGTATATAATATCTCAAGAGGCCTTTACAAAAAAGAAAACTATGATATTCATATATTAATCAGAGAAAAGCTAATCTATAATCAACCTGGATAGTTATAACTGTTTGTCCTCATCAATGCTGATAGAAACAAGTCAAGTAATGCAGTGGAAATATAAGATGGTAAAAAATCAGCCAGCTCCTCTCCAAGAGCTTCTATTAACCATAGCTAAATCTAGAAACATACTCGAGCTGACAGAGCATTAAGAAAATAACACCTGGATCAGTCTGGTAAACCAGCGTGAAAAACTTAATTCATGTAGATTTACTATATCTTAAAACCCTTCAAAATAAGTGTATCTCATAAGACCATGTCGCCAATAAACATGGACGAGTCTTCGCCTTACGATAACCAAACCATTTTTATTATAAAATCCAGTGATACTATAGTAACGGTGAAAATTAGCCATAAGTGCCTCTTTAGCAAGTGCAATTAGTTTCCAGGACACACAACTAAACTAATTACTTTTAAGGACAAAATGAAAAATAATTAGTTTCTAAGGTCTAAAACCCATGAAATTATGTCCTTGAAAATAATTGGACTGCTGACTTTGTCCTTAAAAGTAATTATTCTGCTGACTTTGGTCTTGAAATTAATTTCTGTGGATGTGTGTTCTAGAAACTAATTGGACAACAAAGGTTGTCCTTCTAGTGAAATACCCTATAATAATGTCTGTGGTGTAGGATATAAATAATCATAGCCGAATGTTTACATTGATTACATTCCAGCATAATAGGGTACAAACAAAATCGATAAAGAATGTCATATAATGGATTTTCCACCCAGATATCTTTGGGGAAGCTGAATCTGAACTCCATGCACAAGGATCAGAAGTTACCTACCGAGCGTCGTATATCTCTGGATAAAATGTACCATTAGGAAAGCATAGCTGGCTCATGTCTGAATGAGCGAACCTACACAAATGGAACTAAGTACCATCGACTCCCACATGCAACATGTTGATAATCATACTCTAGATAATGGAGTTGATATACCTTATCGTGGGTTTGGAAAACCTAGACTATGCAGCCTACTCTGTCTTTAGCCATTTTCGCTGTTGAGGTCATGTTCGTCATCTTTCACAAGAGTCTTTACAACTCAAACAGAACTCGAAACCACATATGAATTCCCATATCCCAATATATCTTTGAACCACACATGGATCCCTCAACAAATCTCGAAATCACATTGGATTTCCATACCACAACAGGTATCAGAATCACACATGAATTCTTACATCCTTAATAGATCACAAACAACAACATGTGTTCGAGCATCTTAGATCTCGAACCTCCACATAGATTCCAACTTCTTGAACATATCCACTTCCAAGAGATAAAACACATATCTCAGTCTTGAAGTGGTTTTCGATAAGTACAACACTTACCGATCCCAGTCTCTTTAAGACTAAACTGACTAATTTGGTCATTGAATAATAATGAGAAAAACTACGTATGGGAAACCAAATCCCATTTAATATCCATAAGTAAATAACACACAAAGCACGATCGAAACACAGAGGCACGATCGAATCAAATGAACGACTTCTAATCCCTTATTTAATTAATCTTCCTTTATTAATTAAAATCATCTTTTATTAGTAAAACTTATTTTTACTGAACAACTATTTATAAATTAAACTCCATTTGTTAATTAAACTCTACTATTTAATTAAAACTAACTGTTCATTCTCAACATATTTCAGCACTTTCCAAAAGTATTCATATAATTATCTCAACTTTATAAGTATGTTCACAAATCGATTTCAAAGGGCTTAAGACAAATGTTACTCAAACACTATCACTGCAAACCCAAAACAATTTCACTCATGATTATCTTCAAAACATTCTTTTCAAATATTCATTTAATTTCATAAGTATAACAAAAATGGTCAAAGGAAAATGTTATTAAAGCATTACTACAATAAACCCAAAACTAATTCATACTTGTTATTCTCTTTAAAATCCCATTATTATAGATATAAGTATTCTCCCAAATTCATTTACAATATTTTAACACTTTAAAATATTATTTAAGGGTTTAAAAACAAATGTTGCTAAAATACTGTTTACGACAAACCCCAAAAACACTTTACTATTCTGTTATCTTTAAAACTTCACTATAAAGATCCAATTACATTTCAAAGTTAGTTAAATTGCTGAAAACAGATGTTGCACAAACATTGATATTATAAACCCAAAATCACTTTTCTACTAGCCATTTATTTTGAAACATTAGTTTAAAGTTCTAAGTATATCTTCACTTATTAAATAAGGTAATATACCTTTTTAATCAATTTATAAAACAATCCATTATAACATAAGTGTTACAATCTAAAAATTCATTTTAAATTCCTCTTATAAAATATTAAACTTCTTTTTTGAAACTTTTAAATATACTAGAATAGCTTTAAAAAGATACACATATACACACTAATTTATTTATAAAACTAAGATATTAAATAAAATACTATAAACCATTTGCAAAATATTATAACATAAAAGCCTTTTATTTATCTATTAAAATCTTTAATAACTTTCTAAAACCATGTATATACTAAAAATACACTTTTAAAATACTGCTACACATTTTAAAACCTTTTATTTAAAACCGATTGTATAATTTAAAACCATCACTTTATGAATCCATAAATGGTTTTCAAATATATATTTAAATCTTAATGTTCCCATAAAAGGTAGCTAACATTACTTATTAAGCAATATAAAGAAGCCCTAGGGTGGCGTTCAAAGTTAACTTTAAAATCGCCAAATTCAGCGATTTCGAAGTGCATTCATCGCAACTTTTTTTCGCTTCTAACATTTCCTTTCTTCCATTCCCAATTTAAAGAAAAATGTCCAAACCAATCCTGTTTATGTCAAACATACCAAAATGTGTGTAGAATAACCATATATATATATATATCCATAAGATATATCATATTTTATCCAATTTAACATATGTCATATATTAGGGATTTCAAAGCACGTTTATAACGACTATATCGTTTCTAACATATATAATGCACTATCACTTATCACAAAGCAATATCAAACATGTAAATAGTGAGTTTAGGCCACGTTACATGTTTACTGAATCAAAAAGGAGATTATACTACAATTTAATTTTCACTTGTTTTACAAAACCAGTTAGGGTCCAAAAGTAATAACTTATAATCCGTTTATAGTTTATACTATTAATATAACAACAATTATATATATAATAATTGTACAGTCAACTAGTGAGTAACTCATCTAAGTTCCAGCCAACGTTTTCGTGTTTTCTAATAGTCCAAAAACGAACGCCGTTTGATTTTGACCAAATTTCCAACAAGCTCCAAACTCAACGAATCAAACTCAATTGCATAGATAACCAAGATACAAATGCAACAACGAAAACCGTGCCTCGATCGGACCTCATATGAGAAAGATATGGTCGTTAACTCTAGAGATTAATTAAATAATAATTCACTAATTAATCAAGGTAATAAGGATTAATCATCTTCTCTCCCATCTTAACAAACTCAAGCCGACCATCTTCGTCAACCCGTCGATGCCACCTCAGTTGGTTCCATGCCACTCTGCACCACAGATGTAAGGCCAGACCCCGATGACCCATACGCCACTAACCTCGCCACCTCTAGAGCCACCGTTGACGATATCTATTTCCAAGAATCCATCGTCGTTCATCTCCCCCTCGACGCTGATACAGGTGATGCCACCTTTAACCAAACTCCACAAAATAATAGCCTACGTCACCCCTTATCTTTGCTTCAGCGCCGTAGCCTAACAATCATCGTCGACGCCCTAAAGATCAACACTAGAAACTGCCATCGTTGTCAATTTTCGATTGCCTCAATCCACTGTATGATGTTCCAACCGGCCATAGTACTCCGCTCACCCTTATTAACATTTTCCTAGCGGGGACCATCACTAGAAACATCCCCTAGAGGCATCGATCAACCCCGACCATTGGATGAAGCTAGGATCAGGGTTAGATTTTTAGAAAACAAAGATATCGAGGTCCTTTTATAAAAAATCTCCAACACTATTCACCCCCCCCCCCAACCTCAAAATTTTTGAACTCCAAACGAGGCATGTTCACTACCATTCCTAGCTATTTACCCTTATCCCGATCATGATGGCCTTAGTACCAGTACCTAGTTCCATCATATACAGAAGTTAGCTTTTAAAATCAAATCATATTATATTTTAATTCCTAAAATTAATCGCTTTGTGTTTCGAGATTGCACGACTACACAGTACATCCGATCGTCACGAAACCCAAAGGCGTATAACAATTTATTATTCTAGATCCAATAGCACTAGTTTCGTCAAAATCTGAGACAATGTCTTGGAATGCTAATTTCACATGTTAATCAAAATTGATTACTATTATTATCAAAACCAATTTAATCACTTTTAATTCCAAATTAAATGTTTACTATCATCATTTTTTTAAATAGAATTTCAATAAGCTTTTGAAATCATTTTTTCATATTAAATCTAAGAATCAAATATTTAAATAATTTAAATATTTAATTATAAACTGTTCAAAAATCCAAGTCGTTATATTCTTTCCAATTAAAAGAATTTCGCTCCTGAAATTTCAACACAAGTAACACGACAACAATCATACATCGATACCCAACGGTATTGCAATCACTAGAAACCATAGAAACAATCACATAACAATACTATATAGCACTATGATTAGTAGCAGACAAAACTCATGGTTCGCCTAGGTTCAAAAACCTTCCCATCGTACAAGGATGATAAACAATCCACTAAGTGTTACCTTATGTTCAACAGCCTCAGGTATTACTTAGTCGACCACTCATGCTACCAGTCGAAGAATCATTCCCCAAACTCTCAAAAAACAATACACATAGCATGTAAATATATTTAAAGCCCGTATGACATACACATATCATCCGTATGCAATACGAAATCTGTTTGCCAGTTCGATCACGTAAATTCCACTTTTGAACTAGCGTAGATCACTTGACCTCTCCAGTGCGGACTTTGATCTGGTTCCTTGATTAAAAACCTCTGTTTTCCTTACATAGCCATATATTATGATACAAAACATCAAGATCATATCACAAATCTATATCAACTGTTCGTCGTCAAGAATTAAGAGAAAGATCATAACTCGAACCGGTGCGAATCACCTCGAAATCTATGTACTCGAATCCTAAATCAAGAACTGGTATGTGAATAAAATGATCTACAAACATCTTACATACTCTATTCAGTTGGTTTCTTTAATTACGCCAATTTCTTTCTTTTTAAATCTGCATTCAATTTCACTTATAGCATTTCTCATTTAATACTGAAATTATCTATGAATCATTTCATAAAATTTTATTTCAAGTTATTAAGCATTTTATAACATAAGTTCTTATTCTTATAATACTCCACTATATCCTAAAATTATATACAAAAATATCCAATTCATTTTACTTAGTATGAATAATCAATCAATTTAAAACTTGATTAAATTCTACTATCTTCTAAAAAATTAAGCATTATATAAAACATTACTTATTTAAACACCTAGCTCCAAATTTTATTATCTTATAAGTTCAATTTATATAAACTCATCTTTATAGTTTCACAAAACCCTTTTCTTCAATTACTTTTGCAAATTCCTAAGTTTTGACCGTTCAAAATCATCGAATATTCCATTTCATTTACAAATGAAAAACTACAAATCAAACAAGATGCACAACCAAACTTACCCAATGCATAAGCTATATGTGTCCATAATATAACTTAACTGAAATCTTAAGAACTAAACAACGGGTTTCCTTTTCAATCATTTTGAAATAATATATACTTATAAATTTTGTATGCTAAATCATACTTTCGATATTTAAATCAAAATCTGTTTTATCAAAACAGCTCTGTAACAAATTATTACTGTAGCATCTCCTACTCTAAAACTCAAAAATAAACATCGATGATGCTGCATTCATCATTAATATTATTTTCCAGTGATAGAAGTGAGTTCAGTACATTCAAAACATGCCTTCGGACTTAGCCAAAATCATTGCGAAAATGGTATCAAATACTTCGTAAAAATTACTAAGTATCATGATATAAATTTCATAAACCAATTCCCATAATATATACTTCTAAAAAATCTAGTATTATTTTCCAAAACTGTAACAACACTGGTTTTAGTGATTACTTGTAAGTATTAAATTATAACGGTAGTTATAATTTAATACTGAGAATCAAAAATAATTTTGAGAATGTTTGTTTTGAATGAACAATGAATTTTGGGAATAAAAAGAGAAAATAACGTTCTGGAACTTTATTATAGTGGTTTGAGTTAATAATAAGTGGAAGATGGTTTTTATTTGGTGATAGTTCAATAATTTTATTAATTATTGTGATTTGCTTCTTTTAATAAAAAAAATTAAAAGGAGTATTTGATTTTTTTTAAAGAGTGTTATATTAAATAAAAAGGTGAAATTAGGTTTAAAAATATGATTTGGTCATAAAATTGAGTTAAAATGATTGGTTACATTTTATTACACAAGAAGATTATTTTTGTGTAATTTTTGGGATTAAAAATAGTGGTTTATGTAATTATAAGTATAATTGGATACTTATTTAAAAATAAGGATTTTTAATAATAGAAATATTTCATAACCAAATTTATCCTTTTATTAAGTACAAAATACTTTAATTAACATGTAAACAAGGTTTCATAATTTTATCATGTGAAAACTTTGAAACATTTGATGTTTGTTTAAAAACATAAGAGTTCACTAGTGTATTAAGTGAAAAATGAATTAATTTAGGCTATTTCTTTTATTAATGGGTCTTA
This sequence comes from Allium cepa, assembly GCA_030765085.1. Taxonomy (NCBI): domain Eukaryota; kingdom Viridiplantae; phylum Streptophyta; class Magnoliopsida; order Asparagales; family Amaryllidaceae; genus Allium; species Allium cepa. Next base: position 953,266,150 of record CM060945.1, on the reverse strand, counting down.
AGCCCATCTACTCACTAGTCTGTAGAAAGAAATGAGGAATATCTCATCTTCCTTCTACGTACAGTTCATATGGTGAGAAACCTGAGAAACCCGATTTCTCTTGCATACCCTAGCCAAAAATCATCAAATCAAACTCAAATCTTGTGTTTTTTAAAATCAAATTAGAGCTAAATTAACAGGTAATCAAAATCTAAAACCATTTATACATCAAAAATCAAGTTTTGAAAGTGTTTCTCTGTTAACAGTACTTGTTCTTCTTGCATGTCATTGTTTCAAGTTTATACAGGTTAATTGAAGCTTCCTCCTTCTTAAAGCTTGTCTAATTCAACACAAATTCCATTTATATTTTCTCTACAGCAAGGTGAGTATCAAAACTCACAATTTTCTAGCTTTGATTGAGATTTCATGGTAGAAATCTCAATTTCGTTTATTGCATTTCATTTGTGAATCACTGTCAGTAAATTGTGCATAACTCTTTCGTTTTAAATCGGAATTCGATTTTCTTTGAAGTTCTGGAAAGCCTGAAAAGAATGAGACAACTTTATTGTTGAAAACATTCGAAAATTTTGAGTGTAGATGGTCGAAAAACCCAAAACAATCTCGCTGCTCTGTCACTGTAAAATTGTGATTTTCTGTGCTAAGTGCTGTTGGAAATTTAAACATATCTTTTTCGATTGATGTCGGAATTTGATGACTCTTGATGCTCCTGAAAGCTTAGATTATATGCTACAATTTTCATATTTTGAGTTTTGCCAAATTTTGATGTTTACATGGTCGAAAGTTCATTCTAGTATCGCTGTCCCGAAACTAAAACAACAGCTGTAGTGAAATTCATATCTGAAAATTGTTTTGGCCAAATCTTTCATGTTTCTAATCCAAATTTAATAATTCAAGATGTTCCAGAAAGCTTAGACTTTGTGCTAGAAGTTTTATGTTTTGAGTTTTTTGAAATTTCGAAGTTAGCTTGGTCAAAACTATATTTGTTTGTTGCTGTCTCGAGAGCAAAACGACAGCAATAACAATCATTGAACTGAGAATTGTATTGGCTTATTTTTGCTCTCATTCTTGTTCGATTTTGATACTGTTTTTGAGATGTTTTGAGAGCTATGACGCCTATCAATAGGCTAGCTATATTTAGAGAATTTGATACGCAAATTTAAATAGAATTTGAATTGACTTTGGGTTAAATTTGAGTTGAATTCATATTGAATTCAAGTTATCGGTCTTGAGTAATCTCTCTTGTTTTTCATTATTTTCGAGCATGATTTTTACTAAACCATTTTGAAGTGATTTTTGAAACAAATGGACATTTTAAATTATTATTACATTGTACTTTAAAATTATTTTTCTAATATAAAAGCTATTTATTTCCTATGATAAAGAAATTTTAAATATTGGTTTTATTAATATCTTCGGGAAAAAGTTTTAAAAGCTTGTTTTCTCAAATAAATTATTTTATATATAAAATACACACTTTTATACTATTCGAACGTATGAGAAAGAGAATTAAACGATTTAGTAAAACACGTGGTATGGGACATGTGCGTTCACAATTTCGGTTAATTCCGGACTTGTACGATCGAAGCTATTTGAGATTATTGATTCTGAGATATTCTGCCATTTCATGGCGTATTTTGAGTTTTATAATTCCTATATATTGGACTTATTTAAGATGGCCAATATTTGACAAGTATTATGGTTTGAGATCTCCTATGTAAGAGTATGGTCGATGAGAACCATCACGATGTTTTATTTACTTGTCAATGATATAAGGCAAGTCTTGAGTATATGATTTCATATTTTGAGATTTATGGTTTATGAGGAACCATCACGATGTTTTCACTTGTCGATGAAATGAGACAAGTTACGATGTTATTTAATACTTGTCGATGAGATGAGACGAGTATGGTGTCTCTTTATCACTCGCCAATGAGATGAGGCGAGATATGATTTTATGAGTTTTATGATGTTCCTAGTGTGGCACCGACTAGCGGCTAGCAAATCGCTAAGTGCGAACGAGTGGTATGGGACACAAGTTAACACTTTTCGGATTCCTATCCGTGAGTTTGTGACACATTCACGATGTTTACCTAACAGAACTGCTTTGAGAGGTGTCAGCGACCTTGTCGTGAGGACGAACTGCTTAGGGAGGTGTTAGCGACCTTATTAGGGCTGACAAAATAGCTTGGAGAGGTGTCAGCAACCTTGTCATGAGGACAAACTGCTTAGGGAGGTGTCAGCGACCTTGTTAGGGCTGACAAAATAGCTTAGAGAGGTGTCGGCGACCTTGTCATGAGGATGAACTGCTTTGAGATGTGTTAACGACCTTGTCAGAGGCTTCGGCCGTCTGAGAATGGCACGTGCAGCATCGCTTCGACATGCAAATGGGATTTGGCCAATCCGGGGAATTTTTATAAGTTTATGATTTCGATTTCACTAATTTTGAGATGATGAATTTACTTATAGCCTTGAGTTAGAGAAAGGCATATATATATATATATATATATATATGTATGTAAGTGTGTGTGTATATATATATATGTTGTTTTATGGTGATTTCGATATGGGGATTATAAACTCTTATTGAGTTTCATGAGTTTTGATTTGGAGATTTTTCATCGGCGATTGTTTATATTATTTGTGTGTTATTGTCGAGTTTACCTCTTTTGAGGTCTTTGTATACTTAAACGATATTGTTCACTTAAGTCATGAGTATGTGTTCTTTCTATTGCCTCTTCTCATTTGAGAAGAATTATCACCTTGTATCTTATGCTTCATATTATCGTCTATCCTTCTTAACTGATTGTTTTAGCTAGACTGGCCCGCGTATTTTATACTCGGGTCAGACCGAGTTGTTTCAGGTTAGCTATCAGTTCGGGACTTAGCTTTGATGCATCTGCTTGGATATCAGCCTAGCACTTTTGTGTAGTTTATATTTCTTTCCGCTTGACTCTGATATGTGTTTGATTGGATGTATATAGTGTGGTCTCTGTACCACTTTTGTGTATCACATTGTATCACACTGGGATGTATCTGTTTATATGTATTATATATAGTATGATTACTGTTATTTGATGTGATATGGATTTTGTTGTTGTATTTTGTTCTGATAGATCCATTAGCCACCTATAGTTTTGCGTTAAGCATTTATTGGATATGTCGATCCACTTGGAATAGACAAAAATAGATCATTTATCGACGTATGCAGTAGATGTTTAAGACAAGATTATAGACGGTCGCTCCTAACCAGACCTATTCTCCGCATTAGCAGATAGAATTGCCCAGTAATTCTCTTTGTTAATGTGGGTCTCAGGGTGAGGCGTCACAGCTTGGTATCAGAGCTGAGTTTAGAAAAAAGTATGATAAACACAGAACAAAAACACATATTGCGGTACATCTAAGTGTGATACGAGTGTTACGAATCCCTAATCGTTGTGTCCTTAACCTTATCGTGTCTTTTGGAGTAGACAATTTGGGATATGTCTAGGAATATTTTTATTCCGTAATATTCCCAAATCTAATTGATGACATCTTATCTTAGGAGTAATCCTAATCGTGATTGGTTTATTCAAGTCCTCTTCAATACAGATGCTTGACACCCATCCGTATCGATGAAGTTTGTTGATGATCTTTGACCTTCTTATTTTGTGATTTCTTTGAGGATTGCGAATCCTATTGAGGGGATCTGCAATATTTGGTTTGATGTTAAGGATTTTGAGATTTTTCCTTATATCTTATCTTTTCAAGTGAATTAGCATGCTTTTTTTCTATCTAGAGTTTGAAATGATTTGAGTTGGGGTAGGTTGGGTATTTTCTAGTTGCATTCTGTAATCCGAAGGAAGCTAAAATTAGGTATCCTAATTTTAGCTGATTTGTTGTTTCCTGCTCTTCGGAATGGTATTAATGATTTTGAAGTATCTGTATTCACTCTTGAGTTTCGAGATGTTGATGATATATCTCAAATTCCTGTCATGTGACTCTGTTGATTTCTGTGAGTCTGTTTTGGGTATGACACCCAATCGGGCAATCGAACATTGTATTAACTTCATTCTCGGTTCTTGGCCTGTCAGTCGTCCTCACATAAGGATGTCCACTGGGGAAACGAGGTGATTCATTGAATTTATTTGATATTGCCATTCTTATCCCTTTTCAGATATCCTTCTTAGATACTCAATTGTTTATATACTGTGTGGTATTACTTCACTTGAAGTAATGATGTGTTGTTTGTGCTCTTCTTCTCGTTCGAGAAGATATCTTGTCATTACTCTTATATCTCATAGATTTCTTTTAATCTATTGAGCGGTGCTAAGGTCATTCCTCGGCTTGATGTTACACCAATTTTTTGCGAGCTACGAGTCCTGGAGGATAGCGTTACTCTTAGCGCGTTCCACACTCGTTGTGAGTCTTGTGAGTGGTTCATTATACCATTTGGAATAATGAACACTCTGGTCTATTCCATCAATCTTGAGGATCGAGTATTCTGGGAATAATTCGTGAGTTCTTCTTGTGTTTTTTATTTTTAGAATAAGTAATAAGTTATGTTTTCAAATTTCCAAAAAAAAAAAACTTAATATATGTTTCTAAGAGGAATCGGTGTATATTTTTGGGAAAAAAATATTTTAAGTATTATATATGAGGTATTTCTTTTTTTTTTTTAAAAAAGAATTTTTGTGTTGGGTTGTCCGTCTAGTGCTTTAAGAATTCTGGTCGATGCGTTTGGCCAACGTTATCGATAGGGATTTCCTAAACGCTGTGATGAGACAGTCAGACATGGTAAATTGAATTTTAATTAGTAAAGTTTGAGAATAATTAATATGGTGGAGTATTAATTTTATTTTAATTGTTTAATAAAACCATTGAACCATAGTGAGTGTTGGAGGAGTGGCGAGGCAGTTTTGATCGTTTGATCAACTCTGTAGCTAATCGATGGGGTTGTTCACTATAAATCAATGGTAGGGCAATACCCTTATATTATGTGAAATTTGAGAAATTGAATAAGGTAATTTGGGTAAGCAAAGTGAATAATTCTAATTAAGGGGGTGTCTTAATTAGAAGAAAATATCATTTGATGTTTTGATTAATAAAATGATGTATTTAAGGTAAAAGAATACATTGGTTTGCAAATTAAATTATTAATTGAATATTTTAGCACAAGTTATTAATGATGACTATAAAAATTTATTTTGATGGATAATCAATAATCATCTCTTGATACTACAAGAAATTAGTTATCTCTTCGAAAATGAGTTTTAATAATGAATTGTTTTTAAAGCTAGATTTTGTAAAGTAATGAAAATATTTCCACTTAATAAAATGTTTTGTGGTGATTACATAAAGTTGATCATAATTTTATATGTCTTAGCTTTCCAGGGAAAAAGAGGATCATTTAATAAATGATTAAAAAAAATCTTGTTTGAAATTTGTAGTTTGAAATTAAAATGGTTTGGGAGAATTTCAAATTGATTTTAAAAGCTGAAATTTCATTTAGAAAAGTGTTGTACTAAAATAGCGATAACTAGAGACTTATAATTCCAAATAAGCTCTTTTGCAAAAGAAAGAGATTTCAGTAAGCTATAAAGTTTTTTTGTACCGCCTTAAAATATTTTGCGTTTTTGAGTCTAAAATGGGTTTGAAAGTGGATAGGCAGTTCTGCCCTATTGAAAAATTTTCTAAGACTTAAGCTGAAAGTAAATTGAACATAACTTTCAAACCGTAAATCCAATTTTGATGATCTTTATATTTTCGGAAAGCTTTGACTGAGTAGAACAACTTTCACTTTATAAACTTCTTCATATTTTATCGTTTTCTTTGTCAAAATAGGTCTTATTTACAGCAGGTCAGAACTGAAATTGATTTATTTCCCCTCAATAGTTAAGTGTAGCATTTCTTATTTATAATCATGAACTAATATCATCTATTTGAGTTAAGTATAGGTGAAAAAGCATGGTTGGGCTATATTTTGAGCCAAAAAGATTATATATAAGATTATGCAAACTTGCTTTAAAATGCTAAAAAGAAAGGTATGTTTTCGGATTAAATTTTAAAGTGTTAAATGATGATATATATTGTGTTTCCAACCTAATGGTCCATGTATATCATATAAATCATTTTTATAATATTGTGTATGGCCCTCCGTACAAAGGAGACTCCGTCGATTTTTCTGAAAATTTCTAACACTAAGAAAATTTGAGAAACAAATTGAAAAATAATATGTTGCAAACTAGAGTGTACCTGTGGAAGAATTAGAGAATAACAACTTAAACTTTATTTACACTAGTCAAGAGTAATAAATTTAAAGTCTAAGTAAGATGTTTTGAAAAAATTTCAAGTGTTGAAAATTGTGGTTATAACTATAAAGTATCGATTTTTTGGAACTCTAAGAATTTTTGATTGAGTATATACATATATTTTAGTTCGTTATGAGTATCTTACTCTTGTGCTATTTTCTAACGACGTGCATTTATGCAGTCGTTCGAGTTTGAAACCACCTTTTGGTTGAACTATCTTGCCTTTTTTTCGGTCTATCTTGTATTAGTGTTGTTCCTTCCGTGGTGTCATACAGAAAGATCATATCGATAATCATTTTGTTGGTTAGAGTTCGGGTTGAAGTTGTGCTAAATTCCAACTCTACTCAAGGCGCTTTGAGAAATCTATTTCATTTGATTAATCTTATATATGTAGCAACTTGTTGAGTTTATATTTTGAAGGTGAGATGCCTTCGAAATTTTATGTGTTGCTCGGAAAATTCAATGGTTTGCTAGTCTCGATATTAGCGCTTTGGAAACCATAGAATTAATCGAGCAATCTTATCTTGGTTTTCTATTATCTTGTTTTGAGAAATTTTAAGCTTGATCCTGTTAGTCTTCTTTTGCTTGATGAAATAGTTATGTTGAATACAACACTTTTCTAAAAAATTGCGGGGACGCAATTTATATAAGGGGGGAGGTCTGTAACAACCCTGGTTTTAGTGATTATTTGTAAGTATTAAATTATAACGATAGTTATAATTTAATACTGAGAATCAAAAATAATTTTGAGAATTTAAATTGTTTATTTTGAATGAACAATGAATTTTGGGAATAAAAAGAGAAAATAACATTCTGGAACTTTATTATAGTGGTTTGAGTTAATAATAAGTGGAAGATGATTTTTATTTGGTGATAGTTCAATAATTTTATTAATTATTGTGATTTGCTTCTTTTAATAAAAATATATTTAAAAGGAGTATTTGATTTTTTTAAAGAGTGTTATATTAAATAAAAAGGTGAAATTAGGTTTAAAAATATGATTTGGTCATAAAATTGAGTTAAAATGATTGGTTACATTTTATTACACAAGAAGATTATTTTTGTGTAATTTTTGGGATTAAAAATAGTGGTTTATGTAATTATAAGTATAATTGGATACTTATTTAAAAATAAGGATTTTTAATAATAGAAATATTTTCATAACCAAATTTATCCTTTTATTAAGTACAAAATACTTTAATTAACATGTAAACAAGGTTTCATAATTTTATCATGTGAAAACTTTGAAACATTTGATGTTTGTTTAAAAACATAAGAGTTCACTAGTGTATTAAGTGAAAAATGAATTAATTTAGGCTATTTCTTTTATTAATGGGTCTTAAGCCCATCTAATCACTAGTCTGTAGAAAGAAATGAGGAATATCTCATCTTCCTTCTACGTACAGTTCAGATAGTGAGAAACCTGAGAAACCCAATTTCTCTTGCATACCCTAGCCAAAAATCATCAAATCAAACTCAAATCTTGTGTTTTTTTAAATCAAATTGGAGCTAAATCAATAGGTAATCAAAATCTAAAACCATTTATTCATCAAAAATCAAGTTTTGAAAGTGTTTCTCTGTTAACAGTACTTGTTCTTCTTGCATGTCATTGTTTCAAGTTTATACAGGTTAATTGAAGCTTCCTCCTTCTTAAAGCTTGTCTAATTCAACACAAATTCCAGTTATATTTTCTCTACAGCAAGGTGAGTATCAAAACTCACAATTTTCTAGCTTTGATTGAGATTTCATGGTAGAAATCTCAATTTCGTTTATTGCATTTCATTTGTGAATCACTATCAGTAAATTATGCATAACTCTTTCGTTTTAAATCGGAATTAGATTTTCTTTGAAGTTTTGGAAAACCTGAAAAGATTGAGACAACTTTCATGTTGAATACATTCGAAAATTTTGAGCGTAGATGGTCGAAAAACCCAAAACAATGTCGCTGCTCTGTCACTGTAAAATTATGATTTTCTGTGCTAAGTGCTGTTGGAAATTTAAACATATCTTTTTCGTTTGATGTCAGAATTTGATTAATCTTGATGATCCTGAAGCTTAGATTATATGCTACAATTTTCATGTTTTGAGTTTTGTCAAATTTTGATGTTTACATGGTCAAAAGTTCATTCTAGTATCGCTGTCCCGAAACTAAAACAACAGCTGTAGTGAAATTCATATCTGAAAATTGTTTTGGCCAAATCTTTCATGTTTCTAATCCAAATTTAATAATTCAAGATGTTCCAGAAAGCTTAGACTTTGTGCTAGAAGTTTTATGTTTTGAGTTTTTTGAAATTTCGAAGTTAGCTTGGTCAAAACTATATTTGTTTGTTGCTGTCTCGAGAGCAAAACGACAGCAATAACAATCATTGAACTGAGAATTGTATTGGCTTATTTTTGCTCTCATTCTTGTTCGATTTTCATACTGTTTTTGAGATGTTTTGGGAGCTATGACGCCTATCAATAGGCTAGCTATATTTAGAGAATTTGAAATGCAAATTTAAATAGAATTTGAATTGACTTTGGGTTAAATTTGAATTGAATTCGTATTGAATTCAAGTTATCGGTCTTGAGTAATCTCTCTTGTTTTTCATTATTTTCGAGCATGATTTTTACTAAACCATTTTGAAGTGATTTTTGAAATAAATGGACATTTTAAATTATTATTACATTGTACTTTAAAATTATTTTTCTAATATAAAATCTATTTATTTCCTATAATAAAGAAATTTTAAATATTGGTTTTATTAATATCTTCGGGAAAAAGTTTTAAAAGCTTGTTTTCTCAAATAAATTATTTTATATATAAAATACACACTTTTATACTATTTGAACGTATGAGAAAGATAATTAAACGATTTAGTACAACACGTGGTATGGGACATGTGCGTTCACTATTTCGGTTAATTCCGGACTTGTACGATCGAAGCTATTTGAGATTATTGATTCTGAGATATTCTGCCATTTTATGGCGTATTTTGAGTTTTATAATTCCTATATATTGGACTTATTTAAGATGGCCAATATTTGACAAGTATTATGGTTTGAGATCTCCTATGTAAGAGTATGGTCGATGAGAACCATCACGATGTTTTATTTACTTGTCAATGATATAAGGCAAGTCTTGAGTATACGATTTCATATTTTGAGATTTATGGTTTATGAGGAACCATCACGATGTTTTCACTTGTCGATGAAATGAGACAAGTTACGATGTTATTTAATACTTGTCGATGATATGAGACGAGTATGGTGTCTCTTTATCACTCATCAATGAGATGAGGCGAGATATGATTTTACGAGTTTTATGATGTTCCTAGTGTGACACCGACTAGCAGCTAGCAAATCGCTAAGTGCGAACGAGTGGTATGGGACACACGTTAACACTTTTCGGATTCCTATCCGTGAGTTTGTGACACATTCACGATGTTTACCTAATAGAACTGCTTTGAGAGGTGTCAGCGACCTTGTCATGAGGACGAACTGCTTGGGGAGGTGTTAGCGACCTTGTTAGGGCTGACAAAATAGCTTGGAGAGGTGTCAGCGACCTTGTCATGAGGACAAACTGCTTAGGGAGGTGTTAGCGACCTTGTTAGGGCCGACAAAATAGCTTGGAGAGGTGTCAACGCCCTTGTCATGAGGACGAACTGCTTTGAGAGGTGTTAGCGACCTTGTCCGAGGGTTCGGCCGTCTGAGAATGGCACGTGTAGCATCGCTTCGGCATGCAAATGGGATTTGGCCAATCTGGGGAATTTTTATAAGTTTATGATTTCGATTTTACCAATTTTGAGATGATGAATTTACTTATAGCCTTGAGTTAGAGAAAGGCATATATATATATGTATATATAAGTGTATATATATATATATATATATATATATATTGTTTTTTGGTGATTTCGATATGGGGATTATAAACTCTTATTGAGTTTCATGAGTTTTGATTTGGAGATTTTTCATCGACGATTGTTTATATTATTTGAGCGTTATTGTCGAGTTTACCTCTTTTGAGGTCTTTGTATACTTAAATGACATTGTTCACTTAAGTCATGAGTATGTGTTCTTTCTATTGCCTCTTCTCATTTGAGAAGAATTATCACCTTGTATCTTATGCTTCATATTATCATCTATTCTTCTTAACTGATTGTTTTAGCTAGACTGACCCGCGTATTTTATACTCGGGTCAGACCGAGTTGTTTCAGGTTAGCTATCAGTTCGGGACTTAGCTTTGATGCATCTGCTTGGATATCAGCCTAGCACTTTTGTGTAGTTTATATTTCTTTCCGCTTGACTCTGATGTGTATTTGATTGGATTTACATAGTGTGGTCTCTGTACCACTTTTGTGTATCACTTTGTATTACACTGGGATGTATATGTTTATATGTATTATATATAGTATGATTATTGTTCTGTGATGTGATATGGATTTTGTTGTTGTATTTTGTTCTGATAGATCCATTAGCCACCTATAGTTTTGCATTAAGCATTTATTGGATATGTCGATCCACTTGGAATAGAAAAAAATAGATCATTTATCGACGTATGCAGTAGATGTTTAAGACAAGATTATAGATGGTCGCTCCTAACCAGCCCTATTCTCCGCATTAGCAGATAGAATTGCCCAGTAATTCTCTTTGTTAATGTGGGTCTCAGGGTGGGGCGTCACAAAAACCTTAGAAAACCAATTTCTAAAACATCGGGATTTAAGTTCTCAGATCCTTAGTTTAAATCCTTTTCATATTTATAAACTATACTTATAAACCATATTTATATAAGTCACTATCTTATATAAAACTATTACACAATTGTTTATCCTAAAAGTATCTTACCTTTTTATTAAGACCATAATAAGCAACTTTCATTAAAATTAAATTTTAACCCAACATTATCACTAAACGCTTTATCATCAAACTATAAAACTTAACTCATAAGGTATTCATTTCAACGTTCCTAAAATCGATTATCTATCCAACCCATGTGGTGAAAAGATTAAACTGCTTATAAATTGGTTGAGCATAATAAATCAATCAACAAATGACAATAATCTAATTTAACATTTTCTAATAACCAAACACATCATAAATAACTATATCAATCTACGAAAATTATCCTTTTATATATAAAATATAATCCTAAGCAAAATTATTTCATTTACCAATTTCAAAACAATACTGCGTCAGTTTGCCATGCCTAAGTGTTTAAAGACCCCTATCAATAACGCTAGCATCACGTATTGATCGAAATCCATAAGCTACTCTGTAAACCAAACAAAATAATACAAAAAAATTATAACAATAACAAATACGCACTCTCGTATATGTACTCAACTCATAATAAGGCATTTCATTACCCTATCTCTCAATGAGTTATACTTACCAAAGCCATGGTTCTCGCTTAACCTTCACCTCTGTTACCAAGTGTAATAACCTGCATTTTCGACACTTAAATGTCGACACTAATACATCCATTGTATTCATATGCCGAACACTCAAGTGCCGGAAAGACGAATTGTTAAGGTAAAATAAAAAGAAAACAAAATAGAACAAGGAAGAAGAGAACATAATACCAGAATCTCACATGTGAAATGATAATATATAATATCTCAAGAGGTCTTTACAAAAAAGAAAACTATGATATTCATAAATAAATCAGAGAAAAACTAACATATCATCAGCACAGACAGCTATAACTGCATATCCTTACAAATGCTGATAGAAACAAGTAAAGTAATGTAATGGCAATAAAGTACGGTAAGAAATCATCTAGCTCCTCTCCAAAAGCTCCTATAAACAATAGCTAAATCTAGAAATATACTCAAGCTGACCCGATCATTAGAAAAATAACATCTACATCAATCATGTAAACCAGCGTAAACAACTCAAATCAAATAGATTTACTCTATCTTAAAACCCTTCAAAATAAGCGTATCTCATAAGACCATGTCGCCAATAAACACAGATAGGTTTTTACCTTATGATAAACAAACCATTTGTATTATAAAGTCTAATGATATTGTAATAATGTCTAGGGTGTAGAATATAAATATCAATTATAGCCAAAATGGTTACATTGATTACATTCCACCATTAGGGGTACAACCAAAATCGATAAGTAACGTTCACATAATGGATTTTCCACAGAGATGTCTTCTAGGAAGCCGAATCTGAACTCCGCGCACAAGGATCGGAAGTTACCTACAGAGCATCGTATATCTCTAGATAAAATATACCATAAGTAAGCATTGTTGGCCCGTGTTTGAACAAGTAAACCCGCACAATTGGAACCAAGTACCATCAACTCTCGCTCGCAACATATCTGTAACGACTTGAAATTTTATCACTTTGACTTTTGGAATATTTAATTAAATTTAAATATTCAAATATGGTTTTAAACTAAAAAGAATTTAGGGCATAATAAAATGAATTTATAGAAATTTTCTATAATTTTAAATTTGCAAAATATTTAAATTTATCATTTGACGCTTTTACTGTCAAACGTTGGTGTTTTTGAAAGTTTACAAAGTAAGTTAACATGTCCATTTTATTATTGTTTTGTGATCATGTCATGTTGATGTGCATAATCGTATTTATACTTTTGTCATTTGCGCTCGTATGCAGACATTATATTGTGTATCAAGGTACCCCAAAACTTTATTTTCAAAACTTTAAAAGTATACACACGCACATAGACATATCTAACATAATCTTGCTCATTTCTTTTCTTGTCTCCTATAGTGCCTTTCTTTCCCTTTACCAAAGTAGCCATCTTGCCCCCTTTGTCCCATACCTTACTTTGCCTTGCTTTCCTTTCCTTAGGCACTAAGAAATTCCTAGCCTATATATGCCCATTCACATACAACACAATGGAGATTTTCACTCACCAACACAAATTCACATTTATACATGCACAATTCATGTTTACAATGATATACAGTTGGCATTCATCTTCCTTCTTCACATTATTCCTCTGTTATACAAAATAAACTATCTCCTTCAACCTCAAAAATCAACATCTTAAAATCCATCAACCTTCTTAGAAAACTTTCAACTAGAAAGTTTTGCATTTATGAGTCTTGAATTTTATAAAAAGATTTGGCCATTGTTTCAACAAGTGGGGTGGCCAGGATCGTCGAAAAACGACAATCATGCTCAAAATAGTGTGATTTTGGCGATTGTGAATTTGAGACTTAAAGGCATGGATGTGTTCATATCAAAGAATTAGGTTCTTTAGAGGTGATCATGTGATTTTTAGTGGAGGGGCTTGTCGTGGGGGAGGAGTTTATCGAATTTGGGTATATATTGATTTTTCAATGAATTTGATGACGGTAGGTGGAATTGTCGAGATTGGAGCATCCTTGGAAGATGGCCGAAGCTTTGGTGTAGATTGCTTGGTCTTTGGTGGACCATAGTGGCGGCACAAGGCGTTTTAGGGTTTTTTGGCTGAAACGGTAGTTGTTTCATCGAACTACGACGTGTTGGCACCATCGAATGGGGCCTCACATGGCCGGGGGTGCTGAGGGAATAGATGATGATGGTGGCAGGATTGGGTGGTGCCTAGTCGTCAGTAGTAACGGCGGTTAGAAAGTATGGTGATCAGGTTTCTTTTTAAAGATGTGCATGAAAACTTGGAAAAGGGAACACGTACTATAGCGCGGTTTCAGGTTCGAGCTTAATAGGCTTCAGCCTATTGATGTAAGGCGAGATTTACATTAATATCATTCGTTTAAGTTGATTAAAAACATGTGTTAGTTTAGAAATTTCATAACTTTCGCATATGTAGTCTGTTAAATGTACAAAATTTTGCATTGCACTCATATTGATGAGTACAACATTTTAGTGCAAACTGCTAAGAGCTTTGGTAGTGTATAAAATTGTGATATATTAAAACGAACCAAATTTAATTACATTATTTTGAATAATAACATCATTAAATTAATATACCGTAATTAGTGATATCTATTTGGCCAAATAAACATCATTCGATTAAAGTAAATTAAACAGAGTAATTTGAACATCTATTTAGCGGAATAAAATACAGTTCTACTAATTAAATTTATTAAACACCTATTTAGTAGAATAAATCACTGTTCTGCTATAATTAACCGGATATGTTATATTCGGACATCTATTTAGTAGAATAAATCATAGTACTACTATTACAATAGTGTAGACAGTTATTTTGCATACCAGTTGATTACTATTGGATAAGTTTCAACAATTGATTGTTGATTTTGGATTTAATTTACACATGTGCCTGCCTTTGTAAATACCAAGTATTATAACTTGAAAAGTTAAATTGAATGAACTTGTAATCTGTTTAAGTACTATAGTAGGTTGCTAAGCCTCTTTCTAAGATTAGAAAATAATTACCAAATTGATGTTATTTTAAAGGTAATTATTATTTATTAATAAGGTTTTTAAAGGTAATTATTATTTATTAATAATGTTTCAAAGATAGTAAATTATTGTTTTAATAATGATTTAAAGTTTATTTAATATGATTCTTTTTATTTCTTAAAATCATTTAAGAATGTTTAGTTATTGTTTAAAGATATTTAATTATTATCTAAAAATGTTTTAATTATATTGATTTAAGTTATTTAAATATATTTAAAGGTTTATTAGATATCATTTTACTAATATTTAAAAGTTCATGAATTTACATCTATATTGTTTTAAAGTTAAATTAACTATTATATTTATAATGTTTTGGAAAAAATAAATATCAATTAATTATTACGTTAATAATGTTTTGGAATTAATTAATTATTATGCTAACAATATTTTAAAATTAATTAATTATTGTATTTTAATATTTTAAAGTAAATTAATTATTGTATCAATATTATTTTGAAGTTAAATTATTATTATGATAATATTGTTTAAAGTTTATTTAATATATTATTGATGATATTCTAAAGTTATTATTTTGAATGAGGTTTAAAGATAACTAAACGAACAAGTTTAAATAATAACTTGTTTATTTCAAGGTATTTTAAATAATTGATTTTATCAAAGGAACTTTATGATTAAAGTTTATTTAAAAAGTTTTTTTAAATAAGAAAAGTTTATAAAAGGAGTTAAAAAATTGTTAAGAGATCTTGAAATTTGGATAAAGTTTATAAATGATTTTGGATATTTATAAAAAGAGTTTTGTAAATGATTTTTGATATTTATAAAAGATTTATATGAATAAACTTGGAAATTTCTAAAGAAAATTATAAATAGATTTGGAATTTTAGTAAATGAGATTTTCATAAAGGAAAGAAATTTATAAAAGAAATTGACATAGGATTTCCCTTAATTGACCTTCTCAATTATGTTGGTATGGAACATTTTTTTCCACACTTAACAACGAAGGAATAGAGTTTCGAGTTATCCTTATGTCTATTTTAGATAACACTTGTTTCGATACTTTCTAATATGATTTTGAAATAAGAAACTTTCACAATATTTTGGGAATATACTTATGCTAATAAGATAAGTATATGAATAATTTAATAAATATTTTGAAACGATATTTAAATAAATGAAAGATTTATTTTGAAACTATGGTTAATTATATCTCTAAATTTTTTCTTGTTTGTTTTTTTGATAGTTAAATAACGTACTATCAAAACTAGACCAAAATATAACTCTGCAAATATCTAGGAGAAAAATACGAGTTATATGGCACGGTCATCTTCGATGATGCCATACTGTGCATATAAATTTCCTTTTATTCTCCTAGGACAAACGATAAGGAAATCTGTCCACTTAAGGTTAGGAGGTGATCTCTGCTCTTATCCATTGTCTGTTTATTTCCAAAAGAATCATGGTTGAGTTTACCGGAACTATCGAATGTTGTTTCGAAGTGATTAGGATCAGATAAGTATAAGTTATCCAAAAACCACTTCGATCCAACTCAAGCTTCAAACTGAAGATATCTTAAAGATGATTGAAGGCGGAGCTTATAAAGTGCAAGGGCTATTTGCTACTCATCCCGAGGTGATTCCAAAATGGATGTAGTAGAAGTAGTGCTTTCGGTTTCGTTTAGACCTAGAACGAACTTATATGGATAAATGGTGGCATTGCATTTATACCTAAATGGCTGTGTTAGCATTCCAAAAGGGAAGCACTATAAAATGTTAATCGTAGCCTCATGCCTCATCGACAAGTAAATAAGTAAAGCAGGGACGTGTAGCAAGGCTATGTGTGTCGCTCCCATTACCGTATGATCATTCCATATCTTGAGTCGGTATTAGTGTATGCTTTGAAGCCCTTTATAGTTGTTCATCAATCATAGTGTGATAGATTCGGCGCTATCCAGTAGGGAATAGGGCCGTTGTTGAGTAGAGGAGGTGCAATGTGTTATAGCCTCCTACATATTTTATCTAGTGGTGTACGGATTCAACGGGTAAACCCTTATCCTTTCATAGTTGGAATCCATTTTCCAATGCGAGCCTTCAGACTTGATTGTATAACTATTATGCTAGAATTTAATAATGTAACAATTTCGGTTATGATTGCTATGTATTTGTACCTTAGACATTATTATAATATCACTGGATTTTCTATAGAAAATATTTTGGTTATCGTAAGGTAAAACTCGTTTGTGTTTATATGTGGCGTGGTCTTACTAGATACCTATGACTTTTAAAGGGTTTTATAAGTTAATTAAATAAAATTTCTTAAGATTCGAGTTTCACACGCCGGTTTTACCAGACTGACCTGGGTGTTCTTTTCCTATAATGCTTAGGTCAAACCGAGCATATTTTCCAGATATAGCTAGATCCATTAAAGATTTCAAAAGATGAGCTAGATTCTCCAAGGCATATCCACGTATCTTTTATCTTCCACTGTGTTTGTTTGTTTGTTTTTGTATGTCTAAGTTGTAAGGACATGTTTTTATAACTGTTCAGGCTAATAGTAGGTTAGAGTGATCTAATGTTGTATGTGTATTAAAGTTCTTTCTTTTTATAAAGACTTGATTTATATATTATATGTTACTCGTCATGTTTTTGTGAGATTTTGTTCTGTCTTCTATTTCTTCATGCCAAATGACTTGTCTTTCGGACATTTCAATGATTAGCACATGAAAACCGAGGATTTATCAAGTGTCGTCTTAAGGTGTAAGAAAGGTACTTGGTTATGTTGACATATAGTTTGAATATGGAAAGTTAAATGTCATGTTAGTTTGCAAGTTTTAACCTTGCTTATATTTATATGGTTATAGCATGTGTACATGTTTGTCATGTGGTTGTGATGTGATCATTTATATTGCGGACATGAACACATAATTGTATGCTAAGAAAGTTAGCATCTTACTAGTTTTAAAGCGACATGGAATCCCTTATATAAAATCCATGATCTTTCATTTTAAAAATTGCAAAATACTTTCGAGCTTAAAAACTTGTTTATTTTTTAAAAAACATGCTTTTACGTTTACAAAGTGATTACGTTTCCAAAAGTTATAAGTTTTAAAGACTTAGAAACAAAATTTCAAGTTTTGAAAATTACGGGTCATATAGCGATGGTCACTATTAGTGCGTTTCGTAAAATGAACTAGTTTTGCAAATCTAAAAAGGGGTTTCACTTAAGATCTCTTAGAAAAGTGTTTTCTAACTTATATTAAGCAATTAAAAAGTAATAATTCATTTATTGATTTTCTAATCAATTAATAAATAAAAGTGATTAGTACTCAATTAATTAAATATGGTAATTAATACTTAATCATTAGCTGATAAAGGAAATTAGTACTTAATTATAAATTAAGTAAGTTATTTATTATTAGTTTATTAATTAAATATTACTTATTATTTAATAATTAATTATTATTAAATTAGTAATTTAAGGTTAATTAAATTATCATTTAACAAAGGTTTAAATATTTAATTAATTACTAATTAAGTTAAAATTTAATAAAGAGTTGATTAAGATTTAATTATTCTTAAAAGAAGGTTTAGTTTATTATTTAATTATTTATTTAAGGATTAAAGTATAATATAATTATAAATTGAAGTTTAAGTTTAAGTATTATTAAATTATTAATTAAGATTAATTAATAGTTAATTAGTTATTTAAGTAGATAATTATTATTTAATTATTTATTTAAAGTTAATAATTGTTTAATGAAATTAAATATTCAACCATTACTAAGCAAAGGTTAGCTGTTATTTAATTACTGAATAAAGGTTTTGATTTGATATCGCTTATTTTCGAAAGTCGATATTTGTTTAAAGCAAGCTATCTTTTAAAGAATGTTTTAATCTAAGGGATTTCTTTGTCATTACCTTAAGTAATCTTAACTAAAACATGAAACCTAATGATATATGTTTAGTAGAATAAATCACCGTTCTATTGATTAATTTATATTGACATTTGTTTAGCAAGTTCTACAATATCTCATTGCACAGATTGTGTTTGACAATTATAAAGTAGAATATAAACCCAATTCTGCTATTTTGGTAACTTGGACATTTACCTATACGTCAACTGATTATTATTGGCTAATTCCCTTTACATATCTGATTGTTATGTATATATCCATGGTATAACTTGGAAAGTTAAATTCAATTAAATAAGAACCATTGTGGTCACTAAGACTCATACCGACTACCATGAAATCAAATACTTCATTTTATCCTTTTTATAATGGTTTAAAGCTTATTCCATTTTAGGATATCTGAAGGATAATTTAGTAATTATTTTATTTAAAGGTGTTTCGAAGTAATTTAATATATTTTTTAAGTGATTGTTTAAAATCACTATTTTGTTAATGTGGTTTAAAGATAAAATTAAATGGAGAATGTTTCAAAAACAATAATTTATTTATTTTAAGGTGTTTTAAATAATTGGTTTTATCAAGGGAAGTTTATTGATTGAAAAGTTTATCTAAGAAGTTTTGTTATAGATGAGGAAAGTTTATAAGGGTGTTTTATAAATTAACAAGAGGTCTTGAGATCTAGGAAAGAGTTTTATAAACGATTTCAATTATTTATGAAGTTTTTTGTAAATGGTTTTAGATGTTCAAAAAATAAGTTGTATAACTGATTTTGGAGATTTATAAAATGTTATATGAAGGGTTTTGATATTTATAAAAGAGTTTTGTAAATAAATTTAGAAATTTATAAAGAGTATTATAAATGTATTTGGAATTTAAGTAAAGAAGATTTCATAAATGAAAGAGATTTATTAAAAGGATTTATTAAAGAAATTTATAAAAGAATTTGAGATTTGGATTACGCTTAACATACCTTCTTAATCAAGATGGTATGGAACATCTGTTCCATACTTAATACCAAAAGGATAGTGTTAGGGGTTATCCTTATCTCTATTTTAAATAACACTTTTTTTGATCCGTAATACGATTTTGAATTAAGAAATCTTTCACAATGTTTTGTGAATATGCTTTTGCCAGTGAGATAGGTATATGAATATTTTGAAAAGAGATTTAAATAAATGAAAGATTTATTTTGAGGCTTAGTGGTTGCTAAGGGTAATTAAATCTCTGGATTGTTGGTTGCTTATTTATTTGATATTTAAATAACCGACTATCAAATCTGGACCAAAATATAACTCTAGAACTATCTAGGAGAAGCACATGAGTTATATGGCACAGTCATCTTCGATGATGCTATACTATGCATATAAATCTTGTTTTGTTCTCCAAGGACAAACGATAAGGAAACCTTCTCACTCAACGGTTAGGAGGTGACCTCCGCTCTTATCTATTACCTGTTTATTTCCAAAAGAAATGGGGTTGAGTTTACCGAAACTATTGGATGTTGTTTCGAAGAGATCGAGGTTAAATAAATATAAATTATCTAGAAAAAAAATTCGATATAATTCAAGCATTTCGAACGAAAAACATCTTAAAGCCAATTGAAGACGGAGCATTTAAAGTGTAAGAGATATTTGCTACCAATCCTGGGGCTGATTCCAAGATGGATGTAGTAGAGGTAGTGCCTTCAGATTCGTTTAGACCCAGAAGGAATATTTATGGATGAATGTTGGCATTGCATTTCTGCCTGAGGGGTAGTGTTAGCATTCCAAGATGGTTTTCTATATAATAAGGTAATCGTTGCCTCAAGCCTTATAAACCAAGAAAATGACCAAAGAAGGGAGGTGCAACAAGGCTACGTGGGTCGTTCCCTTTAGTGTATAACAATTCCATATATATAATCAATATTTATGTATTCTTCAAGGCCCATTATGGTTGTTTATCAACCACAGGGTGATCATATTCGACGCTATCCAGTAAGGGGTAGGGTCAGTCCTAAGTAGAAAAGGTGCAACGTGTTGTAGCCTCCCGTACGTTTTATCTAGATGTGTATGGATTCGATGGGTAGACCCTTACCCTTCCATAGCTGGAATTCAGTTTCCAATACGAGCCTTCAGACTTGTTTGTACACATGTTGTGCTGGAATTTAATAACATAACAATTTTTGGCAATGATTAATATGTATTTGTAATTTTTTATCCTAGACATTACTATAAGATCAGAGGATTTTTTATAGAAAATGTTTTGGTTATCATAATGTAATAACTGATTCGTGTTTATGTGTGGTATGGTCATATATGATACCGTTGATTTTAAAAGATTTTACAAGTTACAATAAATAAAATTCCTTGTGATTTGTGTTTCTCATGTTATTTTTACCAGATTGACTTAGGCATGATTTTCCTATAATGTTCAGGTCAGTCCGAGCATGTTTTTAATATTTAGCCGGATCCTTTAAAGCTTTCAGGAGATGAGATGGATTCTCTAAGATGTATTCATGTATCTTATATTCTTTTGCTATTTGTTCTAGAATAATTGTAAGGAAATTCTGTTATAACTGTTTAGGCTGATAATATGATAGTGTACTATGATGTTGTATATAATAAAGATGATTTCTTTTTATAAAAATCTTGTGTATATTATATATTTTTCTCATCACGATGTGAGATTTTGCTCTATCTTCTTTTCTGTTCACCCCAATAACCTATCTTTCGGCCAGTTAAATGATCGACATACTAATACCAATGACATACTAAGTGTTGTCTTTAGGTATAAGAAAGACAGATTATTACATTTGAGGTAAAGTTTCACTCTTTAACTAAGTTTTTCTAAATATACGTAGACACATGCCTAACTTGTGGTAAAAATGATGTTGTGTTTGGGTAAAAATATATGTCGGGTTGTATGTATGTATTGTGCTTGGATTATAATAATGCTTGATGTAATTATATGTTCTTTGTTAGATTGACATTTAGTTTGAATATGGAAAGTTAAATAGTCATATTAGTTTGCAAGTTTCAACCTTGCTTTTATGTGCGTGTGTGTGTGTGTGTGTGTGTGTATGGTTATAGCATGTTTACATGTTTGTGTTGTGGTTGTGATGCTATTATGTATGTTGTGGACATGAATACATAATTGTATGATAAGAAAGTTAGCATCTTACTAGTTTTAATTATTTTAAATCCATGATCTTTTATTTTTAAAATTGAAAAATGATTTCCAGTTTTAAAACTTGTTTAATTTTTGAAAAACATGCCTTCATGTTTACAAAGTGACTTAGTTTCCAAAAGTTGAAGTTTTAAAGACTTAGAAACAAAATTTCAAGATCTAAAAATTTAATTAAATAATAAATTAAACCTTCGTTTAAGATTAACTAAACCTTAATTACCTTTTAACTAAATCTTAACTTAATTTGTAATTAATTAAATATTTAAACCCTTTCTTAAATACTAATTTAAAATAATTTACCGTTAAACATTAATTTAATAACAATTAATTCTTAAATAAATTTTTAAATAATAATTAATCTTTAGTTAATTAACAAATTATAAATAACTTACTTAATTTATAATTAAGTACTAATTTTCTTTATTAACTAATGATTAAGTACTAATTACATTAATTAATTAATTAATTGAGTACTAATCACTTTTATTAAATTAATTAGTTAAAAATCATTAAATAAATAAATAATTTTTAATTACTTAATATAAGATTTGAAAACATTTTTAAAAAGGATTACTAAGAAAAACAAATTAAATTGTGGAAAGAGTTTGTGTTCACGAACAGCGTTTATAATGACTATTGCTATAAGACCCATAATTTTCAAACTTGCTTTTATAACAAATAACTTAGAAATCACTCTCTTTTATACCTTGACGATTTTATAAACTTTGTAAATGTTTTGGAAACAAAAGTAAGGATTTTGAAGTTAATTAAAGTCAGAAAACTTGAAATTTCTTTCTAGAAATTTAAACCAGTAAACTAAGATTCAAATTTCCAAGGATCTCTATCTTGCTTTAACAAGTCAAGAGCTAAGTTTTAGCATATGCTACATAATTATTTCAACTAAAATATATGCCATCATAACCTGTAATTTAGTAAGAATCCAAATCTACTACTGACTTATTTTTATTTGCATCTTATATAATATTCACATCCAAGCATATATATATATATATATATATATATATATATTCAAGCGCATATTACACATGTAAATCAATATCCATTCATCACAACATGCAACATATTATCAACCAAGAAAACATTAATTTAAAGTTCAAAACTTTAGGTAAAGGCAAGCTTTTGGCCTTTCAAAATCATATTAAAAGGATCAAAATAAATGTTATTTAAAATAGAGGTAAGGATAACCCCAAACAATATTCCTTCGGTGTTAAGTATGGAACAGATGTTCTATACCACCTTGATTAAGAAAGTCAGTTAACAAAATCCAAATCTCAAATTCTTTTATAAATTTCTTCAATAAATCCATTTTAATAAATCTTTTTCATTTATGAAAATATCCTTTACTAAAATTACAAATCCATATATATAATGCTTTATAAATCTCCAAGTTTGTTTATAAAATTCTTTTATAAATATCAAAACCATTCATAAAAATCTTTTATATATATTCAAAATCATTTATGAAACTCTTTTACGCATATCAAAAATCATTTAAAAACTTCTTATATAAACTTTTCTTATTTAAAACAACTTTTTAATAAACTTTAATCCACAAAGTTCCTCTAATAAACAAAAATTATTTAATAGACCATTAAATAAACAAATTATTATTAATTAATTTATTTAATAGTTAATTATTGTTTAATTATTATTAAAGTAAGGAGTTAAACGTTACTATTTATTAAATATAGTTTGAAAGTTTGAAACTACTTTATTTTTTAAAGATCGGTTTTGTTTTAAAAGCAACTCTTTTTTAAGAATATTTTTAAACTAAGGGATTTCATTATCGACTACCCTTAAATTACCCCAACTGAATATGAAACCCAATGACATCTGTTTAGCAGAGTATAACACTATTCTACTCATTAAGTTATAATTCATATCTGTTTGGTAGAATAGATCGCAGTTTTACTATAATACGCCAAGTAGATTATGTTGATGGCTTTAGGTAGAATAAAAACCCACAGGACCCAAGATTGAAACTGGCTCTGAAACCAACTATAATGATTCATATTTTCGAACCAGTCAAAACCGTCAAAATGTCCATTCATTCTAAAACTGCGAATGAAAAGTACCAACTTAATACACAATATTATTTGATAAATATCCAACATTACTAAATGTATAGGATATAATTTCAATCTATACAATTTATCAGAGTAATCATTTATTCTATAGGCGTACTTAAATAAAAGAAGACTTAATATACAATAAATCTACCTTTACACAACTATGATGAGAAAAACATCATATCATATTCCTACAAACTCAATAAACATGTAAAATGCCGAATAAAATAGTAAATAGAAAAGATACAACAACACAAGACAGATAACAACCAATAAACAGATAAACATGAAATGATTATATTATTATTAGGGCTGCATCACTACCACTTGACTGCCTACGTACCCCTGTCTAATTGGGTATCCAATTAGATATAGGATCAAGACAATGTAGTTCTCCTACTACAAATAGGACACATGGAGCCTACGATACAACAAACGAATATGCAATTTCCAAACAACCGACCGAGACTTAATCTTCACAATTATATTTCTCAAATCTAATTAAATTTATTATTTTCAAAATATATTCCTTTCGAAAATAATCTCTTCGAACTAAATTTCCCGTTACATTTCAAATCAATTTGACATAATAATATATACATCCTTTGTATCCAACTACACTTTACTTCAGGACCTAAAACGAATTAGTTTTTGAAATATTTATTTGGAAATCCCAAAATACTACTACAAAAGCATACCAAAATATGTACAACCAGATCGGGAGGTCTCTCTGAATAACAAGGCAACTGGGTCCCAGCCTTCACGAAATAGGTAAACAAAATATATCCCTCTATCAAAGAGTTGAGTATACTAGGGTTAACAAACCTTTGACCACTTTCTAGTTATGGGTTACCCAAATCACCGGTAACATAAAAAATCATTTTTTCCCCAAGTGATAAATCATTTGCGCAATACTTCCAAATACAGTATTGTTATTCCCCAAAATCTTTGGAAAGCTATTTTAAAACCGCTGGGTTTTAAGTTCTCGAAATTCTCTTTATTTATAAACACGTTTTACAAATATCTTAATATAAATCACTTTTATATAAAATCATTTCATAAATATTTATTTCCAAATATTTCTATTTAAAGGAAAACCTTTCATTTCCAAAGACAAATATCTTTCTAAATTATAACAAACTCTTTTATTATAATTAAATCCTTAACAAATATATTATTGAACATCTTATAGTAAAATTGTGAGATTCTATTCACAAGATTTTTATTCTTGATTCATGTGTAATTATGGTCAACCTAATCCATGCATGAAAATGATAAATTTAATTACGTTTATCGTAATTGAATTTAATCACTAACAATTTATCCACATTTTATACTTCTCTAAAATTGTCGAATATCTATTCTACTGTGTTATATTCGTCAATACGAATCTAGTGTCAAAGATCGTAGGTTAAACGCACTTAGTATGGGGGAGTTATTCTGTTTTAAAGTTCAAACCATTTAGATCACTAAATAATTAACTAAACTAGTTAAATAACTAATTAACTTAACTTACCCTTACCAAAAATAAAAGTAAGCCCAGCAGTCCATGCATGTCCATACCCGAAAGATGCTACTGCATCTTCCCTCTCAAAAATAATTGCACATGCTTATGTCTATAACTTAAAAAATACTAAACAAATTTATACATTTACCCAACCCGTAAAGCCCAAAAAAATTTCATTTCCTTCCTTCTCCATTCTTTCATGCACATAAACAACCTATATGCTCACACCTTCATCATCCGTGCTCTCTCCCTCATCTTCCTTACTTGTGTGTGTTCTCCTTCATCTATTCTTCTCCTTCATCTTCATCACTTGCTTACACATGTATCCCAAACCCACCTATTTCCAAAGCCAAAAGCTTCTCTACCCACACACCTCCCCCTCCTCCTATCTCCCTCCTCGCTCCACTATCTTGAGTGCAACATGAAAAAGAAATGTAGATCTCCACATCCTCTACAACTTCCATGTTTATGCTATTTGCTAATTCTATGTATGGAGGGAGTTATTGAAATTATTAGAGAAAAGGTGAAAAATAGTGGTTGTGACTATATTTCGCATGTGAAAACAAGAAAAATGGAAAAAAGTGAATGTGTCCATGTTTTTTTCCATGCATGAAAATGAATGTTTCTAATGAATTGTGTCTCTGTGTGATCTATTCTACCACGTGTAACGACCTGCCTTTCGTACGCCTAATGATGACACTTAAACACCTTCGGTATTCGTGTACCTATAATTTAACTGTCCAAAAGACAGGTCATTTAGGGTGAAGAGAAAAGAAGATAAAATAGAATCTCACATGATAACAAGAAAAATATATAATATATACAAGATCTTTATAAAAATAAATCATCTTTATTATATACAACTGTCAGAGTACACTAACATATTTCCAGTATGAATAGTTATGACACCTTGTCCTTATAATTTCTGATAAATATAGACAAAAAAACAATGTAACCAGAATAAATAAAAAAGTGGAAAAATGTAAGATACGTGAATACGTCTTGAAGAATCCAGCTTATCACCAGAAAGCTCCAAATCATCCAGCTAAGTCTAAAAAATATGATCGGGATAACCCGATAATTATATGGAAATAGTGCCCAGATCAGTCTGGTAAAACCAATGTGAGAGACTGAAATCATAATGAATTTTAATTATTTAACTTGTATAACCTTTAAAATTGAAGGTATCTAGGAAAACCACACTGCATATAAACACGGATGGGTTTTTACTTTGCGATAGCCAAAACATTTTCTTCAGAAAATCCAGTGATATTATAATAATGCCTGATATACAAATACATATTAATCATAGCCAAAATTGTTACACTGTTAGATTCCAGCATAATAGGTATACAGTCAAGTCCGAACTCTTGTATTGGAAATAGATTCCAACTATGAAAGGTAAAGTCTACCCACCGAATTCGTACATCTCTAGATAAAATGTACGGGAGAATACAACACGTTGCACCTCTTCTATTCAGGATCGACCCTACCCCCTTACTAGATAGCACCGAATATGATCGCCCTATGGTTGATAAACATTCCTACTGGGCCCAAAACATACATAAATATCGATTCTCGGTATGGGATGATCATACCCTAATAGGAGCGATCGACATAGCCTTGCTGCATGTCCCTACATTGGTCATTTACCCGATTGATGAGGCTTGGGGCTACGATTACCTTTTTATATAGAAAACCATCTTGGAATGCTAACACTACCCAGGTAGAAATGCAATGCTAGCATCAATCCATACAAGTTTGTTCTAGGTCTGAACGAATCTAAAGGCAATGCCTCTACTACATCCATTTTGGAATCACCCTCAGGATTAGTAGCAAGTAGCCCTTGCACTACAAAAGCTTTGTCCTCAGTCATCTTCAAGATGTCTTTAGTACGAAATGGTTGATTTGGATAGAAGCGGTTTTTTGGATAATTTATACTTATCTTATCCCAATCTTTACGAAACAACATTTGACGGTTTCGGTAAACTCAACCCAGTTTCTTTTGGAAATAATCAGACAATACATAGAAGCAGGGATCATCCTCTAACCGTTTAAATGGATTGATTTCCCTTTGTCCTTGGAGAACAAAATGAGATTTATACACACGGTACAACATCATCGAAGATTACTATGCCATATAACTCACATATTTTCCTAAATATTTCTAGAGTAATGATTTGGTCCAAATTTGATAGTCAGTTATTTAACTATCAAGTAAACAAATAAGCAACAATTTAGAGATTTAATTACCCATACCAACCACTAAGCCTAAAAATAAATCATTTATTTATTTAAATCTCTTTCTAAAATGTTTATTGAATATATTCATATACTTATCACACTGGCATAAGTGTATTCACAAAAAATTATGGAAGATTTTGCGCTTCATAATCATATTAAAAGGATCAAAACAATTATTATTTAAAATAGAGATAAGGATAATCACAAACATTATTCATTCAATGTTAAGTGTGGAACGGATGTTCCATACCACCTTGATTAAGAAGGTTAGTTAAGGGAAACCCAAATATCAAGTTCTTTTATAAATTTCTTCAATAAATCCTTTTAATAAATCTCCTTCATTAGCAAAGTCCTTTTACGAATAATTAATTATTTAAAACAATTTCAGATAAATAGGTTATTATTTACAACACCTTGATAAATAATTAAATAACCATTAAAATATCATGAATTAAGTTTAATAACTTAAAAAAAATTCAAATCATATTTAAATTATACAAAAAATAAAATTAGCTTTTAAATAATATAACAACAATAATAATTTTTTTAAAACATTATTAATAATTGATAATCAATTAATTTTAAATCACTAATAATTAATCATAAATTTACTTTTAAAAATAACATCAGTTAAATAATTACATTATAATAATAAAATAATTAACTTCAAAATGATTATTTAACTTTAACATTGATTGTATATATAATTAAATGGCTCTAAGCAGATTTCATAAGTAAAATTAAATAATCTTTGAATAATTGAAATATTATTAAATAACTTAACATGCTTTAGGTAAATCATAAATTTTCTTCTAAATAAATTAGGTAATAAAATAATTAACCTTAAAATATTATCAATAATAGAATTGGTTAATCTTAAAACTTTTTTAAAAAGAGGCTTACGTGCTACAAATGGTGCTTAGAGAAGTTACTATTACATTCAACTTAATAATTTAGATTATATCACTGATATTTGCATAAGCAACAATTATGTAAAATATTTGCATAATTAACATTGACAGATAACAAGCTATCTGTCACAGAAAATTGACATTCAGATAATTGTGCAGATTTATAAAATAGTAGAATGTGAATTTATTCTGCTAAACTAATGTCTGATATTGCTTTATTTGGAAGAATGGTGTTTTGTCCCACTAACAGAATGTTAATAATGAATTATAATTACTAATTAACATAATTATTTCCTATGACTATAAATTCACTATTAAATCATACTTCATTAAAATTTTCAAAGGTTTATACAAAAGTGTAGTGCTTGATACTATGAACCTAGTGTCGAAGACCACGGTTTAAACGGCCTTCATATGGTTGTGTTATGGGTTATTAAAACTTTGAAACTATTATCTACTAATAACTTTATTAATTTGATTTCAAAATATCCAGGGTCTCGAGGCCTAATACCCAAATCCACGTTTAGCTACTCTTCTTCCCAAACACAAAACATAGCAAATAGGAAAGAACAAAGGCAGCAACACAATCACTCATCTCCTCCTTCTTATGCACGTTCGTGCTCGCGTGTGCACATGCACACGAGATGCTCCATCCTAGACACCATTGCAATGATGCTTCATCGTTCGCCTCGCTCTTGTCATCACAATCGACCATCCACTTCGAGCTCCAAATCTTTCCTCCTTGAAATCACCAGTCAAATCGAACGCAACCCATTCACCACATCAGCACGCGATAAAACATCACCAACTTTTGAACACCTTGACGACCTGCAACCACCCACCACCACCACTATGCGACCTCCTCGTTTGATAAATATTTTGGAAAGAGATTTAAATAAATGAAAGATTTATTTTAAGGCTTTGTGGTTGCTATAGGTAATTAATCACTGAATTGTAGCTTGTTTGTTTATTTGATAGTTAAATAAACGATTATCAAATTTGGACCAAATATATCTCCGGAAATATCTAGGAGAAAGATATGAGTTATATGGCATAGTCATCTTCGATGATGCTTTATTGTGTAAATCTCATTTTGTTCTCTTAAGACAAAGGATAAGGAAATCCGTTCGCTCAATGGTAGGAACGTAAGCTCCACTCTCATCTATTATATGTTTATTTCTAAAAGATCCGGAGTTGCATTTACCAGAACTATCGAATGTTGTTTCAATGAGATCAGGATCGAATAAGTATAAATTATCCAAAAACCACTTCGATCCAACTCAAGCATTTTGAATTGAAGACACCTTAAAGATGATCAAAGAGCTTTTGATGTGCAAGGGCTATTTGCTACTAATCCTGAGGGTGATTCTAAAATGGATGCAGTAGAGGTAGTGCCTTCAGTATCGTTCAGACCTAGAACGAACTTATATGAAAGAATACTGGCATTGCATTTCTACTTAGAGAATTTTGTTAGCATTCCAAGTGGGAAGCACTATAAAAAGGTGATTATTATCCCGCCTTTTGGCAAGGCCATGATACCAAGAACTTAACTAGAAACCAAGGACAGTCCATCTCAAAGATCGGTTATACACAGGTTCACTATGGATACTAGTGAATTTTGTCCGAGTCCGGATCCAGCTACCATTGATAAGACACGACAATCAAAGCTATAAGAGCCAACTTTCCAAATTTCAAGTCAATCGGAGTTCTTATGATCAAGATATTAATCGATCAAGATCCATGAAGAAAGCCTTACTTTGTATACATCATGTACCAGCCTCACTTCGTATCCGTCATGCACCAACCTCCTACGCATCCATCGATGTCGAACTACTTCGTATCCATGGAAGATTTCCATTTTGTATCGATCCACTCACTCACCAATTTTCATATCAACCCGCCATTGATCGATATGAAGTACACATGAAGGATCGATACGTACGTCATCATTTTGATCGATATGAAGCTGACCCAAAACACCGATACAAAGATCATTGTCTAGACCAACACGAAGGGAATATATTAAGTCGATACGAAGAGAAGCACATTCAAGAGGAAGACTCGGTCACTCGACATGAAAAGTGGCTCAATCCTAGAATATAGCGCCACGTCATTTGATCGTCACGTGCCAACATGAATATGAACAAGAGCGATACGAATCGTATCGATACGAGCTTGGCAATACACTAGAAACACCAAAATTTATCGATCATAACTCAAAATATGCAAGTCCAAATGCCACCAAATTTTCACAGGAGCTTGCGTACTACCTCAAAAATGTTCATAATCGATCTCGGTCCAAAAGGACCAAATTTGGATCGATGCGAGTTACATGCGTATCGATCCCAAATGCCCAGGGATCGATCACGTGGGCCCACCCATGTGAGAGGAGTCTTCAGAAGTTTGAGACTAATATTCTCAGCCTATAACTATAAATATCAGTCCAAGGCCTTCATAAAAGGGACTTTTGATGCTGGAATGCCGATACTCTGCCGGAATCTTCATTGTATCTTGAGTGTGTGAGATTGTACTGCTGTAATCAGTCATATCTAGCGAGAATCATCAACAAAACAACAAATTTCCATAGTGGACGTAGGCTACAATGCTGAACAACTCTAAATCTCTATGTTATTGTACTTCTGTTTGTCTGTTTT
This sequence comes from Allium cepa, assembly GCA_030765085.1. Taxonomy (NCBI): domain Eukaryota; kingdom Viridiplantae; phylum Streptophyta; class Magnoliopsida; order Asparagales; family Amaryllidaceae; genus Allium; species Allium cepa. The sequence goes on along the minus strand of CM060945.1, from coordinate 953,235,031 downwards.
TGGCGTATTTATTAGATTAACCTCATTTTTCATTTATATTCCTCATTTTAATCTCTTCAAATACATCCGAAGAGTGTTGTATCCAATTTTGGTACAAAGTAATCGTAGTCTCAAGCCACATCAACTGTTAAATGATTAAAGCAGGGACGTGAAACAAGACTATGTAGGTCACTCCCACTAGGGTATTATCATCCGATATCTAGAGTCGATATTTATATATGCTTCAAGGCCCATTATGATTGTTTATCAACCATAGGGTGATCATATTTGGCGATACCTAGTAACGAGTAGGGTTGGTCCTGAGTAGCAGAGGCAACATGTTCTAGCCTACTATGCATTTTATCTAGAGGCATACAGATTTGGTGGGTAGACCCTTACGCTTTCATGGTAGGAATCCATTTTCCAATATGAGCCTTCAGACTTGATTGATACCTATTCTACTGAAATTTAGTAATGTAACAATTTCGTCTATCATTAATATGTATTTGTATCCGAGCCATTATAATAATATAACTATATTATCTATAGAAAATGTTTTGGTTATCATAAGGTAAAATTCTGTCCATGTTTATATGCGGCGTCGTCTTATGAGATACTTTCGATTTAAGAAAATTTACAGGTTAAATAAATAAAATTCCTTGTGATTTGAGTTTCTCATGCTGGTTTTGGCAGACTGACCCGGACATTGTTTTCTTATTATGCACAGGTTAGCCTGAGCATAGTATCCAACTATAGCAGGATCCTTTGGAGATTTCAGGGGACGAGCTGGAATCTTCAAGAAGTATTTACGTATCTTTTACTTCCGTTGTATTTGTTTATTTGCTTTTGTCTGTCCATGTATATCAAAAATTGTAAGAGCATGTTGGTAGTACTGTTTAGGATGATAGTAGGTTAGAGTGCTTCGATGTTATATGTGTATTAAAATTTTTCCTTTTTGTAAAGTCTTGACTTAAAAATTATATGTTACTCGTCATGTTTTGTGAGAATCTGTCCAGTCGTCTATTTCTTCACCCCGAACGACTTGTCTTTCAAACACTTCAATGATCAGCACATGAATATCTAGGATTTATTAAGTGTCTTCTTCAGGTGTAAAAAAGAAAGATCGTTACAATTAAAGATCGATAAGCATACTCTAGGTAATGGAGTTGATATACCATATCATATTAGGCACCTTTCATAAGAGTTAACATTCAAATAGAACTCGAAACCACACATGGATTCCCATATCTCAATAGATCTTGAAACCATACGTGGATTCCTCAATAGATCTCAAAATCATACATGGATTCCTATACCTCATAGGTCTCGGAATCACACACGGATTCCCACAGCCTGAATAGATCACAAAAATCTGCATGTGTTCAAGCATCTTAAAACAGATCTCAAATCTCCATATAGATTCCAGCATCTCAAATATATCCACTTCCAAGTGATAGAACATGTATCTTAGTCTCAAAGTGGTTTTCAACAAGTAGAACACTCACTGATCCCCGTCTTATCAAGACTGAACTGACTAATTTGGTCATTTAATAATAATGAGAACAATTGCATACGGGAAACTAAGTCTCGTATACTACCGATTAGTAAGTAACACACAAAGCATGATTGATACGCATAAGCGCGATCAAGTCATATAAACGACTTCTAATTCCCTCATTAATTAATCTTCCATTATTGATTAAAATCGACTTTTATTGGTAAAACTCATTTTTACTAAACAACTCTTTATAAATGAAACTCCATTTGTTAATTAAACTCCACTATTTAATTAAAACATTACTATTCATTTTCAACATATTTTAACACTTCCCAAAAGTAATCATATACTTGGCTCAATAGTATAAGTATATTCACAAATCGATTTCAAAGGATTTAAGACAAATGTTACTCAAACACGGTCATTACAAACCCAAAACTCTTTCACTTATGATTATCATTAAAACATTCTTTTAAAAGATTCATTTACATTAATAAGTATAAACAAAAAGGTTAAAGGAAAATGTTATTAACACATTGCCACAACAAACCCAAAACTAATTCATACTTTTTATTCTCTTTGAAGTCCCATCATTAAAGATATAAATATTTTTCCAAACTCATTTACAATAGTTTACCACTTCTAAATATTATCCAAGGATTTAAAAGTAAGTGTTGCTAAAACATTATTTACCACAAACCCATAAACACTTTACTATTTCGTTGTCTTTAAAACTCCAATTTAAAGATCCAATTACTTTTCAAAAGTATAGTTAAATGGGTTAAAATAGATGTTCACAAGCATTGATAATATAGACCCAAAATCAATTTGCTACTTCCTATTTACTTTGGAACATCCATTTAAAGTTCCAACTATGGATTAACTTATTAAACATAGTATATTCCTTTTTAATCAATTTATAAAACAATCCATTATAACTTAAGTATTATAATCTAAAACTCCTTTTAAAAAATATTAAATTTCTTTTTTGAAAATTTTAAATAGACTAGAATGCCTTTAAAAGGATATATATACACACACGCACACACATATACCAATTTATTTATAAAACTAAGATATTTAATAAAATACTATAATCCATTTTTAAATATTATAATATAAAAGCCTTTTATTTATACATTAAAATCTTTAATAACTTTCTAAACCATATATATACCAAAAATACACTTTTAAAATACTTATACATATTTTAAAACCTTTTATTTAAAACATCACTTTAAAACATATTTTATAATTTAAAACCATCACTTTATAAATCCATAAATGATTTTCAAAAATATGTTTAAACCTTGATGTTTTCACATAATAAATAAGCTAACGGTACTTATTAATTAATATGAAGAAACCCGAGAATGTCTTTTAAAGTTAACTTTAAAATTGCCGAACACAGAGATTTCAAAGTGCATCGATTGCGTCCTTTTTACTTCTAATATTTCCCACTTTCCATTCCCAATTTACTATGAATGTCTAAACCAATCCTGTTTATGTCAAACACACCAAAACGATTATAGAACAACGCAATATACATATGCATATATACATGTAGATACATATACACATACATATACATATACATACATATGCATATACATACATATGCATATACATACATATGCATATACATATATATATATTATAACGACCCGGAATTTTCGATCCCGAAAATTCCAGATAGTTAGGAAAAAGAAGAAAGAGATAGAAGAACAGAAACACTAACATCTCACATTCGCAGCGGAAAAAAATATAATATCAAATAATAACAGTTTACAAAGGATTCTGTATCTGTCAAATACATTTATAATACATAAGAGTTACACATATATACAGGCACTAGATATACACAATCATCATGTCTCAGATATACAACAATATAATACAGCGGAGACACTCCATACGTTCTCGCCATCCAGCTCGCCTCCTGAGCTCCAGAACGTACTTGCTTGATAATTTGTAATACTCGGTCTCACCCGAGCATTACATCAAAGTAACACCCGGGTCAGGCTGGAAACCAGCGTGAGTAAACCCATCTAACATAGAATACAAAGCATACAACTTATATAAAGCCCGGGGTAACCGGTATCAATTTACAAATTCACAATTTGTTATAGACATCACTTATTTCACACATCAATTTTCTAATTATCAAATTTAGATTTAATAGTTCAATTCACTTAAATCATTTCATTCCGGCCTATTGATTTCACATATCAATCTATAAAAATTCGAAGTGGTTTTGGGTATTTTCTAATACTCGCCCCCGGTCTCTTCAAGTCTCATTCAAGGCATCCAATACCCTTCAATTATCCATAAGCAAACTTGATCACTTCCAAATTAATTTAATTATTCTAATTGAATTACTAACCTCAATCACTTAGATTCCTTCATTTAACATTAATTAATTTCAAATCAATTAATTAATCATCCCATAGTTATCCATCTTAATTAATCACCCTGGATTAATTATCCTTCAATTACATTCAAGTAATTATCTTTAATTAATTACATAAATTAATTATTCTTAACCAAAAATAGTAATTAACCTTTAATTACTTCACAAATTAATTAACTATAATTAATTACAATAATTAACTATAATTAATTACATTAATCCTTAATTACTTATATTAATTAATTTCTCATAAATCACTTATTATCGATTAATTAATCTTAATTAATCAACCCTTAATTACATCATTAATTATATAAATTAATGATTTCCAATTACATTTCAATTTATCCTAATGTAAATTAATTACATTAAGCAATTAATCATTAATTAAACCATAAAAATTGATCACTTTTGATTAATTTCAACTAGTAATTAACTACCTATTTATTTACTTCATTAACTAAATTAATTACTCATTTTAAAATAGAAAATTAAAAGAATTTAAAACCAAATTCATTTTTAAATTCAAATAAATTTAAAAATGCACTTTAACATTCAAGTTTTTAAAACAATTTAAATTTAAAAACTTTATTTGTTTAAAAACTGAAATTCACTAACTTGAATCCCAGATTTAATTTTGATTTAAAATTTGTTTTAAATCTCTACTTTACCGTTTAACTTCAGTTTTTAAAAATCACTTTAAATTCTTGTCAATTCATTCTTATTTTGATAACTCAGTGTAGCGGAATATATTCAAGCAAACAATAACATTTAATATTCCAATTATCAACATAATTCATCACAGAATATCAAATATTCATAACACAAAATATTAAACAATCTATATAATTTTTAGGAATCCAGTTGGATCCCCCCAACCTATTTCCCTGCATCCACTGATGTTAGCACAATACCAATTCTACTTCAAGATGGAATATCGCGGTATATGGGATTAATATAATATCGTCCCCTATTATGTGGCGCATAGGGTCTCATCCGCTATATGATGCGGGAAAATCAATCACCCAATATATACTATATACTACTATATATAATATAGCACATCAAATCAATTCAATCGTTCAACCAATTATTTAAATTTGACCATTTAAATTTAAATAGAAATACAGAAGAGTGAGATTAACTCACCTTTGATTATTTTGTTTGCAGTCCACTCCAAACTCGACTTGGCTTCCCGATTATAGGCCTTGCATAAATATTATACTTTTATTAATTATTCGACCTAATTGAACAACTAAAAAAAATTCCATTTGAACATACATATATCTTTGTAAAATAGTTTATATAGACTTCAAAATCTATATCCATATTTCTTATAAAAATAATTTATATTGCCCTCCTAAATTCTATTTCTATTTCTAAATCATATATATGTGTACATATATATATTATTCTGATTTCTGTGCATATATAAAAATCTACATCCATATATTTTTCCAAAAACCTTAACTATATACCCAACTAAATTAAATAGGCCTGTCTGTACAAATATTTATATTTATAACTTCCTACTGTATATATTTAGCTGTATATATAAATTAATAATAATTTTTAAATTGGGAAAAATCCATTTCTTTTATCTCTTATTGTCACTTTAAAAAAACTAGTTCTATCTATATTTTCCTTCTATTGTGTATAAATTTATATATATGGGTACAGAATTAAACTAAAACAAGTTTATAACTTACTGTAATTATGCTTATCTCGATCTCGACCATAGACCGACCCGCCCTGCTCGATCGCCAGAACGACCCGAGTCATCAGCGACCCCTCCTCTATTGCTCGAGTGCGAAAAAGTATCGCGAACCGTGCCCTAACTTCCAGCCACTCTACTCTATAAGCCACACCGCCTCGAGCCCGAGAAAGACATCTAACTCCACTGCGCCGCCCTCTTCGCTAATGCCTCCTCTTCGATCAAACGATCGATTCGATTTTGATCTGAGATACAGGAGGGCTCGATCGAACCGAAGGAAAAAATCGAGGAAGCGATTCGAACATGAGTACGATACTTCATGAATCAACATGGAGGAAGGAAACTCGATTCGAATTAGAGGAGGAACAAAGTCGTTTCAGAGGCTCAACATTGATTAAGTTGAAACCTGGGTGTCGCCATTTGTTTTTTTTTTCTTCGTTCGATTTTTTTTTCATCTAAAAGAAGATAAGGATGGAAAGGGATTTAAGTTGAGGGGAGTGGCTTATATGAGAAGGTTTGACTATTTAATATATATTATATTATTAAAAATATCTCGTATATGGCCACATAAAATCCCAAACCCCTATCAAGGTATGCCGCCAGGCGTTTGTAATGTTATATCCCTATTTCGAACGCAATAGAAAATGTTTCGAGTCCTAATTCGATCGTATGGAGAAGATAGCTTTTTGAACCCAGTTATTATATTGAAATTTCGATTTAATTTCAGCACGTTTACTAACCGTAAGACCACACAGTCACTCCAAATACTATGAAAATTTAAATCCGATAATAATACAATATTATTGATCCTATGCAACTGATTTCGTCGAATTCCGAGACTGTGTCTCGGAAGGCTATTTTTATATATTGATTAAATGATAAAATTTCAAAACTGAAGAAAGCACTTTCAAATTCAATTTTAACACTTTTACTATCTTCGGTACCATCGATATAAATTTTGCAAATTCTTAAATTATTTTTAACAGGCTTAAAACTCCATATTCAACATTTGACCCAATTTCCAGTAATTAATTCCAATAATTTAATTACTAAATAATAATAATAATTGAATTCAAGTTAAAAATTTACTTTTAAATATTTAAAATCAATTAAATATTCCAATTTAAATTGTTCAAGATTCCGGGTCGTCACATTCCTCCCCCTTTAAAAGAATTTCGTCCCCGAAATTACTAGTTAGGAAGAATGGTCCAATACCCATTTACTTTTCTCCCCAAAACCAACAGTTCAACATCCTACCAACTATCTTTTAAAAAAACACCCATTATCATTCTTAGTAACTTCCCAAACTCTCCTACAGTTTTCAAACAATACCTTTTTGCACAATCATTCAAATTTCAATTTAAAACCAAATTTTGAGTTATCACAATTTTCTAACTCCCTAAATTTCTAAAAAAATTTGCTAGCGTCTCCTTTACGCAGCTACCTTGGTACAACTATAAAATGCCTCTACGGGCTCCCAAATTCCAAAAGAAAACAAAAATCCAAGTGGCTAGATCAAAAACCCAATCATATAGAAATTTAAGCACATATCTTTTTGTCGAGCAATTCAAATTTATCTTCTGAAATCAAAACCAATTTTCCTTTCACCTTTATAATACCTGCATATCTTACTTTGCAATAATATCCAATCATAGCTTTTAAAATCATTTTATACATTTCCTTACAGAAGTTTTCAAATTAGTTTTCCCATTTCCATATGAATTCAATTTATCTTCAACTCTGAATATTGAATTCTATCTTCCATTTGTAACTGATTCATGTCATTATTTTACATTATTTTCATCCACTAATTTATTTCAATTTCAAATTTGAAATCGTTTTATCGCTAACAAAAATTTTCCAAAAAATTTCAAAAAATTTCTAACTCCCAAAATTTTCGGAAAATTTTGGCAGAGTCTCCTTTGTACGGAGGAGCTTTTGCAATTTGACAAGAGATATAAATATATATACATCGACCTACATGGTCGGAAAAACAAAAACAGTTCATATTTCCTATTTTTAATACGTAGGCGTACCTTTATTTAGCATTTTTAAGCAAGCGACTTATTATTTAGCAATTAGCGCGACCAAATCCAGCCAAACGGCTTCCCGGTACCTGTACTTACTCAATTTAAACATGTAAGTGCCAAAATCATGTAACTTAACAACATTTTACATATTTAACAAGTAAATATACGAGTTTCTATAAGCAACGTAGGTTAAACAATATTTATAAGCCACTTATAGGGTTCCGACATTAATTTTAATTATTTATAACCAATTCGTATACAACTTTACTCAATTTAATTTTTTAATCCAAACAAGCTCATATTCAATTCAATTGATCTTAAAATCAATTAATTTAATCTCTCAACTCATAGAATTTTAATTACCTTCGTTTACGTCAAACGACAATTCATTCTATGCAATTTTGATGATATCCATGTGAACAAATAATTACTTAAGTTTTGTAACCAATTTAAATTGATTCTAACTCAATTTGTATTTAATTCCTGCCATTTTAATTTTATTTCACTTTCTCAATTTATCAAAATAATATCCAAGCACATACTTAACTCATTTATACTTGAATTGGATTTTATTTGTAACTCAAATCATTTCTATTATAATCCAATTCCATTTTATTTTTACAACATCTCCACTTATTTTAATTCATTATCAATCCAAGTCGAATTCTATTTATAATTCGAATTTATTTTCAACTTTTATATCAATATTCGATTTTTATTACAAAAATCACTTCGTTAAATTTTCCTGAGTTCAATTTTTTTTTTAATTCCAGTTTGGGATTTTCTTTCATTTCCCAAAAATTCCACACTTCTATTTTAAAATTTTAAAAATAGTTTCAAATTCACTTAGTACTATTAAAATAGCTTTTTATAAAAATACTTCTTATACCTCGATGTCTCAACCAGTCCATCCTTGTAGAAATTCGGTCATACGTTAATCAGGCTTAGGACTAAAAATCAATAAGTACTTGGTAAACCCGTTTTCAACATCCAGTACAAATACATGGAAAATAATTTTATTTAAAGTATCGAAAACAGTTTTTGAAAATAGAGGAAATATCTTTGGTGAGAGTGCTTTGGAAATCATCACCCCCATCCATGGTCGTAGTTACATCCTGGGTTACGTTGCCATCGCAACAAAATTCTATGTAACTGTAGGCACTCCACGCCCCTCGATTACGCCATGGAACCCACGACGGATCTCAGTTACATTCCAGAGTTACGTTGCCATCGCAACAAAAGTCCATGTAACTGTAGGCATCGACGCCCTCGATTTTCGCTGTCAAAAATAAAACTTCTCCACTCCTACATAGGTCGCAGTCTACCGATGTAAAATCAAACGCAGACTATTGGCTCTCAGCGGCGCACACGACTTTCGCTATGTTACCATAGGTCGCAGTCTACTGATATAAAATCAAACGCAGATTGTTGGCCCTCAGCAGCACACACGACTTTCGCTATAGTCTGCAGTAGATTGCAGTGACATCGAGTTACATTGTCGTCATAGCATAACCCAAATGCCTCTATAGGCATCAGCACCCTCGATTTTCGCTACACACTACACATAATCCTCAGGAACTAGTTTTGTCTATACTCCTCACATGATCAACTTTAGAAACCCCTCCCCCTTAGGGTTCAAGGCTGTACCACCCTGTGGCACTCTTGAGAAGTTCATTTCAAGGGAGCCCCTTTTTCCCCAGAGCCATTTTCAAAACACTTTATACTGTACACGTATAGTATCTTCCAAATCATACACCTAGTATGAATCTCATATAAATCTCCTTTTCTCAAAATCGATTATCCCAAAATCGATAATTCTCAAACTAGGCTTTCCAAATTCAATATTGATTTTACCCAAAAATCAAAAGCCCTTCCAAATCCAAAGGTTCCCAAAACCTTTTTCCAAAATCCTTATAAGATCCTTTATATATATAGATATATATAAGTTTTTAAAAAGTCTGGATCATTTCAAACTTGTATAAAACTCCTTTTATACTTTAGACACTTTTAAAATCCTTTTTTCTCCCAGTAATAGATTCAACAAGGGGAGATTTATCTTATATAACAAAGATATATAACTTTCTTAATTCAAAATAAAATATTCAAATTTGATTACTCCTCTTTGTTTTATAAAGTTGTTTCCATCTTACTTATCATCATAAAAATATCCAATTTTCACTTTTATCCATTGTATATTTCATAAAATATACTTTCATTTCGAAAGAAATCATTTCACATTTCTTATTCACAAATTTTCAATATCAATTTCATACAAATCCGTATGATGTACACTTATCATCTGTATGCTATTACCAATCTGATAGCTCACTCGATCACACAATTTCACTTTCGAACTAGTATCGTCCACCCGACTTCCTAGTGCGGACTCAGATTTGGTCTCTTGATCAAAAATCGTCATTCCCCTTGCATAGCCTAACTATGATAGAGAATATCCAGAACCCATCAACAATCCATATCCAGGTTCACCGTCGGAAATCGAGTGAAAAATCCTAACTTGGATCGATATAACTATCTCGAAATTCTGTGCTCGAATCTGGATCAAATCACTATGCGAATAGAATAATATACGTACATCCTACGTAATTATTTTTATTGATTATCAACTAATTCAATTTCTCTTTCTATTCACATTTCCTTTAATTTCAATCAACATAATCACAACTGTTTTAATTCCATTGAATTATCACTTTAATCCTTATCCCAATGGATATTCAATCATAAACAGTTTGAACTCTATCCATCTTAAATTCAAAAAATAGCTTGAAAAGTTTAAAATAGATAAGTCGTTGAAAAATAATTATTAGTTTGTAACATAGCTATAAAATAGTTAAGTAATTGTAAAATAGTTGGAAAATAGTCAAATAGTTATAGAAATTTTAAATAATTGCAAAATAGTTGTAAAATAGTAATTAATTTGTAAAATAGTTGAAAAATAGTTAAATAATTCCAAAAATAATTGTAAAATAAATATAAAATAATTTGGCTTTAAAAAGAAAGGTTGTATATATTAAATAGCTTGGAAAAATAAGTTTATATTAAAACAATTTATATTGAAAATAGTCCAGAGTCAATACTGTTCACTTCCCCATTAACTCAATTTAAATTTCCACTTCCATTTAAATTGATCTAATTCCAATTTGAATAGCTTCAATTTCCATTGAAATTGATTTAACCCGAATTCAAGTTGAATCAATCTTGATTTCTTTCCCAATTCAAATCAAATTCCATTTGATTTTAAACCTATTCAACTTTAGTTATAATTTCAAATTATTCCAATCAGTTTGGACTAATATCAATTGGACCCACTTCAATTTCAAATCATTTCAATTCAATCCAATTCAAATTTCCCATTTGAAATTTTTTTTAAACTTCACATTAATAATCTTTATAAGTTCAAAAACTTATCGCCTTGGGTATCACATCTCATTTCAAATTTTAAACTCAACATTTAGAGTTTTTTTTCAAATTATCTTTGGTATTATATATATCCCTTATATATACAAGGTTATTTCTCTTGCACACCCAGTTACACCTTAAAATTTTAAACCACTTTTGGTTTTAAATTCAAAACAAATTCCTATAAATTTTCATGCAAAACAAGCTCTTTTATTCAAATAATACTATTATATTATTATTATTTTTTCAAACACTTGGAACAAATTTCCCCAAATTTTCCGGACTTATATTTAATACTTCACCATTAAAACCCCTTTTCAATTTCAATTCATAAGTCATACTTACCTAAATGTTTACTTCCTTAAAACATTTAATTTTGCTTACTCATTAATATACATTTTATTATTAAACACAACAATCAAGGAAACCAACTCATTATTATCTTATTTTGAAAACTCTTTTCCAAATTCAAGACTTTAATTTCAATTTGAATCCCTTTCAAACTTATCTTTATTAAATTTCAATTTGGTTGTATTTTTATTACCACTTAATTTAATCCCAATAATTTAACAACCAATTACCTTAATATTTATTAGAAAGAAATATTGCTTTATATATCAAAATATATTCTTATATAAAATCATTTAAAATCTTTATATAAGCAAATAACAAGTACGCTCTCATTATATATATATATATATATATATACACACACACACACACACATACATACACCCAACTCATTCTAGGGTACCAATGACCCTATCCTTAATGAGTAATCCCACCAAAGCCAAGGTTCTCGCTTAACCTTTCAGCTCTGATACCAACTGTAACGACCCAGAATTTTCGATCCCGAAAATTCCAGATAGTTAGGAAAAAGAAGAAAGAGATAAAAGAACAGAAACACCAACATCTCATATTCACAGTGGATAATCAAATAATAACAGTTTATAAAGGATTATGTATCTGTCAAATACATTTATAATACATCAGAGTTACACATATATACAGACACTGGATATACACAATCGTCATGTCTCAGATATATAACAACATAATACAGCGGAGACACTCCATACGCTCTCGCCATCCAGCTCGCCTCTTGAGCTCCAAAACGTCCTTACCTGAAAATCTATAATACTCGGTCTGACCCGAGCACTACATCAAAGTAACACCCAGGTAAGGCTGGAAACCAACGTGAGTAAACCCATCTAACATGGAATACAATGCATACAACTTATATAAAACCTGGGGTAACTCGTGTTAATTTACAAATTCACAATTTGTTATAGTTATCACTTATTTCACACATCAGTTTTCTAAGTATCAAATTTAGATTTAATAGTCCAATTCACTTAAATCATTTCATTCCGGCATATTGATTTCACATATCAATCTATAAAAATTCGAAGTGGTTTCGGGCATTTTCTAATACCCGACCCCGGTCTCTTCGAGTCTCATTCAAGGCATCCAATAGCCTTCAATCATCTATAAGCAAACTTGATCACTTCCAAATTAATTTAACTAATTCTAATTGAATTACTAACCTCAATCACTTAGATTCCTTATTTTAACATTAATTTATTTCAAATCAATTAATTAATCATCCCTTAGTTATCCATCTTAATTAATCACCCTAGATTAATCATCCTTCAATTACATTCAAGTGATTATCTTTAATTAATTACACAAATTAATTATTCTTAACAAAAAATAGTAATTAATCTTTAATTACTTCACAAATTAATTAACTATAATTAATTACATTAGTCTTTAATTACTTATATTAATTAATTTTTCATAAATCACTTATTATTGATTAATTAATCTTAATTAATCAACCATTAATTACATCATTAATTATAAAACTAATGATTTCTAATTACATTTCAATTCATCCTAATCTAAATTAATTACATTAAGTAATTAATCGTTAATTAAACCATAAATATTGATCGCTCTTGATTAATTTCAACCAGTAACTAATTACCTGTTTATTTACTTCATTAACTAAATTAATCACTCATTTTAAAATAGAAGATTAAAGGAATTTAAAACCAAATTCATTTTTAAATTCAAATCAATTTAAAAATGCACTTTAACATTCAAGTTGTTCAAATAAATTTAAATTCAAAAACTTTATTTGTTTAAAAACTGAAATTCACTAACTTGAATCCCAAATTTAATTTTGATTTAAAACTTGTTTTAAATCTCTACTTTACCATTTAACTTCAGTTTTTAAAAATCACTTTTACTTCTTTCCAATTCATTCTTATTTTGATAACTCAGTGTACCGGAATATATTCAAGCAAACCGTAGCATTCAATATTCCAGTTAGCAACATAATTCATCACAGAATATCAAAGATTCATAACACAGAATATTAAAAAATCTATATAATTTTGAGGAATCCAGTTGGATCTCTCCAACCTGTTTCCCTGTATCCACAGATGTTAGCACAATACCAATTCCACTTCAAGGTGAAATATCGTGGTATATGGATTAATATAATATCAACCGCTATTATGCGGTGCATAGGGTCTCATCCGCTATATAATGCGGGAAATTAATCACCCAATATATACTATATACTACTATATATAATATAGCACATCAAATCAATTCAATCATTCAACCACTTATTTAAATTTGACCATTTAAATTTAAATAGAAATCCAGAAGAGTGAGATTAACTCACCTTTGATTATTTCGTTTGCAGTCCACTCCAAACTCGACTTGGCTTCCTGATTATAGACCTTGCATAAATATTATACTTTTATTAATTATTCGAACTAGTTGAACAATTAATTTTTTTTCCATTTGAAAATACATATATCTTTGTAAAATAATTTCTATAGACTTCAAAATCTATATCCATATATTCCTGTAAAAATAATTTATATTGCCCTCCTAAATTCTATTTCTATTTCTAAATCTTATATATGTATACATATATATATTATTCTGATTTCTGTGCATATATAAAATTCTACATCCATATATTTTTCAAAAAACCTTTACTATATACCCAACTAAATTAAATAGGCCTGCCTGTATAAATATTTATATTTATAACTTCCTACTGTATATGTTTGGCTGTATATATACATTAATAATAATATTTAAATTAGGAAAAATCCATTTGTTTTATCTCTTACTGTCACTTTAAAAAAACTAGTTCTATCTATATTTTCCTTTTGCTGTGTATAAATTTATATATATGGGTACAGAATTAAACTAAAACAGGTTTATAACTTACTATAATTATGCTTATCTCGATCTCGACCATAGACCGACCCGCCCTGCTCGATCGCCAGAACCACCCGAGTCATTAGCGACCCCTCCTACATTTCTCGAGTGCGACAAAGTATCGGGAACCATGCCTTAACTTCTAGCTACTCCACTCGACAAGCCATACCGCCTCGAGCCCGAGCAAGACACCCAACACCACTGCGCCGCCTCTTCGCTAGAGCCTCCTCTTCGATCAAACGATCGATTCAATTTCGATCTGAGATACAAGAGGGCTCTATTGAACAGAAGGAAACAATCGAGGCAGCGATTCGAACATGAGTACGATACTTCGCGAATCAACATGGAGGAAGGAAACACGATTCGAATCGGAGGAGGAACGAAGTCGTTTCAGAGGCTCGACATTGATTAAGTTGAAACCTGGGTGTCGCCATTTGTTATTTTTTTTCTTCGTTTGATTTTTTTTTCATCTAAAAGAAGATAAGGATGGACAGGGATTTAAGTTGAGGGAGTGGCGTATATGAGAAGGTTTGACTATTGATTATATATTATAATATTAAAAAATATCTCGTATATGGCAACATAAAATCCTAAACCCCTATCGAGGTATGCCGCCAGGCGTTTATAATGTTATATCCCTATTCCGAACGCAATGGAAAATGTTTCGAGTTCTAATTCGATCGTATAGAGAAGATAGATTTTTGAACCCAGTTATTATATTGAAATTTCGATTTAATTTCAGCGCATTTACTAACCGTAAGACCACACGATCACTCCAAATACTACGAAAATTGAAATCCGATAATAATACAATATTACGGATCCAATGGAACTAGTTTCGTCGAATTCCGAGACTGTGTCTCGGAAGGCTATTTTTAAATATCGATTTAAACGATAAAGTTTCAAAACTGAACAAAACACTTCCAAATTCAATTTTAACACTTTTACTATCTTCAGTACTATTGATATAAATTTTGCAAATCCTTAAATTATTTTTAACAGGCTTAAAACTCCAGATTCAACATTTGACCCAATTTCCAGTAATTAATTCCAATAATTTAATTGCTAAATAATAATAATATTTGAATTCAAGTTAAAAATTAACTTTTAAATATTTAAAATCAATTAAATATTCCAATTTAAATTGTTCAAAATTCCGGGTAGTCGCATATATATATATATATATATATATATATATATATATATCCACAATATATCACATGTTATCCCATTTAACATATGTCAAATATCAGAGATTTAAAAGCACGTTTATAATAACTATATCATTTCTAACATATATAATGCACTATCACTTTTCACAGAGCAACATCAAACATGTAAATAGTGAGTTTGGGCCACGATTCATGTTTATAGAATCAAAAGGGGGATTATACTATGATTTAATGTTTCACTTGTTTTACAAAACAAGATGGAGTCCAAAAGCAATAACTTGCAGTCTGTTATGCAGTTTATACTTTTAATACAACAACAATTAAATATACAATAATTGTACAATTAACCAGTAAGTAAAACTCACCCAAGAACATTTTTGCGTTTCCTAATAATAAAAAGTCAAACGCCGTTCGATTTTGACTAAAATTACAACAAGCTCCAAACTCGACGAAGTAAAATCCACTGCGTAGACAATCTAGATACGAATGTAACAGCGAAAAAGGCACCTTAATCGGACCTTGTATGAATAAGAAATGATCGTTAGAACTCTAGTGATTAACTAAATAATAATCAACTAATTAATCAAGGTAATTAGGATTAAACACCTTCTCTCCCATGTTAACAAACTCGGGCCAACCTCTTCTCCAACCCGCCGTCGCGGCCTCAAGTGGTTTCACGTTGCTGCTACCTCATATATGAAAGCATTCACCCCAACGATCCTTACGCCACCAACCTCGCCGCCTCTTGGGCCACCGTCGATGAGATCTAGCTCCAAGAACCCATCCTCGTTCATCGTCCATCGACGATGCCATGGGCGATGCCATGCTACCAAACTCCACCAGGTCTTAACCTACATCACCGCCCATGTCTTTGCTTCAGTGTTGCTGCCTAACAATCATCATCAACATCTCAAAGATCAACCCTAGCACCCATTGTCATTGTCGATTTGTGTCGCCTCAAGTCATTGCGCGATGATCTAACAGACAAGAATACTCCACTCACCCTCACGAACATTTTCCTAGTTGGGACCATCACCTAAAATGGCCATTAGAGGCACGATCAACCTTGACATTTGATGAGGCTAGGGTTAGGATTAGGTTTTTAGAAAACAAAGATAGTGAGGTCTTTTTGTATAAAAATATCCAACACTATTCATTATTTCCCAAGCTCTCGAACTCCAAATGAGGCATGCTCACTAGTGTTCCTAGCTAATTTCCCCTATTCCAATCATAATGGAACTAGTATCGGGACCTAATTCCATCATATATAGAAGTTAGCCTTTAAAATCAAATCATATTATATTTTAATTCCTAAAATTAATCACTACTCATTTTGAGCTTATACGACCACACAGTATGTCTGATCGTCACGAAATGCGACGGCGTATAACAGTTCATTATTTTGGATCTAATGGCACTAATTTCGTCAAAATCCAAGATAATCTCCCGTAATGCTAATTTCACAAGTTAATTAAAACGAATTATTATTAAAACCAATTTAATCACTTTTAATTCAAAATTAAAAGTTTATTATCATCATTCTTATTTAAATAGAATTTAAATAAGCTTTTGAAATCATTTTTTCATATTAAATCCAAGATTTAGATATTTAAATAATTTCAATATTTAATTATAAACTATTCAAAAATATGGGCCATTACATTCAGTTTGCATAGTCCGCCAAGCTCTGACTTAATCTCACATGAGCCTAAAAGGTGGTGCATGAGTGGTATACCTTGGTGTATGAGTTAGGTGTATGTATATGCATTAACTGGCTTTTTGACTAAGCGGATTTTCAAATAGAATTAAAAGGTCATAATGAAGATGGGAATAAATTACGAACTTGGAAAAATGATAAGAAGAACCAAACACTACAAGAAATTAGGTTATCTATAGCACTCATTCTTAGCGTTTCGGCCCTAGTGCTATCAAATCCATATGAAATAAAATGCTTTAAAATACTAAACGCTGTACAATTTTCGTATATGCACACATTACTATTAAATTTTAGTTGAACGATATACATTTTATTTAGACCATGCGGGATAAAAAGTGCAAGCGGGTTCTTTTCATTTCCCTCTTTTTTTTTGTTCCTCCTAAAATTTCTCTTCCTACCCCCACCCATCTTCCTCATCTTCCTCTTTCTATCATCCCAGCTAGCAACTCGCAAAAAAGTGAAATCCGTCTCAATTTTCATGCCCTAGCTTCCTCATCGTAGATCAATTGCAAATATCTAGATCTCAATGGGCCAAACCCTAATCGTACCAAGATTACTTCATCCAAATCGAACCACGTGGCTGGCGACACTGCACAAGCTCCTGCAGTGCTCCTCCAAACATTGCACCTACTCTTGTGGCCACCACCGGACATTCATCAGTTCGCAAAAACATTTCCCTCTTTTCTCAATTTCACTTCACAAGAAAAATTCTAAACTGTTATGGCACCACTCAACATTCAAATCGACCTCATCCCCAAGCCCCATGGCGCCTCCGCTCCAACTCCAATGCTTGTTGCTGTAGCAGGCATCAAAATTTCACTGGTTACCTGAATAAATAACAAGAAACTTTTGTTATGAAACCTAGCTCCTTTAATTGTAATTTTTTCCTAATTGTTACTGTTGATCTTCCAAAATGGCTTCCCAAAACAATCTTTCAGGGGTATTTTTCATTTTTAATCTACATTTTGTATGTTGAAATAAAAATCCCAATTTCAAAAAAATTTAACATTTTTTTTGCTATATTGTCATGAATCTACAATTGAAATTCAACATGGATCAAATTGGATTGTATTTAGAACAACGTTCTTGGATCAAGACTTGGGATGACAATCATGGCTAGTTCTATTTACAGTTTCTGTGCACCTATATTGTTGAAAATTGTATGATATGGGTGATAGTTTTTCCCCTTCAAATTTTACATTTCTAAAGTTAGATCTTACATGTCTGATATTCTCTTCAAGCACACATGCATTCTTCTCAATTAAGTATAATCGGAGTATTTATGCTCATAGTTTTACGAAATCTAATCATAGTTTTAGGAAATCTAAACAAAGGGTTTTATAGTTTCTTATTTAGTGTTTGTGGAACAGAAAGATAATGCTTTTAATTACTTAATCATTTAAACATATATGAGTTGTTATTTAGTTAGAAGTTTGTATCTTTATAAAACTATTTCCTGAAGCTATATTTGAAAAACCAAGTTATTTTTCTTTTGTAATATAAGTGATAAAAGTTGATGAATTTGCTAGAAATATGTTTTTGTTATTAAGGCAGTTAATGCAAAGTAGTTATAGTAATACTTATATATTATGTTGAGATGACCTATTTTACAGTAAACAATTGGTAATGCATATAGTGCATAATCCCTTAAGAAAAGGTTTTTTGATGGAAGAATCAATAAGAAATAAGGTAAATATATACTTTTTCCTTTTTTATCATTTGAATCAAATTTTGATTCATAATTTGATATAGAGATTTGTTCTAAAACAAGATTCAAATTGTGAAATTTTAATAATTTTATATTCATAAGATATCAACTCTTTTTTGCATACTAACTTTTGATTCCATAACTTTCTTCTATGCGATATCAGACTTATATGCTTGATCAATCAGTACATGTAATGTATTCAAGGAGTTATGTAGGATTAATTAAACAACAGAATCAAATTGAGCTGGAGGGTAAATGTGTGAAGATTTCATTGTATAAGCCATAGCCTGCTAATACAAGTTTATGTTAATATGAAGACCATGATTTGTAATTAAAAATGATCAAATTCAATTATTACATGGAAACACAAATTTATAGATACTCTATATTCAGACTTCCTTATATTAACAATATTTCATTTTGTGTCTATAGGACATGAATAGTTGTCTTCAATACCTACTGGTAAGTAACAACAGCTTACACACATTAGTATGTGTTTTTGTTGAAGGTTATATATTTCAATTACACTCTTTTGTTACAATTATGATATGTTTAATATGATTCTCTAGGTCATATAGGTAGTTCCTAGACATAGAAAACCATGAGCAGAGTAGCAAGTTCAAACTCAAATGTATGCATATGCCTTTATTTCTACACCATACATTAATTTAAATCACCTCCTAGTCAGATATTGGATGATTGCAGGCATGGCGACGGAAACATTCTAGGTGCCAAATAACACCCATACAGCTTTGAAAGCGACCATGGCCAATTTCAGTATAATAACCTATACGTATCCTGAACCCAAATGAAATGATATAGGGTGATGGTTGGGAATTGTGTATGACCTCAGGAGGTATATGAGCATGAGGAGGAGAACCAACATTCAAACTATCTATGAGAGTATTAGCGGCACACCTGCTTTGCAATATGGTGATTCTACTACCCATGGTAAGGTTTATTTTCTACAAAAATAAATAAATTCATGTGATATTTTGTATTGAATCTATGTTACCCTGGAAGATGTGTTCTCTAATCTTAGATATCTCAGGTATATGCCATTTAGTTAATATCGGTATCAGCCGTATATCGGTCAAGTACCAATATGTGATTTTTTGAAATATCGGAGATAATATCGGATAACATCACTAAAATATCGGACATGTTATAATATCAATATCAGCTAAATATCGGATACGTATCAATACACATTATTTAAAAATATCAGATAATAACGGAGAAAATAATGATCATGTTAACATAAAGCTATAAATGTAAAAAAATCATGCAGTAAACAAAATAATAAATACTAAATTTATAATATCAAATTGTTCATAGTTAACAACCATTCATTCTAAGATCGGTAGTACAAAATAGTTCATGAAACCTAAAGTATAAAACTAAAAATAATCAACATTTTCAGTACTTTCTTCTTCTCCACCTTCTGTTACATGGTTTTCAAAATCATCCCTAGCATTTTCTAAACCTGCATCTATCTCCATTGTTTCTTCATTTCCATCTTCGTTAGACGAGGAAGGTTGATTTGCTATTTGACTTCTACTCCAAGATCTTGGTGCATGATCAACAATTCCCCCTGCCTCTCTAAATTGTGTCCATGTTAGATCATCACGGTCCATTGGAATCACCATTCGTCATTTTCGTCAACCCCTTTCAAAAAAATGGGATTATCATAGTCAAGGTTATGCTTATATTTTTGCACATATCGACACTCTAATTTCTTGTTATAGTGAATGAAGATGGTATCATTCAATTTTTTTGCAAAAACCTGTTCCTTTCCTTTGAGTGTATCCGAAAAATGAACAAATTATAACCCCCATAAAAACAACACCATAGGATCAATATATTTATTATCACTTTATTCACAATTTATATGTATTATATTCATGAAAGTAAACTGCGGATTTTTAAGGAGCTCAAGAAGAAGAAAAAATGGAACTAAAAAGAATAATATATAAGCTACTAAAAGTTAACTGGATATGCTGAATATGAATTTTATATGTTGTGTGAAATTCAATAAATGTTGTACTTACTGCCTATTTCTTTTTAGTGTTTATGAGCTGTGTACGGCTGTTAATGCAACATTTAATGTTGCACTAAATACAAGTTATTTGGCTGTTAATGCAAATTTGACTATGTAATATAACGTTCATTTAGATGGCAACAACAACCGTTTGTATGAGATACATACGTAATATTTATATTCAAATATTTAACACAGTAAATGCATTTTGGTTATGAGGGATAACTATAGCGAATATTGCCAGTAATTCAAGTTAAATAGGTTGTAGCAAATCCATACATGGTGATACATACATGTACTATTGAATGGTGGGGCAAATAAACAATCTATTGAAAAAAAACAAGTTGCGAGAGTTATTGATGATACATACATGTACTATTGAATGTTTTGCAACCAACGATTTCTTTGTTCAAAAAGACTTGAGTAATTTTTACACTTGTTATCAGAGATGGAATAACGGTTTGTTTCTGTGTGTTAACATTTTCCGGTTGTGCAGGATGATGCAAACTCCAAGGATGACTGAGGTGAATTCAAGAAGCTAAACCAGCTCGGATGCTAACCATGTAAAACCAAGGGAAGATGCAAATAGTTCTCATCTCTTGGGTTCGTAGGGGACATGTGTTAAAGTTAGATGCCCTCGTGGGAGTTCTTTGCATACCAATTCTATGATTCAGGTACCTATTAATGCTTGCTTAATGTGTATTTTGCTTTGATTAAGAGACTTCGTGACCCATTGCTACTTGCTTCGGTGTTTTGTTGCTGCATGTGTTGTGTTTTGCTTCATTTCACCCAGTGGATGAGCTTTATTTTCATTTATTGTCAGGTCAGAACACGAGTGAGTTAAGTGGCCTAAGATTTTACATTTTATTAAGTGTATGTGCATATGACATCTTAATTAATTTCTGTAAATCCCATGTTTCTTGCTGTTTTGTGCATTTCAAATTGCTCTTTGTTAATTGATTACTTTGTATAATACGTGGGTTAAAATTTTGAAGTTCACAAGTAAGCTGCATTGTTCGATACCATTCAAATTCATTATTGTGGAATTTTTTCTTTAGTACTAACTGCCTATTAAGTGTTGTTATATCAAGTCTTTACTAAAATCAGCTTATGTATATAAATGATAGTGGTTCCTTATATAAATATCATTTTTATCCAAAAAAATTAAATCTCCAAAAGTGAATACAAATGAAGTTTTTTGCTCTGTTAAGATTTTTATGATTTTCTGTTATACTTGCTAAGGTACATGCATAATTACAAAATCAAAGCATTAAAACAACATAAAAGTCAATTTGCGCTACCACTTCCATTGGGAATATATATAATCATAAAGCATGGAAGAATATTTTAATGTTAATTCTTCTGTTATGGGCCAGTAAGAATCAACAAGTCTATAAGGATAAAATAATGTAATTATAAAGGTTACATTAACAATATGTGCAGATAGTAACATTCTAGGCTGCCACTAGAGCATCAAATTTATGTTGATGTTATCCATGTATTTTTCTGGAGAAAAGTGAGACTCGGGATTTAATTCTATTTATAGTTGTTAATATGTACATAAACTACTGAATAATTAGCTTTTTGTCGTAATCTCCAGAATTTTATTTGTTGTTGCACCTGAAATTTATGTTGTGCATCTAACATCTCCTCATATAATTTCTCTCAGGGTCCTTATCAACTATTAGCTCCAATACCGCTAAATCTTTCTCAGCATTCTCCAAGTAGGCATTATCTCTAGCTCTTGATTTATTCCATAGTTTTAGTTTATGCTTGCATGTTTGTAATTTGTATTGAAATTGATAACAAGGAGAACCCCAAGTACAACTACTTAAGCCTTTTGATATGCATGCTTGATATCCTTCTTTTAAATACCAGTCATTGATGTATCTAAATGGAAACCCTTTTTCCTTGTGCACTTGAATTAGGTGCAAAAGTAAAGGATTATGGTCGCGAGATAGTTGTGATAATGCAAGTGCCTTCATGTAAGAGAATTTTTGTAGACATACGGAGTTAACAAGAACTTTGTCAATGTTATTTGTCGTCTCCTTTCTTCTCCATGTATAGTTGTATCCCAATGCTTTTATCTTCATTAAACAAGCCTGCATTGGACGGTTATTAAAAGCTCGTAGTTGATTAAAAGGTATGGGTAGATATCCTTTTTTGTCAATTGCTGATAATGCATTGTTGAAATCACCCATCAAAATCCAAGGATCCGAAATAGAAGATGTGTCTTTAGTAATATGAGTCCATAGTTCTTGCCTTTGTTTGAAGAGATTACTGCCATATATTACAGTAAAAACCATTTTGAAGCCACCATTATTAAGTGCATTCTTTGTAATATGTTGTGCAAAGGATGAAATAATAGTAATATCCCAAACTGTAGTGTCCTAGAGTAGTAATATTTGGTCATTTATCTGAGATGTATTATTAGTAGCGATATCCCCATTTCTTGGTAGCTTACATTTAAGTGGATTGAGATTATCACTATTCAGTTTATTTTCAACCAAACCAACTAATGTTGGCTTGAATTTTGTTGTGTTCATTCCCTAACATTCCATGTAAGAAGACTCATTTAATCTTCAAGTTTCTCCTTAATGATCTTTTTGAAGGAGCATGTTTTGGATCAACTGATTTTCCTTTTCCATTATCAAAATATTCGGCATTTTTATGATAAACTATGAAACATCTATGCTAAACCAATTTTTGCTAACCCAATTTTTATGATAAACTATAACAACGGACCTAAAAAATAAGTACACTATAAAATAGGTCCTTTCTACCAAAAGATTTTTGCTAACCCAATTTTTTTTTAACTTTATGCAGCTTATTTATTGTGAAAGGTAGGTACATTGTCATGTTTATCCTTCTGCAGTTTTTATCTAATCCACTTAAAGGCTCAAGTGGTGCAGTACACTATAAAATAGGTTAGCTTGAACCAGATCCTTTTGCATTCTCTTTTGAGCTATTTGGGTTTGGCATCA
Source organism: Allium cepa (assembly GCA_030765085.1). Classification (NCBI taxonomy): domain Eukaryota; kingdom Viridiplantae; phylum Streptophyta; class Magnoliopsida; order Asparagales; family Amaryllidaceae; genus Allium; species Allium cepa. Next base: position 953,211,112 of record CM060945.1, on the reverse strand, counting down.
TATTTCTACGCATCATATTGGACCAGTGGGTCGAGTTCAGACATGTTGTCTGTCCTCTTTGTCTGAGTTACACAGAGATAGTTTACACAGAGATCGGTCTGAGTTCATACCAGTTGGTGTTCTTGGTGATGTTCAGTCTGAGTTTAGGCATGTTGTGTGTCCTTTTTTTTGAGTTCCTTTGTTAACTGCTGAGGTCAAAGCTAGAGACACACGGTGTGGTTTGGAGAATGATGTACACAATGGTAGGTGTTTCCGGTGATGTTCAGTCTGAGATGATTCGTACATGTAGAAACACGTTTCTGTTTATGCACACTTGACAGTTAAATGGTTCTACCTCTGTTCTGTGAGATGTATACATGAAATTCTACAGTTTTTCTTTTTGTTGGGAAATTCTGAGTGTGCTTTTATAATGACAGTATAAAATTATCTTCAAATTATCTCATATGTTCATTGAATTTGCACAGGTACGAGTAATACTGCAAGTTTGGCGAAACATCAAGCAAATCCTAAGGTATCTCCTATGATTGCAAAAATGATGGGAAAGATGGATGCCTGGGCTAAGTAATATGCTTATGTTTTCTTCATACTTGTATTAATACATTATGCTAGATAATGTTATTATTATGTAATGTTGGAGGCAAACTGCTAATTATGACCAAGACTGTTATTATGTAATGTTGGAGGCAAACTGCTAATTATGACCAAGAGTGTTATTATGTAGTGTTGGAGGCAAACTGCTAATTATGACCAAGATTGTTATTATGTAATGTAATGTTGTATATACATATATCTATCTATGTGCATATATATATAATATAATATAATAAAAAGAAAATTGAAGCAAATGATGAAAATTAATATTATATAGAACAGCGTTTGAAAAACGCTATTGATTCATCAAACGCTATCGAAACTCTATATGAGATGTAAGATTTATGTATCAAAAACGCTATAATAGAATCAAAACGCTATAGTAGAAAATAAAAAACGCTATACAAGAATGACAAAAAAAGCTATCGAAAAACATTGTAACGCTATAACATGGTTTGATGAAACGCTATAAAATGTGCTCGAAAACGCTATAGAAGTTAAATGAAGGATTAAATTCCCTATAGCGTTTAAGTTTAATAATAGAGAAAAAATGCTATGGTAGGTTGCAAACGCTATGCACTTTTGTAAACGCTATTAGTTATTATAGCGTTTTCCTTCCTGCTATGTAATGTTGCCGGCCTACCATAGCTTGTTGTTCCACGGCGTTCTCTGAAACGCTATGGTAGCCTGTTATAGCGTTTTTCAAACGCTATGAAACCCATAAACTGTTGTAGTGAAAAGATGTTTCTCAAGAAATTCCATGAAGTATCGGACAAGCTGGACCTCTCAATACCGAGAGAAACCTCTCAGTACCAATCGAGAGGAACCACTCAATATCGAGAGCTTTTTCTTGCAATTTACATCTCCTGGACTTTTTTTTACTTTAAGCCCTATTTCAAGAAATCATCATCGAGTGCTTTTCTCAAGTAATAAACGAGCAGCTCTAAGAATTTGTTAGAAGGGAGCGAAGAAAACAGAATAAGATAAGCAATATCAAGGAAATTATCAAAAGGAACTTGATCTTCATTGAAAAGAGCTCAGAACGCCAACGATGGGAGGAAAAATCAAGTAAAAGCGAAGGGCTTTCATCATAAAGAGACCATTCGGTATCGAGAGGTACCTCTCAGTATCAAAAGTTTTTATTAGAGTTTGATCTGGTGTGCTCACTCTTCAATCTCTAGGCTTGCATCTAGACCTTACACAACATGATCCCCTATATCTGCTGAGCTGCTTCTCTATAAATATCAACCCTACAACAAATAAAGAATGATCTCTTCTTCTACTTTTGGCCCTTCTTCACTTACTATTCCTCCTCCATTAAAGTCATAAAGGAAGCAACTGTTTGCAGTTCTAGGCTTTATATTAGTAAATCCCTTATTAGTGACTCTCAATCTCTAATAAATAAAATAAAAAAGTGGACCTAGGCCAGAAATTTCTAAACTGCTATAAAAATTCTTTTGTGTTATTTACTTCTTATTATTTTCTGTTAGGTCTCTCTCTCTCAACAGGTTTTTCAGTGTTGTGCCATTTTTGGCATCAACAATATGTGTAAATAAAATAAAAATATGGAGAAAACAAAGATGAAAAAGGTTTAGGAGGGATTGAGTAATTGAAATTCGACAATTCTTCTTAGTTATATTGATTTGATAACTGAAATTCGACAGTCCTTCTTAGTTGTATTGATTTGAGCTTGTTATTTGAAAGGAAACAGAAATATTGTTTTGTAGACTTTGATAACCAAAAAAGAACTTACATCATAATTGCACTATATTCAAATGAAACAGCTAACAAAACTCGAGTCGCATGTAACGAAAACTTCATTTCTGTTAGCAATTTGTGATTTATAAACTTAAGTTTCGAAATTTTGAATAAAACTTGTTTACATTACAATGTTGAACCTATTTGAAATGAAATAATTTTTTATTTGAATATAAATTTTTCATTCATATAGTCGCATTAAGAGCATGACATACTGCATTTGAATTTTCTATGTAATGTTTTGTGATGACCGCCCTATACCACCGATGCTTACATAACCAAATAATGGACTGTTGGACCTTCCAATCGACGTAGCACGACTGTCAAAGGCAAGAAAAAGAAATAGAGGATATGAAGGGAAAAGAAGAGAAGGGGATAGAAGAAAAGAGAAAGTAATAAAACACCACACAATCACATAACTTGTCGTATATCTCATAGCACATCAGATAAAATATAATTGTCATCACAAATATAAAACAAGAGAGATAGTAATAACTATATAAATCACAAAATCAGAGTACACAGCCTCATACAGTATACAAAATAGTAATAGAGTTTATGCAACTGATAAATTGTCTATAATAAATAGTAAGTCAACACTATCAAGGTTTCATAGTGTCAAACAGCGGAATACTAGTCCATCTGCACGGCTCCAAGTGTTATTTACACCTGCTATCTAGTCTACTGATTTAAGAGCACTGGAGATAATAAGAAGTAAAGCATAAAACCTCGAGTCAGACAATAATCTGGTATGAGCGACAAATAATCTCAAAGCACTATAAAAGTCGGTATAATATATGGAACACAGGGTATGGAGAATCATACATGACATGTCCCTGCATCCACAAAGTTAGCACATAACATCGAATTCTACTCTATGATAATCATCATGGGTGTACTACACATTAACGAACTAAGGATGTCTAGATATCGACATTAGTAATATCTACATCAAGTGACATTGCTAAGGTGATAAATAATGAAGCAAACATAGCATCCATTATCCATCCTCACATTCACTCACTCAATTAGTTGGATATATGGTACTCATATGACCTTATAACCCAGTCAAGGAGTACTAAACATCCCGATCTCTCGGTATTTGAATATATGCCACTCAGTAGGCCAAGAACTAGACCACCATCACCAACATCTAGGGTATAATAGATCTAAACATCGTGTAATCCGTAGGCCATCACCACCCCAAGTGAGCATCCTGAGATACCCCTGCTTTACGAGTACGATCGAAACCTACGAATATCAATGATCCATTTGCACATGTATCCACATGAGAGCTTATCACAAAACAATGCTTACAGCAACCAACTGAAGTCATTGTGGTTGGGAACTGGTCGAGACAACGATCATAAGTCATAGAGTGTCATCATGCATCCCAAACCTCCCTCTGATAGTTCCTTCAATACGACTTATAGTCTACTGCTCTACATTTCAAAGTATAGCTATCCATCATCGAAGCCATCACTAACCATCATGTAATCATCATCGTAAAACCATGGAGTTATTGCATCAAAGTGTCGCTTCTTTGCTTCACCGCTAGAACCACTCATCGAAGAGCCAATCATCAAAGTCAAACATCGAACGAATGAACGAACCATCACATCCTGCTCCTCGAAGCTGCTCCATCATCAACGATAAAATTGGCCAAATCGACCATCATCAGTGCGGAAGATATCGACCACTCCATAGTAGTTGATAATGATCACTTTGGTCGTATACTTAACCATAAAGTGTTAAGTACAAACCAAATGAAAACGTCTGTCGTCCTCCCCGAAGTCCAAAGTATATATCCAAGTCCGTCATTCTTCATCATTTGGCACCTCCATACATTTATCTCATCCATTCGAGTTTATGATCATTTGTGCGCTCATTCGATATGCACAAATTGCTATCACATCATTTGAGTACCCAACGTGTATGCATTCGATCAATATACACTAAACTCTATCTAATGAGATTTTCCTTGCCTTGGAATGGCATTTTCAACCTACTAACAAATAAGCAGACATGCAGCCAACAACAATAGAAATTTCTATAATAGCCTCTATATATATATATATAACAACATAATATAATACATCCAAACAACCAAGGTGAAATAATGTAGGATCAGTATCAAAATAGCCTAAATCTATCAATATTGTCAAAATAGTCCATAAATGTGAAAAATGTGATATTTAATTTAAAATAATTTTAAAACACTTTGAATTCTTTTTATAAAATAAGATATAGGTTTAACCATTTTATAAATCACGTTTTTTATAGTTATAAAATGTCGTTTAATACTATACTAATAATCATAGTATAATGAGAGACAATCTCACTTACCTCAACGAAATCTATCCAAACTATCGCTAAGTTGCAAAGCTCTCTAACACGAGTGCAACGCAAGAAAAAACATTCAAAATGGATCACATATGTAAAAGATATAGTGATATTAGTTACTAGATCAAATAAGAAATTAAATTGCTTAATTAATTAACTTATCTTACTAATTACCTTCATTACCGCTAATTACTTTCTTCCCCCAAACATTGTTTTCCAGGCCACATGTGTCGGCGTATCACCCCATAGTCAGATATTCGAGCTTCGATTTCTTACTCTCTAATCGATGGAATCATGAGCAATCTTTGCCAACGGATCCCCCTTAACGTTCTCCTTCCCTTAGACCCAATGTCATCATGACCGAACCCTCTACCTATTTTCGATCTAACAGCTACTAGTGTAGCCCTCTTCGACGCATTTTGCATCGATGCACCATGGAGCTCCAAACTTTGGGAATGGATGCTCCTTGACAAAATAAAAATTATGGTGCACTCAAACTTGTCCAAAATCCACCTATTTTATGATAAGACAACTATGCACATCCAATGTGGGTTGATCTCAGCCAAGGTGATCGCATTCTCTAAATCACGCATAGATTTGGAGATCTTGATCATATGAATGCAATGAAACAGGTTTGGGATTTTTTCATTGAGTGGATAAGGAGATTTTGATTCTTAAAATCATGGAGTAAAGGCCGACCATGATTTTGTTGGAGAACAAATGAAATGGTGCTTGGCCAACGTGGATGCAAGGTTTTGATAATATATGTTAATATTATATTCGTTTTACTTAATTTCTCAAATAAAATAATCACGCGTTTGAGCTCACATGATCAAACGACGCGTCTGATTGCCAGAAACTCGTCTATGTGCATCACCTCGCTATTACAGTCCCGATGGTATAAACTTCGTCGCTATTCATGACAACGCTCTGGGATGATAATTTTGGGCTTTTCGAGACCATTTTAGCCATCAGATCGTCTGATATTCAAATATCATGATTCTTATACTCACTTCAATTCGCAATGTCGATACAAACTCAATGAAAGTGGTCTCGAGTTTGGATTCAATCATATGTGGAAAATCATATTTGGGGACTGTTAACTAATTAATGACTAAATATTTAAATAAAATATTTAAATATCTAATCAACAAAATATGGGTCGTTACATTCTCCCCTCTTAAAGGATTTCGTCCTCGAAATCCCAAAGGCGATGCAGCATAACCCAACACCCTCACATAAGCGACGATATAGGAGAAATAGTCACTTGTCAACTCTCGACAAAAATCACTAAAAGCAATCAAAACAACAGGAAAAGACTTAGAATCAGCATCGACCCATCATCCACATCCCTATGTATAAACGCTACCAAATCTGAAATCAATGTGGCTAAACCAAACGTTTAAGTTGGGCACTTATTTTCTAAAGAAATGGACAATGGAAAACAAAAGCACCAATGCACTAATCGAAAGGAAAGTCAACTAAATATCATGCATTATGGCCCCTCTCAACTATCGGCAACGTCTAATTGATATATCTATATATATACATCTCATATCTGAGGCATCTAATTTCTAAGGAAAACAAAACATATATCACCAAATCTACACCAGAAGCGTTACATACACTTTTATAGCAAGGTCATTTTATTTAGATGAAAATATAAGTGGATAAACATCCAAATAACCAACATTTACTTCCATGTACCTGATCAAGAACTCAACAATGAAGATTAACCATAATAGCAACATCCTGATGCAAATAAGTATACTAGATTATAAATATGAAAATCGTCACAAATAAATATGGTATATTAAACTATAACTATCCCACATGCCTAACAACTATATAAGCATAAGTAATAGTATCAAATGCCAACAATTAAACATCAAACATGCATATAAGATCAAACATCAAAAAGCAACATCCATGCCTATCCTAGCATGCAAGATACTAAATTATCTAGTATAAAACATCAAATACGATATCTAGCACGAAAGCTAATGAGAAAATAGAAATTGCCTTTTCTTTCACTCTGTTGAACCTTTATAACTCCACTACTTTCCACATAACATGTTTCCTATCACGCCTATCGGTACGAATAAGCCTATGAAATCTTGGAGCTCCTAGTTCAATCTCAATATCATCTAGTCAATTAGGTGGTAAATTCGCAAAACGCCTCTTGTAAATTCCCCAAAACCTTCTATTAAAAAAAGGGTTTTGGCTACTTATAATGCTCTTGGCACACAATGGAATCACAATCCATTCCCATTCCATTTGGGAATCTAAAGTGGCCGTATTAACCTCTTGGTTTCCTTTGTTTAGTATTTACTAGCTGACAATTCATTCATCTTGAAAAGAATGCCCGACACCCTTCCTCATCCCTTTCCAATAACACTCCACTAGTATCTCATTCCTCAATCCAACGACATATGGAATAAACAACATCTCATCTTTGTGGAGCCAATCATCTCAGTCGAGTCCACAACATCACCTCTGCAGATACTACTCATTCTTCCAAATTAGCTTTGATCTCCACTAGTCTAGTTTCATGCCTAAGACTAGTATCGATACGTTAGACCCAAGTAGGTTTGGTAGCCAAACTGGCCAACATCTTTGGCACTAACTCACATCAAGTCCTAGGGTCATAACCGGTGATAAACTCGAGCAATGCCCACTCTAGGGATATCGCTCCTAAACTGGTACGTATCTAAATCAAAACATCAAAGACCACATTTCCCTTACGAACATGTAGGAAATGTCAAAGTCAAGAGGCCAAGAATTCCAACCATCACTACAAGTGAAGGTTGAGATCTTTTCTCGGAGAAGAGATAATTCAATGATGCATGATCATCGAACAACTTGAATTATTCTCCTAATAGACAATTCATCCTAATCTTCAAAACGAACTCTATCGCTACCGACTTCAAATCAATAGACTGATACTTACTCTCGTTTGGTTTCAGCTGTTAACTAACATGCGACAACTTTACTTTTCAGTACCAATACCACACCCAGATAAGTACTACAAGCATGTGTGTACATCGCCTTCTCATTCCTGCTTGAAATGAGTAATAGCAATGCACCAATCCACCTTTCTGTTAGACTCACGAATGCATGTTTGCCCCTTGCACCCAAAATAAAAACTCTAATTTTTCGTGTCAAGTTAGTTAACGGTTCCGCTACTTTTGGGAATTCCTTGGTAAAGCATATATAGTATCTCGCCAATCCAAGGGAACTTCTCACCATCAGTCGGTGTTTTCTCAACGCCTACTATACAATCATCAGTCGTGTCATGTGCTCCTCTTTAGTCTATGGGTAGACGAAAGTATAATCAACAAACATAAGCATGGACTCACTCAAGTAATTTCTTGAAACATGGTTCAAGAAATAAACAAAACATGCCGACAAGTTAATTAGCCCGAAGGGAATAACTAATCAATCAAAATCAAAGTGGCATACAAGACACAGTGATCGGTACACTCTCCCCAACTACTCTCAGTGGGTGAAATCCCATCACTAGACCCAACTGAGAGAACATCTTCACACTATAGAGCTGATCGAACAAGCCATCAATAAATGAGAGTGGCTACTTATTCGTCATCTCATTCAGCTCACGGTAGTCAATATACAACCTCAAAAGAGCCATCCGCCCTAGTGGCAAATACTATAGGTGCATCCCACTCAAATGTGCTCTTAAGAATGAACAATCACCTCAATAAGTCATCTGCTTGCACCTTTAGTCTACTCTGCTCTTTGGGCATCATAAGCCTTAAAGGCATAACTACGGGTCTAGCACGTCTAATAAAATTGATACAGAACTCATCCCCCATATGGTGGTAATCTAGTCACCTCATCGAATGTGTCCGAATAATCTCTAGCTATAGGCCCAGGTGACAACTAGTCGTGTGGGATATTGAGAAAATATAGAAAGCTAACCATTATTTCGTTATCGGATGGGAAGCCAACACTATCGTTTGCTCATCGTCAGTCCCTATCGTCACCAACGACCTCTTGTAATCCACATTATTCTATACCCCTCCAGCCAGTAAATTCCTAGACTGTAATACTGAACTTAATTAAACCTAAAGCATCAATAAAAAATGAACAACCAAACATCCATGACTCGATAAGACAAATTTTTGACAAACCATGTACAGACTAAGTGTAAGCAAACCATGTGGTAACACTTCCACATTTTAAGGCCTGAAATTATGCTCTACGGATGCTTAGTCATCAATAGTATTAATTTCCAATGATAACGTACAGGATGTTATGCATGCATAGTTTGGCGAGCCCCTGACATGGTTTGTCTTAATTTAAAGGTCGATAAACAATTTCGGGTCTCAATTCTAATCTATCTACACTAGATATGAAGGAATGTGAAACCTCGTTGTCAAATAAAAAAGGTATGGAAATGCCATAAATGGAAAGTATACTCTAGATGGTAATGCCCTTTCCCTTCTCTTTCGTAGACGGAGCACTCGTTGAAATCGAAACGGCACTCAATGCATATGCTTCCATGGTTTGTACCTACAAAACTGGTTCGGGACAATCGTTCACACTGGGTCCAAACCCCCACATCAAAAAGCCTTTACGATTGACTTCTCGACACTTGCATCAACACGACCAATCAATCGCTTCCTAAGACGATCGCACAACCCAATGACAAATTTCCATCCTTTTTATGTGGAGTATCAATGAAAGATAGACTGTACTTCGATAGAATATCGAATTCGGTCACATAATCCACCACAAACATATCGCCTTAATTCATGTTAGCGAACTCCCTAAGAACATCGATTTTGAGAAGCCGAGATAAATTTTCTTTGAAACGAACTAGGAACTAATCCCAAGTAAATGACCCTCAGGACTCAAAGCTATAAGGGCACTCCACAAGTTCAATGTTTGTCCTTGGAGTTATCTAGAGGTCAACTTCTACCTCGTTACGTCATCCAACTCCAAGTTATCAAAGCTCATTTTGTAAATATCATCCCATCTTGCACCTTAATATATGATTCCATTCCAATGAACAACCTGTCTCTTAGACTACATAGTTTTATATAGCTCGGTAAAGTCAACTCTAGGTGTTTGCACCTGAGCACCATAATCATTTGGAGCTAGGGTGGGCACGGAGGTTAACCGAACCGATTGGTTAATTAACCGATTTAACCGCCCAAAAGTTTCGGTTCGATTAACCGAACCAAAAATAATGTTAGATGGTTCGAACCGACCGAATCACTAAATCTTAACCGTGGTTAACCGCAAGTCTTAACCGGTTAACCGCTTAATCTTAGCCGGTTCACCAATAGTCGGTTAACTGTGTATAACCGGTTTTAACTGTATTTGACATTCAAAAATTAACCAATAACAAAAAACTGTTACCTAAATCAAGGCAGTAAATGCATCAGGAGTTTTACTTTAGTAGGTTACCGATTACACTTCAATTAAATACAGAATAGCCTAAAAACATCTCAGTTCAAACTCAAGATAGTCTTGGTTAACAACTAGTAGTAACTTACACTAAACAGTTCGTTACTGAGTATAGATAGTTCAGCAATTACATTACATGAATACAAAGTTCAGAAACAATACATAGTTCATAGCCTAGAATACCAGCAAGAAAATTAAAATTGGTAGGTACATTGCATAACTTCATACATAGTGATACTGTCGTTGCATAGTCCAAGCAGTTCTTTGTTACATAACTTCGTGTATAATTCAGATAGTTCAAAAAACTCTTTACTGTCGGCGCATACCACATCAGTTGAAAGCAAGACCCCAAGACAGCAAGACCAGCAAGTTGCATGAACTGAAAATAAATGATTGAACAGAGATATTTATGAACTGAATATGGTATTCTTAGATATTCACGAGATATTCAAATCATACAGTTATGGATTATTTTCAGTGATAGGACGGTTATACTTATATCAGCAAAAAAGTGATGTAGCAATAAGAATCTAAATTGAAGTATTACATAACTTTTATCTTATATTAATTTTATAACTAAAATCAAAATGCAAAATGTTTTGTTTAGCAATTCTACCAATTCATAAAGCAAAAGACATCCATTCTGCTAGTTACAGCATTAATTAACCGACCATGCCCACCCCTAATTTACTTGATTAGTAGAAATTCTATCAAGTTAAAAGCAATAAAGAGCTGCTTCTTCGGTTCTAACATCTAAACTACTTATGTTATATTCTCATGTGTTTCTGAACACTCAAACGAAAATACGCTATAAGTCGTTTAGATCACCAATAAGGGGCTGTGAAATATGCCTGTATACTTTTGACCATACATCAGATAGAACGAATTGTATCATATATGTTGATAGTTGCATCTTATCTATCATTACAGAAACATAACTCATGAAGCATACCTGAATAACTGTCTTTGAGCATAAAAATGCCTCAATCTTTTTCCAATCACGATCAAAACTGCAACAGCAAAGTACAAGCAAACCTATAAAACTGATTTTCAAGCCAAATCAGTGAACACTTGTAAAGAAGATAATTCTGGTTGGCATAGTCACAAGACTACAACACGCTTCTTGATAATCATACTGAATTTGATGCATATTCTGATCAATAATATCTTGTTGTTGTGATATTGAAGAATGGGAAGATACAGAAGAATATTTAGATGAATTATTATCTGAAGAAGAGTATTCATGTAATAATACTTCATCACAGGAAAGCATGGATGAATTTTCAATAAGAATGTATTTCAAAGGAGTGTCCTTTTCCTATGATAGAGATTTAATTTCCAAGGCTTCTGGAATTGGAGTTATCATTGAAACATATGAGGGTTATTCAATTGTTCAGGTGCAAAAGAAATTAAACTTCTATGTGCAGGATTTGGTTGTCGATCACTTAGCTTTGTTAGATGGTCTAATTGAGGCTCAGAAGAATGGCGTTAAGAAAATCAATGCCTTTACTGAGAGCTTAAGTGTTTATCATCAGGTATGCTGGTATGTTCAACCATTTTTAGTTGCGCATAACCTTTTTATTTTGTAAGTTTTTAAACATTAGCATGCATCAGTTGTTTTGCTAGTAAAAAATTTTTAGCTGCGGTAGACTGAAAAGTTTGTTGATGTACTATTCATATCCTTTATACAACCAGTCAACATGATGCTACCATAATAGTACTAGAGCATCAAATCTCATCACAATCTCAAAGTCAAATGTATTCAGACGAGGGTAGCACTGAGATGGTTGATAATATTTAAAACATGCATAGTGACATAGAAGTTTCATACAAGTTATTTAAAAAAAAATCATATAAACTGGACACTATATGTGAACTCTTTAGAAGATAGCATTGATCTCACAGCATATACTTTGGATGATTTGCAAAATGATTTACTGTCGTTGTTTTGGTTAGACCATTGTACATTTTTATTGGCGTTTATAAGCTTTGCTCAGATAAGCTACCCTTTGTAAGTAAGGTTTTATACTAGTTGCAAAGCTATAAAAGCAATACCAACTAATGTTGTAACTAGCAGAATAATTTTCATAAGTTCTTAATCGACATCGGTAACTCAATTGAAAATAACCATCACATTAATAGAAACTACTAAACTAGCATCGAGATTTAAAACATTCACTTTAGAAGAAAATACGAAAACAAACTTCACTACAAAAATCTTATGAAACAAAAGTAATAATCATCAATACTGCTCAAATCCAGATCAATATTTCCATATGATGAACAAAACCACAAGAGAACAATAGCACGTATGAAGAACAAAATCAACAATTAGTCACCTGCTTTCTCTTCATCCTCGACATCGTGCTTTCTGCAACAGTCGAAGGCCAGCACTCAATAGCATCGCCAGCACTCAGCAGCATCACGATTAGACCACCACTAATGTACTGATTGAGGGTTTTGATGAAGTCTAAAGATGATTTCTTTATTAACAAGATCTAGGGTTTTGATTCTCCCATGGTTTTTTTAACGAATAGCTGAGAGAGGCGAGAGCAGTTCTATCTATTCCGGGGCATGTGAATTTGGGTTATTGGTTTGGTAATGGGTATGGATTTGGACATTGTCGTGTTATATAAAAAAATTGGTCGTTAAACGGTTAACCGCTAGTCAAATTTTCGTTAACCATTAACCGAACCGAAAATGTTCGGTTATGATCAGTCGGTTAACCATTGACGTCGGTTCACCGTGTTTAGTGATTAAGTCGGTTCCGTATACGTCGATTTAATCGGTTAAGTCGGTTAAGTTGGTTAAAGGCCCACCCCTATTTGGAGCAACTTGGGCTTCTAGGATAATGTTTCATACCACCTCTGCGAACATATTTTGTAAATCAAGGTTAGTGGTCCTCGATCCTGCCCACTCCTCAACTCCAGAGATGGAGTCCATAGCAGCATTTCACGTGTACCAAATCATTCTTAATACGTAGATAGAATGATTAGTCTTTCATAAAGAAAAAAAACTATTTCAATGGTATTCGTGTGTGCAATACAACTTATATACTGTATATACTACTATATATTTTTGAAAACCAAAATACATATGACAAATATGCACTCTCTTTTATATAGGTACACTCTCGATCAAGTCTAAGGTGAAAAATATAATCTATCTCTACGAGATCAAGGTATCAACTTAGGTTAATCACATAACCTAAGCTCTGATACCAAATATGACGATCGTCCTGCATCGTCGATGCTTACATAACAAAATAGTCTACTACTGGAGCATCCGATGGATATAGGACAATTGCCAAGGGAAAGAAAAAAATTGGAGGAAAGAAATAGAAATGAAGAGAATAGAAAAAAAGAGAAAGAAATAAAACATCATACAATCACATAACCTATCATTTATCTTATAGTGCATCAGATAAAATATAATAGTCATCACAGATATAAAACATGCGAGATAGTAATAACTATATATAAACCCCAGAATAAGAGTATATATGCATATATATAGTTATACGAAACAATAATAGAGTTTATACAATAGATAAATAAACTCAACTTATATACTGTCTCTAATAAATAGTAAGTCAACACCATCAAGGCTTCGTAGTGTCACATAACGAAATATACAATAATAACTCAAAATAATTAGTATGAGAAAGTTGACCATCTACTATCCATCTGCACAGCTCCAAGTGCTATTTACACCTACTATCTAGACTACTCATTTAAAAGCATCCTTATAATAAGAAGCAAAACATAAAACCTCCAGTTATACAACCGACCAGTGTGAGCGATAAATAATTTATCAGCCCGCAAATCCGTACCCCTTGAGTTAATACTATTCTACCAAAATCAACTCAAGTTGTACAGAAATACGAACCATTTGGGTTAAAGAAGAAGAGGTAGAAGAAGGAAATAGAAATCAACAACAGAATCTAACCATCGCAGCGGACTAAAATACAATAGATAATAAATAACCTTTACTCAACATCAAATATTTTTATTTATATATTACATTATCAGAGTACATCAATCACAGCTCAACATCAATGTCATACAAATGGATACACCACAACTCAACACAGCAGAAATATATACATATACAAGTACGAGAGTACGTATCGTCATCCAGCTCGTCTCCTGAGCACCACAGCATTTCCTGTATCCTATAATACTCGGTCTGACCCGAGCATTACAGTTAAATAATACCCGAGTCAGTCTGGAATACCAGCGTGAGAAAATCACACCCAATTGATTATTAAAGTTTCAAAAGTCCTTTGAAAACAAAAGCATCTCGTAAGACCACGCCACAAATAAACATGTCGGGTTTTTACCTTACGATAGCTAAAACAATTTTTATAGAAATCCTCTGATATTATAATAGGGTCTATATACAAGTACTTATAAAATAGCCGAAATTGTTACATTATTAAATTGCAGCTACTAGCCACAGAGTGGGTAATACAAACAAAACTCGTACAAGGCTCGTAGGGAGAATGGATTTCCAACCAATGACTAGGCACTGGGGTACCACCTGTCACAGTACGGGGCCTATATCACCGTACCGAGGAGTACGCCCGCTCCCCTGCAACACAAGGCCGGGACTACCCCTTACTGGATAATCCCGAGTGAGATCACTCCACGGTTGGGATCAGCAACCGCCCAGTAAGCCGAAATAAAAAGGGACATCTAGACTGGAACGACCTCACCCTGCTTGGGTGCTACCCACCTAGCCTTGCTGCATATCCCCTGATTTTCAGTCATTCCCATGTGATAAGGCTTGAGGCTAAGCGTTACCTTTTTAAGAACATATTCCTTAAAATGCCCATCGTCCACCTGACGATGTTTCGCAAGCATTCATCCATACAAGTCCGTTCCGGGTTCGAACAGAACCGAAGGCACTATTCCTACTACATCCATTTTGGAAATATCCTCAGGATTAGTAGCGACTAGCCCTTGCACTTCACTGCTCCATCTTCGACTCCGAACACGTTTTTCGAACGAAACGTACAAACCGGATCGAAGTAGTTTTCGAGAAATAAATCTCGATCTCGGTCTCTTCGAAACGATCAACGCATTTGTCCAATATTGATAGTCGGTGATTTAACTATCAATTTATATTCACAATCATCCATCACACAATAAATAATTTTCCACATTATTTATTTACCTCAAAATATCTTCACAAGATATATTTCTATTTTTAATCCTTTGAAAAACAGTTTCAAAACCATCTTTCTCTTCAGAATAAACTTTTTCAAATATTTTCTATCTCCACTGAAATTACCAAGTACAAAACTAGATTTTAAAAATAATTTTAAACACTTTAGTCTAATAGATACTTAAAAACATTTATTTTAAAAACTGCTTCAATAATTTATTAAAAATACATACTATATGAATGTTTGAAAATAAAGTTACTTAATAAAATATAAAACTAGATTTATACTTTTAAAAACATAATATTAAGTTATTCTTTAAATAATTACTACTATAATAGATTAAGAAAAAATACTTACTTTAGAATTTAAATATTAGAAATAAGAAATTTTCCAAAACTTGCTTTTAAACAACTTTAAAACTTTTTAACTTATATTTAAAAATTCGCTTTGAAAACGTACTTGGTTATTCAAGGAGAATTTCCAACTTCAATCAATTGAATCTATTTTCCAAATTGATTTCCAATTTACTCCATTTGAAATAAATATCTTTACTTTCTTAATTCATTTCAAAGTTCGTTAATTTTGGTCTTTATTATTATTATTATTATTTTCCGTTTGATTTTAAACCTTTTTAACTGAAATATACGAATTTCAGTTTTTCCCAATTACTTCTTTACTCTTTTCAATAATTTAAATCTTAAATTTTAAATAAATGTTTTGTTCCTTTAATTAATATCACTAAAGATTGAAATTCATTAACTTTCTGTTTACTCAAGTTTCATTTCTATATTCAAGATTTATTTATTAGAAATTTTAAGTCACTTTATTTCTTTTCCAATTCATTCTTAAATTTATTCAAATTTTCTATAATTATTTTACTTACAAATTCACTTCCTTTATTTTCTTTCAAAATCCAAATTTATATTTTTGTTTTTGGTAATTCATTATGTCCAAATATATCCAATCAAACCATAATATTCCAATATAACTCATCATAGAATATCAATATTCACAGCAGAGAATATTAAATAGTTTAAATAAATGTTGAGGGGTCCAGTTGGATCCCTCCAACCTGTTTCCCTGCATCCACAGACGTTAGCACAATGTAAATACCAATTCCAAATATACCAAACTATAGCACATCAATCAATTCATCCATTCAACCAATTATTTAACTTTGATCATTTAAATTTAAATTTAAATTCAACTGAGTGAGATTAACTCACCTTTGCCCTTTTAATTTGCCACCATATCCATCTCGACTTGTTTCATTTCAGATTTCAACCTTTGAATAAACATCATATGATTTTATTAATATTTGAATTCATCGATCAATTAATTCTTAATACTTCGGTTTTAACTATTAAATTGGTTATATATAAATTTCTTTTTAAATAAAATACTTAAACTAATTGAAAACAAATCTCTTCCCAGTAAATAAATTAATTTACATTCGCCACGATTTTAAACTCCAAAAATATTCGCTTTAAATTTTAAATCTATTAGGTAAGTAAAATTATAAATTTTACTCTACTGTTCAAAGTTCTTAGCCGATACATACGTATATACAAATATCCTGAAATCTGTATATATTTTTACATATAAGATTTTAATCAAAACAGAGGATACTCACCACAAGAAGAAACCCAAAACCCAGCATCGTTAAGGATGCCGACGTTAACACAGCGTCCCTGCTTCCCAACCTAACCTCAACCACCTGAGAAGATCAACAACCCTCTACCCGCCGACATTCCCAACTGCGCACGCACCCACTACACATCCATTATCCCCACGTGCAGCTGGACAGCAAGGAACTGCTCGTGACCAGAGCTTCAACAGGCGACATGACAAGCCACGACCAACAACTGGAATAGCGGCCCCTCCCTTTCTCAAATCAGTGCTACGCACTCTACCCCGGCCGATAACCTTATCTGGGTCGATGTTAGAGGCTATTGCCTCTCTAATCACCAACGAGTTTCTGCCCTAGCTCCATCATAAATGTCGAATCCCCTTTCCCCAAGTTCGATCGCAAGCCACTGCCGCGAATCTCCATCGAGCTTGACCCCTAATTATCGAACGTGAGGAAGCTTGAGGGTGAGAGAGAGAGAGAGCGTGGCCACGAGAAAAGGAAACGAACTCAATTCGTGAATTTCTAAAGCCATGATATTGAAGAGGACTCGCGTTCGAATAAGAAGAAAGGGGTTCGCGATTGTCTGCCATTTATTTTTTTCAGAGGATTTGATTTTGTTGAGTAAGTAAATTTCTTTGTTTTAGAAAGGAACGAAGTGTTTTGAACATGAACGAAATCCTGCTAGAGAAGGGAACAAGGTCTCGTGCCTCTGACAATTGCGTGGGGTTCTAAAGAAAAGAAAGCACGATTTGAAAGGAAGGTTGCGTGCTGGGTAGGGAAGAAAGGGAACATGATAGGAAAGGAAGTCGGCTTGTTTAGGAAAAATTTCGGCTGGTGATGTTGCTTATGTGATAATATACTTATAAAATTTAAATTAAATTATCGTTGTAAATTTCAACGCGTTTATATATCGTACACTCACACACTAACTCCGATCAATACAAAAATTGAAATCCGACAATAATTAAATATTACGGACCCAAAGGAACTGGTTTCGTCGAATTCCGAGACCGTGCCTCGAAAGGCTATTTTTAAATTCAATTCAAACAATGAAATTTCAAAACCGAACAAATCACTGTTAAATTCAAATTTTAAAACTTCTATTATCTTCCGCATTATCAATATAAAGTCTACGAACCTTCAAGTTATTTTTAACAGGCTTAAAACTCCAGATTCCACATTTTGCCCAATTTCATATTATTTAGTTCAGTAATTTAATTATCAAATAATATAGTGTTATTTGAATTCAAGTTAAAATTAACATTCTAAATATTCAAAATCAATTGAATATTCCAATTTCAAATGCTCAAAAATCCCAGGTCGTCACAAATAATCTCAAAACACTATAAAATTCAGTATAGTATATGGAATTGAGGGTATGGAGAATCATACCTAACTTGTCCCGGCATCCATAAAGTTAGCATATAAAATCGAATATATGCTACTCTATGATAGTCATCATGGGTGTACTAAATGTCAAAGTACTAAGGTTGTCTGGATATTGTATCAGTAATATCTACATCATGTGACATCTCTAGGGTGATAAGTAATCAAGCAAACATAGCACCATTATCCATCCTAACTTTCATTCACTTAGTGCGTTGGATATATGATATTTGTATGAACTCATCACCCAATCAAGGACAACTCAACATCCCAGTCTCTCGGTACTCGAATCTATACCACTTAGAAGGTCAGAAACTAAACCAGCATCACCATGATCTAGGGTACAAGAGTTTTAAACATCGTGCGATCTGGGGACCATCACCACCCCTAAGTGAGCGTCCTCACTTACCACTGCTTTACATGTACAAATCAAAACCTACGAATATTAATGATCCGTTTGCATAGTAATCCATAGCATAGATCATCTTGAGAATATCCTTACAATTCCCATTTGAAGTTATCATGACTCGAAACTACTCTAAATAAACATCATAAGTCACAGAGTGTCATCATGTGTCCCGTAGCCTCCCTCCTACAGTCCCTTCAATACGACTCATATTCTACTACACTGCATCTTAAAGTACAGCTGTCCATCATCAAAGCCATCACTACCCATCATGGAACCATGATAGTCGAACCATGGAGTCATCGCATTGAAACGTCGCATCTTCGCTTCACTGCCAAAACTACCAGTCGAAGAGCCATGTCATCAAATTTGAATGCTGAACGAACGAACAATCATATCCTGCTCGTCAAAGTCGCTCCATAATCCACGTCAAAATCAACCAAATCGGCCATCATAATATTGGCAGATATCAACGACTCCAGAATAGTCAATAACGACTACTTTAGTCATATATTTAACCAAAAATGGTTAAGTACAAACCAAATGAAAATGTCTGGCATCCTCCTTGAAGTCTAAAGTACATATCCATGTCCATCGTCCTTCATCTTCAGATCGATCGGCGTGTTCCAATACTTCTCCACTTATTTATCAAATCCATTCGAGTTTATCATTATTTGTACACTCAATCGGTATGCATGAAACTCTATCACAGCGTTTAAGTCTGCATTGTGTGTGCATTCGATACACTAAACTTTATCTATGGGATATTCCTATATTGCCTTCGAACGATGTTTTCGACCAACTAACGAACAAGCAGACATACAACCAATAAACATAGAAACATCTATAATAGCCTATGTGTGTGTGTGTACATATATATATATATATATATATATATATATATATATATATATATATATATCTTTAATAACACAATAAAATACATCTAAACAATCAATGTGGGATAATCTGGAATCAATATCAAAATAGCCAAAAACTATCAGTATTCCATAAATGGAAAAAATGTGATATTTACTTTAAAACCATTTAAAAACACTTTATATTCTTTTTATAAAATAAGATATACGTTTACCTATTTTATAAATCACATTTTTTAAAGTTAGAAAACATTTCAAAACGTCATTTTAATACTATACTAAAATTATAGTACGGTGAGAGGAAATATCACTCACCTCAACTAAATCTATCCAAATCAACGCCAAGTTTAGAGCTCTGCTCATGAGCACAACACAAAAAATGACGTCCAAAATGGATCTAGTATGCAAAAGATATAGTGCATGTAAGTTACTGGATCAAATAAGAAGTTAGATTACTTAATTAATTAACTTATCTCACTAATTACCTCCCTTACCGCTAGTTGCTGTCTTCCCTAAACATTGTTTTCTAGGCCCATACATGTATCAATGTATCAACCCATCACCGAGTATTCAAGCTTCGATTTCTCACTCTATTCGACGAAATCATGAGCCATCTTCGCCAATGGATCCCCCTTCGCGATCTCCTTCCCTCAGACCCAACACCATCATGACCAAACCCCTACCTTTTTCGAATTAATAGCCAAAAGTGTGAACCCTTCGATGCGTTTTGCATCGGTGTACCGTAAAGCTCCAAACTTTGGGAAAAGATGCTCTTTTGACGAAATAATAATTACGGTGCACTCAAACTCATCCAAAACCTACCCATTTTCTAATAAGACCAAACCCTATGCACGTCCAATATGGGTTGATCTAGGCCAAGGTGATTGCGCACTCCAAATCAGGTATAGGTTGATCACAGGAATGCCATGAAACTAATTAGGTATGTTTTATCGAGTGGATAATGATTTATAAAATCATGGAGTAAGGGGCGGCCATGTTTTTGCCGGAGAACGAATGAAACAGTACTTGCCGAATGAGGATGTAGGGTTTTCGCGTATCCTAACGAACGAATGAATGAAACAGTGCTTGCCTAACGAAATAATGAAACAGTAAGACGTGCCTCATTTTTATGGTCCGATGATTTAAATTTCATCGCTATCTGAGACAGCACTCCGGGATGATAATTTCATGTTTTTCGAAACCACTTCGGCCATAAGATGTTCGATCTTGAAATATAGCAATCCTTATACTCATTTCAATTCGCAATGTCGATATAAAATCAACGGAAGTGGTCTCAAGTCCTGGCTCAATCGTATGTGAAAAATCATACTTTGGGACCATTAATTAATCAATGATTCAATATTTAAATATTCAATCATTAAAATACAGGTCGTCACATGTTCATAGTTCCTGTGTCAATTTGGTGATATGCTAGTCAATATAAGAATATATAATTCAGACACACACACACACACACACACATATATATAAACCTGGCAACAAGTAAAAACTTCTACCATTATCTTGATTGATCAATCTAGTCTATTACACGCAACAAGCATCCATAGTATACACATTGTCCCAAATAACCGTAGGACATCTTGGGATCATATTCACATC
Source organism: Allium cepa (assembly GCA_030765085.1). Lineage (NCBI taxonomy): Eukaryota > Viridiplantae > Streptophyta > Magnoliopsida > Asparagales > Amaryllidaceae > Allium > Allium cepa. Next base: position 953,189,897 of record CM060945.1, on the reverse strand, counting down.
ATATGTACATACACACATCAGGAGTGCGACTCGACATAATTCATTTATTAGGTTTGATACGGTATCAACCTTGATATTCTTCGACGTATTGGCTAGCTTCTGGTCTTTTAAAAACTTACTATGGGTCATACTTGTCCACTTAATTTCATTTCTTTCTGAAAAAATCAATGGTCAAAATATCTAGTAGAGCAATACTGTGTTGTGGGGTGAAAAATGTTAGAAAGGATTTATCACCAATAAATGTAGAAGTGATTTAACCAGAATCTAATATTATTTATTTGAATACCAATGCAAATTTAAAATCAAATGTCATATCACACAAGATCAAATAGTAGAATGAAAAAGAGACATAGAAGATTTAAAGTGATTCGAATTTGTATCCTACGACCACAGAGACACAACAAACTTTTTATTTCAGTCAGAGATTACAAACCAAATCAATGATTAGAGAGTTACAAGATAAAGAGACTCTCTCTAATAAAACACTCAATTAAAGAATTATGATTTATAGCACTCAAAATAGAAAACACACAAATTGGTTAGTTAGGATTTCTATTAATTACAATTATTAGAAGTATGATTGCATCATTAAGGAGATGATTAGGAGGCTAATATATAAATGCTCTAATCAATCTAGACCATCCGATCACTTCAAAAGATTTTGCATCATCAATAGAGAAGAACTATGCACTGAAATGATGAAAATTCCCTCCAAATTTTTAAACAGCAAAACCCTAGAAAAATCCCACTACAGCTACACAAACGTCTGAATAGAGGGGTCGGACGTCTCTGTGAAACCCTAAAAAATTCTTGGGTTGCTTACTTATACGTATAAGTGAAGATGTCAGACATCAGAGTGAAGAAATCAGACGTCATTGTAAAACATCGAAACTCTTGGTTTTACAAAATGTAGCAACTCAGACGTCAGATCACCTGAAGGCTCACTATTCTAAAATTTACAGGCATTCAGATGTCTGGCTTAGGGATCTAGATGTTAGAGTGCATGTTTCTAGCACTTCTCCACTTCTCTTATCTATCTTTTTTGATCTCTTCCTCTAATCGGCTTCCCGACCCTTCCAATATGAAGCTCTACACACCTTCAATTTGAAGTACATGTAGGCGCATATTTGAATCGCATAATAACAACATTCTACCACGTTTTAAAATATGTAGGTCTCATCAACAATCAACAAAATAATCATAGGGGTTATTGGGTCTGCGCCCATGGTAATTAAGCAACTGAAATCAAACTGATCAATTTAGAGCAATGCTTAAACTTGTTCTTAGGAAGTGACTTTGTCATCATATTTGAAGGATTATCCGTAGTACTCACCTTCACCAACTTGATCATGCTTCGTTCTTCCTTAAGCATAAAAAAGAATCCTCTAACATCAATGTGCTTCGTACGAGAACTATAAGTTTCATTCTCTAAAAGATAAATCACATTCTGACTATTTGAAAATAGCTCCATTATCTGCTGCACTATAGAAAGATCAGCTAATAGCTAAACTAAATATAATCCCTCCTTACTCGCTTCCACGGTCGGTATCAACTCTGCCTCGGTAGTCGACAAAGCAACTATAGACTGCAGCTTTGATCTCCATGAAATCAAGCCTATGCTAGGTGTAAAGACATAGCTCGACACAGACTTCCATCTAACTCTTTCCCTAGCATAATCTGAATCATATTAACCTTTAAGGGTGATGTCACCATCTACTCCACCATGCAATAAGCCAACTGATGAACTGCGATGAAGATATATAAGTATCCACTTCATCTCTTGTCAATGTTCTTTGCCCGGGTTAGACATATATCGACTTATAACACCCACTACATAGGCCAAATCTGGTCTCGTGCACATCACTTCACACATGAGACTACCAACAACACTAGAATAAGGTATATATTCCATATACCTTTTGTCTTCATTCGATGAAGAAAATAAGTCTTTCAATAACTTAAAATGAGAGCCTAATGGAGTGCCAACCAATTTAGCTTTCTCCATACTAAATCGAGCGAGGACCTTCTCAATGTACTATGCCTGAGTGAATCTTGACTCTCTCCACTTTTTATCTCTAAATATCTCCATTCCCAAAATCCTTTATGCTTTTTCCAAATCATCCATACCAAACTCTTTGCTGAGCTCTACTTTCAACACTATAATTCTAAGCATACTCCATGATGCAATCAACATGTTATCGACATATATCGAAAGATTTATCATATCTCCATCACACCTCCTGAAATAAACACATTAGTCTTTGAAGCTTATAGATTAATCCTGTAAAGGCATAAACTTATCAAATCTCGTACACCATAGTCTATAAGACTACTTCAATCCATATAGATATTTGTTAAGTTATAATCATAATCTGGCCCGCTACTATCAATGAATCGCTTTGGCTGGCGAAAATAAATTTCCACATCTAGATCGCCATGCAAGAATGCAGTTTTGACATCTAGTTGCTCAAGTTCCATGTCATAATGAGCAACTAATGCCAAAAGAATACGAATAGTTGTATGTCTTACAACTGGAGTAAAGATATCATGATACTTTACCCCTTTCTTCTTAACATCCCTCTTTGCCACTAACCTTTCTAAGTATCTGAAACCACCACCGTCGCCATATTTCACTCTATAAGTCCACTTACATCCAATTGTTGTCTTATTGGTAGGAAGAGGCACCAAATCCGATGTATGATTTTTCTGCAAAGATTTAATCTCCTCTTCCATAGCCACTAATCAACTGGAACTATCAACTGATGCAAAAGTTGTCTCTATAATCTTTAGGCTCATTATGGACAACATTCAATGCATATGTTACCATGTCATTGAAGTCAATGTCTTTGATGCTCAATCCAACAAACTCATCAAGCCAGCTAGGCTTCCTTCTCTATCTAATAGGCCTAGTCTTTGAATGAGCTCCACCTTGATTATGATCCTCAGTACCAACATCTGTACTATCCTCATCAACAATGGTGCCATTGAAAACACCATCTGTACTTCTAGGGAAAGAATCTGAAAATGACTTGCCTTGTGTTTGATATTCTAAATTTGTCCTTATACTGTCATCAAATGAGGAAGGCTCCACCTTCAACATAGCCTTCTCATCAAGTCACATGCCTGTTGATAATAATCTTCTTGCTGAAGGACACCACATCCGATATCCCTTCACTCCTCTTCTATAACCTAGGAAGATACACTTGCGAGCTCTAAGTTCCAGCTTGGCTTTGCTCTCATATACATAAGCTGGACACACAAACACTCTAGGAAATAAATAGCTAAAGGCTCTCCTTTCCATACTTCTTTAGGGAACTTCATGTCTATAGCAGTAGAAAGTGTAAGGTTGAAGAGGAAAGCAACCATAGATAAAGCTTCTGTCCAAAATTTCTTCTTCAACATAGCAGTCAATCTGAGGCAACAAGTTCTATCCAATAATGTTTGATTCATTCTTTCAGCAACTCTATTAGATTGATGGTTGTTAGGCGTGGTGTAATGCCTCTTAATGCCTTTGGACTCACAAAAATAGATAAATTCTTATGATACAAATTCACCACCATTATCGAGCAGAGAACTTTCAACTTCTTCCCTACTACTTCTCAACATAGATTTTCGCTTTCAAAACTTGGCAAAGGTTTCACTCTTAGACTATAGAAAGTATACTCATACTTTATGAGAGAAATTATATATAAATGAAATGAAGTACCTGGCTCCAGCCAAGGATGGTAAAGGGGAGGCCCTTAAATATCTTTATGAACATGCTCTAAGACAGCCTTTGCCTTATGATCTCTGGTGTACATGTAAAAGTGCATATTTATACTATTATATTTAGTTTCCTATTATTAAAATAAATGAACATATTATGGTTTTACATGTTTTAACCAAAATCTGAATTGTTTTCAACTCATCATTCATTCTTTTTCATTTGGGAGCAAAATGGTAATTTTGTATATGAATCAATTGGAGAAAAATCTATTTGCACATTTTTATTTGTAGGAAATTGAGCGCAAATTAAATGGAGCTTCATGGATATATGCATGCATAAATATTCAAAGCTAAAGAGTGAAGGAAATAAAAGAATTCATGCAAATGGAGGATCCCACATGCCCACTAACTAATGGACCATAATTAAAAGCACTGCATATGTTAATGGAGATTTAAAGGCAAAAGCACATGTTAGTGGGGATTAATTAATTACCTAATGATTTCTTGGAGGGTATTTTTGGTAGTCCCTTAAAAAGAGGATTAGGATTTTAGCCATATGTAAATACCCCTTTGTGTTTCATGTAATGATGCTTTTTTTATGAAAAGTTGTAGCACAAGATCAATGTTAAATAAAAATCTCTTTAATGGCTTCTTAGACTTGTTCTCTTCTTTCATGCACTTTCATTTCATGCTTTCTTTTATTGTTATTTTATTTTATGCTCTCTTTTAATTCATGCAATTAGTTTAGATTTATTTATGCAAGTAGTTAATTATTTTTTCTTTTAATTAGCTCTCATTTTCCTTGCTTTTTATGTTTAAAACATTTTATGTTGACGTGAATTCAATTATGAGAAGTTAAACTCCTTCAATTTAGGGGTAATGAATATCTCATGAATCATATTGAATCAATATAGAATGGTTTCATTTATATGTTGAATCTTGAGTTTTCATTCATGACAAGGAGCATTAACAAAAACTATATGGCGATAGCAACAAAAAGAGAGGAACATATACATGGTATAAATTACAAAGAGAAGAGACTTCAAAACTAGTTTTTGTATAATTATTTATGAGTCTTAGATATGTTTAGGTGCTGTTAAAATCATTTCTCAAGTAAATAAATTATTTTCTTTCGTATATGCATTGAAATTCACTGTGAAAAATTGCATAGGTCAGTCGATTGATTACAGTCGACCAGTCAACTGACTGGTGCAAAATGCACAGTGAACAAATAATATATATTCAAATTTGAATTTCAGTCAACTGAGCTTCTGAACTCAGTTGACTGTCCTGCATATAACAGCTACATTTCCTGTACGGATGCTTCCTCTCGCGAAGAGTTTCAATCCAATTCGAAGAGTAATGGGTGCATCTATTGATTGAATCTCTTAACGAAAGGTTGTATCTATCTATGAACTATATAAACACATCAAAATCATTTTCCAAATTACCGATTCTTGAATGATTTACTAATCTTATTTACTCTCTATATTTTCTACATTCAAAAGTAATCAAACCATCTTCATCGCTTGAATCTTTGAATTCATATTCATATTCTTTTATTCAAAGCGATAATCTTCCTTTCATATCTTCTCACACACTAATATACTTGAGGATTTAATTATAGAAAGGTTGTACACACAATAACATATCTGTGTTATCAAGAACACATTAGTCAGACAATTTTATATACTAGTAAAAGTCCTATTCTGCTGCTCAGGCATTGTGAAGTCCACTTCGGTTGCTGAGGCGAAATCATGTTCCGCTGCTCAGGTCCCTATTTGGTTGCTCAGGGGTTGTATAGACCTGTTCCTCCAGGTTAAGTGAGGGTTGTTGTTTTCAGTGAAATTCCAGAAGAAGTTTGGGACTGGACGTAGAACGGAAATTTCGAACCAGTATAAAAATCTTGGTGTGCTCATTTTTTTATTTACTCTATTATCTACTATCTTTGTTTTATTCTCATACATATTTAGTATATTTCCATATTGCACGATCCACACTCTCTTTCATTTGGTATCAGAGCAGACATCTTATAACCGTTACACAGTTATTTAATATTTTGCTAATATGGAAAGCAACACCAATACAAGCACTGTCACTAACACTAGTTTTATTGAAGATCAATCTACTTCATGACCTCCATTATTCAATGGCATGAATTACAACTATTAGGCAACAAGAATGTGTATTTATACGCAAGCCAATGATTTTGATGCACGGAATGTTCCACAAGCAAAATATACTGTACCTACCATTGAATATTCTACATGGAAAACTGCATAAAAACAAGATGCTACTGCTAATGCTAAAGCAATGAATATGTTGTTTTGTGCAATAGATAAAAATGAATTTAACCGAGTTAGCATATGTAACACTGCATATCAAATACGGCAAACACTTAAAGTTACTAATGAAGGAACTAGCAAAGTTAAACAAAGCAAAATATCTATGCTCAAGAGTCAATTTCAAAATTTCAGAATGAATCAAGATGAGTCCATAAATGATATATACTCTCGATTTCAAGATATTTATCATTCTCTAATAGGACTATGAGAAAAGTATTCTAACTTTGATATCGTGTTCAAAATCCTAAACTCTTTAACCGATGAATGGGAAAGAAAAGTCTTAGCTATTAAAGAAGAAAATGACCTTTCTACCATGAAACCGGAAGAGTTAATAGGAAATTTAATGTCCTATGAAGTAAATTTACAGGCAAAAAGAGTTCAAGCACAAGACAAGAAAAATATGGCATTTCATGCAGAACAAGAAGAATCAGATTCAGAGGATGAAGATTTAGCTTTTATAGCTAAAAATTTTAAGAAAATTTTAAAGTACAGAAAAGGAAATCGAAATAATGGCAAAAGAAATTTCAACAATAAGCCATCATCCTTGGTACTAGAATGCTTCAATTGCCATAAAAGGGTCATATGCAAAAAGATTGTCCAGAACAAAAGTAGGGAAAACAAAATAAATATAGAATGGACAAATTCAAAAAGAAGGCATTTTCGGTGATATGGGATGACTCGGATTCTTCGCCTTCTGAAAGTAGCAGTGATAGTGAAAATGAACAAGCAAATGTTTGCTTAATGGCTACTGATAATGTGGTAAACGATCTTACTTTTGATGACATAATTGAAATAAATTCTAAATTATTAGATACTTTGAAAAATCTCAAAAGAAAATATAAAGAAGCTCTCGAAAATCAAAATAGAGCAGAATTCGAAAGAGATATGCTTAAAGATGAGAAGAAATATTGGAAGAAGAACTTGAGAAAATTCAAGATCATTTTCTAATGCTAATTCTCAACTTACCTTATTGAGTAAAGAAATTGAGACTCAAAAAGAAAAGAATGATGCTCTTGTTTCTGAAAACCATGAGCTAAAATCAAAAGTTAAAATGATCGAATTAGATAATAATGGTCATAAAACTAAGTTAGATGATATTACTAGAAATGTGTCTAACTTTAATAAAGGCAGAGAAAACTTATCTAAAACTATTGAAACTTCTCAGTCTGTCTCTAATAAGAAAGGACTAGGTTATACTAAGGAATCAATAGCTCCACCAAAAATTAAGCAGAATAAGAGAGATATTTCTAAACCTAAATCTATCGTAGTTCAACCAAAAAGGGATCAAAACTCAAAAACCATAAAAATATTGGTTTCCAAAACAAACAACAGCTTGATTAGGAATAAATATATTGAGTCCTTTTTTAAAAATGTTTATAAAAAAATTATTTATATAAAGGGAATACTGAACCCTCTTGGGTTTGGTTTTCTAAGACCTAACTCTTAGGACCCTATTAAAAAGTAGGTACCAATGTTACTCTTTTATTTTTTGCAGGTCCCACTTAAGAAAAGAGGAAAATGGATACTCGATAATGGCTGCTCAAAAAACATGATAGGAGACAAAAATATGCTAACAAATGTCACATATTCAGATGGAGGCTCAGTCACATTTAGAGATAATTCCAAAGGTTATATCATCGGCAAAGGCGATGTGAGCAATTACGATGAGCTATGTTTGTTTCTTGTTTAGCTACAATATCCATATGAATAAGAAAACCAATTTTGTTTTCAAAAATATGTGTAACCGCCAAGATTTGAACTTTGGATCTTAGATTGGAAGTTGTATGTCTTTACCGTATGAGCTTGTAATGTTATCTGTTAGACTTAAAACGTAACATTATACTCGTATTCAGTTTTAGTTTACACCTTCCATCTAAACATATATTTCCTTCCGTTCATCTCTTTTTACTATTTTTAATCAATGAATATGTATTCTCAAGCTTTCTCAGCCTCAAATTAATTCACTTTTTAGCATACTCTTCACCTATTTAAACTACCTGCTACCTCTTTTTAAATCATCACTTTTCTTTTTAATATCATCTTATCATTCCCATCAATTTCTGCAATTCACCATGATGTTCGACCTATTTATACTTCTCATTTCAATGGCCTCCAATGGCCATGTTGATTCCGACTAATCAACAACTGACTATTCAACACCATCCTCCGCTTATACTTCTTCCTCTCAATCATTACCTACAACAACTCCTTGTTACGAACTTGCCAGGTTAGTATCTCCACAAAATCATACCGGTCATACTCCAGAAAAGAAGAAAGCTCGTCATTTCTTATTCTTCGGTTCTCCGTCAACTAAACAAAAGATTGATGATATACATCTTGGTTTGTTATGTTAGTTATGCTTATTCTATGCTTTATGTCTACTCCTTTTTGTCGATGACAAAGGGGGAGAAAAATGTCTACTAACAAATTTTATGCAGGTTACATTATCGCCACACATTCAGGGGGAGAAATATATATAACTTTTGTTATATAATTTCTACTGTATATATCAATTCGTCATTTAAAGGTTGTCATCAATCAAAAAGGGAAAGAATGTTGAATCTTGTGTTTTGATTCATGACAAGGAGCATTAACAAAGACTATATGGCGATAGCAACAAAAGAAGAGACTTCAAAACTAGTTTTCGTATGATTATTTATGAGTCTTAAATATGTTTAGATACTGTTAAAATCATTCCTCAAGTAGTTACACTTGCACACAAAACAAATTATTTTCGTTTGTATATGCATTGAAATTCACTGTGCAAAATTTCACAGGTTAATCAACTGATTACAGTCAACCAGTCGACTGACCTGGTGCAAAATGCACAGTGAACAGAAAGCAATATATTCAAATTTGAATTTTAGTCAACTAAGCTTCTGAACTCAGTCGACTGACCTGCGTATAATGGCTATATTTTTTGAACGATTGCTTCCTTTCGCGAAGAGTTTCAATCTAATTCGAAGAATAATGGCTGCATCTATTGATTGAATCTCTTGACGAAAGGTTGTATCTATATATGCACTATATAAAATATCAAAATCATTTTCCAAACTATCGGTGCTTGAATAATTTACTGATCATATTTACTCTCTATATTTTCTGCATTCAAAAGCAATCAAACCATCTTCATCGCTTGAATCTTTGAATTCATATTCTTTGATTCATAGCGATAATCTTCCTTTCATATCTTCTCATACATTCATATACTTGAGGATTTGATTATAGGAAGGGTGTACACACATTGACATATCTGTGTTATCAAGAACACATTAGTCATACAATTTTATATACTAGTAAAAGTCCTACTCTGCTACTTAGTCATTGTGAAGTTCTCTTTGGCTGCTGAGGCGAAATCCTGTTCGGCTGCTCAGGAGCTGTATAGACCTGTTCCTGTAGGTTAAGTGAGGGTTGTTGTATTTAGTGAAATTCCAAAAGGAGTTCAGGACTGGACGTAGAACGGGAAGTTCGAACCGGTATAAAATCTTGGCGTGCTCATTTTTTTTCTTTTCTCATTACTCTACTATCTACTATGTTTGTTTTAATCTCATACATATTTAGTATATTTCCATATTGCATGATCCACACTCTCTTTCATTACAATCTCTTATTTTGTGCTTAATGGAATTTAGATGTTGATGTAAATTTATTAGTAAATTTGATAGGCTATGTTGTTATAGGCTATGCTTAATCAAATATAAACACAAGTTACATCACCATCTAACAAATATGATTTTAATAATGAAAGTCAGACTAGAATCAAAGTTTGATGATTCATATTACTAGTTCATAGTAAATAGATCATGCTTAAAACAGATTTTATTTTTATTTTCGTGATCATTTTCATGATATTCTAGAAGTGGGTTTATATGGTGCGCTAGATTTTAAAATTTTAAATTGTGCTAATTAAAAACATAAATAGGCCATGCTTATAACAAGCACATCAATCATTTCTATTTAAAATTAAACGAGAGATTATATGTTAAATTTTGTGTTGATTTATACGAATAATTGAAAGTGGATTTATCCGTAAATTGCTCCTTAACCTCATAGTTTTATTCTCCTTTTTATTCTTGTTTTAGTTCACTTTTTTAACAATTTGTAATTAACAATCTCCTTTCAATTTTTGGCTAATTTGATTAAGTAATATTATAATTTTTGCTTTCTCTGTGAATCGACCCGTACTCGAATACGTACTAGGATTGTCTGTCATGCGTTTGCGGTTTTTGTTATGATTAAATTCGGCAATTTTCAAATTGACAGAAATACAGTCACAAACAAGTTTTTGATGCCGTTCCTGGGAAAAGAAATTTAATTTAATTTTATTCTTCGAATTATTTTTGTAGCTGTTTTATTTTGTTTAATGTTGGTTTTCATTAAAAAAAAAAGGGATTTATTTGTGCATTTCAAAACAAAATTGTTTATTGTCTTTGCTCTTTGTTCACTATTTTACGTCTTGCATACATATCATTCACCGTTAACATTTTATTTTCATTAGTACACAGTTTGTTTTTGTAGGTTTCTCTGTACATTTGTTTAGTCTTTGTTCTGTGGTTTTTGTGCAATTTGCATTTAGAATTTGCATTTATTCTCTGTTCTGCATGTTCTTGTTGCATTTTAAAAAAAGTATATACATTTCATTAGCTAAAACTTCTCATTTCGTTTCAACACTCTGTTTTTACATTTCATTGTCTTTCACCAGTTACATTGCATATGCTTCTCTGTGTTTTCTCTGTCTCTATTTCTATTACCTTATAATCACCACCAAAACAACCCCATGTCAAATACATCTCTTCCATCCTCATGCAAATCTATCTCTTCCCTGCTCATCAATACTACTACTACCTATACGACCTTCAAATCCCTACATAGAACTTCATCAACAAATTGGAATAACCAAGTAACCCTCCCTGCTTCCACCTCCCCAATCACGCACTTCAACAACTGCATCCACCTCAAGCACAACCGAGACTATCTTATGCCTTCCTACATGCTCATTTTCTCTGCCTGCACACAACAACTATCAGCAAATCCACAACCACTAGCACCTACTCCTGCATCGCCATCAACTTTCAAATCATTGCGACCCTCAACCTCCATCACAATCCCAAACCCAAAACCGCAAACCAAACAACCACCTCTACCCACGACCATCTCAGCAACCCAACCTGCCATCGCCAATAACCCCAATCTCCAATCAAACTGAACCAAATCGAACATCCTCCTCTAATCGTGATTCCCAAATCGCAAATTCCAGCAATTTTCCTCTTTCGATTTGCGATTTAATTTGAATTCCCGCTTACTTCTTTTGTTATATATATTTTTTAATGGTAGAAGGCAGAATTTGTAGATTAATAGTTGCGTATTGGGATTTGGTTTGTATGAGTTGGGCTGAGTTTTTTTTTATTTTTTTATTTTGTATGTTTTAAGTTTTTCTCCCTTTAAAAGATAAAAAAAGAGACAACGCACACGTTTTTAACACTCTTTTAGGTTGCAAGCCAGAACAAAAGGAATTATTACCAAATAATTGCTTGCTTTTATGGGAAAAAAAAAATCTCTACTTTAAAATAATTTGTTAATAATTTTGCATGCTTTGGTATTATTTTCTTATCTTTTATTTTTATTTTAGTTGCATTGTGGGTTGCTTGCATCTTAAAAGGAAAAAAAAACAAAAATTCATTTATAATTACATTGTCAATGCACGTTTAATTTCTGTTTTGCGTCATCTCATCTTTGTTTTATTTTCTAAGGGCAACACCCAAATTCGAATAAGATGGGGAATTTCATCACTGCTTCCTTGATCCACAAGTTGCATTTTATCGTAAAATTTGACTAATAATAACAGTTAGACATTAGACTTAAAGGAGTTACGAGCTCATCTAAGGCAAAATTGTGTGTTAACAAGTTGATTTCTTTTAACAATTTATTTCTTAGTCTTTAGGCTACGGCAGAGTAATAATAATTCATAAATATTATGATGATTCGTAAATAAATATTATAGTAATTGTTTCTTTGAAGTTACTTAAACCTTCAGCTACATTGTTATGGTGATTTTTGGTGCACCGTGTCCGTTACTCGGCTATGAACTATTTTGTTGAATTAAGTCAATGTGTGACTATATAGTTTTGCGTAGGAGCTACTAAGGATAAAAAATTTGTAGTTAAGTACTTGCATCCATTCAGTTGCATTAGTTCGTGCATATACCCAAAAAAATGCAAAAGTAACAAAAAAATCACATTTTCCTTAACTTAGTTTTTAAATAAAAAAAACCAAAAAAAATCTATTCAAAAACAAAAACTAAGAGAAAAAAAAGCATTCCAAAAAAAGAGAGAAAAAAAAATTTACAATCCAAAAGAAAAAACCAAAATTAATCTTCCTCTTGAAAATAATTTCTTTTTGGTAAATATTTTTCTTTTAAAAGAAACAAAAGAAAAGAAATATTCATTTCATTCTCTTAACCTTGATTTTCTCGTCTTTCTCTCCTTGATCTTTTCACTTGTGCATGAGTACTTGGACTTGTGACACAACGACAAATCGTTTAACTCAAACGAATGATCCTTCAATAATGGCTAATGAAAACGCTTCCCCAACTCTCATGGATAGAATCTTTCCCGATCAATTTTCTAATCATTCTTATATCACCTTACCCGCCCCAGTGGGTAATCACTTCAAAATTCATTCAAATCATATTACCATACTTTCGAAATTTAGTAATTTTGAACATGATGACCCATACATCTTCTTAACAAAATTAGAACAAGTCTGTGCGATCATTAAACTTCAACAACTATATGACGATGGAATCAAACTTAGGTTAGTTTCATTCGTCCTTACCAATTATGCAGAAAACTGGCTGCATAGTTTGCCTTTGGAATCAATCAAAATTTGGGATGAATACGTTAAAATTTTATTAAAAATTCTACCTCTTGGAAATAACGACCAAAATACAAAACAAAATTGTAAACTTTCATCAATTCAGGGGTGAACCTTTCGAAAAAAACTTTGAAAGATTTAAAGAGCTTTTGATTAAATGTCCACATCATAATTTCAAAAGATGAAGTCTTTGCCAAACGTTCTACGATGGACATGATAATAGTTCACGAGCCATGCTTGAATCAATGTGCCAAGGCAATTTTCTCACCCAACATCACGACGATGCTAAACAATTCCTTGGGAACTTGGCTGAAAAAATCATCCCAATGGGAACGTTCTAACGAGAAATCTTTATTCACGATCGACCGCACACTTGATCGGATCATTGTTGGCTTTGGAAGCTAAAATAGATGCAATGATCAATAAATTCGACGACGTTTTCTAATCCAACCAAATGAACTAATCTTCCCAAACACTGTGTTATAACGATCCAAATCAGATCGCCGGTCAATGCCCTGAATCGTTAGAACAACCTAGTGTTTTAACAAGGTTAAGAATGATCCATTTTTTCTAACGTACAATCCCGATTGGAGAATTCATCCTAACTTTGCATGGAACCAAAATAGTTCTAACATGAATTTGGTTTGACCCAATTTTCAAGCATTTCCAAACAATGCTTTGAATCCTCTTTTTCAGCCTAACCACTTTCAAATTTTTCTTGTCTCTATCTCAAAATCATCCGCAATAATCTTTCGCTCCCTAAGATGATAAATAGATGACTTCATTTAGGAAAAGTATTGAAACTTTGGCTAAAGCCACCACTCAAAACCTCCAATCAAATAGCAATTTGCAAAATTTGTTAACCTCGTACATGCAAAATAGGAGCCAATCAATTGCTAAACTCGAAATGTAAGTGAGTCAATTAGCAACTTTTGGACGTGAACGTTATGGGGCATATCCCCAAGTTAGCCAGTTCCGAACCATAGAAATCAAAATACGAACTCAAGTCAAGATCATGTCGTTCAAGGTAGTAATGTGAACCAAATGAATGCTATCACGACTTTGCATTCTGGTAAACTAATCGATAATCAAGTTGTCAATCCAAATGATTTATCGAAAGCTCCTCTTGAAATAACAAAAACGACAAGCAATTCTAAACAAAACATCGAGTCAAATTCAAATCCAAATTCTTCTTCTACACAAGTAGACCTACCTACCGAGTATCAAATTCCATTTCCACATCGACTTCGACCTAAGAAACATTCTGATCAAATGGAAAATATGTAAGAAATTTTCAAACAAGTCAAAGTAAACACCTCTCTCCCTGATATCATTCAACAAGTCCTAACTTATGTTAAGTTTCTAAAGGACTTATGTACACAAAAATGACACACTCATGTACCCAAGAAATTTTTCTTAGCTGCAGGTCTTAGTGAAATATTGTCTCAATTAATTCTCGTAAAATAAAAAGATTCCGGATGTCCAATGATCTCATGCGCGATAGAAGATAAAATGATTAATAAATGCTTATTAGATGCGAGTGTCAATTTGATTCCTTGTTTAATTTACCAGCAACCTGGCTTGGGTGAACTAAAACAAACAAAAGTAATTCTTCGATTTTCCAACCGTTTGATAATGAAACCCATAGGAGAAATCGAGGACGTACTAATCAAAATCAGTCAGTTCATATTCCATGTAGATTTCATCATCCTAGAAACTCAACCTGCGAATAATCTAATGATTCAAATTCCACTTATTCTAGGATGAATTTTCTTAGCCACTTTGAATGCACTAATTAATTGTCGAAATGTTATGATGAAATTTCTTTTGATGACTTTTGATATTAACATTTTAATCTCGTAAATCAACCGTACGAACCACTTGACCAAATGTTGGAAGATAGCTTCATTCAAGAAAATTTTGTCAACGAGATAGTTGACTTTAACAACAAATGCAAAGCTGAATAGGAATAACTGTTTCAAGATGATCCTATTGAGATCGAAAAGGCACTTCCATTTGAAACCCTCACGGTAGAGTCAGAACTTCGACCAAATTCTTTGATTAAGCAACGTCCTAGGTTGAAACTCAAACCTCTTACTGATCAAATTAAGTATGTATACTTAGGTGATAACGAAATGTTTCTTATCATAATCTCTTAAACCCTTCTCTTGATCAAGAAGCTTCCCTTCTTTCAATTCTGTCGAAAATAAGAGGCAATTAGTTGATCGATTACCGATATTAAGGGAATTAGTCTAGCTCTTTTTCAACAGCGCGTCCACTTAGTTGGTGAAGCTAAGCTTGTTCGTCACGCGCAACGAAGGCTTAACCAAAAAATGAAGGATGCAGTTCAAGACGAAATTCATAAGCTCCTTGATAATGGAATCATATACCCCATCTCTGATAGTTCTTGGGTTAGGCCAATTCATGTTGTGCCTAAAAAGTCTAGACTTACCCTTATCATGAACGACGCTAATGAATTCATTCCAACTCGTACTCAAATGAGTTGACGTGTTTGCATTGATTATTGAAAGTTAAATGCCACAACACATAAATATCACTTTCGTCTTCCTTTCATTGAAAAAATGCTCGAACGTTTAGTCGGCCATGAATTCTATTGCTTTCCTGATGGTTATTCCGGTTATAATCAAATTTTGATCACTCTAGAAGATCAAGAGAAAACAACTTTCATGTGTCCCTTTGGCACCTTTGTGTATCAACATATGCCATTTGGCCGTTGCAATGCTCCTGCTACTTTCCAAAGATGCATGATCATCATCATTTGTAACATGATTGAACGCTTTTTTGAAGTGTTTCTGAACGATTTTTCCATCTATGGAAAATCTTTTTTAGAGTTCTTACACCATCTTGAGTTGGTTTAAAATCGATGCAAGGACAAATACTTTGCGTTAAATTGGGAAAAAATACCATTTTATGGTCAAACATGGCATTGTCCTTGGGAATGTCTTTTCAAACAAAGACATTGTGGTAGATAAAGCAAAAGTTGACGTAATTGCGAATCTACCAATTTCCAAATCTATAGGGACATTCTTCCATTTCTTGGGCATGTTGGTTTCTATCGATGCTTTCTAAAAGACTTTATAAAATCGCTCGACCTTTGACTACTCTTTTAAGAAAAGGTGTTCCTTTAGATTTGAATTCTGACTGTTTTTCTGCTTTCGACCGTCTTAAAAATGAACTCATTTTCACTCCCATCATTTGCTCACCCAACTGGGATTTTCCTTTTGAAAAAATGTGTGACACCTCTAACCTCGCAGTCGGTGCTGGCCTAGGACAATGCATCAATAAAATTCTTCATGCCATCTACTACGCTAATAGTACTTTGAAGGAAGCTCAACTCAATTAGACGACCATTAAAAAGACCTCCTAATGCTAGTCTTTATGCTTGAAAAGTTCTGACCTTTTTCGATTGCTCACACATTATGGTTACACTAACCACTCTGCTTTTAGGTACCTTTTCGCTAAAAAGGATGCAAAGTCTCATTTGATCCATTATATCCTTTTACTTCAAGAATTTAACCTTACGATCAAAGACAAAAAGATTCGACAATGTCATTGTTGATCATTTGTCGCATCTTCCAAACGCACCATCTTTTTTACGATCAACGAGAACTTTCCTAATGAACAACTCCTTTTCCTTTTCATCGATCCATGGTATGATGATATAGTGAAGTATTTAGTCACTAAGGAAACTCCTTCATTTTGGTCAAAACAAGATAAATATAAATTTCTTTCCCAAGTCAAGTACTTCTATTGGGATGATCCATACTTATTTAAGTATTGTTTGACCAAATCATTCGACGTTGCATCCCAGAATGCGAAATCAAGAGTGTTCTTTGTTTTGTCATGATTAAGCTTGTGGTGGTCATTTCGGTCCGAAGAAAACAACGAAAAAGGCACTCTAATGTTGTTTTTACTGCCCTACACTTTCAAAGATGCATTTGAGTTGTGTAAAACTTGTGATCGCTACCAAATGTTAAGAAAAATCTCTCAACAAAACAATTCCTTTGGACCCATTCCTACTATCGAAATCTTTCACTTTTGGGGTATTGACTTTGTGAGCCCATTTTCCAACTATTTCGGAAAATTTTACATTCTTCTTGCAATTGATTACATCTCTAAATGGGTTAAATCCATTCCTTGTAAAATAGATGACCACATAAGTGGTTGTGAAATTTTATAAAAGAAAACATCTTTTCGAGGTTTGGAGCACCTCGCACAATAATGAGATAGTGGAACCTATTTCTTTAATCGATCATTTGATACTCTAATGATGAAATACTATATAACCCACAAGTTATTCAGTTCTTATCACCCTTAAACTTGCAGTCAAATTGAAGTTTAAAATCACCAAATCAAGAAAATTTTAAAGAAAATATATAAAAAATTGAAAAGGTTGGCCATAAAAATTGACAGATGCACTTTGGGCTTATAGAACTGCGTATAAAACTAATCTAAGGATGCCTCCTTTTTGGATAGTATATGGTAAAGCATGTCATTTATCTTTCGAACTTTAACATAAAGCTTTGTGAGCGATTAAGAACATAAACTTTGCTCTTGAAAAAGCTGGCGAAAACAAAAAAGTACAAGTCAACGAATTATAGTAGATTAGGAACGACGCATATAAAAATGAGAAAACTAACAAAGAAAGAACAAAATTTTTCCATGATAAGTCAATCCTAGGAAAAAAAAAATTCGCTAAATCACAGAATTCTTTTGTAAGACTCTCGACTTCATTTGTTCGTAGGGAAATTAAAATCAAGGTAGACAGGACCATCTGTGGTACGTACTTTTTTCCACACGGTGCCGAATAAATGAAAACCCTAAGGATGGATAAATTTTTAAAGTCAATGGTCATCATTTAAAACCTTACTTAAAGTTGGCGAGTGATTGAGAGGAGGATCTCATGATTCTTCATGAGCCGCACTACTTCTAGTAAGAAATTTCAACCCTCTCTTATAAATATGTATGTATTTTTCTCCGTCATGCTCATTATATCATGCTTGACTATGGGGACACAGTAAAAATCAAGTGTGTGTGTGTGGGAGAGGGGGGGGGTCTCATTTTTATTTTGATTTTTCATGGTTTACTTTTTTGCATTTTCTTTCCAAAAAAAATTCCAAAACAAAATAATTTTTAGCAAATGATTTACTTTTGAAGAAACACGATGGAATAAGTGCGCGTTTTGGTTATTAAATTGAAAATTTTGAAATATTACTTTTGTCAACAAAAATAAAAGGAAAGTTATATTACAAGTAACTATGGTATAACTGATATATAGAAAAGTTTATAGGTGATAATTATGAAGTATATCCTAACTGTAATCTTTGTTTAAAAGAGTGGTTATTTAAAGTGAATGCAATAACATTTTTGATCTTATAAGTGGTGCTAAGATGATTTTGCATAACTCTCTCTTTTCAAAACAAATATATTTCATAATAATAAGAAACACCTAGAGCCATGCGTTCACACATAAGTGTGTGCACTCGGCATGCTCTGCACCCTTTCACGTAAGCCCAAAAGGCAGTGCATGATTGGTATATCTGGCCTTAGTATATCTGAGTTAAGTGTATGTAAATAAAATTAATATAATAATAATAAACACCTAGAGTCATGTGTTCATATGCAATTGTGTACACTCGCCATGCTCTGTACTCTTCTCATATTAGCCCGAAATGCAGTACATGATCGGCATATCTGGCCTCGGTAATTTGAGTTAGGTGTATAAACAATAATAATGTTAATATTTTTCAAAATAAAGAGAGCAAGCGATTGAAATCCAAGCCTATCTTCAATTAAATGATTTTACTTGTAATTCAAAAGAAATAAAAATGCCACGTTGCAAAGCTTTGATAATCAACTAAAGGATTCATTTCATAGCTGCACTATGTTATCAATCGAAACAACTAGCCAAATTGCAGTCCAGCTGTGATGATAACTTAAATTTGTTGGAAATTTTTATGAGTGAAAGGACTAAAATTTATTGATAATAAGCAAAACTTATACCTAATTTACTTGTGTCAATTTAAAAGTAAATTCTTCATTTGTAAATATATTTGAAAACTACCATCATGTAGTCGCGTACGAATTTGCATGTCACATTTGGATTTGGTGGGTAGTATCCGCTGCAAACCCTTACGAGACAACACTCATCTTATTAGAGACACCTAGAGGTTTAACGGCTTGTTGTATACTCTCAATGCAATCGTGTTTCCTACAAAAACTTATTTATCATAGTTTTAGTTTATTCGAGAACGAATAAAAAGATAAGTGTGGGGGTATTGATGTATATGTAAAAATGTATATTTTACTCTCATATTTAATCTTCTTTTATTAAAATAAATGAGCATGTTAGGATTTTTACATGTTTTAACTAAAATCTAAATTATTTTCAAATCATCATTCATTCAACTTCATTTGCGGAAAAATAGTAATTTGTGTATGAATTAATTTGGAGAAAATTTATTTGCATATTTTTATTTTTATTTGTAGTAAATTGAGTGCAAATTGGATGGGGATTTATGGATATGTGCATTCACAAATATTCAAAGCTAAAGAATGAGGGAAATAAAGGAATTCATGCAAATGGAGGAGCCCACATGCCCACTAACTAATGAACCATAATTTAAAGCATATGCATATGTTAATGGAGATTTAAAGGCAAAAGCACATGTTAGTAGGGATTAATTAATTCTCTAATGATTACTTGAAGGATACACAAACTCAAGGGCTTTTTTGGTAATCCACTAAAAGGAGGATTAGGGAATTTATGGATACGTTGTGCGCTTGCGGTCGTTATGACGATTAAATTCGGTAGTCTTTTAATTGATAGAAATACTGTAACGAACATTCTCCAGTACCAATCAAATCTTTGTTTTCTTTCCAAGAACACACACTTCACAAAAGCAAAGCTTTGAATATTGACCACCATCAATCAACATCGCTTCCTCAACTCATCCAAATTGTGTTCTCCAATATGTTACATCCGTAAATGCCATAATCTGAAAGAAACTAAATCAATGAGAGAAACAGAAGATGATTCACGAACTACAGTACTGCCCTTCGATAAATAAATTGTCTGCCCTCACGCCTATTATAACGATCTGCAAATCCGTACCCCTTTAAGCCGACAGTATTCTCCGGCAGTTCAACTCAAAGTGGACAGAAGTTGTAACGACCCACCTTTTTGGACAGTTTAAACCCACGATCAAATACACATGACGATTCCAAACCATTCAAAAGGGCAGATGGTTATTGGGGTAAATAAGAAAAGAAAAGAAAGGGAAATAAAGGAAATGAAACAACAACAGAATCTTGCAGCGGAACAAATAAAATAATGCAGCAGACAACATGATGCAAATATGATAATAGTAATAGTATAACAACTCTTCGACTTCGTCCTCCAGAATAGATCTTTAATAAGCTAAAATACTCAGGTTTGACCCGAGCATAATGAAAAGACAAAACACTCGAGTCAGGACTAAAATATCCTCATGTAAGTTAAATCAATTGTAAATAAATATGAGTGTAACGACGTCAGAGATGTTTAAGAGGTTTGACATCTCCTATCCAGCTCAACGTGAGTGTAATAACTTAAGAGATGTTACGGGATTTTCCATCTCTCAAGGATCCGTTAAACAATCCCATTTGTTGCGCATCGTTAGTGCTTGCAAATTTCACCAATGAGTCGGCTGCTCTGATTTTCTCACGCGGGACATGTGAAATATCATAATATTCCAGATTCATTAGCAGCTCTTGAACTCGTGTCAGGTATGGAGCAAGTCTCTGCCCCTTTGCTTGATAGTCCCCCTGGACTTGGTACACCACCAGTTGTGAGTCACAGAAGATTTCAACCGATCTTACCTTCAATTCCCTGATAAGTCTCAAGCCAGCAATCAATGCTTCATACTCGGCTTCGTTATTCATTACTGTGAATTCAAGCTTCAAAACGTAGAAAACTGATCGGTTTTCAGGAGTCATAAGAACTATGCCAACCCCGAACAACGGTCGTTAGATGCCCCATCGGCGTACGTCTTCCATCGAACGGGAGGTATGACATTGTGGCCGTTTGATTCGTCTGACATGGTGAATTCAGCAATGAAATCTGCTAGCGCTTGCCCCTGTATGGCCCTTTGTGGCAGGTAGATAATATCGAACTGACTCAATTCGATATTTCATTTTAACATCCTTCCAGAAGTTTCCGGTCGTTGGAGTACCTGTCACAAGGGTTGATCAGTGTAAACAATGATCGAGTGTGCCTGGAAGTATGGATGAAGCTTGCATGATGCAATCACTAAGCAGTAAGCTAGTTTCTCAATCTTGGGATAATTTCCTTCTGCCCCCGTCAATCGTTTGCTGACATAATACACTGGCTTTTGAACTCGGTCCTCCTCACGAACCAAAGCCGTACTGATAGCGTGTTGGGACATAGCGAGGCATAGATATATCATTTCATGGTCAATTGGTTTTTGTAGCACCGGAGGACTTTCTAGATGTCTGACCAGAGCTTGAAATGCTTCCTCGTAGCTAGACGTCCACTTGAAATTCCTCTTTCCTTTCTTTATCAATCGAAGAAGGGAATGCACTTATCCGTAGCTCTGGGTATGAATCGACTCAGCGCGGCCACCTTTCCGTTCAAGCTTTGTACTTGTTTTATAGTCTGGGCACTTGTATGTCCCGAATAGCCTGAATCTTTTTCGAGTTAGCTTCAATTCCACGTGCAATCATAATGAAACCCAAGAACTTCCCAGATCCAACGCCAAAAGAACACTTCAAAGGGTTGATTTTCATCCCACAATGCCTGTGTATATCAAATATCTCTGCTAAATCTCGAATGTGGTCGTTTGACCGTCGTGACTTCAAGAGCATGTCATCCACATAGACTTTCATTGTTCTACCAATCTGATCTTTAAACATTCGGTTTACCAAACGTTGATAAGTCGCTCCAGCATTTTTCAATCCGAAGGGCATCACTACATAGCAATACAACCCAACGTCTGTGATGCAACTGGTGTGTCCTTGGTCTGGAATGTGCATCGGGATTTGATTGTATCCTGAGTACGCATCCATAAATGACAGTAGCCTGTGTTCGGCCGTTGAATCGACCAGCTGGTCGTTCCTAGGTAAGGGGAAACTATCCTTCCTTCGGGCATGCTTTGTTTAAATCAGAATAATCAATGCAAGTTCTCCACTTCCCATTCGCTTTTCTTACCAGCACAGGGTTAGATACCCATTCAGGGTAGAGGGCATCACGGACAAAACCATTGGCTTTGAGTTCGTCCACCTCCTCTCTAAGAGCAGCGGACCTCTCCGGGTCCATGCCTCTCCATTTCTTTTTTAATGGGACGTACTTCGAGTCTATGTTCAATATATGACTTGCAATGGCGGGAAAAACCACGCACATATCAGAATGTGTCCAAGCGAAAACGTCCAGGTTCGCTTGGAAGAAATTAGCAAGATCCTCGGCCAACGGCGGATCGAGTTGCGATCCAATCTTAAGAACTCGTTACGGGTCATTGCGGCTGATTGGAATGTCAATCGTCAGCTCAGACGGTGCTGCATTCACTTCCCTAGGTCCCCCATCATCATCTCTCGGATCCATGTCTCTGTAGATCCAAGAATGTTGCCCGAGCCAGGGTTGGGAACTACTTGTTAATTGTCAGTGTTTTGGATGCGGACGGAGCTCTCCACAACCTTCCCCTTTTCTCTCCGCTAAGCCTCTCTCAGCTCTGCCACATAACATGCGCGACCGGTCGCCTGATCGCCATGCACTACGCATACTCCTTTGTCTGTCGGAAATTTTGATGTCAAACACCATGGGGCCAAGGCTGCCCTAAACTCCGCCAGGGCCGGACGACCCAGAAAAACATTGTATGGAGAGTCAACATCCATCACTATGAATGGTAGGATTCGCACTCTCCTACGCTCACCTTCTGCCAGTTCAACTAGTAACTCGATATACCCCCATTGCGTCTGTCGCTGCACCATTAAAGTCATGGATACCGGCTTTACATGGTTTTAAATCTTTTGTCTCCATCTTCATTTGGTCATAACCCTTCTTGAAGATGATGTTGACAGAGCTTCCACAATCAATCAACATCCTTTTGACGTAAGCTGGCCCGATCGTCGTAGATATGACCATCGGGTCGATAGTAAGAGCCTCCATCTTGTCTACATCTTGACTTCTAAACACTATATCGTTTGTCATCATGTATTGTTGTTTCGTAGGGGTTCGATCTTTCACATTTGAGCAACATTCATAATCCGCATGCCTTAAGGAGGTAGCATATCGTTCCATCTCTTGCCAATTCTTGTATGTAGGATGAGGTCCTTCGAGTGTTTATGATCAACCTACCCACGGTTTGGGCAGGTTCCTCTGGATGGCGTGGACCCGGCCCATGTCCGGGGTCTGACGTTCTTTGCCTACCCTCTTGTGGAGTCTTAACAATCTCCTATAGCTTTTTCTGCCTGATAAATTTTCTATGGCATCATGGAAGTGTCTACACTCCTTAGTATTGTGCCCGTGGGTCTCATAGAAGC
This sequence comes from Allium cepa, assembly GCA_030765085.1. Lineage (NCBI taxonomy): Eukaryota > Viridiplantae > Streptophyta > Magnoliopsida > Asparagales > Amaryllidaceae > Allium > Allium cepa. The sequence goes on along the minus strand of CM060945.1, from coordinate 953,166,417 downwards.
GACAGTACTTTCCCGTCTGCTTATGTTCCTCTATGAACTCCTTTGGGCGAGGCTTTCTGTATTTAAAGGTGTTACGGTAGATAGGTAAATATTTCAAGAGACGTATTCAGAGGGGTGTATTCGTTGTAGGTAGGAATCCTCGAATTTCATTTCTCTGTCTCTCTTTTCTTTCCAGGATTTCCCCATCCGGACCCTTTAGATTGCCCAGGCTTGTTCTGGACATTGACTTGAACTTTCCCCGAGTTGTCGCCGGATTGCTTCACGGCGATGTTACTTTTCACAGTCTCCTGAACCGGCCCTGGTGCCATATCTCATCTTGTCAATCAAGCTTCCTCCCTTCTTATGAATTGATGGGCTTTCGAATAGAATCGCTCCAACGTAGTTGGGGGCTTTCCCACCAACCAATCTCCAAACTCCGAGTCTGGATCTACACCTTGCGTTACTGCCATCAGAATTGCGTGGTCGTTAGGGTTACTAACTTCGGTAGCAGCAACATAAAATCTCTGCAAGTATGCTTTCAATGACTCCCCCGGAGCCTGGATCACACTTGACAAGGACATCACATCCTTCGGACGAGTTGCATGTATCTTGAATTGTTTTACAAATTTCGTTGCTAATTCGTCAAAGCTGGATATAGACCATGAGGGAAGTCGAGTAAGACACATGGTGGCGATTTCAGATAAAGTAATTGGGAAGCATCTACACTTGGTCGCATTATTCGCTCTTGCAGAATCCATCATCCATTCGTACCTCATCACGTGTTGCCTAGGGTCAGTCTTCCCTTCATAGGCTGGGATAGTCGGCATACTAAACTTCCTGGGTTACTCGGCCTGTAGAATAGTAACTGTGAAGGGAGCATGACTCCTGGACACTCCCCAATCTTCATTGGTCAAACCATGGTTCTCTCACATCAACTGTCTAACCATGGCTGATAAGTCTGGAGTATGTATGGAGGATGGAAGGTTGGGTTCCATTCCATAGGACTACTCGGGTTGGTGTCCCCTCTGTTGGCGATCAGCCAAACGTCATCCTGAAGGCCACTTCATTAGGATCTTGGTGAGCCGAGTGTCCGGTCTCCTCACATGCTTGATCCCTGGTTGATCAATCAATGGCACCTGCTTGTGCAGCTTCAGTCTTACGGCGTCTACGCCTAGGAGGTTCATCGGCTGAGGTCGAGCTATCAGACGAAGAATAAGGAGCAGGGCTACCTCCAACGTTCTGATACTGCTATTGAGTTAGCTGAGTCATGAGATTAGCGTTAGCCTGAATCTTCTCAGTAAGTTTCCTTCTACTTTCCCTAAGTTCCCTCATCAAATCACTGAACTCCGTCCCGGTGATGACTTCCGTTTGAGTCTGGGTGGTAGTCCATGCACCTAAGTTTGCTTGTTGATTGTTAGATCCCACTTGTTGCACACTAGCAGTCTCGTGGAAGTCCGCATTGTGAGAGGCTGATTGGGTATGTGGTCTTTCCATAGTAGAGTTGTCGGTTGGAACTCTGAATAGATTCAATGGGCGTCCTATGAATAAGTCGGATCTCCTTCGAGGGATTTTTCAATCCAATAGCTACAAAGTAGATCCTATCGGCCTGAGAATTCGATTCTCGGTAAAAGCACCAAAATGTTAGCACCGGAATTGGTCACTAACACCCTTAAGAGAGATTGTGTCGGGAGATTAATGAAGAAAGTAAATTTGAATAGAAAACAGTATGCTCAATTAAATGCAGAAAACAAGAACACCAGATTTATAGTTGTTCGGCGTAATTGCCTACGTCCACTTTGAAGTTAATCTTTATTGCTTTACTTAACAACTGGTTACAGATACAATACGTACACCAACTATTTGAATACAACTACTAAGTAAAAAATGACAAGTCTTGAATGAGTTTTGAATGGGACAGAGTCTCCCCAGTGTTCTCCAAAAAAAGGTCCCTTTCACTGTGCCCCTGCCTCTCTATTTATAGACGAAGATGGGTTGGACTTCCCTGATGGGCCTAGGAGTGAGATACCTCGGCTCGTAGTGAGTGACTTCTGTGTGCCGAGCCACAAATGCCGAGCCACATCTCCAAGCCGAACAAGACAGTGTGTTGAGTGAAACATGTAGGCCGAGCGTGATACAAGGTCGACCAAGGGAAGTTGCCGAGCGAAGCCATGTGTCGAACGAGGCTAGAAGGCCGAACGATGCTGGAATGCCGAACGAGGCATGAATGCCGAATGAGGCTGGAATGCCGAACGAGGCTGGATGCCGAACGAAGCATGAATGCCGAACGAGGATGGAATGCCGAACGAGGATGGAATGCCGAACGAGGCTGGATGCCGAACAAGGCATAGATGTCAAATGAGGCTGCATGCCGATCGACCCTACTAAGCCGAACGAGGATCATGCCGAACGAGGTTGGACGCCAAACGAGGCTGGATGCCGATCGATCCTGCTATGCCGAATGAGGCTCTTGACGAATATCGTTGGACGCTAAACGATGCTGCTATGCCGACCGGGGCCTGATGCCAAATGAGGTTCATGCCGGCCGAGACTAAATGTCGAACGAGGTTCATGCCGGTCGAGATTGAGTGCTGAACAATCCTGCTATGCCGACCTGGGCCTGATGCCGAACGAGGCTGGTTGCCGAACGACCTCCATATGCCGATCAAGAGGAGATGCCAAACGACACTAGATGTGCCGAACGGCCCTTTATGCCGAACGAGGCTTCCACTTCAAGTCTCTGTTTACCTAGTCAAGCCACTTGGTAACAGTGATAACCATATGAACAACAAAATTAGAGTAAACAGACTTAAACAGTTGTAGAAAAAAATGATAGAGTTATGCAAATGATAAATAAACTCAACTGACAAACTGTCTCTAATAATAATAAATCAACACTGTCAAGGCCCTATAGTGATATATAGCTAATAAGCTCATAGTATAGGTATGTGTAGTAACCCATTGTTTCGTACCCTTTAAGTGGACGCTAATTCGCACTTTCCCAATCCAAATTGTACGAAAGGGCGAATAACTATGGGTCAAAAAAGAAAAGATGGCAGAAAAACAAACAGAATCAACAACACAGAATCTCACAATCACAGCGGAATAATATATAATATATAATAACAGGTTTTTATTAAAAATAATCTTTAGATGTTAATATATATACACACACAATCATCAGAGTACAACTATCAACAATTAATCTGGAGTTATTATAACTTTTCCTCATCGGTGCTGAATATACAGTCTACACACACGGCGGAATATAATCAAATACGTGAAATACGCCTTAGCCTTCTCCAGCTCGTCTCCTAAGCTCCATAGCATTCTAATCTGAATCTATATTACTTGGTCTGACACAAGCATTGTAATAAAATAACACCCAAGTTTGTATGGAAAAACAGTGTGAGAAAACACACTCAATTTGAATTATTACGGTTGTCAAAATCCTTTGAAAAATAAAGTTATCTCCTAAGACCAAGCCACACATAAATATGACGGGTTTTTACCTTACGATAACTAAAACATTTTATATCAAAATCATCTGATATTATAATAGTGTCTATAGAATGTAATTTAGAAAATAGCTGAAATGTTGCATCTTACGTTTCAGCATAGTTGGGCACAATCAAAACCGTACAGGCGCGTAGTGAATATTTGATTATATACAACGACTGGGCTACTGGGGTACCGTCCGCCATAGTACACCTCTCTAAAAAATGTACCGAGGACCTCGATTGGATCCCCTGCCAACATAAGACTGACCTGCCCCAAACTTGGATACCATCGAATATGTTATCGTCCTGGGTGTTCCCACCCTTATCGAGGGCTCTCTTTTTCATGCACGACCGTATCCATAATTTATAATAGATATCTGTTGGTATCTTGAAATGTGATAACATATCCTAATTTGGCGTGGCTTACTTAGCCCTACCGCATCTCCCCAATTTTAGTCATTCCCGGTTGATGAGGCTAAGTTTACCTTTTTGAATAGCATTCATACTTGGAATGCTAACACTGCCTTCCAGGAAAGCAATGCCATGATAGCATTCATCCATACAATTTGTCCTGGGTTTGGACAAACTGAATCTCCTTCGAGATCACCATCTCCATTATATTCGAGATATCGCAACTCATAACGCATAAACCGGATCGAAGTGCTTTTCGAATAATTTAATCTGATCCCGGTCTCATCGAAACAGCCAACGAATTTGACCAAAATTAATAGTCGGTTATTTAATAATCAAATAACACTATAAGCAGTCTCTAGGTTGTTATCCCGCCTTTTGGCAAGGCTGTGATACCAAAAGATTGATCGAAAACCAAAGACAATTCGTCTCAAAGATTGGTTATACATTGCTTCGCTATGGATAACGATGAATTTTGTCCGAGTTCGGATCGGGCCATAATTTCCCAGACGTGACAAGCAAGACCATCAAAGCCAGGGTTTCAAATTTCAGGCTAATCGGAGTTCGTATGAATGAGATATGGTCGATGCAAGTTGGAGAAAATATGTTGTTCGTATCCATCTGATTGATCGGTTCGAATCCATCAAATTCGTATCCATCAAAAGGTCAAGGTGATGGTGCACTCGCATCGATCAGATTCGTATCCATCAGGATGAGTCCACCTCGATCAATTCGAATCCATCATGTTCGAATCGATCCACCATCACACTGTTAGAATCCATTGAACTCAGTCACTTCGTATCGATCAGGGCTCTCTCACTTAGTAGCCTTGTTCGCATAAATTGCATTGGTCGACTTCGTATCCATCGGCAAGAGTTTGTTCGAATCGATCAGGATACACCACTTCGTATCCATCGAAGGCGTATGCTTGCTCGTATCGATCTACCCAAATTTATTCTTCGAATCGATCGAGGCTGGTTAGTTCGTATCCATCGATCGTACCCATCACGTTTGATCGATACGAACAAGGCCCTTTTTATCGATACGAACAAGCCTACCTCTATCGATACGTATTGGCAACTGTTATCGAACCGAACAAGGCAACGATCATCGATACAAATGAGGCAAAGTTCATGGATGCGACATGGTAAACTCGGAGCAAAAGGCGGATTGATGCGAGATGTGCGCGCCACGTCGTCTCGAAGTCACGTGCATCCATCGTTTCGAAGACATGGATTCGAAGTGATCGACTCGAAGTAAACATCCAACCGAGAAACTTCAACTCGTATCGATTATATCTCGCAAACCACTGATCCAAATGCAACCAAATTTTCATAGGAGCTTACGTGCAAGCTAAAGAACAATCCTGCCAAGTTTCAGCTCGATTGGATCATTTTTTGATCGATACGAAATTGTTTCATATCGATCACAGATCGAGTCGAAACTTGGTACGGCCTATCGTGTGGGCCCACTCACGTGCCAGAAGAAGTCTCTCGATGTTTGAGCGCGATATCAGCCTCCCATGCCTATAAATAGCCCCCTGAAGCCTACAGAAAAGTGATCTTTTGGCTATTCGACGTCCATACTCTACCGAATTCAATTCTACATCTTATCATCACTGTTGTATTCAAACTTCAGAGCTATAATCTGCTATAACCTGCTGTAATAGATTGAAATCATCAAGTGAATCAGTAAATTCATAAGCTTCAGAGTGGGCATAGGCATGATCGCCGAACCACTATAAATTCTGTGTTGTTTACTGCTTTCGTCTGAATTTTCTGAGTGATCTACGTAATTGTTCTTTATCTGAAATCTGTGATTGTGAATTATCAACTATTGGGTGTTTGTGATCAATTTTGGCGCAAACATTTTGGTTCTTTCACTGAGAAGCTAATTCAGGAGTTCTATCATTTGAGAGTTGAATCAGAAGATTTAAAGATTCAGATCGGAAGAATCATGACAAGACAATCGAGTAGAAGGCAGAGACCAGAGAGAAGTCAACACGAAGGGAGTCAAGAGGCTTCCTCAAGGGCAAACCAAGCTTCAGTCTTCATCACCAGGGATGAGATGGAGAAAATGATGAGAAGGCAAGAAGAGATGATCCAAAATTTGTTTCGACAGATTGGGCAACTTGGATCGCAGAATCAAGGATCAACTGGAATTCAGAACGGAGCAGGACCATCTGGGGCGGCACCAGAGCTAGGGGCACTCATCTAGAGCACGCTGACCCAATACCAAGAAGAACATCACATGGATTTGAATAGCACGGCATTGGCAGAGGAACAGAAGCTCAATAAGGAGAGCAGATTCCAGAACTCCCTCGTGAACTCGGGGGGCAAGTCGAAGGCAATGAACGAGGACTACATCTTGGAGACAATGACGGATTGGTAGAGATGGTCAGGCGAGCCATAAGGGGCGGATTAGTAAATAGAGATCTTGAAGACATGAACATGAGTCCTTTTTCTCTTATGATTAGGATGGCTAGGAACCCACCAGAATTCAAGCTACCATCAGTGGAGATGTACGATGGGAGGACGGACCCCACGGTCCATCTGACAAAGTATATGAGGCATATGGAAGTACTGGGGGCATCACAGGAAGTCATGGCCCGGTGCTTTCCAATGTATCTGACAGATATCGCAGCACTATGGTTTAAGCAGTTGGAGAGCAACTCGATAGGAACATGGGCTGATTTAGCCGAGAGATTCATGAGGCAATTCAGGTTTCACATCGCAAGACCCAAGAATGTGATGAGTTTGGCAACTTTAAAGCAGAAAGATGGGGAGTCTTTGAGGAGTTTTCTGACATGATTCAATGCGGAAGCAGCATCGGTGAATCGACCAGATCCATCCATGGTTATGATGGCAGCTGTGTCTGGAATAGCTGATGGCACAGAGTTCAAAAATTCATTAACTAAAGATCCGCCTATGGATGTAGGATAATTCTATCACGAGGCTGAAAAGTTTTTGTGATTGGAAGATGCTAGTGCAGAAAGAGAAGAAGGAATCGACGTTTACGCAATCAAGGGCGGAAATCCACTTGGAAAGGGTGCGGAGACTGGTAAAGGGGAACAAAAGGCCAAGGATAATGGTGACAGATTAATGCGACCGCGAAAGGAACCAAGATTCACCACATACTTGGAGTTGAACGAGACTTTGGAACAGATATACCAGGACACTAAGGGACAGGTCCCTTATCGAAAGCCAACGAGGAGAGATTCAACTAGCAACGAGAGAAGGTCGGACAAGTATTGTTCATTCCATGAGTTGAATGGTCACAGCACAAACAACTGCAAACACTTAAAAGACGAAGTCGAGGGGCACATCCAAAATGGTTTGCTATTACAGTATTTGAGAAGGAGGGCCGCAACGGTGGAACAAGAACGGCCACCACCCGCACCAACTGAAGACGGCTCAGGATCAAGAAGTCAGCTTATTATCAATTGATTGAGATTATGACGGACGAGTGAAAAACTCCACATCGACACAATTAAGTTGTTCACACATGTACATGACCGCGAACGATCCTCAGGCATGCTCTGATACAATTATAAACCACATCGATGTAGGTGTTTGCACTCTGACGCCACTGTTTTGCTTTCGCTTTTTGTGTTTTTCATGTTTGGATTTGATTTTGTTGGACATTTCTGTTTTAAAACTCTTCGGTTGAATGGATATTTGGTATTGATAATTCTGAAATGGCCAAGCTACTTACACATGTACGGGGTCGTGAACGATCCTTAGACATGCTCTGAGATGGCGATAAACCGCCTTGACAAACGATCCAGAAATTCACTCGAACGTGAAATCTGGCATCGATAATACTAAGTCCCCCCGGGCACGCCAATTCGCCTCGAACGGCACCCGACCTCGAACGGTCACAATTCGCCTGGAACGACATCCGACCTCGAACGGCCAATATTCGCCTCGAACAGCACCCGATCGCGAACGATCACAATCTACCTCGAACGGCATCCGACCTCGAACGGTCACACTTTGCCAAGAACGGCACCCGATCGCGAACGATCACAATTTGCCTCAAACGGCATCCGACCTCGAACGGTCACATTTCGCCATGAACGGCACCCGATCGCGAACGATCACCATTTTCCGCGAACAGCATACGACCGCGAATGGTCCCATTCCATCATTTGCCGCGAACGACATCGACTGCGAAAGGTCCCGTTTCACCTCAAATGGCATACGATCCCGAACGATCGTCATTCGAAGTCATATGAAACTATCGAGTTCTTTACAGGTTGTTGACAAGATATGAATATCCAACTTATGGCATTACAAAACACACCTTCCTATCGTAAGGCATGTTTTGGGGGGCAAGTGTTATCCCGCCTTTTGGCAACACCGTGATACCAAAAGATTGATCGAAATCCAAAGAAAGTTCTTCTCAAAGATTGGTTATACATTGCTTCGCTATGGATATCGTCAAATTTTGTCCGAGTCCGGATCGGGCCACATTTGACCAGACATGACCGGAGTTCTATGAATGAGATATGATCAATGCAAGTTGGAGAAAATATGATGTTCGTATCCATCTGATTGATCGGTTCGAATCCATCAAATTTGCATCCATCAGAAGGTCAAGGTGATGGTCCACTCGCACCGGTCATATTCGTATCCATCAGGATTAGTCCGCCTCGATCAATTCGAATCCATTGAACTCGGTCACTTCGTATCGATCAGGGCTCTCTCACTTAGTAGCCTTGTTTGCATAAATTGCATCGTTCGACATCGTATCCATCGGCAAGCATTTGTTCGAATCGATCAAGATACGCCACTTCGTATCCATCGAAGGAGTATGCTTGCTTGTATCGATCTACCCAAATTTCTTGTTCGAATCCGTCAAGGCTGGTTAGTTCGTATCCATCGATCGTACCCATCACGTTTGATCGATACGAACAAGGCCCTTTTTATCAATACGAACAAGCCTACCTTCATCGATACATATTGGCAACTGTTATCGAATCGAACAAGGCAACAGTCATCGACACAATTGAGGCATAGTTCATGGATGCGACACGGTCAAATCGGAGCAAAAGGCGGATCGATGCGAGATGTGCGTGCCACGTCGTCTCGAATTCACGTGCATCCATCGATTCGAAGACATGGGTTCGAAGTGATTGACTCAAAGCAAATAGCCAACCGAGAAACTTCAACTCGTATCTATTATATCTCACAAACCGCTGATCTAAATGCAACCAAATTTTCATAGGAGCTTACGTGCAAGCTAAAGAACAATCCTGCCAAGTTTCAGCTCGATTGGATCATTTTTTGATTGATACGAAATTGTTAAGTATCGATCACAGATCGAGTCGAAACTTGGTGGGACCGGTCGCGTGGGCCCACTCACGTGCCAGAAGAAGTCTCCCGAAGTTTTAGCGCGATATCAGCCTCCTACGCCTATAAATACCCCCTGAAGCCTACAGAAAAGGGATCTTTTGGCTATTCGACGTCCAGACTCTGTCGGATTCAATTCTACATCTTATCATAACCGTTGTATTCAAACTTTAGAGCTATAATCTACTGTAACCTGCAGTAATAGATTGAAATCATCAAATGAATCAATAAAGTCATAAGCTTCAGAGTGGACGTAGGCAAGATCGCCGAACCACTATAAATTCTATGTTGTTTACTGCTTTCTTCTGAATTTTCTGAGTGATCTACGTATTTGTTATTCATCTGAATCTGTGACTGTGAATTATCTACTATTGGGTGTTTGTGACCAATTTTGGTGCAAACATAGGCCATTATCTTAAAACAATCGTTTCAAAATATCTTTACAAAGATAAATATTCAAATCTCTTTCAAAATTTTCAATATTTGAAAACATTCTCAAATACTTGTATCCATAGCAAGATATTTTAAAAACCATCCTTGCACTTAGAAATATTCAATATTCCCTTTATAAATCATTACTTAGGAAGATACTTTTATACAAATCATCTCGTTGCAAAAATATTTCCAAAATCTTCTATTTCTATACTTAGGAAAATATTGCAAGTTTATTTTTCAAAATCATTTCTAATATCGACACTTACGAAATATTTTATAGCTTATCTCACAAATCTCAGAAATTTTATTAAATTCCTTTTTACAATTTTCGAAATCCGATTATACTTATTTATGATCCCGTTAAAAAACTTATACCTTTTTTATGAATTCAGATTCATTTCGAAGTTCCTATCTCTAAAACATTTTGGAAATTTCTCAAGTTTCCAGAAACCTGTTATAACATTCCTCTTACAAAACCATCTTCATTTACTAACTTGATTTACAAATCTCAAGGGTATTTACAAATCACTTCGATCACCTACCTTTTAACTATACATATACAAAATAATAATAAATATTTTTAATGAGCAATAATTAAATTTCAAAACATTATTAAGTAGCTATTAAAATATCAAAGCACTTTTAAATAAACATCCGTAACCCATATCCAATTCATTTTTAAATAAAACTAATTGTTTAAAAAAGCTTATTGTAAAAATTTAGAATTTTATACCAATTAATACTAGATTATTTGGAAAATTCACTTCCTAAATATTTCAATACTAAATCAGTTTTTAAATTACATATTTTCATAAATAAAATTTTCCTTTTTATAGCAAATTTAAATTCTCGATAAAAATATATTTTTAATATTCCAACGACAAATTCCAATTTATAAATCCCTCTTGATTCACTACAGGTTGATTTCATTTCCGTTTCTGTAACCATTCTCACATTTTAAAAATAAAATCCACTATTTCTTTTCCATAAACCGATTCCCAAATTTCGATATAAATTCACACAGTGAATTTATATTTTCAATTTATCAACTGGTATAATTTCTTTTATTTATAAACATCGTTTATAATTTGTAAACTCGTTTTGGTTTTACTTGTTTACAAATATAATCTCATTTATAAAATTCCAATTTCATAAATCCATTTCTTTATAAGTTTCATTTGTAGTTCAAATCTATTTTTAACCTCTCTCTATATTCTTCCTAGAAATCTCATTTTTAAATCCATTTTTGAACAAATCCTTTATTTTAAATTCTCTATTTAAATTTTTTTACGTATAGTTAAGTACAAACCTCAAAATCCAATTAATATTTTATCCAACTCGATTTCCTTTAAAATATTCCAAATTCCAATATAAATTTTTTTATATCCAAAATCTCCTTTCAACTCCTTTAAATTCAAAAAAATTATGGTATTTAAAATGCCAAAATAAGGCCAGTTCTACTATAGCATCCAATCAATCAAATCATAAAAAAAAATCTATACCATATTATTTTAGCACATCATATATTACTATATATGAAGAACAAACAGTATATATTTGTGGAATCCGGTAGGATCCCTCCAATCAGTTTCCCTGCATCCACATATGTTAGATAATGTAAAATTACCAATCCCTTTTCGAGGGGGATATCGCGGTAATATAGGGTATTCCGCTATTATGCGGGGCGTATAGGGTCTCATCCGCTCCAACAGCAGAAATATATCCAACTACTAATATGTGTGTGTGTGTGTGTGTATATATATATATATATATATTACATCCAAATTGACAGTAATTATAAATTCAACCAGCATCTAGTAGTTAATTTTAATTACTATAATTAAATCCAGCAATCCAAAAAGAGTGAGATTTACACACCTTGATTTTAAAATTTTTGCACATCCAGATTTTGAATTTTCTAAACTCCTAGCCGACTCCGAAAAATTTCAAACCAGTTTCCATGCATGGTAGTCGATGCCACAAGCATAACACAACTGGTTTCGTTCATTTTGGACCTCGTACGAACGAGTAATTAGTTTAATAAGCATTTGATTTTAAATAAAATAAGTGTTTCCTTTAATTTCAATTAAATTAACCAATATATCCTGAAGTATAATTACCAGATGGTTTCAAAATCTCCCCTTCCATAACGTTCACGCGATCGACCTTCGGGCTGCCTCACCCAGTCAGCCTCCCCATGTCTACCATCCACTGACCTAGTCCCACCAGAACCTACCCAAGCCTTGGCCCTCCACTACCTCACCTCAGGCCGAGCTTGGGCCTCAACACATGCCGCTGCCGCCTCCTTACACACGCGATTCGGAAATCGTGACCACCCCTAGCTTCGCCCGTCGCCTACTACCTCCCATCACCGTCGCAATCCACTCAAGTCCAATCTCCACATCATGACTAAGATTTGGTCATTGTTGCCTCTTCCACCACTTTCACCAAAATTGCCCCCAATATCCCAGCAGTTTAAACCCTAGAGCCCTCTGTCACGCAACTATGAACTACCATCGCCTAGGACCTCTCTCCTCTCTAGACATCGCACGCGTGACTGCAAGCAATCGCGATCAATTTCGATTGCTATGCCATTTTTTTTTTCTTCAATGATTTTGAATTGAAGAATATAGAGAGGGAAGGCTTTAATTTGATTTCGTATGAAGGAAGAGGAGGGAATGGCGTGATTTAAACAAATTGAATATGACTTTTCTTCTTCTTTGATTTGAGATTTGAATTGTCTGGAGGACGAAAGAAAAAAGTAATGCACGATTTTAAAATAGATGGAAGGCCGCTTGTATCGGAGAGTAGGATGGCCAAGGTGAAGGGTTAGGTTGCCTAAAACTGACTTTGATTTTATTTATAAATTTTTATATTGAAAATATCTCATTTATGTACCTCAAAATTTCGAACCCCAATTGAGGTACATCGCCTGGCGTTTATAATGTTGTACCTATATTCCGCCCAATGGAACAAGTTTCGAAACCTAATTCGATCATGTAAGGAAGATAGCTTTTTAAGTTGACCATTTAAATTAAATTAAATTAAATTATTTCTAGGCGTTTTCAGATCGCACGACCTGCCAGTATCTCTAAACGCTATAAAAAATAAAATCTGATAATGGTACACTATTATGGATACAATGGAACTAGTTTCATCAAATTTCGAGATGGTACCCCGGATCACTATTTTAACGTGTCGATAAAGTCGACTATTTCAAAAATTGTCGAAATCGCTTGAAATTCCTGTTTTAAAAAACTTCTTAACTCGATTCTAATTCAAATAAAATTTATATCCATATTATAAATCATTTCGACTATATCTCAAATTTAAATTATTTAAACATTTTCAATTATTAATTCCACAATTAAATCTATCAATAAATCGTTATATTTGGAACTTAAATTTTATTCCACTTATTCGGTCGATAACTTCATATTAAACTTCCATTTACATTTCAATTCAACATTAAAATAAATTAAAATTTCAAAATCAAATGATAAAAATATGGGTCATTACAGTATGCAAAAGCGTCATCTCCTGCTAATCCATCTGCACAACCCCAAGTTCTATTTACACCAGTTGTATACTCTACTCATTTAAGTGTACTCGAGATAATAAGAATTAAAGCATATAATCTTGAGTCAGATAACAATCTGGTGTGAGTGTTAAACAATCTCAAATACTATAAAAGTCGATATAGTATATGAAAGAGAGGGTATACGAATCATACCTGACCTGTTACTACAAAAAGAGCTATCACATAACATCGATAATATGCTACTCTACAAATATCATAAAAGGTACTCAATACTCGGTAAACTGCCAGGGTGTCTAGGGATCTCCATCTATAATACATATTCCATACTAAGTAAATAGTCGGGTGTCTAAGTATCCCTATTCTGAATACCTACCTCATGTCACATCCCTAGAGTAACAGGTGGTTAGTGAACAACCATAAAAAACATATCATCCATCAAACAATACTATCGATCACTCATTATTCTCTAAACCTATGATAACACATATGACCATTATTCTGCCTTTGATTATTGAATAGAAACCTCGAATTTCAATTATACTCTCGTATTTCACAACCCAAAGCAGGATACATGACCCAAATCCACCGGTTCAAGGTATACGGATCCAATCAACTGATTCATAGGTGTCCTAAAAAATAATACCCTCTTTGAGTACAAAAGAAAAACTCCTAGTACGAACGATCCCTTAGCATGCGTCTTCATGCTCTTTCTTACTTCATCAATTTCCATGATACAACCATACTATATCCTATCCATGGATCACCCTTAAAGAACCCTCCCATATGGAACTCATCATGATGCCTATCGACATTAAGCCTACAACCTCGAAATTTAACTCTATGCACCACCGAGCCACTCATTCAAAGTCCTAAAAGTGTCGACTTTGGACCCTAACTCTATGCACCATCGAGCTATTCATCCAACGAACTAGACCATCATGTCAAAAATGTAACAACATCGCGATCATCGAAAGCAATCGTCGAAGAGCAACATCATTAAAACACAGAGCCGGCTATAGAAACTAATCATCATATAGCTCTCCATGAAGCCTCCTCGCCGTCCATGTAAAAGGTTGACCAAATCAACTATTATCAATAGTGATGGCTATCGACCACTTCATAGTGGTCAATACTAACCACTCTGGTCCTGCACTTAGCCAAAAATGGATAAGTATTAACCAATGAATACGTCTGGCATCCATCCTAAAGTCCAAAGCCTGTCCAAATCCATCATCTTCCATGCTCATACATGTCTGCACACATTCCAGCACTCCCTACAATTTATTCCACTCACTTGGGTTTTCGATCAAGGAGATGAAACCCTAACGCATGGAATATTCCCTAACGCTAGATTGCCAATAAATCGGCGTTTTCAACATAACAACCAAACTAACATACATATATTCAACAACCATATAAATGTCCATAATAGTAGGCATGTCAATGGATACCCGAAAAATAAAAAATCCGTACGGATTCGTATTTGAAAAAACGGATATTATCCGATATCTGAAAACCAGATGCAGATATTCGATATCTGAAATGAAAATCGGATGCGGATGCAGATATGCGCATATCTGTATCCGAAAACGTCCGTCCAATCCGAAATTCTATGTATGTTGCCACTTTTTCATTATGTATGTTGCTATTTTATCATTTGAATTGATGTAATATCATGTAAACTTGTTTGATATTATGTGTTGCCATTTTGTCTTTTGAAAAACTAATTAGTATTGTATTGTGTGTATTGTCATTTTAGAAAGTGATTGTCTTAGTTCCAAAAAGTTAGTACAATAAAAATCTTATTAAATTTCGGATGCGAACATTTCAGATATTTTCGAATATCCAGAAATATCTGCTTTTTATTTATGGATGTGGATATTCTCCGATACCCAAAAATATCTATGGATGTGGATACAGATGTTAATTCTTAGATACCCGTGGATATCAGATGCGGATTCAGATTTAAATTCTTGGATGCGGATGCGAATACAGTCCTGTCCGCATCCGTTTGCATCCATTGACAGCCCTACATAATAGTATATACAATGTGTATAATCCTTCGATATCAACCAATATGGAAAATAATATCAATAATAGCTCAAGTCTAATAATTCTCTAACTGTAGCACGTTGATGGAAAATATGTGTTACTTTTTATAAATCATTTTAAAATAATTTTATTTTCATTTATAGAAATCTAATAGATATACAAGTATTGAAAAATCATATTTTAAAACTAAAAATCATTCCTGAGCGTCAGTCTGATACTATACAATTAATCATAATATAGTGAGAGACAATATCACTCTTCTTTACCAAATCTAACAAAACCATCTTTAAGTCATAGAGCTCTCCATGATGAGCGTAATTCAAGGAAAGGCGTCCAAAGCGGACCTCGTATGAAAAGATACACTTATTATAATATTTGAGATTAAATAAGTAATTAATTCATCTAATTAATCTATAAATCCACTAATTACCTTGCAATCTATCTTCCCTAAATCAAGCAATTTCTTGTGCATGTCAAGCACAACGAACACAATTCAGCAAGCACCTTCCCTCCTTCGTATCTCCTTTGTTTCTTGAAAAAGTCGTAAGTGCTGTGGGCATTTTCGCCCACTATGTGGTGTATATGAGGAGTTAGGGGAAAATCATTATTGTTCTAGAATAGACTCAAACCAGTTTCGAGGTATTCTCAAGATCAAGGTATGGACATAAGTCGAAATCACGTCTTAATCCAAGCTACGGATTGAGCGATATGATCATCTTAAGACTTGTCCACCACCGTCTTGTGGGGCCGATACCGCGATGCTCTACTGCCATTCAAGGTTGACAGTCTAATAGCAAGCAACGATCCCTGATCCGATGACCGAACCAAAATTTTGGTCCGAAGCTTGCCTAGAGTGGAGCCTTGAATGTCTGGAGTCTGTTTGTAGTTGGACCGGTGATCGAACCAAATCTTTGGTTTGGTGGTTGCTTAGAGTCGAGCATGAGAAAATGTGGAGTGTGCTTGGAGTCGGTCCGCTAACTGGACTAAAACTTTAGTCCGGTGTTTGCTTGGAGTCGAGCCTTAAAAATCTCGAGTCTGCTTGGAGTCAGTCCGTTGACCGAATCAAAACTTTGGTTTGGCGCTTGCTTGGAGTCGGGCCTTGAAATGTGGAGTCTGCTTGGAGTTGGTCTGGTGACCGAACTAAAAATTTGGTCCGGAGTTTGCTGGGTATTGAGCCTTGAAAATCTAGGATCTGCTTGGAGTTGTCCGGTGTTTGCTTGGTGTCAGGCCTTGAAATGTAGAGTCTACTTGGAATCTGCCTTGTGACCGATCCAAATCTTTGGTTCGATGGTTGCTTGGAGTTGGGCATGAGAAAATCTGAGGTCTTCTTAGAGTTGGTTCAGTAATCGAACCAAAACTTTGGTCTGATGTTTTCTTGGTCTCGCGTCGAGAAAATGTGGAGTCTGTCTGGTGACCGAACCAAATCTTTGGTTCGCTGGTTGCTTGGAGTCAGACACGAGAAATTTAAGGGTTTACTTGAAGTCGACTGGATGTAATGCTGCTTGGAGTCGGATGAAGGTTTGCTTGGGGATCAACCCGAGTATACTGATCCAAAAAACAAAAGTTGAAGATTTTTGTCATGGCACGTCGATACTTCGAGGATTTCTTCATGACGCGTTCCGGGGTTCTTGGAGGTTTATGGCAGTCGTCACGAGTGTAATAGCTTGACAATCATGTAAGGAAGGTTGAACCAAATCTGGGAGGAAGGAAGGTTGAACAAAATTATAAATACCATATACTCAGCCGCCTCTCATCATATATTCATTCTATAAATATCAAGCACATGGCATCATAAAAAAAGAGGATGCTGAAGAGCGAAGCTTTCAGCAACAATGGAAAACAACTTCGAGAGGGAAAAATCTTAGTTTCAATAGTATGTTTGCTCGTATTTAAAGCTTGTACTTGTAATCAAAAATGAAAGAGATAATAAAAGAGGAATAGTGGACGTAGGCACATTCAGGCCGAACCACAAAAAATTCCGTGTCATTGTAAATTTAAGTCCTTTACATATTATTTATTGCAGATTACTGATTTTCTACCTTAAACATCTGCAACTAATTTCCATCAAACAATGGTTATATACTGCAAGCAATATTTACAGCTCTACAACAACGATTCGAGTGTTTGCCCATTTTTTGTGTAAACATTTTGGTGCTTTCGCTGAGAGCTAAACTTTCCTTTTTTAAAAGGAAATTCTCCTTTCTTTCTTTTCCATTTTATTTTGAAACCTACTATTTCTAATCTTTTGACTAGAGATTATCGTTTTTTCTCTTGAGAAACACTCTCCCCTTTTCTACGATCTAAAATCTATGTTTCTTTTCGGACCTACCCTGAGTGTTTTACGTAAAACAAAAAATCCAGCTTTTCTCTTCAGATCTGAACATCCATTTTACTACATAAAGAAATTCTCTTGTCCACTTTTTAGATCTTACTTTTACCATCCACAGACACTATTTATTAACAAAAAAATGTCATCTCTTAGATCTGAAATCCTTAGATATTACTTTTGCTGTTCTGGATCCACAAACACATGTCCCTTGGCAAAAAAGAAACATGTATTTATTTCTTAGATCTGAAATCATTATATCTTCTTTTCTCATTTCAAGTCAAAAAACACTGTTTTGACCAAAAGAAACACTTAGTCGTTTTTCAGATCTAAAATCATGTATTCTTTTTCCATCCAGAAGCATTGCTTCTTTAACATAAGAAAACTATCTTCCTCTTTGTATAAGAAGAATATATTCTCCTAGTAAAATAGAAAATTACGGTTCTAAGAAATCCTTTTCTCCATCCAAACTCGAAATCCTTTCTCCTGATCTAAAGTCATTTTCTCTTTGAAATTAGAGTTTTTCTCTTTTTCTTTTTTCCAAGTATGTAATCGCCCATTCTCGGATTGAGAAGCTATACCTCCTATCTCAAGATTCTCTCTTTATTTTTAGAGTTGGACAATCAACCCTTCGAAGCTACAAAACCTCCAATCCTTTCCGAAAATTGAATTATCTCTCTCGAAAATTAAAAACTCTCCAAGAAAGCGAAAGCACACAACTTTATGACATGCCTCCTAAAATGAAGGAAACTCTGCTATAAAGAATGTAACTGCGGTTAGTACACCCAATCCAGATGTAGAAAGACGGAAGAACAGTCTAACAACCTCCTCATGCTAAAAATTGCCGGATATAACATCAAAATAGTTATGGTTTAAATCAATAAACACTTCACTGTTTGATATAAAGATTTGGTGGATAAACTATTGATATGCTTAGGGCAGACAGAAGTATTCGACCAAAACATCATAACATAAGGAAAGTCTTGGTCTACAGATCACAAGGGGCATTACACATAACCAAATGAACCCCAAATACAGCCCTTTTTTCATCCAGCATCAAATCAAAGTACTACAATTGGGATCTCGCTGATGGGTCAAAATATCACAACTTCAAGACCAAAGTCATGATGATTGAATACTCAAATTCTATATATGACAAGCACGACACTTTTTCACTCCTATCTTGCAAGAAGGCATCACCAATCAGACGCGTACCAGACATGATTCAAATAACGTCAATAGCTCTCCTTACCAAGGAATATGTTCAAAAAATATGAAAAGAGAAGGATAAAAGACCAAGAGTTATTAATCCACCCTCTTGGAAAATAAATTTTTTTGAGTGGCCACTACAAACCTTATAAGTGGCTAACTCAGTCCCCTAGATACTTGCCAAGATCTCCACACTTGCTGATAAATGGAGGGCACAAAGGAGGTACTATATAATTACTTTTCTTTCGTTCTAATCAATCTTAAGCTATTGCTGGGATTTACCATCTACTCTTGGATCTACATCCTTTGAAAAAGGTGAAGGAATAATTCATAAATTCGTTGCATGTGCTTATTGAGCTGAGGGTGGTTACACGCTACACGAAATAAAGACAAAAAATCAAACTAGCCCCTACAACTATGCATGACCTCTCCATTGGGTCGGCAAGGCACATAAAGATGAGGAAACATCACTGCCCGGAGTCCAAATGGATGGTCACCCAGGAAGCAAGCATAGCCTGCCGTATAAATGCTATAGAAAAATGGAAAAGATACAACTCTCTGCCTCCGGAGCTCGAATAATCAATGATCAAAGAGAAGCCATCCATTTGAGTATGATGTTACCTCAAAGGGTAAGGAAGAGCATGCTATGGAAACGATACCTGCCGAGAACTTAGATAACATAATAGTTTATAAAGAAAGGCTTTGAAAGATCAAGATCCAGTAATTCCAACATGTTTGGCCCACAGCAGAAAGGCGAGAGATATTCAGAACCACCACCGCTACTCCTCATATCACAATTCAACATGAATCAGCAATACATAAAGTAAACCACTAGGACATTACGGTCACCAATCAAGGTACTAGGTTCACCACTCCTTCACGATCCAATAATCAAAAAACACAATTCAAACTGATTAAGAACTAAGCATGGCAGGATGCACACCGGGGACATCCACTATAAGTCCACTAACTAGCCGGAGTCAATGGTCGTCGACGAAAATTCTATCGGATTAGAAAACCGTCGAACGAATTTTGAAATAAAATTTATACCGCAAGCGCACGGTGTACGAATGTAGCACGCGGCGAATACGGGTCGATCCACAGGAAATTGATGATTTTAAAATTCTATTCAATCAAATTATACCGAAGTCGAGAGTGAATAGCTAGAAATGTAAGAAACTAACAAAAACTAGCAAAAGAAAATAATAAAAATATGAGAGTTGAGAGAACAATTTAGAGATAAATCCACTCTCTAGATCATATAAATCAACAAAATGAAGTTATGATCTCTCTTTTCTTGTCATTAGTGAATTAGTTGACGTGCTTATCATAAGTATGGTATATTTATGTTATTAATTAGCTCAATATAAACCATCAAACTATAACACAACCACTAATACACATTTAACTCTCATGAAATATGACAACAAAGTTGAAATAAAAATCTATTTTAAGCATAGCCTATTAACTATTGTTTAGAAATATAGGCTATCAAATTTCAATTTCAACATTCACTTCTTTGCCATAATCATATTTAGATGAAGAGGCAATTTGTGTTATGTTTGTTTAAGCATAGCCTATTTGTTATAAACAACATAGACTATCAAATTCAAAGCTAAACAACATCATTAAACCACTTCAATCATTCTCATTAAGCACAAAAAGAGAGCATAAACAACAAAATGTTGGATCTACATACTTGAGAGCTTCATTACCCCTAAATTGAAGGGATTAAGCTCTCATATTTGTTATTATATGAACAAATGTAGAAAACAACATTAAACAAGAAGAGAAAAAGAGAGCAAAATGAAAGGAAAAATTATTCTACTTGCATAAAATAAAAGAGATCTACACTACAACATGAAAGTAAATGAACATGAAAAGGAAAGAGCATGTATTAAATTGCATAAAATAAAAAAGATTACATAAAATAAAAATGGCTAAGTAGCCATGAAAAGAGAAAGAGGAGCTTTCATTTTATTTTTGATCTAAACTAAACTAAAGAGAAGGAGGCCTAAGAGAGACTAAGTAAGAGATTATTACATGAAACATAAGGGGTATATATACAAGTTAGAAACCCTAATGCATATTTTTGGGGAGTACCCAAAATGCCCTTGGAGGAAGTGTGGTCACCAAGTAACTATTAACTTCCACTAATCATCCATTAAGTATGCATGAAGATTTAATGGCCATAAGCATGTGGATTAGCTTCTAATTTGTACATGAAGAAAGGTGGGTAGGTGGGGTCCTCCACTATCATGTCTTTGAATTATTTCCATCTTCATTTATTCTATTCACCCTTGTGCATACATATATTTTCATGAAGCCACTTGTGTTTGAATTTTAATTCCTACAAAATACATAGAAATTTTCAATTAAATTTTCACAAATTAATAAATGCACAAAAAAGACAATTTTGTCCCTATATGAAGATGAATATGTGACAATTTGAAAATAATTTGAATTTGGTCTAAACAAGTTAAAATACCCAATATGATCATTTATTTAATTTAAAAAGAATAAACATGGTGGTTAAAATATGCACATTTACATGCATATCAGTCAACTTGATAAAATGACTAGACCAATAACCGCTAGGAGGTAGCATTAAAAGGCCAAACAAGAATCTTAGCTTAGTAAAACCCCCATCATCAAATAAAGTACTTATAGAAAATTCTTATGAGGAATCTTTGATCACATAATATGCTCAAATAAACATGTCATATGCATGACAACAGATTGTTCTACAAAGGAGGTACCATAACAAACCTCTTCATTCGTTTTTATCTATAGCGGTTGTTGTCATTTCAGGACAATGCCATTGGCTCCTAGGTTCCGTAGAATCTTACAAAAATACCAAGAAAAAATTCCTATCCAAGAGAGCATCATAAACTAAGCATGCTACAAACCTGGTACTTTGCTCTTCTTTTGAAGCATTAGGTTTGGTCTAAACTACTCTTTCCCTTTGACCGAGACAAGAGACTAATGAATTCACTTAACACATATGCAGTTATATTCACTTAACACATACGTTGTTATATTCACTTAACACCTATGCTATTATAACCACTACTTCTTTTGTGATTATAAAACCAGATCACAAGCATGTGTTGGCAGCTGTGAAAATAAGATAGCCATGACTAAGGGCACTAGCCTGGGTAGTTTATTGCTGACGGCCGCCCCTTTCTCTGACAATGGTATACTAGTAGGGCATCCGAGCACAAATCCAGCTTGAATAATTCAAAGAATATATGCATTTGAAGCCTAGCATGGATTGACTCATAACAGAAGTTGCCCAGGCCAATGGGTAGGGTTGAAGCTGTCAACAAAGTCTTGCAAACACTAATTAAGGAAAAACTAGATAATCCAAAGGAGCGTGGGTTGACGAACTACCCATGATACTGTGGGCCTACCAAGCCTCCTACAAAATAGCAACAAGACATATTCATTTTGCTCTAATCATAGGGGGCTGAGGCCATGCTTCTGGTCAAAACAGTTGTCCCTTCACAACCTAGGATACGGTATAATTGGGAAGAAAATGAGGAGCTTCTCAGCTTTTCCTTAGACCTGATTGAAGAAAGAAGGAATAACACAGCTCTCAAGACCGCCACACATAGAGGGAAAGTGGCAAAACTATACAAATCTAAGGTAAAGCCCTAAGAGCTACATGCGGGAGATATTATTCTCAAGCAAGTCTTTCCCCTTTCTAGGCGCACTGGATCCAATTTGGGAAGCACCATTTATTGTTCATAAGGATCTCAACAACGGAGCTTACATTCCGTTGATAGTTGGCGGAAAAGATGTTTGGGAAAGGAAGGAATCTCCGGCATCCCTGCCATAACTTCTCTCAGCTTGTAAAAAGCACGTATCATCTGAAACAATAAAAGAAAGACAGTGGACGTAGGCATATTCTAGCCAAAGCATTGCAAAAGTTGATGTTTTTCTCGATTGTTTGTTTGGTATTTTTTCTATTGCGATCAATTCTCGTCTGCAGCAATGAAAGCAAGACAACCATGACGAAAGGCATGAAAATAGCCTAGGTAGTTCACTTCTGACGATCGACCCCTAATCAGTGATAAACTAACTATAAGTCAAGGATTAGACATAATTATAGCCAAGGCAGTTTATCATTGGCGTTCGACTCGCCGACAACTGCAAACCGATAATAAATCCAACGATTAAGGTATGGCTGCAGCCAGGGATAGTTTGTATTAGACAATCGGCACCCATGCTCGTCGGGCCACATTAAATTAAATAATACTCACGATACAGGTCATAATGGCTTGGGTAGTTACTGTGTGCGAATCTCGGCTCTAAAACTTTAGTACGGCAGTCGCAAAAGTTACACTCCCTTGGAACATAGGTTTGGCTGACTAACTACATGTCACACGAATCCACAATCCGGGCAAGTAACTTACGTGCCACGAAACTTAAGTTTAGAAGGACTCTCTTGACGAAGAATATAGTTCGTTTTTCTTAAACTAAAAGCTTCTAACTATTTCTTTTAGTCTGGTGGCATTACATATAGATGGTAGAAATATGAATTCCATTCTTTCAACCACAATAGGATATTCATTCGCATCCATTCCACCAGAGGAAATGAAGCATCAACTCAACCCCATCAGAGATAGCGGAACATCAACCAAACTTCGCTCAAGAAACTATAAGGATTCTCTCAAAGCTGAACATACTTGTGGAACCTGAGAAAAACTCAATGCAAGGGTATGACTAAGTTTAGTAAGATAAGCTAAATTTGATAAAAATATACTTGAGGGCATGGCACCACCTCACCTCTTGATTATACACATAGACTATCACTCAGCTTGGTAATAACACATTGGAATCATGACCTTAGGTTCGCTGGCTTGAAACCTATTCGTGATACAAGGCAGCATGTCGTGAGAAGCAACCAAGTGTACTATACTGATGGCAAACCCAAACAAATAATGAGCGCTACCGACAGACTTTTGACAACATCACTAGAGGGTACTCAGGAGGATGTGATGAGTATTTGTGGACTGCCATGTCCCTCAAATTACTCTCTAAACCTTAGTAATAGGGAATCACTTCGAACGATAAGGACCTCTCTAAACAAAAGTGATTTGATCTCTAACCTTCCAAATGTAATTAATTCATATCAAAGTCAATTTGAACACAAATTACTTGATACCTTTACCTAATAAATCAAACCCGAGGACACACAATATGACTCTAAAACATACCTATAGTAAAATTCCAAATAAAAATGTATTAATAGTTTGTAACTAATTCTAAGGCAAGGATGAAAGTCCATGACCACATTAGGCCCGAAAGGACCCTAAACTTGTAGGTAAAGTCAATAGAATAGGATGAACCTCTACCGCCAAAGCCAATGGGACATTTGAATTAAAAGATTGATTCTACCTGATCAATGGGAAATAGAAAACCGATACTAATCAAAGTTTCCAATGTCTAAAGATTATTCCAACTAAACACCACATACTGGGGGCATCCAACATAAGGACTTGGCATAACTCAAACCATCAATAATGAAATGCTCTTACCCACAATCAGAATATGCTTTCCAATCGAGCCATCCATAACTCACAATTTGCCGCAACCATGACTTCGCACGAGAATAATGAAGTACTCCTATTATGGACAATTCCTCGCAGACCCTAGATAGGAAAGCCAATGTCTCTCTCTCAAAGATTGGTTTAGTCATAGTCCTGTGTTAGTGCCAAACCAGAATTTTGACTCAGTCACAATTGCTAGATACCAAACACAAGCTTACGATTGGCATAGGTAGTGCACCAGATCATTGTTTCGACCTTGGACCATGCAACCTACCAACACTTTCGTCCAAACCCCTTTTTGCACCTCGATCTGGCCTCTTTTCATGTACCAGACAAAGTGGTTTAACTATCATCTTCCACCTTCGAACCAAATTTTTTCGGTCCACTAAACTCTACCAACCAAATTCCATGGTCCGACTATCCTTGCTCCTTCACCAAGCTTCTCTATAATACAACACTTAACCGTCAAAACTTACCAGCAATCAAGTCTGTACAAGTACACTGAGGATTTTCAAACCAAGCTATTGATGAAGTTGGTAAAACTGATCATCACTTTACTTGACTATATGCCACATAAACCAATTACACCTTATCAGGTATGAGGATTCCAACCAAAATTTATATAAAATATACATATCTTTGTACAAACATCAAAGTAGAAGATATAAAACATGGGCTAGGGAAGTCATAGTCGACATTCACTCGATAACACTCTACATCATCACCTACATACAAAGACCCTTCAATAGAGATTCTTACTCTATCAAATTCATCAATGATTGATCTTGTCAAAGCATGCGTAAGAGTGGAGAAAGGATCAGTAGAGAAATACACAAACTTGGCTATCACATGAGATGGTCAGGATGGCTTGACTCAACCACACAATGAACATAAAAGGAGTACAACATCACAGATCCAAAGGCGATAACGCAAAGTATGCATCACTATGTCTGCATACTGTATGCGGCCTCGATGTAGGAGACCAAAAGTCCAAGAAAAACAACATCTTGTAGGATGATGACACTACAACAGAACTTTCTTTTAACTGCATTTACTCTCAGCGTTTAGACGTTAAATGCAGTAAAAGTTAATTAATTCGTAGAATAATTTACGTTGAAACGCTGATGATACCCTATGTTTCGATGTATATTATCTACCGCCTCTCTCACCATACTTTTACCAAAAATTTCAGTTTCCCTCTTCTATCCAAAATACCGCTTCCTCATCTCTCTCTCTCTCTCTCTCGTTTATTCTCCTCTACCTATAGTTTCCATTAAATTTCTCTTATATTTCAATTTTCTACCGGTGCAATTGATCGTCACTGCCCTGGTCAACTATTTATACTTCACGTAGCCAAAATTCCCCTTTTTAATCTTTATTCGATTCATAAGTCGTTTCCTAATATTTCTTCTCATTTCACTCTTTGTGGATCATTTTCATCTGTTCTTGTAATAATTTTCTTGCATGATGTAATTCAAGTAGAATACATGTTGGTGTAACATTTGGTGCCAGTGGGGTAGGTATTTATATGAGTTCATTGTCTTCTTTATCACTTGCATTTCTGTCCTTCAGCATTTCATAACGCACGTCATGATTTTAATTTTGTAATTTATGTTTTGTTACTTGGTCATGAGGTAAAGAATTTGGTATTATGATATGAACTTCTTTGAAAGGGCAGCTTCCATTTTAAACCACTTAATAACAATATTTGTATAGATACTTCAGCAGTCCACATTTCCATTATTCTGTTTTTCCCTGTTGATTCGGTCTTGTTCTATACTACCAACCTTCTTAAACCTCTGCCCATGCACAGACAACTTGTCCAACTCTTCTGTCTACAACTACCTCGTCTCCAATACCAAATTCAATCACCGCTGACCTAAACAGCCACCACAACATTTCATGTCAGTCTTCAAAAACTGCCATCCGATCTGTAGAAAAACCAAAATAATTTTTTTTTGCATTGTAATAATGCATTTTCACACAAATTTGTTCATTGGCTTTGCTTTGTTCCCTATTTTGTTGTGTTATTTCATTTATACTTCATTTCTTTCAGTTTTGCTTCAAACAGTTGTTTTTCGTTTGTGCACTTCATTTTATCTTGAAAAAAAGAGAAATTTACATTGCATTTTAAAAAGTTTACATATTAACTAAAAAAATTAATTACATTACATTTGCATTGCATTTTTTGTTTTTGTTACAAACTATGCTCTTCCATCTGCCTCAACAATCAGTTTTTTCACCTTCTCTATCACAACCTTTGTTAAACCCATAACGCAGCCCTATTGCATCTCCACGAACCTATTGCATCTCCACGAACCTATTGCATCAAACCACATAAGCCATATATCCATCTCCATTCCTCATCATATCCCTGCTGCAACTCCTCCCCACCATAAACAAACAACCTGCCTACATCACCATCGACATTTCATAAGTCGTTTCCTAATATTTCTTCTCATTTCACTCTATGTGGATCATTTTCATCTGTTCTTCTAATAATTTTCTTTATGTGGACCAATTATGTGTTTCTTTTGTTGCATGCTCCTGTTATTGATACATAGAAAATTTGCATGCATCTTAATGGTGTATTTTTAGTACTTCTTCCTTGTTTATGCTTACTTTTTATGCCTTAAAAGATTACTTGTCTTGCAACCTTAAACTTAAAAGGGCAGTTTTAATTTAGTTACTACTCCGGTATAAATTATTTTGATTTATCATAAAATTGTAACAATAGAGGCGGCTTCGATTTTTTTATCTTTGGAGAACATTAAAAGTGAGGCCATT
Organism: Allium cepa; assembly: GCA_030765085.1. Taxonomy (NCBI): domain Eukaryota; kingdom Viridiplantae; phylum Streptophyta; class Magnoliopsida; order Asparagales; family Amaryllidaceae; genus Allium; species Allium cepa. The sequence continues at coordinate 953,139,271 of CM060945.1, read as the reverse complement.
TATCAGCAACCAAATTTATTGTTAATGGCGCAAGCCAAGTATCAGGAGAGGGGTAATGCATAGACATTACTCCGGTGCTACAAAATAGCGCCGTTGTAATGGCAAATTTTTTGGAAACAGTTTGGCTTACAGAATTCCTTTTGGTTTGTGGCCTAAATTCATTTGGATGTTTCCCAGTGTAGCTTTGCAATGTTTATACATAACAACTAAATGTCAGAAGATAACGCGTTAACCAATACATTTTGAATCGTTGTATATGCATTTTAGTTGTGTCCCTCAAAAGCCTCCAACTTTTAACAGTTTGTACTGTCTTAGATTATCCTTTGATATAACAATGTTAGCCTTAAAACTTATCTTGATTTTTATTAAATACTAATAATGAGACATTGTTACTTTATTCTGTTTGATTTTTATCAAATATCAGTAATAGGACATTGTTACATTATCCTGCTTGTTTTTATTATACATCGGCAATAGTTGTGTCCCTCAAAACACTCCTCCTACTAATAACAATTTTTACTATTTAATTGGATCATCTTTTGATACAGCAATATTCGCCGTAAACTTACCCAGCTTGATTCCTATTAAATATCAAGAAAGGACAATGTAAGTCTGTAAAATGACATTCTGAAATTGTTACCTAGATTTCATTTTGGTGTTATGGGCTGGCAGCACATTGCATGTATCATGTAGGACTGTAAAAAAACCCACAAGTAAATGCATTCAGTGCATATGTATGGTTCTACTGAAGTTTGTAACTTGTTTGTGGACCACTTTTAGCTTGGTAGAAAAGTGTTAAATATATATTAATAATTGCATTATCTACTAATTAATTTTGGAAGGTGTCCCATGATATGGGATTTGATACTAAGCATGTGCTGTGTCATGGGTCATGATTATGGTTAGCCCTCTGTATTTACGCGTCACGTTCAAATTGGTCAGCATAGGATATCACCTTGTCTATTTCTCACAGTTTCTCTCGTGGGGTCGCTTGGAGTATGGCTGTGGTTGATGCGTTTAAGTAAATGTGCGTATATGTTCTTATGCATATAGTCATCTATGTTACATAACTTTCAACATATGCATACATACTGCCATATAACTAGCTAATTTCATGTAGCCTGGATTGCAATTGACTTTAACGTTTACCTTCGGATCCCAGCTCAAAACTGGATGAATACTTAGTCATTACATGATTGAAATAGGGTTCTGTGGCATGAACGTGTGAGTTCTGTGTTTATTTCAACTATAAGCATCTCATGTTCTTCTACATAAATCTGCTCCAGTTAGTGTCATGATCTTGAATCCATCAATGGCTGACATCCATCCACGTAACAAATTTCGCATGTGGGTGTTCATGTGATTTATCGCTTGTGGGTTCGGCCATTGTATATGTTCCAGCTCACTTTTCCAATTTGTTGAAGACTTTTTCATAATAGAGAGCTAAGGCCATTTTGAAGGAAGTATGTGGGATGTTGGTCAGTGGTAGAAATAAAGGTGATGGAGTATGAATATGACAGAGGTTATGAAGGAAGATTGTGGATGTTAAGATGGGTTGTAATGGTGCAGTTTTGAAGCACTACGGTGAATGTTGAAGTTTGTATGACTTAAGTGAAGAACTGATGGCAGGCAGTGTTTTGAGATATGGTTGAATGCACTGTCAGGGGTAATGGATAGTGATGTACAGTTTGTAAGTAAGAGTTGAAAGAGAAAGGTGGGTGGCACTGGCGTGCAGCGAGTAAAGAAGATGAAAATTGGCGATTGCTCTTGCAACGAGTATTTATTAAATAGTTGCTGGTGATGCTTCATTGGGTTTTTTCTAGCAATCTCTCCTTTGGATTACTGTGTCATGCCTCTGTTGGTTACTTGTATGTTTTATGTTTCTGGCTTCATGTTCCTATTGTCATGTCGCAGTGTTACACTCGTTTGTTGGTGATGCCTGCTTTGGAAATTTATGCATTTATTTACTAGATTTGGTATCGGTAATCTCTACTTGATCTAGGTGATGATTATGGTTTAATCTTTTGTTTTGCAAATTTTTTGTTGCTGCATTTGGTTATGGTCTTCCCTGGCCATCTTTGAAATTTGCATCTCTATGAAATATGTTCTGTTGCTTGTTGGCAATCTGGTTGTCTTCTGAATGCTAGCTTGGGCTATATTTTTTAGCTAGCTGTGTTGGAAATTTGTAGTTGGTTTGGGTCAATTTTCATAGATAGTAGTGTCCTATCGTATCTAAGTTTGTTAGATACGTTTGTTTCTACGAGTTGCTTCCAGCGTGGAGCTTATATGCGTTTTCTTTTGCAACCTGGTTTGTATGTTGCACCATACGTGGTGCTTGAGTAAGTTTAGTCATTCAGACAATCGACCTAACTCCTGTTTTTAATACGTATTTATTACTTTTGTTGTGATAAAAATGGACGGTCCACAATAAAAAACGGCTGGCCTTGCCAAAAAAAATCAATCGTTTTAGTTATGGTTGAAATTAGTTAATTAATTATTTTATTAATGACTTGTTTAAAGATATTTAATTACTTTAACGATGGTTTAAAGTTAATTAATTGTTCATTTATGATGTTTAAAGGTAATCAATTAATTTAATAAAGGAGATTTACAAATGATATTTTGTAAAGGGGATTTATAAAAACAATATTTTGTAAAAGAGTTTTATACATTGTTACTCGGTTGCTTGGCCCGGCTACGAGATGCTAATTATTGAGTTTCTTGGTTCCCATAATATCACTGGGCGAATAAAAGATGTTTACAGCTTTAAGTCGTTCAATATATACGCTGTAAAATTTAAACTAAATGGGACGTAGAACTTAGGTATATATTACTGTCAGAAATAGAACATTTCATACAAAGTTGTATTCCAACTGACACCAAAAATCTTATAATTCATTATCCTAATCGCCTTAACAAAGCATTGTTTCAATTATACAACAAAAGTGAACTGGTTGGCACTGTTGTGTAATCTTACAATTTTTTGGGGTATTCCTGTTTAATTTGAATTTCTTTTACTTGAGTTCCTTTCGAAATAAATAAATAAAAATAAATTAAAAAGGTTGTGGTCTCGTATTTGCTCAGTTACTTCTTTTTTCAGTTTTTGTTCTTTATTTTTGGTTACATAGTATCAAATAATTGCTACATTAGATTGCATCCTCGAATTTTGATTACTTTCCTTTACTTAAATTCGATCAAATAAACAAATTCTACACACTTTAGTACTCTGAGCTCTTGTGTTTATCCTTGCATCGTCGGTTGATTGTATTTATAAAAAATGTTAAAATGACAAGCCGATATTTTACAACATATATTTGAAGCTCATGACGACTTGAAGAACCTAGGTTTCTGTCCTTTTTTTCATCTTCTTCTCCCCAATTTTTGATGTGTATATTAATGAAGTATTTCTTGATGTGTATATTATTTTCTATACGTCTCAAGAAGAAACTTATAATGAGTATTCACATTTAAACAAGCTAACTAAAAGGCCTAGAAACTCTTCTAGCATTCATTACTTGTTTAAATAGTCTAATTTCCAATTACTATTTTGAATTTTAGATACTTGATTGCTTCCAGATTATATATGATGATGGAGAAAGACTGGTTGCGTCTACACAGGTAATCATATACAACTAAATTTACACATAACTTTAGACTTAACATGTTTTGAAAATGAAAGCTAACATTCTTATTGCTTTCAATTTTAAACATAGAACCAGTAAAGAGTATGGAAAAGGAGCTCAAAATTTTGTACGTGTTGCGAAGAAAAAGTTAGGGGATGTAGAGAAAATTTTGTGTCCTTGTTTAGATTGTCGAAATCTTAGTCATCATTATGGTGAAACCGTCATTGAGCATTTAACTATAAAGGGAATGGATCCTAAGTACAAAGATGGTAGGTGGTATAATCATGGCGAGCAAGTAGATGTTGAAAATAATAATAAAAAGAGTGAGGCGTACGACTTACTCAAAGCAATTCACTATGAAGATGAAGACTACTTTAATCATAATTTTTTTGATGATGATAAAGATAAGGACGATGCACAGAGACGACACAATGATTTACTTAAGAACTTAGAAGATGCAGAAACCCCATTATATTCTGGTTGCATAGATCATACAAAGTTATCTGCCATCACTATTTTGTATAACCTTAAATGCGAAACTGGATTATCCGATTCTGGTTTTGATAAGCTTCTTAATGTGCAACAACTGTTTTTGCCAAAGAATAATGTACTTCCTAAGACTTTATATGAAGTAAAGAAATTCCTCAAACTATTTGATATGGGGTTTGAAAAGATTCATGCATGTGAGAATGATTGTTGTCTTTTTCGTAAAGAGTATAAAAATTTGAATGACTGTCCGAAATGTGGTTCCTCAAGATGGAAAATGAATCAGGATACAAATGAGATTATGCAGGGTATCCCGGTTAAGGTGTTGAGATATTTTCCAATAATTCCAAGATTCAGAAGAATGTTCAGATCTGAAAAGATGGCAGAAGCATTAAGGTGGCATTTCAATAATAAAAGCAGTGATGGAAAGTTGCGACATCCCGTAGATTCTGTAACATGGAGCACAATTGATGAAAATTGGGAATCATTTTCAGCCGATCCACGTAGTCTCAGACTTGATCTTTCTACATATGGGTTTAATCCATTTTCCATGTTGAGTTCCAAATATAGTTGTTGGCCAGTAATGCTTGTGACATATAATTTGTCGCCTATGTTGTGCATGAAGAAGGAAAATATTATGCTAACACTTCTAATTCCAGGTCCAAAGCAACCGGGGAATGATATTGATGTATATATGGCGCCATTAGTAGAGGATTTGCATTACTTGTGGAGTAGTGGAGTTGAGACGTATGATGCATTGAGTAAGACACTTTTTAATATGAGAGCTATTTTATTATGGACGATAAATGATTTTCCAGCTTATGGTAATCTTGCTGGATGTTGTGTAAAGGGTAAAAAGGCTTGTCCATTATGTGTGTCAGTACTCATCGTCGATGGTTGAAATATAGTCGAAAGAATGTTTATATGGTTCATAGAAGATTTTTTCCTATTTCACATCCGTTGAGGAAAAAAAAGCTTAGTTTGATAACACTATAGAGGATGGAAAGATGCCTAGAATTCTAACAGGTAAAAACATCTTTCTTATTTTGAAGGACTTTCCAAATGATTTTGGAAAAGAGCAGATTAAGGGAAAAAGTAAGAAAAGGAAGATCGATGACAGTAGTGAGGATGAAGATAATGAAGATGATAATTCTGTAAAAAAGGAGCTATCAAGGTGGAAAAAAAGATCAATTTTTTTTGACTTGCCATATTGGGAGGTTAGTATTCAAATCTCTTTTTTATTTATTAATCTAAAAAAAAGAATATATATAGAAAATTTAAATGTTAATTTTTTTCGTAGGAACTTCCATTGCGTCATAATTTAGACGTAATGCATGTTGAGAAAAATGTTTGTGAAAGCACACTAAGTACAATGTTGCATGATAACAAATCAAAAGATGGGATTAATTGTAGACATGATTTAGAGGATTGGGGTATTCGGCATGGTCTTTATGCACAACCCCGTGGAACCAAAACATATCTTCCACCAGCTCCGTATACATTATCAAAATTGGAGAAAGAAATATTTTGCAAAAGGTTGTATGATTTCAAAGGTCCCGATGGTTATTGTTCAAATTTCAAAAAATGTGTGTCGTTGGTGGATTGTAAAATTAGTGGTTTGAAGTCTCATGATTATCATGTTTTAATGCAACAATTATTATCGGTTGCAGTAAGAGGTTAATTTCCAACCAGACCCCGAAATGCAGTAATTCGTCTATGTTCATTTTTCAATAAAATATGTCAACGTGTTCTTGATAGGGAGAAGTTGCAACAACTTGATGATGATATCGTTAAAATATTGTGTGAACTTGAAAGATAATTTCCACCCTCATTTTTCGATATTATGATACACTTGACAAATCATCTTGGAAGATAAGCACGATTGTGCGGACCAGTTCATTTTCGTTGGATGTATCCTTTTGAAAGGTATATGAAAACACTCAAAGACTACGCAAGAAATTATGCACGACCTGAGGGGTGCATTGCAGAATCATATCTTGCCGAAGAATGCATGAAATTTTTTAGTGAATTTTTGAGTAAGTCGGTAGATATTGAAAAAAAAGATCGAAATGAAGATTATGAAGATAACGCAATACTTGAAGGGCGTACAATTTCAATGTCCAAATCAATTACATTGTCTTCCAATGAGAAAGAAATTGCTCATTTAGCTGTGTTAATGAATATGGCTATGGTGCAACCATTTTTAGAGTGAGTATATGTTATGTCCCACTTTCATTGATTTGATGTGCTTGTATTGGCAACTATAATTTAACATCACTTTTACTGTACTAGTTTGCATTTGGAGGAGTTGCAAAATTCAAACAAGCGCTTAGAAAAAAATGCGACCTTACTGTGGAAAACCCATAGAGATGGCTTCGCTGATTGGATTAAAAGGAAGGTTTGTTAAAGAATTTCAATATTTTCATATATGAATTAATGAAATTACTTGTTTAATATGTTTGAATATTTTTTTAGATACCTGTTGACTCAAAGGATCATGATAAAATATTAAAATGGATTACATACGGTCCTAAAAAGACGGCATTCTCCTGCAAAGGATATATTATTAATGGACAACGATTTCATACAAAAGATGTTGATAGAGAAACCCAGAATAGCGGAGTAACTTATGACGCGACTACCATGTGTAGAGCAAGTGCAAAAGACATTTCTCAAGTGGTTGATGTGGTTACGTACTATGGGATACTGACTGAAATAATTTTACTAGATTATAATGTTTTTTATATTCCTGTTTTTAAGTGTCATTGGGCGAACTTAGGAAACGGGATAAAAGTTGAAGATGGATTCACTCTTGTTAATTTACATCAAAGTCAGGTTTCATTTTCAAAAGATCCTTATATCCTCGCATCTCAAGCGAAACAAGTCTTTTATTCAAGAGAAAATGATTCTTCTAATTGGTATGTTGTAATGAAAGCACCGCCAAGAGGTTTTCATGAATTAGAGATAGATGATTTTGTTGAAGAAGCTAACTATGTTGCGAGCGGCCCTGAAGAAAACGATATGGATGCAGATGATTTAGTTGAGAATGTTAGTTATGTCAGGGAGGATTGCGAAGGCATACTTGAGTAGTTTTGATGTCTTGTTTTCTTATGAGAAGTTTAAGTTAGATTTGAAGTCTTATTAAATGTTGAAATTTGAAATTTTGTTTTGAACTTTGATGTATGTATATGGTGATGTCAGTAGCAACTTTGGAAACGATATGGATGCAGATGACCCACCAATATATTAAAATTATAGTAATATATATGTTTCATATGGTTTTCTTGCTAATTGCTATAATCAACACAAAGCCTGTGATTTTTTTTCCTAAGATGGCTACACAAATGTATAGTGTATACTAATTGCAGTTGTATATTCTTGCAAATATTATTTGTTTTATTTTCACCGATGCATTGGATTGCTAATGACAATGCTAAAACACAATATGTAGTAAAGGCTCTGTCTTTCTAATATTGTTTGTTACCATGGGACAAATTGTTATGGAATGTTATTGTTATTAATAAATCAAAGCAGCAAATAACGTTCATTACAACACTTGAAATAAAATTATATAAATCTTTAAATTATACATTAATAGCTATTTTCTATTAACAATATTTCTTATTCAGTAAATATATTGCAACTGAAATTTCAGATGCAAACAAATAACGCTTCAATTTTTTGGTATGTAAATCTCAAATAAACCATCTGTACAGAAAATAGCATCAATCCTCATCCTATTTGCATCTTTTATATATTGCATTTTTTACAAGGCCTACTGCTCAAATACTTAACTGCTCCTCGCATGATCGAAGTTGGACCTGAGTTCTGATTTTGGTAAGACGCAGGCCAATTTCTACTTTCTATATGTTACAATTTTTGTAAGGCAAACTGATTTTTGGTTATGAAAATATATTGGATGATTAATTTAAAAAAAAAACACTCCTGATAATTATGTACTAGATTCCCTTGACAATCAAGTGCACTGTACCGGTGCAAAGAATTAGTAACGTAATGAAATAAATAATTAGTTTAATTACAAGGATGATCACCAATTTAAACCAGAAATAACATTGACTAGGTCAAGTGATACAAGTCAAAAATGTTACGTCATGCAGCAATATATAGTGCATACTGCATGCTCTGACAAAGTCTCTTTTATTTGTACCTTAAAAGTTTTACCTAGAATATGCTCTTATAACTTGAAATTCATATGTTGATATGTTATACTTGCAGAAAATGGTTAGAAGTACGAAAAAGACAATGGATAAGAGGATTACGCGCAATCAAAAAGACTCGAACAATCCACATATGCAGTCGATGGGTCTAATGCAATAGGAGAGCATATTGAGCCACCTTTGGAAAACAATGATGTTGGGAATGCAAACAACTCAATCGTAGACACTGCTATGCAAGTCGATGGAAATCCTGAAACAACAATGGAAATCGAGAGAACAATTGAAGACGTTGATGCAAATCAGATTTCGAAAAAGAAGACTAGAGGCCCAACCAAAGTGAAAAGACTTCCTTCAGATGTTGCAAGCCGAAACGAAGTCGAGTTTAACTCATCGGGCGAACCGATAGAAAAAGGGTTGGTGAAGCTATCTTCTTATCTGGGGCCACTTGTGCGCGAGCATGTTCCATTTACACTTTAGGACTGGAGGCAACTTGGTGAAGAATTGAAATCAGTTCTATGGGAATCCGTTCAGGTTTGCTTATCTTGCAATGTTCTTAGTTACTGTATACTGATTACTGCTATTAAATCTATTTATTTCTTTACTTTTTATACATCAGCAACCCAGTGACCATATGAAACAGTGGAATATTGACGATATGTCACTAACAGCGAATACATTCACAATACAGTGCAAGTGTTTCTTACAACTGTATAAAGAAAAAAAGAGAACATTTTTCTAATAATCATGAAGAATATGATAACAAAAATAACTAAACTCAAACGAAATCAAACAAAAACAATGATCAAGATATAAGAAATCACAATGGAGACCGTCAGGGAAAAGCTACGAAGGCAAATCAAAACTATGTGAAATATTTTTCAGGACACTGAGGAATTATAATTTTTTTCTAAGGGTTCTATGTTATTAGTTTGTTATGCTTTATGACTTCAGTGGTAATTCTTCGAATGGTAGTTTTTGAGGATTGATTTACCTTTTTATATGTCTGATGTGATTTGGTATAGCAAGTTGTTACTTTTTCCACAAGTTTTGTCCTGTCCTAATTACTAAAATTTTAGTGGTTGTAGCTGCTTATGTCTGACTGATAGTTTCTGCATACAACCACTGCTAAAGCTTTTAAAAGACTTGCACAATTATCCTTTTCAAACTCCTGTTAGTCCTTGAATGTTGGTAGAACAAGAAGGATTTTACCCTTGTTTCCTTACACCACTTCACATTTATTTTAAAGTGTTTACTCTTGCAATATGTTTGTCCGCATTTGTCCCAGGGCTGTTACTAATTCAATTTTGAAATTATCCTTTTTCTAAAATGGTTAACGACGTACTTTACTGTAACTTTTACTAATCTTAAAATTTTGGCAACCTGGATGTACTTGTATGTTGTGGATTAGTTTACTTAGGTTTTGAAATGCAGTTGGTTTGTTATGTTCACCGTTTGTTCTTTAATTTTGATAACCCAGTTGTTAGCTAATACATCTGTTGTCCCTATAATTTTCATTTTTACATGTGTGCACAATAATACATTATTTGTTGTTGGTTCATATACTATATGTCTTTTCACCCTGATACTTGGCCTAAACTTCCCTTTGTCGATATATTTATTTCAACTTACTGTAATATGTAGTACCTAACTTGTACGAAAGTTTGCCTGATTAGTGGTTGGGGTTTTGGACATTGCGAAAATTTAGCAGTTTCCATTGTCTGTCTTCTCGATGACTATGCGATCTTATTAATTTCTTTATTCAGTTTTTAAATAAAATTACTATATTTTGATATTTTCTTTGTTACAGGCTAGATTTAAACTAGATGAAGAATGGCAAAAGGTTCCCATTCTTCGACAAATGGGATGTATTTGGAGGTGTTCAAAAAGCAAACTAGTTGACAAGTTATTAAAGGCAAAAAACACGGAGGAACGGCTTCGACTAAAACCAGATAATGTCAAAACTATGAAGGAATGGAAAAGGTTTGTTGAGTCCAGAACTAGTAATGAGTTTAAGGTAATTATATAGTAATTGTTTTAATCATTTCTATATATAAAATATAAGTGCACAAAGAATGCAAATTAACTAATAAATGTGATAAATATTTATACATAGTTACGAAGCGAAAAATTCAAATCCATGAGGGGTAAACAAATGCCACATACTTGTAGTCGTCGAGGAATGGCACGATTAACTGAAGATATGGTGAGAAAAAATAATTGATTAATTTACTATGATTAGTTGTTTTATCTAATGTTATGTCATTTTTAATGCAGAAAGAGGAAAGTGTAAATCCTTCTTCCATTTCTAGAGTTGATGTTTGGGTTAAATCTCACACCCATAAGAAGGGCGAACCCGTGAATGCACATGTTGCCGAAATTGTTGTAAGTGCTTTTGACCTTTTTTAAAGTAATTATTTTGAAAATAATATAAATTAGAACTCATATTTAAAATATATTTTTTGTAGGAGAAAATAAAAAAGGTGGAAAATGAATCACAACCTAGCTTAACATGTAATTTCAAAGATGATGCTCTCTCACAAGTGTTGGGACAAGATAGACCGGGACGACTACGTGGAATGGGAAGAGGCATGACTGCGACCAAGGCGGTTCTCTCACAAATCAAAGATACTCAAGTAGCTCATTGTCAACATAGTGTCTCAGAACTAAAGCAAGTGGTTTATATGTTAATGAAGCGTATGGTACGACTTTTAATTTATATTTTAAATGTTTTTGGTGTTTAGAAATTTCGAGAATGATTTTCAATTTCATGGAGATAACCTAAATGACAAAACAAGATGTCTATGTTTTGGCGTCCATTGTCCTTAAAAAAAGATTTCTCTATGCATGGTTACAAATCTGGCTACTTGGATGAACAAACAGCCAAAACATTTGCCATTGTAATTCAACTCTTATACAGATCATTTACAATAGAACAGGGTGTTGATGAGAGTGAGGTTTTTCTTTTTGTTTTGTTTTGTGTGTGTTTTGCATTTAAAAAAAACCATTTTGTTGTGTGATTTTTATGTGATTTTTGTGCTCATTTTGTTGTGTTTTTGTTTTTCCGGTCTATATTTGTTTTGCATTTGCATTGCTATTTAACAAAAAAAACACATTACAATTCAAAACCCAAAAAAAGGTCATTTCATTTTCATTGGTTTACATTTTTCTTCTTCCTCTCCTTTCAATTTTTTTACACTGTTTTTTTGTTTTACATTTCACTCTGTGTTACAAAACTACTCTCTACCTGTTACATTTACAAACCCCCTGCATACTCCACTGTCAAACTCTCCCATAACAGCGCAGCACATTCTTCCCGACCACATCCACTTCTCTCTTCACTGATTCCACAATCTAACTGCTGTCAACATTCTCACCTTCAAATACATCCCCTGCCTTGTTAAACCCTGCCTTAAATTACATTCTGTGCACAACCATTTACATTCTACTGCCCTCGGCCTCAATTTGCTCACTGCCCAACAACAGTGTGCACCTCTCCTCTGTCCACATACCAACATCCTCTACATCATTTAAACAACATCTCCACCAACAAAACTGTCAACTTCCTTTCCTATTGTAAGCGTATATTATTATTTTCAGTACCGAATAGCTAACTACATCAGTTGGTTGCAATAAAAAAATATATAAAAAATGTGAAGAACACTGCATCAGGCATACCAAAGCTGCGAAAGTATAGTTATAACTCACTGGATGTTCAGTATTTTTTTCTTTGTTCTTTTCTGAAAAGATTTTATATTGTCAAAGATTAAAAGCTTAATTATAAGTTTCTGTGATTTTTTTCTGTGATTATTTCGACAATTTATTCTTTGGTTAAATGAACGTCTATTTATTTTTACCATTAATTTGCAATATTATTGATTTGGCAGGATAAAGGAAGTTGGGGAGAAGAGAACACATCCGTAGTGGTAAAAATCCAACGGTTGCAACATCATACATAATTTGATATCCAAATCAATAATCAATATAATATAGTTTTGGTTAATTGCAGAGTAAGTATAGTCAAACAGGTGATAATTGTAGTTTACTGCCTTGGCATGGAGATGATGACGAGGTTGTCGTTGAAGGAAAAATTGTGTCAAGCGATTCGAAAGAACTGTGCAATGAAGTCCCTTTAGGTCCAAATGCCAAAAAAAAATTGATTGTCCATCCAAGAAAATTAGATGTTTTCTTATGGACGCCTTCTCCTGGTTTGGTATATATAAGAGATGCCAAGGATGAGATAGTAGTATGGCCAGCTGATAAAGTTGTTATACACAAAAGTGAGGACTCCAGAAAACAAAACAAGGTAAGTTTAACACTAATTAGCATTTTTTTTAATATGTAGGGCCATCATGGATAATAATCTCTATCCATAAATTTAGCATTTTATGGTATTATGGTAGTATGGTTTAGCATTTTTTTGTATATTTCTATTGCTACAATGCTTTAAAGATGTGTTACTGAAATTTGTGCAATGTTTTTGTATATTTCTATGTTTAACTTAAACAAATGTATTTTTTTAATAGAGTAAAACTAATAGCATGGAAACCAATTGCAAGCTGTATGATTGGGGTGGGAGCAAAGAACTGGTTGCTGAAGGACGAGTGTACTCGAGTGATCCAAATCAGATAATTAATGGTATTCCTCTTGGACCAGATGCCAAGATAGTTTGGGTGGACAATCCGAAAAAAGAAGATGCATTTTTGTGGAGCCCTATAGTTGGCACGACATGTATTGGAGAAGCTATTGGTAAGAAAATAGCATGGCTAGAATCAACAGTGGTTGTTGAAACGGTTAACGCTAGCACATGTCCTACTCCTATGATCAATGCTCTAACATCTCTTACGGTAACATGTTCATATTGATAATATTCCTCTCAAAGAATTGTTGATATCGTATTACCATTTTTTTTGTTATGTGATAGAGTGCAAATTTATCTGCAAATACCAAATGCAAGTTGATTGATTTAGAGGGTACGGGAAAAATAGTAGCAGAAGGAACCGTGTCTTCAACAGATCCAAATGCTTTGGTACATTCTGTTCCACTGGGACCAAATGCGATAAGAGTTTGGGTGGATGTTGTGAAAGTCCTAAATGCACCTATATGGCGGCCGACATCCTTCATGGAATGCTTATCAGATGCTATTGGCTCGACTGTAGCATGGCCTGTTGCGAATGTTAGAATTGGCTCAACTTCCATGTAAGTTTCACATCTTGTTTATATGCAACAGACAAGATAAAAAACTACTATAGTTTCATTTGATTAAATATGCTAGTGTAAATGAGCATTGATTGGCTGTGAGCGGTTTTATTAAATCTCATAAATTCAAATCCATTGTTAACTCTCCTGATTTTGGGAAAAAATGTCCATTGTTTTTTTTGGGAGTGAAGTGAAGTTTTTATGTAGTTCTGGTATTTGTTTTGGAGTTGAATGGTTGTATAAAAAAGGAGTGTTATAGGCAGTAGCAAGAGGAGGAGCTTGGCAAAGGAAGGTGAGGATGTGAAGTGATAATGAAGTGTTGAAGTTGGGGTATTTATTGTATTTGATGGAAGTGTGAACTGATTTCAGTTTTATATGACAGTGGTGTAGTTGTTTGGTGGTGCAACAGTATGTAGGCTGGTGATGACTGTGTGCAGTTTTGATGTAGGAGAAGCTGTCGAAATGAGATGGTGTAACAGCAGTGAAGTACGTTGGTTATGATGTTTGGTGGAGGAGTTATGTGGGACAATTTGATGGGGGAAGTTTGGAAATGGTGATAGTGAAGTTGAGGGAAGGCAAATGAAGTTTGCTAAAGGTTGATGTGTTGTATGCTGGTGGTAGGGGAAGTATGGTGTGGTCAGAGGGTATGCTTTTGTTTGATGTGTGGTCTCTGATGTATGGAGTTTCAGTTGATATACTATGCGGGCAGTGAGTTTGTATGTGATGGTGGACTTTGTATATGTGTTAGGCAGAGGAACTGTTGTTTGGATTGGCTGGAGGTCTGTTGCTGTTGGCAGTGGCAAGGCATAGTTGGAGTGTGACAGTGGTATAATTGCGACAGAGGCATGGAGGGTTGACTTGCTGTGCAATGAAGTATTTGTGCATAGATGGAAAGTTGGCAGTGTGAAGTTGTATTGGGAATGGCTGTGGTTAGTAGCATTTGGTTGGGGAGTGATGGTGATATTGCTGCAGGGAGGTGGTGAAGGAGATGTTCAGTTAGAAGTGAAGTGTAGAGGGAGTTGCACTGATGTGCAGAGTGGTTTTTGATGCACTATGGTGGTATGAAGTGTTTAGCAAGAAGGGTTGAAGGCAGTAAAGTCTGGCCAGTGGGAGTGGGAGTGTTGATGTAATATGGTCAGGGATAAATGATTTGCACAGAGCAGTTGAAGGAACTTTTTTGTAAGGAAGTTGAATGTGGTAGTGGTTGTTTGACAGGGTTTGAACAGGGGTGCGATGAAGTTGCAGTTAGGTGGGAAGGGAAGCAACGGCAGGTTGTTTGAAGAGTATTTCAGGTGGCAGTTGCAGATATGCACAGGGAGACAATGGCAGTTTGAATGTGAATGGCAATGTAAAATGTACGTGCATTGGAAAATGTGAATGGCAATGCAAAATGCAAAATGTGGAAAGCAATGAAAATGGAAATTGTATGTGAAAAGCAATGGGAGGTTGTGAATGTAAAATGTATGTGAAAAGCAATAGCAATGGAAAATGTATGGTAAATGTAAAATGTGAATGGCAATGGAAAATGTGAAAAGCAATGGCAGGTTGTTTTGAGAGAGTATTTCAGGTTGTTTGAGAGAATTTAAGTGTGTTATGGCAATGTAAAATGTATGTGCAGTAATATGAATGGCAGTTTGAAGGGGAGGTGACAGAGTTTGCAGCACCGGTGGGTAGGGAGGCAAGGCGAGGTGATGGTTTGATGTATGTGACAGTTTGAATGTGGCAGTAATGAAAGATGTGTTCAGAGAGGAGAAGTGGCAGAAGTGGGTGGTTTGGTCTGACCGGGTTTGAACATGGGAGAAGCAGTGAAGATGAATGGTGGTGTAAATGTAATGACAATGCTTGGTGTCTGGTCGTGTAGTTGGTGGATTTTGTTGCAGCTGTTATGGCCGTAGCAGAGTGTATTTAAATGGTGATGATGGAGGAATTTGCAATAGGGTCGTAGTGGGGGTAGTTGGGGATGGAATATGGTGCAGTTTGGTTTGATGTTCACTGGTGATGTGCACTGGTTTGTATTGATTATAGTGGTGGGTTGTTAAGCATTTACTCACTGATCACTTCAAATTTTTAGATCCATATAGTGATTTTTTGGCGCAGTTAAGCATATGAAACTTCAAATTTTTAGATGGCGTTTACTCACTGATCATTTCAAATTTCTTCATTGCAGGTAATTAAAGATGGCGATGACACATTCTTCTTCCCTAGCAAGTAGCAAGTAGCAAGTAGCAAGCATATGAAACTTTTTAGATGCACGTTTTGTTGTTGGCATTTGGTGTGGACTTACTGTATTGATATTATACTTTTACTTAACATATAACGTGTCTTTGTTTAATAGAATTTGTGGCAACTTGGTTTACTTTGTTATTTTTGTTTATGGATATTATTGAAACTTGGTTTATGGATGTCTTTTGTTTATTAATATTGTCTTAACTAGTTTATGTAACCAATTAATAGTTATTAGAACCTGTTATATATACTAGTTGCTTGAATATGCTTAAAATATAGTTTTGGAATATTCAAAAATAGAGTGGAATATTAAAGTTATTATATAAATATAAGACAGCGTTTGATTAATGCTGTCAATGAAGAAACAACAGCGTTTAATTCGTGCTGTAATTATCTTGAAATTGCCAATAACAGCGTTTTTTACATGCTGTCGAAATAGTTGATGATTCAATAACAGCGTTTTTAACATGCTGTCGAAATTGTTGATGATTCAATAACAGCGTTTAGAAAGAGCTGTTGTAAACAGTTAAAGTAGAATTTGAACATCTTCGACAACTAAATTATAAACGCTGTTGAAACATAATACAACACGTCTGAAAACGCTGTAAAAACATTATTGACAGCTCGTAATAAACGCTGTCACAGAGATGTTTCAACAGCGTTTATAGAAAAGCTGTTGTAAGTTATGTATATACGACAGCATGTCATTATACAGCGTTTGAAATAACGCTGTTGTATCATATTACATCGTTTATCAAACGCTGTTAAAAGCCTTTTGTGGTGTAGTGTGACTAATCAAAGACGGCTTCAAAAATTTAGCAAGTCCTCCTCGGAACGAACAAAGTCCCACATCAAACTAGCAAAAGGAGGCTCATTGAAAAATAAGAGGCGAAGATGAGATATAAATATTCAGACACAATATAACCATTACAAAACAAAGAAGACAGTCTTGGATTAAACAAAGCACACTTTGTATTCACAAAAGTATGCTTTGGGGGGGGGGGGGAAATGTTGTGGGCATTTTCGTCCATTACATGGTGAATATGAGGAGTCAGGGGCAAAATCATCATTGTTCTAGAAAAGTCTCAAACTAGCTTGGGGGTATTCTCGAGATCAAGATATGGACATAGGTTGAAATCGCATCTCAATTGGAGCTACAGATTAAGAGATATGATCATCTTAAGATTTGTACACCACCAACTCGTGGGGCCGATACCAAGACGCTCTACCGTCATTCAAGGTCGACAATCCAACAGCAAGCTAGGATCCCTGGTCTAACGACCGAACCAAAACTTTGGTTCGATGCTTGCTTGGCGTCGAGCCTTGAAAATCTGGAGTCTTCTTGGAGTTGGAGGTGACCGGATAAAATCTTTGGTTCGGTGGTTGCTTGGAGTCAGGCATGAGAAAATCTAGAGTCTGCATGGAGTTGGTCTGGTAATCGAACCAAAAATTTGGTCTGGTGTTTGCTTGGAGTCGGGCCTAAAAATCTCGAGTCTGCTTGGAGTCAGTCCGGTTACCGAACCAAAACTTTGATTCGACGCTTGCTTGGAGTCGGGACTTGAAAATGTGGTGTCTGCTTGGAGTTGGTCCTGTGTTTTCTTTTTGTCCAAGTGTTCCCCCTTATTTTATTTCCTAGAAGGTTTTCAATCCTAGGAGCTTGGTTCTGCTGCATTCGCGTCTTCGGTTTGTTATGAGCCTTGAAAATGTGGAGACTGCTTGGAGTCTGTCTAATGACCGAACCAAATCTTTGGTTCAGTGGTTGCTTGGAGTCGGGCATGAGAAAATATAGAGTTTGCTTGGATTTGGTCCGGAGTTTTCTTCGAGTCAAATGTAGAGTCTGCTTGGAGTCTATCCGATGACCGAACCAAATCTTTGGTTCGGTGGTTGCTTAAAGTCGGGCATGAGAAGTTTAAGGATTTACATAGAGTCGGCTGGGAGTAATGCTACTTGGAGTCTGGTGAAGGTTTTCTTGGGGCACAACCTGGGTATACCTGATCTGAAAAACAAAAGTTGAAGATTTTCATCATGACACGACGATACTTTGGGGATTTCTTCATGATGCGTTTCGGGTTCTTAGACGTGTATGGTGGTCGTCACAAGTGGAATAGCTTGACAATCATGAAAGGAAGGTTAAACCAAATCTTGGAGGAAGGAAGTTTGAACCAAATTCCAAATACTATATACTCAGCTACCTCCCCTCATATCTTCATTCTATAAATACCAAGCACATGGCACCATAAAAAAAGAGGATGCTAAAGAGCTAAGATTTCAGCAACAATGGTAGACAACTTCGAGAGGGAAAAATCATAGTTCTAATAGCATGCTTACTCGTATTCAAAGCTTGTACTTTAATCAGAAATGAAAGGGATATTAAAAGAAGAACAATGGACGTAGGCACATTCATGCCGAACCACTATAAATTCTGTATCTTTTTATATTTAAGTCATTTATATATTATTTATTGCAAATTACTGATTTTCTACCTTAAACATCCGCAACTAATTTTCATCAAAGCATAGCTATATACTACAAACAATATTCATAGCTTTACAACAACGATTTGGGTGTTTGCCCATTTTTGTGCAAACTGTAAGCCATTTTCGTCAGTGCATCTCTCTTCGCAAACTCTTCGCTCTAGTACCAAAATTGAGCAACTCGGCCTTCCTTCGCAAGATCCGACCTGATGTTGTGCTCTCCTCTTCATATGAACACATTCCGCATCTTACGGTAATGCTCAACAAGAATTTGCTGGTAAGTGCAATTCGCGAAGTGAAACACAAAAATGATCTCCTTTTTGCCTATTGTCGCTTCAATCTCCGACGAAACCAAACCCTAATCACGGCCAAGAAGAGGTCGATGTCACCAAATCACGACCAATCAAAATTCCACCATGGTCATCGCGAAGATCTCTTCGGTATGGATTTAATGAAACTAATTTTTTCCGTGTAGCGGATTGCTAAAATTATTTTCTGAATGGTATTAAGAAGAAGGCAGCCATTCTTTTGGTTGCTGAATGGAACAACAATAGGAAATGAGAGAGGAGGGTTTTGGAGATAATTATATTAATAAAACTTTCAATTTATTTGATTTCTCAAATAAATGGTCGTGTATTTCGACCTTGCCCGATCAAACGGTGCATCTGATCGTCATAAAATTCGTCCGCACCTCATTTTTTCGGTCTCAATGGTATAAGTGTCATCGCCATCTAAGACTATGCTTGGGGATGATAATTTCACGCTTTTTGAGACCGTTTCGACCATCATATCATCCGATCTTCGAATATAGCGATCCATATACCTATTTTAATTCACAATGTCGATACGAACTCAACGGAAGTGGTCTCAAGTCTCGATTCGATTATATATAAAAATTTATATTTTTGGGACAGTCTATTAATTAAAGATTTTTTATTTAAATAAATTATTTAAATATCCAATCGTCATGAATGCAGATTGTTACATTCTCCCCTCCTTAAAAGGATTTCATCCCTAAAATCCCAACAATGAAGCGAATAACCTAAAGTGATTGCAGCAAAGGGAATAGACTCTAAATTAACATGGAGCCATCATCCTTACCCTAAGTACAATCACTATCTAATCCAAAAATCAATGTGGCTAAGCCATTTGTCTAAGTTATGCACTCATTGCCAAAGTGTGGACGATGGAAAAAAAAAGCTACAACTCACTAATCGAAAGGAAAGTCAACTAAATAGTACAGACTACCGACTCTCTGAACTATAGCCAATGCCAACGTCTTATACATTGATTTTTCTCTCATTTTTGGCTTATGTCACGGAAAATATCGACAACACCACTATTGCACGGCTAGGTCTAAGGAAAATCCCTATACAACATGGATATATACACATCTCATATTTGATGCATCTCATATCTGAGGCTTCTCATTTTTGAGTACAACCAAATATATATATAGCCAAATCAACACTACAGATGTTACATACCTCTTATATAGCAAGAGAATTTTATTTAGATATGAATATAAGTGGATAAGCATCCAAATAGCCAACAGTGCTTCCACATACCTAATCAAGTACTCAACAAAGAGGATTTAGCACAATAGTAACATCATATTGTAAACAAGCATATTAGATCATATATATATAGCAATTGTCTTACATAAACACATTATATCAAACTATAACTATCTCGCAAGCCTCACAACCAAACAAGCAAAAGCAATTGCGTCAAATGCCAACAATCAAGCATCAATAGGCACATATAAGATAAATCATCAAAAATAACATCCATGCCTATCCTAACATGTAGGTTACTAAGAAATCTAGAATAAAATATCAAATATGATATCTAATATGAAAGCTGTTAACAAGTAGAAATCTCCCTTAATGAATAGCTCCAGACAAGTGGTCCTTATGGGCAATCGCCTTCGTTTTCACTCAACTAAACCTTTGCTACTCCACCGCCTCCTTCTAACCTGCTTCGTATCACGTATGTTGGTATGAATAGGCCTACGAGGCCTTAGAGTTCTTGGTTCAGTCTCAATATCATCTGATCAATCCGGAGTCAAGCTCTCAATGCCTCTCATAAGTTCTCCTAAAACCCATTAGTGAACAATGAGTTTCGACCACTTATAATACACTTGGCACATAATAAAATCATATTATCCATTCTATACACAAATTGACTAATTTGGATGCCGTTCCAATGGACTTAATGAATATAAATCTAGCATTTTTCGTCAATCTATCGAATGTGACTCAAGTGCTATCATATTCACTCCTAATCTGTGGCATTCCGTAGACGAAGTCTATCTCATCCTTGTAGAGTTAACTATCCTGGTTGAGTCCACACTGCATTGCCTCTACGAACACAACTTGTTCCTCTAATTTAGCTATGATCTCAACTAGTCTAGCTTCACTCCTCTTACTAGTACCTATCTGCTAAATTAAAGCAGGTCTGATGGTCAAACTAGCCATCGTCTTAGCACTAGCTCACATCAAATTCTAAAATCATTGCTAGTGGTAAACTCGAGCGATGCCCACTCTAGGTATATCGCTCCTACACTGGTATGTCATCCACTTGAAACATCTACAGTTGCATTTCTCAAATAGACGTATAGGAAATATCAAAGTCATAGGAAGCTAAGAACTCTCGCCATCGCTAGTGACAAAGGTTAAGACCCTTTACGGAGAAGACATTTTACAATTACATGGAATCACTGAACAACTCGATCTCCCCTCCTACTATATAGTGCATCCAAACCCCAAAGTGAACTCTAATACCTCCAACTCTGAATCAAGAGTCGGATGCTTCCCTTGTGTGGTTTCAATAGTCGACTAACACCTAACGACCTTACCTTTCTGTATCAATACTGAACCTAATTATGTACCATACGCATGTGTGTACTATCATCTTCTCATTCCTGTTCAAAATGTATAGCATCAATGTCATCGTCAACCCCTCGGTTAAACTCACTGACGCGTTCCCACACCTTGCGTTTCAAATAAAAGTTTAATCATCTCCCATCAAATAGGTCGACAATGCTGCTACCTTGGGTCCATTAAAATTCTGGGTTTCCATAACTGCAGGATCTACGATGATGTTCTACTCTGAAGCAATGTGATCCAAGCATCTCCTTCTCTCCTTTAGAAGTGATAGTACTAAAATATCATCATCGATCGGTGTCTTCTTAACACCCACAATACAATCATTAATCGTGCCTTGTGCTCCACTTTCTTCCATAGGTAGATGAAAGTATCATCAACAAGAAGAAGCATGAACCTACTCTAGTGATCTCTTGGAACACGGTCCTAGAAATCAACATAGTATGTTGATGCATTCGTTCGCCCGAATGACATAACCAACCAATCATAAATTAAGGTAGCATATAAAACACTATAATTGGCACATTCTCCCAATATACTCTTAATTGGTGAAACCTCATCGCAAGGTCCAACCAAGATATTATTCTTACACTATAGAGACAATCGAACAAGCCAACAACAAATGGAATTAGAAACTGGTTCGTCAGCTTACTTAGCTCATGATAGCCAACAAGTATATCCAAAGAGCCATCCTTCCCTATGGCGAACATTATAGGGGCATCCCATTCAAATAGATTCCTACGAATGAACCTTCATCTCAACAGGTTATTCGCTCACACCTTTAGTTCCCTCTACTCTTTGGACATCATATTCCTTAAAAGCATAACTACTCAAGTACATCTAATCAGATTGATGCAGAACTCAATACTTATATGGTGGAAATTCGATCATCGCATCGAATGTGTTGGACGCCCTCTAGCTGCAGGCACATATGACAATCCATCTTGCGGAGTCTCAAATGAATATAGAAAGCTAACCGTAGCCCTATCCTCTAACAGGTAGCCAATCATTACCGTACGCCCTCCCACCCCTAGTCCCAATCATCACCAACAGCCTCTCACGACCGCCACTATTCCTTTCCTCTTCAGCTAGTCAATTTCCAAACCATAATGTCAAACCCAATTAAACACAAAACAACTAATAAAAAATAAACATCCATAACTCGATAAGGATAGGTCTCAACAAATCATGTATAGGCCAAGTATAAACAAAACATGTTGTAAGCGAAGTATAGACAGCCCATGTTGCAACACTCCTCCATTTTGAAGCCTGAAAATAAGTGTTATGGATGTTGTAGTCATCCATAGTATTAATTTTCAGTGACGAAATATGGGATGTTACACATATATAATCTGACTAAGCCCCTAATAAGATTCATCATAATCCAAAGGACGGTCAACAATTTCAGGTCTCAATCCCATTTTATTTACAAATCACTAGATATGAAGGGGTATGAAATCTCGATATCAAATAAAACACGTGTGTAAATGCCATAAATGCAAAACATACCCTGGGAGTTAATGTCCTTTCCCTTCTCTTTTATCGGTGGAGCAATCAATGAAGTTGGAACAACATTTAATGCATATGCCTCCATTATTGTCCCTTACGTTATAGGTTCGAAAGAAACTTCCAACACTGAGTACAAGCTCTCGCAACATAAAGCCATTTTTGGTTAACATGTCGAAGCTCTTGTCGCTTCCCAAGATAATCACTCAACTCAATGAAAATACTACATCCTTTTCCTATGGAGTATCATTAAGATATAGACTGTACTTCGACAAAACATCAAATTCGTCACATATTCCAACACGAACATATTGCCTTAGTTCAAGTCTAGCAAACTTGCTAAACAACATCGAATTTTGAAAAGTCAAGATAAATTTCTCTTCGAAGCAAACTATGAACAAATCCCATGTAAAATGATCCTTGGGAATCAAAGCTACAAAAGCACTCCACCAGTTTATTATTCATCTCTGGAGTTATCTAGAGTTTAACTGTTACCTCATGGTGTCATCAAAGTCCAAGTCATCGAAGATATTTTCACAAATATCATATCATCTTGCACCTCAATAGCCGACTCCATTCCTAGAAACAGCTCACCACTTAAACTCATATAGTATTTAAACGGCTTTGCTAAGTCGACTCTAGATGTTTGCACTTGAGCACCTTAATCATTTGGAGCAATTTAGACATTCCAGAATAATTATTTGCACCATCTCTGTGAACATATTATACAATCGAGGGAAGTGGTCCTCGATCTTGCCTACTCTCAACTTCAGAGATGGGGTCATAAACAGTATGCCTTGTATGTCAGATCACTCTTAGTCCATAATAAGAATGATCAGTCTTTCATAGAGAAAACTATGTCAATAGTGCTCCTGTGTGTGATACAACTTATAAACTATGTATACTACTGTATATTTTTGAAAATTGAAATATATAATGTCACGACCCGAAATTCAACGCTTGAAAATTGACATCAAATACCTCACTTGTACTCGACTGTCAATGATTCAAACATCGAACTCCAGTCGGATGGAGCTTATAACAACATTAGATGAATATATAACAGCGGAAAATAAAATGAACATCATGCATCATATCACAGATACAACACCACAATAATATCTGCTACAACATCAGAGTACATAATACATGAATTACATATCCAAATAGAATGACATAATTGAACAACTAGATATCATATGCCAAAGGTCTTCAAAAGATAAAGTAATAGTGAACATCCAAGCTAAGCACCTCGAGATCCAAAAGCTTCCAAAATGTCTCCAAGGTATGAGCCACCAAAAACCGTCTCCAAACCAAAATACTCCCAAAATGCAGCTAGAGCCAAAATATAGAAAACCTGCTACTAGGCTGCCCGTGTAGAAATGGTGGGCACCCAGAGTTTAGAAAGGAAACAATAAACTCCGGGTCAGTCATGGGACTGGTATGAGTAAACAAAGGTAATTGCTTTCAAATAAAACAGATTTAATACAAGAAAAATCGGTATGCTTTTGGAAAATGAAACTACCATAAGGCCTCCCGGCACACACACAATGCAATCGCACACTTGGGGGAGATTTCCCCTTATGATAGTCAAATATGTTTAATACGAGGAAAATTCTTTGATATTATTACTAGTGCATAGTGTAGAAAGTCATTTCGAAAGTAAACTATTTATCGTAGCCGACATAGGTACCATGATACTATGCCTACTATAGCTGCCATGTTAAATGGCAGGTTCTACAACTAAAACCGTATTGGGTTCGTATTGGGAATTGGATTTCCAACAAATGGTCAGGCTAAGGAACTTCCTATGCCACATGGGTACGCCTCTGGCGGGACGTCCCGAGAATTAACGTTACGGTTAGTTCTCTGCCAACACAAGGCCGGGTTACCTCTGTAACTAGGTAACTACTACACGAATATGCCACTCCCCGGTCCTTTGGGACCTTTATCCGAGGGCCCTCCATCACAAAGCAACAACCACACAGAATAATGAGATTGAAGCAACCACATAGGTAAGCATCTGGACTCCATACCATGACACTACCTTTTTCCAGAAGGAAATGACATACCCTAAAGGGCGCGACCCTCATAACCTTGCCGCATCTTTCCCGTTTCGACCATTTCCGGGGTGTGAGGTCCGATGAGGTCTCGTTCACAAAGCTACGCTTTACATGAAAGCCATGCTTTGATCACAGATGATCAACAAATGATCATCACTATACCGCAACACTTAGTATGCCACACTACCAAATTGGGAGTATATAGCTGATAACCTTCAATTACATAACCTCTAAGCTAGTACGTCTCAGAGAAGGGTGTTAAGCTAAGAGAATAAATTCTCCGCCACCAACAGATATGTATTTGAAAGAAATCGGCTTTATATCTCAAAGCGTAGTGTCAGACACACGACCATACAAGTCTGTTCCGGGTTCGAACAGAACCGAAGGCACTTCGTCCAATAAAGGAAGAAGCCCTTGCAAATCCGGGCGTCCACAATCCCGATCGGACTTCCCATCACTTAGGGAATCCCTATACCGGAGCAACTCGGTGCAGAGACAATCGATAGGTTATCCTATCGTTTTTGAAGACACCCGGTCTTCACCGCCGGTCTTCAATTGCAATCCATTCGTCGAATCACTATTCGGAATGGGTTATACGACACAAAGGTCCTTCCCCGGCTAATCCGAATAGTGAGCGCTTCAAATTTAAAACATGTGGGTGTATCAATCACAAAGGTTCACATTCAGGGTTCGATGTGGGTTTCGGATAACAAACTGAAATCCGACTCCCTGTCGCATCGAAGTTTAAATGCCATTTTACGGGCAAAAAGGGTTTCACATACATACAGGAGCAAATCACAAATCATAGCTCATCACAAAGCAATCACAATACCACAACAAAAGCGTCAATCCAGTATGGGGTATTAGATGATGATTAATCATCGTTGATACAAGTAATTGTGATTAAGGCGAATTAGCTACATGATTGTCTTTGTTAATCATTTCAAATTAATGTTGAATTTTACTTGATTTTGAATTATTTTTAATTGGCTAAGTTAATAAATTATTCTTTAGTTTATTATTTCACTTTTAAATTCTTAATCGTTAACTTATTAAGTTAGATTAATTTTATAAGTCTCCTATTCTTTAATTTATTAAATTATTTTCTTTTATATTTAAAAAGTCGTTACAAAACATCAATTTTGTTATTTACTATTATTATAAACTTGGTTTGAACTTTGTATTCGTACATTAGTTTATATTTATATTTAAACTTTTATTTAAGTTAAACATTTAAACAACTTTTATTAATTTAAATAATTTGAACTTCACAAAACTTTAAAAACTATTAGTTTCATATTACATTAACAACTATGGTTACTTCACTTAGAAAATACATTGCGTTTCAAAAGTTTTATCAAAACTGTGCTAGTGCTTCATCTGCATACCCGAGACATGCTTCGGGTCGTACCCGAGCCAAACTTCCCCCTACTTCGAGTTATCCCAAAATTGACCCATGCCCCTTTTTTTTCGAAATTTTGGTTAAGTAAAAACGACACGGTGAACACCAAGAATCCCCCCGGGTTGCACTTCGAGTCTCCACGCGATTTACCCGCGTACTGCTCCGAGTCACCATTCGTCTCCCCCAACGCCTCACGCTGATACACACCCCACCCACGTGCACGTGCACTACTAGCGCCGCCGCCTATGGTCAGAGCCAAGGCCACGAGCGAGTCACCTATAGTCCCCTAAAACGACACGAACACCCTGACCTCGATTTTTTCTTCGAAGTCGCGAATCGAGCATCACACCCAACGTCATCATCAGGAACACCATCGAAAACTGCCACGTGCCGCCGCCCCAGGCCATAATCGGCCACCAAACTCAGTACCAAGCCTCGCCATCATGTCACGCTTCGAACCCCCCCGGTGGCACGCGGTCCGATCCTCTGTGGTGGTGCGGCAAGCCCTTTCAACCGTGCGCAGTATGTTGGGTTCTTAAACCCTAAAACAAACTCAAATTCAAATTCTGGGTTTTTAAAAAATCGAACAGCATTTTTCTGATGATCACGAGCCCCCAAGCCATCTACGACAGCGAATTCGAGGGCCATAGCTTCTTAGATCATCAGATTTTGGGAAAACTTTAATTTCCGATCAACCCCCATTTTCCCGAGCAATATGCAATGAAAAAATTTGATTTTTGTTTCAAAAAATCATTATTCTTGATAGTAATGCAAGTGGTGTTACTGAAATTCAATTCTATGAGGTTCGAAAATTTCACTTGTTTGGGTTGTGACTGCATTTACATTTTCCAGTGAAGAAAAATTCAAATTTCTCTGCTTTAATTCACTACTGAGATAAATACAGTTTTTAACAATCCTTAACTCACTTACAATTATCTCCAGAAGCAAAGAGAAGGTAGAAGAGGTTGTAGTTGTAGATAGTTTACTCTGTGAACCAGAGATTTGAGCATGATCATGTTTACAGTTTTTTTTTTCTTTATTTTATTTTACAGTCTCTAGACAAAGAAAACTTCAAGCTTTCTTTTATTTAATTACTGAAACATGTTGTCAGTTTAAAATCCCAACTTGCTTTCAAATATTTTTTCCATTTCAGAAGGAAATAGAAGGAGAGAAGGTGGGTTTTTTTGAAATGGTAACCCCTGATACTTAAAAATACTTCAGTTTCCAGTAAAGCAATTTAAAAAAAAGTTGTTTAGTTTTGTTACTGGAATGAAGTGTAAGTTCAAACTAAAGATCCCCAACTTGTTGCTGACACACAGTGTATGTTCAACCATAGTTTAACATGCATATTAAATAGGGGAAGAGGGGAAAAATGGTATGACAGGTTTTTGGTTTTCTGAAGCTAGAACAGTAATTAGCTCTTTGTAAAATCAGCATGCATAGCCAACATTCAATCATATATTCAAAAATTCTTACATGAGAAACCAAAGATTATCTTTACTCTATCATCCAGCATACGACAACAAAAGATTAATAGGAAAACAGGATTTTACTCACTTGTTTCCAGAGGATGTTGACAGTTTTCAAACAGAAAGATGAGCCTGCTACTCCTTTTCTTCTTTTCTACTCTAATTCTCTTGGGGTTTAGATCTGAAATTTGATGGGTAACAATTCTATGATTAATTGTGGTTATATTCATGCATTTAAATTATCAAAACAGGGATTTCTATTTTACTTACTTTTGAAATTTATAGCAGAGAAGACACTCCTTATTTCTGAAACTTGAAACCAAAATAGATTAAAGCTTTTAACTCTTGATTTTTTTTTCCTGCAATAAAATATTGATATTGTGGTATTAAATCCCATGTTGCTTTCATTTATTTTAAATTATTAATAACAAAAAAACTCTAGATCACTTACAGTTTTGGATTAACAGAGAAACTTCTTTTCTCTGCAACTTGAAAACAGGAACTTAGAAACCAAAAAGAAAACGTAGCTTTTAATCCTTAACCTTCCTGCAAAAATTTGATTAAAGGTTGCTGGATTAACTCTTTCTTCATAAGGAGTCATAACCTCAAGTTCAAACTTTTAAAAAGAAAAGTCACTTGCCTTTAAAACTTATTTCCAGAAAAGAAAAACTATGCACTGCCTTTTGAAACCAGAAACCCCCTTTTTTGCTTCACAAACCTGCAGTTTTCATTTTTGAATTTGATTGTCAACACTTGATTTAAAAAAAATCAAAATCTCATAAACTATAAATTTTTAAAACAGAGCTTACCTGAAAGTATCACACTAAGGTTATGAAGCATGAGAAAGTATTTTCAGATATTTTTTTTTTTTTTGCTTGAAGGGAAGAAGACAGTTTGGTTTTCTTTTGAACTTTTTTTTTTTCTTGAATGTTTGAAATAACACTTGCAAATATCTTTTGATTACTGAGAATCAGATGTTGGGGTTTAAAATTCGAATTTTTAGAAGGTGAAAAGTTTTCTGAATTTTTTTATTTGATAATTTTATTGAGGAGATGATGGTTTGTGCCATTTGTAAGAAGATATCTTAACACATAGATTTTGTAAATCATTAAATTTTATTGTGAAGGTAAGTTTCAGTTTTTGATGTAACAAAGCAAAAGAAATGTATAGATTTCATTCCCTATATTATATGCATAAACTTTTATAAACCAATATACATACTTTTTATTCATTTGTTGTATATATGCATATGTACAATGTTTTAAAAGAAAAGTTGTCTTACACTTGTATACTTGTTCCTCAATGATTTTTAAATGCTTCTTATTTTAAAACATTCATTCCAAATTTAAATTCAAATCTTAAATTTCTAATTTGAAATATAAACATTTTAAATCCAAATGACTTCAAAAAAAAAAAAACATTTATCATCTCAATATTTTTTTTTTTAACATAGGATAAAAATTAGAATTCATTTCATATATTACTTTTACTTATTTTATTTGTTTTAGATTTTTTTCAAATTTATTCTCAAATCAAACCCCAAGAGTTCAAATATATTATTTATTTTGATTGATAATTTTGGGGATGTTACATATAACAAATATGCACTCACTCATATGTAAATATACTCTCGATCCAGTCTAAGGTGACAACTCTACCCTTTCTCTACTAGATAGCGATACCAACTCAGGTTAATCACATAACCTAAGCTCTGATACCAAATTTGTAGACTTCCCTACACCTACCATGTAGAATGGTTGTCAAAGGAAAGAAAAGAAGTAAAAAAGAGGAAATAGAAGATAGGAGAATGGAAAAGAAGAAAAGGAGACACAAATAATCTCATAATCTATCGTATATCTCATATCATATCAGATAAAAAAATAATCACATATATAAAATAGTCGAGACAGTAATAACCACATGAACCATGAAATCAGAGTAAACAGGCTCAAATAGTTATACAGAATAGTGATAGAGTTTATACAAATGATAAATATACTCAACTGATAAATTGTCTTTATTAAACAAATCAACACTGTTAAGGCTCCATAGTGTTATGCAGCAGAGTACACAATAATAAGCTTAAAGTGTAGGTACGAGAAAGCGTTACCTCCTGTTAATCCACCTGCACTGCTCCAAGTGCGATTTACTCCTACTATCCACTCAACCCACTTAAGAGTACCCGAGATAATAAGAAGAAAAGCATAAAATCTCGAGTCAGACAACAGTCTGGTGTCAAAGATTAACAGTCTAAAAATATAATAAAAGTGGTTATAGTATATAGAACATAGGGTATACTAATCATACCGACTGTCTCTACAACCAAAGAGTTAGCATATAACATCGACAATATGCCACTCTATATTTCCATAAAAGGTGCTGAATACTCAGTACACTATTGAGGTGTCTACATATCTACATCCATAATACCTACTCCACACTAAGTAAACAGTCGGAGTGTCTAGGTAACCCTACGCCCAATATCTACCGTGTGTGACATCCCTAAAGTGGTAGGTGGCTAGTAAACAACCATAGCAAACATAACATCCATCAAATAGTAGCAACTGTCACTCATTCTCCTCTATATTTGTGATAACTCGTGTAATCATTCTTCTGCTAGAGGTTGATGAATGAAAATCCTAAGTTTGAATTGTATTCTCGTACCTTGCAGCACAAAGCTGGATAAGTGACCCAAATCTACCGGCCTAGGTTATACGGATCCAATCAACCAATCGACGGGTGTCTTTAAAAATAATACCCTGCTTGAGTACAAAAAAAGACTTCGAGTATCAGCGATCCCTTAGCACGCATCTCCATGCTCTTCATTGCTTCATCCATTTCCATGATAGAACCATATTACATCCTATCCATGTATCACCCTCAAAGAACCCGCTCATATGGAACTCATCATGAGGCCAATCGACATCAAGCCTCTGACCTTGGAACTGAATTCTATGCACCATTGAGCTACTCATCTGAATTCCTGAAAGTGTCAATCTTTGACCTCAACTCTATGCACCACTTGCGATTCATCGAAAGAACTAGACAATCATGTCGATAACGTCACATCATCGTGATCATCGAAAGCACTTGTCAAAGAGAAATATCATTAAGACATAGAGTCGGTTGCACGAACTAATCATCATACCATGCTCCTCGAAGCCTCCTCACTGTTCATGTCAAAGGTCGACTAAATTGACCGTCATCAATAGTGATGGGTACTGACCACTCCATAGTGGTTAATACCAACCACTCTGGTCCTGCACTTAGCTAAAAATGGATAAGTATTAACCAACTGAAAACATCCAGTACTATCCTAAAGTCCAAACCCTTCCAAATCCATCGTCTGCTATCCTCAAACCTCCGGTGCGCATTCCAACACTCTCTTACAACTTATCCCATTCATTTGGGTTTTCGATTAATGGGATGAAACACTAACATGCAGAATATTCCCTAACGCTGGTTAGCCAATAAATCAGCGTTTTCAATCTAACAACCAAACTAACATATATACATCTAATAGGTATATAAGTGTCCATAATGATATATGTATAATATATATAATCCATCCATATCAACCAATGTGGGAAATAATATCAATAATAGCTCAAGTCTAATAATTCCCCAACTATGGTACGTCAATGGAAAATATGTGATATTCTTTAAACATCGTTTTAAAATAATTTTATTTTCTTTATGAGACTCTAGTTGATATATAAGCATAGGAAAATCATAATTTAAAACCAAAATCATTCCCAGAGCATCGCTAAGTATTAGAGCTCTCCATCATGAGTGCAATGCAAGAAACATCATCCAAAATGGACCTCATATACAAAAGATACACATACTATAAGATTTGAGAATAAATAAGCAATTAATCGGTCTAATTAATCAATAAATCCACTGATTACCTTGCTAAAATCAAGAAATTGCCTAAACATGTCGTGCACCATGAACCCACTTCATTATGCACCTTCTCTCCTCTATATCTCCTTCGTTTCTAGACAAAATCACAAGCTGTATTCACCAATGCATCTCTCTTCACAAACTCTCTGCCCCGGTACCAAAAACGAGCAGCTCGACCTTGCCCGCATGATCCGACCTAATTCCATGCTCTCCTCTTCATATGAACACATTTAGCATCATGAGGTCGTGCTCGATAGGAATTTGCAGGTAAGTGCTATTCATGATGATAAACACGATGGTGATCTCCATTTCGCCTCTCGTCGCTCCAATCTTCGATGAAATCAAAACCTAGTCATGGCTAAGAAGAGGTCAATATCACCAATCATGACCAATCAGAATTCCACCATGGACATCATAAAGATCTCTTTGATACGGATTTAATGAAATTGGTTTCATATTTTTTTCGTGGAGCGAATTGCTTGAAATTATTTTTTGAATAGGATTAAGGAGAAGGTAGCCATTCTTTTGGTTCTTAAATGGGACAGTAGTAGGAAATGAGAGAGGAGGGTTTTTGAGATAATTATATTAATAATATATTCAATTTATTTGATTTTTCAAATAATCAGTCGTGCATTTCGAGCTCGCACAATCAAACGGTATATTCGATCGCCATGAAACTCGTCTGCGAGTATTATCTCAATTTCCCATTCCGATGGTATAAATTTCGTCGCTATCCAAGACAACGCTTTTATACGATAATTTTGAATTTTTCATGACTGTTTCGACCATCGATTCATCCAATTTCCAATTATAGTTATCCATATACTTTTTTAATTCACAATGTTGATATGAACTCAACAGAAGAGGTCAGTGAGTCTTGATTCGACCGTGTGAGAAATGCAGATTATGGATCTTAAGGCTAGGATTAACACTAGAGGGGGGTGAATAGTATTTAAAAGAATTACTAAATCTTTTTCTGTTTTTGTTAATTTGAACACAAATATATGAACTATTCAGACACATATATCATAGAAACAAACACAGATGTAGTAATAAAGTAAAAGCAATAAAGGAAAGAACACACCGGATTTTATACTGGTTCGGAGTTACCTACCTCCAGTCTCGCACATAAGTACGGATTTCCTTTCAAAAGCAATTGTACAATTACACCCTCGATTTCAAGGCTACGAGGCATACCCTCCAGATTCGCAATCCTCTAGGTAGAGATACTTGATTTCAGGGGCAACAAGTTCACCCAATTGATTTTCTAGGCTACAATCATACCTTTTCTAACTTGATTGATTTCCAAGGCCACAATCACACCTTTTCTCGCTTGATTGATTTCCACGGCTACAATCACACCTTTTCTCACTAAATTGATTACAAAGAAATATATAACTCTGGATAGCACTGAGGATCTTGTTGAGATAGTGATAGAGAATCAAACCAGAGACGATCTAGTTAGATTCAATGTAGATTATGGCAGAGTAATGGTAAGAATGTGTATAAAAAATGTGGAAGGAGAAGAGGAGTTTTTTCTAAAAAAATATGAATACAAATTCATTCAAAGCAACCCCTATTTATAGTAGAACAACAGCCATGTCCATTCGTGAAAGGATATGACGAATAGGCACTTCCTTTGAACTTCAAAATTTTGAAATAAACGCTACCATGTCGACATGGGGTACTTGAGGATGTCGACATGCCTAAGGTATTTTGGTAATTTTCTTTTCTTTGAAAATAACTTCTATCTTGTATTAAAACTATTTTAAACTTTATAAATATACTTAACTATAGTTAAAATACATAAGTAAATATAAAGAATAATAGTTTGGTCATATATAAAATTTTACTCTAATTTTATATTTAAATCTAAGTATAAATATTAAAAATTAAGTATACTATTATTAAAAGATAGTTTAAAACCAAGGATAATTTGATTTTGAAAATAAAGATTATTTCGAGGCTAAAAGTATTAAAACCAGGATAGATGTTTTTGATTCTTTTAAAAGGAAGGTTTTGGAATCATTTTGAGAACAAGATATAATTTTGTAAAAACACTTGAATAAAAGGTTAGAGGATGCAAAAAAATGTTCCACTAGATTTTTCGTAGGTTCCATCGTACTTAGAGTTCCATCCCTTTAACAGGTTCGAAGTGGATTCCATTCCACGAATAAATTGGATTTTAAGATACCGGTGCTTTTCTAGGAGTTTTAACAAAATTCCTAAGTAAATTACTTATTATTATAATCTTGAATTCATGATATTCTTGATATTCTTGATACTCATGAGTCTTCAATCTTGATATCATGAATCTTTATACTGTACAGTCTTCATTCTCGATACATGCATGGTTAAATCCTGCATATACATATATATCTAAACTATAATGTTAGTATTTATATTTTGTAATCTTATTCTAAGGTTGTTGTTATCAAAACCATCATCTCAAGGACTAATAATCTCCCCCTTTTTGATGATGACAACCTTTGTTTATAAAATATTACTTCTATCCTAATAACTCCCCCTAAACTAATAACTCCCCCTTAATCTATGCCTAACTATCCTATTTTTTATTTCTCCCCCTTTGTCATCAACAAAAACTAAATCCAAACTATAGAACTCCCCCTTACTCAAATATTATATGACGTGTGATTATAATGATAGTGTTATCATAAATAATCATCACTTAATTCTTAAACTAAAACTTAGTCCTTAATTACTAACTATCCTACTAAGAATCCATATATGATAATACTTATAATAGTGATAGTGTGAGAAATCAAATATAAGAACACAAATGATGATTCAATACATAAATATGTATAAGTGTATTTCAAGCAATCCAATCAACACACACATCAAATCCAATCATGTTAAACAATTCAAACAAATCAATCAAATCAAACAAGTCAATCAAGTCAAAAGGGTCAATCAAGTCAATTAAGTCAAACAAGTTAATCAAGTCGAACAAGTCAATCAAGTCAATTAAGTCAAACAAGTCAATCAAATCAAACAAGTCAATCAAGTCAATTAAAACATATCAAACAAATCAAAAACTAATAATCCTATACTATAAGACAATACTACATACTCCTCCTAAATAAAATACACTCGTTATGTATACATGTATGCAATATGCAGTTTGTAATGCAGTATGAAATGTATGACATCTGCAATGTAGCATGAGATAAAATGCAAAATGAAGTGCAACTTGTGATGCAAATGATTATGATTTTCATGCGTTGTAATTTATGATGTAATATGCAATGAAATGTGATATAAAATAGGATGCACAGTGATATGTAATATGAAACAAAATGATAATGAAGTAAAAATAACAATAATATGCAGAATGATATGATGATATACGTATTACGGTAAGAGATATCCAGATTATAAGATAAACATGAGTGATTAGTAATATCTAATTGACAAACATATATATATATATATATATCTGTGTGTGTATGCATGTATATGTATATGTATATGTATGTATGTATGTGTACATATATCAAACAATTTATTAGAACTCGCTTCAACCAAACAAAGGTAATACACACCAATTACTAAACTTAGGTTAAGAAAACTAGTGAATGAGACTAAAAGAGTAGTAAAGACAAGAGTTCAAAGGTAATTATTGATATTAAAATTATAACATATTCGTTAAGGGTAGTAATCAAACTCAATATTAAAATCAAATTGCTATGAAATATGGTTATAGAAAATTTAAAAACCTCCTTGTTTTTAAATTTTTTTTTTTTAAGAATCCAAACTTCCATGTTTATAAAATACTTAACTTACTAGTTAAAAATTATATGTTAAATTATTATTGGCTAAAATATTTAGAAATAGGTTTAAACACCTTTAAAAAAATATCTTAGTGAAATATTCAATAAAATAATAAAGATTGAAAAACTAAAATTAACATGTGTTATATTTAGGTCTCTTTGTAAAATTCCTGATTTTTAAGCTAAATTAATTTGGAAATTTATATAAATTTTTTGTTAAGTTATGAATTAATAGAGAATTAATTTGAATATTTGGGAACGAATATGTATATAAATTAGACTTAAATAAATAGAATTTGAAAGTTTTAAGATTAATAAATGATACGTTCTGTTATTTATTTATATTTATAAATTTAGTTTAAATTAAATCTTGAAACTGAAATTCAAAATTAAAAATCTTATAAATATATTGGGTTTGAAAACATTATATTTTCAATTAATAAAGATTTGTTTTCCAAATTATATTAAATAGATACTATGATTGAGAAGCTATATTTTGAAATTAAATAAAATAATTTTTGAATTGCTATTTAAAAGTTATAGAGGTTTTAAATATAAATAATTAAGGGTTTAAAAGTATTTAAAAATAAGGACTATATATATGTAAACCTTTAAAACATAAGAGATAAGTTAATTTATAAATTTTAAAAATGAGAAGGGTTTAAACTATAAATTAAAAAAATTAATTTGAATAAAGGTCTCAAACATAAATTTCTTTATTTTTAACAAATGTAAACTATATGACATAAAAATTTATAAGTGTTAAATCTATATAACTTAAAAATTAACTAGTGTCAAACTAGAGTATTATCTTCATTCTTAACAATTAAAAGAAAACAGCCTGCTCATTATTCTTTTCAACCTTCTATTTGAAAAAAAAATTCCTTCATCTTCAAAGAAAATCAAAAGAATAAAAACCATCAAGATTCAGATTCAAAGCAATCAAAACTGAATCAAAGTGCAACCTGGAAACAGATTGGCAAAGAAAAGAAAAAACTGGAAATTCTAAAAACAAAGGCAAAGTTTCAGCAAATTAAAAGTTCGGAACAGATTTGAATACAAAAAATCAAGCATGCAACAAATCTGGGCAAACATGCAAATCTGAAGCATCTCAATTTCAAGTCAAAAGCATTCCAGGCCTGTTACTTCTCTGTTCTGTGCAAATGCTGGTGAGCAAACTCCAAAATTAAAAATCTTTATCCATTTATCTATTGATGCTGTGAGTAAATCCCTTACCAATCTGAAGCTCTATGTGTTGTTTTGTAATGATGTTTGAAATTAATTGTGAAATATTTACATGCATGCGAATCTGTATATGTTTATATGTTGAGGAAGATGTGCATGTTCAATCTACAGGCATATTTACCTATGTTCAGTCCCAGGTTGCTTAAAACCTGTTAAATTTCCAATTACTCTTCATTGGAACCTTATCCGACTTTATAATCTGAACAAACTTTGTTTGTTTAGCTTTGTTTTGAAGTTCTAAAATTTATTTGAGTGAATTTAAAGTAAGTTTTTTTTGAAATGCTGAAAACAACAGGCAAACCCAAATTACATTGAAATTTGATTTTTATAATTCTTGTTTTCAATCATATGAATGAAAACGTTTTCAAAATCCATGATTTTTAAAAGCAAAAATCGGAATTTTTAATAATGTATTCTTGGTGAAACTCGAAGATTAACGGCGTGGCCATTTTTGCGAAATTCCGGTGATTGGGGAAATGTTAATTCTCGAGATTGAAGTTGGAGCATGACTGGAGGTTGGAGATCACCTAAAAAATGCTTAATGATTTTATAAATCGTTGTGGTGGCTTGAGGGGATCGAAATAGGGCTTAACGTATATTTTTGTGATGGTCAGAAATCTCATCACTGTGTCATCGTTAAGGGTTGTTGGGCGATCGCACCCAGAGGAACAGGTGCTAGGGACTCAGGTGGAGATCCTAATTAAGTGGCGAGGGTTCTGCCGATGGATGGCGTCATAGCAAGGCATTTCCAGGCAATCGTTTTTGGTTCCAGTTAGCTCAACCACGCTCGATTTTGATTTCCAGCTCAAACCCAGGTCTGGGTGGTCGGAGATGATGGAGGAGGTCAACCATGATATGTGGGTGGTCACGATGTTGGTCGGAGGCGCTTCGATCAAGTGTACAGCGCACGTGCATTTTGGAAGTCTGGGAGAAGAAGAAGAAGAACAAGAAGAATAAGAACAAGAAAAAGAAAGGTGGAACTCGAAGCCGATCTCGGGGAAGGAGGGAAATGTCTCGGGTTTTGCTACCGAGTGTATGCGAGTATACAACATTTTTAAAGTAAAGAATGTTAAGATAAAAATGGTTTTTAAAAAAAAAAAGAAAATGTGGCATGGGAAAGTTGGGTAGTGGGCTCGAAGTGGTACTCGAGAAAATTGAGAAATGGCTCGGGTAGAATTTTCGTCGCTAGGTTTTAAAGACAATATTGACCAAAGTGTTAATGAAGAAAGTAAACAAGTTTTATTTTAAAACAACTTTTTAAAAACATGTTTTAAATAAAAATTTGATCATGTTAAAAAGAATAAGTTTTTGAAAAGGATATAAACCAAATTTCCAAAGTAATTTATTTACACAAGTTTCAAATAAGTTTCCAAAGATTTAAATTTA
Organism: Allium cepa; assembly: GCA_030765085.1. Taxonomy (NCBI): domain Eukaryota; kingdom Viridiplantae; phylum Streptophyta; class Magnoliopsida; order Asparagales; family Amaryllidaceae; genus Allium; species Allium cepa. The sequence continues at coordinate 953,101,429 of CM060945.1, read as the reverse complement.
AAGTTTTAATGTTTAAAATTGTTTTGTTTAAAGTAAATTATATTTTCGAATATATAATTGAATTCTAAATGGTTTCTAATGAAGTATGGAAATAAATATTTAATTTAAATAGAGAATTCATTCTTAAATTAGTAGGAGTTGAGATTAAGTAAGAGTAGTTGATTAGTTCAAATAAATAAAGTTAATTACTTATTGAGAATTAAGGTAACTACTTAATAAAGTAATTGGTGGATAGTTAATGAATTTAAGGTAAATCATTAACTAGTGTTAATTAAAGATAATTAATTAGTTAATCGAATACAAATTAGTTAAATTAAGAAGTTAATCAAATTTTTTAAATTGTTAATTTAAAGTTAAGCTAACTTATATTGTTAATGATAATTAAATAATTAATGATTTATAATTAATTAAAAATTTAAGAAAAATTAATTAAGAATTAATAAATCATAAATAAAGTTTAATTAATTTATGAAAGTGATTGGGGATAATCATTTATTTTAATTAAGGATAATTAATTAAGATTTAATTTATTAATTATTGAAATTAATTAAGAATAATTAATCAAAGGATTATTTATTAATTAAAGGTTAATTAATGATTAAAGAGTAATTAATAAAAATGGTTTGTAATTAATTAATGATTAATTGACCAGGATTAGAAATTTATTCATAAGTAATTAATCTGATTTAAATAAATCAGATAATTAATTGATCTTACTCATGGATGCTAGGGTTCTACGGAGTGCTTTGAATTAATTAATGTCCCTGATTTGTGATAATGTGTGATATGAATTACTTTGTTTTGTGAACTCTGATGTAATTAATTATCTGTAATGTAATTTATTATCTGTGATATATACCTATGATCTGTGAATGAAAGATAAGCGTTATAGTTTATACCGCTTATCAAATATATTGCTGTATTTGAATCTGTAATGGTTGATGTTGTCGCACTATTGTGTGTAAAACCCCAGGACCACACTATACACACACACAAATATAGATTTCACGAGGAAATCGGTTAACACTAAAAACTGATTCTAAAGCTTTTCAAAAATGGGGACCCTCCCTTTTCCTTCCCCCTTTCCCGCTAACCCTATCAGTCAACCATCCCCACTGCCGCAATGTCCTTCTTCACCCATACTTGTACCACCTTCAGCCATTGTCCCTATCCTGTCACCTCCCGTTCCTTCAACCATCCCTCTTGTCAGTACCCAAGCACATTCTCTTCCTACCACCAACCCTTCTTCCTCCCTTTCTCATAATCTTCCTTCCTCGCCGCTGCTTCCTCTTCCTCTCCCTCTTCCACAACTTGCCTGGAATTCTCTGTTCAAGGCCAAACCTATCAATGCTGGGAAATACGAACCTCGTGATTTTCAATTGAACTTTCATGGTGATGCTTTAGTCCCACCTGATGAAGTTGTTAATGCAGGTAACACGATGTGGAAGGAATACTTGGTGGGGTTTTTTCTTGATACCCCTCTGCCGTATTCGACTGTGTTGTATTACCTCAAGAGAGCTTGGAAACTTCGTGGTTCCATATCAGTAAAGTCAGATGGGTTCCTGTTCCTCTTTAAATTCTCTAATGCAGATGATAGAAATAGAATTTCTGAGGCAGATCCAGTTGTTATGAGGAATAAACTTTTTATTGTTAAACCATGGGACGAGAATGTTGGCAATAGTTGTAGCAGTATTAAATCAGTTCCAGTTTGGATAAAGTTATCTAACATCCCCTTGTTCGCGTGGTCATCATTGGGTATTAATTGGTTGGCTGCTAGAATTGGTAAACTTCTATGCATGGATGCCTCGACTGAAAAATTTGAAAGAATCACTTTTGCCAAATGCTTAGTTGAAGTTACTCCTTTTCATGTTCTGCCTGAAAGTTTTACTGTTCAATTGCTAGATGGGTCTGAACAGGAAGTATTAGTTGAGTATTTGTGGAAGCCAGAAATATGTACCTTTTGTAAAGAGTTTGGGCATTTGGATAGAACTTGCAAGAAGTCAGTTGTTGATGAGAACGTTAAGAAATGTGAAGAAAATGAACAATACAAGAGCGGAGAAGTGAAGCAATACAATGATAATAAAGGAAAAAACACAGGCAAGCAAGTTACAGTGAAGCAAGTGTGGCAAAAGATTAATAGGAACAAAGGAAAAAAATTATATGTAAGTAAGGAGATGGAAAATAAAACTTTCACAAGTTTAGTGGCAGAGGAAATAAATGAAGTTGATGGAGGTGAAGGAAACAATTCTAAATTGAAAGATATTAATGAATCAGGGGATGTGGACCAAGTATGTAATATTCAAACCCAAAACAAATTTAATGTGCTACAGGATGAAGAGACTGAGCAAAATATAAGTGATATTAATGAGGTTGAGGATGGTGATATCAACCCAGTTAACTTTTGTGCTGAAGTTAATGGAGAAAACTGCCAGTCCAAAGTTTTTTTGAATGACAGTACTGTTACTAGCAACACAACCCCTGATTTAGGTTCTGATATGCAACATACACAAGTTGAAGAAACTGATACCAGAAGCAATAACAGTGAGAAAGATAACTTTGTATCTGGCATGCATGCACAAGCAGATACTTATGCTGAACAAGATGTTGCTTGGTGCACTGCTATTGAAGCAAACATAAAACAACTAATTCTCACAAGGCATAAGCATGACTCAGTTGCTCATCCATCTGAACATTCACCATACAATTTCACAATTGACCTGCCTGGTTGGCCTTCAAACCAAACCCTTCTGCAACCAAATCCAAATCCAACCATTGTCCCTATCTCCAAACATCATCCCTCTCCTCTCAGGCAAATGGAAACAAGATCTCTGTCTGCACAGAGAAGAAACAAATCCACCCCCCAACTTTAATTTTTTATGTTTAAAAAAATAGCAGCTTGGAATCTCAGAGGAGCGCATAGCAACATTAAACTTGATCAAGTAAAGAATTACATTGCTGCTCACAATATTTGTCTTTTTGGTTTGCTTGAAACAAAACTAAACCTCATGTTAACATCCATAGCAGCTGCTTACATTGACCCTTCTTGGGAATTCCACCACAACCTTGATGCTGCTACATATGGTCGTATCCTTATCTTGTATGATCCAAAAGTGATTACTCTATCCCCAATTCTTTCAACTAGGCAGTTCATCCATTTTCATGTTTTTGAAACTCCTTCACAAACTTCCTTTTATGTCACCTTCGTCTATGCTGATAACTCTGTACTTTCACGTAACAAATTCTTTAACACCTTGCCACCATTACGTCAGTCATCACACCCTTGGTTAGTGCTTGGTGATTTCAACTCATGTTTTAACTTCTCTGACAAAAGTGGTGGTAACCCTCTAACCCCAGCTGATATAGCTCATTTCAACTTATCAATTGAACATTCTGAGTTAGTCTTGGTCAATAAGTCTGGAGCTAAATACTCATGGAACAATAGAAGTCGTAGTGGTGTACGTACGTTCACGACAATTGATCATGTTTTCTGCAACATCCAAGCTCTCCACCTCTGGCCCACCTTAACTGTCTACCTCCCTCATCCCTTATTATCTGACCACTCTCCTCTAATACTTACCCTGGGTCCCCATTTGAGAAAAGAAAAAAGAAGTTTCAAATTTTTTGATGCTTGGCTCAAGCATGACCACTTTTCTGAATTAGTTTCACAAGTTAGCAATGATTTTACTTGCTACGGTAACCCCATGTATAAGTTTTGCAGGAAGTTGAGAAGAATGAAGCAGGAAATCAGAAAGTGGGCCTTTGCAACCTTTGGAGCTGGCAGCCTACTTTCCACAACTTTAAAGGAACAACTGAAGAAGCAACAAGATTACATGATGGAGCATCCCCTTGATGAGCAAGCGGCAGCTGATGAAAGCAAACTATTTTCTGATGTGAACAATGCCTTAAGCTTGGAAGCTAGCATGAAGAAGCAGCAATTGCATGCTAAGTGGATAGTTGATGGTGACAAGAACACCAAGTTCTTCCATGATTCTATTAAGGTCAAACACACAACTGAGAACATTTTTAATATCATTGATGAGCAGGGTATCTTTTGTGACACTGTTGAAACTGTTGACCATGCTTTTATTGTCTACTTCACCACCTTGCTTGGTAATGAAACTGGTTTCTCCCCTGACCTTGAACGAATCTCTTCACTTGCCTTGCCTAGAATTTCTTCTACAGCAGCTCTTGAATTAATTAAGCCTATAACCAATGAGGAAATAAAAAATACATTATTTTCAATGAACAAGCAATCTGCAGGAGGGCCTGATGGTTTTAATGTGTCATTCTTCATTGCTACTTGGGGTGTTCTTGGTCATGAATTTTGTCTAGCCATCCACAACTTCTTTTCAAAATGCAAACTGCTTGGAGAAGTTAATAGCACTAACATAGCCCTGATCCCTAAAGTTTACCCTCCAACTTGTGTGACATCATTCAGACCAATATCATGTTGTAATGTCTTATACAAGTGTATCACGAAAATACTTGCCACTCGTATGCTTAGTGTTTTGCCAACTGTTGTCTCTTTGAACCAGGCAGCCTTCATTCCTTCTAGAAATATACTTGACAATGTTCTGCTGACACAAGAATTGCTTAATGGTTATTCTAGAGGTAATGTGTCACCTGCTGCTACACTTAAAATTGACATAACTAAAGCCTATGATTCTATACATTGGTCTTCAATTGTGAGGATCATGGCTGTCATGGGTTTTCCCAAAATTTTTGTGTCATGGATATATGTGTGCATCTCCACCCCTAGTTTCTCTATTGTATTGAATGGTAGACCAGTTGGGTATTTCAAGAGTAGTAAAGGAATTCGCCAGGGAGATCCCATTTCTTCCTACTTGTTCTTGTTAGTCATGGAAGTATTCACTGTAGTGCTTAAAGAGAAATACTCTCAGAAACTAATCAGGTATCACCCCAAGTGCTCTGCTCTCCAAATCCAATCTTTGATGTTTGCTGATGATGTCTTAATTTTTTCAAAACCTGATTTTCCCTCTATGACTGAAATTGTTGATGCACTTCACACTTTTTACTGCATGACTGGTCTCACAATAAACAAAGCTAAATCTTCACTGTTACTTGCTGGTGTCAGTGATATCCAAGCTGATGCCCTTTATCTTCACACTGGGTTCACCAGAATGGACAATGACATGAGGTATCTTGGGCTACCCTTGCTTACCAAAAGAATTACTAATGCTGACTGCGTGCCTTTATATAACAAGATCACTTCTGCTATGGGTGCTTGGACCAATAGGCAACTGTCTCAAAGTGGTAGGCTAGTTCTTATTAAGTCAGTGGTTTTTGCATCTTTAGTCTATTGGGCTAGATGCATATTTCTTCCTTCCAACCTGCTGCACATGGTTCGATCTGCTTTGCTCAGATACTTCTGGACCGGTAGCATTCATAACCGGAAGTTGATACCATGCTCTTTCACTAAATTTGAAACTCCAATCAAACAGGGTGGGCTGGGAGTTATTAATGTTAGAAAGTGGAATAGTGCAGCCATTAGTTACCTTTTTGAGGACCTCATAAATAAAAGAAACACTGTTTGGGCTAAATGGGTGTGGCAATTTTACATTAAGTCTAAGTACTTTTGGTGCATGGAGATCCCACAATGCTGCAGTTGGATTTTCAGGAGCATTCTGAAACTTAGAAATGTCTACCTGCCTTTGATTCAATATCATGTCAATGTTAAATCTGATGTTAGTTTCTGGCATGATCCCTGGCCAGGCAGTGGTATTATCCTTTCCAAAGTTACTGCTTTCTTACATGTTCAACAGTCTGGAATACAAATTGATGCTAAAGTTAACAGTTATGTACACGATGGGTTGTTGCAATTGCCTAACAATAGTAACCAAACAATCAGGCAGTTATGGGATGAGGTTCAAAACAACTACAGAAACAATAATCAAATGCAAACTGTGACTTGGGACATGAGGCCACATACCATTAGAGATGTATATAAAATGATATCTGTGCATGACACTCTGCCTTCGTCAAAATGGTGCTCTGTGATATGGTCTGATGATTCTCCTCCTACAGATAACTTGATGCTGTGGAAGGTTTTAAATCATGCTCTTCTGACTAGAAGTAAGTTAAAGAATTTTGGAATGGCATGCACATCTTTATGTCTTTTCTGTGATATGCATGAAGAAACAACTGATCATATTTTTTTTGAATGCCCTGCGCTTCAATCTGTGTTGGTTAGTCTCAGTTCCTCAACTGGTTGTCTTTTAAATGCTGGGGGATCTGCTGTAATATGGAATATCATATACAAAGCAACAAGGTGGAGAAAGCTTGAGACTAGAATTATGGTTGTGTGTTTGAAAAAATATCTCACTGCGGTTTGGAAGGAAAGGAACTCAGCTGTGTTTGATAATATCAGAAGGAGGAATGAAGTTATATGGCAAGAAGTTAGGAGAAACACTCACTGCCAATTGAAGAATTGCAACACTAAATTTCCTGACTCGTTGATCCATGTTTGGGGTTGAAGTTTGTTGTTGTTTCTTCAATTGTTTTCTTTTCCTTTTTTTATTTTTTCCTTTTCTGCTCTCTTGTAGTTTCGCTTTTATTGTGTTTCAATAAAACTGGTAGGGGTCCAGTCAACCCCGCTGGCTATGCCAAAAAAAATATATTTTGAAATGGTTCTAAAGTTTGAATTTTGAATCCAAATGGTTTTGAAAATGAAATTGGGTTAAATTCAAAAAGTATTTGAAAAAGAGTTTTGAAGATAAAAGTTATTTTAAATAACTTGATTTAGTTTGTAATATGAAATATTTTGATTTGAGTTTGAATTCAACATTTGAAATTGAATTCGATGATTTGGAAATTTTGGCTAAAAAAAATTATACAAGTTATAAAGGTGTTTATATGGGTTTTTAACCACTGAAAAAGTATTGGTTTGGGAATTTAAATTTAAACCCAAGTTTATACTTGAATGGCTTTGACTTAGGTAAATGTAATCAGTTTTTCCCAAAACGAAACTATTTGTTTCAATTAATAATAGCTTTCACATGAGGAAAGGGTTTTTAATCTGTGCCGAAAAATGTGAAATGAAATTGTTTTGAAAGATATCAACGAACCTTATTGAAAGATTATTAAATCTTGTTTGGAAATCAAAGAAGATTTTAAATGGTGTGTCTTTTATATAAAAGACTTGAATCGGAAACGAGTTTGAAAACTATTAAACCTTTGATTTAAAGATTGAATGAGTTAGTCCAAACTGAAATGGAAATTGTTTTGAACAACTATGAATGAATCTTTGTGAAAGATTGTTAAGCTTTGTTTTGGAATCGAAGAGGATTCTAAATGGTGTATCTTTTATATATAAAAGATTTGAAACGAGAATTGTTTTGAAAGTTATGAATGAATCTTTGAAAATTGTTTTGAAAGCTATGAAATGAGTCTTTGATTTAAAGACAGGATGAGTTAATCCAATTTGAAATAGAATTGTTTTGAAAGGCTATGAAGAAGTCTTTGTGAAAGATTGGCGAACCTTGTTTTAAATTGAAAGGGGTCTTAAAAGTGAATCTTTTGTTTAAAAGATCTAAGTATGGAAAATATCTAAGCCATTGAAGATTTTTGAAATGAATCTTTTTTTTTAAAGATTGGAAATGGTAATTTGTTTATACCATTTGAAAGAAAAGTTTTGGATTTTAAGTTGTGATTTAACCGAAATCCCAATATCCATATGTTTTTAAATATTGCGCTCAATATTCGGTTTAGCCGGGAGAAGACCTTGTGTCATATAACTCATTGTGTATAATGGTACGACGTTATGGATAGCATTTAAAGACCGGTGGTGAACACCGGATATTTTTGAAAGCGAAAGGATAACTCATCGAATGTTTCTGCACCGAATGGCCCCGGTATAGAAACTCCATATGTGATGGGAAGTCCGGACGTGATTAGGGATTATCCGGATTTGCAAGGGCTTCTTCGGAAGTACCTTCGGTTCTGTTTGAACCCGAAACAGACTTGTACGGATGTGTGTCTGACATTACACTTTGAGATGTAAAACTAGTTTCTATCGAATACATTTCTGTTTGGTGGCGAAGATTTATTCTCTTAGCTTAACACCTTTCTCTGAGACGTACGAGCTTAGAGGTAATGTTGTTGATGGTTACTAGTGATACATTTCCAATTTGGTAATGTGGCATATGAAGTGCTGCTGATCATTTGTTGATCAAAGCATGACTTTGTGAAAATGTCTAGCTTTGTGGACGAGATCTCATCGAGCCTCACAACCTGGTAATGGTCAAAACAGGAAAGATGCGGCAAGGTTTCAAGGGTAGCTCCCCTAGGGTATGTCCATTCCTTCTGGAAAAGGGTGTTATCGTGGTATGGAGCCCAAATACTTACTCGTGTGAACACTGTATATTTATTACCGTGTGATGTTATTGGTGTAGAAGACCCTCAGATAAAGGTCGCAAACGAGCGTGGGTGGCATATCTTAGGTTTTACTTCCCGAGAAGGGGTAACCGGTCTTGTGTTGGCAGAGAGCCGGGTAGGTTTTCGCGGCATCTCTCCAGAGGCGTTCCCATGTGGCAATAGAAAGTTCCTTAGCCTGACCATTTGTTGGAAATCCAATCATCCAATACGCGCCTTGTACGGTTTTAGTTGTAGAATCTGCCATCTAATATGTTAGCTATAGCAGGCATACTATAATGGTACGTATGCCGGCTAAGATTAATATTATACTTTCGAAAATGTTTTCTACACTATGCACTAATAATAATATCAAAGAGTTTTCTCGTATAAAGCATATTTGACTATCATAAGGAGAAATCTCCCCCAAGTGTGCGATTGATTGTGTGTGTGCCGGGAGGCCTTATGGTAGTTTCATTTTCCAAAAAGCATTGCGGATTTCAATTTAAATTCTTTTGTTGTTTCATAAAAGATAAATGTTTTTGTTTGCTCATACCAGTCCCATGACTGACCCGGAGTTCATTGTATCCTTTCTAAACTCTGGGTGCCCGCTATTTTCCACACGGACAGTCTAGAGTTGGGTTTTCAGATAATCAAGTAATAGGTGTAGATTCGATAGCCATCGAAGTCTTTAGATTGGTAGCTTTCAGTCTTCGGGATCTCCTTCAGTCTTGGACGACTGACCTTGCTTAGTTTTGTCCATCGTGATCTGGAGTTCGAGCTAGCTTTGTATTGGAGCATTTGATTTTAGAGATACGTTCTACTGAAGATATTCTTTCCGCTGCTATTTGTTTCCCTATTGTAGATGTCGCTCTGATATTGTTGAGCATTATTGATATCATTGTTGTATATTTGGATATTGTATCATTGGAGCTGTATATGATATTTATTCTTTTCTTCCGCTGTGTTGTTATACTTAATGTGTTATAATCTCCGGCGAACCAGATTCGGCGTTTGGATCTGCGGCATTGGAATACGAGTGTCGTATTCGGTGCCGATTTTCGAAGGTAGAGTCAGGGTCTTTTCACTCTTTCATTTTAAAATTTTAATCAATTACTAAAAGATATCTAAACATTAATTTTAAAATATTCTCATATAAGTTAGAAAATAACTTCTAAAAAGAGTAGAGAAAAATACTTAATTTAAAAATTATTGTTACATAGTTTAAAATTTTAAATAGAAAAGGCAGCATCCAAAGAATGCTGTAAAAATAATTTATAGTAAAATATATTCAAAACATTATAAACAGAAACTAGAGTACTTACCAAATGCTGTGAAAAGTTTCTAAAATACTACAGTGTCTCAAAGCACATAGATGCTATGAATTTGCAGCACTTAAGAAACGTTACAGAAGAAAAGACAGCATTTTAGATATACTATCTATTGTTCTGGGCCTGATTTTAACATGATTTTGCACTAATTTTACGACTAGATATTGACATGTAAATAATTAATTTTTTACCCAATTTTTTATAGTATTTAATTAACATAAAAAATAATGAGAAAACATGTGTAAAGGCACTTGGCATTATGCATGAAAAAATGCTTTTCTTCTTAGTATAGTTGTAATAAATTAGTAGTAAGATTTTATTTCAAAGAAAACACATTTTAAAAAACTTTTTAAAAAAAAATTAGACTGGTATATCGAAATTTATACTATGGTGTGTCAATATATGGACCTAAATATCAAAACTTATAAAAGAGATAAATTTCTAAACCTAACTAAATACGTAAATATATATTCCTAAATGCAACAATAAAGATGAAATAATAGTAAAGCGTACCAATTTTTGCACTCCATCTTTCTAACTTTGTTGTTCTTCCATTGTCGTCAACCACACATTTATATCTTTCAGAATTTAATGACGAGATCTGTTCTATTGCGACATGCCCGTTTTTCTGATCAGCGTAGTATATTCATTTGCTGAATTTGAAGATAGTATGAGAAAGATACAGATGATTTAGTAGATCACCAACGTAGCGCCAAAACTTTGAATTTGAATTTTGAATGAATGGACACTTCAACCACTATAAATAGGCCCAATAGTCACCACTTTTCATAAAAATTTCTTTTCTTCTTCTTCCCGTTTTTCTACATACTATCAAACTTCTAGAAGGCATATCTTCATCATTTCTTAACGGAATTGGATGAAACCAACAGCAAATCAAAGAGGAAGGCAAGGGTTATGATCTAGTAATAGTTTGGGGACGAATTTGGACGGTATTGTGGTGCAACAGGCTGATCAGTAGGAGAAATATAGAAAACCACATACACGGTTTTTCAGTTTTGGATAGCCAACTTCAAACGGTCATATCTCACTCAGTTTTGATCGGAATTTGATGATCCATCCATCAAAACGACCGTGGGAACAAGGACTACAATCTGAAAAAGGAGATGGGATGAGATACTCAAATATTTAGACGCAATTTGAAGAATTCCATTGACAGGTTTCTTTCTTTTTCTCTTTGTTCAACAAAACATCATTTGACCATAACTTGGTCATTTCTTGACGGATTCGCACGAAACAGTGGCATTGCGAAGCGGATGGAGAGACGTATAGTATCAAGTCAAGTTGTAGATGAGAACCAAAAGTTTTGTATTGATCCTGTAACGACCCAGAATTTTTAGAAATTAAAATTTGAATATTTAATTAATTTTAAATATTAAGAAGTGAATTTATAAGTCAAATAAATTTTTATTTGAATTATTGGATTTAATTGGATAATTGAATCGATAATTTAATATGTTAAATTTTAGAAATAATTGAAAATTGAGATAAATATGATTGAAAATGATTTGTAAAATTTTATTTTATCATATTGAAGTTAGAAAGATATTTTAGAACTTTTAAAATAGAATTAAAAGTTAATTTGTGAAAATTGAATATTTTAATATTAAAATCGACTAGTGAAAATAGTCAATTTTTGAACAGTCTCTGAATTGAACGAAACCAGTTCCATTGGATCCGTAATAGTTAGTTATTACCGGATTTCAATTTTCGTGTCAATCGGAGTTATCGTTTGATCATGGCAGCTCGAAACGCATCGAATTATTTTTAATTTTAATTTGGCGAGTTAAAATAGCCATTTTTCAAAAAGTCTCGGATTTCGACGAAACCAGTTTCATCGAATCCGTAATGTGATATTATTGTAAGGTTTCAAATTTCGTGTCAATTGGATTTACCGTTTGTCCGATACAAATTAAAACGCCTAGAAATCGATTTAAATCGGTTTAATTTAAATTGAACGTTTATAGCCATAACTCGCACAGATGTCCGAATTAGCTTCCCAAACCTGTTCCATTGTGTTCGGAACGCGGGATAAACCCTAGGAACGTCAGTTTCGGCGCGTAAATCGGAGTTCGGGATTTCCGGATGAATAGTGTCGTTCGAAACTCTATAAATAGACCCCCACTCTCTTCATAAATTAAAAAAAAATAATAAACAAAACCCTAACCCTAAATATACTGCAGCCGCCACCCTTGCTATGAATGGCCAGAATTTAATCCCTTTCTTCCCTCAATCATTCACAATCCGTTGACATTCACGCGAAGTGTTCAACACGGAAGTCGAAGAGCATGAGGAGAGCTAGAGATCTATACGGTTGAGATCTGAAACGACGTCGGATGGTGGGAGCTAGGGGAGGCCGACGCCTACAGTTCACGCACGCATTTCAAGGGAAATCTGGAGGCCGAGTTGCAGGGTATTGGGGCCGAGCATGGTGGTGGGGTTGGGCTACACAACGGCGCATCTTGATCGAGTTTTAATCGAGTGTTGGAGTTGCAAATTCGAACCCTAATATGAGCTAATGGGTTTGATTTTGTTTCGTGCGTTACTGGAGATGGAACGTGATGATGGAAGAGGTTGGGGACGGCCTGGATATTCTTGGCTTGTGATGGATGGCTTAGATTGAAAGTTAAGTTAAAATATAAAGGTTATGTTGAAATTAGTTATATAAAATTCATGTAAATTTCAAAAATTCATATCTTTTTCATACGAGGTCGAAAACGCGCGAAACCAGTTGCGTTGGAATCGTATGGACGAGCACTACGCGATGGAGTTAGATTGGAGTCGTTTGGAGTTAGTGAGAATTTTGGGTAAAATTAAACGTCCGTTTAATTTTATTCGAAATAAATCGCTAAAACGGAATTTAAAACCAAGGTGAGAACTTCTCACTCAATCGAATCAGTTTCGATTTTATTTTAAATAGTTAGATTTAAAATATTTGAATGCAAGTTAGAATGTTGATTAATATCTATTGATTGTTAAAATAGACATTATGCGCCGTTAGTAAGCGGATGTTATTTATTAAAAACATATACCGCGAATATTTCATAAACAGTGAAATTGGTATTATATATAATAGCAATATATATATATTGGCATATGTATATATTGGAGTTATTGATTTCCCGCATTTTTTTGTTTAGCGGATGAGACCCTATTGCGCCGTCTATTAAGCGGATAATATTTTAAATCCCATGTACCGCGATAATTTCGTACTGGAGCGAAATTGGTATTGTGCTAATGTTTTTGGATGCAGAAAAACAGGTTGGAGGGATCCAACTGGATTCCTCAACAGGATTTATTTGATTTCAAATATTTTGATATTTGATGGATTATCATATCGATATATGATATCGTTGTAGTCGTGATTGACTATTTGGTGTGTAGCATCATTGGACCAAATTTGGAATTTTAAAATGATTTTAAAAGTGATTTTTGAAAATATACTATATGTTTGGAATTTGATCTATTTTAAATAAATAAACGTTATAATTTTTAAAGTTATAAAAATTATGATTTTTGAGAAATATAGTTAAAAAAAAACTGATTTTTTTAGAATATGGTGCTAATGATTTTATAAAATAGTTTAATCGGGATTTTAGGATTTATTGTGAAAAGTTTAAATATAGGATTTATGAAATTTAATTATTTTATGAATCAAAATGGTGAAATAATAAAGGAGATTAAAGACGTTTTAAAAGAATAATATAAATTGAATTATATTAAGAGATTTATAAATGTATATTTATAAATTGAAATATGGACATTATAAAACGAGTTTTTATAAGTGTTTGAATGAAGTGAAAATGAATTTTGTAAATGAATGGAATTTATAAAATTATAAATGGTGAAGTTATAAATGAAATTTATAAATAGTAAGATTTATAAATTTTGTGAAATTATAAAAGAATAGATTTGGGTGAATAATTGAATCTTATAAGTTATAAGATTTATAATTATGAAGTTCAAAGGAACGATTGTTGTGAACGAATAAATTATAAGTATTTAACTTATAATATGAACCTTTAGTTTATAATTGAGTTATAAATCGAATAGGTTAATAAAGAAAATTTATAAAAGGAAGTTGTTATAAAATAATTAGAAATGGGATTTATAAACGTTGTTTTATAAATTCGCAAACAACTTATTTTGATAAGTAAATTATTGAAACCTATTAATGGAGTTATATTCACATTTTTGACTGTGAATAATACTTTAAAATAAAATGTATAAAAGGATGAAATGTGTTAACGTAGTATATTCACGTTTTTGAATAGTGAATAAGATGTTAAAGAAATTATTTTGAATGTGATATTTGAAATAGAATTAAAACGATCTAACGATGTTTTAAAATATGTTGAGATTCGAAACCATAGATTTCAACATTTATTGTTGAAATAAACGTTTTCGAGAAATAGAAGGAAATGGTGGACTATAACACTGTTGTTATAGTAAATGATTTCCGAAAGGAAATGTTTTGTATAGTATTGGGATTTATATATCTATTTTAATTTCGAATCCCTATACTAGTGGTTTTGGGTTGTCGTAACGATGTTTTACGTAACATTCGTTTTGGCCCAAATAAATATGTTTAAGAGAATGATTTCCTTAAAGAATGAAATATATACTTAATTTCGATTGAAGTATATTGAATATTTTCTAAGTGTTGAAAATAAATAAAATTTGTGAATTACTTATGAATAAATAAGTACGGAAATGTTTTTCCAATATAAAGCGAAAATTTTGAGAATTTATCCTTTTGAAGATAAATTGAAAAGGAATATTGAAATGAATAATTGGAATCGAATATTCATAGATATTTTGGATTATAAATTCACTATGGAATTTATGAATGAAAAGGAGAATTTGTTTAAAAATAAATATTGATTTATTTTTGAAGTGTGAAATTATATATCTAGTAAAGATATTTTGGAAAATAATTATTTGGAAACTGGTGATGTGTGTGCATATCAATTGATAGTTCAATAACCGACTATCAATATTTCCTTTGAATGGGTAATTGATGTGATTTGTTTGAATTTGAATGCCACACTTATTTTTGAATAAGCGCTCACTATTCGGGTTAACCGGGAAAGGACCATGGGGTCGTATAACCCACTCCGAATATGTGATACGTCGTTGTGAATTGCATTGAAGATCGGTGTTGAAGACCGAGTATTTGTGAAAGCGATAGGATGACCTATCGATTGTCTCTGCACTGGGTAGCTCCTGGTATAGAGATCTCTTAAGTGATGGGAAATTCGATCGGGATTGTGAATACCCGGATTGCAAGGGCTTCGTAAGAAGTGCCTTCGGTTTTGTTCGAGCCCGGAACAGACTTGTATGGATTGTATGTCTGACGTTACAAATTGAGATATAAAGCAGATTTCTTTCAAATATATTTCTGTTGGTGGCGGAGAATTTATTCTTTTAGCTTAACACCCTTCTCTGAGACGTACGTGCTCAGAGTTTATGTAGTTGAATGTTATCAGCGATATATTCCCAATTTGGTAATGTGACATACTGAGTGATGCTGAAATGATCATTGTGTTGATTATTTGTGATAGGATCGTTTATTTGATCGTCTATCTTGGTGATCATTGTGTTGATCATTTGTTGACCCAAAGCATGGCTTTTGTATAAAGTATGTTTTTGTGGACGTGACTTCGTCGAGCCTCACACCCCGTGAATGGTCAAAACAGGAAAGATGCGGCAAGGTTATGAGGGGTAGCGCCCTTTAGGATGTGTGCATTTCCTTCTGGAAAAGGGTGGTATCATGGTATGGAGCCCAGATACTTACTCATGTTGAAAACACTTTGTTATGATTGTGTGAATTGATTGCGAGCGCTCGGTGAAAAGGTCCCAAAGGACCGGGGGATGGCATATTCGGTCAGTTGTTACTCAGTTAGGGGTAACCCGGCCTTGTGTTGGCAGAGATCTGGTTTGGTTCTCGGGGATGTCCATCCAGAGGCATTCTCATGTGGCAATGGGAAGTTCCTTGGCCTGATCATTCGTTGGAAATCCAATTCCCAATACGAAATTTGTACGGTATTAGTTGTAGAACCTGCCATTCACTTATGGTGGTCACCACTGTTTGGATGGTAGCTATAGTAGGCATACGATAATGGTCGTATGTTGGCTAAGATTTATATTCTACTTTCGAAATGAATTTTTCCGACACTATACACTAGTAATAATATCAAATGTTCTTTTTAATGCGTATCAAGCATCTTTGACTATCATAAGGAGAAATTTCCTCCGATTCTGCGTTTGCATGTGTGTGTGTGCGGTAGGCCTTATGGTAGTCTCATTTTAAAAAGCATTGCGAATTGACTTTAAAAATATTCCTCTATTTTGATTTTAAAGATAAATAAACTGTTTTGAGTTCTCACACCAGTCACATGACTGACTCGGAGTTTATTGTTTTCCTTCCTAAACTCTGGGCGCCCACCAATTTCCACACGGGCAGTCAAGAGTTAGGTTTATCAGGATATTCTGGAGTTGCTGGAGGCAAGCTGGATGGCATGGCGTATTACTAGTTTATATAGTATTTCTTTTTCCGCTGCACTGTTTGTTGTTGTTGTACACTCTGATGTAATGTATGAAATGTAATAACTGATATAGTTCTTTGTTTAAAGATTATTCATTTATTATTATATGTTGTTCCGCTGCGAATTGTGAGATTCTGATGTTGTTCTATTGTTGTTTTCTGTTAAGTTCTATTTTCTCTATTTTCTTTCTGTTCTATTCTCTTTTTCTTCTATTTAAAAATTTTCTATCTCTTCTCTATTTTCTGTTTTCTTTCCCCTATCTTTTTCTATTCTCTTTTCCCTCCATCTTCTACCTTCTTCTCTCTTCTTCTTCTTTTCTTCTTTTTAAAAAAAACCCTCAGTGGTCGGTTTTCCGTCGTTCGATTTCTCGGCAGTCGATAAAGTGAGTATCGATGTCGAATTTTCGGAAGTCGAAGAATCGGGTTCTGACAATGTGGTATCGGAGCATATGGTTAAGCGACAACCATGATTCTGTTGGGTATTACTCGTTAGAGATAGAGTCAGCAGTACTCTAGAATGAGTTTGAGTGTAATAATAGCTATGAGAGCGTATTTGTTAGTAAATATAAAATTGTTTTATATTGTGATGATTGGTTTGTTGAGTGGTATATAGATTCTGGTTAATACGAGTAATTAACGTTGTTGATAGGAATCTCTAAACACTTGAATAGAACAATTCGGCACAGTATTGTTTTAAAATGGGTAAACGAAATAATTTTACCTTGATTATATTTTATATATAAAGAAATAATTTTTCAGAATTATTAAAGTGAAAATAAGTTGATTGTTTAGATGTTTGAATAATCTAAATAAAAGATTAATTGTATAAGCAAAAGAATTATAAGATTGAATTATAATTAAAGTGATTTACAATTGAGAAATAAACTTATATATATGAGAAGTGAAACTATATGAATATATTTATGAATATGAGTTGTAATAAAAATGAATTTAAGTTATGTAAAACAAGTGATGTTTATGAAATGAAATATAACTTAAGAGTTGTTGAATGAAGTTGATATTAGTATCAAAATAAATTAATAAAATTAAGTGATAAATGTGAACTTGAGTTATATGAAATGAAATTCAACTTTAGAAATTGGATTGAATGAATGGATTGAATATTAATCAATTGAATGTGAATTAAATTGATATGGAATAAATAAACATAAGTGTTAATTCATTAAAATCTAATGTTATTGAAAGTTGAATAATTGAATGAAAATCAATTTAATTGAACTAATTGAAAATGAATGTTAGTAAACCCAATGTAAATGAATCAAATGTGATTAAATTGAAAACCAATTCATTGAATATTAATGAGAATATAAATGAATATTAATTGGTTATGGATGATAGTTGGTTGATGTTTGCATTTGTTGTTTTGTTTCATTTGCTATGTTAGCATGTATAGTTATTATGTTACTATATGATGTATATTGATACTATTGTCTATATGCATGTTTCTCATGTTGTTTGTTGAGTGTTTAGTAGGTGCGGATCGCGTTTGCTTCGCATTTGGAGCTCGCTTTCGCGCTATATTAGCCGTATATGCTTGCTAATAAAATATAAGGTACATATCTCGGATTAAATATCGTACTTTTACACTTTTTTCCCTTCAGGATGCCTCATTACTTGATGAGATGTATATTTGTGATATATATACTGTCATTTTTTTTTTCGGATCGAGCCGTGCAAAGGAGACTATGGCGAATTTTTCCGAAAATTTAAGGCGTTAGAAAAAATTTGAGAAAATTGGAAAATGTTTGAAAACTTTAACCTTTTATTTAGAATTGAAAGTTAAACAATAGTAGTTGTTTTTGAAAAGATAACTAAGTATGATTTGAAAACTTAGTAAGTTATTATAAGAAGTTTAACTATGAATTTTGGGAAAATTAATAGCTTCTGTAACTTTTCTTACTTGATAATTTCGAGGACGAAATTCTTTTAAGTGGGGAAGATTGTAACGACCCAGAATTTTTAGAAATTAAAATTTGAATATTTAATTAATTTTAAATATTAAGAAGTGAATTTATAAGTCAAATAAATTTTTATTTGAATTATTGGATTTAATTGGATAATTGAATCGATAATTTAATATGTTAAATTTTAGAAATAATTGAAAATTGAGATAAATATGATTGAAAATGATTTGTAAAATTTTATTTTATCATATTGAAGTTAGAAAGATATTTTAGAACTTTTAAAATCGAATTAAAAGTTAATTTGTGAAAATTGAATATTTTAATATTAAAATCGACTAGTGAAAATAGTCAATTTTTGAACAGTCTCTGAATTGAACGAAACCAGTTCCATTGGATCCGTAATAGTTAGTTATTACCGGATTTCAATTTTCGTGTCAATCGGAGTTATCGTTTGATCGTGGCAGCTCGAAACGCATCGAATTATTTTTAATTTTAATTTGGCGAGTTCTATTGTTGTTTTCTGTTCAGTTCTATTTTCTCTATTTTCTTTCTGTTCTATTCTCTTTTTCTTCTATTTAAAAATTTTCTATCTCTTCTCTATTTTCTGTTTTCTTTCCCCTATCTTTTTCTATTCTCTTTTCCCTCCATCTTCTACCTTCTTCTCTCTTCTTCTTCTTTTCTTCTTTTTTAAAAAAAAAACCCTCAGTGGTCGGTTTTCCGTCGTTCGATTTCTCGGCAGTCGATAAAGTGAGTATCGATGTCGAATTTTCGAAAGTCGAAGAATCGGGTCCTGACAGATCCGGTACCCATTTCATTGCCGATTGCCATTATATATCCATTTGTTCTTCTTGATCGATGAATGATTATCTGGTATCTTTTAAACCAACGGTCATTAGACATAACTCTTCTCCTGCAAAACAACATAACTTTTTAACGAATCAAGTGATTTTTCAAAATAACTAAATACAGTTTTAAACAACAATATCATGATGATTCTGTGACATATTCATATTAAAATAGTGTTAATAATTTATTCAAAAAAATGCCACTTTAAACATTTTCAAAATTCAGATAATGAAAACTTTGAAAACCTTGTTCTGATACCAAATGCGAGAAATGCGGAATACGGATCTTAACGCTAGAATTAACCCTAGAGGGGGCTAATAGTGTTTAAAGGAATTACTAAATCTTTTTGTATTTTTGTTAATTTGAACACAAATGTATGCAATATTCAGACACGGATATGATCACAGAAACAAACATAGATGCAGTAATAAAGTAAAAGAAGTAAAGTAAAGATCATACCAGATCTTATACTGGTTCGGAGTTACACTACATCCAGTCCCCCACACAAGTACGGATTTCCTTTCAAAAGCAATTGTATAATTACACCCTCGATTTCAAGGCTACGAGGTACACCCTACAGATTCACAATCCTCTGGGTAGAGATACTTGATTTCAGGGGAAAAAAGTCCACCCAATTGATTTCCTGGGCTACAATCATACCTTTTCTAACTTGATTGATTTCCAAGGCCACAATCACACTTTTTCTCGCTTAATTGATTTCCAAGGCTACAATCACACCTTTTCTCTCTAAATTGATTATAAAGAAGTCTATAACTCTGAATAGCACTGAGGATCTTGTTGAGATAGTGATAGAGAATTAAACTAGAGATGATCTAGTTAGATTTAATGTTGATTTTGGTAGAGTAATGGTAAGAATGTATATAAAGAAATATGGAAAAAGAAGAGAAGTGAAATCTGAAAAAATATGAATGCAAATTAGTTCAAAACTACCCCTATTTATGATGAATAGACACTTCCTTTGAAATTCAAAATTTTGAAATAAACTGCTACCATGTCGACATGGGGTACTTGAGGATGTCGACATGGCTAAGGTATTTTTGGTAATTTGCATTTCTTTGAAAATAACTTCTATCTTGTATTAGAACTATTTTAAACTTTATAAATATACTTAACTATAGTTAAAATACATAAGTAAATATAGAGAATAATATTTCGGTATATATATAAAATTTTACTATAATATTATATTTAAATCTAAGTATAAATATTAAAAGTTAAATATATTATTATTAAAAGATAGTTTAAAACCAAGGATAATTTGATTTTGAAAATAAAGATTATTTTGAGGCTAAAAGTATTAAAACCAGGATAGATTTTTTTGATTCTTTTAAAAGGAAGGTTTTGAAATCATTTTGAAAACAAGATATAATTTTATAAAAACACTTGAATAAAAGGTTAGCTGATACAAAACAATGTTCCACTAGATTTTTCGTAGGTTCCATCCTACTTAGGGTTCCATCCCATTAACAGGCTCGAAGTGGATTCCATTCCATGAATAAATTGGAGTTTAAGATGTTAGTGCTTTTCTAGGAGTTTTAACAAAATTTCTAATTAAAATACTTATTATTAAAATCTTGAACTCTTGATATTCCTAATACTCATGAGTCTTCAATCTTGATATCTTGATTCTCTATATTGTACAGTCTTCATTCTTGGTACATACATGGTTAAATCCTGCATATACATATATATCTAAACTATAATGTTAGTATTTATATTTTATAATCTTATTCTAAGGTTTTTGTCGTCAAAACCATCATCTCAGGACTAATAGACCGTATTTGAAAAATCATATTTGAGGGACTGTCTATTAAATAGCGATTTAATTTATTTAAATATTCAGCCATTAAAAATATGGATCGTTACATAATCAAAGCAATAAACTCTTGCAAATCAATAGGTCATTCATTTGCTTTGGTTGTGTTAACAACCGAAGTAAATAAGTGGTCCAATGCTTCGGTGATTAACACTACCAAAGCAAATGAATAAATACTGCACTAATTTTATATTCTCGCTCCTATTTTAGCTTTTTATTTTCATTCGCACCCTATGTTTTCTTCACCCCAAACCAAATAAATCCTGGTTTTATTCCATACCTAATATATTATTTCTCCTCCTTGCCCAATAATCAAACTTTCTTGAAATCATTTGCATATTAAGTTTCTTTCATGACACTATGGTTTCATAAAATCAAAGAGCAATATTGATTGTAGGGGTGTTTATGGTGTATTCCATTTGATGTGTAGTTTCTTACTTCGATTGGTTGTATGATTTCTTGGTTTCATTCATTGTGAGACTTCTTATTATTCCTATTTCAAATATCTGGAGTTAAGATTTTGGTTTTCATGATTATGACTAAAAAAATAATTCAATAAAAGTATACCAATGATTTGAATTTTTCAATACTAGTTGTGTTTGTTCAAATAGAAGCAGGCATTTGAACTATCATGGCTAGGCTGACATGAAGTAAGAATCATTTTTCTTATTAATAATTAAAAAACCATAAAGAATCCCAAAACCCAGGTTTTGTTTGTGAATAATTTATAAGGGCATCATCTTATTTCATGTACATGTTGGTTTTGTTGGGAATTTTGGAAACTTGAATTAATAGGAAGATTATAAAATATTTAACATTTTTCTGTCATTTAATAGGAAGATTATACATCTTGAAGATCTTTTAAGAAAATTTATGCATTCGCCCTATTATATTTTGTAAACTGTGAGTTTCTATCTTCTAATTATTTAACTTGTCTATGCATAAATGATTTGTAGTAGTTTAAAAAATGTTTGCTGTAGGATCTGCATCATGTTTGAAAATTTTGATTATATTGGTCCATTTATTTTTATGTAATATCACTATTTTATTTAAATGGATGTATAACTTGATCATATTGAAAATCTTAGAAGTATCGTAAGCACTGTCATGTAATTAAAGACCACAAGCAACTTTGAGCTTCATTGTGTGAGATATAGCAAATTTGTTCTGCTGTAAATGAGAAAGGCAAAGGCATACACCAGATAGCATATTTTGAGTTTGTTTAATATGTGCAATTATTCTTTGCAATGAATTTCTTGCTTGATCACACACAAGATTAGTATTTGCATAGTTTTTAGTTATGCGCAATTACTCCAAGTAATAAAGCTTATCAAGCTTTGTGATATTAGGTTTAATGAGCATGCTTATTCTTTAGTTTGTCATGATTTTTCATTCATTTGTCCACATGGTAAATAACTACTTCCATCTTATGAAATATTAACTACCTTTAATATAATGAAATTAAAAATAAACTACTTTTACATAAAGGAAGAAAAAATAGTTATTGTTAACAATGTTATGGTGTACCTTAATTTTTTCGTTATCTAAAGCAAGAGTAAAGCTAGGTATTTTTATTTTAACTCTTTAAATATTTGATTTACTTTTCAAATAAAAGTGTTGTTTTGACTTGCACTTTTCAAAATTGAATGAGCTAATTGAAATCATTATCGCTCAGTTTACAACAAAAATATCACACATACAACGATTCCATATCTTTTTCGAGCCTTAACTCAAACTAAGTATTGGTTACAACAATAAATTTATTAATTATTATCCGAATTATTTACACTTTATGTTGCATAAAATTTCATTCAAACAATAGCTAGATAATAATAAAGTTCAGCTGTATTGTTTGGCCATCACTGTCACTTTAGATATGCATTTTTCATATCACCGAGAGACGTTGTTAATGTTAGGGTATTTCTCCATGATTTTCATGTTGGCAACAAAATTTGTAATTAATAGAGAGTTTAATGGAATTACATAGGGACTGATTAGGGAATTTAGTACGACATTTATGAAGATTCACAATTTATCCTTAAATCAGGTATATTAACTGAAGTAATGGATGGATGCATCCATTAGAAGCAAAAATAGAGATTAAGGAAGGTGGGTGAGAGGGGAATGAAATATGAGGATTTTCCATCTTAATTTATGTTTGTGCCAAAATTGATCGCAAACCCAAAAGTAGTGAAAGCACTAGTGTTTACACGCAAATCCTCAATATCCAAACACAAATCTTAGATTCAGATGATGTAGAGAGTGAAAATGAAGAAGTAACAAAACTGAAATGAAAGAAAGTAAGAGAAAGCACAAGATTTATCGTGGTTCGGCATTGTAGCCTACGTCTATTTTGAATAGCTTACGGTTTATTGATGATTCTCACTGATTTACAATAGTACAATCAATAACATTCAAGTTACAATGGAGTTTCAGCAGAGTAACAACGTAGGAGGTTCTAAAAGTCCTTTTTCAGTAGGCAAAGGGGAGCTATTTATAAGAGTATATATGGAAATATCTGCCCCAAAACTCAAAATACCCTTTGTCACGGGTAGGTAGGCCCACGTGATCGATCTAGAGTGATTTGGGATCGTTCCCCGATCGATCCATGTAGATTTCATATCGATCAAGGCTCATTCCAAATGAGCTGAGATTAATCACGGTGAAAGATGATAGTACAAAGTCTTTGCTCTCCAAATTTCATGAAATTCCGTTGTGTAGTTTATGAGATATGATTGATCCAAAATACAATTTTCTAGTGTTGGCTGATGATTTCGTATCGATAGTTGCGTATCGATCCCCTTCATATCGATGCCTTGCGTATCGATCAGTTACATGTCAATGATGTGGCGCTGGAGATCCACATTCCATGCTTAGAGAATGTGTCCTTTGGTTTGACCTCTTCCTTCACATCCATTCGAGGCCATGCCTTTCGTGTCAATGCTTTTCCACTGCTTTATGTTCATTATTTAGTATCCATACCCCATATCCACACCCAGTATCCATGCGTTTCGTATCGATCCATGAACGCCTGCTACCTTTCATATCCATCACCTGCTCCTTTCTTCGTATCGATATGATGCCGCTCTGGGAAGCATATGTTTTCGTATACATCAAGTCTGTATCCATCCAAGTCTTGCTTCCTTCGTATCAATCTAGGCTTTGATCGATATGAAGCATGCCAACATGCCTTGCCGTATCAATCCAATCGATGCGCATTACATCGATACGAAATCCTATTAGTCCAAAGTAAATAGCCGAGTCCATAATGATCGATATGAACCATATTGATACGAACTAGATTTCCATGAACACTGATCCATCCATAACTTGAGTATACGAACTCCGATTGACCCCCTCACTGAATCTTGTTCATCATTCCCAGTCGATCCGAACTTGATTGGAGCTTGGTCCAATATTGATGGTATCGATCATATCCTTATTTTCAATCGATCTTTAATCCTGATATGCATCCTTTTTGGCCACTTTGTTGATATCCTGGCCTTGTCAAAAAGGCAGGGTAAAATTGCGCCCCAAAACATGCCTTGCGGTAGGAAGGCGTGTTTTGAATAGCTTTAAATCCAACATCTAGAGTCCATATTCCATCCATAGCCATATCATCCGACCCGTAATTCAATCCATTACTAGGCCATTCTATCCAAGTACCATACCTGTATCCTTATCCAAATCCGCAACTATTCAGAGTCAATATCTGATTCCGAATCCAGTAACCAAATCCTTAGCCAATTCGATATCCATCTGAATCCGACAACCTAGTTCCAACCCATCCATATCCAGCAACAAATAACCAGATTCATGACCTCTCCATGTCGACGTCCAAATCCGAGACCGCTCTGGGCCCTTATCCAAAGTCGTAACCTCTCTGGGTCCAAAGCCAAATCCATATACCTTGTTGGGTCATTTCCTCCTATTCCAACTCGACTCTTCGGTCGAGCGCATATCCACAGTTTTCCTTCTTTGGCCTTGACTCTCCAGTCAAGGGCTTATATTCTCCGTCCTCGACTCTTTGGTCGAGGACTTATAGTCTTCGGCCTTGACTCTCCAATCGTGGTTTATATTCTTCAACCTCGACTCTCCGGTCGAGGACTTTTATTCTCCGGCCTCGACTCTCCGGTCGAGGAATAATATTCTCCAGTCTCGACTCTCCAATCGAGGACTTATATTTTTCGGCCTTGACGCACTGGTCAAGGACTTACATTCTGTGTTTGAGTCGATTCTAATGCTCTTCGGCGAAGGGACTCGTAACTTGCTGTTATTGCCCCGTCTCTTCGGTCGGGTCTGCAGCTGCGCTTACCTGTAATATTTATTACATTGATCCAAATTCAATCATCACAGAGTTCAATTGACAAAATAAAAGTCTGTACAACCAAGAAAATCAAATAGTCAGTACCAAGAAAGAAACCAAAGTTTTCTGAAAATAGAGAAAATAATATTTCATAAACGCGAGCGCCACTGTTTATCATCATCTCATAGCATGCCCAGGGACCGTCCACGATCCCGTACATGTGTTAGTGACATAGCCACATTATTTCAGGGTTTATTACTCATTCTATGCCATAAATCCAATTAGTTGATAAAAAGCAGATGACGATGTCTAGATCCAGTGCCATCTTCGTTTAAGGTGGGCGATGGCCGCTCCTATTCCACTGACACAACTCGATTCCTTATATATTGT
Source organism: Allium cepa (assembly GCA_030765085.1). NCBI lineage: Eukaryota > Viridiplantae > Streptophyta > Magnoliopsida > Asparagales > Amaryllidaceae > Allium > Allium cepa. The sequence continues at coordinate 953,075,859 of CM060945.1, read as the reverse complement.
TGCAAATGACCATTCCTCACATGTTCCTCAATAATATCCTTTACATGCCCGCAGTCATTTGTATTATGCCCATCTAATTCATGGAATAGGCAATACTTTCCTGTTGCCCGCTCGTATTCAGAGGGTTCCATTTTGGTCGGCCTTTAATACGGGAGGCGCCCACGAATATTCAAATAATCTAGAGTTTCAGTCAAATCTGTGTAAGATGAGAATTTAGATTCCCTTCGTTGCCTTTTTGATGTGTTATAGCTATCATTCATTTCCCTTTTGCCTCTATCGTCCTTGTTTGAATCCTCCCTTGGTGGACTTCCACCTTTTGTCGCATAAACCCCAGCCTCTCTCCCTTCTCTTTCAACCTTCGCATCTTCCTGTCATAGAAGCCTCTCTGCTTCATGGTAAAACTCCCGAAGATCCATCAATGGATCCCGCTTCAACGATATCTTAAAATTCGAATTATCTGCAATCCCTGAGACTACAGCTATCTGAACCATCGACGGATCAAGTTGATCCAGCGAAGCCACTGCTGCATTGAATCTGGTTAAGAAATCCCTAAGTGATTCTCCCTTCCATTGTTTTATCGATGTTAAAGTCATCACATTCATGGTCTTATGATATGGACTCAAAATTGCCAAATAAACCTCTCAACCAACTCCGTTTATGTGCCAATAGAGCTGCTTTCCAGTTTTCTGAACAATAGTGCTGCTATATTCGTAATTTACAAGGGGAAACACCACGCCATGACTTCCTCCGATGCCCCTCAGTTCTTCCATGTGCCTCATATACCTTGTCAAGTGAACAGCGTGATCCGTTCTCCGATCATACATCTCCAAAGTTGGTAGTTTAAAATCTGGTGGATTCCTAGCTTGCCTAATCATAGGAGCAAAGGGGCTCCAATTCACATCCTCCAAATCTCTATTCACCAATCCTTCCCTCATGGCCCGTCTGATCATGTCCACTAATCTGTCGTTGTCGTTAAGTGATAGTCTCCACCCGTTATCTCCAACTTTCCCCTCGAGTCCACGAGGAAATCCTGAAACCAGTCATTTTGGATGAACATACATATCCCGATCAATGCCAAACTGCACATCGCTACCTGGTATCCTTCCTGGAATTGAGCCAACATGATTCGAGGGTGTGCCCCTAGTTCGGGCGCAGATCCTAATGGTTCCACTCTGTCCTACACCCTGTTTGTTTTATTTCCTCGGTCCAAATTTTGGATTGCCTCTGTTACTGCTGCTCTATCTTCGTGATCCTCATTTTCGGCATTCCCTACAACTCCATTCCCTTGACTTTGTACTCCAGCTTGTCCAACCTATCGAAGTAGATTCTGCATCATTTCCTCCTGCCTTTTCAACAACCCTTCTTGCATAGCATCCATCATCATGTCAATAACATCTCTGGTGATGAAAACTAAGGTCTGATTAGCTCCTAAGGATGCCTCCTGACCTCCTTCATGATGGATCCTCTTCGTTCTCTGTCTCCTTGTTGATTTCTTAGCCACGGCTTCCCAGATCCAAGTTCCTAAGCCTTCGAATACAAAATCCAAGTTTCCAAGTCCCTTAGTGCTAGCTTTCTCAGTGAAAGACCAAAGTTTTTGCACCAAAATTGGCCACAAACCCTAGAAGCAGTGAAAGCACTAGTGTTTATAGGAAATCATCAATATCTAAACACAGATCTCATATTCAGATGATGTAAAGATTAAAAATAAAGAAGTAACAAAATTAAAATGAAAGAAAGAAAGAGAAAACACAAGATTTATAGTGGTTCGGCATTGTAACTTACGTCCACATTGAATAGCTTGTTGTTTATTGATGATTCTCAACTAATTTACAATAGTACAATCAATAACATTCAAGTTACAATGGAGTTTCAATAGAGTAACGGCATAAGAGCTTCCCAAAATCCTTTTTCAATAGGCGTAGGGGTGCTTTTTATAGGATTAGATCTGGAAATATCTTCCCCAAAACTCGAAATACCCTTTCTCATGCACATGAGGGCCGACATGATCGTTTTAGAGTGGTTTGGGATCGATCCATATGGATTTCATATCGATCAAGAATCACTCCAGACGAGCTGAGATCGATCATGGTGAAAGATGATAGTGCAAAGTCCTTGCTCTCCAAATTTCATGAAATTCCAATGTGTAGTTATGAGATAGGATCAATCCCAGATTTAATTTTCTAGTGTTGGCTAATGATTTCAAATCGATACGTGAGTATCGATCCTCTTCGTACTGATGCCTTGCGTATCGATCAGTTACATGTCGACGATGTGGCATTGGAGATCCACATTCCATGCTTAGAAACTGTCTCCTTTGCTTTGACCTCTTCCTTTACATCCATTCGAGGCCACGCCCATCGCATCGATGCTTTTCCACCGCTTTGTGTTCATCATTTCGTATCCATACCACGTATCCATGCCTTTCATACCGATCCATGAACGCCTGCTGCCTTTCGTATCCATCACCGGCCCCATTGTTCGTATCGATCTGATGCTGCACTGGGAAGCATATATCTTCGCAGCCATCATGTCCTTATTCATCCAAATCTTACTTCCTTCATATCAATCTAGGTTTTGATCGATATGAAGTGTGCTGACATGCCTTGGTGTATCCATCCAATCGATGCGCATTGAATCAGTATGAAGTCCTATCGATCTGAAGTAAATAGCCAAATCCATTCTGATCGATATGAACCATATCGATATGAGCTGGTTTTCCATGAACATTGATCCATCCATAACTTGAGCATATGAACTCCGATTGATCCAAAATTCAAGCGTAGCCTCACCGAACCTTGTTTATCATTCTCAATCGATCCCAACTTGATTGGAGCTTGGTACAATTTTGATAGTATCGATCACAGCCTTGTTTCCAATTGATCTTCAATCCTGATATCCATCCTTTTTGGCTAATTTGTTGATATCCTGGCCTTGTTCAAATGGCGGGTAGCATTTCCCCCCTAAAACATGCCTTGCGGTAGGAAAGCGTGTTTTGAATAGCTTAAAATCCAACACACAAAGTTCACATTCCATCAATAACCATATCATCCGACCCAAAATCCAATCCATTACCAGGCCATTCTATCCAAGTACCACAACCATATCTTTATCCAAATCTGCAACTATTCTAAGTCGATATCTGATTCTGAATCCAGTAACCAAATCCTTAGCGCATTCCATATCCATCTGAACCCGACAATCTAGTTCCAGTCTATCCATATCCAGTAACCAATAACCAAATCTATGACCTCTTCAGGTCGATGTCCAAATCCGAGACCGCTCTGGGCCTTTATCCAAAACCGGGACCTCTCCGGGTCCAAATTCATAGTCCTTGTCGGGTCATTCATCATATTCTAGCCTCGACTCTCTGGTCGACACCTTATCCATTGTTTTCCTACTCCAGCCTCGACTCTTCGGTCAAGGGCTTATATTCTCCGACCTCGACTCTTCGATCTAGGGCTTATATTTTTCGGTCTTGGCTCTCCAGTCGAGGGATTATATTCTCTGACCTCGACTCTCCGGTCGAGGACCAATATTCTTCGGCCCTGACTTTTCGGTCGAGGACTTATATTGTCTGGCCTCGACTCTCTGGTCGAGGATTTACATTTCATATTCGAGTCCATTCCATCGCTTTTCCGACGAAGGGAATCGTAACTCGCGGTTATTGCGTTGTCTCTCCGGTCAGGACCGTAACCGCGCGACCTTTAATATTTATTACATTAATCCAAATTCAATCATCACCGATTTCAATTGACAAAATAAAAGTCCGTACAGCCAAGAAAAACAAATAGCCATGGTACGAAGAAAGATACCAGAGTTTGCAGAAAACAGAGAAACAAGATTTCATAAACCCAAGTGTCACGGTTTATCATCATCTCAAAGTATGCCTAAAAACCATCCTAGATCCGGTACATGCATAAATGATTAGCCGCATTACTTCAGGGTTTATGACTTATTCCATGCCATAAATCCAATCAGCTGATAATAAGCTGATGACGATGCCTAGATCCAGTGCCTTCTTCGTTTGAGGTGGGCGGTGGCCGCTCTTGTTCCACTGCCATAGCTCGATTCCTTATGTATTGTTGTAAATGACCATTCCTTGCATGTTCCTCAATAATATCCTTAAGGTGCCTACAGCCGTTTGTGTTGTGCCCATCCAGCTCATGAAATAGGAAATGCTTTCTTGATGCCTGCTCGTATTCAGAGGGTTCCCTTTTTGCCGACCTTTGATACTGGAGGCACCCTCGAGTATCCAAATAAATCCTTTCCAGAGTTTTCTATGTAAGAAGATAATTTATATTCCCTTTGTTGCCTTTTCGATGTGTTACCGCTATCATTCATTTTCCTTTTGCCTCTGTCGTCCATGTTTGAATCCTCCCTTGGTGGATCTCCATCTTTTGCCGCATAAACTTTAGCCTGTCTCCCCTCTCTTTAAGCCTTCCAGTCTTCTTGTCGTAGAAACCTCTCTAGTTCATGGTAAAACTCCCCGAGATCTATCGATGGATCCCACACAAACGATATCTCAAAATCCGAATTATCTACAATCCTTAAGACTATTGCCGTCAAAACTATTGACGGATCGTGTAACAACCCTAGATTTTTGAGTATAATTGTAAATTTGACTTTATTTATTTTGAAATTATTTTAAATTTATTTTTATTACAAAATTACATTTTTTAATATTTTCAAAGTGATGATAAAAATTTTCCAAAGATTATTGAATTTATTTTCAATTTTTAAAGCCTAGTTTCCATTTTTTAGCTATTTTTTAATTTAACTATATTTAACGTTTATTTATTTTTATTCATTCATTATTTTTTGTGTTTTTATATTTATTTATATGCGCTTTTATATGTATTTAAAATTCCAAAAAGAATTAAGAAATATGAAGGGTTTTTGACCGTTAGTGTGCATTGTCTTTTCACATTCATATTTGCCTTTTCACACCAAATAACACATCATTTCATTTGCTGACCTTATCACCATTGTTTGAGCCGACTCCCTCATTTGTTTCTCATGTAAAAAAAGTTTCTCAAACCCCAAAAATTTCGGCCATCTCCTGAGAAGAAAAGTTTGGTAAAAAATTTCATTCTTTTCATTCTTTTTCCTTGTTTTGTTTTGATTTTGCACTTGCTTCAAATATATGTAGTTTGGCCTTCCTCCTCCATCACCGTAGCCACCTCCACTACCGCCACAACCAGCTACCATCCCCTCCATTCCACTGCCCATCCATAGCCGTGGCCACCTTGGTTGAAGATCCAACAAAAATTTAAGCAAACTCCACTTATATATGCTAGCCGTGCTCACCATATTGCTACATCACCTCACACACCATATTGACCGACCCTTGCACCACCACACCAGCCACTTGCTGACTCAACTACCTCTCCCATACATGTACTTGATCCTCTAAACCTGGTCGTGCTTGTGCATGCCTTGGCCAAGACTTGATTGCATAGAAAAATCCACTTTTATTCGTCTTGTGTTGAAAATTCATGCATATATCCTTCTACTCGACCTTTTGAACCCAAAACCTGATCTAAATCCACACCCATAGCCATGCATTCTAAACTATGGCCGAGCATAAGATTGTTGGGAACAAGTGCAAAAGTTTTGGCAATGTGTTGTGTATATATTTCTACCATTGTTTAATAATATTTTGGTTTGAAATTTATGTTGTATATTTGTTTTGTTTGCTATGTGACAAGCAATTAGCTTTGGCTCTCCCACACTCGAATCCTATTCGTGCTTTCGTGCCTTTATGGATCTCTTTTTTGTGTATTTGGTTGTCATCTCCAGCTCGTAGAAGTGAGTAATCCTCACCAAACAAATTTATACTTATATGACTAGTAAACTGATCGCAATTGAATCTGTAAACCCATATCATTATGTTATATCTGCTATGCTATGATCATACGATGTTTACCCTTGTTTATACGCCTGTTATATCATCTGTTACTGTTATATAATGTTATTCTGTTTATTTGTATCAGTTTATCATACTGCAAGTTCCCTGTAGATTAGAATCACTACGGGTTGAAATGATACATCCCCGAACGGACTTTAGAATAGGGAAAAATCGTTATGGGCTGAAATGATAGGCCTGAACAATTTTTATTTATTTCATTTTACTTGGGACCGCGGGTGTGAAATGATAGAACCTGGGTTTTCTTTGTAAATTACGGATTGAAATGATATAATATCAGTATCACTTTACCTAGGTTACAAAATTATATACAGACCCGTGGTAAAAATATATTTTTCTGAAATTTTTAAAAGTATTTTTAAAATGTAAATTTATGATAATTTGAATTAAATTAATTTTAAAATGATTTTATAAAGGGTTAATGATTTTTGAATAAGTTAAATGGTCAAATAATTGAATATTTAAGTTGAATTTTAAATATAACTTAAATTGGAAATTTGTGAATTTTGTTTAAAATTAAATTTTGAGTTAAGTAAATTAAATGAAATAAGTTATATTTGAAAATTTAAACTTAAATGTTAAGTTAAAAAAAATTAATTATAAAGAATTAAAATTGAATGTTTGAAGTTAATAAGTAAATTATTAATAAATTTTGATTTTTGAATGAAATTTTAACTTTATAAAATCATAAATATAAGAGTAATTAAATGATTGTTTTAAAAGTGAAAATGTATGATTTTATAAATTTAAAATGGTTTAAAAAATTTAATTGTTTATGAAATTATATTGAATATTTGGAATTTAATTAACAGTATTTTTGGAATGCTATTATTTCTAATGTAAAGGATATTACAACATTTTGTAAATACTGTAGTTGATAGAAATGAACTAAATGGCTAAACTGAATTAAGGGTTATTATATCACTTTGTAAGTGTTGTAATTTTTGAATTAAACTAAGTTTTATTTGAACTAAAGTAACCCTATTATAGCATTTTTAATGCAGTCTTTTGTTAAATGAACTGTTTAAAACATAACTTTCCGTAGCATTTTCTAAATGCTGCGAAAGTTGAAATTTCATTGTTTTAATAAATTTAAGTAAATAAATGAACTTTGAAAAGATTAAAATTTTGAAAATTTAATATTTAATTATTAAATATAATTACTTAATTTTTTTATGAATTAAATGTAGTAATTCGATTTGAAATATAAACTATTTTAAATGTGAGTTGAAATGGTATGCTAAATTTAAATAAAATGAATATGGTTTTGATAGATATGATATTTTGATTATTTTGAAATGGATTTGAAATGATATTGAATTGTTGAAATGATATTTGATTTTTGATGTATAAATACCATTTTAAAATTATAACCACGGGTTATAATAATGATTGGTTGTTAAAGAGATCGGGATCAGATATGGACATACTCTCTGTCGATACCGAAAACCACTTTAAAAACTATGTACGCAGTGGAGATTCCAGAATGAAGTAGGATGGTAGCGATATTCTTGTGGTACATTACATGGACCCAACTCCCATGAGTTGGCTTAGGGTGGCTAAAACAGGAGCGATCTCGGGCCAAAATGGGTAGCTCCTTTGGTCGGACACGCTTCTTTGATACCATTCTATTACTGTTGTGATTGATTGGGTGCGCCCCTTGATTTTTGGAGTGTTGTTCGGGGTGGGCGTAGTGGCTGCTACGTTACCGCCAGCCCATGTGCGTAATTGGTATATCTACCCTGGAATTTCCTTATGTGTCGTGTCACCTACCATACCGAGCCTTTACTACGAGTTTGTTTTTCTCCCATAGCCCATGGAGTATTCAGGGTAGTCTTCGGATCTGGAGATACGCTGATACTGGATGGACTACTGGGACTATTATGTGTTAAGGGGAATATTAGATCACTCCTTAACGCTATTTTAAAGTAAGTTTATTTTATTGTAGACATTATTATAATAGCGCAATATTACTATATAGTAAATGGTTTAACGGATCCTTAGAGGATGGACGGTCCCAGGCATCCTTTAAGTTACTTGTATCTTTATTATAGTTCACTTGAGTCTGTTTACATTATATAAGTATATATATCTTGACTCGAGTGTTTTGTGTTTTGATTTACGCTCGGGTCAGCTTGAGTATTCACAGCTTTGGATTCTCTTTCTGAAGCTGGTCTTTGCTGGAGATTCTGCCTATCTGTATTTATATTTGTTTCAGTTTCAGCTATTCTAGTGTATCTCATGTATTAGTGAACTTCTTTGTATTTGGGATTTCTATTATGTTGTTTTCAGACTAATGTTATGTATTTGTTTTGAGACTTTGTTATAGTAGCTTCATGAACTACTATGGTATTTTATATTCCGCTACGAGTTATTCGGATTGTTCTGTGTGTGATTCTGTGTTATTTGATTTCATTTGCTCCAAATTTATTTACAATGTGTTATTTTGCATCATTCAAGTCCGACATATGTGTCTGCCATTGCACTTGGAGAGTGAAACATGATAGGGGGTTCTTGCTTCCTGGTTTGGTAGCGAATGGTTGACTCTTACTCCTACATGTCCCCGTGGGGGTTGGTGGTGCAGTCGAGAGGCCGGCCATAAAGGCAGAACACAGGTACCAGTGTATGCTATGGTGGGCGTTACCCCACTGGCGCGGCCCATTTCATTTGGTATCAGAGCATTGGTTTTTGGCAAACCATTGCCTACGGAGCAAAAACTCATTAGAGATAGGGTAGAAATACCCTAGAATGAGTGAAATCAATTTCAGAATCATATCATTGTGAGAGAATATATTTTCAAAGTATAAAATGATTTTTTTAAAATGTTTTCAGAAGATTTTCAAAGATTATTTGACATAAAAAATTTCTTGCTTTAAAAGGATTTTCAAATGTTTTCTAACTTCCTTCCCTTCAGATCAACTTTGTTAGATTTTTCTTTCTTTAGGATATTCATCCAAGTGAATATTTATCTTTTTTATCTTTGGCTTCTCTTTATCTTGTCCTAAATTCATTCTTGATATTTTTCCGGATGAATCGAGGAAACGCCAGAGGTAGGGGTCGTGGTATTGCCCCAGCTCCTCGCCTGTTGTTCCTGTTAGATTCACTGTTCTCATTAAGGAATTCACTAAACTTGGTGGAACCCTATTCACCGCTTCAAACAGCATCATTGAGACTTAGCAGTGGTTGCGGAGTCTAGAGAGGATATTTACTGGTCTCGAGATTATTGATGCCCAGAAGCGTCAGCTAGCAGCTTGGCAGTTTCATGATTCTGCTCTAGATTGGTGGGAGTCCATTACAGCTAACACTGTCGAGGCTGATATTACTTGGGAGAAGTTTAGGTATCTTTTGTGTTATCTTGAATTTTTTCCCTATATTTTTCATTTTCCTTTGAATCCATCTTAAGTGGTTGTTCTATATATATCTTTCCAGGGAGGCTTTGTGGCAAAAATGGATTCCAGAAGACGGGAAATCTCAGCTTTATCGTGAATTTATGGATCATAAGCAGGGTAGCATGTCTTTTGCCGAGTATGAGAGGAAATTCAATGAACTTTCCAAGTTCGGTCCTAGCCTGATTGATACTCCTCTCAAGAAGAATTATAAATTCATTGCTGGTGCTCATCCAGAGTAATATAGTCGCCTCATTTCTCATGTTCATGGCACTTTCACCTAGCTTCTAGATATGGCTATTCCCTATGAGAACCTTACATCTAAAGGTCCTACTGCTTCTGGTGCTCATTCATCTCGGACTTCCTCTGCTAATTCCAAGAAGCGTAAGCCTAATTATCATCAGCACAAGAAGAATTGGCAAAAGCATCCTTGTTTGGGATCTTCATCATCTGCTCCTGCTCAGAGGCAACCAGTTGATCTCTCCTCTATCACTTGCTTTAGATGTGATCAGAAAGGACACTATGCCAATAGCTGTCCTACATTAGCTGGTGCTGCTGTTCCTCCACCTACTCAGTTGGCTAGGCGTGATCTCTGCCATATCTGTCTCCAGCCTGGTCATTTTAGGAAGTATTTCCCTACCCAGCAGAAGGGTACGCCTTCTGGTATATTTGCTGTCACTTCTGCCTCATCTCCAGTTCCTCCACCTGCTCCTACTCCTAGTGATGACCAAGGTACTCTTCAGGGCTCATTCGCTTTATTTCATCATCCGGTTCGTGTGTTGTTTGATACTAGAGCTTCTCAGAGTTTTATTTATGTTGATTTGTGTGATAAGTTTGAGCATCTCCTTTCTCCTGAATATGCTTCTGTTTCATTATGTGTTTCAAATCCTATTGGGGGCCCTGCTAATCTTAATCGGATTTGTAAGCAAGTGAAGCTTCTCCATTTTGATCATCGCTTTAGTGGTGATTTTTATGTTTTGGGCTTTGATGCTTCTGATTTATTGCTTGGTCAGGATTGGTTAGGGAATCATGATGCCCATATCTCGTAAAGCCCGGTCTGTTCACCTTGTTGATGATCAAGGAAATTCCTTGATTATTCAGTGCCGCATGCCTCAGGATTTTGCTGGCAACTTTATTTATTCTCTGGATTCTTCTCCTAGTGATCTTGATTCGACTCCTGTGGTTAGACTATATCCCGATGTATTTGGTGAAGTCACTCCTTTACCTCCGAAGCGGGAAATTGATTTTCGGATTGATCTTATTCTTGGTGCTCGACCTGTTGTTCTTCCTCCTAGAAGAATGGCACCCCGCGAGAAGGTTGAGATGGGAAAGCAAATTGAGGACTTGTCTTCCAAAGGTCTGATTAGGCCTAGTTTTTCTGAATGGGGAGCCAAGGTGGTTTTTGTCACCAAGTTCAATGGTTCTCTTCGAATGTGTGTTGATTATAGGGAGCTGAATAAGCTCACTATGACAAACAGATATCCAATGCCTCGTATCAGTGATATGTTTGATCAGCTTTATGGTGCCACTGTTTTCTCTCAGCTTGATCTTGCCACAGGTTCTCATCAGCTCAGGCTTACTGAGGATAGCATTCCCGAGACTGCTTTCCACACTGAGAATGGTTTCTATGAATGGTTAGTCATGCCTTTCGGTTTGACTGATGCTCCTGCTTTTTTTGTTGATTTGATGAACCATGTTTTTTGTGATGTGCTTAATAAATTTGTTCTAGTCTTTGTTGATGATATCCTTGTATTCTCTAAGACCAAGGAAGAGCATGAGTCGCATTTGAAATCTGTTCTGGAGACTCTCAGAAATCATCAGTTGAAGGCTAAATTTTCTAAATGCCATTTCCGGAAGGATGAAGTCTGATATCTCGGGCATTTGTTTCTAGTAATGGAGTTTCTGTTAATCCAGTCAAGATAGCTGCGATCAATGTAAATCTTTCTTTCTTTCTACTCTTTCCTTTGTCTTTTAAATATTCTATCTTTTCGGTTGTCCTTATTTTCTCCCTATTCTGTTTCAGGATTGGGAAACTCCAAATACTCCATCTGATATTCGTAGTTTTCTGGGCCTTGTCGGTAACTATCGAAGATTCATCGAGAATTTTGCTCGGATTGCTGCACCTCTCACGGATTTGACTCGTAAGAATGCTAAGTTTATCTGGAGTGATCAATGTAAGGTTGCATTCAATGAGTTAAAGAACAAGCTAACTTCCGCACCAGTTCTTACCTTTCTAAACGAAAGTGAGGGATTGACGGTATGAACTGATGCTAGTCGTGAGGGTTTGGGTGTTGTTCTCATGCAAGATGGTAAGGTTATTGCCTATTCCAGACGTCAGTCGAAAACCTACGAGGAAAATTATGATGCTCATGATTTATAGTTGCATGCTATTGTCTTTGCTTTGAAGCTTTAGAAGCATCATCTTCTTGGAACCAAGTTTGAGCTTTTGATCAATCATCAGTCTCTGAGATATATCTTTTCCCAGAAGGATTTGAATCAGAGGCAAGTTCATTGGCTTGAGTTTCTAGCTTCTTACAACCTCGATACTAGCTATACTCCCGGTAAAGCTAATGTTGTGGCCGATGCTTTGAGTCGAAAGAAGGCTTTGTTGTGTCAGCTTGTTGTTTCCTCTTCTCCCCTTATCGATCGTATTATTGCTAAGAAGGATGAGGATGAGATGCTTAGATTGATGAAGGAGAGTGTTCGTAGCAGGAGTGGTGGTGGTAGTGTAGAGGATTTTGAGGATTAGTGGCAGGATTTATGTTCCGAATGTTGATGGTTTGAGGCAGGAGTTGCTTCAGGAGAATCATCGATCCAGGCTTTCTATTAATCATGGTGTGTCGAAGTTGTATCAAGATATGAAGAGGCTTTATTGGTGGAGGGGGATGAAGAGGGATATCTCTATCTTTGTTAGTCGATGTTCGACTTGTCAGCAAGTCAAAGCCGATCACCAGAAGACCCCTGGTTTATTGCAGCCCCTTGAGATTCCCAATTGGAAGTGGGAACATGTTTCCATGGATTTCATCGATGGTTTACCGAGGCCTCGTAGGGGTAATGGGAGTATCTGGGTTATTGTGGATAGACTGACCAAGTCCACTCATTTCATTCCGGTCAAGTCTAATCGTTCTACTTCTAGCTTATCTGAGATCTATATGAGAGAGATCGTTCATCTCCATGGTGTCCCTCTCAGTATTGTTTGTGATCGTGACCCTCTCTTTACCAGGAAGTTTTGGAAAGCTTTTCAGGAATCTTTGGGGACTCATCTGAATCTGAGCACTACTTACCATCCATAGACCGACTGTCAAACGGAGGATCTTGGGAAGATCATCTCCATCTTTTCGAATTCACCTACAATAATAGCTATCAGGTATAATCTTATCTTCTATTTTAACCTTATCTTAATCTTTTTATCTATCTCATCCATCTTTACATTCAGGCCAGTATCAAAATGTCTCTGTTTGCTGCTCTATACGGATGACCTTGTAGATCCCCATCTTGCTAGATTGAATCCGGTAATCGTTTGGTTCTTGGTCCTGATGTGATTTTGGAAGCTTCTCAGAGAGTTGAGGAGATTAAGAAGAGGTTGAGAGCTGCTCAGAATAGGCAGATGAAGTATGCTGATATGCGTAGGTGGAATTTGGAATTTACTGTTGGTGATAAGGTTTTCCTTAAGGTTTCTCCCTTAAGGAATGTCATTCGCTTTGGTCATAGAGGGAAGCTTTCTCCTAGGTTCATTGGTCCTTTCCGTATTGTGGAAAGAGTTGGTTCTTTGGCTTATCGTCTAGATTTGCCCGAGAAGCTTGCTGGAGTGCATGATGTATTCCATGTCTCGCATCTTCGTCGATATCTTCATGATCCATCTCTTATTGTCCAGCCTTCTGCTCTTGATAGTTTGGATATTGAGCCTAATATGACTGTCGAGAGGAAGCCACTTCGTATTGTTGACAGAGGTATGAAGCAGCTCAGAAGGAAACCTGTTAATCTGGTCAAAGTACAGTGGAGTATTAACGATCAAGATTGTACCTAGGAGACGGATGAGATCATTCGTGCTTCGAATCCAGAATTTTCCGTTTCAGGTACTATTTTGTTTTTCTATCTTATTTTTCTTTATTTTTCCTTGCCCGTTCTTTTCAAGGACGAAAAGATTTGAGTGGGGGAGAGTGTAACAACCCTAGATTTTTGAATATAATTTTAAATTTGACTTTATTTATTTTGATATTATTTTAAATTTATTTTTATTGCAAGATTTCATTTTTAAATATTTTTAAAGTGATGATAAAAAATTTCCAAAGTTTATTGAATTTATTTTCAATTTCTAAAGCCTAGTTTCCATTTTTTTAGCTATTTTCTTAATTTAATTATATTTATTTAAAATTTATTTATTTATTTTTATTCATTCATTATTTTTTTGTGTTTTTATTTTTATTTATATGCATTTTTATATGTATTTAAAACTGCAAAAAAAATTAATAAATATGGAGGGTTTTTGACCTTTAGTGTGCATTGTCTTTTCACATTCATATTTGCCTTTTCACACCAAACAACACATCATTTCATTTGCTGACCTTATCACCATTGTTTTAGCCGACTCCCTCATTTGTTTCTCACGTAAAAAAAATTTTCAAACCCTAAAAATTTCGGCCATCTCTTGAGAAGAAAAGTTTGGTAAAAATTTTCATTCTTTTTCACTCTTTTTACTTGTTTTGTTTTGTTTTCACTTGCTTCAACTCTATGTAGTTCGGCCTTCCTCCTCCATCACCATAGCCGCCTCCACCACCACCATAGCCAGCTTCCATCCCCTCCATTCCACTGGCCATCCATAACCGTGGCCACCTTGGTTGAAGATCCACCAAAAATTTAAGCAAACTCCACCTATATATGCTAGCCGAGCTCACCATATTGCTACATCACCTCACACACCATATTGGCCGACGCTTGCACCACCACCACCAACCACTTGCTGACTCAACTACCTCTGCCACACCTGTACTTGATCCTCCAGACCTGACCATGCTTGTGCATACCTTGGCCGAGACTTGATTGCATAGAAAAATCCAATTTTATTTGCCTTGTGTTGAAAATTCATGCATATATCCTTCTACTCCTTTATATTTATGTTATGGCTGACCTTTTGAACCCAAAACCTGATCCAAATCCATACCCATAGCCGTGCATTCTAACCTATGGCCGAGCATAAGATTGTTGGATGCAAGCGCAAAGTTTTGGCATTGTGTTGTGCATATATTTCTAGCATTGTTTAATAATATTTTGGTTTGAAATTTATGTTGTATATTTGTTTTATTTGCTATGTGACAAGGCAATTAGCTTTGGCTCTCCCACACTCGAATCGTAGTCGTGCTTTTGTGCCTTTGTGGATCTCTATTTTGTGTATTTGGTTGTCATCTCCAGCTCGTAGAAGTGAGTAATTCTCACCAGACAAATTTATACTTATATGACAAGTAAACTGATCGCAATTGAATCTATAAACCCATATCATTATGTTATATCTGCTACGCTATGATCATCTGATGTTCACCCTTGTTTCCACACCAGTTATATCATCTGTTACTGTTATATAATGTTATTCTATTTATTTATATCAGTTGATCACACTGCAAGTTCCCTGTAGATTAGAATCACTATGGGTTGAAATGATACATGCCCGAACGGACTTTAGAATAGGAAAAAAATCATTATGGGATGAAATGATAGGCTTGAATGATTTTTAATTATTTCATTTTACTTGGGACTGCAGGTTTAAAATGATAGAACCCGGTTTTCTTTATCAATTACGGATTGAAATGATATAATATCCATATCACTTTAACTAGGTTAGAAAATTATATACAGACCCGTGGTAAAATATATTTTTCTGAAATTTTTAAAAGTATTTTTAAAATGTAAATTTATGATATTTTGAATTAAATTGAATTTAAAATGATCTATAAGGGGTTAATGATTTTTGAATAAGTTAAATGGTTAAATAATTGAATATTTCAGTTGAATTTTGAAATATAACTAAAATTGGAAGTTTGTGAATTTTGTTTAAAAGTGAATTTTAAGTTAAGTAAATTAAATGAAATAAGTTATATTTGAAAATTTAAACTTAAATGTTAAGTTAAAAAAATTAATTATAAAGAATTGAAATTGAATGTTTGAATTTAATAAGTAAATTATTAATAAATTTTGATTTTTGAATGAAAATTATAAAATCATAAATATAAGAGTAATTAAATGATTGTTTTAAAAGTGAAAATGTATGATTTTATAAATAAAAATTAAATAAAATTTAATTGTTTATGAAATTATATTGAATATTTGGAATTTAATTAACAGCATTCTGAAATGCTATTATTTCTAGTGTACAGGATATTGCTATAGTTTATAGAAATGAACCAAATGGCTAAATTGAATTAAGGGCTATTGTAGCACTTTGTAAGTGTTGTAATTGTTGAATTTCACTAAGTTTTATTTGAAACTAAAGTAACCCTATTACAGCATTTTAATGATGTCATTTGTTAAATGAACTGTTTAAAACATAACTTTTCGTAGCATTTTCTAAATGCTGCGAAAGTTGAAATTTCATTGTTTTAAGAAATTTAAGTGAATAAATGAACTTTGAAAAGATTAAAATAATTTAAATTTAATCTTTAATTATTAAATATAATTACTTCATTTTTTTGATGATTTAAATGAAGTAATTTGATTTGAAATATAAACTATTTTAAATGTGAGTTGAAATGGTATTTTAAATTTAAATAAAATGAATATGGTTTTGATAGATATGATATTTTGATTATTTTGAAATGATATTGAATTGTTGAAATGATATTTGATTTTTGAAGTATAAATACTATTTTAAAATTATAACCATGGGTTATAATAATGATTGGTTGTTAAAGAGACTGGGATAGGTTATGAACATACTCTCTGTCGATACTGAAACCCACTTTAACAACTGTGTACGCGGTGGAGATTCCAGAATGAAGTAGAATGGTGGTGACGTTCTTGAGGTACATTACGTGGACCCGACTCCCATGATTTGGCTTAAGGTTGCTAAAACAAGAGCAATCTCGGGCCAAAAGGAGTAGCTCCTCTGGTCAGACATACTTCTTCGATACTATTCTACTACTGTTGTGATCGATTGGGTGCACCCCTTGATTTTGGGAGTGTTGTTCGGGGTGGGCATAGTGGCTGCTACGATACCGCCAGTCCGTATGCGTAATTGGTATATCTACCCTGGAATTGCCTTGTGTGCCGTGTCACCTTCCATACCGAGCCTTTACTACGAGTTCGTTTTTCTTCCGTAGCCCATGGAGTATTTACGGTAGTCTCCTGATCTGGAGATACGCTGATACTAGACGGACTACTGGGACTATTATGTGTTAAGGGGAATATTGGGTCACTCCGCAACTCTATTTTAAAGTAAGTTTATTTTACTGTAGACATTATTATAATAGCGCAACATTACTATATAGTAAATAGTTTAACGGATCCTTAGAGGATGGGCGGTCCCAGGCATCCTTTAAGTTACTTGTATCTTCATTACAGTTCACTTGAGTTGGTTTACATTATATAAGTATATATGTCGTGACTCAAGTGTTTTGTGTTTTGCTTTACGCTCGTGTCAGACTGAGTATTCATAGCTTTGGATTCTCTTTCTGGAGCTGGTCTTTGCTGGAGATTCTGCCTATCTATATTTATATCTATTTCAGTTTCAGCTATTCTAGTTTATCTCATGTATTAGTGAACTTCTATGCATTTGGATTTCTATTATGTTGTTTTCAGACTGATGTTATGTACTGTAACGACCCGTTATTTTGGACTATTCGCATCCGCACATGTCGGACTTGAATAATTCAAAATACCGAATTGTTAATTTAAATTTGGCAAAAACTGAACATATACGGTAAATAAATAATCACAGAATTACAGACACGGAGTAATAAATATGCAGCGGAAGCAAAGATAGTAATTCATGAAGCTACTATGTATATAACAGAGTTAAATAAGTTACAACAGAAGTCTCGAATACAATAGTCAAATACAAGAATCAGAATATATCACTAGAATCAATTGAATATCTAGAAGCTGGATAGATAGCTGGATCTCCAGGCGAATCTCCAACTCCAAAGGTGAGGCTCAAATACTGGTACACTGGGTCTGACCCGAGCGTAAAGCAAACATAAAACACTCGAGTCAGGATTAACATACTTATATCAATAAATCCAACTCAAGTGAAATAATAATTGAAATACAAATAACTCAAAGGATGTTGGAATAACCATCCTCTAAGGATCCGTTAAACTATCTACTATGTAATAGTATACGCTAAATAGATAATGTCTATCAGTAATGTAAAATATCAAAATATTGTAAAGGCGTTACCATTATCCCCCTTAACACATTTTATATAAGTGTCATAGTCTATATAGCACTGTAAACTCCACCGTAAACTAGTGGGATATCAAGGAGTACTCCATAGGTATAACACAAAACAAATTCGTAGTGGTCGCGTATCTAGGATACAAGTACGACAAGGCACATGAGGCAATACCCAAGGTAGTGAAACTACCATTTGCCTGATCCGGACTGGTGAGAACGCATGGCCGCAACGATCGTAACACCGCGAAACAACACTCCAGAAATTCCGAGGGTGCACCAATCAATAACAAGTAATGAGTAGTTTACGAAGAAGTGTGTTCGCTCGAGGTGGCTAACCCCATTTGGCCCGGCACGGCTCCTGTTTTAGTCATTTCCAATTTGACACAAATATCAAGGCTATCCATTATCGTTCTCTTTCTTCAGTCATCACGTACATCATTCCAACCACTTCATTCTGGATCACACTCCGCATATAGTTATTAAAGTGGTTTTCGGTTTAGACAGAGAGTATGTCCATAACCTACTCCGGTCTCTTTATAACTTTCGTAATTATTACACCGATTGATCGTTTAACAAATTTCAAAACCAAATCAAATTCGATTTCAATTTAAATTTGCAACATTTCGTTAGTCTTTCTAAAACAATTTCCATAATTTACGTTCAAACTTCCAAATTACTATTTCAAAATCTTATAATTCAATTTCGATATTTATTTAAACAATACAAATATTGATTCAAGTTCGTATATAAATTTCATTCCGAAATCATTTAAATTAATTTAATTTAATGTACAAATCAATTTAAATTCATTGATCAATTTCATTCAATAGTCATGACGTAAATTTGTCATTCAAAACAATTTATATTAAATTTCCAATTCATTAAATCGGTTACTTAAGTTCAACTTCATTATATCAAAACTTCAAATTGAGTTAACTAGATTCGACAAATCAAATTATTTACATTCAAGTCTTACATTTATTCCAATAAACCGCATTTTATTTCTTGTTAAAGAAATTCAATTTCACTTATTTCTTTACTTAGTTACAAATTTCAAACTCCATTAATAAAGAAACTAAATTTCACATATTCAAGAAGTTCGATTTCACTTATTAACTTACGTATATAATTTCCCCAAACTTAATAAATCAAGAAACCCAATTTCATTTATTAACGAAGTTCAAATTTCACTTATTCAAAAGTTCAATTCCTCTTACCAAAGAATTCAATTTTTATTCAGTTATCAAATAATTCAATCTTATTCAATTATTAAATAATTTCAATCTTAATTATTAATAATTTCAAAACTTAATAACTTCAAAACTTGATTATAAATTCAACCTTAATTATTAAATCTTTTCAAACTTAATTCAATGAATAATTCCAAACTTAATTGTTAAATAATTCATTTCAAAACAACGTTCTTTCATCAGTTATTACATTAACATTTTGTTTCAAATTTCAATATTACATTTTCCTTTTATCAAAATTTACATTCCAATTTTATTTCAAAACCTTATTATTCAAATAAAATCTTTATTTTATTTCAAATCAAATTATTGACCAATCGGGTTTATTTAGTTCTCTATCCTAAGTCAAGTTCGTTTTGGGTATTTATCATTTCAACCTCCATTTCAATTCACAAATCAAACATAGCAAAGGGAACTTGCATTGTGATAACTGGGATGGTGTCAAAGTAAATAAACAAGCAATAACAAACATTAATAACATTCCAATAATTAATTCAAATAATCCCGAAATGATCGTATTAATTCACATTGTTGTTTGTGCGAATTAATATAATTATTTCTAGAATCTACACTATCATTTCATGTAGATTAAAGATTATTACACTAATTATTCTATGCAATTCTACACTTGACATTAATTATTCAATTTCATACTTCATCGATTAATACAACATAAATTCAAATGGTTCAAGGGTAATTATCTATTTTTTTGCGTGTCAAATAATTAAATATTTAAGGGGTCATGTTAAACAAATTTAACTAATCAAATTCAACACATATGTCGATTCAAATTTTTAACTATCTTACATCAAATTCAATTGCATAATATTTATCACTTTATACATTACAATTTAACACCCAATATAAACAACAAACAATCAATCAATTATCTACCAAACTGGATTATCATGGTGTAAATAACAGATAATGGTGTAAGATGTCAAAGGTGAACTGATACATAAATAACAGTGCAATAAAAACAGCAGCATATTTCAATTGTCGTTTCAATTAAAATCAAATTTAATAAATAAAAGAACGTTAATCTGAGTGATTGCTCACCTTTCGAGGATAAAGAGAACAGGAGATGACGTGGATACGAACACAAATACGGACACTGGAATTTAGTTACGAGTCCAAGCATGAATTTCCAAATTAAAGCTAGATGGATACGAACTCGACGGACAAGCTAATAGATCAGAATTGACGAGAACAAGTCAGAATTGGATCGATGAAGATAATGGACATAAATGTACCCATATATATAGCTATATATAACTATTTGTATATAAAAATCATATTTTGGATTTCAAACACATATTAAGTTATATATATATATATATATATATATATATATATATATATATCAAAATCATTGTTTTTAAAATAAACCCATAAAATGAAATTAACATATCTACGTACTGTAGTTAGAAATAAGTACACACATATATTCTTAATAAAATGAAAATATTACAAACAAGTTGTTACAACTCACATATAAAATATGTGATTATCTCATAATATAAAGCTCGGAAAAATAAAATTTTAATACAACAGATTATATATATTTACACATTACTTATAAATAAACTAATATGTGAATAACTCGCAACATATAAAGACAAACTATATATACCTTATGGTATAACAATACACAGTACACGCTATATATATAAATACTGTACACGTTAGATTAAGCTATATACTATCATTCAACAATACCCGTACTTACTGCTTTAAAAGTTAGCATGAATTGACACATCGACATATATATCCCTTTTGAATATCAATCACTTGAATTTAACTTTTAGCAACAGAATGTATAAGTAATATATATATATACATGTGTGTGTGTGTGTGATTTGCATATCATAAACAACACTTAAACGTATATATATATATATAAATACTATAATATTTCAAACAAGACCCTATATTATTTCTAAGATAAAATGTAAAACCGTGAGCAGAATATAAACCGGGATCCAAAACCGATATATATATTGATATATATATATAAGCTAACAAAACAAATACTTAGACTTACTAAATTTACGTAAACGCATATGATATATAAAATATAGGACAGCATAAAAATGTATATACAATATAGCTCTACACTATAAATTTACAGACAAACTGACTATGTACCCAATATATAGATCACTAAACTCATGTACATCAACGGGTAAAATGGCTTTCACAAATTTATAGTATATACTCATATACAATAGCTTACGTAGTAATAACCCAGAGAAAGAAAAAAAAATAGTTTTATAGCTTCATATATTAGTAAACTCATACCCATTTTAAAATCCTATGTGTAAAACTCATGGTCATTGCTTTGGTACATATATATTATAACTTAATACTCATACCAATTTTAAAATAAAAATGTATGTAGAGCTTTAACTATTATAAACTAGTATCTTGAAATCATATGTATACAATGACAAACAGTATATAATATGTTATATACTTTAAATTTCATAACTTTGCAATATACTACCGCTATCTATATGTATGAATGAACCACATTATACAATATATATACACATCTACACAATGCAAAAGTGGAGGCACGACCGAGAAAGGGTGGAGATTTGGGTGCGCCGAACGAGACCAGCTGGATTCAAGCGATAAGGAGGGAGGAACAGGCTGCTAGCTGGCGACGGTGGAAGTGGAGGACGTGATGGCGGTTAGGGTGTTCGGTTGGTTATGGACTTGGTGTAGGCGGTGGTTCCGGTGAGTGTTGCGCATGCTTGTGTGGGCGAGACTCGGTGGAGGGTTGCTGAAGAAATGGGGTTGGTTAAGGTAGAGGTGGGTGGTTGTTCATCAAAGGGAGGAAGGGAAAGATGGGAAACACGGCCATGGTGGTCTGGTGCAAGGTGGGGATGGGCGGAGGAGATGAGAGTGCGTGTTGCGGAAGAAAGTTACTACGGCAACAGGGTAGCTCGGCTGATGGGGTGGTCGTGCTCAACGTTTTGATGTAGAGAGCAAGGTGGTGATGAGGTGTCGGCAAGAAAAATGAAAGAGGGGTGGCCATGATGAAATGTATCAGGAAGAAGATGTACAGAGAGGAAATGTGTATAAAGTTTCTTTTTTTTTACGGATGAACAATGCAAATTACTACGAGATCAATAAATGATACAAAACAGATTATATTGAAGAGTCACAGCTGTTTCTTGGGAGGTTAAAAGTTAATCATCCATTGGAGTTTACACGGTTGTTACCCAAGAGGCAAAAGAATTCAAACGTTCAAACGGTACCGATACAAATGACTATTTCGCAGTTTCCGCGGCGTACCGGACTCCGAAATACAAAAGTGAATATACCATAAAGATCAGCATGACGAGACGATCACAACGGTATACAAATGTTAGCCGTACGATCGAATTATAAAAACTCGAAATTTTTATACTAGCGGAAAATGCATGAAAACACAGAAAAATAAGATCGATGGGGCAAAAGAAGTCCGAATTTTGAAAAACGAAAAATAGCGTTTGCTCAGAAGATGTTTTAGAATTTTCCTATGTAAAAATATTTAGGTTCCGAAAACATTTTATTTTCATCGCATTTTAACTGATTAAATTGAAGTAAATTTACGCACGGAATAAACTTTCATATTTCCGGACGAAAATTTACCGGTTGCTATGTTTAACTGGACGCATTCCAAATATCAAATTTATATTTCAAAATTTTGTCGTTTATATTTTTTTGCACACAAAAAGGGCTAATTAAATTAAATAAAATCATTAAAATATCCAGGTTGTTACATATTTGTTTTGAGATTTTGTTATAGTAGCTTCATGAACTACTATGGTATTTTATATTCTGTTGTGAGTTATTCTGACTGTTCTGTGTCTGTGATTCTGTGTATTTGATTTCATTTGCTCTAAATTTATTTACAATCTATTATTTTTCATGCTTCAAGTCCGACATGTGTGGATTATTGTCGGTTTGAATGGTATGAAATAGCGGGTCGTCACAGATCGGGTCGATCCACCAAAGCCACTACCGCATTGAATCTGGTAAAGAAATCCCTAAGTGATTCTCCCTTCCGCTGTTTCATCGATGTTAAAGTCATCACATTCTGGGGTCTAACGATGTGGACCCAAAATTGCCTCATAAACCTCTTGATCAACTCCATTCATGTGCCAATAGAGTCGCTTTCTAGTTGTCTGAACCATAGCGCTGCTATATCCATAAAATACAATGGAAACATCGCGCCATGACTTCCTCTGATGCCTCCGAATACTTACATGTGCCTCATATACCATGTCAAGTGAACAGTGGAATCCGTTCTGTTAGTCTGTGAGATGATGGTTTTGATGATGACAACCTTAGAATAGATTATAAAATATAAATACTAACATTATAAGTTTAGATATATATATATATATATATATATATATATGTTTATGTAGGTTTTAACCACGCAAGTACCAAGAATGAAGACTGTACAGTATAGAGATTCAAGATATCAAGATTGAAGACTCATGAGCATCAAGATATCAAGAGTTTAAGAATTGAAGTAATTTATTCTTTAATTAGAAATTTTGTTAAAACTCATAAAAAGGCACTAGCATCTTAAAATCCAATTTATTCGTGGAATGGAATCCACTTCGAGCCTGTTAAAGGGATGGAACCCTAAGTAGGATGGAACCTACGAAAAATCTAGTGGAACATTGTTTTGTATCCGCTAACTTTTTATTCAAAATGATTTTTCAAAATTATATCCTGTTTTCAAGATGTTTTCAAAACCTTCCTTTTAAAAGCATCAAAAAACTCTATCCTGATTTTAAATAATTTTAGCCTCAAAGTTATCTTTAATTTCAAAGTCAAAATTACTCCTGATTTTAAACTATCTTTTAAAATAATATATTTAACTTTTAAATATTTATACTTAAGATTTAAATATAAAATTATAGTTAAATTTTATATTTTATTCTCTATATTTACTTATGAATTTTAGCTATAGTCAAGTATATTAGAATTTTTTTAAATAGTTTTAATATAAGATAAAGGTTATTTTCAAAGAAAATCAAATCATTAAAAATTGGTTTAGGATGTCGACATGCCTATGGTGACCATGCCGACATGATGTCAGTTGAGTTCAAAATTTAAATTTCAAAAGAAGTGTCTATTCGCCATAACTCTTCATGAATGACATGGCTGTTGTTCTTCTATAAACAGGGGTTAGTTTCAACGAATTTTATATCAGACTTTCTGGTTTTTCACTCCCTTCTTCTTCCACATTTCTTAATACATACTCTTACCATTACTCTGCCGATATACTCTTACCATTACTCTGTCGAAATCAATATTGAATCATACTCGATTACTTCTAGTTTGATTCTCTATCACTATCTCAACAAGGTTCTCGGTGCTATTCAGAGTTATAGACTTCTTTGTAATCTATTAAGCGAGAAAAGGTGTGATTGTGGCCTTGAAAATCAATCAAGCGAGAAAAGGTATGAATGTTGCCTTGGTAAATCAATTGGATAAACTTGTGGCCCGGAAATCAAGTATCTCTACCTAGTGGATTGAAATTCTGGAGGGTGTACCTCGTAGCCTTGAAATCGAGGGTGTAACTGTACAATTGCTTTTGAAAGGAAATTCGTACTTGTGCTGTGGAACTGGATGTCGGGTAACTTCGAACCTGTATAAATCCGGTGTGTTCTTTTCTTTACTGCTTTTATTTTATTCCTGCATCTGTATTTGTTTCTGTGGTTATCCCTGTATCTGTAGATTGCATACATCTATGTCTAAATTAACATAAACTTAAAAAGATTTAGTAATTCTTTATAAACACTATTCATCCCCCGTTTAGTGTTAATCCTAGCCATAAGATCCGTAATCCACATTCCTTTCAATTGGTATAATTTTCTGAAATATACTATAAATATTTCATATATATATATATATATAAACATTAAAAATAATAAGTATATATATATATATATTTTAAAGAACTTAGGAAAAACAAATTATCGAAATTCACTAGCACATGTCGACATGGTCCCGACCATGATGTCGACATGGCTACCAGAAATTGAATTTCAAAATTTGAATTCAAATGTTTGAATTTCCCTCTACCTTTTCACTTCATTCAATTCTCTGAAAAGCTATCTTTGGACCAGAGAATATGTCCTTTCAGAATCTATTTATTCAATATCTTTTATCATATCTTTTCACTCTCATTTTGAAATTCAAACTCTCTCTTCAAAACTTCAAGCTCTCTACTCTCTACTTTAATGGCTTCTTCAAGCAACCCGTCCACCATGAGAATTTCCAGAAAAATAAAAGAGCAATTATTCAATGATCCGGAGGCAATAAAAGCATACATCAATTATGCTAATTATGCCAAAGTCCATCCCGGAAAGTTACCTAAATTTCAAGATTTCTCTTCTTATGAACTTGATTCTCTTTTTGCAAACAATGGAGTTCTTAGTCTTATTGATGCTTCTCAAAATGATTTTATTTGCTATCAAAATCTTGTCAAAATTTTCAATGCTAATTTAAACGAGGATTTTATCATGGAAATGAGGATGAAATTTGGAGTAGTGTCAAAGGCACTAGAATTGTTTTGAATTGTGATCTTTTGGGTACCATTCTCAATTGCAAGTGTACGGGAATGGATCCTTCTAATTTTAAAATCGATGAAAATGATCGTGAGACATTTCATCACATTTTCGAAGAGAAT
The DNA here is from genome assembly GCA_030765085.1 of Allium cepa. Taxonomy (NCBI): domain Eukaryota; kingdom Viridiplantae; phylum Streptophyta; class Magnoliopsida; order Asparagales; family Amaryllidaceae; genus Allium; species Allium cepa. The sequence goes on along the minus strand of CM060945.1, from coordinate 953,050,209 downwards.
GATAATTTTGAATTCAAAAATCGAAATTTTCGACCAAAGGCAAGGATTGTCAATCTTCTTTTGCAACATACTTTGACCCCAAGATCGGGGAATTTTAACAATCATACTTCAAAAGTTTGCAAAGCTCTTTTTTCTATTTTTGGAAATTATGACATAAATTGGGCGCATGTTATTTTGGATGAACTTCTTCCTAAAAATCTTGAAATGGGTGACCATACTTTATATCATGGAGTTTATCTCACTCGAATTTTTAACTATGTTGGAGTGGATTTCAAAGGCGAAGAATTTGTTTCTAGAAAAGTTCTCAATCATTCCAACATTTCACTTATGAAAATTCCATTTGTTTTTCAACCTTATGAGACCCTTACCGAAAAGGAAGAGCGTTTGGCTCATGAGGAAATGAAAGAAGAGGAAGAGGAAGAAGAAGAAGGTGATGAAATGGAAATTGAAAAAGAAGACGGTGAAACCTCTTTGGAAAGCATTGACTATCCTCCTAATCCATCCACCAAAACCCTTCTCAAAAATCAAAAGACGATTGTTGAGAATCAACAGATTCTTAAACAATCCGTTAGTAATAAGTTGGACAAAATTTCATCCAAGATGAACAAGTTCATTTCCAAAGTCAGCAAAAAAATTGGACTTTCTTCATCATCATCATCATCTAACTAGTTTTATCTTTTCGTATCTTGTTGTATGTGTTTTAGTTTGTTTAATTCAAAAGTTTATGTAGTTTGGTGTGCGTTTAATCATTGTAACAACTTAGTATGCAATGAAATGAAATTTCTTTTCTGTTATCTACCTTATCTTATCCCCAGAATAAATATTAGTATAGTATATAAATATATATACACACACACAATTATTCACAAAATCAAATTAGTCATAATTTTTCACTAACCCATGTCGACATCCCCTCTATGGCCACGTCGACATGTACTGGTCAGAAATGACAATTGATTTTGAATTTGAAATTTGAATAATAACCATATGTCTATTCATTTCAAATGTTCTTCACCTATTTATACATATTTCTTCAAGAATTCTTCACTGAAAATTATTTCCTATCTTCTAATTCTTCATTTCTTTCACAAATTCAACTATGGCTAATCCAATTCACAATTTATCCAAAAATCTTGAAGAAGCTCTTAATTCATTCAAGAGTATTCTCTCGTTCATTCTTCGTAACCAGCGACACTTAGAATTGAGTCAAATGCAGATGATCAAGGAGCAAGAAAGGCATATGCAATACGATGGATGATTTCCTCCCTACACAAGGATGATAACGAAGTACATCCCCTAGTCTCTAGCACCAACGACAATGATAATTGGGATGCTATTAAGGCAGATCCAATCTTTGGAGAAGAAGGATGGGTGGAAGTTCCACGTAACGTTTGAATTTTATTTCGTTTACTTTGTTTGAATTGTTTGTTTGAATTAATTTGATTTGGTTTGGATTGATACTGGGTGTGAATTGATTTGATGGTTGCTACATAAAACATGTATATATATACATTGAAATGTATATAATCCTTGATTAACTATCATGTTCATAAGGATAATTATTTCTTAATCTATCTATTCTTTATTCCATTGTATATTTTATTAATACAGGTACTCTAGTCCAAGAATGAGGGGGAGTTAGTTTTTGTTGATGACAAAGGGGGAGAAATATAAAATAGGTTAGTTAGGCATAAATTAAGGGGGAGTTATAGATTAAAGGGGAGTTATTAGGATAGAAGCAATATTTTATAAACCAAGGTCATCATCATCAAAAAATGGGAAGATTGTTAGTCCGTGAGATGATGGTTTTGATGACAACAACCTTAGAATAGATTATAAAATATAAATACTAACATTATAAGTTTAGATATATATGTATATGCAGGTTTCAACCATGCAGGTACCACGAATGAAGAATGTACAGTATAGAGATTCAAGATATCAAGATTGAAGACTCATGAGTATCAAGAATATCAAGAGTTCAAGAATTGAAGTAATTTATTCTTTAATTAGAAATTTTGTTAAAACTCATAGAAAAGCATTGGCATCTTAAAATCCAATTTATTCGTGAAATGGAATCCACTTCGAGCCTGATAAAGGGATGGAACCCTAAATAGGATGGAACCTTCGAAAAATCTAGTGGAACATTGTTTTGTATCCGCTAACTTTTTATTCAAAATGATTTTTCAAAATTATGTCCGGTTTTCAAAATGTTTTGAAAACCTTCCTTTTAAAAGCATCAAAAACCTCTATCCTGATTTTAAATAATTTTAGCCTCAAAATTATCTTTAATTTCAAAGTCAAAATTACTCCTGATTTTAAACTATCTTTTAAAATAATATATTTAACTTTTAAATATTTATACTTAAGATTTAAATATAAAATTATAGTTAAATTATATATATATATATTATTCTCTATAAACTTATGAATTTTAACTATAGTCAAGTATATTAGAAAAGTTTAAAATAGTTTTAATATTAGATAAATGTTATTTTCAAAGAAAATCAAATCATTAAAAATTGCTTTGGGATGTCGACATGCCTATGGTGACCATGTCGACATGGTCTCAGTTGAGTTCAAAATTTAAATTTCAAAAGAAGAGTCTATTCACCATAACTCTTCATGAATGGACATGGCTATTGTTCTTCTATAAATAGGTGTTAGTTTGAACGAATTTTATATCATATTTTCTGTTCACTCCTTTCTTCTTCCACATTTCTTAATACATACTCTTACCATTACTCTACCGAAATCAATATTGAATCATACTCGATTACTTCTAGTTTGATTCTCTATCACTATCTCAACAAGGTTCTCAGTGCTATTCAGAGTTATAGACTTCTTTGTAATCTATTAAGCGAGAAAAGGTGTGATTGTGGCCTTGATAATCAATCAAGCGAGAAAAGGTGTGATTGTAGCCTTGTAAATCAATTGGGTAAACTTGTGGCCCAGAAATTAAGTATCTCTACCCGGAGGATTGAAATTCTGGAGGGTGTACCTCGTAGCCTTGAAATCGAGGGTGTAATTGTACAAGTGCTTTTGAAAGGAAATCCGTACTCGTGTTGCGAGACTGGATGTAGGGTAACTCCGAACCAGTATAAAATCCGATGTGTTCTTTCCTTTACTGCTTTTACTCTATTTCTGCATCTGTGTTTGTTTCTATGATTATCCATGTATCTATAGATTGCATACATCTGTGTCTAAATTAATATAAACTCAAAAAGATTTAGTAATTCTTTATAAATACAATTCACCCCCGCCCCTCTAGTGTTAATCCTAGCCTTAAGATCCGTAATCCGCATTTCTTTCACATTCTCCCATCATACATCTCCAACGTTGGTAGTTTGAAATCCGATGGATTCCTAGCTTGATTGATCACAGGAACAAAGGGGCTTCTCTTCACATCCTCCAAATCTTTATTCACCGATCCTCCCCTCATGGCTCGTCTGATCATGTTTGCTTATCTGTCGTTGTCATCAAGTGGTAGTCTCTTCCTGGTATCTCTATCCTACCCCCTGAGTCCATAAGGGAATCCTAAAACCTGTCCTTTTTAATGAACATCCATATCTCGATCAACGCAATCTGCACAGCACCGCCTGGTATCCTTTCTAGAATTGAGCCAACATGATTCGAGGGCATGCTTCCTAGTGCATGGGCCGCTCCCGATGGTTTCGCTCTGTCCCGCATCCTGCTTGTTTCGTTTCCTCAGTCCTGATTCTCGGTTACCTCTGTTCTTGCTGCTCCCGCTTCTTGATCCTCATTTCCAGCATTCCTTACAACTCCATTCCCTTGACTTTGCACTCCAGCTTATTGTTAGCGCCAAAATTGGTCACTAACACCCAAATCCAAGTGAAAGTACCAAACAACAATCACAGTTCACGGGTAGGATGTATGTAGAGGATATTTAATATGAAGAATAACAGAAATTAAAATGAAAGCGGTAAAGACACGGAATTTATAGTGGTTCGGCTAACTCTGGCCTACGTCCTCTCCAATAATTTCTTTTTTATTGCTGTAACAATCGATTACAGTTTCAAAGTGATAGGCTAGCCTTAGCCTTAGGGGATAGAAAGTTAGAGAGCAGGAGAGAGAATCAGAATCCATTTTCTGAACCCCCACATGTTGTATTTATAGGAAAATCCTGAGTTGTTGGGCCTTTGCGCGATTCAGGCCCACCGAGTTTGTGGCCGGTCCACATATGCCGAGCCATGTAATGCCGAGCCATCAATGCCGACCCGTTCCATGCCGAACGAAGCGTCTGGAGGAAGAATGCCGAACGAAGTCTGATAGAATAATGTCAGTCGAGGCATTTGAGTGATTCATGCCGAACAAAGTCTGATAGAATAATGTCGGTCGAGGCAATTGAGTGATGCGTGCCGATCGATGCTGGGGTGAGGTGTGCCGAGCGCACTTTAATGCTGAGTTCAAATGCCGAGCGGAAGATGCCGAGTGAAAGAATGCCGGACGTACTTCAATGCCGAGTACAAATGCCGAGTGGAGGATGCCGAGTGAAGGAATGCCGGACGTACTTCAATGCCGAGTACAAATACCGAGTGGAGGATGCCGAGTGAAGGAATGCCGGACGTACTTCAATGCCGAGTACAAATGCCGAGTGGAGGATGCCGAGTGAAGGAATTCCGGGCGTACTTCAATGCCGAATGATTGCCAATGCCGAACCATATTTCCTAGACCCAAACCATAGTTGATTCATCTTTATCCAATCATATTTCCATCTCCTAAGCACGTTGCGTCATCCATCCATCCAGTCGACTGAATCCATCTTACACCAGCCTTGGCGAAAGTGCAACCGATTATGTTAATTCCGCATGTCCATGGCCTGGTAAAAAGGCGGGTTAACACTTGCCCCCCAAAACATGCATTGCTATTAGAAGGTGTGTTTTGAATAGCCTCAAATCTGATATCCAAAGTCCACATCCTTTTTGTAATCATATCATCAAATCCACGACCTCTCCAGGCTTAATCTTGATTTTGTAGACCTCGCCGGGTCGTGTTACCCTGTTCCAGCCTTAACTCTTCCATCACGGGCTTGTATGTTCTCCGGCCTCGACTCTCCGGTCAAAGACTTTGATATTCACCGGCCTCAGCACTCCGGCTAAGGATTTTGATATTCTCCGGCCTCGATTCTCCGATCAAGGACTTTTTATATTCTCCGGCCTCGACTCTCTGGTCAAGAACTTTTTATATTCTCTGGCCTCGACTCTCCGGTCAAGGACCTTTTATATTCTCCGTCCTCGACTCTCCGGTCAAGGACCTTTTTTATTCTCCGGCCTCGACTCTCCGGTCAAGGACTTTTTATATTCTCCGACCTCGACTCTCCGGTCAAGGACTTTTTATATTCTGCCCGAGTCCATTTCTTCGCTCTCCGGCGAAGGGACTCGTAACTTGTGACCATTGCCCCGTCTCTCCAGTCGGGGCAGTAATTATAAAACCTGAACTGTTTATTACATTGATCCAAAACCAAATATAAAACCAGAAATCCGTATCAAAAATCAAACATCCAAACCAGAATGGGAAACCAAGAAAAAACCAACCAAATCGGGAGTTCAATCCAAACTCCAAAACCATACCAAAGAAAAGTAAATGTCCGAAATACGAAAGAGAGAACCAAAGTTTGCAGAAAACTAGAAAGAAAGCAGAATTTCATAGAGTCAAGTAGTACGGTTTTCAGTCATCTCAGAGCACGCCTAGGGACCGTCCTCAATCCCGTACATGTGTAAGTGACCTAGCCGTATTACTTTGAGTTCTATTACTTATTCAAAACCATGAACCTGTTTAGTTGATAGTAAACCGGCGTTGACCAGACCCAATGCCGCCATTGCTAGAGGTAGGTGGTGTTTTTTTTTTATGGATTGGTCCAACATTTCCTGGTGGTATGCCCCCGAGTCTAGATCCATCTGGATTGATGGCTGTTTGCTGATTGGGGGTTGTCCCCTGCCAAGCTATTCCCTCTGCTTGCTGGTTGAGTGCTTCTGATCCAGCTCCACGGATCTGAGCTCCTGCATTTTCTGTTTGTGCAAATTGTCTGAGAAGAGTCTGCATCATCTCCTCTTGTCTTTTCATCATCGCCTCCATTTCCTCTCTAGTGATGTAAATGGATGCTCCACCTGCTCCATCTCCAGAGGAAGCCTCTTGACTTCCCTCCTGATTGCTCCTTTCCATTACTTGCTTCCTTGCTGATGGTCTAGCCATTGCTCTTTTAAATCCAAGTTTCTAACTCCAAAATTCCTGAGTTCAATTCTCAATGAAAGCACCAAAATGTTAGCGCCAAAATTGATCACTAACACCCAAATCCAAGTGAAAGTACCAAACAACAATCACAGTTCATGGGTAGGATGTATGTAGAGGATATTTAATATGAAGAATAACAGAAATTGAAATGAAAGCGGTAAAGACACGGAATTTATAGTGGTTCGGCTAACTCTGGCCTACGTCCACTCCAATAATTTCTTTTTTATTGTTGTAATAATCGATTACAGTTACAAAGTGATAGGCTAGCCTTAGCCTTAGGGGATAGAAAGTTAGAGAGCAGGAGAGAGAATCAGGATCCATTTTCTGAACCCCCACATGTTGTATTTATAGGCAAATCTTGAGTTGTTGGGCCTTTGCGCGATTCAGGCCCACCGAGTTTGTGGCCGGTCCACATATGCCGAGCCATGTAATGCCGAGCCATCAATGTCGACCCATTCCATGTCGAACGAAGCGTCTGGAGGAAGAATGCCGAACGAAGTCTGATAGAATAATGGCGGTCGAGGCATTTGAGTGATGCATGCCGAACAAAGTCTGATAGAATAATGCCGGTCGAGGCATTTGAGTGATGCATGCCGATCGATGCTGGGGTGAGGTGTGCCGAGCGCACTTTATTGCTGAGTTCAAATGCCGAGTGGAAGATGCCGAGTGAAAGAATGTCGGACGTACTTCAATGCCGAGTACAAATGTCGAGTGGAGGATGCCGAGTGGAGGAATGCCGGACGTACTTCAATGCCGAGTACAAATGCCGAGTGGAGGATGCCGAGTGAAGGAATGCCGGACGTACTTCAATGCCGAGTACAAATGCCGAGTGGAGGACGCCGAGTGAAGGAATTCCGGGCGTACTTCAATGTCGAATGATTGCCAATATCGAACCATATTTCCTAGACCCAAACCATAGTTGATTCATCTTTATCCAATCATATTTCCATCTCCTAAGCACGTCGCGCCATCCATCCATCCAGTCGACTGAATCCATCGTACACCAGCCTTGGCGAACGTGCAACCAATTATGTTAATTCCGCATGTCCACAGCCTGGTAAAAAGGCGGGTTAACACTTATCCAACCTATCTGAGTAGGTTTTGCATCATTTCCTCTTGCCTTTTCAGCATCCCTTGCTGCATAGCATCCATCGTCGTCTCAACTTCATCTCTAGTGATGAAAAATGAGGTTTGATTAGCTCTGGAGGAAGCCATCCGACTACCTTCATTATGGCTACTCTCTATTCTCTATCTCCTTGTTGATTTCTTAGCCAATGCTTTCCCAGATCTAAGTTCCTAAGCCTTCGAATCCCAAATCCAAGCTTCCAAATCCCTGAGCGCTAGCTTTCTCAATGAAAGCACCAAATTGTTTGCGCCAAAATTTGTCACAAACCCCAGAACTAGTGAAAGCACCAGTGTTTACACACGAATCCTCAATATCCAAATACAGATCTAAGATTCAGATGATGTAGAGAGTAAAAATGAAGAAGTAACAAAATTAAAACGAAAAAATGTAAAAGAAAACACAAGATTTATAGTAGTTAGGCATTGTAGCCTAGGTTCACTTTGAATAACTTGCTGTTTATTAACGATTCTCAACTGATTTATAACACTACAATCAATAGCATTCAAGTTACAATGGAGTTTCGGTAGAGTAACGGCGTAAGAGCTTCCAAAAGTCCTTTTCTGAAGGCGTAGGAGTAGATCTGGAAATATCCGACCCAAAACTCGGAATACTTTTTCACACCCGCAAAAGGTCCCATAAGATCGATCTAGAGTTGTTTGGGATCGATACCCAATCGATCCATATGGATTTCGTATCGATCAAGAATCACTCCAAACGAGCTAAGATCGATTATACTAAAAGATGATAGTGCAAGGTCCTTACTCTCTAAATTTCATGAAATTTCAATATGTAGTTTATGAGTTATGATCGATCCAAGTTTCAATTTTCTCGTGTTAGCTGGTATTTCGTATCGATATGTGCGTATCGATCCTCTTCGTATCGATACCTTGTGCATCGATCCGATACGTGTCGATAACATGTCGCCAGAGATCCACATTCCATGCTTATAGATCGAGTCCATTAGTTTGACCTCTTCCTTCGCATCCATTCGAGGCCACGCCCCTCATATCGATGCTTTTCCACTGCTTTATGTTATCATTTCATATCCATACCCCGTATCCATGTCTTTCATATCGATCCATGAATTCTCACTGCCTTTCATATCCATCACCCGCTCCTTTTTTGTATCGATTTGATGCCGCTCAGTGAAGCACATGTCTTTGTATCCATCAAGTCTGTATCCATCCTTGTCTTGCTTCCTTCATATCGATCCAAGCTTTGATCGATATGAAGCGTGTCGACGTGCCTTGCCGTGTCCATCCAATCAATGTGCATTGCATCGATATGAAATCCTATCGATTTGAAGTAAATAGCCGAGTCCATTTTGATCGATACAAACAATATCGACACGAACCGGTTATCCGTGAATATTGATCCATTCATAACTTGAGTATATGAATTCCGATTGACCCGAAATTCAAAGTGTAGCCTCACCGAACCTTGTTTATCTTTCCCAATCGATCTCTCCTTAATTGGAGCTTGATCCAATTTTAATGATATCGATCATAGCCGTGTTTTCAAACGATCTCCAATCCTGATATCCATCCTTTTTGGCCAATTTGTTGATATTCTGGCCTTGTCAAAAAGGCGGGGTAACAATATGTAAGGGGTGTTAGGATCACAACATCATTTACACCGATTGATGATAAATGGTAGCTTCTAGCAAAATCTTCTTTTAGAGCTTTTGGGTTGTAATTGCTAGTTGCCTCCCTTAGGTTATTACAAAAGCATACAATTGTTGGATCTTAAGTTTTGATTAGTGACAGGAAATTCAACCGACACAATGATTCATGAATATATGACAAAATAATGAAGACTGGACACAACAATTCAAAGTATGGTTCATATATATGTGTGTGTGTTGTGTGTGCGCGCGCGTGTGTGTGCTGTGTCTCTGTATGTGTGTGTGTTATTTAGAGTCTAAGTCTATTTTTTCTATGTTAAAATCTTTCCTCAAGTTTTTCACTCCTCACATATATACTATAGTATTTCATGGCTTCTTAAACTAATCTCTAAACATTCTTCCAAAACTGAACTTCAGAAAACACTCTTCAGCCGAACAAACTCATGCACTCAGTCGACTGAACCTATGCATAAATTTTTAAAAAAAATACACAGACCAGTCGACAGAGTGCTTGAGTCAGTCGATTGAATCTGTGCACTTTCAAATGCACATGCACATTTTTGAATTCATTCGACTGAAGCTACTAAGGCATTCGACAGAACTGTGTATAACTGTCATATTTTATGAAAAGACACTTCCCTATTCCAAATGGTTTTCTTTCTTGTAGGGAGTTGCGGCCATTGCTATTCTTTCAAATCTTTCACCAGAATATGCAACTCTTTATCTACTATATATATGCATGAATTTCAAAAATTAAATAACTTACTTTCTTGCTCTTACTTGAATTATATTCTCTGAATCTATTGCTCTCTTAAATTCAAATAGCAATTTCTTACAGACATAACTCTATATTTATCAAGCAATCTGAAACCTTCTATTCTTCATATAGACAACTACACACATCTTACTTGAGGAAAATATTACCGGAAGGGCATACTACAATTGGCAAATCCGTGTTATTAAAAGAACACACAAGGTCAAGACAATTTACTTTATAACAATTCCATTTCGGTTGTTCAGGCTATCAAGTCCTGATCGGTTGCTCAAGTGGTCAAGTCTTGTTTAGTTGCTCAGGCGGTGTAAACCTATTTCGTTGGTTTAAGTAAGGGCTGCTAGTTTAAATCCAAAAGGAGTCTGGGACTGGATGTAGAATGAGAAGTTTGAACCAATATAAAAATCTTTGGTGTCATCTTTTACTTGACTATAATCTTATTTTCCACACTAGTTTATAAGTTTTGTTAATATATATTCCATATTACACAATCCTATAGCATAGTCACTTTCATTTGGTATCAGAGCAAGGTGATCTAATAACCGTAACACAGTTATCTGATATTTTAATATGGAAAAGAACACTAGCACATTAACTAACACAAGATTCCTTGAAGTTCAATCTACTACACAACCACCACTATTTAATGGTTAAAATATAACATTAGTATACTAGAATGAGAATTTATATGCAAGATATAGTTATGAAACTTGAAATATTACTAAAGCAGAATATACCATACCTACTACAAAATATTCGCAATGGTCTAACACACAAAAAGTGGATGCTACTGCAAATGCCAAATCCATGAACATGTTATATTGCGCATTAGACAAAAATGAGTTAATAGAGTTAGCATGTGTAAAACAACTTATGAAATTTGGCATACACGTAAAATTACACATGAAGGTAGTAACAAAGTGAAGCAGAGTAAAATTGCAATGCTTAAGAATCAGTTCCAGAATTTCAAAATGAAGCAGGATGAAATAACAAATGAAATGTATTTTATATTTCAAGATATATATCACTCTCTCTTCGGATTAGGAGAAAAATATACTAATTTTGATATTGTTTCGAAAATCCTCAACTCCTTAATGGATGAATAGGAACGAAAGGTTTTAGCAATCGAAGAAGCTAACGACATCAAACCATTAAACTAGAGGAGTTGATAGGAAACCTAATGTCTTATGAAGTTAATCTCCAAGCTAAATGAGTATAGGTGCAAAAATATAGCATTCCAAGCAAAAAAAGGATGAACCGGATTCAGATGAAGAAAATACAGTGTTCATTGCTAAAAATTTCAAAAAGTTTTTGAAACTCAAAAGGAGCAACAAATTTAGAAACAACAAGAACAATTCCAGCAACAAAAACAACATTAATAAACCATCATTTTCTGCTCTAGAATGTTATGAGTGTCACACGAAAGGTCACATCAAGAAAGACTGTCCCGATCGAAAAAGAGACAAATTTAAGCACAGGAAAGACAGATTCAAAAAGAAAGCTTTCTCTGTCACTTGGGATGATTCAGAATCATCTTCATCATCAAACAATGACATAGACAACGATTCTAAACAAGCGAACGTTTATTTTATGGCCATAAATGACGAGATGAGTGATCTAACTTTTGATGATTTATTGGAAATAAAATTTTAATTCCTTGATAACCTAAGAAACATCAATAGAAATTATAAAGAAACCCTTAAAAAATTAAATAGGACTGAAATTGAGGTAGATATGTTAAAAGATGAGAAACAAATTTTGGAAAAAGAAAATTGAAACTACTCAAGAATCTTATTCTAATACGACATCTCAACTCTTTATGTTAAGCCAGGAAATAGAAACTCAGAAAGAAAAGAATGATGCTCTTTTAGTTTAAACTCGTGATCTTAAAACTGATATTAAAATATTGGAATTAGATATTTCTACTCTTAAAACAAAATTATATGATATTACTAAAAATGTCTAATTTTAACAAAGCTAGAAAGAATCTATCAAAAATTATAGAAAATTCTCAAATAGTTTAAAATAAAAGTGGACTAGGGTATAAGCAAGCTTCTAAAGTTATTTAAAAGAAAAAGGATTCTTTATATATTAATTTTAAAAGGAAATAATTTAATTGAAAAATCAATTTCAAAAGTTGCAAATTATTCTAAATCAATTAAGCTTTGAGTTCCTAAAACAAATAGTTCTTTGATTAGAAAAAAATATATAGAATCTTTTATAGAAATTGTCCACAAAAAATAAAAAATTTACTTTTAAAAGGAATTTTGAACCCTCTTGGGTTTGGTTTCCTATGACTTAACTTTTAGGATCCAAATATAAAGGTGGGTACCAATGTTAATTCTATATTTTGCATGTACCACTTAAAAAGAGAGGAAAATGAATATTAGACAATGGTTGCTCGAAGCACATGACAAAAAATAAAGAGATGCTAACAAAAATTTCCTACTCAGATGGAGGTTTTGTCACTTTTGGAGATATTTCAAAAGGTTATATCATCGGAAATGGCGCTGTGAGCAATAATGGTATATCTAATTTACCTCTTATTACAAATGTTTTACTAGTTAAAAGTTTAAAACACAATTTACTTAGCATCAGCCAACTATATGACAAAGGATTCAATAAATCATTTTTTGAAAATAAGTGTAGCATTTCTGATCAAAATATAAATCTTATTTTCGAAGGTTTTAGAGATAAAAATATATATGTATTAAATATGAATATAAATCACAATACTAAAATGTGTTTAATAACCAAAGAAAATAATCCTTGGTTATGGCATAAAAGATTTTGTCATATTGATTTCAAAGCTATAAACAAATTATCTAAAAATGAATTAGTAAAAACTAAAGTTCAATCCATAAACCATAGTGATTATATGTTTGTTATGGAAGATGATTTTTGAAGATATACTTGGATTATCTTTTGAAAAACAAAAGTGATACTTTTGAAAATTTTAAAATCTTTGCTCAAAGAATTCAAAATCTCAAAAATTAAAAAATTAAAAATATTAGTAGTGATCATAGAGGTGAATTCAAAAATGAAGCTTTTGAACATTTTTGTAATAAAAAGGGCATCTACAATTATTTTTATTTTTCTAGAAAACCACAACAAAATGGAGTTGTAGAAAAGAAAATTAAAAATTTACGAGAATGTGCAAGAACTTTATTAAGCGGAAGCACTCTACCAAAACATTTTCGGGCGGAAGCTGTAGCAAATGCCTGTTATGTTCTGCATCGTGTTTCCATCCGACCACTAACAAAACACACTCCATATGAGCTGCTTCGTGAAAGAAAACCAGATATTTCATATAAAGTTTTTGGTTCAAAACTTCTTATTTTAAACACAAAATTTCAGCTTGAAAAATTCGATCCAAAATCCGATGAAGGAATTTTCATTGGATATTCGGAACAAAGTAAGGCTCATCAAATTTTCAATAAAAGACTGAAACAATGGAAGAAACATTTCATGTTTCCTTTGATGAAAATTTTAAGTTTGATAAATTTTTGAGGATAACGAGATAATATCTAAGATGTTCACAAATACGGTTACTCAAAATAATTTTGGAGAAGCTGAAAACAATGTTCATAGTTTTGAAGAAAATGAAAACTTTGTTCAAAACGAAAAGGAATTAAGATCTCCTCCTACGATTTTATGAGATCACCCAGTAGAAAATGGCATAAGAGAAATTGATTCACATGTCAGAACTAGAAATCAACTTAATCAAAAGGGACATGTAGCATTCCTTTCTAATATTGAACCTTAAAATGCCAAAGAAGCCTCTACGGATGACTATTGGATTACAGCTATGCAAGAAGAGCTAATCCAATTCAAACGAAATGAAGTTTAGGAATTAGTTCCTAGAAGGGGTGATCAGACAATCATCGGTTCTAAGTGGGTCTAGGTCACAGTTGGTAAGTTATTATTTTGAAGCATGGTGAGTATTTTATTTGATTTGTCTATGTAATGTACGTGATGATTTGTCTATGTAATTTATGTTACTCTTTGTTGTTTTGAATGCCAGTATGATAATCCATCTTACTTATATGTTCTTATACTCTTAGATTATATATAATATTAGATTGCAAACTCTCTTTTTTGTTGATGACAAAAGGGGAAAATGATATTGTTCTAATATTATTTGCACCATGAATAAAAGCATAGATTCAGGGGGAGAAACTAAAAGATAAGGCTAGCATATATTCAGGGGAAGATATAGAACAACGATGCATGAAGCAATATTGTCGAGATTCATTCATATCGAAAATGGAGTTGTCATATCAAAAAGGGGGAGAATGTTGGATCTTAAGTTTTGATTAATGACGAGAAATTCAACCGACATAGCATGGTTCCTATATACATATGTTGTTTAGAGTCTAAGGTTAGCTTAAACTATGTTAAAATATTTCCTCAAGTTGTTCAATCCTTGCATATATACTATAGTTTTTAATGGCTTTTGAAATTAACCTCTAAACATGCTTTCAAGACTAAACTTCATAAAACACTCGATTCAGTCAACTGAAATCATGCACTCGGTCGAATGAACCTGTGCATAATTTTTTTTTAAATACATAAACCAGTCAACTGAGTGGATGAGTCTGTCAATTGAATGTGTGCACTTTCAAATGCACATGCATGTTTTTGAATTCAGTCGACTGAAGCTACCAAGGCATTCGACTGAACTTTGTATAACTGACATATTTTATGAAAAGACACTTCTCTATTCCGAAAGGTTTTCTTTCTTTAAACTGGAAGGGTGAATATGATCTTAGAAGATTTGTTGAGAGATTTCACCATTAACCTTGGAGGATGGGAGCAATACTTACCTTTAGTCGGATTCGCACATAATTAATAGTCGCCAAGTGATGATTGGCATGACACCCTTTGAAGCTCTATACGGGAGGCCATGCAAATTGCCAAATTGTCAGTGGGAAACCATCAAAAAAAATTCTATTTGGACCAGATTTAATACGTAAAATTTAGAAAAAGGTAGAATTTATTAGGCAGCAAATAAAGGCCGCACAAGATTGTCAGAACTCCTGTGAGGATAAGCGAAGAAAAGAGTTGGAGATTAAGGCAGGGGACATGGTGTTTGTTTAAGTTTCCCCTCTTAGGAAGATTGAGAGATTTGGAAAGTCGGGAAAGTTAAAATTTTCTTATAGTATTTGTTTGATTGGCAATTTAAAAGTTTTAAATTTATTTAAAACTTTGATAAGTTTAAAATTATTTTATTTTAAATTTGAATTTAAATTCAAATTTAAAGGTAATTTCAAAAGTACTTTGTTTTGAATCAAATTGTTTTAAACATAATTAAGTTATGTTTATTTTGAAAATTTGATTAAGATTTATGTTTTATAATTAATTAATAAGGTGATTAAGATTAATTAATAAATCTAATTAATAAATTAAATTTGGAATTAATAATTGATTTATGATTAATCAATTTGGGATTAAGATCATTAATTAAATTATTAATTAATGATAAATGAATATTAATTATGTAATTAAGTTTTTAATTAAGTTTAATTAATTTAATAATTAACTTTAATTAATGAATGATTAAAGATAATTTAATTGGTAATTAATTTAAGTTAATTACCTTATAAAATAATTTGAGAATGGTTAATGAAGGTCATTAACCATGATTATTTAACAATTAATTAATGTAATTAATTTTTATAATTAATTATATTAATTAATTTAATAATAATCAATTGTGAATGATTTGAGTATAATTACTAAAAGTAATTAAAAAATTAATTACTGAATGTAATTAATTTAATTTGGTGAGATTGTTTAATTTAATTAATTAAGTTTAATTAATTATAAACATTTGGGTTTTATAGATAATTACTTTATGTAATTAATGATTTGGAAATTACTTAGTTAAGTAATTGTTTAATAATTACTTGATTGTAATTAAGTGGAGATGTTTAAGTATGAGATAATTTGGATTAATTATTTAATAATTAATTAAGGTATTAATTAAGAAATTAATTTAAGGATAATTAATTTGGTTTAATATAGTAATTAAATTAGTTAATTACTTAAAGTAATTAATTTAAGGAATAATTAAGGATCATTAATTATTTAATTAATGATGTAATTAAATTTGATTAATTATGATTAATTAATCAATAATAAGTAATTAAGGTAATTAATTAATTAAGGTAATTAATTAAGGATTATGATAATTAATTATAGTTAATTAATTAATTGAAGTAATTAAAGGTTAATTACTGTTTAGTAGAGGATAATTAATTTTGTGAAATTAAGTAAGGATAATTACATGAATGTAATTAAGAGTAGTTAATCAAGAGTGATTAATTAGGATGATTTATTTTGAATGATTAATTGATTGTAATCAATTAAATGATTGAGTAAGCAAGATATATTGGTGAAGTAATTAATTTAATTTATTTTAAATTAATTAAAGATAGAGTAATTGATTTGATTCATTTAAAATTAATTAATAACAGAGATAGTTAATTTAATTCATTTTAAATTAATTATATTGTGATGAGTAAATCCTTGCTTATGTATGAATGAATGTTATTGATTGACTTGGATGATTTGTAATCTCAGTAATGAGATAAATAATATTGTGTGGTATGGATGTTTGATTGTATGGTGATGATAACATAGGTTATCTATTGTGATTGTGATATATGGAATATCTATATGATATTGATGATGTGAATTACCTGTTATGTGATAATGTTGATTATCAGTTATGATTTATGAGTTATCTATCTGTGTGTAAATAGATACTGTAATTGAATTGTTTTAAAACCTTTAAAACAACTTGGACCCTAAAAGACACGCTTTGGTTTTCGATGAGACCGGGATCGGGTTTCCATATTTGGATATCCGAAAACCACATCGATTCCAAACGTTAGGTCGTGTATCAAAATGGAGCTTTGTGAAGACTCGAGGTGTAAGGACTATGAGTCAGTATAACTCTGTGGGTGATTCCGTAATGAGTTGACGGAATTAGTTCTTATAGATTCGAGATGGTGAATTAGAGTGCAAGGGTTATTGTCGTTAACTCTGAGGGTGATTCCAAAATGAGTGTAACGAGATAATGCCTTCGGTTTCGTTCGAACCCGGAACGAACTTGTATGGATTGAATGCTTTCAGCACATCGTCAGGTGGACGATGAGCATTCTAAGTGATATGTCCTATAAAGGTAATCGTAGCCTCAAGCCTCATCAACCGGGAATGTCTAAAACAGGGGAGGTGCAGCAAAGCTTCGTGGGTCGCACACACTGGAGAGCAAGATTGATCCCTGTCTAGAAGTCCCTTTATATTCGGCTGTGTGGGTGGTTGCTAGCTACAACCACGGGGTTGTCTTGTTCGGAACTATTCAGTAAGGAATGGGTCCGGCTTTGTGTTGCAGGGGATCGGGAGTGATCCTCGGTACGTTGATCTAGGCCACGTACTGTGACGGGCGGTACCCCAGTAGCCCTTCCATTGATGGAATCCAAAATCCAATAAGTGCATGTACGGTTTTGATTGTGCCCAACTATGTCGGAACGTGAGATGTAAGCATCCCAGCTATTTCTGTATTTTATTTTGAAAACCCTAGACACTATTATAATATCACTGGATTTCCTATCAAATGTTTTGGTTAGCGTAAGGTAAAAACTTTTCCATGTTTATGTGTGGGAAGTCTTACGTGATACCTTTCTTTTCAAAGGTTTTTGAAAGTTAAGCAACTTTAACCTGTTACTCACACCAGACCCATGTCTGAGCCGGAGTTTATTTTTGTTTTTCATAAACTCTTGGGTACTCAAATTTTTATGAGTAGTCAAGGGAATTCAGGTTAGGATTCAGGTTAGCTTTGACGAATTGTGGAGGAGCAATGGAGCAGGAGGCTTCTGCGTGTAGATATATCTAGTATTCCGCTGTGTGTTCTCTGAGTTGTTGTATTGAGTTATATAACTAGACAGGAGTTTATAACTGTCTAGCATGTGTTGTATATCTGTGTACTCTGATATTTGTTGTAAACTATGTAATATTTATGTTATTAATATAATTTATTCGTTCCGCTGTGTAGATTCTGATGTTGTTTCTTTCTTCTCTTCTTTCTTTTCTCTTTTCCATCCCTTTCTTTCTTAAAGATGATGCGATTTTCCGGGAGTGGAAAGTCGGGTCGTCACATTTGGTATCAGAGCATTAGGCTGAGTGAATACTTAAGCTCTGAAGTATGTCTTTCTTTAGCGAGCATTAGGTTGAGTGAATACCTAGGCTCTGTAGTGGTGTCTTTCTTGAGAGAGCATATTTGTAATTTTTAATATATATATATATATATATATATTTCTACCTATCTATTGGGTTACTTGTTCAGGTTTTCCAACATAAGTTATAAAGGTAGATGGGGTAGTGTTGTGTGACACGACTACCATTGGTTGGAGTTTGAATGTTTGAGGTCGGAAGTGTATTAGTTGAGACTGTAGACCTAATACCGTCTCAAGAGAGTTCTGTAGTGATGAAGGATTTCATTAATTTCTGAAGGTAACTTGTTAAGGTTCGGAGTTCATTTCTGAAGTTGATGAGTAGTGTTTGGATCTGTTGGTTTAGCAGAAGCAAGTGATGGTATTTTGATACCACAAGGGAGTAGTAGCTGCGTGACGAGATGTAGTGACTATGGATGTTCCCGAAGATGTTTTCTTTGGAACAAGTTAAGGAAGTGAGTCTGCCTCGGTGTTGTTGCTGTGTTCAGCTTGAGTTTCTGTTTGCTTTGAGGTTCGAGTTTCTCGAAGAGCTTTGTTTTGGAATTCTTTGGCATCTGTGGAAACAATGCAGTTTGGAGTGTTCTCGGTGTTGGCAAGAGATCTTTTGGCTTAGCAGTTTTCTGACATAGAGTTCAGAAGCAGTTAGGTGAACCCGTTTCTTTGATGGGTTGTCTAGTGAAGTGTAAGTTGTTCTGTTTGGTTTAGGGAGAACAGTTTTCCTTGCATTTGGTTTGGGTGGTTCGCAAAAGTGACTTGCGATTGTTTGAGTGTTCTCTTGGGTTATCTGAGTTTTTCTCAATGTCTTCAGAGAAGTAAGAGTTTGGTTTGCATCTGGAGATTGAGCTTTCTTATCGACTGGAATTCCAGGAGTGGTACCGGTGGTTCAACTTTATAGAAGAATGGTTCCAGGAGATTGAGTTGGTGTAGCAGCTCAAAGTTTTGGAAGAACTTCTGAATTTTTATGGATTAGTTGAATCATATCTCTAGGGTGTGTTGTCCAGTTTGTGCTTGTGTTCTTCTTCAGCATTTTCTTCTACTTCAGATCAGAGTTGAGCAGCGGAAGCAGTTTGGAAGTATATCTGCTTTTCTTTTCCCGGACAAGAGAAGTGAGTTGTTGTTCTCTGATGTTGAGAAGTTGAATTTGAGTTCTTGGTTTTAGTCGATCTTGATGAGATCATTTTGTTGAAGTTGATTGGTCTAGTTTGTTTCTAGTAGCATCAGCGTAGGTTGAGCTGATCTGTTAGGCTGTGAGTTTTGTGGATAAGAGTCGAAGGAATTTGGACTTTGAAGTCGGAGATTTAATTTTGGATAAGATTTCTCTGATCATAAGTTGGAGAAGCTAGCTCTATAGCGTTTTGGATCTTTTCTGTGATCTAGGAGATTAAGTGATTGATCTACAGGATTGGATTGCCAGTTTGGATACTGGGATTCGATGAGTTTCACGTATCTCTTAGGGAGTATGTGTATGATCTATCTATGGTTGGGGAACCAGCAGTTCTGGAGTTTTGGTTGTTGAGTCAGACTCGTTTGTAGTCTGATATCTTGTCTAGTGTCATAGATATAGTTGTATAGGAGCTTTGTAGCTTCATAGTATTGTTTGTTTGGATGCTCTGAAGCGAGTATCCTGGTATATATATACCTGGGGAAACTCGATAAAATTTTATCCAGAATTTGTCTGGATAATTAGATTTGTTTGATTGGTTGAATTGGTTGTTTTTGGTTATTAGCATATGTTTGATATATGCTTGTGTTTTAAAAATAAATCTTTAATGAGATTATTAAGTTATCTTTGTTTTAAATTTCGAGTACGAAATTCTTTTAAGGGGGAAGGATTGTAACATCCCAGAATTTTTGACAATATCAATTTAATAATCTGTGGTTAAAACTAAATTGATATTGACTTTCTGATAATAATTATTCAGATAAATTTAATGATCTTCTTCAATAAATATTTAAATTGGTTATTTTATCTTTTAAAAATAATAAATTTGATTTATGTTTACAATATAAATATATGGTTTATATTTTTAATAAATTATCATTTGTTTTAATTTTAATAAGTAAAGCATATTTTCTAGTTTTAGTAATTTGGAAAATTTGTTTTATTTAATATTCAAAGCTTTTCAAAATTTAAATAAATGATTTGGTTTAAATTTAATATTGAATCATGTTTTAAAATTCTAATATTTACATTATAAATTGGAAATTTTGATTTTAAATTAGTATTGAGTTTTTGAAACTTTTTCATAAATAAATACATGATTTTAAAATTGATTTGAAAAATATTTGACTCTTGAATTTAGTTTAAATTTAAATTTAAAAAGTATAAATCTTAAATTTGTTTTAATTTTTATTTGTATAAGTTTATAAACATGATTTGTTTTTGTTTTCATTTATAAATTTATACATATAAACTAACAACTTAAACTAAGCTAATACATGCATTATTTTGTAAATAAATACTAATTACATTTAAAGGAAATACATGTGTTAGATTCATATGCATTTAAATTGACAAGTGTTGTAATAATAGACAAGTGTTAATTTTAGTTTTTATCTTTCTTTTTATTTCATAAATCTGAAATACATTTAGTTGAACTTGCATCTTCATTTCCATATTGCATTTGCATTTTCCTGAACCAAAGAAATTTGCATTTTCTCAAAATTCAGCAAACCTGCATATTAAATTCTTCTTCAAAGTTTAAAATTTGTTTGCAAATTGCAAGTTAAAACCCCTCCTCAAAAATCAATCTGCATACTCCTCCTCTACAAAATCAAATACCCTCTTCAAAATTCTGGGGTCTGCATATTCAAATCCAAAACCCTGTACAAATTTCACTTCTTCAAAATCAAATGAACCTGCATATCTCAAAATCAATAGATGTCTGCAAAATTCAACAATCAAGCTGCATTTATTCACCAATGATCTGCATGCCACCTGAAAGCAGAAGAGCACATCTGCATTTTTAACAAGCCTGCATTTGTTTTCTGGAAAATTCAACACAGGAGCTCTGCATTTGTTTTCTGCATTCATCAAATAAGTGAGTAACATTTAAATTTTTAAACTGTAATTAGGTTGCTTGAGTTAAAGTATGTTTGTGTGTTTGATTGTGATTGTGCATGCATGTTTGATTATGTTCTGCAGAGTATATCCAGATCATCATCTTATTTAAAGGAAATGTTTCAATTGTTCTGATTAAGATAGTAATTGGATTCTAGAATAATCAAAAGAAGTTTGCTTCTCAGAGATTAGAATTCAGATTTATAAAGTAATGTGTTTTTATCTTCTTAAGTTAAGTTTTAAATTTTTAGGTGAGTTAAATACAGGGTATTATCTCTGTAAACACATGCAAACCCATTATATGTTGATCTTGATCTAAAGCAAATCATATTAATTCTTATATCCAGCTTCAGAAATTAAAAAGCATTTACCGAAAAATGTTTTTTTTTTTGAACCAAGTATTAAAATTTTAGAGTATAGTTCCATATACAGTTTGTTCTTGAACAAAAGTATGAATTTGTGCAAATACTTGCAATTTGTGATTAAGTAAATTTAGAATCTTTCTGGGTTATAAAGTAAGGATCATTGATCCTTAGAAAAATCTGAGATGAATTTAAAATTGATTAGAGTAAGTGCAGTTTGGAAATTCTTCAGTTAACCCTATTTTTGAATTGGGTTTGTGCATTGAGATGGTTTGAAGCATAGGATAGATCGAGTGATGTAATAAATGGTGACTGTGTAGTTGAGGGGAGAAGGAGCTAGATGCCGGAAGGGGTGGGTGTCAGATGGTCGGGGAAAGGCGCAATTGGCCGTTGACAGGTTGGGACTAAAACCTAAAATCATGTTTCAGGTTTAGGCTTTTAAAGCTAATTTTGAATTCTTGGATTTTTGTTCGATCTGGAGATGTAGTTAGGGCACTCATGGGTTTTCTGGTAGTTGTTCGATCATCGGTGATGATCGGCAGAGTGATGATCGCCGTTCATATGCACGGCGATGGAAACACTGGTGAACTATGGGTTTGGGAGTGTTTCAGGGGAGATGAGGGGAAAGGGGAAGTTGGCTCGAAGTAAGTTGAGATTAAACTCGAAGTTGGCAAGCTAGAAACCCGAAGTAAAATAAGTGTTTCCTCGGCCAATTGCGCCTTTCCCCGACCATCTGACACCCACCCCTTCCGGCATCTAGCTCCTGCTCCCCTCAACTACACAGTCACCATTTATTACATCATTCGATCCATCCTATGCTTCAAACCATCTCAATGCACAAACCCAATTCAAAAATAGGGTTAACTGAAGAATTTCCAAACTGCACTTACTCTAATCAATTTTAAATTCATCTCAGATTTTTCTGAGGATCAATGATCCTTACTTTATAACCCAGAAAGATTCTAAATTTACTTAAATCACAAATTGCAAGTATTTGCACAAATTCATACTTTTGTTCAAGAACAAACTGTATATGGAACTATACTCTAAAAATTTAATACTTGGTTCAAAAAAAACATTTTCCAGTAAATGCTTTTTAATTTCTGAAGCTGGATATAAGAATTAATATGATTTGCTTTAGATCAAGATCAACATATAATGGGTTTGCATGTGTTTACAGAGATAATACCCTGTATTTAACTCACCTAAAAATTTGAAACTTAACTTAAGAAGATAAAAACACATTACTTTATAAATCTAAATTCTAATCTCTGAGAAGCAAACTTCTTTTGATTATTCTAGAACCCAATTACTATCTTAATCAGATCAATTGAAACATTTCCTTTAAATAAGATGATGATCTGGATATACTCTGCAGAACATAATCAAACATGCATGCACAATCACAATCAAACACACAAACATACTTTAACTCAAGCATCCTAATTACAGTTTAAAAATTTAAATGTTACTCACTTATTTGATGAATGCAGAAAACAAATGCAGAGCTCCTGTGTTGAATTTTCCAGAAAACAAATGCAGGCTTGTTAAAAATGCAGATGTGCTCTTCTGCTTTCAGGTGGCATGCAGATCATTGGTGAATAAATGCAGCTTGATTGTTGAATTTTGCAGACATCTATTGATTTTGAGATATGCAGGTTCATTTGATTTTGAAGAAGTGAAATTTGTACAGGGTTTTGGATTTGAATATGCAAACCCCGGAATTTTGTAGAGGGTATTTGATTTTGTAGAGGAGGAGTATGCAGATTGATTTTTGAGGAGGGGTTTTAACTTGCAATTTGCAAACAAATTTTAAACTTTGAAGAAGAATTTAATATGCAGGTTTGCTGAATTTTGAGAAAATGCAAATTTCTTTGGTTCAGGAAAATGCAAATGCAATATGGAAATGAAGATGCAAGTTCAACTAAATGTATTTCAGATTTATGAAATAAAAAGAAAGATAAAAACTAAAATTAACACTTGTCTATTATTACAACACTTGTCAATTTAAATGCATATGAATCAAACACATGTATTTCCTTTAAATGTAATTAGTATTTATTTACAAAATAATGCATGTATTAGCTTAGTTTAAGTTGTTAGTTTATATGTATAAATTTATAAATGAAAACAAAAACAAATCTTGTTTATAAACTTATACAAATAAAAATTAAAACAAATTTAAGATTTATACTTTTTAAATTTAAATTTAAACTAAATTCAAGAGTCAAATATTTTTCAAATCAATTTTAAAATCATGTATTTATTTATGAAAAAGTTTCAAAAACTCAATACTAATTTAAAATCAAAATTTCCAATTTATAATGTAAATATTAGAATTTTAAAACATGATTCAATATTAAATTTAAACCAAATCATTTATTTAAATTTTGAAAAGCTTTGAAT
Source organism: Allium cepa (assembly GCA_030765085.1). Classification (NCBI taxonomy): domain Eukaryota; kingdom Viridiplantae; phylum Streptophyta; class Magnoliopsida; order Asparagales; family Amaryllidaceae; genus Allium; species Allium cepa. The sequence continues at coordinate 953,026,369 of CM060945.1, read as the reverse complement.
ATTAAATAAAACAAATTTTCCAAATTACTAAAACTAGAAAATATGCTTTACTTATTAAAATTAAAACAAATGATAATTTATTAAAAATATAAACCATATATTTATATTGTAAACATAAATCAAATTTATTATTTTTAAAAGATAAAATAACCAATTTAAATATTTATTGAAGAAGATCATTAAATTTATCTGAATAATTATTATCAGAAAGTCAATATCAATTTAATTTTAACCACAGATTATTAAATTGATATTGTCAAAAATTCCGGGATGTTACAGTTAGAACCAAGATTTGTTTGGCCTTTTCCAATTTTGAAAAGAATAGAAAGATTTGCTTATCGTATGGAGCTACTGGATAAGTTGGTAGAAATCCTTGACGTTTCTTATGTTCCATACTAGGAAATTAGCACAGTCATTGTGGTAGAGATGATCAATTAGGGGACATTAAGATGGATATAATAGAATCCTGTGCCATCACATGCATTGTAAAGCACGAAATTAGAAAGCTCCGCAACAAAGGAATTAAGCTAGTTTAAGTACAATAGGGAGACGACCCGGTGGAAAGCACTTGGAAAACTGAAAATAAGACGATGACTTCTCATCATAAGCATTTCACTGGTAATATTTTCTCTCTAAAATTAGGTTTTGTTACACTGTGGTTGCTAGATTGGATGGTAGGTCATGGTAGCTAGATTGGATGGTAGGTTATGGTTGCCACACTTTTCACTATCACTTTTGCACTCATATAGAAAACATTTTGAATGTTTATAATGCTGCACACATACCTATTTGTAATGATCACACACTCACGGTAGGATTAAGCTCACTTATAGTATGTATGTATACATAATCACATTGTACTTTTGGTTGAGTAAGCGGTTATGTAGATAACTTGGTTGCATAACATGGACGCTTAGTATATGTTACGTTGTCCGTCTCTTAGGGATTTCGGGGACGAAATCCTTTTAAAAGGGGGGAGAAAGTAGCACCCCGCAAAAATTAGTAAGAAATAAATGGAGTAATTAAGTAAGATAAGGCTAAAATGAGAATCTTTTAAAAGTCAGAATTTGACCATAGAAGTTATGTCGTTTGCATTGGTAGCTCAACTGTTAAAATTATGGACGTTTGAAGATTTTAGGTTTAAAATAATTTAAATAAAATTCAAATTCAAACAATTAATTAATTCTTAAATTTGAAATTAAAAAAGTAACAGTAATTAGACTTGGAGTTTACGTAAATGTAAAAATAAATGGTAACATTAAAAACTAATTAAGGTATTAGAAAAATAAATCAAAGGCAGGAAAATAATTATCCTCAAGATAGACCAACCGGACTGACACGTAAGGCCAGTCAACCACTAACGGTCAATCCCTAGGATGGATCGGTTGACTGGTCGTTGTTGGTGGCAATTAGATTTTTGTATATTTGTACGGTCTGGATTTTATTATTTTAAACCGACTAAAATCCAACGGTTCTGGTGGTTTCTAACCGCTATAAATAAGAGCCCAGTTCCCTCACTTGATTCATAAATTATTTTGGGAACTAAGAGAAGCTCTATCGGTCTCTCTCTTCAAAGATTCAGAAAATTCTTTAGGGTTTTAGATAATAAATTTTAGGCATTTATTATTTAATTTCCTATTATATTCTCCTCCAATCCCTAAATTTGTGAATCTAATTCATATACAATTCTCTTGTTGTATATTTCTAAAAGGAGAGATCTGTAATAGATTGAAGCGGTGTAAACAAATCCAAAATGGAAGAGCTAAGCACTTCTTATGAGTGGAAATCTTAGTCTTTCTTATTTTAGTAGTTGTACAATATAATTTGGATTTCATAAATGCCTTTGGGGAATTTTGTTTACGAAAATATCACACTTAAATCCCAAAATTCTCCTAAAGCAAAATGTTAATTCTTAAGTTAGAATCTCAATTATTCTATATCAAATTAATGGAATTGTGTGAATATTATAATTAAATATTATAATTTTAATGTTTTACATTCTATTCCACTTTTTATCTTTTTCTTTAGATCCGACTAAGGGTTTTGAAAAGAATAAATTAGAAAATGATGTGTAAGCTACGTATTCTTCTATTCGTAGTTTACATTGCCTATTTCCATAATTTAAATAGAAATTCACTCTTTCAATTTTATACAAAGAAATTGAATAGAGCGTAAAAGCATTTGAATTATAAGTTTCTATTATTGTCGATTCCCCTAAAAATAAGTTTTGTATGGGTTTTATTTTATATAAACCTATTGATTGAATTGTAGATATTGGATATATAATATATTTTTAGATATGGAATTGGACTTGTATAAATTTGAAGTTTGGACGTTTAAACGTAGTTTAAGGCACAATTTTTGCATGCTTAGAAATATTCTAGGTGCACATGAGCATGCGTGCATGTGCATATATATATTAACGTGATTAATGCATAATTATAACATATTAATTATGTAGTTAATATGCTACTAATGATCATTAAATCCCCCATAGGAAAGAAGTTGATTGCAAAGGCGAAATAAGAGTTTTCGTATAAGGCCTAGATATGAAATGCGATGAGAAGTATGATAATATATTAAGAGAGTGTTGCAAAGTATGACTAAGTTATAGGGATGCGAGGTCGGTTAAAAGTGCATAGAAGTCCACCGAGCTAATCTGGCTACCAACAGTGTAACTTGGGGCTGATGTGAGACATCGCCTATAATGAGTACCCACGAAGGACACAAGATTAGTCCTAAATTCTATAGGGTAAACATGTCCAACTAATCTGGCTACCAGTACCTAAGAATAGTCGGACTAGTGTGAGATATCACGGTTAAGTCACAAGTCATAATACGATGGACCTGCTTTGGGGTTGAAGGTATTAAGTGACTGATTGAAGGCTTGCCTCTTCCCTATGTAGGAAGTATAAAATGGTTAAGGTTCTTAGTCAGGCATGGTGAAGGATATCTCGGCGAGGGTCTGCTTCGGGTTTGAGGTATTAGGTGGCTATTGTGGGGTCTGCCTCTCCTACAAAAAGAAGTATTAAGTGGCTGAAGAGATTCTATGCAATGTCAAGTAGATAGTATTGAAGATAAGTCCGCCTTGTGTTAGGTATTAAATGATGGGGACCAACCTTGAATAAGGTATTAAATGGTCAGAGTCCGCCTAGTTCATATTAAAAAGGTATTAAGTGGCTTGGATGTTATCTCCTACACTGTTAGAACATTATTGTTGATAAATATAGGTTATTGAGTTGAAAGAGTAATGGTTATGGAATTGGACTGAGAAAGCCTTAATGCATATAGTTGGAAGACTTACAATATAGTTAGCATATATAAGATATATTCTCATTTGAATTATACCGCCGAAATACTATTATAGAAAGGCTCGAGATTTTTATTCACCAGACATTGTTGTTCTAACTTCTTCCATTTTACAACAAAGGTTAGAGAGGATGATGTAGATTTTTGGAGACGGTGGCGAAGATGCTAACTTGTGGTAGTATTTACCTATCTATGTTATTTTTATATTTTTTATGTAACCACTGAGACATGATGTATTTTGATATATCGTACCATGAATATTTGTCATTGTTATGTGGGATTATGTTCTTTGTTTCTGACATTTGATTTTTTAAAATAAATGAGTACTACTTTGATATTATATTTTATCATTCCTCGATGAGATACTGAACGTGTAGATAGATTTGGCCTTTTCTAAGGTTCGATGGGCCTTTTCTGAGTCGATAATTTGGCCTGTTTTCCAGGCAGATTGTTACGTGTTCAAATGTTTGTTATGTACTAGGTCTTTGAAAGTCTTTGATATCACCAGCATCATTGGGATTCAAGATTACCACCAACGGGTAGAATTCGAAGGTTTCGAGAGGGGCACTTATAGTAATGAAGGGTATAGAGGTCCACAATCTTTATTTGCTGAAGGCTGCCATTATTCTAGGAGAATCATGTGTTAGAGTTGATTCCGCTAAAAGTTTAGATGCTACTAAGCTTTGCACTTACGATTAGGTCATACTTTGGAGAAGAACTTAGAATTACTTTGTAGGAAGAATAAGATCAGTGGAGAAAGCTTCAATAAATTGGATTTCTCCAAAGGAGTGTCTTTTGAGCAAGCAAACCAAAGTATCATTTGATGCTGGCAAGCATACTTTTAAGAGGGTAGTTGGATATGTGCGTTTAGATGTTTGGGGACCAATTTCTACAGCTTCCATTGGGGGAACTCACTACTTTTTATCTTTTATTGACAACCACTCGTGCAAGGTTTAGGTGTACGTAATATAGGCTAAGTTCGAAGTGTTCAAAAAGTTTACGGAATGGTTAGTTCTCGTCCAAAAAAATAGCAAGAAACTAAAGATTTTGCAACCAACAATGGCAGGGAATATGTCTTGAAGAAGTTCCTTGGATACTGCAAATAGCATGGTATTAGAAGATATTTTACTTAACCCAATGATCCACAATCCAATGGGGTTGCTAAGAGGATAAATATAACTCTACTAAAGAAGACTCGTGGCATTATATTGACTACAGACTTATCTAAAGGCTTTTGGACTGAAGCTATATTGACTGTGGCTCACATCATTAACCGGACTTGGTGTTCAATCAATGGTGGGAAGATTCCAAAAGATCTAAGGAGAGGGAAATCTACTATACTCATTTACTTTCGTATTTTTTGTTGCCCTATTTACGTGTATAAACAGGATTTGATGAGTTGAAGTCGAGAGCTACCAAGTGTGTTTTGCTAGGTTATACAAATGGCATAAAGAGATATTGTATTTGGAATCCAACAACAAATAAGGTGATACACTCCAGACATGATACCTTTGATGAGTCGGCCATGTTCAAACCGTTGGAGGAGACATCAGATAGCTCATGTTTGGAAGGAGACAAGCCTAAGAATATGGAGATTGTTCCCACATTTCAACCAAAAAGTGGAGTTCATATTATTAATGACAAAGAAAATGCAGTCGAAAAACCATCATATAATAGTCCACATATTTCCTCTAACAATATTTAGTTCAAGGTGGAGCTAAAAGAGTGGTAGGCGATGCTGGAGCCGACCGTGCTAGTAAGCAAACTAGGAAGGTACCTAATAGATATGGAGATTTGCAATTTGCAAACTTCATCCTCGGTGATAGGTGCGATTATGCTTTGCATTTGGTTCACAAGGAGCCATTTGACTTGAAGATGATTTGAAGTAGTAGATAGTTTTAATTGGATTTTCTCTATGAAGGAGGAAATGCAGTCGTGTAGAAGAACAAGACATGGGATTTGGTGACAGTATCTTAGGGAAATAGAGCCATAGGTTGTAGATGGATATTCAAGGTAAAACTACCATAGAAGGCATAAGACTAGGTTGGTAGCAAAATGGTTTTCATAGAGAAATGGGAAAGACAACCATGAAATCTTTGCTCAGGTTGTGCAGCATACATCTATTAGGATTTTGTTAGCTATTGTTGCTACTTATGGTATGGAGTTGGAGTTTCTAGATATGAAACCTCTTTTCTATATGAAGACTTGGAAGAGACTATCTACATGAAATAGCCAGATGGGTTTGTGGTGGATGGTAAGTCAAGTTGGGTATGTAAATTGAAGAACTCGATGTATGCTCTGAAGTAGTCTCCGAAGCAATGGTACAATAGGTTCGAATCTTTTATGTTGAGAATTGGCTTTGATAGTAGCATAAAAGACACTTGTGCTTATTATAAACACTTGGAAAGCGGTGATTAGGTGTACTTACTCTTTTACATGGATGATATGCTTTTTGCTTCCAAGGATAGAGAAGAAATCAATTGACTGAAGATATGTTTGAAAGCGAAATTCGAAATGAAGGAGCTTGGAGAAATAGAGATGTTTTAGGCGTGGAAATCTTCAAAGATAGAAAGCTAGGACTTTTAAGACTAAGTCAAAAGGAGTACATATGGAATGTGCTTGTCCACTTTAGCATGGGTATTGCAAAGGCTATTTCGGCATTCATGCCTTTGTAAAGCATTTGGAAAAAGGATTTCCCATTTCAGTTGAAGACAAGACTTAGATGGAGAGGGTGCCTAGTGCAAGTGCAAGTGCAAGTGAAAGTGCAAACAGAGAAGAATCATTGGGTATCTGTTAAAGTTATTTTGAGATACTTGAAGGGAACACTAGATCATGGGCTTATTTTTGAAACTTGAAAGAATTTCAACTTGGTTGGTTACTACGATTCGGACTATGCGGGAGATAAAGACAGAAGGAAATCAAACTTAGGCTACGTGTTTACTCTTGAAGGTATAGTTATTAGTTGGAAAGCGAAGTTGTAGTCTGTGGTTATATTATCTGCTATAGAAGCAAAGTTGATAGCTACTGTTGAAGCGCCTAAGGAGGTACTTTACTTGAAGCGCCTATTGTGTGATCTAGACTTTGCGAATAGTGATATGTGGTGAATTGTGATGGTCAGAATGTAATTCATTCGGCTGAAAGTTTAACATTCAGTTCGAGAACAAAGCACATAGAAGTCAAAGTGTCATTCCTTGTGTCCATGAATGAAGAAAGGGTGATTCGTCTTTAAAAGATCAACACGAAGGACAATGCAGTGGCTATATTTACTAAGGAGTCACTAGTTGCTAAGTTCGAGTATTGTTGGAACTTGATTCGCTTATTAAAATGTTAGTGCCACATGGTGGCAAAAGGAGGATGGATGGAGTAACTTTGTTGAAACTAAAGGAAGATGTAGTATTCTTCTTCTTAGAGAGATAAAACATATAATATACTTCTTGTTAGAAGATTATATTGACTCTACCTTTGTTTTGAGTACTTTTAATACTTTGTTGGCAGAGGTGGCCTTACCGTAACTTTTTGACAAAGCGTGTTCACTACAAGGGAAACAGTATTTTACGATGGCTAAAACCATCGACGACCGTCGGAAGCCGTCGGAAAAAGCCATCGGAAAATAAGGCGTCGGGGAGCAGTGTTTCCGACGACTTCCGACAGAGCTTGCAGAATGTTTTTCCGACGGCCTCCGACGGATTCCGACATTTGTCGGAAGCCATCGGAAACCGTCAAAAAAATGGCCTATAGGCTGTTGGAAGCCATCGAAAAACTTTCACCTGAAAACTTTCGGAAGCCGTCGGAAATCTGCTGTATTTATTTTATTCCTACTGCAATATAGTCGTCCATCTACATTTCCCATCCAAACACTATTACACCAATATTGTAAAATCCGGTATACAATATTCCAACTAAATATCAAAACCCAAACTACACAAAATTCATCAAACACACAAAAACATCAAATTACATCAAAATAAAATACGTAATATACATAACCATTACAACATTCACAACAACCCCAACAAAAAGTGTTCTACCATGTCATACATACACAACATAACACAAAATCATCAACATCAACATCATCATACAACCACATAAATAAGTGTATCAAACATAATCGTACAAAAATCAACAACTACCTCCACCGTCTACCAAATCATACAAAACTAAAAAAAACATGCCTAAAATAGCAAGCAATCAATCAATCTCCTCCAGATCCGGAGCCAGCCGAGGAAGGAAAGCGGTCACCGTACTGCTGTATGTACTCTAGCAACTGTGTGGTCTGTATGGCATACTGGCGGTTCTGCTCCTCCAACTGGGATGCTCTAGCTTGCAAATATTCGATATCTGCTAGATCGCTCTGAGCTCTATTCCGCCGACCTCGTCTCTAATTGCTGGCCTGCAATAAATATTTAATTTAGCTGTGTGATCTCTGTAAGTGTATGTGCATATCTCTGTAAGCTAGTAAGTAACATAACGTTCATATCTTTTGCCTTCTTGTGCTTTACTGGTGTGATAAAGTCATTTAGTTGGTTTGAATCCAAATTCAATATGGAGGATTTTTCAAGGTTCAAATATTTTTAATAATGGAAATATGAATAAAATTCAAGTTTATTGTTTTGAAAAGGTCCAAATAGCATATTTAAAGTATTTTAAGATAAAATTATATATTCCAACATAGAATTATGACTTAAATATTAAATTAGCAGTAAAATAAATTATTTACCACTTGATTTCCAAATCCATATCATCTGACATGCTCTGCTGGATCCATAACGGACTCAAAAATAGCATCCTCCCCATCAGTCGTCAACTGATCTCGACCCGTATCAGCAAGGAGTTTCTGGCACTGCTCCATAAACTTTTCCAGCATTAACAAATTAATAACATCATGTCTTATTTCATTATAGTTTAACAAGCAGAACAATTACTAATACTGCATAAAATGAAATATGCTCACATGGCTATTGCTGGATTTATCGCCGTGCCATGTATACGAAAAAGTCCCGTTCGGATTTACATGCTCGACAGCATGCGTACGAGTGGACACGTCCATATAGCCCACGGGACCATGGGCCTCAGCTTCCTGAAGTTGATTTTTTACATACAATTATTATATATTTAAAATTATATAGCATAAACTATTTACAATTATCATTCAGTAAATGTACCAACTCCTGCCAATACTGCTGAAATGACTTCGACCCTCCGCAATGAGTGACGGGATTTTTATTTCTGTTTGCAGAGTTTCTATCCGACTCTGTCTGCACATTCAAAATTTGATACATTATTTGTCGATCATGTCAAATTAATAATTCAAAAAAGTTTAGCATACTTACCTTCACCTCGTCGGTTTTCCAGTATCCCAACCATGCTTGCCATACGCTCTCCCCCATCCACCGTGGTTTTTTACCAGATTTCTTAATTTCAGATATCGAGTCCCTATAGTTCTTGCGCATCTTCTTCATGCAGTATCCTCGTGCCAGCAGCATATCGTCTGTCTAGATGTCTATCTCAGCCTGTGTTTCACGATAAAAAGCAAAAAAAAAATTACATTGTAAATGATAAACATTGAGAAAAACGACAAAAACGAACTAAAAATGGAAAACAAAAAAATATACATACTAGGACATCCTGCCATATACACTCTACGATATGAGGCGGGATGTTATCCCACTTCGGCCAACAAGCACTCATCCTACTACGATAAGAAGCTTTAGAGATATCCAGCACAACCTTCGAGAGAAGTAGGTCGAACCCCCTGTTTTTAAATACGATGCAGATAAGTACGTACGTATATAATGAAAAAAATAAGATGCTGAATAAAGTTTAATTCTTACCCCTCTACTCTAGGGACTAACGAAACTACTGGACGCTGTAACTCTTGCGATGGGCCACTGTCATCGCCTCCTAATAATCGGGAAGAGCTCCTACCTCTATATGACATTATGATAAACCTATGACATATATACACATCATCATATAAGAGAATAATAACATTATAATGAAATATGTTTCATATGTAAATGACATCAATGGTATAAATTGTTTAATTAATGACTGAAATGGAAATAGAAACGGATGTGTATTATACCTGATTCATAATAGGTGGATTGTTCCGACGATAAGCAGATTTCATTGCATTTTTAATAAAAATTGCTAAATAAATGACAAATGGAAATGACATAAAACATGTAAATAATGGTAAACAGATTTGGTTTCATAGTCACATCAATTTTATAATACATTAAGAATTCAACATAGTTACATCAATTGCAAAAAAATCAGATTCAGATTTATATCAGTTATCATCATCTTCTGATTCAGATTCGGTCTCGTTTTCTACGATATTTTCCTCTGCCCTGTCAAACGCTTCTACCAAAACATTTGATTCATTGATTAAAGGAACAAAATCTGTATCATCGTTTGTAATTATTATTTCGTTATTTTGCTCAAGATCTGCCTAATAAGCTTGTTCGTCATGAATATTATTCCTATCGAATGTAAATCTGGCCTTTGTTTTAAAAGCTGCGGACCAATCTACTTTAACTCTATTTAGAGACAGATAAGGAGCATAATAAACTTGAAATGCTTATTTGGCTTGTACAAAAGGATCATACTTGTGATAGTGCGATGTATGCTTTATTTCGATAAGATTATAATCCTTGTGCACATTAATTACAGAACCTGAAACATTGCTAAACCAACTGCATCTAAATAGAAACACCTCCTCCGCGGGTCGTGAGAAATATGTCGGTTACAAAATTTGTGTTAGAATGGCATAAAAATTATTTAAGTGATTTTCTGTGTTGTCACTACCTTTAACAAATACACCAGTATTATTTGTTAACTTTTCTGCACCGTATTCTTTGGTGTTAAATTTATATCCATTGACGAAATATATTGGATATGTCTTGACCACTCTTTTTGGTCCCATTGCAAGATCTTTCAACCCTTCGTCATCAATACAATTTCCCGGCTCATAAACGTAATTTGAAAACCAACCGAAAAATTCTTTACTGAGATCTCCGTTCGCGTGTTCACGTTCATAAACACTGTTTATATAAACAAATTATTACATTAGGCTATACACGCGTAGGCATTATAGAAAAGAATAAAATACAAATTATTATTTCAGATTACCTAACAAATGGTGCAACCTCGGCAGAATTTAAAAGAATATAAGTGTGTGTTATATGAAGATCTCTATCGTCTGGCCGTATTTCTACAAATTTTCCAGAAGGTCGACCATGTTGTCTAAAAATAGATAACATTGCTTGAGAGGACTCTTGTTCTTCGCCTTCGTCATTACGAGGAACACTTTCAAATGAAATATTCACATGATCACTGAAATAGCGAGAGAAAAAGAACGAAGCTTCTTCTTCGATGTAAAATTTACATATCGAACCTTCAACTCGTGCTTTTTGCCTCACTTTTTTCTTCAGAAGATTCAAATATCTATGCAAAATTAATATATATTAACTTCATCTTACAAATGCAATTAAATTACGTGATAACATATTACATACCTCTCAAATGGATACATCCATCCATATTGGACAGGACCTCAAAGTCATGCTTCGGATGGGAGATGAACAGGTAAATGTTCTATTACATTAAAAAAACCTGGCAAAAATATTTTCTCTAATTTGCAAAGCAATGTAGGAATATCCACTTCAAGTTTACGTAAACTTTGCAATTTTAACATAGTCGAACAAAGCTCTTTGTAAAACATACTAAGCTCCGTTACAACCTTCCAAACTTCCAACGGTAGTAGTTCTTTGAACATAACGGGAAATAAATTTTCCATCATTATGTGACAATCGTGACTTTTCATTCCGCTCAATCTACCATTTTTAAAGTAAACACATCTACGAAGATTTGATGATATCCCATCAGGAAATCGTAACCCTTCTGCCCATTTTAACATAGCTTTAACTTGATTATTATCTAATTCGTATCATGCTTTGGGTTTTTTACTGTCATTTGGTTTCATATGAAGCTCGGGATGTTTGCATAATTATTTTATATCACGTATTGATTTCAAATCATCCTTCGTCTTCCCTTTCACATTCAAAATTGTGTTAAAAACATTATCAAATACATTTTTCTCACTGTGCTAACATCTATATTATGACGAAGCAGAAGATGTTTCCAATACGGAAATCCCAAAAATAGTTTGTTTGCACCAGGTATGAACAACTGATTTGCCTTCAATTTTTGATTGCTCTCCAGTCTCATATATTTTTGGATAGTCCCTAACAAGTTCATATATGTCTTCGCTTGACCATATCGTTGGTGGTTGTCTGGTTTCTACTCTATTAGATAAAAAGTTTTCTTATCTCCTCTGAAGGGATGATTTACATGGAGAAAATATCGATGACGGTCAAACCATGAAATTTTCTTACCATGAGGTAAAGAAAACGCTTGTGTTTCATCCATACAATATGGACATGCTAGACGACCGGCAGTACTCCATCCTGAAAGCATTGCATGGGCAGGAAAATCACTTATAGTCCATAACAAAGAAGCAAACATATGAAAAAATTTCTTCTTGGGCACATCGTATGTTTCTACTCCTTCGTTCCACAGTATTTTTAACTTCTCAATCAACGGTTGTAAATATACATCGATTCCTTGTGTCGGATCGTCGGGGCCAGGAACGACAACAGTAAGAAACATATATTGCGTTTTCATACACATCCATGGAGGTAAATTATACGGTATGACGATAATGGGCCAGGATGAATATTTAGAACCAAATTGAGAAAATGGAGAAAAACTGTCCATACATAATCCTAGTCTAACATTTCGACTCTCCGCTGCAAAATTTGGATGCGTCTTATCGAAATGCTTCCATGCTTCTCCATCGGTCGGATGTATCAACGTACCCTCTTACTCCGTTCTCACACTATGCCATCTCATATTAGATGCAGTTACCGAAGATGCATATAATTTTTGAAGCCTTGGAGTTATGGGTAAGTAATGTATACGCTTGTACGGAACTTCCTTCCCCTTCATTTTTTTTGGTTTGTATCTCTCTTGGTTACAAATTTTATAATTTCTAAGGTTTGCGTCTTCTTTTCAAAACAACATGCAGCCTTTTAAACATGTATCTATTTTCTGATAAGGTAAACCAAAAGCGGACATAAGTTTTTTAACTTCATAGTGATTTTCACAGATTAGATTATCGGGGTGCATATGTCTTTTTGCAGCCTATACAACAGCCGTAAACCCAGCTTCAGTGATGTTGTATTTTGACTTCATCGCAATGTATTCTGCGATTACTGACAGCTGAGTGCCGCTTTTACGACCATCCCAAATAGGTTTCTTAGTAGCATCTAGTAAATCATATTTTTTTGCTTCAATATTTGGTTCTTCAACATTTCCATCATCATCGTCAACTTCAACCATAGGAAACATTAATCATGCTGCATCTTCGACCAAATTATCTATACGGGTCGTCGTAACTATTTTGTTAACGACGCTTTCAGACTCTAAATAAGTATTTACTACAACTTCTCCATGCTGATTCCAAACATAATACTCGGGTACGAAATCGTTTTGACACAAATGAACTTTCACAATATCTGATAACAAATACTTCAAATGTCTACACCTACTACACAGACAACGAATTTCCGGATCGTTTCCGTTATTACATAAAGCGAATTCAACAAATACGTTTATACCATTATAAAAATCTTCTTTTATTGAGCCCCTCGGTCCTTTTCTTTGGTACATCCATCTCCTTCGATCAACAAAATAATCAATCGGTTTTCCTATTTGAGAAAATGAGAAGTTCAAAATTTTATATTTATTTTCAAGAATACAAATTCGAAAAAGATTATTTTCATGATCGTATAATATTTGAATTTAAAGAGCTACTTCACAAATTTAAAAATATTTCCAAATAGGGCACATTTTATTTTTTAACGTATTGATACAAAAAATTGTACAATTTTTTTTCCATGGTCAGGCATCTTACTTCCCATTACAAACACAGTAAGTATTTATATTTCGTATATTACTTCGTCTCAAACGATTCAACAAAATTTCGGCAGCATTTCCCTTTTATTCCCTGCATTGTACACAATGCGTGTACGCAGTAAACAAAAAAAAAGTTAGGCCGAAATTTTATGAACCGTTTGAGACGAAGTAGTATACAAAATGTATATGCTTACTGTGTTCATAACTTGTCCAATACAGTAACAAATCCAACAAACATTATAACAGATGAATATAAATGGTCGTTTTTTTGGAAAAAACGACTATTCATACAACGATCATGTACAACACTCGTCGTACGGGGCCAAAAACTCTCTAAGGGACATTTGCCAATTAGATGTGCGCATTTTACGAAAAAATACAGTTGTACTAACTGTTCACATTTACAAAAATATATTTTAATTTAACATAATTATTCGACGTATTACATCAACTTAAGGCTCGTTCGACGTATTTTTTGTTGTTGCATAAATCAATACGTACACAATATAATATTCCTAGCTCGTGCATTCATTTTATCTTATTCCAACTAACACAATACAATGATAGCAGCTCTGCACAGATATACAATCGTAGAATCAAGGCATACACAACGATTTACATATACACGAACAACCACAAATTATACATGTTTTTCACAATTTCACGATAAAAGATGAAATAGGAATACCATGAAATGATAGAAACTATTATAACACTATTGGAAACAATTTCAATCACTAATTAGCCCTAATTTAACAACTTATGCAAATCTGGATTTAGGGTAAAATTAGATTTTTGGCAAAAATAAGAGATTATACCTGAGCTAGAGAGCAATAGTGTGACGCCCCGCTCCTAGACCCACTCTAGCAAAGAGTATTATGGGGTAATACCGTCTGCTAGAGCGGAGAATGGAGTATAATGGAAGCGACCATGTGTAATCAAGCTATAACTATCTACTGAACACGTCGAAATGTGGTATCTATTTTTTTCTCTCGAGTGGTTCGACATATCCAATAAATATTTATAACGAAATTACAATGGATAAAGATCTATCAGAACAAACATAATAACTAAATGATAAAATCATCACAGAACAGAATAACATAACAGACACAGAGTCTCAGAACAATACATAGTCAATACAGATCCAAATATATCATAAGTGGGTACAAGCCTCTGCTCACACATGTGAGTCAAAAATATGTACAGATAAGTCTGAATAACAAAGTAGCATAAAGCGTACAATAAGAAAGCTATCTAACAGCATAGCAGATAAGTCCTGAGCGGAAGCACAAAGCAAGCTAAGTCCAGAGACCTAACCTGAAACACCTCAGTCTGACCCGAGCATAAAACACTCGGGTCAGGCTAGCTAAATAATCAGTTAGATAAACTGAGATATAATAATGCGGTAACATAGAGGATAAGGTACTTCTCCATAGAGAAGAGCGATGTAAACCACATAATATAATAGACGATCACATAATCATCAACCAATAATAAACTCTCCAAAGAGATAATCAACACTCAAGTGTTGAGTAAACAATAATGCCTCAAATCATCGGCGTAACAAAAGCTATAAATAGTTGCCCATAAGTGATAACACATAATATGGAATCTAACCATAAATCAATGCCAAAGCAAAGATATATCGCCAAAGGCAAAAGGGAACATACCCCAAAATACAATACAACATAGTACAACACATATCACTTGAGCGGTGACGAAGGATCAACTCCAAAAGTGACATAGAAATCATCAGAAAAATGCACGTGCACGACCAGAGTCGTTATCGCCAAGTACTGTAGTTTTGTGGTACCACACGCCCAGGGGCAGAACGCGCGATTGATGACACCCCGAGGGTAAATGCCCAAAGGCACGCACCAATAATACTTCTCACATGAGCAGAATGTCCAGACACCGCCAAAAGGCAAATGACCCAGAGGTCCAGTACTGGCACGCCAAAAGGCAAATGTGTCACAAACTCTCGGAAAGGAACCCGAAAAATATTAACGTGTGTCCCATACCACCCGTTCACACTAAACGGTTTACTAACCGCTAGTAAATTTCACACTCAAAGCAGTACAAGTTTCACCTCATATCATAGGTAAACTAGACCCGTAGGCCAAAACGATCAAACTGACAAGTTAGGAATTAACCGAAAGGATAAACGCACGTATCCCATACTATACGGCTTACCCAATCGTTTAACTCTCTTTCTCATTCGCTCGACAGTGTATCAAAAATGTGTAATTTTGTATAGAAATAATAAGTTGGAGAAAACGAGCTTTTAAAACAATTTAAAACCACTTTATAAACCGCTTTTGCAATCTATCTTATTATAGAGATACTAAAATTTTATACTTGAAAATAATATATAATAATTATTCCGAAAACCAATTTACTTGAAAAACATTTCAAAACTCATTTATAAAACCCGTGTACGAAATCCAGAAAGAATCATCAAGAAATACAGAAAAATATCGGAAGTTTAAACTTATAAAATTCCGATAAAAACAAGCTGTGAGTGCAAGTTCAACAACAGATATATACAAGTTAACATGGTTGAAATGACCTAAAAATTTGTAGAAATAAAGTTCAACATTTGCACTTTAAACTGAAATAAGAATCACTGAGTTCCGATAAGAGACGAAGAAAACTGCGATGTCTCAAAGTCGGACTCATGCAAGGAAGTGAATACACGGGTAAAACAAAGGCCAGCGGCTTGTTTAGCCAGTTCGCCCCTATTCAACCCAAAATTTGATAAAGGCACGAAACATGAAAGTTATAGAGGATATTCTAAGCTTTTCAGAACATGAAAAATTATCGAATTCGGGTAAGAAATGAAAAGGTTATGATGAAAACAATTTTCAGATCTGAAGTTCACTACGGCTGTCGTTTTAGTCTCGGAACAGCGAGACTAGAATGAACTTTAGACCATGTAAACTTCAAAATTTCACAAAACTCAAAACACAAAAGTTATAGTAGACAATCTATTTTTTCCAGAACATCAAGAATCGTCAAATTTGGACATCAAATGAGAAAGATATACTTAAATTACCAATGACATTTAGCATAGAAAATTACGGTTTTACAGTGACAGGGCAGCAGGTTTACATCATGTTTTTCGATCCTCTATGCTCAGTATTTTCGAAAGTGTTCAACATGAAAGTTGTTATACTATTTTTAATCTTTTCAGAACATCAAAAAAATCCTAATTTCGATTGAAGACAAAAAAGATATGTGCAATTTACTGTCAGCAAATCGCAAATGAACATGCAACAAATACAATTGAAATTTCTTACCTTGAAATCTCAATCTAAGCTAGAAATGTGAGTTTTCAACTCACCTTAGGATTTATTGGCAGCAAACTAGTAGATTTAGCAAGTAAAGTAAGGAGCTTTGGCCTTGATTTAGTGTTAGAAACCTTATAGCCTTGCTAGTGCTCTTCTCCTTCCTTAATTTTTACCATAAAACTTAATTTACCCTAAAACACAAAAATGAAATTTCCCTCAACAATCAAACGTACAAATTCAGAATAAGATGAGGATATGATTGAGAAGTATACCTGGATTTTACTGGATTTTATTTCAATTTATTTAATTTTAAAACCATGATCTTTGCTCTCAACTAGGGTTGCATTGGGAAGTTTGTCTATGTTTGATAGTTTATGAACGTATAGGAGAAGGAGTTGTTTCTCCTACTTAGCAAATTAACTAAGTGTCTAAATGGACTGCTATAAACTTAAAGCCCAAAACCATCAATTTAAATAAACCAACTTGTAAATTAACCATTCTCTAATCACATTTTATACCATTTTAGAACACTGTTATCTCATAGGTTAAGACACCTAAAAATTAATGTGAGTACACTAAAGATAAGTTTGTTAACTAATCTTTTCAACAAAATGATAAAACATAGATTTCACAATCATTTGACCCTTCATTTTTATTATTCAAAATGATACTTTTTAACTTATAAAAAAAGAAATGTGACAACATGATAATTAAATCAATTAAACCCCAAAAACCATATTTTTCTTATTTAATTAAACATCACAAATCATATAAAAATATTTTTACATCCAAATTTTTTTTTCAATATTACATATTTTTATTCACATTATTAACCATACTTAATTTTTAACGCATCATTAAAATTAATAAAAATTACCATTTGACCATTATTTCCGCAATAATTGCATTTTATCAAATTAAAACCATTCAATGCTCATTATTATCCCAAAATAACATACTAAAGTTTTCAAAACTTTATTTTCTTTCATTTTATATTTATTTACAACAAATAAATGTTTAATTAATTTTATTTATCCCTATTTAAATGAAATTACCATCAAATAAACATAATTTTATTATTCTTACTTTATTTACAACCAAACATCTTAATCTCCATTTTATTACACCAAAACCCTTTTTTTTTTTAAAACAACAATTTTAACAAATTTTACATCTAAAAATTTATTTTATTCCTCTATTTTAATTAAAACCATCGTTATAATTTATCTTAATAGGTAATCACAAAACTAGGTTTGTTACAAATAGACGTTGATTACGCAGTCAGGGAGGATCCGAAAGCTCGAAATTGATGATTGGAAGCTTGGCGAAGAGATTTGGGGATTTTGAATTAAAAAATTTCGTATGAAAATGAGGAAGAAGAAGGTTCGGCTGAGCCCTGTAAATCGTAATTTTCCGACGGCTTCCGTCGGCCGCCGATGATCTGTCGGAAGCCATCGAAAATTGGTCCTCCGAAGCCGTCGTCTCACCCTGTCGCTTTTAGACACTTTTCTAGTAATGGTTGAAGGGTGGCCGAGTCGACACCTATCGAGAACGTATTTATATTGTGGTGGAGCATGCAATAGGAGTTGGTTGAGATAATTTGAATCAAGGTGAAGTATTGAATTTTTTTATGCGTTTAAAAAGATGGAAACTTTCCTAATTTACAATTTGGAATATATAGAATTTATGAAAATTTTACTAATTACAACCTTATCTTATTTAGGACTTTCCATATCTCCACTTGGAGAATAATATAAATAAAGGGATAGACCATTGGAATTCATGATCCCTACAACACAAAAAGAAATAATATAAGTCGTAAAGAAAAGCAAAATATAATCTTAATTAATCAATTATTGATTTTTATTATTCTTCTATAACCTTTTGTAATCTCTCTTTTTATTGGAAGCAATAAAGCTCATATTCTCTAAAGTGTATGTATATTGTCACAATGACAGTGAAAACACTATAAATTTCTTCTGTTGGTTTTTCTTCTTTTATTTTTATTTACTATTACTTTTGGAATAGCTGTGATCTAATTGAAAAATTGATTGAACTTCTTGTTTTTCCGCATTATAGCATGATCTTATAATTCGTTTTTTCCACTATGAGGGATTGATCACCTCTCTACACCTAAAACCAACAGCGTTTCACAGAACTACATCACCAACTTCACCTATAGTTACGCTTAATTTTGCTCCCATCTATTATCCATTACTTACACCTAAAAATAGGAAGACAAATTTGCATATGTGGAACTGTGGTAGCATCCATTTTTATGGTTTCAAAATGCTACTCTCCTACATGTTCGGACTTATCTATTTCACCATATCCCAAAAGCGATCTCCCATTGTCTTTTCACTTGGCCATATTTCCTCACTTCTCTACATCAGCATAAATTGGAAATACCTAAAAACTGCAATATCAATATGAATTCAGCTTGTCACCAAACTAACTTGAACGAACATGTTGTTAAATCACTTCTATAATGATTTGAAGGTAATTTCAACTCCACTACGCATTAGTTTTTATTTCTAAATTAAACATCTAATTTTCCTGAATTAAGATCTATTTGGAAAATATTTTTGTACTTGTTATTCAATGGGGAGATCTTTTCGCCAAAAAATCAACCAAAGACAGTGGTTTTGGGTGTTTGTTCCGATGTTTGTTTTCATCTTGATCATCATCCTCATATAGTTATTGACTGTTTACAATACAACAACTTCCTAACTTATGTTACCGAGTTTAAAATTAACTTTGCTTCGATTTACGTGTGCTTCATATGTTTTCTACTTAACTAATATCCGATTAAACTATTTCATGTTCTTTTATGGAAATCAGTTACTATGGGTCTATAGCATTTTCTGATTGTTTGCTTCCAGGTGCACCATCATGTATAGAGATTAACAACAAATTATATTTCTATAGAGTACTTTATTCATTGATTCCTTTGTAACAATTTACTTTTCTAGTACTTTTTTTTTACTCAACTTTTACTTTTTTACAACAGTTTGTTCATTGGTATGGATTTGGTGATGTAGGTTGGAAAACCGTTCAATGAATAAACACATTTCACTTAATTATTCAAGGTGCAGAAGGCATGATCAATTACTGCATTTACGATCATGCCAACTTTGAGTGATCAAGTTTACCCAACTCTATTTGGTGTAACTAAATTTAATGTAATACAACTGTTAGATAGTTGCTTTCGGCTACTTATTTCATTATACTTTCACTTGTACAATGTCCTACATTACTAGGTTGGACTAAATTACATTAGTTACCATAAACCTAATTCTCTTTTACTAATGTATTTTATTTTGTTGTACCTCGATCTGAATTCGCAGTGTCTTTGTGGCTAAGTTTCAAACTCTTTTTAAGACATTTCGCCGCTATGCCGAAACTGTGCAAGGCAATCGCTAGTGCAGGCCACCTCTAGGATAAAACAGCCTTATATGTCAATATCAACAGTCTCTTGCACAAAGATTGTTGAGCCAATAGCACCGATAGAATATTGCTCGGATCTGACAGTGTTTTGGGAAGAAAAAGAAGACAACTTGGATTTTAAAACTATTTATTATTCTGTGTCAACTGCTCGGTTTATATACAAAAAATCTTGGATTAAAAATAGGGTTTTTTTCTTACCGAGTCGTGAGAAAATATAGGATCTGAATTTACCGAGTCTGATTACCAAGTCAAAATGGTTTAAAAATATAAAGCCAAAAATATTGAAAGAGTCATACACCACATTAGCCAAACCTAGCCCGGTCCGAGTCAGGTCGGGTGGAGTCGGTCAGTCGGTATGTGCACGTATGTGATGGTCAACGCGGTCTCTCTCATCAACACAAGAAAAAAAATGGAACCCATAGGGTTCATTATTTATGTTGTGAATCATGTATTTAAGTAGGACCCCATTATAGTCCCTCACAATGTGGGACTATTCACTAAGAGGGGTGTTATATACTCTTTCCAATATTTTTAATAATCTTACTTTAAATTCAACTTTTTCCTACGATCCCCACTTAAATTTTCAAAAATGTTTTTCTCTAGCACTTTCTGGTTTTATAGATTGAGCATAAACAAAGATATCTTTCAATTTGTACCTTTGTATAGCGAATACGATCCAGATTATACTAGAGTAACTCATTGTCTTGAACTCTCTCTGACGTCAAACCACACAAAACCGTTTTAGGGTGCAGTCTATAGCCAATGCTTTAAAAGCTCATACACGTCTATCCCAGTTTACTGAATGCTCTAGGAATTTTGTCCGAAATTCCATAGGAAACAGCCATATTTCTACATAGGCGAATTTATCAAGAGTACTCCTGTAGCTACGTACTCCACTCCACATAAAGTATAGATATTATTAAAAGTTAAAATTATCCTATTATCGCTTCAGGATTACATGCTTCTATCTAATAAAAACTAGCATGTTCAACTAATATCACTCCATAACTTGTTATTACCCATTGAACCTATTGGGATCTCCAGTCATTAGGCCGGGTTACTGTTATATGTGACTTCTCATTCTAAGAGCAATAGTCTCATTCTTTTAGATATAAAAAGGACTTTCTCTCTGGTCAATCCTTTCGTCAAGGGATCTACCATATTCTCATCAGTGCATATATGATCCATTCTAACAAATCCTGAGGAGATATACTCTTTTACACTATTATGCTTACGATAAATTTGTCATCTCTTACAATTGTAATAATGTTTCTTAACTTTTGCGATAGCCGCGGTACTATTTCAATGGATTAACACAACTGGTATCGGTTTTTTCGATAAAGAGATCTCATCTACCAAATTTCTTAAAAAATCTGCTTCTTCACTAGCTGTAGCTAGTGCAATCATTTCTAACTTCATGGTGGATTGATTGAGTCAAAATAGTATATTTCTTAGATTTCCAAGAAACAGCTCCTTCTGCAATACTAAAAATATATCCACGAGTTGCTTTGTAATTGTCTATATCCTTCAAGGACAGTGGGAAACTTCTGATAGTGTAATCCATGGTTCATAGTTATTTTATGATATCTCATGACTTTTTCAGTAGCATGCTCGTGCTCTATACTAGGTTTGATAGTAAACCGGCACTGTAATCCCACGACATAGGCAATGTCAGGTCTAATACAATCAGCGACATACCGAAGGTACCAATAAAGCTCGCATATTCAGACTATCTTACACCTTCACCAGTGTTCTTAAATAGTTTTACGCAGGATCATACGGTGTACTAGCAGGTTTACATTCAAAATAATAATGCTTTTAACATCTTATTGGTATAATGTGACTGGTCTAAAGAAATTCTCTTTTCATACTTAGTAATCTTAATGCCAAAGATTACAATCGCTTCATCAAGATCTTTCATGTCAAAATTGGCACAAAACATGGACTTTAACATAATTCGTTGCATGAATATTTGAACCAAATATAAGTGAATCATCCACATATAAACATATGATAGTGCAAATGTTATTCTCAGATTTATAATAATACACTTGTGACTTTCATTTACTTTAAAACCTGTGAAAGAACTAGATTACTGTAGCGATCCCAGATTTTTACTGAGTTTAAATTGCTAGTGTTATCTATTCTTTCCGCTGTATCTTGTATCTCTGATAGTATTGATATCTACTGTATCATTATGTTGTATCATATTATATCAGATGTTGTGTTTGTCATTGTATCAATGTTATATATTGATATTCCTTTCTTCCGCTATGTTGTACTCAATGGTGTTATAAGCTCCAGCGCACCAGATTCGACGTTTGGATCTGCGGCATCTGAATATGAGTGTTGTATTCGGTGCCGATTTTCGAAGGTCGAGTCAAGATTGTTACAATCGGTATCGAAGCAGAGGGTTGAAACTTTAGCTCAGGAGTATAACACATTAAGTAACTCATTAGAGATAGGGTGAAGTATACCCTAGAATGAGTGTATCCCTAAGATATCCGTTCGAATGCCTCAGTAAATTCTCTTACTATGCACTGATAGTGAGTATGAGTGCAAGAAGAGAACGAGATAGGGGACAAGGAAGTACCACTATAAGTGGTCAATACCCTGCAACAGTGGAAACAATCTTTCTCTTATCAATTTCCTTTGATTCGTCTTTCCAAATTCTTTTGATTGCTTCGTAGCAGCTACGAGAAGAAGTTTCAATATGATGGTGGCCCTACGAATCATTGTAGAAAATCCTTACTTCGTATCTTCATCAGTTTCTTATCAGCTCTTCGATCTAAACTTTAATGAATTTGAAATTTGGAATTGGAAATTTTAAATAAATTGGAAATTTTAAGTTGAGTTAAATTGATTAAAAAAAATATAGAGCTAAATTTGAATTGTATCGATAAGACGATATCGGTTAAAACCAAATTTGAAATTCTATTATATTTTCTTGGGTAGATCGAAGTCCGAAGAGGGACAAATTATACATATACTTTGGGTGTTCCGACCTAAGTTGGAATCCATATCTTGTGTTTGAGAAATTGTAGAAGATTGAATCTATCTGTCTATTATCTGGGGTCCGATATATTCTACGAGGGGTTAGTTATCCTTCGAACTAACTAGTGCCCCTGCATATTTCGTAGATTTGATGACCCGAGTATCCTGTGTAGTATTGAATGAGTTGTTCCTCATATCTATTGTTGATATTCTGATTTGGTGAGCCAAATACAGAATAAATATCCAGTTTGATCTAGAAAACTGTTTCTCTATCTTTATATATCTATCTTCGTTGTTTTTGTGCCTGCAAATTTCGGGGACGAAATTTCTTTAATAGGGGGAATCTGGAAAGATCCCGAATTTTTACTGAGTTTAAATTGCTAGTGTTATCTATTCTTTCAACTGTATCTTGTATCTCTGATAGTATTGATATCTATTGTATCATTCTGTTGTATCATATTATATCAGATGTGGTATCTGTCATTGTATCAATGTTATATATTGATATTCTTATCTTCCGCTATGTTGTACTTAATGGTGTTATAAGCTCCGACGCACCAGATTCGACGTTTGGATCTGCGGCATTTGAATATTAGTGTTGTATTCGGTGCCGATTTTCGAAGGTCGAGTCAGGATCGTTAAAATTACCAAATTTTTCATGTCATTGTTTAGGCGCCTGTTTAAGATCAAATAGAGATTTATCTAATGTACAAACTTTATTCTTTTGACCAAGTATAACAAATCCTTCAAGTTGGCCCATATAAATCTCTTCTTTTGGTTCACAATTCAAAAACGGAGTTTTTACATCGATTTGGTGAAATAGTAAATCATAAATTGAAGCAAGAGAGAGAGTAATACTCGAATTGATGTTATTCTTGTAATAAATGAAAAGGTGTTAAAAAGTCAATGTTTTCTCTTTGTCTAAATCCTTTAGCTACAAAATGAGCTTTATATTTATCAATTGTATTATCAGGTTTCAACTTCTTTTTAAGTACTCACTTACAACTTACAACTTGGAGGTAAGTCAAATAGATACCATATTCTATTAGATTCAAGAGATTTCATTTCAACATTTTTAGCTTCTTGCTAAAGGACTAATCTAAAGAAGATAGAGCTTCTTCAAGATTAGCAGGGTCCTCTTCTAGTGCACAAGTATAATATTCTGGATCAAAATCTTTATCTATCCTAGCTCTTTTACTTCTTCTTGGTTCAGATTTAATTTCCGCATTATGTTTTTTATTTTTTATTATTGGAAAATTAATATTAGATGTGCCCCCCTATTCCTTAGTTTAAATGGAAATTTATTTTCAAAGAATCAGCATCATTTGACACAATAATAACTCGAGCATTCAAATCAAAAATTTATATGCTCTGTTATTAATGGAATAACCAATAAAAAGATATTCGTATGCTTGACTTGTTAATTTATTTCATTTAGGGTCTGGAATACAAACATATGCTAAGCATCCCCAAGTTTTAAAACAGGATAAGTTGGATTTATAATTTTAAAAAATCTCAAAAGGTGAAATTTTGCTCTTAAGTTTAAAAATTCTGTTTAATACATAACGAACAGTTAAAAAAATTTCCCCTCACCAGTGTCGTGCTGCACCCGAATTTAATAAAAAAACTACAATTAATTCGGTAAGGGTCTTATTTTTTTCAACTTTACCGTTCATTTCAGGCAAATAGGGTGTAGTTCTTTAATGAATTATACCATGCTGATTATAAAACAATAAATATACTAGATTCATATTTTGTTCCTCTATCACTTTGAAATCTCTTAATTTTCTTATTAAATTGGTTATCAGTTTCAGTGAAAAATAACTTAAACATATCCAGCGCATTTCTTTTATTTTTCATGAGATAAACATAAGTGAAATCAGAGAAATCGTCAAAAAAAGTAACAAAGTAGCGTTTTCCATTCCTACATAGACAGCCATCATGATCACATATATCAAAATGTATTAAATTAAAAGTTCTGACTCTCTAAACACATATTTATATGGGCTCTTAGTAATTTTAGCTTGGCTATAATATTCATATTTTTCTGAGTTGCTTATGGATATTTTAGGGATTAATCCTAGGTTGCTCATGTTACGAATAAGTCGCTTATTAACATGATAAAGTCTAGCATGTCAAATATTGAAATCACACAGCATATAAGCAAAAGTACTAACTTTATTCAAATCAACGTTTAACATAAACATTTCATCCGTAACATAACCTTTACTAACAAAAACACCATTCGTGGTGATGGCGTATAAATTAGACCGTATAGTTTGAGTAAAACCGGCTTTATTTAATGAGAAACCAGATATTAAATATTTTCTCACCTCTAAAGTATGCATCACATCTTTCGGCAACAAATTCTTTCCAGAGGTAAACTTCAATTCCACATTCCCAATTCTAGCAGTAGTAGTGACATGAGAATCTCGCAGCATCACTTTTGTGTTATTAACAACATGTATGTTTTAAGCATTTCACGATCATAGCAAATATGGCGAGAAGCACCCATGTTTACCCACTGCCCTTCTGGTCCACCGATTAGACTGATCTCTCTAATCATAGGCACTAGGGTTTTTTTAGTCAGGTTAGTCTACGGTGCAGGATTTGACCTATTCCAACACTTGCGTACCATATGGTCTGATTTGCCATAGTTGTAACATGAACAACTATCCAGTACCATTCTTTAAAGAGGCATTATGCTAATTTTTCTAAGGTTGATTGTTGCGGTTCTGATTCAGTTTGCGATTCTAAGTTTTTTTAAATTTCACGTTTGGTTTTAGACTCGCATTTGTGGATTTCCCAATGATGTTGTTAGAAATAATAAATTCCTCTTCTTTCTGGTCCTTTCTTCAGGCCTCTTCTTAATACGAAGACGAGTAATCAAACTTTCTAAGGAAAATTTGAATGGTTTGTCATTCGTCATATCAAACTTCAAATAGCGGCTGATGGCATATTTTTCGCTCTAGCTTTCTCAGTTTCATATTTCTTTTGCAGCACATTCTAGATCTCCTTTGCTGATTTGTTTGAATTGTAGTAGTCGTATTGATCGTCGTCCAATCCATTAAGAATATTATTTTTGCAGAGGTAGTCATGGTCCATCCAGTCCTATAAAACCTTTTTTTGGTAGTCCGTTGATTCTTCCAGTAGCATTGGTTTTTCTACCATCACTGCCTGCGCTACCTTCTTGATAGTAAGGAAAAATTGGATTTTTTTTTTGTTTCCGTTGTTTGGAATGAAGCCCCTCAAATTTGAACGGTTTGTTCGCGTCGTAGCCAACAGAGTCTCGATGATCGAAGGCATAATGTCTTATATTTGTTGTACGTTGATCTGAATTTTCAATGTTTTTGTGGCTGAGTCGTGAACTAGGTTGCTCTATTTAAGAGCTTCGACGCTGTCCCAAAACCGTGAAAGGAAGACAGTAGTGCAAAGACGCCTTTAGGATAAAACAACCCTATATATCATCATCCACAGCCTCTTGTACAAAGCCAATTGAACCAGTAGCACCCAAAATATATTGTTCAGATCTAAAAATGTTTTAGGAATAAGAAAAAGAGAACTTGAATTTTAAAACTGGTTATATTTTGTGTCAGTTACTCGGTTTATATAAAAAAAATCTGAAAGTAAAAACAAGTTTTTCTTACTAAGTCATGAGAAAATATATGATCCGAATTTACCGAGTCTTATTACCAAGTCAAAATCGGTTTAAAAATATACTGTCGAAAATATTAAAATAGTCATAGATCATATTAGCCTAGCCCAACCCAGCCCAGGCCGATCTGTATCGAGTGGTTGGTTGGCGTGCATGTGTGATGGTCAGTCTGATCTCTATCCTCAACACAAGAGAAAATATTGGATGTCTAAAGAACCCAATATTTTTTTGTGAATCCTATATTTAAATACGACCTTCATATAGTTCCTTACATGCGGTACTATTCACTAAAAAACCTAGGCATCCTTTTTCATCGCGCCACACTTGTGAATTCTTCTCAATATTTTTAATAGTTCACTTTAAAAGCAACTTTTCCATAACATGCGATATTGTATATCATTTTCATCTAATATAGGAAAAAAAAAATATTTAGGTCACATTCGCAAACATATTACAGATTTAGGCCAATTTCAAAACATATTACAAAACTATGCCAGTTTTACCACCTAAGCTGCCACGTGTACTAGCGGTATTTCAAATGCCGCCTGTACACATTTTTATGGCAAAAATAACCGATGGTATTTGATATGCTGCCAGTTAGCGACATTTGATATGCCGCCAGTTTGCGGCATTTCAAATGCCACCTTGTTGTTTGCTTGCTATATAAGACAACTCCTCTATCAATTTCACTCCACCCTCAAAATCCAAAAATCCCAAATCCGAATCCAAACATCCAAACTCTCCTAAAATCAATATTTTCAGTCAAAAACTCGTTAAATTAGGTTATAAATTAAAGAATAGTTTCCTCATCCTCTCAAGTACCTCCAATAGGTTTGTATTCTTCCATTTGTCTCTCAAATTTTGAATTTACGATTTGAGGGTTTAGTTGAAAAATAATATTTTGTAGGTATATATCATTGTTTCTATACTATAGTGAAGTAGTTTGTGTGCGTAGAACATTTTTTGATTGGTTGTTGATGGTATATAAGTTTTTTAGGTTATAAATTTGATTTGGTAGTGTTACTGTGGTGCAATATGAAGAAATGACACACGGACCGATTAATGATAGCATTCTTTACCTACAAGCTCAACACCGCACAAGCAATAATAATTTGATGGAAGTATTTGTTGATATGCTTTGTCTTGCATTTTGCAATGTGTAGTAAATGACATAACAGCTTGCATTTTCTTTAAATTTTCGACAGGCGGTTGAGCCAGACGGTTCATTGACCATTCTTTGACCTTAAAGCTTGTCGCATCAGCGCATCCTGGTATGTTGGAGCTTTTAAATAGGACCGAATTTGGTGTTATTCATAAGTTGGGATACACACGGCTCGATCGTAATCTTCTGACGGCGTTGATCAATAGATGGAGACCTGAGACGTCTACATTTCATCTCAGAGTAGGTGAGATGACCATCACATTAAAAGATATAGTTGTGTTGCTTGGATTGCCAATTAACGAGGATCCTATTATAAAACCGAATTTCCCAAGAAAGTATATGGATTTGTGTGAGCCCTTGCTTGGCATGTCTCCTCTAAAAGACGTGAGATTGGAAAATAAGTTGATAGTGGCCACTTGGTTTATGGAGTAGTTAGCCAATGATATTCCTCGTCGTGCCTCTCCTGTGTAGATAGCCCAGTGCGCTAACGCTATTATTTTGCACATCATCACTCAGCATCTTTTTTGCGATCGATAGAAGACTCGAGTGGCCCTTTAATGGCTTCTGTTGTTAGAAGACTTCGATTCTTGTCAGTAATATTCGTGGGGTAGTGCGGTCTAGCTTTCACTTATGCAGAGCTTACTAGAGTGGTGTTGGTACAACAACGGTTTGTCGGTGGTTGTATGACTCTAGTTCAAGTACGACCACAGTTATTCAATAATTCATATTTATGAATGTCGTAAACATTAATTAAATACAATTTATACTCTTGCAGCTACGGTCTTGGACTCATCTTACGGTCGGTCGTATAACTACAAGGAGAGAAATAGTCGACAATTCGAAACCATATGGATTGTGGTAAAATATTGTTGGTTGTATGGCGGTATCAACTTATATGGTTTGTATAAATTTTGTTGTTTTAGGTGGATTAGACCAAAGAATACCAAAATGACTCCCAGACGGAATTTGGCGTTCTATCGGAACGAGTTTGATGTCTTGAACTATAATGCATTTACATGGACTCCATACACCGAGGCAGAGCTTGATGCTCTTCCGGCTCTATGCACCGAGGCGAGGCAGTTATGATGGGCAAGATTGATAGTATTTTGCTTTGGCGATCTAGCATACCATCTCCCAAATAGAGTGATGAGGCATTTTATTCTTCGCCAACACTTACGGATCCTTCTGTATATTCTACTCTTCCATATGGTGAAAATGAGTTTGAAATGATGATAGATTTATGGAATAACCGCTTCTTAGCCGTGGAAGATGAGCATGAGATCACACTAACTGACGAAGAGTATAATAGTTGGTATTGGAATATCACTCGACGTTATGTGCTAAGAAGATGAGAGGAAGTGTCTGAGCAAGAGGTTGCTCCTTACACTTCAAGAGCTCCGCTTGAACGGATGTTGGACATATGTAGCCGTAAAATCAATAATAGTATATGTTGTGCAGTTAAAGAGCCATGCCGCTCCATAGCATTTGAGGTGTGAAAAGTTGTAAAGGAGATATATCGGGGATATAGCAGGATATAGCGGAGGACTTTAAAAAGAGTAATGATGAACATTCTACATTAAAACGAGGAACAAGTATTACTTATTATTTCCCACCAAGCAAAACAAGTTATAATAAAGTAAAGATAAACAAAGTTGACACTTAAGAATTTAAAATTATTTATAATAACCAACGACGTAGAGCATTGTTACATCAACTTTGAAGTTACCATAAAACTTCAAAATCAAGACATCAAGCAAAATGCTTATTTATAGGAAACGGGGATATAGCGGGGCAACAAAATTGGGGATATAGAGGATTATTGCCGCAATATCAAGGATAATAGCGGATCCGTTAAATTAGGCCGCTTTATAAGAATATCATTGGCCCAAAAATCCGCTACGAGATATATCGGGAATATATTGGGGCAATATCGGGGAATTGACTACACAGAGTATATGTTATACGTAGGTGGATGGTATCTATCGCATGTTGGACATAGTCGATGAGCTTGTGGAGGAGGTTTCCGAAAAAATCAAGGCGTGATGCTTCTCGCTCAAATAAATTCTACGATCTACTTTGTCGAAAAAAAAGATGACAAGACCAATCCCGCCTCCACCTCCCCATCCTCCTGCAGTGTCACCACTTATCGAGGGCATTGCACCTCCCGCACCATTTGAGAACAATGCATCCACCTCACCGTCCCTTGATCCGAAGAGAAAGTATCAAAGATGAAAGAAAGGTGTGGGTGAAAGCTCTGAGGCGGTAACTTCGCAACATACACATCCGGTTGCGCTGTCTCAACCCCTATGAAAGGAACATAAGAGGGGGGAAGTGAAGAAGTTTCACCTGTAAAGGAGGAATTCATGCTCAAGACAAGAAAATCGAAAAAGAAAACTCCTCGTGGACTAAGAAATTTGAGACGGTAGTGTACTTTGGATTGTCTTTAGTAGTGATTGTAGTGATTTTTCGTTTGTATTGGAGTAGGGGTTTCAACTACTTATGACCGTAGTATTTTTTTCGTTATGAATATAGTTCGTATTGAATTTAGCTGTGATTCTTATGAATATAGTTTGACTGAATATAGTTCGTTGTGAATATAGTTCATACAGAATATAGTTCATATCGAAAAAGATAATGGGGCTGCTGCTATGCAGTAGGAAAAAAGAAAAGTGCGCATAGGGGCAGCGTTTCAAATGCCGCTCATGTTCAAGTACAGGGTGGCATTTGAAATGCCGACCTCCTGCGTCATATGAAATGGCACATGAATGTAATGTTTTTTCTCTACACTACAATAGCCACTCCTACTTACCTCACCCTTACTTTACCAAAACTCCTTCATCAAATCTCAAACTTCCTAATTTCTCTCAATTTTCAATTTATCGCAAATTGTAGTTTATTTCAACAAGGCGCCTATAAGGTATGTATGACATTAATCCCTATTAATATCTTTCAAAATCCAAACTTTCTGTTTTTGTTGTATATTTTACTTCTACTCATAAGTTGATAATGGATAATTGGGAGATTGATGATGAAACAATAATGAAGATTTTACGATGAATTTGACAACAGAAAGGTAATGGGATCTCAAGTGGCACCTACCTTGATGTGGATTTTGTGCCAGAGACACAGGTTGAAGAATTGCCGCCATTTGTGGATAATGGAACATCAACAATAGATGTCGTGAATGAAAGACTAGACCAACAATCAATGCATGAACGTCTTTTAGGCACCCTTGGTTGTAAAAATCTCAATCGTTCTAGTTCAAGCGCGCAACCTTTGTGTTTACTTTTTTTTATCGTGGAGATGTATGTGACGTAATTGTTTGTAGAAACGAGAGGAATGATGGACGTCGTTTCTACAGATGTGCTAGATATAACAATCATAAGATACGGCCTCATCAAGTTGACTGCTACAATTTTTTTAAGTGGCTAGATCCTGAAATGTGCCCTATGCGGTTTGAATACGCTTTAGAGATGCAAGTAGAAAATATTCGTTTGGAGAAGTTGAATCTTAAATGTGCAAACGAATTATTGATCTATGGATATAAGTATCGGCGTTATGGCCACGTAGATCATTGAAGGAAAAGTGAACTGTAATGTAATGTTATTCGAATCTTGTGGTATTTTGATATTCGAAGTTATGCTATTGTAACATAATGTTATTCGACTTAATTTAGGTACATTCGAATTTACGCTATTGTACTGTAATGTATTGGTATACGCTTGTCGGATTTGGCTGTTGCTGGATATGCAGCAGGGTAACAATAGAGCAACATTTGAAATGCTAGCCTGTGTGTGGCATTTCAAATGTCGTGCATTAAAGCACGGTTGGTGGCGTTTGAAATGCCGCTCAAGGGGCAGCATTTCAAATGCCTCTCTGTTATTCCCTTGCTGCATATCCAGCAACTTTATTTCATTTAGACAAATAAAACAACTATGAAATTGTCTTCGAATATATTCGATTGCAGCCGATCTAAAAATACAACTTTGCAAATACAACCAATCTCAAGTGTCAAAATTAGATAGCATAAACAATTTTCTTTGAATATATTCAATTGCAGTCGATCTAAAAATACAACCAAACTCAAATGAAAACATTACGTCGCCGTAGTGCAACGAATTTTCTCATGACCCACAACACCACATTTTCTGCAACTGTTTCCTTTTGGAGTCTGCATCTCGTCCATCATACCTTTAATTCTAGTAGAACGTGGAATCCTGGTTGTCTTTTAGCTACAGGAAGTAGGACTATCGCTTAAATTCCAATAGCGTTTATTGCGGACATGATGAAACTTGGGGTTGTAAGCGGCCAAGTATTTCTCAGCCGAGTACCATGTTGAAGCGAAGTCATGATGGGATCTAATAGCTCCATTGGAAACTTTTGAGCAAGCGGCCATAACATGCATATAAGGCAAGTGCTCTAATAGAGGTATGCTGCATGTACATGAGCAACTGTTACTAGTGATCAGTACTTTGAATTCATTACCGAAATAATGCACAACTTGCCATTCAGCTTGACTAAAGCGAATTTTTTCTTGTACGCCTTGCTTCGTTAGCTCTATCGGCAATCTTAGCTTCCCACTTCGGAGTAAGACGGGTTGTAAGCTTTCCTACTGCTTCAATTCTTTGACAAAAATAATCAACCGACCTTAAAAAGTGTGTGCAACCAAAGCTTTAACAGGTAAAGCCTGAGCTCCTTTAAGTACACCATTGAAACTTTCTGCGCAGTTAGTGGTTACGACATGAAATCGACCACCATCATCTTTACACAATGCCCAATTTTCCTCTTTTTCTCCAGAACTCTTTTATATCCAATTGTAAGCCCAAATGCTTATAGTTTTGATTGCTTCTCGGATTTTGTTGTACTCGGCTTCCTTTGCAGCACATGTTGCAGCATAAAAAAGGCATGTCAATCGCTTTTCTCTAAATCCTCAGCTTGAAAATTCGCCTTGAGATGTCTAGCATAGAAGTGGTGTTTATGAGGCAAACCCAATTTCGTTTTCAATGATGTCAGTATTCCTTTCATCTGATCTGAAATGAAGGTAATTGGTCGATTGTTAACACTATGAATGAACCGCTACATGAAAACAAAAAACACCCCCAATTATCACCAAATTCTGACTCTACAATTGCATAGGCTAAATGGTACAGATGGCCATCCGCATCAACAGCAGTGGCTACAAGTAATGTCCCTTTGTATTTCCCATACAATTGTGTGCCGTCAATACATAACAACGGACGATAATGAAAAAAATCTTTAATACAAGGGTAAAAGGCCCAAATAGCTCGATCAAACACTCCATATTCATCCGTAGTAATATGTCCAACGCTTCTTGAGTTTGTTTTAGCAATTTCGGCAAAATATTATCTTATGGTGGTATATGATTCCACCCAATCACCATAAATCCTTTCCACCGCCTTACTCAAAGCTCTCCAAGCCTTCATATAACTAACTTTCACAAATAATTGGTCTTCCATCAATACTTACAGCGTCCCGACTATTATATTCAGATTGACTTTCACGAAAGGTAAGATCTTTGATGCTAGAAAACTAAAAGTCGCTTGCTTGTGAGTGGAGTTCGTCGTTGGGTTAACACAGTTGTGATTGCTCGGATATTTTTTTATAATCCACCAGTTCTACTCGGATTTGTTTTAAAACAATAGCATGA
Organism: Allium cepa; assembly: GCA_030765085.1. Classification (NCBI taxonomy): domain Eukaryota; kingdom Viridiplantae; phylum Streptophyta; class Magnoliopsida; order Asparagales; family Amaryllidaceae; genus Allium; species Allium cepa. The sequence continues at coordinate 952,992,857 of CM060945.1, read as the reverse complement.
ATTCTCCATGGACAGTTGGCATCTATATTACAAACGGCAGTGTATTTGGTTTTAAACACCGGTCATCAAATGCAATCCATAACAATGTATCACATATTCGGAATGAGTTATACGACCCCAAGGTCCTTTCCCGACTAACCCGAATAGTGAGCGCTTATTTTAGAAAAAATAAGTGTGGCATTCAAATTCAAGCAATCACAACAAATACCTATTTAAAGGTAAATATTGATAATCGGATATTTAACTATCAATAGGTACGTACAACATCACCAGATTCCAAATAATTTTCCAAATTATTTATCTTCCAAAAATATCTTTACAAAATATATATATATAATTTTCATACTTCAAAAAATAAATTGATATTTATTTATAAACCAATTTTCCCAATTTCATTTATAAATTCCATATTGAATCTACATTTCCAAAATATCAGTGAATATACGATTTTCAAATCGATTTCAAATATTCATTTTCAATTTATCTTTAAAAAGATAATTCTCAAAACGTTCATTCATATTGGAAAACATTTCCCTACTTATTTAATAATAAGTATTTCATAAATCTATTTATTTTCAGCATTTGGAAAATATTCAATATACTTAAATTAATATTAAGTATATATTTCATTTCTTAAGGAAAACATCCTATTAAACCCATTATTTGGGTCAAAACGAATGTTGCGTAAAACATCGTTACGACAACCCAAAATCGCTATATAGGGATTCGAAATTAAAGTAGATATATAAATCTCAATACTATACAAAATATTTCCTTTCGAAAATCATTTACTATAACAACGGTGTTATAATCTGCCATTTCCTTCTATTTCTCGAAAACGTCTAATTCAACAATGAATGTTGAAATCTACGGTTTCGATAGTTAATACATTTTAAAACATCTTTTAAAACAATTAACTTCATTTTAAAATTTCACTTCTCCAAATCATACCCGTTTTACTCAATAATATATTCACTGTCCAAAATCGTGGATATACATCGTTTACCATATTCAACACTTCCACATATTTAATTAAAGGATTTTCCACAGTCCAAAATCGTGGATAAAATTCCTTCAATAATTTCTATGTTTACTTATCAAATTTATTTGATTACGGATTTATAAAACAACGTTTATAAATTCCATTTCTATTTCATAACTACTTCGATTTATAAATCTCCTTTAATAACCAATTCTATTTGTATTTCGTTTACATGTCGAATCCAACTTATAAGTAAATTACTTATAATCCATTTATTCACAAATCCATTCTTTTATTTCATTATTTATTTATAAATCTAAAATTCTTATTTACTTATAAAACTAGGTACAACTTTATTTTAACACTTATAAAAGCTCGTTTTATAATTCCAGTATTTTTATTTATAAATATCCATTTTATAAATCTTTTTATATAATTCATTTATAATAATTCAAATATCCCAATTCAAACCATTTTACAAATTTATCTACTACTTATTTCAAAAATCATGCTTTGGTTATATTTCACAAAAATCCTAATTTTATAACATAAAAATTTATAACGTTTTAATTATTTAAAATGAATCAATTCGAAAATTTAATAAACGTATAATTTCAAAAATCACTTTAAAAATCCCTTAAAAATCAAAATCGTTATTTTTAAACTTCAAAAATGGATCCGATGATGCAACACACCAAATAGTCAATCATGACTTCCAAACATCATATATTGATATGATAATCAATCAAATATCACAATATCTAAAATCAAAAAATACTGGTGAGGAATCCAGTTGGATCCCTCCAACCTGTTACCCTGCATCCACAAACATTAGCACAATACCAATCTCGTTTCAAGACGGGATATCGCGGTATATGGGATTTATAAAATACTATCCGCTTAATAGGCGACGCGATAGGGTCTCATCCGCTATATAATGCGGGAAATCAACTCCAAGTACATATATAATACCAATTCCACTTCAAGGTGGAATATCGCGGTATATGGGTGTAATAAATAACCTCCGCTTAATAGGCGGCGTATAGGGTCTATTTTAATACAATAAATAATACTATATTATCATCCAAGCAACAATCACACAATCAAAAATTTTAAATCTAACTATTTAAAATTTAAACAAAACCCTTCTTGAGTGAGAAGCTCTCACCTTAGCTTTTATTTGCAGTCCATTTCCATTCCAGACTTGTTTTTTCTCGATTTATACCTTGTATAAATATTATACAAATTAATTAATATTCGAACCAATCAAATAACCAATTTCCGTTCTTGATTGTTTAATTAATTAATAGTTTCATTTAAACCAATTTTTCCTTTAATAAATTTATTTTAACTAATTATTTTACTTTAAATTAATATCTTTAAATCAATTTCTTTTAATAAATTTGTTTGATTAAAAATTAAAATTTTGAAACTAAATTCCCTTTAAATAAATTATTTTTAATCCGTGATTTTATTTTAAATTCTAAAACAAGTATTTTAAACAAATTTTCTTCTTATGAAATATTTTCAGTGATTTATAAGATAATCTATTCTATTTTTTTTTATAAATTTCGTTAACCAAAAATTATATTTTAAACTAATTATCTTGGTTTAAACTAATTTCTTTTCAAACTCCCAATTCTTTAAAGAATTACTTTACTTAAGATTTTCCATTCCGATTCGTTTCCTTTAAGATTTTGACCTTGTAACCAATAATGATATGATTTATTAATATTCAAAATAAAATCGAACCGTTAAATACCATTTAATAAATTAAATGGACTAGTGATTTAAATTTGAACTAATTTTCCTTTTAAATCTATAGACTTGTAAAATTTATTTATATACATAAAAAAAATACAATTTCCTTCCAACCAAGAATTATTATTATTTTAGCAACTAAATAATTAGATAAGTTTATAAATCAAATAAATCACAGAGATGCATATTTATTTTATTCTTCATTTTGTAAACATATATCCTTAAAAAAAAAAATTAATATGGATTTTCAAAATCTCTATAAAAATTCTATTTCCAAAACCTAAATTTTTATACAACTTTACAATTCAAAATATTTTAAAATTACTGCCTACCTAAATCTTATATTTATATATAATTTAAACATGACGTAACAGTATAAAATTTCTGCATTTATGTTTATTCTCAGTTTGCAACTAAAATAGTTTAATTCACTGATAGTTTCGTTTAAACCAATTTTGTCTTTAATAATTGATTTGGCAAAAAAATTAAATTTATCGATACCTTACTGTGAAATCACCAAGCTCGAACTCGAGCTTCCAGTACCCACGAGATCGCGACTCCAAAGCCTTGTCGTCGCTGCCTTATCCCTCGCGTCGCCGCTAGAAGCCATCCCATTCGAGGTCGCCGCCACCGAACCCTAGCACTCGACTTGAACCCCAAATTCGATCGCCTCGGCCTCGCAAATCGCGCACGACCCCACACTGCCCAGAACTTCCCCACGCAAGCACCAAATCGCGACCACATCCTACCCCGACGCGTGCGCCTACGTGCGCGACCTCCCCCTTCAAGCGAGCTTCGGCAATTCAAGGATGAGGGAGAAACGAAGCCCCTCTTCTCCCCAGAATCGAATTCGATTCTGACCTCACCTCTCTCTCTCTCTCTCAATTTGGGTTTTTTTTAAGTGTTCGAACGAAAATTTTGTGTAGAGGGGAAGAAAGGAATGGGTCTCTGTTATTTTTTTCAGAAGAGGCCATTGATTTTGTTTTGAACGAGGGAAGATTTTGATTTTGAACAGATAGAGGAAGATGGTTATTTAAAATTGAAAGAGCATGGTTTGCACGATTTACTGTCATGAAATAGGCGTGTTTTTAGGCGTATTTAATGGGAGATAACATGCTAATGTTGACTAAATAAAATTTTAAATTCAAATTGAATTCGATTTAATCGCAACGCGTTTACTTACCGTGTGCTCACATAACAACTCCGAATAATACGAAATTTGAAATCCGGTAATAATTCAATATTACGGACCCAATGGAACTGGTTTCGTCGAATTCCGAGACTGTGCCTCGGAAGGCTATTTTTTTAGATATCGATTCAACGGTATAATTTCAAAACTGAACAAGTCACTTTCAAATTCAATTCTGAAGCTTCTATTATCTTCAGTATTCTCAATATGAATTTTACAATCCTTTGAAATATTTTTAATCAGCTTAAAATTGAAGATTCAAATTATTATTCAACTTTCAGTAGATTAAATTTTATTTAATCGCCAAATTCATTCTGAAAATTTAAAATTCAAGTCAAACCATCGTTCAAATATTTAAAATTAATTAAATATTTTCAATTTAAATTTTTCAAAATTCTGGGTCTTTACAACATCCGTACTATTTATAGGGGGGTCGTTATGTACATCTTCACGTATAACCATGCCCATTTTAATATCAACATCTGCTTCGTTTGCGGTTACGTTCACATTCTCCACTTCGACATTAGATTGTGTAGCAATATCATGTGAGGGAAATCTGTAATTCAAAAATAAGTATTAATTTAAACACTGTATCAAAAATAATAGCTACTAAAGTTAGCTTATTCTAAGCAAATACCTCTGAATTATATCATATAACTCAGATGGAGTTGGATACATATAAGAAGACATATGACAGCTTGATGACCCGGCAGTACTTGGTGGTGTTGGTTGATAAGGAAGATAACTGCATACAGAATGACAAAACTTTCAAATATTACATAACTAACAATGTAATATGACAAAAATAATAAGTAAACGTTTCACCTTCCAAGCAAATGTGTAAAGCTGCACCGACTTGAATATGGATAGTTATACTGAACGCCTTGTTGATAATTCAAACACGGCGGATATTCAAATATGGATTGTTGTTGACCGTAAAACGTTGCCATAAGTGGATTACTGAAACTCGAAGTTTCAATTCCATGACTAATACTTACTGGCTCAGCCCTTCTACGGTAGCCTTCAGTTACATTGTTAACTACTTATTCTCGTACGTGTTCTTCTTCTTGTAACAGCCTACATTTTCCAACAAGCAGCTCGATTGGTTTTGCTGTCGCTAAAAACATTAGCTTCACATCGTCATCATAAGCTATTTTAATGGCTTTCGATCTTGAATCCTTGGCTAGTTACACACTAACACTACGTCAAATTCATCGGATTTTATCTTAATCGCTTTATAAATCGATTCTTTTAACTGCATCCAATTACAACCTTTTAATACTTTCGTTGGTTTATTTGACCCATCCATATATTTTCCACAATTAAGTTCGTCTATAATCAGTTCAGCATTATAATAACAAATCTACACACTTGGGAGCCATTGTACATGTCAATTAATTAAATTTTTAACTACTTCCATAAATTACTAAACGACATATGATAACAAAAACAAAAAAATAAACAAACAAACTAGGGTTTGCAAAATAACATACCAAATTTGTTCAAAAACAAAATACATTTTGCTATCGACTACAGCTGCTTTTGATCAAGATTTAAATATTTCGGTAAAATTTCTGATATTTTGGTTTTTAAAGATTTGATTTTTTGAAGGAGTGATAAATGATAGAGGATGTAGGCTTTTAAAAAGAAGCAACAAATAGATATCATATTAAATGCCGCTAACTGGGGGCATCTCAAAATGCCGCTAGTTATTTTTGTCACTAAAATGTGTATTGCTGTCATTTGAAATGACGCTAGTACACGTGCAGTTTATGTGTTCAAAACTGGCTTAGTTTCGTAATAAGTTTTAAAACTGCTATATTTGTAATATGTTTGCAAATGAGGTCTAAATAGAAAATTTATCCTCTAATGCATTGCAGTAACTTTTTTGAAGTATGAACTGCAAGGGCTGGATCGTCGAAAGTTAGGCAAGTTAGTATGTACGTAGTGGCATTGAAACAAGTGTAAATTATTCTTTCATGTTTGCTTCCATTAACAATTTTTTTAATTACAATCGTCTTAGGCTTTTAATCTAATATCTTTTTCTTTCTTTTCTATTGCGTATTGATACATCGAGAAGCTGTCATAACACGTGCATGGAAGTGTATATTTACTTTGACTTGGAAAAAAAAATGTCAAGTACATTATTGCGATCAAAGTGCTCTCTTTTGGCTGTCAAATTTTTCTTGGATGCTATAAGAAATTGGATCTTAACCCGTTAGAGATAACAAATCTTTTTGCAATAATTAATTTTACGGTTATATCAAAAGGTCAATTTATCTTACTAAACCGTCATCGAAATTGACAAATTCATTCATTGAATATAATGATTTTCCCTAATTTTCCTATCATCCATGTCTGGTCTTTATGGTAGTTTGTACAATATTTAATGTAGCCGAAAACACTCTGGTTAAACTCTTTCATAATTCTTTTCCATTACTTATTTTACTTCCTCGTCAATGAGCCATTGTTTTGTGTATTAGCGGATTCCAAAAGAATTATAGCAGCTACCAGTAAAATTAACTCTCTTCAGATGATAAGCTTGAATCTTTTTCATTTCTTCTTTTTCTTAAATTACGTGGTTTTATTTATTATAATACCATTTCATTTAATACCCTGTACTAATTTGTCAGAAATATGAAACTAATTTATGAAAAGGGTCAGATCAACTAAAATTGCCCGAGTGAGTTATGATGTTATTAAAATAAGTAAAAATCATTCTTCTATGTTTGCTTCAATTCCCAATACATTTTTCAAATTGTTTTTCGCATCGAGGGTAGTCTCTTATATATATACATGAATACTCCAGCACGTGCGATGCACGTGCGCAGAACGAATTAATATTAAAAGAAACGTTGTTTGTAAGTTTTTTATTTTATTTTACAAACTGACTTTGACGTGTATGTAATGTTGCATTTCTTTTATATGTTTACATGCACAAATCATTTGTTTATCAAAATGTGAATGCGATTAACTTATTTTAGGAAATAATCAAACAGGTAAAAGAAAGTAACCGACTATTACAATATTTAAAAAAATGTAACAAATATTAAAATTAGCATTTCCAATAATTTGGAACTTAAAAAACTTGCATCGTCTCTCTTTTAAAATGTATTAAAGCACCATATTAACATATAGAGAATTTTTAGAAAATATGAGATTAGAGCTTTGCTCTTAAACGATTCTAAATATTACCTGGTTGCTCAAATGCATTATAGGCTTAAGAATGCAAACCTGTTGCTTTTCACTATAATTAATGGAATACAACAATTTGTACTTGTTATTGCATAAATCATTATATTACATACGAAATACTACTCTTGCTGTAAATCAACACTGAAATGCGTAGACTTGAGGCATACAAATGTATTAAACCATTGCATAAATCCATAACATATTATATTTTTCCTTCAATATACGCTCTACGAATATGAGTACTCTTCCTCACTGATCTACATCCTTTTAACTGGACCAATCTTTTCCCCCATTGAATCCATACCGTCCTTGTATAAAACTCTATCATCTGAACCAACATCATTAACACACTCTATTTCATCCTTTCCTCTATTATCATTTGTTTCTTTATTAATAATATCTTCCATCACTTTAGCCTTCACAGCTGTGTGAATACCTATAATTTCCTTTTTGCTCAAATTTGCAGTAGAATCAAACCTTAACGATTCAATGTTCTCTAGCTCCGACTATTGCAAATCTTTAAGTCCCATTATACTATTGCCAGCGTTTTCATTAAGTCCTGCATATTCAGACTGATACACCATGCTCAAGAGCAGTTGTTTCCTCCTCCATGCTGCTAACAGATTTTTCAATGCCTTAAACATGTCTGGACTCCACCTCTGTATAAATATAATTTTTAAATAATTTTTTTATGCATGTGGCCATGCATGATATGGTGCAAAATCATCATCCATCCTTAATATATGCATTTCAGTATGATTTACTTCTATCCCTTGTAATTCATCACATTATTAAATTATTTGTAAAATGGAATCTTGAAGTACCTTCATTGAACCATGAGTACTCACCTCCATAACATCATGCTCAACAGAAATAGCTTCCCCGGTTAATTTTATATCTGATTTTGTTTATCGCTACATTTAGGTGGATCCTTCTTAGAATATGTTATGAAAACTGGATTATTCCTAAAATTTGTTAAAATTTTCAAAATAAATAAAAGAGAAACTGCATAAAAATCAATGAAATTGTATTAATCTACGTAAACATCACAAATGTTTAAGGGTATATTAATATGAACGGTCATATTATCTGAAAACTTTGTACAAACGTAAATGATAAAATCAAAGCACCTTTACCTGTCTCATCGTTGCCAAGTCAGGTTCTAATGTGATATTTCAATTTGTTGGATTTCCATTCATTAAGCAAGAACCCTCAACCACCATTGATCAATTTTGATAATATTTTTTTCACAATGTACCCTTAGATAAGAATGACCATGGACTAATATCTAGTATGAATGCTCCTATGCATGTGCATTCCACTAATAAACTTGGCTCTGATGTGAGACTGTAGCTCAATTTATCTTTAGCCAATATGCAAGCAACGTTGATAACTAATTCTATCCCTTGTACATTTGTACCCAACATCGCATCCTCTGCGTTGGGCCTGTTGATTCATGATTGTGGGAGTTCGAATTCTTCTGTTGCTTAGGGAGTAAAAAAAATTATTGCTGGCAGTGATGAACAACTTTATCCATTTTCCTTGCAAGATTCCTAAAATGCAATTATCATCCATGAGTGATTTCTCTTATCCATTGGTATATGCTTCAGCAAGTGTCCAGTAAATCTGATACGTTAATCATCCATCATTTCATAGTATGCAGCTCACTGGAAATAATGAAGCATGACATTAATTATCGAGAAAAAGTAACAACTTAATTGGGCATATCATTGCATTAATCATTCATTACAAAAAGATCTTCATTACTAATAATGCAGTTAAACTTAGTTATAAATTTGGCTCAACCAAATAGTAAAATAACTTTAGTATATAAAGGTCAACCTCATCGTATCCAGAATTAGTGATCGTCTCCTTAACAAAAATAAGTTGTGATCTTATTTGATATCTAAATCATAATCTTGTGCATCCAAATTATAGTTGTTATCTGTACATTTGTTACCACTCCCCTTAAAAATATAAGAAAAACTAATATACCTTTAAATAAATCAATGATGGAAGTGGTGATCTTAATGAATTCTTTATTAGGTGCTGTTAGCACCACAATTAGCCACTAACATCCTTAAGAAGGATTGTGTAGAGAGATTAATGAAGATAGTAAATTAAAACAGAAGACAGTATGTAAATTTAAATGCGGAGAACAAGAACATCAAATTTATAGTGGTTCGGCATAACTGCCTACGTCCACTTTGAAGTTGATTTCCATTGCTTTTCTTGATAGTTGATTACAGATACAATCTGTTTTCAATTACTTGAATACAATTGCTAAGTACAAGATTAAGTCTTTAAATGAAGGTTGAATGCGGCAGAGTCTCCCCTAGTGTTCTCGAAATTCTCCTCCCTTTCACTATGCTCCTGCCTCTCTATTTATAGACAAAGGTGGGTTGGACTTCTCTGGTGGGCCTGATAGCTGAATACCTCGGCCCAAATGGAGTAAGCTCCGCATGCCGACCCGAACATGCCAAACGCCAAATGCCGAACCATCATCTTCATGCCGAACGATGCGGTGTGTTGAGCGAGGTGCGCAGACCGAACGAGAATCGACGTCGACCGAGGAAAAAGTCGAACGAGGCTGGAATGCCGAACAGTCCAGGAATGCCGAGTGAAGCATGAATGCCGAGCGCTCTAGAAGCCGAACGCTCTTGAATGCCATTCGACCCAGTCGTGCCGAACGTCCATGGAACGCTGAATGATCTTGAATGTCGAATGTCCATGGAAGCCGAACGCTCCTTGTATGCCGAACGTTCCTTGTATGTCGAACGTCCCTGGATTGCCGAACGTCTATGGAAGCCGAACGTTCCTTGTATGTCGAACGTCTCTGAATTGTCGAACGTCCCTGAATTGTCGAACGCCCCTGGATTGTCGAATGCTTCTGGATGTCGGGCGCTCCTGGATGTCGAGCGCTCTCAAATGTCAAACGACCCTGACCGCCGAACACTTCCCAAAGCCGAGTACTCACGAATGTTATTGGAACGTGAATACCAGATGAACCATTTGCGCCGAGCGTTCAGAATGCCGAACGATCCATAAATAGCCGAACAGTGTGCTAATGCCGAGTACCTAGTTGCCTGGTCAAATCTCCAGGAAACACTTGCCCCCCAAAGTGTTTCACGTGACCGAACGTGATGCACTTTGAATTACGTGTCCTCTGTGCTCCTCTTCGATCCTTGGTTTATTTCTCCCGACGGTGTGATGGTGTGTGCAGAACGGTATGCGAGTGCCGAACAGAACAGCTGAAGCCGAACGCTCCTTGTATGCCGAACGACTTCGTTTTGACTGGTTCTAACGGTCACCGTCTCTTCGACTTCTTCTTCTTCCCTATAAAGGCTGGCCTGCTCTATCTTCTTCTTTTTCACTTTTTTTTACCTCTGCTACCTTGTACTTGCAAACCTCGCATGTTAACAGCCTCCAAAGATTTAACAATCCTTCCCAATCCATTCGACATTAATCAAAACCGCCCCTCAACTCCAGAATTCTCCAAGTCTCGATCTACTAACTAGGTATCGATCCCTTTATTTAATTCCCCGAATAAAAAGGTTTTAACACGAGGCTCGAGTTCATAAATTAGAACTGTAGCCGATAGGTGTTGCGTGGATGAAGGAATCGAACTTCGATTCGATTAATCTATTTTTTTATGGCTAGATGGTATGGAGGGAAAGAGAAGTGGCCAGAGCCAAGTACACTAGGGAGTTGCTGGGAGGTGTATTGTGGTTCGGCATGGTTCCCTCGTGCCGAACGAGATTGGAGGGTAGACTAGAGGAGGAGCAGGAATGGGCTGGAATGCCGAACAGCATGGTTCGGCATAACTCACCGAACGACTCGTCCTCGTTGTTCGGTATGGTTAAGGATGGAATGCCGAGCATTGGGGCTCGGTGTAACTTTGGTTTGGCATGATTTGCCACATGCCGACCAGTGGGATGGAAGGATAGGAAGGTTGTACAAATTAGATAGGATGCCAAACGTTATTTCGGCCGAGCAGAACTTATGCCGGACGATACTTTGACCGAACGACACCTAGGCCGAACAATGTCTTGGCTGAATGGTGCCTAGGCCGAACAATGTCTTGGCCGAACGTTCCTAGGCCGAACAATGTCTTGGCCGAATGGTGCCTAGGCCAAACAATGTCTTGGCCGAATGTGCCTAGGCCGAACAATGTCTTGGTCGAACGGTGCCTAGGTCGAACAATTCTTTGACCGAACGATACCTAGGCCGACCAACATTCTCACCTTGCCTAATCATAAGAGAAAAACAAAGATATGGACCTAAGCAAACTGGCATATCGAACTGATCTGAACTGATAACTTCATAGTTCCAATTATTCATAAGTCTGAACTGAAGTCGATAAAAAAAGATAAAAGCTCTTGACATACAATGTCGATGTCCGAGTCCAAAATTGAAAACATTACTAGGCTGGCTTGAGGAGACGGTCAGCGATGACGGTCTTCGATAATGACAGTCCAAAGTTCAACCTTATACCATCAACTATGCGACCTATAATTTCTCAGCGTTTATATTTGAATGAATGCACTAGTCCACACACCGCACCGGGGGGGGGGGGGGGGTTTGTTGTTAAGTCTAACATCGATTATTTTTCGAGTATAGTTTAAACATGTGCTCTGCTAAATCCAATATTTATCGGAGATGTCTAGGAAATCTAGTTTCACCACGATCTAAGATAGACTTGGCCGTCTTCAAAACAAGAAGTCGTAGATATTTCAAATCCGTCAACCTCCCCTGCCCATAACTTAGCTCCCGACGCTCTAGAGGCAGCAATTCTCTTGGATAACCCTGTTGATTCACAGGCTTCGAAGGTCAATGAAGTTGCGCTCCGACGAATATGCTCTATCCATGGAATCCCTTTCAACGACGTGCTAATTCCATCGAGGAAAGATCGTCCACACTTGTCCCTCGTTGGATACACAGCTTGTAATAAATTCATGTGCTGGGTTGGCAGCGTCCCTCCATTCAACTTATTTCTTCGGGATGTGCTGCAATACATTGACATTACCCCGTCACAACTGCACCCGAACGGCCACGCATTTATCTACGGTACCTTCATCCTCTTCATGACCGTCCTCTCTAGGCCCCCAACTCCGGGCGATATCATATATAGCGGAGAGATAGCCCCTCTTTTGCGTTCCTCGAGCCGCACCACAAATGCCAGATTTTAACCGGGGCGTGGAGCAAATTTGCCCTATATAAACAGGAATGGTTCTATGTGCGTTGCCCTCCTGGTTTCGCGAGGAGATGGGTTGAAGGAAGTAAATCTTTTCTCTAGATCGATGTTTGTGCTTGGTCGGGGCTATGCCTTTTCTAACTTTTGTTTCATCTTTTCAGGTATCAACCCGCGTCCTGATGGTCGCGGATACTCTGAGGCCGTCGAGGCTATTCTAGCCATTCCTGCCAAAGAAAGAGACATCTGGATTCTCATTTCAAATGAGTCGCTTACAAGGTTTGGGCTGTTGGCAGCAGGCCGTCAGATAAGCCTTCCTCAAGGCGTTACCATACCCAGGTCTACCTCTGGAAAAGGGAAAAAATTAGCCGAGTCATCACGTCACACTCCTGACGCACTAGAAGAGGGGGAAATTAAAGGGAATGAAACACCCGAAGCACAAGGTGAGAACTTGGGTCCCACTTAGGATCCGATGGTCTAAGTGCATGACGTCAAAACGTCGTCTTCCCATTCGAAGAGGAAAAAGAGATTGAGGTACAAGATTAGGAAGGAGAAGATTGGCGGAACTTCAAAAGTTACGCTCATTCCAACGGAGAAAGAGGCTTCTTCACAGCATGTAGAAAGTTCTTTAAAGGGCCTATCGAACCTCTCCATTCCCGATGACCTGCTCAATTATGACTTCGACGATCCGGAAGCATTTAGACTTCACTCGCCCATCAGAGGTGATGCGGGCACTCTAGCCCAAAGTCAGGGAGAAAAAACTCCCATTAGTAAAGCAACTGGTCCGTCGGGGGGGAAACACTAGGACACGCACAAACACTTGCACTTCAATTTGCACTTAGATTTTCGTCGTCACGCTACTCTTTGCTAATTCGTTTATACTCGAGTCTTTTATACTCGAGTCCATGCTCCGGAGACTTAGAATACTCCAGTCCGCACTTTGGGGACTTGGAGATTTGAGTCGTTTATACTCGGGTCCGCGCTCTGGGGACTTAGAGTACTCCAGTCCGCACTATGGGGACTTGGAGATTTGAATCGTTTATACTCGAGTCCGCGCTCTGAGGACTTAGAATACTCCAGTCCGCACTATGGGGACTTAGAGATTTTGAGTCGTTTATACTCGAGTCCGCTATCCGAGGACTTAGGGTACTCCAGTCCGCACTTTGTGGACTTGGAGATTTAAGTCGTTTATACTCGAGTCCGCGCTCCGGGGACTTAGAGTACTCCATTCCGCACTCTAGGGACTTGGAGATTTGAGTCATTTATACTCGAGTCCGCGCTCCGGGGACTTAGAGTACTCCAGTCCGCACTCTGTGGACTTGGAGATTTGAATCGTTTATACTCGAGTCCGCGCTCCGGGGACTTAGATTACTCCAGTCCGCACTCTGGGGACTTGGAGATTTGAATCGTTTGTACTCCAGTCCGCGCTCTGGAGACTTAGAGATTTTGAGTCGTTTATACTCGAGTCCGCTCTCCGTGGACTTAGAGTACTCCAGTCCGCACTCTGGGGACTTGGAGATTTAAGTCGTTTATACTTGAGTCCATGCTCCGGGGACTTAGAGTACACCAGTCCGCACTCTGGGGACTTGGAGATTTGAGTCGTTTATACTCAAGTCCGCGCTCCGGGGACTTAGAGTACTCCAGTCCGCACTCTGGGGACTTGGAGATTTGAATCGTTTATACTCGAGTCCGTGCTTCGGGGACTTAGAGTACTCCAGTCCGCACTCTGGGGACTTGGAGATTTGAATCGTTTATACTCGAGTCCGCTCTCCGGGGACTTAGACTACTCCAGTCCGCACTCTGGGGACTTGGAGATTTGAGTGTCTGCACGTGTTCGTACGTCAGCCAGAATAATATAGTCTCATTTGCCTGTCATAGGATCAACATGCGCGGAAACATTAGTAATTCATGGAAAAGATGGCTTCAAGCCTTTATTAATGAAAGCAAGCTAAATTGTTTTACTACATGCCAAGAACTAGAAATAAAAGCGAAATGGAAATAAATGCAACTAATACATGAAAGAAATAGACTAAATATAATAATGCCGCAAGTGCTCGCTGTTCCATGCTCGGGGGAGTGTCGCATCATCGACGGTCACTAACTTGAAAGTTCCTTCTACAAGCTTCCTGTTCGATGACGTATGGACCTTCCCATGCGGGCTTCATATGAGACGGGACCGGAAAAACTTGTTTCAAAACGAGGTCTCCCACATCAAAAATTCTCGGTCGGACCTTTTCGTTATAATATTTAGCGACTCTGTGTCTGCATGCAGCCGCTCTCAAATTGGCGTCTTCGCATTTTTCGTCAATGAAGTCCAATGATTCCAATAAAAGATTCTGGTTCGACGCGGGGTCGAAATAAGTAACCCGATACGATGGAACTTCAAGTTCCACGGGTATGACAGCTTCCGTGCCACATGCCAATGCGAATGGAGTGTGGCCAATCGCGGTCTTGTGGGTGGTCCTATAGGCCCAAAGCGCCGTTGGAAGTTCATCCACCCACTTACCTCTAGCCTTTTCTAGATGCTTTTTCAATATGGACTTGATTATCTTGTTTACGCTTCCACTTTCTCCGTTGGCTTTCGGGTGAGCAACCGCTGCAAACTTCTTCTCAATGCCATATTTTTGACAAAATTCTTTGAACTCCTTGCTTTTGAATTGAGTCTCATTGTCTGTAATGATGGTCCGTGGAAGGCCAAAACGGCGTATGATATTTCGTACGACGAAATTAATAACCTTCTTGGTGGTTATTGTGGCCAGAGGCTCTGCTTCTTCCCATTTGGTAAAGTAATCGACCGCGACTATTGCATATTTCGCTCCACCTTTGGCTATGGGTAAAGAACCAACTAGGTCGATCCCCCATATAGCAAATGGCCAGGGACTAACCATTTGCGGGAGTTCCGTCGGCGGATCTCTTGGAATTTTGCGTATATCTGCATTTGTCACATCTTCTCATATAGTATGCAGCATCCCGATTCACAGTTGGCCAGTAGTATCCATAACGGAGGACTTTCTTTGCTAATGTCTGCCCTCCAGTATGGTCACCGCACTCTCCCTCATGGACTTCCTTTAATATTCGTTTTATCTCATCGTGGGCCACGCACAGGAGTAAGGGGGTTGAGAATCCCCTCTGATACATTACCCCATCTTGCATTATATATCGTGTACGGAGGACTTGTCGTCTTTCGCTCCTTTTTTCGGGTAAGATCTCGAATAACAAGTACTGCCTGATTGGGGTCATCCACGATTCCTTCTCGATTTCGGTTTCGAACGCAAATTCTATCTCCATCATATCTATACTCGGAGCATGGAGGGTCTCAACAGGAAATAATCCATGTGCATCGCCAGTGCTTGCGAATTTTGCCAATGAATCGGCTGCTCTGTTTTGCTCACGTGGGACTTATGAAATATCAAAATATTCGAGATTCGCTAGCAGCTCCTGAACTCGGACCAAATATGAGGCAAGTCTCTGCCCCTTTGTTTGATAGTCTCCTCGCACTTGGTACACCACCAGTTGCGAGTCGCTAAAGATTTCGACCAATTTTACTTCCAGTTCTTTGATAAGTCTTAAGCCGGCAATCAACGCTTCATATTCAGCTTCGTTATTCGTTGTTGTGAATTCAAGCTTCAAAGCGTAGCAAACTGATCGGTTCTCAGGAGTTACCAGAACTATGCCAACTCCCGAACAATGGTCGTTAGATGCCCCATCGGTGTACATCTTCCATCGAACGGGAGGTGTGCCAATGTGGTCGTTTGATTTGTTTGACATAGTAAATTCTGCAATGAAGTCAGCTAGTGCTTGTCCTTGTATGGCCCTTCACGACAGGTAGGTAATATCGAAATGACTTAACTCAATATTCCATTTTAACATCCTTCCGGAAGTTTCCGGTCGTTTGAGTATCTGCCGCAAAGGTTGATTAGTATAAACACTGATTGAGTGCCCTTGAAAATACGGACGAAGCTTGCGCGATGCAATCACCAAGCATTAGGCTAGTTTTTTAATCTTTGGATAATTTCTTTCTGCCCCCATCAAGCATTTACTAACATAGTAAACTGGCTTTTGAACCCGGTCTTCCTCGCGAACCAAGGCCGTACTGACAGCGTGCTGGGATACAGCCAAGTATACGTACAACATTTTGTGGTCTATTGGTTTAGACAATACCGAGGGACTTTCTAAGTGCCTTACAAGAGCTCGGAATGCTTCCTCACAGTCGGATGTCCATTCGAAATTCCTCTTTCCTTTCTTTATAACATCGAAGAAAGGAATACACTTGTCTGTGGCCCTGGATATGAATCGGCTCAGCGCGGCCACCTTTCCATTCAAGCTTTGCACCTGTTTTATAGTTCTGGGCACTTGTATATCTCGGATAGCCTGAATCTTCCCCGGTTAGCTTCAATTCCACGTGCATTCACAATAAAACCCAAGAACTTTCCCGACGCCACACCAAAAGAGCACTTCAAGGGGTTGATCTTCGTATCATGATGTCTGAGTATATCAAACATTTCTGCTAAGTCTCGAACGTGGTCGTTTGACTGCCGTGACTTCACGAGCATGTCATCCACATAGACTTTCATCGTCTTACCGATATGGTCTTTAAACATTCGATTCAACAAACGCTGATAAGTCGCTCCGACGTTTTTCAATCCAAAGGGCATTACTACATAGCAATATAGCCCCATATTCGTGACAAAACTGGTGCGCTCTTGGTCTGAAATATGCATCAGGATTTGATTGTATCCTGAATACGCATCCATAAATGACAATAATTCATGTCCGGCGGTAGAGTCGACGAGCTGGTCGATTCTAGGTAAAGGAAAACTGTCCTTCGAGCATGCTTTATTCAGATGGAGTAATCAACACAAGTTCTTCACTTTCCATTTGCTTTCTTCACTAGTACTGGGTTAGATACTCATTCAGGATAGAGGGCATCGCGGATGAACCCATTGGTTTTGAGTTCGCCCACCTCCTCTTTGAGAGCCGCAGACCTCTACGGGTCCATACCTCTCCTTTTCTGTTTTATAGGAACGTACTTTGGGTCTATGTTCAACATATGACTCGCAATTGTTGGAGAAATCCCGCACATATCAGAGCGTGTCCAAGCGAAAAATCAAGATTCGCTTGGAGGAAGTCAGTGAGGTTCTCGGCCACCACGGGGTCAAGTTGTGATCCAATTTTAAGAATTCACGACGGGTCATCCCAGCTGACTGGGATGTCGATTGTTAGTTCAGACGGTGCTGCATTTGTTTCCCTGGGTCCCCCATCATCATCTCTCGGATCTATGTCTCTATAGATCTGAAAATGTTGCCCGAGCCAGGGCTCGGGCGCTACTTGTCAATCATCAGAATTTTGTATGCGGACGGAGCTGTCCACAACCTTTCCTTTCTCTCTACGCCGAGCTTCTGTCAGCTCAGCCACATAGCATGCACAACCGATCGCCTGATCGCCGTGTACCACGCCAACTCCTCTATCTGTCGGAAATTTTAACGTCAGACACCAAGGGGCCAATGCTGCCCTAAATTCTGCCGGGGCTGGACGTCCTAGAAATACGTTACATGAAGAGTCAACATCCAACACTATGAATGGTAGGATTCGCGCCCTCCTACGCTCACCTTGCCCCAGTTCAACTGGTAACTCCACATATCCCACTGCATCCATTGCTTCGCCATTAAAGCCATGGATTCTGGCTTTAGATGGTTTCAAATCCTTAGTCTCCAGCTTCATTTGGTCGTATGCCTTCTTGAAGATGATGTTCACGAAACTTCCGCAATCAATTAGAATTCTCTTCACAAACGCCGGCCCGATTGTCGCAGATATGACCATCAGGTCGATGGTAGGAGTCTCTACCTTATCCGCATCTCTGCTCCTGAATACAATATCATCATCCATCGTGCGCTGCTGCTTTGCAGGAGTCCCATCCTCCACATTCGAACAACACTCATACTCCGCATGTCTTAAAGAGTTAGCATATCGCTCCATCTCCTGCCAATTCTTATCCGCAGGATGAGGTCCGCCGGCAATCGTGTTGATAACCAATCTACCCACAGTGCGAGAAGGTTGTTCTGGTTAGCGTGGAGCTAGCCCGCGTCCGGTGTCCGATGTCTCTTGTCTTCCGTCTTGTGGGTCTTTGACAAACTCCTGCAGCTTCTTCTGTCTAATCAACTTTTCTATAGCGTCATGAAGGTGTCTGCACTCCTCTGTGTTGTGTCCATAAGACTCGTGAAAGCGGCAATATTTCCCAGTCCACTTCTTTTCCTCCGTTGATCCTTTGGGCGTGGTTTTCTATATTGAAAAGTGTTGCAAGTTGACAAACAGATGTTCTCAAGAGATGCGTTGAGTGGGGTGTATTCATTGTAGGTCAGGATCCTTGACTTCCATTTCCCCGTCTCCCTTTTCTTTTCGGGATTTCCACCTCCGGATCCTTTAGACTGCCCAAGCTTTTTTTTGGGCGTTGACTTGAGCTTTTCCTGAATTATCGCCGGTTTGCTTCATGGCGACGTTACTTTTCACAGTCTCCTAAGCAAGCCTTGGTGCCTTGTCTCGTCTTGTCCATCGAGCTTCTTCCCTTCTTATAAACTGATGAGCTTTCGAATAGAAACACTCTAGCGTAGCTGGGGGCTTTCCCGCCAACCAATCTCCAAATTCAAAGTCTGGATCTACTCCATGCATTACCGTCATCAAAATTGCGTGGTCGTTTGAATTGCTCACTTCGGTAGCAGCAACATGAAATATCTGCAAGTATGCTTTCAATGACTCTCCCGGAGCTTGGATTACGCTTGATAAGGACATCACATCCTTTGGACGAGTGGTGTGTATCCTGAATTGTTCTATGAATTTCATTGCCACTTCGCCAAAGCTGGATATAGATCGTGGGAGAAGTCGAGTAAACCACATGGTGGCAATTCCAGACAGAGTGATTGGGAAGCACCTACACTTGGTTGCATCATTAGCTCTTGTAGAATCCATCATTCATCCATACCTCATCACATGCTGCCTGGGATCAGTCTTCCCTTCGTAGGCTGGGATAGTCGGTATATTGAACTTCTTGGGGTACTCAGCCTGTAGGACACCATATGTAAAGGGAGTATGGCTTCTGGACACTCTCCAATCTTCATTGGTCAAGCCTTGGTTCTCTCTCGTCAACTGTCTGACCATATCTGTTAAGTCCGGAGTTTGTATGGAGGATGGAAGGTTGGGTTCCGTTCCACGGGACCGTGCGGGTTGATGTCCCGCCTGATTTGGGTCTTGGAGATTCGGTCGTCCGTTCTCCTCACGGGCTTGATCCCTAATCGATCAATCTATGACACATGCCTGCGCACCTTCATCCTTACGGCGCCTATGCCTAGGAGGTTCATCGGCTGAGGTTGAACTATCAGATTCAGAATAAGGGGCAGGGTTACCTCCAGCATTCTGACACTGCTGCTGAGTGAGCTGAGTCATGAGGTTAGTGTTGGCTTGAATCTGCTCAGCAAGTTGCCTTCTACTTTCCTTGAGTTCTCTTATCAAGTCGTTGAACTCTGTTTGGGAAACAACTTCCGCTTGGTTTTGGGTGGAGGGCCCTGCACCTCGAGTTGCTTGCTGATTTCTAGGTCCAACTTGTTGCACGCTAGCAGTCTCGTGGACATCTGCGTTATGGGAGGCCGATCTGGTTCGTGGTCTTCCCATAGTAGAGTTGTTGGTTGTAACTCTGAATAAAATCAACAGATGCCTGGTGAATGATCCTGGATTTCCTCTGGGGTATTTATGCAATCCAGTAGCTACAAAGCAGATCCTAACAGCCTGAGAATTCGGTTCTCAGTGAAAGCACCAAAAATTGGCCACTAACACCCTTAAGAAAGATTGTATAGAGAGATTAATGAAGACAGTAAATTAAAACAGAAGACGGTATGTTTAAATGCAGAGAACAAGAACACCAAATTTATAGTGGTTCGGCGTAACTGTCTACGTCCACTTTGAAGTTGATTTCTATTGCTTTTCTTGATAGTTGATTACAGATACAATATGTTTTCAATTACTTGAATACAATCGCTAAGTAAAAGATTAATTCTTTAAATGAAGGTTGAATGCGGCAGAGTCTCCCCTAGTGTTCTCGAAATTCTCCTCCTTTCACTGTGCCCCTACCTCTCTATTTATAGACGAAGGTGGGTTGGACTTCCCCGGTGGGCCTGATAGCTGAATACCTCGGTCCAAATGGAGTAAGCTTTGCATGCCGACCCGAACATGCCAAACGGCCAAATGCCGAACCATCATCTTCATGCCGAACGATGCGGTGTGTTGAGTGAGGTGCGCAAACCGAACGAGAATCGACGTCGAATGAGGAAAAAGCCGAACGAGGCTGGAATGCCGAACAGTCCAGGAATGCCGAGTGAAGCATGAACGCCGAGCGCTCTAGAAGCCGAACGCTCTTGAATGCCATTTGAACCAGTTGTGCCGAACGTCACTGGAACGCCGAATGACCCTGAATGTCGAACGTCCATGGAAGCCGAACGTTCCTTGTATGCCGAATGTTCCTTGTATGCCGAGCGTCCCTGGATTGCCGAACGTCTATGCAAGTCGGACGTTCCTTGTATGTCGAACGTCCTTGGATTGCTGTACGTCCCTGGATTATCGAGCGCTCCTGGATGCCGAGCGCTCTCAAATGCCGAACGACCGTGACCGCCGAACACTTTCCAATGCCGAGTACTCACGAATGTTATTTGAACGTGAATGCCAAACAAACCATTTGCGCCGAGCGTTCAGAATGTCGAATATGTAGATGCCGAACGATCCATAAATAGCCGAAACAGTGTGTTAATGCCGAGTACCTAGTTGCCTGGTCAAATTTCCAAGTAACAGGTGCTGAAGATAAACTAATAAACTAAGATCAATAGTGTGGTGCTTGCTCTTTCAAAGCTTAACCCCTTTCTTTTGGCATGCAGTGATCCATATTCCCTCCATAATTTCTGAAGTAAATGCAATATTTTGGTATATTTTTTTGATCATTATTTAAATATTTGTGAATTTTTTAACATGAGTTCATGGAAAAACCTTGGAAATAGGTTACTTATGTATAGAATAATTAGTTGAAAATTTTAGCCATATAAATACAAATATTAATAAGACTGCAAATGTGTTTTAAGTAAAATATAAAAATCAGTTAACATAAATAACAGAATAATACTAACAATATTACGCAAATCAGCAACTAACATTATTTTTCAAACAATGATTTTAGTAAAAACTAATAGCATTAATAATAAATAATAAAAAGAAAATGTATAATTACATTGTTGCATTTACAAAAAAACAATCGCGGCTCTTTCCCTCTAGTTTCATCCACTTTGCTGAAGAGAATGGTTACAGTCGGGCCATGCTTGCTTTAGTCTACCAACCTCAGCTCGCCAATGCAACTACGACCAAGTTTTGCTAAGCAATGTACAGTCCAGCCCATTTTGTAGTGTATGACGTGGAAATGACTTGAATGATATGATGAGCTAAAATTTCTGAAGAGTAAACACACCAAAATTAAAAGCAATGACAATCTAAACCTGATATTATGTGTTTTGTGCATCTTTCATTTTTTGAAGTTACTTAAAAAGATAATTATCTCATAATCTAATTACTAGATTTAACAAATTTAATTAAAGCAATGCAGTCGATACAATAACCTGATTAATTTCCTCCAACAGTCAAACGGTCATGTAATCAAATTAAAAACATCATAGTAGATATGTACAGTGGACGAAATTATATAACAAATTTCTTAAATCTAAACACAAAATCGTAGAATTATAAGAGAATGTTGGGTAATGCAATCACGAAGTCAAACCAAAAATACGCATTTGAGCAAAAAAGACATGAATTTCTGATTAAAAAAATGGATAGAATAACACTTACAAAACTTGCTACTACCATAGTTTAACCCTTGTAAACAAACATAAATCCATGCTTTCTGCATCAATATATCATAAAAATAAGAAAAGGTAAAGTAATAACATCATGAACTTTCAGATCAAAAATCCATTTCAAAGAAAATGCACATATTCGGTTATCAAAGGAACAAGACAAACTATTTCTAAAAGTAAAAGGAAAATAGAAAAGACGCCATACCCAAACCCTTCGCTATCATGCTTCAACTCAATCGGCTGTAGAGTTCCATACACAAGTTATTAAAAAGAAAATAGAAAAGAGCCAACTTTCGCGTTGAACCGGACGTTTAATTTATTTTCCAGTCTATTAAATTGGAAAGAGGAGGCGATGAATAATTGGGTTTGAGAAGTTGAGATCTGGAGACAAACGTGGATAGAAGGTTGAAAACGTGATGCTAGCAGACGGATCGAATTCCTTAACCAACGCCTCAAAATCCACCGGAGAAGCAAATAAGAGGATCGTGGAAAAAATGGAGAAGTGGATCAAGCGTGAGAAAGCTAATGACATAATATCCTCCCTGTCTGCTGAGACGAAAAACATAGAAAATGTCAGTTTGAGATACACCAAAAAGGCTTCACTTTGACCCTTTGACCAAGGGTTTTGCTTTATAGTATAAAATAAGGTTTATTTTGACACAAAATGTAGACACAATTGGTGACACAATGGGTTTGTTGTCTTCTGATATCTACCTTTCATATAAGGATAAAAATATACAACGACAGTGATTTTTTGTGTCCCCAATTTGTGTTTAGTTTTGTGTCTAAATAGCCGTCCACACACACGCATAATGAAGACTTTTTATGAACATTTGAAGTGTGTGAACAAATTAATTAGTCACAACCACGGAAACACGTGTAACATTTACTATTTATCTAGCGAAATGTCAAGTGTGCTAATTTACGTTTTCCTCGACACATTGGGAAAAAAAGTGTTCAATCTATACATTATTCCAACTATATACTTTTATCTCTTTTAAAAATAAATAGTGAATGGAGATTGAGTTGTTCATGATGTGTTAAAATTACGCTGGGCAAACAAGACTACTAATAGCATACACTCAAAATATTGTTAACAAAGAAGTATTTCTGGATTTAATGGGTATGTGCAAGTATTATTTCAATCTCAATTTTAACATGCAAACTTCTATCATAATCTGTAATTCTTCGTATTTTTTATCTTTACAAGTCATCAGAGAATAAGGAGCAGATCCGGTTTTAAGGCTAAGACCAGATAGGCGGCCGAATAGAGCAACCCTTCAACAACAACGAGCAAGCAATGGTTATCTAATAATATGTTTTACATAAAAGGGGCAGGTGTAAAGATTTGTCTTCGTTTTCTGCATACTTGATTTTTCTTAACTTTAGCTGTGTTGAATTATTTATCTTTGAATCATTTTCGTCAATGTCGATTTTGATTTTTGAGACGATGACTTTTACGTTGTTTTGAGCAATAATTGCCTAGGCCAACCTAACTCTTCTAGCTTGCCCTGACAAGGAGTGTAGCTGATTTTTGATATAGGATTCCTTAGTACAACCATCGACTAAAATAACGGAATACTTCATCATTCAATGCTTGCGTCAAATAGTAACGTAAATCAGAAAAATCAACAAATTTAACAGTCCTTCGTTGACTTAAATAATCTATCAAATAAAGATATGAACAACTTGTACCTTCCTACGCATGTCTCATTTTACGTAGGCCGGATGTCATTTTGTTAATCATTGGTGCCTTTAATTGTACTGGAGTTTTATACCAATTTCATGATAAAAAAACTAGTATAATGACTAATGCTCCTTTGTACACAATAAAATAGTTTCAGCCTTGCATGTTATAGTTTGTGAGTACTGGTAAACAGTCTTTGCTCACCACCATATTTTTCCTAGGTTATCCTTTTCACCATAAATGAATTCTCCTACTTGTGAAGTGTTACTCTGCATTGATCTTAAAATAGTTGTTAAATACAGTTAAAAACTGAAATATAAAGTTATGTTTTTCAAAATTTTATGTTTAGATATCAACAATGGATATTATTGGAAAGTTTATTAAATTTTTGATTTAATAATAAAATCGATTATTAAATCCGATTAACCTATAAAAAATTATCATGTTTTAAAAGTTAAAAATAAATGAGTTGACGAATGCTAATAATTTTTGGGTGTGATATTAAAGAACTAGAGACCTAATTTATATAATTAGTGATAAGAGGCAGTCCCGACCTAAGGGATAGGCAAGCTAGGCCTAGGCCTAAGGCAACACATGAGAGGAGGCAACAAGTTGACTATTTTCATTATATTTATAGTTCAGTATTGGATTATTATTGACTGTTTGTGTGGCTATTTGGTTCGTTCAGTGTATTCAAAGACTACGCCATCCAGGTTCAATTCTTCCTTAGGGCATAATGTTTTGAATTTTCACTGACTTCTCTTTCTCATTATTTTAGTTGGCTTTGGGCAACATTATTGAATGGACCGGCCCTAATAAGAGGAATATTTTACAATTCAATTATGAAATAATGACCCAATATTAATATTCTACTACTAAAACATATATCATATTTAAAGCAACTTCAATAAATATTGCTCATAAATCAAAGAATATTAGCGGAGGAACAACAATCAGTTACATCAAACATAATTTCTGAGTTAAATCATTTATATTTTTAGGTTTTATTTCTTTCTAAAGGAATATTTTCATTTTAGGCCTTCGAAAAAAAGTTATTTCAAGTTTAGACATGTTTTCAAACTTATTTTGAAAATAGCTTTTTTTCATTATTTAGCAATTTTACACTTGCGCATTCTGAAAATGAACAAGAATAAATTTGTTTTTACGTAATTACAAAATGTACAAGTGTGTGTATGCGTGTGTGTGTAAATTTTGTACATGCGCATGTACAAAATCCTCATATATGTGAATAGAAGCTTATTTCACAATAAGTTTTGAATGATGTCTAAACTTGAAATAAGTTTTTTTACAAGTCTAGAATGAAAATTTATCCTTTCCTAAAAATAAAGGATATGCTGTTTCTGTATATTAACATTTAACATTTAAACAGATATGGAAAAAGGTACAAAATTATAAGCATTAATAGGTATCGTCCATCCATCTTACACCGCTTTAAGTCATTGGAGGACAAAAATTCTAATGGTAGACTTTACTCTGATGAACATGGAACCAAGCACTAATAGGTAGTTTCCATACACCAACTTACAAAAAGAGTAAGATATGATCAGGTAATATGCTAAAATTTCATTTCTTCTATCAGCCATTAAAAATTATTATCCATTTAGTAAGGGTGCATGTTTTTAGCACACGAAAAGGACACATGAAATGGACATGGGAAAGGAGCACGAAATGAGAATGGCTTACGAAAGGAGAATGCGTTCTTGTATCGTGAAAGCAGCATTAAAAAGAAAGTTAATTGTTTTGTTGTTATTAGTTATATTTGAGAGCATTAATTATTTGCGTTGGAAAGGGGAGCAACATCTCTACTACTAATAAAGAAAATTGGTTGAAATAATTTACTCGGTGTCCTTTTTGAAATTCCAAAAATGCTCTTTTTCCGTTTACATGTCTGCACTCAATCAAAATATCAACGTATGCAATAACACAAACAACCTGTGTACAAAGCACATGCTCATACTAGTATTAATTAACATAGTTTTAAGGACCAAATCGTGGACAAAACCAGAATTTTTTCTATATAACACAACTTTAGTTTGCATGCTTATATATAACAATTTTATAATTCAAAATCTCTAATTGTTTATTCAAAGTAATAAGCATAGTTTGCATGTTTCTACTTAACACTACAAAGCTTTGAGACTGACTTACGAGAGATATAACTGATGCTTTAAAGTTACAAGCCATTGGAATGCTACTAGAATTACAGGGATTTATCGATGCCACTATGTCGTCAGTAAACTCTTTAGCGACAACTTTGTTGTGGTCGGTATAAACCCCGTGGGAAAATATTCTTGCCAATGACATGCGTAGGCACATTGCCGACGGCGGTATTTTCAAAGGCTTACCAACGTTATTACTTTGGACAACTATCCGATGACATTTAGACGCCTCACACAAGACATAAAATCTGGACAATACCAACGACTTGGCGACGACTTCATTTTTGATGACCATTGTAACGACCCAGATTTTTCGATGTTTGATTTGGAATATTTAAATGGTTTTAAAAATTGAATTTGAACTATAAATTAGTTTTGAATATGGAATTTTGGTATATATTTATAAAACTAAATTCAGAATTTAAATATAACGATTTATTGGATAATTTAATTATTGAGAATTAATAATTGAATATTGGATAAATTATTGTATCTTGTGCTAAGCCCGATAAAAATAATTTAAAGGCTTGCAAAATTTATATTAATAATAATAAAGATAATAATAGTTTTAAAATTGAATTTAAGAGTGATCTGTTCAATTTTCAAAATAGCTTGTTTAAAATGACATTTAAAAATAGCCTTTCAAGGTACAGTCTCGAAAATTAACGAAACCAATTCCATTGGATCCATATTATTGTATTATTTCCTGATTTCCAATTTCGTATTGTTTGGAATTATCGTTTGATCGTACGTGATATAAATGCGCTGAAATTTATATTGAAAATTCACTTTAATAATTGGGTCCAAAAGCTATCTTCACATACGATCGAATTAGGACTCGAAACCTTTTATTATTGCGTTCAGAATAAAGGTATAACACTATAAACGCCTAGCGGCACGTCTCGATAGGGATTCGAGATTTCGGGTTATGAAATCAAGACGGTTTGAAAATTTAAAATAATATATATATATATATATATATATATATACACACACACACATATATATACACACACACATAAATATACATATATATATATATATACATACATACATATATATATATACATATACATACATACATACATACATATATATATATGGGGCCGGCTATTTGAACATAAAATTAAACAAAAAATGGCGACACAGAAGATCCGGACCATTGGATATTTTTGTCTTTATGCGAAGGGTGAAATTCATGAGGCAATTCAATGGTGGAGATTCTTTGTGTCATCGGTTCTGTGTCCATTTTGTGTCTAAAAGACTCTCTCTGTATATATATATATATATATGTATGTATGTATGTATGTATGTATGTATGTATGTATGTATGTATCTACATACGAGTGTCACGGCACGCGCTTTGCGTGTGAATTATTTTCCTTATATATTGTGTAGTTTAAATCAGTCAAAAAAATAATTTTTTATTTTCAAGTAATATTAATATTTGTATATTTGTAAAGAAGTATTCTGAATGTATAAAAGAATGTTAATTTTAGATCCTATTTTTAGAAGCGTTTTGAATTTGTAAATATTTAATTGATAGATCCTACTTTTAAGGCGTTTGAATTAGTAAAAGAAGTTTAGTATTATATCCTATTTTTAAGTGATTTAGATTTGACAATATAAGGAGGGGCGTTTTTGGCAGTTCACGTTGATATCAAAAAAGTGTGACTCCAAAGCAATTACAACGATAATATAAAGTCAGATAAAGGGCAAATCATAGCCGTCTCCTCAGTCTTTACATACACGCTTCCTTTACCCCTTCGAATACGCCACCTCAAGATTACACGCAACCCATTTTCTTTTATTAAAGCCCAGCCTCGTTCAAGTTTAAATCGAATCCTTTCCCCCTTCTCCCATTCAATCAAACGCAAGGGGAAAAAGTATCGTGCGATTTGAAAACACGAAATCGAAGTCGTAGAAAAAAAAGGTAAACAATTGACCGAGCCTCCATGGTTCTGTGCGATCGAGCAGGTTCATGGAAAGAGATAATCGTCGCGGAGATGGGAATCGAACGAGGGAAGGATCGTAGGGCATCGCGATACGTGAAAGACTGGGAGTGGAGCATGGTAGTTAGGAGCTTGTGCGTGCGTGGTAGGGCACGACAGCAGGTTGGGCTTGAAAGGTGATGCAGTTTAGGATTCGCCAATTTTGGCACGTCTTTTCGAGACACTCTCACGCGCGCGAGGATGGGAACTCGACTCTGGCAGTGTGGCGTTCGATTGGAGGAGACGAACATAGGTGGCTTGAGGGGAAGCCTCGGCTGATTGAGGAAGAGCAGTCGTCTACTCAGCGTTCGAACTGGAGATGGTAATTTATGGATGGAAGAGTTGGCATCGAGATTGTCTGTGGTTTAGCAGCATGAGTGGTTTTGATCTGTAATTATCTATTAGTTATTGTAACAAGGACATATAAATCATATTATAAATCGAATATTTACAAGTTTGTAAATTGTTTATGCGAGGTCTCAAAATCGTGAAATCAGGTCGAGTTGGAACAGAGTGCAAAGTTAAATCAAATGTGAGAATTTATCACTCATTTTTGGATTGTCATATTAAAAATTTAAATGTTGAATTTAAATTATTGGAGGTCGATTGGATTGATAAATTATAATTATCTTTTGGATGTTATAAATAGTAGAGTGTGCGTGTGTATATTAGTATTTGGAGTGATATTCCCACACATTATAGCAGATGAAACCCTATGCGTCCCGCATAATAGCGGATGATCCTATATACCACGACATCCCCATCAAAGTGGGATTGGTAATTTTTATGTTTTATTAACATCTACGAATGCAGGGAAACAGGTTGGAGAGATCCAATTGGATTTCTTAAATATATTGTTTATTTTTTTCATATATAGCGATATATGAATTATATAGAATAATCTAGTATAGATTATTGCAGTAATTGAATGGTTGCTATTGTAGCATTGGCCTGAATGTTAATATTTTAAATACTATAAATATATTTTTAAAATTTATGGAATTGTAGAGGATTTGATAATAAATATATATATTGGAATTGGATTTATTTTTAAGAAATCGAATTAGAAAAAATATATTTGACTATTATGGATTAGTAAATGGAGATTTAAAAAAAAAGAATTATATAAAATAATTTATAAATGATATTCTGGAAATATAAAAGGAGTTAAAGTCAATATTAAAACAGATTGGAAATATAAAAGGAATTTATAAGAAATGAACGTATACAGCGGAATTTTATAAATAAGATTTTGTTCTATAAATAGGTAAAACCAAGGGATTATAAAAGATAAACGATGTTTATAATTAAAGGAATTCGATATCAGATGATAAATGGAAATATAAATTCATAGGGTGAATTTATATTAAAATATGTAAAACATGTTTGGGAAAAATAGTATATTCTATTTTTGAAATGAGTATGATTAGGAAATCGACAACGAATCGATATGTGCGAAATCGAGAGGAAGTTATAAAGTAAATTGGTTACCGAGGATTTAAAAAAAATTAAAACTTTAACAAATGAGTTTGTTTTAAAGGAAAATTTTATTATTTTAAAACTATAGAATTTTAAACTAATTGAGATTGAAATACTACGGTAAGTAGATTTTCAAATATTAAGTATTTAATTTATTCAATTTTAACTTTTAAAATCGGCTTTGAAATTTATTTGTTTAGCTAAAAATGAGTTACTAATGTTTATAAAAGTGTTTTCGATATTTTGATAATTATTCGAACATGTTTTCATAAGCTTGATCATTTTTCTTTAAAATACTTATTATATATATATATATATATATATATATATATATATATATATATATATATAGTTTGAAGTGATTGAAAATTTTATTTTATAAATTCTCTCGAGATTCGAAATGGGCTTATAAAAGGATATGATTTTGAGGAGAGGAAATTTAATTGTAATTTCAGAGTTTTTTGGAGTAAGTTACAAATATTTCCCTGAAACGTTAATATTGAAAGGGGTTTTGAAAATAAGACCTGTAATGTTTTCCTAAGTAATAGAAAGATAGGAAATTGAAAATATTTCTAAGTGTTGAGATGTTTTGGAAGTATCCGAATATAGATTTGATTATTTGGAAAAAAAATCAAATGTTGGAAGGGATAAATATATCTTTAAAGATATTTTGAAGGCAAATATTTTGGAAAAATTTACAACAAGGCCAGATGATTGCTTATGGATGTTTTTAATTGATGGGTGAATAACCGACTATCAATAATTAACCAATTTCGTTAATCGTTTCGAAGAGACTGAGATCGGATTTAATTATCCAAAAACCACTTCGATCCGGTTTGAATGTTACGAATGAATACTATGAAGATGATGAAGACGGTAATTTGGTTTGTCCAGACCCAGGACAACTTGTATGGATGAATGTTATCAGAACATCGTCATTGAAGGACGATGAGCATTCTAAGTAAAAAAATTCTTGAAAAGGTAACGCTTAGCCTCGAACCTCATCAACCGACACAATGACAAAACAACCATTTTACAATGGGCAATGCCTGTTGTAATATGGATTTCACAACGGGCATGCGCCCGTTGTATTAGGCCTCGTTGTAATAGGTTGACCATAATTTACAATCGGCAATGCCTGTTGTAATATGGATATTACAACGGGCAATGCCCGTTGTAATACATGATATTGCAACGGTTTCTGACCGTTGCAAAATAAATGCAAATTTGAAAAAAATTACAGCAGCATCCATACAGTACATCCATACTAATAATGAATAATTTAACGAGTAATAAATATTATCATAAAACAACCAAAATCACATACGAAAAGACTAAAAGCTAGAGTCATAAAATTCCAACACATTCCAAAAAGTTAGATAAGTTTACATTGACATGGTTCAAATATACACATAACAACTAGTTTCATAACAAAATGGTACAACTATTTTCATTACATTTTCAATGCACACTAAAACCATTTTGAAGACCTTTTCTTCCAAAACCTGCATTTCCTTGTTGCATCATCTCGACAAACTCATTGTAATCGATCTTCCCATCCTGAAAAATAAGGACTGAAAAGTTAAATTGCAGACTGATTATGAAAACGAATTAAAAGCAGTTTTGACAACATAATGACTTACGCTGTCTTTATCAACTTCTCGTATCATATCTTCTATTCTCACATCCTCTACACCAAATTCATTGCATGCTTGTTGAAGTTCGTCTGCAGTAATATAGCTACTACCATCTCTGTCAAAATATGAAAATGCTGCAAATAAATGATCTTCTCTTTCTACTTTGTTCAAATGCAGAGCGGCTGCTAAGAACTCTCCATAGTCTATGGTACCACTCTTATCAACATCAGCCTGCACATACAACATATACATAACTACGTAAGCAAGTGTTATAAACCAATGTTTTCCTAAGTTTATTTATGTTGGGAAAATCTGTATTTATCGAATAAATAGTAATAAGGTGTTGACATGGATCATGGTATTTGTATTATATTGGTAATAAAAATAAGAAATGCAATGACTTACAGCTTTTTTTAAATGTAACAAAATCAAAATGGATGACGTAAATAACGAAATGGTACAACTACATAATAAATTGCAAGATAGGAGAATCAAGATAATAAATGCAATGACTTACGCTGTCTTTATCACCTTCTCCTTGCTAAACCCCACCCGCACCCCTGCTTGCAACAATATACTATCTTCTTATTCACCTCCATATGCCAGTTCAACCAAATCTGACCACTTCATCAACAAATCACCTGGAAAAGCATATAAATCATCACTACATCCATTGCACACCAACCATCCACTGCCCTAAACCAGTGTTTCTACCTTGCTATCTGGTTCCTTCACTCGAAAGTTTCACCAACATTACATCAAAACCAGCAATCTTCTACCACCTACAACCTCCACCCAGATCCTGCATCACCATCACCTGACTGAAACACTTCACATCACCATCATCCCCACCTCATCAAAGCTACGTCCAACTTATAACAGAATCTAAACTACTCCCACTACGATAATCATCAACTTGCCACTTCAACCTTCAAGTTTCTTACCTGCAACTACCTACCTGTACCTCACCAAAATTAATCACCTCCCTATTGTGCACGCACACAAAAATCTCACTTCAACAAGTACCGCAACCATCTCCAACAACCTCATCTCTAGCATAACCACACCCAAAGAAACCTACAGAACCACTTTCCCAATAACCAGTCAACCTCATCATCACTACTCACCCAAACCTGCCACACCATCACCATTTCAATCAACGATCTGCCTCTGAACATCAAACACTAATCATGGACCAAATCGCGATTTCCTAAATTGTATTTTCCTCACTAATCTCCTGCAATCGAACCATCGCCGTAATTTTTCGAACTTGCGAACTAAAATCGGCTATATGTAAATCAAGACAGGAGAATAAAATGCATAGGCAAATTTAAAAGTAAAAGCATAGGCATATTGAAAAGTCAAGCATCGACAAATTAAAAAGTAAAAGCACATATCAGTACTCGACTAAATTAAAGAAGCCGCGAGCATTCTAATTGATCGAAGAAAAGAAATCGAAGCATCAGCCACAAATTGAAGCGGCGACTCAATTCCCAAAAAAACCTAGTTTTCGCAAAGAGGACGAACGCCATTTTTCACAAGCAAAGATACGGCCGAAGGAATAAAAGAAAAGGGGATAGTGTTTTATTATTTCATAATAGTTGGGCCGGCTATAATTTTATTATTGGGTTTTAGTGTTGAAAATTATAGTTTATTTATTTTAGTATTTTAAAGTGTTTTTAATTTCTCTTTTAGACCATTGTAAATTCTAGTCGTGTGACTAGGGGACGAGCTACGGTGGTGTAGCTCGAGAATTCGCAACTTAGTGGCTAAGTTGTGGCAGGGTTTTGAGCGTAGAGTTAAGGCTAGTCGATAAATATATATATATATATAATGGAAAACTAAAGGAAATATTTAATATTAATTATTTTACTAAGTACTAATAATATTTATTAATTATAAGTCATAAATATTATCTATAATTTACTAATTATTAATAATTAACTATAATAAATTATTAATATAAAAAATAAATATTGATTATAAATAATAATTAGTAATTATAAATTATTTATTAGTAATCATTAATTGTAGTATGGTATTTTTGTAATATAAAAAATAAATATTGATTATAAATAATAAATAGTAATATGGTATTTTTGTTGTAATGAATAATTAGTAATTAGTGATTATTTATTAATAATCATTAATTATTATGAGTTATAAATGATTAATATAATATTATTACCGATTAATTATTAAATATTAATAAATAATATAATATTATTAATGTTTAGTATAATATTATAATTAGTAATTAGTAATATATGATTAATATAATATTGTTAATTATTAATTATTAGATATTACCAAATAATAAATATTAATTTTAAGAAAGCATTATAATTATTAATTATTGATTGTCGAAAATTGGCAGCTGACATTTATTACAACGGGCATTTTATGATTGTTGTAAAATTGCCATCGGTTAAAACAGACATTTTATGACCATTGTAAAATTGACACCTATTACAACAGATGTTTTTAGCCGGTTATAAAACTGGCACCTATTACAACGGGCGTTATGAGCGTTGTAAAATTGGCACCTCTTACAACGGGCATTTGTGACCGTTGTAAAGTTGACATCTATTACAACGGGCCTGAATGGACTGTTGTAATAGCCTTCTATTACAACGGCCAACCAATGCCCGTTGTAAAAAGAGCGTTGTATATGGCATCTTTTACAACGGACCTGAATGGACCGTTGTAATAGCCTTATATTACAACGGGAAACCAATGCCCGTTGTAAAAAAGGCGTTGTATATGACATCTTTTACAACGGGCCTGAATGGACAGTTGTAATAGCCTTCTATTACAACGGGCAACCGATGCCCGTTGTAAAAGGGGCGTTGTAATAGGGTATTTTTGTTGTAGATCGAGAATGACTAAAACAGGGGAGATGCAGCAAGGCTGAGTGGTTCACACCCAAGTAGGATATGTTATCACCTTTCTAGATGTCCTCGGAAAACCTATTTATTATGGATATGGTTGTGCATGGAAGGAGCGCTCGGTGCTACGGGTGGGAACACCAGGGGTGATAACATATTTGGTCTATCCAGGTCATGGGTAGGCCGGTCTTGTGTAGCAGAGGATCCCGGCGTGGTCCTCGGTACATTGT
Organism: Allium cepa; assembly: GCA_030765085.1. NCBI lineage: Eukaryota > Viridiplantae > Streptophyta > Magnoliopsida > Asparagales > Amaryllidaceae > Allium > Allium cepa. The sequence continues at coordinate 952,958,566 of CM060945.1, read as the reverse complement.
TCTAGAGGTGTACTGTGGTGGGCGGTACCCAAGTGGTCCGGTCATACGATGGAATCCATTCTCCAATAAGCGCCGTACGGTTTTGATTGTGCCCAACTATGCTGGAATGTGAGATGCAAGCATTTCAACTATTTTCTATTTACTTTCTATAGACACTATTATAATATCAGATGATTTTGATATAAACGTTTGGTTATCGTAAGGTAAAAACTCATCGTGTTTATGAGTGACGTGGTCTTACAAGGTACCTTTGTTTTCAAAGGATTTTGATAACTCTAATAATTCAAATTGAGTGTGTTTTCTCACGCTGGTTTTTCAGACCGACTTGGGTGTTATTTTATTATAATGCTCGGGTCAGACCGAGTATTGCAGGTTCAGGTTGAATGTTATGGAGCTCAGGAGACTGGCTAAGGAGTTTCAAACGTATTTTTGTACTTGACTTATATTCCGCTATGTAAGGATAAGTTATATAACTGTCCAGTTTGAAGTATTGATTGTTGTACTATAATGATTGTAAGCATATAAACTTTAACAGATTCTTTTGTATAAAATACGTTATTATATATGTTATATTTTGTTCCGCTGCGATTGTGAGATTCTGTGTTGTTGTTTCTATTTCTCTTCTATCTCTTTCTTCTTCTTACCCTAAAGATTCGTATTTCCATTCAATTTGAGTTGAGCTGAGGTGAAATATCATCGACTCAAAGGGGGTACAGATTTTCGAGCCTTTACAACTATACTACCGATGACTAGACAATGACAAATAGACGCCTAACCCAAATTGTAAAAAAATTCAATACTTGTCAATGACTTAATGAAACCAAATTTTCAGAATCTCTGATGCTCCTCTTTTCCTTAAACCACTACACGAATCAAATCATTCTGATAATGCCATATAGGCAAATATAACAGCAAACTAACACAAAATCATATCCAAATATATGTAAAACAAAAAAAATAACAAAAAACGCAGAAAAGTGCCATAAATCCATAAAAACAATAAATACTTGTCACACGCATTATGTCCATGCACAACATTCCATACCATAACAAGTCCATACAGTAAACAATATTAGAAATATATACATCATGGTACATCTTGTCCATACAAAAAACTCATGACTGTAGCGGCGGCAGTGGCACATTTTCAAAATGTTGTTTAAACATTTGGTACAAAGCTTCGACTTCTTTTTTCTACTCTACCATCTCATCCTTATGCCTCATCACAATCTCCCATTGTGCCGACATCTCCTCCTCATGCTTTTGAAGCAGCACCGCATGCTTTTACGGTCAAACCCTCCAATTCACCCTATGTTTGTGTTTGAGTCTAGGTAGCCCTGTAGGAAGAGCCTCTCTCACTGAAATGATGTTGTAAATCAATCGTATTAAATATTTGAGTATCATAATTTTAAAAATTAAATTGCATTTTAACCATTTACCAGTTTACCAAATATTAGAAGAATGAGCCTTAACATATTTGTTTTATTTTTAAAAGAAATATTGGAAGGGAGAACTATTTACCAATTTACCAATTATTAGAGGGGGACTTAACATAACTATTTAACTTTTTAGCATCATATCAAAAACAAATCATGAATTAATGATAGACTATTGAATAAATAAATAGTGTTTTTTAGTAACATGAATATTTTTTGATTTAAAATAAAATTCAGTCTGAATTATAGTTTACCGTACCCAAGGTTGGATATGCGATCCCTTCTCTTTTTTAGTTAATTAGACAAATTGAGAAATACCCTTTCTTCCACCTCAAGAGTGGTCATAAAACCTCGCTCAATCAACTCTTAAATCATAACATTATGTTCTTGCTGATTTGTAATTTTTTAATTTTGTGAGTATATGAAATTGAATTAAATTTGATTACAATTTAAATCAATTTGTGTAGACAGCTTATTGTAAACTCGGTAGCAACAACATCAACCATCCAGACGACACCTCACTCAACTCAAACTTGTGAATTCGAACATATATATCCCTAACGGTTGCGTCTCTTCGATACTGTGTAGACCAATTAAAAGGGAAAATGAAAACAAGGCATCAATAATGACTTATTATAATTTGATTTGAAAACTAATTTAAACATAACAAATCCTACTGGAAGTCTGCAAAAGATCTCGAGCCACCATATTATAATCATTGATTTTACGTCTTATTTGCTACAGTTACCTTAGCACATGCCTCTACATTTTTCGCTTCCAATATAATTCGAACTGGTCATAGATCTCTTGAGCAAGCTCCTATTTCTTCTTCCGTCTTTTCTTCATCCCATGTGCCATCTATTTGTATCTATTGCTTGCTTTCTGGTCCCAGATTTTTCTGATAAGTGCTTGAAATGTGTCGGGTTTCCATTGATATTTGCTCTACATTTATATTTAAATATATTATAAACATATAAATTTATATATGAAAAAAAACAATGCATTATATTTGTTTTGCAATAGAATCTTTGAACGCGACGTCTTTGTCGTCGGTGAAAAATCCAAGAATCCAGGCCAAAACTGATTCACCCTAGTGCGAATCCTATCACTTATGATTCCTCGTTGAATTCAAATCTACGTATAATTTATATAATAAACGTGATGTTATTTGAGATGATAAACAGCCAATTTAAAAACAAATATAAATGTAATTTCACTTGCTCTCCTTTGGCACATTGAATAATGCTGACTCGATCTACGGATGCATTGGAATTTTAAACAAATGCATGCGTAGATGGACCTACATCATCATGCTCCCCATGATCGGACTTAATGAATGGAGGTATACATCTATCCCATTTTTAGGATTTCTCGGTCCTGGAACTATACAGTTAAAAATATGTATGAGTTCTTTATGCACATCTACGATGGCAAATTGTAAGGTATTAGAACAATTTCGATCATGTTGAATAAGCTTTATTTCCAAATGAAGCAAATGGTGCAAATCCATAACACAAAAACCAAGTCTTGCACTATGAGATTATTTAGCAAAATTAGGATATATGTTATCAAATTACTTCCAAGCATCGCCATCTGATGGATGACATAAAACATCTTTAGCTTGCTATCGTTTGTTATGTCATCATATGTGTTTTGAAGTAGCAGAAGATGCACACAATCTTTGTAATCTAGTTATTGGGGAAAGTAATGCATATGAGCAAAATACATGCTGTAATGATATATATTTTATGTATGGAAGAATCATAAAATATTATTATTTTATTCATATGAGGTCGTATGATAATTTTGGGATATGACTCTTGGGAACATTTTACATACTTGTGGTTGTCTTCAAATTTATATGTGATCTTTTTGACCATGAAAATATTATTTGGGCTACAAATTTTCATATGAGTCGAATTAGTGATTTAAACTAGTTTCATTGCTTTGGAACGATGGTTTTCCTTTCCTTAAAATGGTCATAATGAAAAAAGGACTTAGGTTAGAAAGTTATGGCTATTTTAAGTTTTGTAGACTACTGGCCAGAATTAGCGTGTAATTAGTGAAGCTCATTAGTTGGCTCATTAATCTAATTAGAGAATCACTATAAGTAATGGTTGTACGAATCAAAAGAAGACTTTCCCTTTTATTTTAAATCAGGTCCAAACCCTAATTAGCCTTAAATCCATCCTAATCTCATCCAAAATCATCCAAATTGCTATCTGAATCAAACTAGATTGTTGATGGGAGATTGGATCTTCAATTAGAGGCTAGAGATAATCGAATTGCTGATTTAGAGTGCTTTTCTTCGCTGTCCGGATTAGATCTACATACAGATTGGTTGAATTTGGTAATTGGCGAGTGGTTTATGCCTTCTTATTACACTATACTTGTTTGTATGGTAAAATTGTAGGATTTAACATGTTTTAAATATATTTTTGGCCGTACAATATTTTCTAACTTTAATTACATGTTAAATTGTGAATATGATCTAGATTGGTTAGCTTATGCTCTCATGTTCATGTTATATGTTGATTTATGTTATAAATTGACATGTTTATCTTGTTTTGATGGATTACATGTTTGAATGGATGAAGTTGTTTGTTATTCTACGATTAGATGATATGGTTTGATGTTGTTTTATAGCGTTGTGATTGCATCGAAAGATAGGTTGGAGAATTCAGCATATCGAAGGAAAAAATAGTCGGAATTGAATGAAATTTGAAAGGGAGTATAGGAAATGCTTATAGTCTAAGTCGCAAGCCCAAATGTGCTAAGAAGTGATGTCAAACCCGACTTGAGATCTTGGTGCCGACTTGAGAGGGTTGATCCTTATGGGTGGCGACTTTGGGGAAGGAAAGATGGATGCAAGTATAGGTTGCCCAAGGTGATGGATCATTGTTTAGTCAAGTGCTTGAGGCTATGATGACTTGTTTCTAGGATAAGAAGTTAATAGCTTTGAGTAATGGACTTGCTCTATGATGACACATTTTTGGTAGAGAGGTCATGGTCAAAGCATCTAGGCATGAATTACTAGAGACAAGAAAAGGGTGGAAGGGAACTCAACCACAAAGTGGCTAAGTAGAGATGTCAGACGTGACTAGAGAAGTCAGCACTGACTTCACAAGGCAGGCCCAAGAAAGGTGTAATTTCTAGGGACTGATGTTAAGGTTCTACAGGACATGCTGGAGCTTGTGGCTTGTTCGTATGAATTTGGATCACGATGTAACAGCATGATAGACTCATGGTGGGAGCAGATGTCGAAGATTGAGGACTCTGTAACCTTCGGTTTGAGACTTGTGTAGGGAGTAGGTGTTGAAGGGGCTCATATTGGGAGTTATAGAGTAGAGAAAGATGGGGTTTCCTGGATAATGGAATTGGATTGAGCAAGAAGGGTTTGGTTTCCAAAAAAAGGAGCAAAGGAGGGCTCGGATAAAAGTGCCAAGGAACGGATGATAACTCGAAGTGTTTTCTATTGTAATCGAGTAAGGATATTGTAAGTGGGGATGCCCATGGATCAAACGAAGGACTTGTATACCCTGGACCATTTGGTTTAGTATCCAATTTTAGGCTTTGAGACACGTATCTGGTTTTGGGCTGCGAGATATGAGAGTACAACAGAGAATCAAGATTTTCCATTAGTCCCTGATAGCAAGGAGGCCATACAAGTTATCATATATTCAGGGATAAGGGGAAAGTGATAGTAGGGATTGTTTGATGGATGTTATGGTTGCTTAGTTGCTTTCTGGGCTATCACTCGGGATATCATTTGGTGTAGGTATTAGAGATAGGGATATTGTGACATACACTATTGTATGTTGTATTGTACCTTTATGATATCGTACAGTAGCATAATATACTATCGTGTGTTGTCTTTTTGGTTGCACGAACAGGTCAGGTATGGTTAGTGTTCTCTTGTTCCTTACCATATTTAGCTATATACCTTTGAGAGTCATTTATCGCTCACACCAAGCTGTTGTCTGAATCAAGGTTTTATGCTTTGCTTCTTACTATCTCGGTTACTCTTAAATGAGTGGAGTATATAATAAGTCTAGGTGATGCAGTTGTTGTTCGAAGAATGAGCTGGATGGAGCTACTGCATATTATATACATATATGGAGTCTATGCTTATTCCGTTAAGCAATACTATGGAGCCATGACAGTGCTTGCCCATTTATTCTTACTATTGTATTTGAGACAGTCGTTAAGTTTTATTTCAGTTGTATGAACTCTAGTATTGATGTACAACTCTATGATACTATACTCTGATGATGATGATTTGTTCACATAGTTATTTCTATCTCTTCTATTGTATATGTCATATTATATTTTGTCCATGCGTTGTGAGATATATGATATGTCATATGGTGTATTTACGATTTCAACTTTGATGATTGTCCTATATTGGTCGGGCACAATTGCAGTGCTTTATTTAGTTATTATTAGTGCCGGTGGTATAGCACGGCCGTCACGTTCGGTATCCGAGCTTTGGTTGCATGATTAGCTTGAGTTGTTCCACAATCCAGTGGAGATAAGGAAAGAGTTATCGCCTTAGACTAGATCTGGAGGGTATATTTATAAGAGTGAGTACTTGTTGTAAGTTTGGTTTACAAAAATATATAGTAATATAGTATAAGTTGCATGTGCATGATCACTAGATACATAATTTTATTTTATGAGAGACTGGTCATTCTTATTACGGATAAGGATGAACCGGCTTTCAAGAAATACCGTGGGAAATACTTCAGGAGTGGGATCAAGAGCTGCCACGCCTGATGTCTAAGCTATATTCAACTCTATGATGGAAAATATGATGAGGAATGCTCTTGGAGTAGGAATTTGTGGAGGTGCTCCAGTGCAAGCACCTAGGGATGATTTTGTTAAGCTGAGCAAGGATTACTCTACTCTTGGAGGTAAGCCATTCCAATGGAAAGAATCAACCATCGAAGTATGAGACTAGATTGATACTTTTGAGCGCATCTTCAAGGATGTAAAAGCGGTGGATGCTATGAAAAGAAAGTTGGTTTCAAGGCAGCTACAAGGTCGAGCCATACACTAGTTGAACGCCATTACTATTGCTACTCCAGAAGATCGGTTTAGTTGGGATCAGTTCAAGGCAATATTTGAGGAAAAGTTTATTCCAGACGCTCAATTTTGTTCAGAAAATATGCTGATCTCAAGCCAGGGAATATGACAGTTTATGAATACGTGGCAAAATTCATGCTTTTTCTAAGTATAGAATGTCATTCTAGACACTCCATTGAGAAAGAATGAGAAGTTCGTCATTGGATTGGACGACTATCTTGAAGAGAAACTAGTGGATCGTATCGAGGAGCCTTTGGAGAAGCTTTGGAGAAGGCGCTTCATCATGAAACGTGTACCCTAAAGCTAAGACTGCTATTGTTCTTTCTACTAAGAAGGAAGAGCCTAAGCCACAACAAGGTCATGAAGGCAAGAAGAAGTGGAATGGTAAGAAGAAGCAGTCTCAGAGGAAGGGTGGCAAGAAGAGGGGTAAACAGGAGCCCGTTTGTTATGGATGTAATGAAAAGGGTCACTTGATAAAGGATTGTAAATTGAGTCATAAGAAGAAGTTCTACACTTGCGATAGGCCCAGGCATTTGAAGAAGAATTGTCCAGAACCGGTGAAGGATAAACAGGCTGCGAAGGCGTACGCTTTGGACGCAGTCCCAACTTTGCTGACTGCTCCCTTGGCGAAAGAGAAGGGAAAGGGAGTCGTCATTCAAGGTATGCTTTCTATCGATGATGTTATTCTTCAGGTTTTGTTTGATACCAACGCTTCACATTCATTCGTATGTAGTGACCTAGTAGACAGATTAGGATTAAGACCCGAGATAGTAGAACGATCCTCGATCGTTACCAAACCTGTTGGAGGCTCGACTAGCTTGTGCATGGTTTGTCGTGGCGTAGTGTTATCGAGTCATAGATGATTTTTTGTGTGCAATTGCTTTTTATTGAATTTTTTTGGGTTCAGGATTATCTTAGGAATGGATTGACTTAGGAAGTATGTGGTGGTGGTGGCTTGCGAAAAGCTATTAGTGACAATTGGGGATCTGGATTGGTGGATGATAGTGATTGGCTGCCTACCATAGGATGGGGCATTCGTCAGCTTTCTATATTCGCTTGAGGTTCCACATGGAGGATTGGCATTAGTGCATATCACCAGAGAGTATCTGGATGTCTTCAAGGAAGTGATTGGATTGTCACTGCATAGAGAGATCGAGTTTCGAATCGACTTAGTGAAGGAAGTTCGACCTATAGTTATGCCTTTGGGGCGTATGGCTCTCAGAGAGTGGAAGGAAATAGAGGCGCAAGGGAATGACCTATTGAGGAAGGGGTTTATTTGAATAAGCATATCTAAGTGGGATGCACCTGTTGTATTCACAACTAAGGAAGATGGCTCTTTGAGTTTTGTGTGGATTATCATGAGCTGAATAAAATGATGAGGAAGAACAAGTATCAACTTCTGCATATTGATGACTTTTTCAATCAATTACACGATGCGAAGGTGTTTTCTTAAATGGATTTGGCAACAGGATTTCACCAGCTTAGAGTGATGATGGAGAGTGTGTCTATTATTGCATTTTATACACCATCGTGTTTCTATGAGTGGTTGGAGATGCCATTCGAATTGACCAAAGCTCCGACATACTTTGTGGGTCTAATGAATATGGCATTCAGAGATCAGTTGAATAAGTTCGTACTTGTGTTCGTGGATGATTTTCTGATCTATTCCAAAACTGAAGAGGAGCACAGGACGCACTTGAGGACTGTGCTGGAAATATTAAGGAAGCACAACTTGAGAGCGAAGTTCTCTAAGTTTCACTTATGGAGAGAAGAAGTGAGATTCTTGGGTCACGTCATTTTGAGATAGGAAGTAGCAGTGGATCCTGCGAAGGTGGGAGTGGTCCAAGATTGGAGTCAGCCTAAGAATGCTACAGATATGAGGAGTTTTCTAGGATTAGTGAGATAATAAAGACGCTTCTTAAGGGACTTCTCAAATATAGTGGCATTGTTGATCAATCTGATGAAGAAGAATCATGCTTTTGTTTGGGACGCAAAGTGCTAACATGTGTTTATGAGTCTAAAAGAAAGGTTGATGATTGCACCAGTGTTGGTTATTCCAAGTGGGAATGAAGAGTTGATAATATACGCAGACGCTTGTGGTATTGGATTGGGCACAGTATTGATGTAGAAGAGAAAGGTTGTTGCTTATGCTAGTCGGCAACTAAAGCCACACAATAGGAATTATCCAACTTATGATTTGGGTTAGTGGCGATTTTTTTTGCTTTGATGATATAGAGGCACTATCGATTAGGTTAAAGGTTAAAGTTGTTTATGGTCCACAAACATTTGAAGTACATTTTCCCTCAGAAGGATCTCACTTTTTGACAGCAACGACGGTTGGAGTTCTTAAACTCTTATTATTTAAGTATTTCTTATACCTCAGAGAAAGGAAATGCAGTTGCAGATGCATCGAGTAGAAGGCAAGCTAGATTTGGATAATATTCTTGGTATTGAAGTGAATTAAGTACATTACTGGAGTTGATTTCAAGGCTCATTGTGAGTTATAGCCTAAGATGTTGGCAAGTTTTGTCGATTAAACCTACTCTAATTGAAAGGATCGATACTAGTCAGAAGCGAGATGCAAGGATGGTGGGGATTATATCTAAGCTAGAAGGAGTAGAATCTAAAGAGATGAAGCAATACAAACTCGATCAAGAAGGTTGGCTTTGTAAGAATGGAAGATTGTTCGTTCCCGATGTTGATAGATTGCGAGATGAAGTGTTAAGACAATATCATCATTCTAGATTAACTATCTATCCCGGTTGTAACAAGATGTACCAAGACATGAAGCAAGCTTACTATTGGGAAGGTATGAAGAGGGACGTTGGGGCATTCATCTCCAAGTGTATGAACTGCCAATTGGTTAAGGTAGAACGGAAGAAACCTAGTGGACTATTGCAACCGCTAAATATTCCTGAGTGGAAGTGGAAACAAGTATCGATGGACTTTATAGATAGACTGTCGAAGACTCGAGTAGGGTATGATGACATTTGGGTCATAGTCGATCAGTTGATAAAGAATGCGATATTTATATCCATCAAGTCAAGTAGAATGGCGTCCAAGCTAGCAAGGTTATATGTGAAATAGATAGTATGATTTTATGGTGTACAAAAGAGCATTATATGTGACCAAGACCCATTGTTCACTAGTGGATTTTGGAAGAGCTTACAAGAGGCGTTAGGAACATAGTTGCATCTTAGTACAGCTTATCACCTGTAAACAGATGGGTAGAATGAGAGAGTAAATCGTATACTAGGAGATCTTTTGCGAGCAGTCTTATAAACTTTGGTGGATTGTGGAATGATCGTTTGCATTTGGTGAAGTTCAAATACAATAATAGTTATCAATCGAGTATTGGTATAGCACCATACGAAGCACTGTATGGACGACCAAGTAACGCTTCTTCATGTTGGTGGAAGGCGGGTGAGAAATCGATACTTGAGCCAGATATGGTTAGATAGACATCGTAAAAATTGAAATCGTTTGATAATGAATGAAAGCTACTCAGGATCGATAGAAAATTCACACTGATAAGAGATGAAGGTATTTGGAGTTTTGTGTCAAAGATATGATGTTTGTGAAGGTTTCTTCTTCAAAGAATGTGATTTGATTTAGTAGGAAGGGAAAGTTAACCCCAAGATTTGTAGGACCTTTTCTGATAATCAAAAGAATTGGAAGGCTAGCATATAGGGTCGACTTACCTCAAAAGATGGCTGGCGTGTACAACGTTTTTCATGTTTCTTGTCTGTGGAAGTTTGTGCATGACTCAGGCGTGGTGATTATATTGGATTAGCTAGAAGATATTGAGGAGAAACCAGAAGTTTTCAAATCTCGTAGGCAACTTCACATTTTTAGGCATGATACTAAACAGCTTAGGAGAAAGGTGGCGAAGCTAGTAATGGTACAATGGAGTGAAAGTGATGATGATTTTATGTAGGAGACGGAGGTGAGAATGAGGACTACATTTCGGAGCTCTTTGAATGGTGAGATCTGTTGTTTATCGTATCTACTTTCACCACTATATATTAGCATTCTACGTGCTAGGGTGGGAACTATTGGTTAGATTGTACATGTTTGATATGATTGATGGTTGCTTATGATTGGTAGACATGCGGGATAACTACGGATACTTATACTTTTACTTGTTTGGAGATTGCAGGGGCGAAATTTCCAAAGGGGAGGAGAGCATATAAAATTCGTATTTTACGTATCAGATGATCGTAAATATTTTTATTTTATTCATACGAGGTCGTATTATTCTATAACTTTGGGATATGAATCTCAGGAACATTTTACATACCTCTGATTTTTTTTTTGAATTTCTATGTGACCTTTTGACTATAAAAACCTTATTTCGGCTATAACTTTTCATAGGAGTCGAATTAGGGCTTCAAACTAGTTTCATATTTTTGAAATGATGTTTCCTTTTCCGTAGAGTGGCTATAACGAAAAAATAGACTTATAGTTAGAAAGTTATGACTGTTTTTAAGTTTTAAAGACCGTTGGCTAGAATTAGTGTATAATTGGTGAATCCCATTAGTTGGTCCATTAGTCTAATTAGGGAATCACTATAAATAGTAGTTGTATGAGTCAAAAGAAGACTTTCCCTCTCATTCTAAATCAGGTCTAAACCCTAATTAGCCCTAAATCCATTCTAATTTCATCCAAAATCATCAAAATTATTCTATAAATGAAAATATATTGTTTATTAGAGATTAGATCTTTGATTAAAGGCTAGAGATAATCGAATTGCTGATTTAGAGTGCTTTTATTCGCTGTGCGGATAAGACAACATACAAAATGGTTGAATTTGGTAATTAGTGAGTGATTTATGCCTTCTCACAACACTATACATGTTTATATGGTAAAACTGTAGTTGTAGGATTTAACATGTTTTAAATCTATTTTTGGCGATAAAATCTTTTCTAACTTTAATTACATTTTAAATTCTGAATATGATCTAGATTAGTTATCTTATGCTCTCATGTTCATGTTATATGTAGATCTATGTTATAAATTAACATATTTATCTCATTTTGATGGATTGCATGTTTAAATGGATGAAACTGCTTGTTATTCTATGATTGGATGATATGGTTTGTTTTTGTTTTCTAGTGTTGTATTTGCATAGAAAGATAGGTTGGACAATTGAGCATATCGCATGCATAGACAGTTGGAATTGGACCAAACTTGGAAGGGAGGCTCTGGAGTATAGGAAGAGCTTATGGTTCAAGGCGCAAGTCTAAATATGCTAAGGAGTGAAGCTAGATCCTACTTGAGAACTCAATGCCGACTTGAGATGGTAGATCCTATGGGGTGGCAACTTTGGGGAGGGCAAGATGAATACTAGTAGAGTTTGGCCAAGGTGATGGATCATTGTTTGGTGAAGTGCTTGAGGTTATGATAACTTGTTTCTAGGATATGAAGTTGATTTCTTTGAGGAGTGGACTTGCTCTATGACGACATGTTTTGGGTAGAAAGGTCGGGGTAAAGCATCTGGGCATGAAGTACTAGAGTTAAGAAATGGGTGGAAGGAAACTAAGTTATAAAGTGGCTAAGTAGAGATGTCGGATCCAATTTGAGAAGTCAGCATCGACTTCACAGGGTAGGCCTAGGAAAGGTGGAACTTCTGAGGACCGATGTTGAGGTTCTATAGGTTGTGCTGGAGCTTGTAGCTTGTTTGGATCAGGTTAGATAATGACGTAACAGCACGATGAAGGCTATGAAACTTGGATTTGTGACTCATCATGGTAGTAGGTGTCGAAAATTAAGGACTCCATAACCTTCGGTTTGTGATTCGTGTAGAGAATAAATACCAAAGGGGCTCGTATTAGGAGCTATGGACTAGAGGAAAATAGGGGTTCCTGGATAATGGAATTGGGTTGAGCAAAAAGGGCTTGATATCCTAAAAAATGAATAAAGGATGGCTTAGAAGAAAGTGCTAAGGAATCATTGATGGCTCGTAGTGTTTTCTGTTGTATTCGAAGCAGGAGTATTATAAGTGGGGATGCCCATGGGTCAAAGAAGGACCTATATACCCTGGACCCTTTAGGTCCAGTGTCCAACTTTAGAATACAAGACACGTATCAGTTTTGGGTTGCGAGATATGAGAGTACAACGGAGCACTAGGATTTCCTATTAGTCCCTAGCAACAAGGAGGTCATATAAGTTATCATATATTCAGGGCATATAGGAAGAGTGATAGTAGGGATTGTTTGATGGATGTTATGATTGCTTAGTTTCCTTCTGGCTATCACTCGAGGATATCATTTGGAGTAGGTATATGGGATAGGGATATTGTTACATCCACTATTGTATTTATATTTCACCTTTATGATATCATAGAGTAGCATATTATACTGTTATGTGCTAACTCCTTGGTTGTAGGGATATGTCAGGTATGATTCATGTACTCTTGGTGCTTACCATATTTACCTGTATAGTACTTTGAGAGTCACTTATCGATCGCACTAGACTGTTGTCTGACTCAAGCTTTTATGCTTCGTTTCTTGCTATTTTGGGTACTCTTAAATGAGTATAGTAGATAACAGGTCAAGGTGACGCAGTTGCTGTTTGGAGGACGAGTTGGATGGAGCTATCACATACTATATACATATATGGATTCTATGCTTATTCCACTGAGCAATACCATGGAGCCGCGACAGTGATCTCCCATTAATGCTTACTATTGTATTTGAGATAGTTATTGAGTTTGATTTCAGTTGTATAAACTCTATTATTGATGTATAACTCTATAGCTCTATACTCTAATGATGATTATTTGTTCACACGGTTATTTCTGTCTCTTTTGTTGTATATGTGATATTATATTTTTCCATGTGCTATAAGATATACGATAGATTATATGTTGCATTTACCATTTCAACTCTGATGATTGTCCTATATCAGTCGGGCATGATTGTAGCACTTTATTTAGTTACTATTGGTGCCGGTAGTATAAGGCGGTCGGCAAACACGCTTTACCACTGCTCTTTTTCGATTTATATCTCTGGTTGTTGCAACAACTTGTATTGTTTTTATATCTTTTTTTAATATATCATGCATCCACTTAGAAACCTATCAATCTTTTCATACGGCGGACCAAAGGAAAATACTTATTTTTTTCGTAAATACCAATATTCTGCCAAGACATTATCGGGTAGAAGCATTTCCTTACAAAGACTAAGAATCGAGTTCATAAGATTTTCCGACACCTTGTATGTGGATTTTTGCAACGATTAACCATGATATCATTGACAAATGCATCATTTTACATTCGATACACAGTGATATTTTTTAAGCTTCTGAAAGGATCGGAAAACTTTTTCGATTCCGGGTCATGTTCTTCTTCTATTTCAGGTTCATTAGTCCACGTACTTGAACCAACGGCATTATGAACCATTTCTATCATTTTGTCTTCTGTGTTAGGTTCTTCAAACCCAACGTCAGTGTTTTCGGGTTCATCTTTAACTATCACTATCGAATCATGTCTTATCTCGACTTCTTCATGAAATTTCCACACATGGTAGTTTGACATAAAACTCTTTGTATGCAAATGTAAAACCACAGTATCATATTCTTGGAGCTTCACACAACAACATTTATTATATGGACATTGGATTTCTTTCATACATGTTTTATCATTAGAAGCAACTTGTAGGAATGTTTCCACAACTTGACTAAATTGCATCGGTACTTTCTTTTCAAATTTCTATACATCCAACTTTGAGCTTTCAAGTAATTCACTTTGCACTTTATGAAAATAAGCCAAAAAACAATATCATACACCATTAAGTTTCATTTTATAATGTTAGTACCATATAATATTGTTTTTTTACTAGTTTTTATTATTAATATCATATATGGTTAATTTTAATTTTATTATTAATACAGTACAATCAAATTTTCTTTTAATATCATATACTACTATTTATTAATCGTTAATTACTATTATATTATCATATATTATTATATCTTTAATTTTACAATTAAGTAAATGATAACGATAAGAGTAAACCATGACTTAACTAGCCGACTATCCCGCCTTCCATTACAAATGCTTACCCTTATTCTCTGTATTGTATGCAAAATTATGTACATGGAGAATAAAATAGGAAGTGTTGTCAAAATTCTCCTAACCGTTTGGAATAAAATATTGGTTTAAGACTTACATATCTATTTTTCTATTTATAACTTGTCCAATACTGGAGTAAATCTGATGAACATTGTGTCAGATGAATAATGATTTCCATTTTAATAAGATGAATATCAATATAATAAGATCATATACAAATCTTAACAGATGGGGCCAACATATCTATGGATTCTCATCAATTGAACTAAAACTACCAAGTCAAAGTATAACGTAATTCCAAGTTCCTTCATATGTACATACATTTTTAATCGACCATTTATGATAACACATATTAACCAATGCATATCAACCAAAATATTCTTAGTATAATCAACTAAAATTACGTAATCATAAAGGGACAATATGAATATGAAAGAACCATACCTTCAAAGTTTTGGAGGCCAAAGAAGGCATGGGGCTTGGGGGCATGTTGATGAAGGCATAGGGGCTTGGAACAACGTCGATGGAGGGGGCCTTTAGAATATAATATGTCACAGATGGGGCTTTAGAGCAGCTTTGGAGAAGGGGGTTCGGGTTAGGAGGCAATGTAACATGGCGATGGGGAGGTGGATTATAGAGGTGGCGGTTTCTGGAGAAGGTGGAAAATTACATCGTGATCAGGTCTAGAGATGGGGGCTTAAGTGCATCAATAGAGAGGCGATGAGCATGGCGATGTGGAGACATGTGCGGGTTTAAGTCCAAAGGCGAAGCAAGGATATTGGGGATTTAAGTCTTGATTTAGGAGTAAATTAAATGGGAAGGTAATTCAGGTCTGGGTGTTTGCTGTTGGAAAATAGTCATCCGTAAGTCGTCGAAATTGTCGACAACATACAAATGACTGTTATGGTATGGAGAAGGCATTCATTTTTTCGCAAATAGTCGCCGATATATCGTCCAAAATTTCGATGACTTGCCGACGACTTCTTTTTGATCATATGTCGATGACTTACTGACGACGTCGCGTTAAGTCATCGGCAACACTTCAGAGGTATATTACTTTTTTTCTAGCTGTGGAAGTTTTTTTATGAAATTATCTGAATTGATTCCACTGTGAAGGCATGTCCAAAAGGGAGTGTAATACTCCTAGTTGGGAATGCTGGAGCAATGCTCCATTAGCGATGGTCGACTTGACCTGTCAGGTCGTAATCCAAGTGTAGCACCCCGTTCGAAAAATGGTACATCTCGTTCGTGTTTAAACTTGAATTCAAATGAAAAATGATTATGACAGTTGGAACCAAATGAGCTCTAGTAATGGCTTTAAATTTTGAGATGAATTAAAATATTCAATATATTAAATCAATTGTTAATTGCAATTTGAGTAATTCTAACGTTCCACACGTTTGATGTTCGGTCAAACAGAGCAAATACATGGGTTCTATGCTTGATATGTTGGACTTGATGCCAATTTTAACTGTTCATTTTTTGGTTGCAAACCCTATCTAAACTAAATTCAAAACAACAACCTATCATTACTACTAATAAAGAGAATTCCTTGAATACATTTGCAAGGTGTCTTTTTGAAATTCCAAATATGCCCTTGCTCTCGCCGTTCTACAAATCTTATTCCCGCATTTTCCATGTTATTCCTAAAAGTAAAAACCCTAATTCCTCTTTCCTAATTCCACTGGCTCGAAAACTAAAAGTCATGATACATTTTGAAACCTTATGCACTGTGATGACCCGCCCTTCTACTCCCAGAAAGACGTATCATCATTTAAGAAAGAAAGGGATAGAAATAGAAAAGAAGAGAAAGAAAGAACAACAACATCAGAATCTCACAGCGGAACGGAACAAAATATAATATATATCACATAACTATTACATTGTTTTACATATATCAGAGTTATACAATATCAACACACCTAACAGTCATACATACATCGGTCACTATATACATCAGAGATACATCATACATCAACTACACAACGGAACTAGATAGATAGATATAGATACGTCTGGAATCTCCTGCTCCAAGCTCCACCAGAAATCAAAGTCCAAAACCTATCACTTGGCTACTCGTAAAAATTTGAGTACCCAAGAGTTTATGAAAAACAAAATATAAACTCCGGGTCAGGCATGGGCCTGGTATGAGTAAACGGTTTAAAGTTGTTTAACTTTGAAAAACATTTTAAAATAAAGGTATCACGTAAGACTCCCAACAAATAAATACGGGTAAGTTTTTACCTTACGCTAACCAAAATATTTCATAGGAAATCCAGTGATATTATAATAGTGTCTAGGGTTTTCAAGTAAAATACAGATATAGCTGAAATGCTTACATCTCACATTCCAAACATAGTTGGGCACAATCAAAACGTACGGCGCTTATTGGAGATTGGATTCCATACAAAGGCAGAGCTACTGGGGTACCGCCCGTCACAGTACGTGGCCTAGATCACCGTACCGAGGAGCCACCCTAACTCCCCTGCAACACAAGGCCGGAACCATTCCTTACTGAACAGTTCCGAACAAGATAACCCCAGCAGTTGTCGCAATCAACCACCCACACAGCCGAACTAAAAAGGGACATCTAGACAGGGGTATATCTCGTCCTGCTTGGGCATGACCCACCTAACCTTGCTGCACCTCCCCTGTTTAGCCATTCCCGGTTGATGAGGCTTGAGGTTACGATTACCTTTACAGGACATATCTCTTAGAATGCTCATCATCCGCCTGACGATGTGCTGAAAGCATTCAATCCATACAAGTTCATTCCGTGTTCGAACAAAACCGAAGGCATTATCTCGTCACACTCATTTTGGAATCACCCTCAGAGTCAACGACAATAACCCTTGCATTTTGAAAATACCATCTCGATCTCCACTTGAGAATTCACGACCTAACGTTTAATTTGGATCGATGCGGTTTTCAGATAATCAAAAAAGACCCCCGATCCCGGTCTCATCGAAATCCAAACGCCATTTTAAAGGCCAAGTTGTCTAATTAACTTAAACAGTTTAATTCAACAATTGAATTCAAATAACATTTATCACAGATAAATCATACACAATCATCATAGATATAACGAAAGCATATCATAGAGCATC
The DNA here is from genome assembly GCA_030765085.1 of Allium cepa. Lineage (NCBI taxonomy): Eukaryota > Viridiplantae > Streptophyta > Magnoliopsida > Asparagales > Amaryllidaceae > Allium > Allium cepa. Next base: position 952,940,864 of record CM060945.1, on the reverse strand, counting down.
ACAGAATATCACCAAATTAATATCACAAATCAGATATTTTACATACAGAACATTCATAAGCAATCACCTTTGATTCTTATTGTAATTATTTCAATTTAAAATTAATTACTTGAGAGTTAACCACTTAACCCTGTTTTATTAATCATTTGTTTATTATCAATTAATTACTTATTTCTTTTCAAATTATTTAATTTAATTAATCATTTCTTAATCAATTATTCAGTCCTAATTACTTCATTACTTAATTATTTTATTCACACTATTTGGTTAATTACTTCTTAATCAAGCTATTTAGCTTTAATTAACCATTCTTTAATCATTAATTAATAACCTTAATTATTAATTAAATAAACTTAATTATCCATTTATTAACTGTTAATTACTTAATTAATCATTTATTAATTCTTAATTAAATTACTTAATTAATTAACTATTAATTCTTAATTAGATTCCTTAATTAATTACATATTAATCCTTTATTAATTTACTTAAGTAGTTAATTACCATTAAATTAAACACTTAGTCATTAATTAATTTAAACACTAATTACAATTAAAATGTAATTATTCTTAGTTACTTTTCAAAAATAATTAATATAAATTATTTAACTTAATTAATCATTTTAAAGTCTTATTTAACTTCTTAAAACTCAATACATTACTAACTACAAACTTAATAGATAATTAACTTTATACTTAACTAAAGTTATTAGTAAATTAAAATAATAAATTAAGAGTTAAACCATTGTTAAATCTTAACTAGGATAATTAAAACTTGTATTAAGTTTAACTTAAGTTTTAAACATTTATTTGGTTTACTTTGATAAACTATCGAAACATTTATTCACTAAACATCCCATCATACTTCAGTTAGAAAGAAACCCGAGACCTCCCTTACAAAAACTCGTGTAGCTCTTCGAGTTAAACACCTAAATCACCCGACTCCTTCCCACTCCTTCTTCTTCTCCCCTTTCTTTTTATTTTTTGTAGTTTAAGTTTAACTTAGATATAAATTAAAACATCAGTAAATATGTTTACGCACTCGATTCGAATACAATCCCGAAGAAAAACACCTCAAAACTCGAGCACGACTCGAGGCACAGGCCGCATCGAACACTGACACCATCGTCGCAGCCGTACACGTGCATGACAGCGCATCCCAACTCCGGCGAACTCCAACGCTATCGGCATGTCACAAAATTTCTATAAACTCAAAATCAAAATTCGAATTGCTTGGAAAAACGAATTTCGAAACTAAGCATACAGTATGAAACCTGATGCTCAAACCACGCCACAAATTTACCTCGCCACCGCCACGCCGACAATCGAGTTCGCTCCAAATTCGTCCACACCTCGACAACACTCCAAGCAACCTCCCACCAGAATTTTGTGACACTCGATCGCTTATTGGTGATGAACTCGATGCATTACAGATAAGTGCAACAACTTAAAGTAAAACCCTAATATGATCTCGTTCTCTTGATCCACGCAATAGAAAAATATTCTAATAATTTTCATGAAATCACAAAGGCTTAAACTTGCTTCAAGTCAAGTTTCATCATTTATTACCGATTCAATTTCGAGAAATTGGTAAAAATTCAATTTTTATTCAAATGCGAACTGCTCTTGAAATCCCACACTAAAAATCCTCGTTTTAGTTTTAAAAATCATAAATTCCGGTATGCATTCAAGTTATAAAATTGAATTATCTTTTTAAAAAAAAAAATTGAATTTATCAGTTTCTTGCTTGATTTCCTGTAAACATAGCTTCCAAGGTTATTATTCTTGCAACATGTTTAAAACAGTGTTAAAAATCTTAGTTTAGGGTTTAATCATCTTGTATATTTTAGAATTCTAACATTATCATGATTAGATGAAAAATATTTAAGTTTTGAAAATAAATTTCAAACTGTAACAAACACAATGAGCACAGAGCAACACATAATTATACAAAATAAAGTATATACCATATCATATGATTTTTGAATCATAAACTGATTATATTGAATTTAAACTTTAAATTTGATGTTTACTCACCAGTAAATTTCTAAACAAAGAATAATCTGAGGTGATGAAGACTGCAGTTGAAAACTGTTGCTTAATTTTTTTTTTTGAATCTGCCCTGTTCTTGCTTTAGTTTTCTCTGGTTTCCTTTTTCCTTTCTATAGTTTACTGAACGAACCAAATAGCAAGATGGACACCCATATATATATATATATATATAGAAGAGAATAGGTGTATAAGGGTGGGTTGTAACTTGACTGTTGTTTTCTTATTTTTGTTCTGTTTTGAATAGATTTTTATAAATATTATGAACTGAAAAAATAATGTGCTGAGATGATAGAAATTAAATGCTTTGGTTTCTAATTTAGTTTACATACTTATTATGATTTTGCGGTGTGAAGATATTTGTACATAAAAGTACACTTCGTAATTAGATATATGGCTTGAGTAAGAAGATTTGTTTTATCAACGTACAACATATGTTTGTATTTTACTTATTTCTTGTTTGTATGAAGACATATGTTTTTGCAGGTAGGCTATAGCTTGTCTATGAAGATATTGTGTATAAAAATGTTTTATTATTTGCTTGCTTGAATATCTCATATGATTCTGTTTGTGTCAGGATTATTTTTCTTTGGTCTTGTTTTCATTTTATACTTGTTCTTACAATTTTAAATCTATGTTGTATGCTAACTATCAATATTCATGTGGTTTACTTACTTATATTTGTTTGTATTTGTATTTTAGCCGTCAATGTTTGAATTATATTTCATAAGTTTACTTACTTATATTTATGTTTATATTTTATATTTTAACTATCAATATTTAAATTATGTAGAATATAATTTACTTGCATTTATAGTTATTTTTATATTTATATTTTATATTTTAACTATCAATATTTAAATTATATTCTTAAGTTTTACTTATATTTATATTTATTTGTATTTGTATTTAGAACATTATCATTCACATCTATACATTTATCTACCAAATGTTCACAAGACAAAGTATTTTAGTTTAATTATATAAGACAAAATTTATTTTATTTTAATTATGTAAGGAAAATTTTATTGTAAATATTATTGAGATTTATTTTAAAATTTCAAATTCTTTTAAAAATACAAATCCTTATAAACACATGGCAATTATTTCCAAAATCATATTCATTTTAATATGATCGGTTCATATTTTATTTAATTAGATTCAATATTTATTAAAATAACAGGGCCAAAATCCAGGGTCGTTACATGCACCAGCAACGAAAGTTACTAATTAACGATTATTAGCATTTACCGAAGACTAAGCTTAGCCATCGCTTCGCCGTTATTCATCGAACATCGACCACAGGTGTAACAAACCACATATTTTGCGATTGTATATTTAAATATTTTATTTAAATATAGCATCGTTAGTCGGATTAAAGTCCGAAATGCTACTCTTTGCAAACAGTCGAATTAGGACTCGAGACTACTTCCATTGAGTTCAAAATGGCGTTTGCAACCTTTTTGAGTATAAACATTGATATGTTTGGAGTTGAGTAGAATTTTGATGTTTTCATTTAGGGCTTTGGGTTGGGTTTTAGCCCATTAACCCAACATATTAACCCAACTCCGCTCCACTCCTCTTCATTCCTTCATAATATTTCCTAACACTAAAGCTTTAGTAAAAATGGGGTAAAAGATTGGAAACTAAAATTCCTAAGCCCTAAATTCTTAGGAAATTCCAATTCAAGCTCTAGAAATCCAAGAGAAGCTTAGGCAAGCATCCTCTTCATCTTCTCCATCTCAATGTCTCTTTAATTTTCATAAATTGCTATAACCTAACTTAGGAAAAACTTCACCTTTGTTAATAGATTGAAGATTCTAGATGTGTAGTGAATAGGAATTGATCTTACCTTGTTTAAAAAGCTTCTCCTTCATTGTTTTTGAGTTTAAAGGTGAGTTTTTGAACTCACATCTATGTCTATAACTTTCTTTGTGGTTAGGTATGAATTCCTAACATCTATTCATGTTCACTTGCTTTTGATTTGAATGGATTTCGTGAATGTTCCAAATTTTGGTTTTTTTGTTGTCCAATTTTATGAAAATCCTACTAGGGATGTTTGGACTGTTTTTGGGGTGTGTCGAAGAGCCTATAAGGCTGGGTTGTCGCTTGGCATAAATCCGTAGTCTCCGTTGCTTATTCGATCGCCTCCGTTACGATTTTTATAGGCTGAAAAAACTGCAAATTGCAGTTCAATCGACTGACCACCCTGGTTCAGTCGACTGAACCTGAAAACGGAAAGTTTCCAGGCATAGATTCACTCGACTGACCATCCTGGTTCAGTCGAACAAACCTGAAAATCAAAAGTTTCCAGGCATAATGTCAGTCGACTGACCACCCTGGTTCAATCGACTGAATCTGCTTCTCTCCGTCAATTTTGCCTTTTGTGTTGATTTTTCCAATTTTAATCGATTTATGTCAATCCAATTAGTTGTCATCACTTATTATCGACTTTGATAACTTCTTCCTTTGGATTTTTGGAAATATCCATTTTGATGGATTTGGTATCGATATCTTTGGATTTGATTCACATCTTCGTATGTGAATTTTTGAAGATTGATTGTTTTTACAATCATTTTTGTGATTTGTCACGTTGAAATACAAAGGGTTTTATACTAGTAGTAAATATTCAAACTCTTTCTCAAAGATGATTTCAACTCTATTTTTAATACAAAGCTCGTTTATAAAATCATTTTCCAATCTATTAGTATATACAAACCTTCTTCCTCATTCGTTCGAGAAATCCAACTAAAGACTTAGCAAAACAAGCAGTATGAAACGCCTGTGTTTACTTTGTCGGTTAATTTTTAGACTCGTTCGATTGAAAATCTTGTGACAATCTTCGAGTGGAGATCTACAATTTGTTCGTAAATATTAAAGTTAAGCCAGTGGTTATGGAACATGAAGCTAAACTCATTTATTTACTAGCTTGGTGTAATTCACACTATATATTGATCAATGATGATCATTTTGTGCTTTAGATTTGCGATATGCGATGTCTCTTTGTCCACGTAGGGGACTATACCTCGTTTTATTGAGTTTCGTCTCATTTCTTTTATAGGCTAACGACATATGGGTTCTTTGGAGTTTCGACTCGTTTTTTTATGGGCTAGCGACCCATGTTCTTTTATGGAGTTCGGCTCATCGGGCATACCATTATTGTACTACATCATTGTTCCGAATTATTCGAGTTTTAGGTTCATCGGGCATACCGTTATTGTACTACGTCGTTGTTCCGAATTATTCGAATTTCAGGTTCCTTGGGCGTACCGTTATTGTACTACGTCGTTGCACCGGCTCAATGGTTAGCGACCATGGGTTAGTGACCCGTTTGTGATGCATGTGTTGGTGAGTTTTCATGCTCCCGTTTATGATAGGCCTTCCCTTTTTGTGATTTCTGGAATTCTAATTGATGATTTCTAGAATTTGTGTCTCGCCAATTTCGCGATTGGCATTGAAATATTTGTCAATATTTAAGGTTTGGTGAATAAAATAAAGAATATGACATTCTTTTCGATTTTTGAGATTCTTGAGATGTTGTACGATTTTGTGGTTGTTAAATGTATACTTGTCACAACATGGCATTATTGTTATCATACATTTTTTTCATGTCTCGTATCCTATCTCATTTTATCTGATATTTATAGGTAGACTGATCCGTTTATTATTTTCTTATTAAATAATACTCGGGTCAGACCCAGATGTTACAGGTGCTTCTGCTTGACTCCTTATCTGGGCCATCATCTGACTTTTGTCTAACTACTTAAGATTTGGTTGTTTTTGTTGTTATACATTTGAGATAGAGACTCCTTGATGTATACTTATTATTTTGTCTAGCACTTGTATCTTTTCTTTTGTGATGTAGTGAACCTTGTATGACACTATTTTGATGTACATCTTTATGTGATATATTCATATCTGTTTGTGCCTTTGTGATATGGATATCTATGACTGATTTGTATTATGTTTATTTCTATATTTGTTTCCGAGATCCACATAGCCACTGTGTAGTAGCTTTGAGTTTGCATTTGATATGTTGGATTTCCTCTTGAAATGAAATGTGTGACATATTATCTGACATATCGGTACTCGCACAAAGCAATTACATGGATGGTCGCACCTCAACAGCCTTATTCTTCGCGCTAGTCGATGGCATTACCCCGTAGTGTCCTTGGCTACCGTGAGCATAGAGGTGGGCCGTCACAGATTGGTATCAGAGCCTAACTTCGGAACAATACAGAATAATCTAGCAAGGATCATTGTCCTGAGTCTTTCTTAGGAGTCGCGCCTTAGTATTTTATCCGAGTCTTAGGACCATTCTATCCTATTTTCTTTTATGATGCCTTGTTTTATCAATCACGATTGTTTGATATTCATTCTGTGAATAACCTTTTCTTCTTCTTTCTTTCTTTCTTAAAGAAGAGAAATGGTTAGACCAAACCATGCCAGCACCGGTCACTCCAGTGCTACTCCTCAGGATGGAGTATTTATGTCTGCCCAACAGCTTTTAGATCTTGTAAAGAATGCTCGTGTTGCCGAACCTATTCCAGATCCTACTCACCCTAAATCTGGGTTTGCACGTTTGTGCAGTGATTATAACAATTTGGATGGAAAGCCATTCAGGGGTTCCGAAAGCGTTATAGAAGTCCAAGCTTGGCTTAGAACATGCGATCACATCTTCTCTCGCATGAATCTTATTGATCTACATCGTGTCCAAGTGGCTTCTAGTATGCTCCAAGAAAGAGCATTAGATTGGTATGAGCTTTTGGATTCTGAGATTAATGAAGCGGATCTTACTTAGGAGCAATTCTAGAAACGATTCGAATTAAAATATGTGCCAGAAGCTAAAAAGGTAACTTAGCTCGGCGCTTTATTGACCTTGTTCGAGGTGAATCTTCTGTGACGGATTACGTCGCATCTTTTGAATCCCTCTCTAAATATGCGGTCGAGTACATTAATACCCCATTGAAGAAAAATCAGAGGTTTATTTACGGATTGAATAAGAATCTCAAAAATCCATTACTTCTGAAATTATGAGTCTCTTTTGATTAGCTTATTGATATCGCTCTTCGACTCTAAGAGGCCGATAAAGGAAGTGATGTTGAAGTTGTGGGTGCCAAACCGAACTTCAACAACAATAAGAAGAGGCCTATTAATTTCAAAAGTTCTTATCCCAACGAGAAACGGAAGCAAGAAACTTCGGTAGCAAAGACTTCTACCTCTAGTCATGGGCAATGCTACAATTGTGGTTCTAAGGACCATTTTGCTAATAAATGTACGAAACCTCTCTTTTGTCGTTATTGCAAAATTTCGAGTCATCTTTTATCTTCATGTCTCAAACTTCAAAGCAAGAATGAGGGAAAGCTAAATGTTGTGCAAGCCCCTAGTAACACTTCTCCTGGTTAAGGTATTTCTCATTCTATCCTTGATGGCGTTATTATGTTTCTTGATCATCCTATTCAAGTTCTTTTTGATACGGGTGCATCCCATTCTTTTATATCAAAAGAACTTATTGATACTTTTTCTTTAAGTGTTATGGCTTTGATACCAAGCTGTGATGCCCCACCTCTATGCTCACGCTAGCCAAGGATACTACGAGTTAATGCCATCGACTAGCGCAAAGAATAAGGCTATTGAGGAGCGACCATCTATGTAATTGCTTTGTACGAGTACCGTTATGTCAGATAGTATGTCATGCATTTCATTTCAAGAGGAAATCCGACATATCAAATACAAACTCAAAGCTACTACACAGTGGCTATGTGGACCATGGAAACAAATATAGAAATAAGCATAACACAAATCGGTCACAGATATCCATATCACAAAGGCAGAAACAGATATGAATATATTACGTAAAGGTGTGCATCAAAGTAGTGGTCATACAAGATCCACTACATCACAAAAGAATAGATACGAGTGCTAGACAAAAGAATAAGTATACATTAGAGATAGAGACTCCTTGATGTATACTTATTCTTTTGTCTAGCACTTATATCAATTCTTTTGTGATGTAGTGGATCTTGTATGACCACTACTTTGATGTACCCCTTTATGTGATATATTCATATCTGTTTCGCCTTTGTGATACGGATATCCGTGACTGATTTGTGTTATGCTTATTTCTATATTTGTTTCTGAGGTCCACATAGCCACTATGTAGTAGCTTTGAGTTTGTATTTGATATATCGGATTTCCTCATGAAATGAAATGCGTGACATACTCTCTGACATATCGGTACTCGCACAAAGCAATTACATGGATGGCCGCTCCTCAACAGCCTTATTCTTCGCGCTAGTCGACGGCATTACCCCGTAGTGTCCTTGGCTAGCGTGAGCATAGAGGTGGGGTGTAATGACCCGAAATTTTCTAACCCGAAAATTCCAGATAGTTATGGAAAAGAAGAAAGAGATAGAAGAAGAAGAAGAAGAACAGAAACAACAAACATCTCACATTCGCAGCGGATAAAATATAATAATAAATAATGACAGTTTACAAAAGAATACTATATCTGTCAATTACATTTAATATACATCAGAGTTTCACATTAATACAGTCACTGAATGTTTACAATTATCATGTCTAAGATTTACAATAATATAAATACAGCGGATATACTCTATACGATATTGCCATCCAGCTCGCCTCCTGAGCTCCAGAACGTACCTACCTGAAAATCTGTAATACTCGGTCTGACCCGAGCATTACATCAAAGTAACACCCGGATCAGGCTGGAAACCAGCGTGAGTAAACCCAACTAACATGGAATACCAAAGCAATCAACTTATATAAACCTAGGGGTAACTTGTATCAATTTCAAATTCAAAATTTGTTTAGACAACCCATATCCACAAAATGGTTTCTAAGTATCAAAACTTAGATTAACTGGTTTAATTTACTTAATTCATTCCATTATACCCTTTTTGATTTCACATATAAAACAAATCGATGTGGTTTCGAGTGTTTACTGATACCCGACCCCGATCTCTTCGAATCTCATGTCATCTTAAAAAAAACAAAGCTGTTCAAGCTTTGAACAATACTATTTACACTCATTGTCATAGATTTACATAGCAATTCTATTTTGATAGTTAATCCAATTTCAGCACTATATCATAATCATCTCACTCACATACCAAGATCAACAAAATCCAAGCATTCAATATAATCTACATTCATACGCATTTCAAACATTCAATATCATTCAATATCATTTAATTATCTACAATAATTAAATCAACCCCCTTGATTTAGTATACTAATAAATCCTTTTATAAATTTTACTGAGTAATTAACTCTTATTTCTTCCACTAAATAGTTATCCTTCAATTATTTTCCATTTCGTAAATCCCCTTTTTATTTTATCCAGTAATTATCCATTAATTACTTCTCTAAGTAATTATAGTTTCTTAACTACATTAAGTAATTATACTTAATCCATCATCAATAATTTTCTTTACCAAATGAATTAACTAAATTAACCACATTAATTCAATTCATTATACCGAGTATTCTCTTTGAATTACTTCATTAAGTAATCTCCTTAACATTTAGTAAGTAACCTTTTAATTACGTATTTCTTAATTATTCCTTAATTAACCTTGATTAATCAATTTCTAATTAAGTGATCATCTATACTTAATAACTTCCACAATTTGATTTAACTTAATTTAATTCCCCAAATTAAACATTTTAAGATTTATTAAGAAATTATACGCTAATTACTTAAGTCAATAAAACATGATTTAATTAAGATAAATCATTCTTATATTAACTCTTAATTTTTGTTTAAATTAAACTAAACTTTAAGTTCGAATTTGATTTATCTAATATCATCATCTTTTAATTTATTAAGATTAAATACTCTTTACTTAAATCATAAATATATTTAAAATACCTTAAACTATACTCTGGTTAAGTTAAAATCTGGAAACAAACTTGTTTCCGAGGCAAAGTGCAAATCTTCCCGAGATAGACTCGGAACAAACCCGAAGCAGCAAAACTTCGCAACCACTCTTCACAACTACTTCGAGTCGAACATGAGGGAATTGTGAAAATCTCCCTGGCCGTTCGTTCTTCCCCCAAACTTCAACAACAGGGATGCACACCATTGCCATTGTGCACATGCACGGCCGGAAATCCCACCGCCGATCGATCCCTTGGCCTTCAGCAACTCACCTTCGACTTCAACAACCCCTCCAGCGACACAACACAACCCAAATCGAGGTCAACCTCAAAATCACCATTTCAAATCAAAAACTGGAAATAGCATGATCGGCAAAACTAACGACCAATGACGAACCATGCCACTTGGAACCAAACTGCTTTGACCACAGTGGCTCCTCGAACCCCCGAGTCCATTCCCCCCTATGTGATCTCTCTCGGTGCGCCATCATCGTCGTTCTCATCTCGACACAGCCGACCTCCAAAACTTCCCATAAAACCCTATTTTCCCCTTCTCCGACCACGCTGGCCGATAATAAAACTCCTCGCCGATTTTCCAGAGTTCGTCCACTCCCCGGCCACCTCCCGGTCAAACCCCGCACCCCTACTTGTCGCCGACCATCGACAATTACCCAAGATCCAAAAGACGAGCAAATCAGATTGTCTTAGCGAAACCCAAACTAAAAATCAGAATTTCCATACCTAAATTCATGATTTCCTTGCTTGAATCCATTTATATAATCAACTCATGAAAGTATATATATTGGTTTTCAACAAAATAACAAATTTCAATGTAAACAAATATTTTCCAGACTACCTAGTAAATGTGATTACTTAAAACTACTTTTAAACACAAGATCACACTACTATTGACATCTTTCTTTCAGACATCTCAGTCTAATATTGATTACACAGTGAAATAGGAATTATTTTTGGTGATGTTTAGTCTGTTATTAACAGCAGAGAACATATATAAGCACACAAAGGCCATTGCAGACATCTTATACTCAACACACACCTTTATATTCAAGTAAGTTTAATAGTCTATATTTCTACAAATGCAACAAGGTTACATCACAGGTTCTTAAACTATTTTTAAGTAAAAGAGTTTACTCACCTGAGAAAACTTTTGAATAGAGAAAAACTTTCTGGTTTTGAACGGCTATCAGCCTGATCCTTTAAATCTTCTTGTTTGTGTTGTTTACTTAATTTATAAATTTAGTGATGCTTCCAGGTTTGTTGTGTTTTGAGAACTAATTAGAACAAGAAGTATATACTTATATAAAAGGGTTTATAGAGGTAGATTCTTCTGGAGCAAGCTTGTTTTCTCTTTTTTTTTCATTTGATTTGAACAGATTTTTTTTTCTTCAAGCCTACAATTTTTGACTAAGGATATATTATTTTTTTCATGAATAGGGGCTATTACAGCTGAGAAGATATTAGTAAGTACATTTGTTTCTTATTTTGTTTACAAATAATCCTTTTAATGTTTGTAAGTACATCTTTGTTTTATCTAGGTATAATTTTTTTTCTTTCCTGCATACAATTTTTCTATTATCTTCTCACTACTTTGATCTCCTAGCTTGTTTAATGATGCTGTTGGTTTCAGGTTGTAGCCTGCTTTAGCTCTTTTATTATTATTATTTTTTTATCAGAGATTTTGTTTTTTTTCCTGAGATGTTGGCTTGATTTCAGATTTGTATGCTAACTTGATTTCATGTGATATGCTTGCATTAATTGTGTGTTTCCTCTTTGTTTACACACACACACACACACACACACACACATATATATATTCATGTATATATATACATGCTTTTCCCATTTCTAGACAATGTACAAATGCATGTATATTCTATCTTACTTGCTATGTTACCTTTTATATTATATATATATAGATATACATATGTTTTACTTTATATTACGTGCGACACTATAAGTTATTTATATTTTATACTTAAATCTTATATTGATAGAATTTTATTTTATTTTAACCATTATCATCTATATTGCATTTATATATATATACACCAAATGATAACAAGGCAAAGCACTTTAATTCACTTATGTAAGATAGATTTTATTGTTCATATTTTAAAAGATTTATTTTAATTTTCCAAAATCAAATTTCCCTTTCAAAATACAATGTATATAAATAAATGGCAGATATTTCCAAAAGATTTATTTATTTTAAAATGATAAGTTCACTTTTTTATTTAATTAGAATAAATATTTATTAAAATAATGTTGCCAAAATACTGGGTCGTCACATCCCTCCCCCCTTTGAATCTTTTCGTCCTCGAAAAGGAACGAAGCCAGATTTATTAAATGCTTAAAATTAGATAAATTTCCTTTGGTTGTTTTTAAACTACTTAAAAAATCTATATAATATTTCTAAATTAGTTTTTATAAAATACTTTTATAACTCGATGTTTTGACAAGTCCATCCTTGTCTTCACAGAAATTCGGTCATACGTTGATCAGGCATATGACTGAAAATCTATAAATGCTTGGCTGACCCGTTTCCAACGTCCAGTGAAAATAATTTTATTGAAAATACAAAAAACAGTTTTTTGAAAATAGAGGAATTTTTTTTTTTGTGAAAATGCTCTGGAAATCATCACCCCCATCCATGGTCGTAGTTAACCCGATGGTTACGTTGCCATCCCGACAAAATCTATAGATAACTGTAGGCCTCCGCGCCCCTCGATTACACCATGGAACCCACAACAGATCGCAGCTACAACTGGGGTTACGTAGCTATCACAGCAAAAACCCATATAACTGTAGGCATCAGCGCCATCGAATTTCATTGCCAGAAATGAAACTTCTCCACTTCACTTGACCATAGATCGCAGTTTACCGATGTTGCGTTGCCTTCCCGGCTAAATCAAGTGTAGACTGTTGGCACTCATCCTCCACACGATTTCGCTATGGTCCTCACAGTAGATCGCAATGACATCGAGTTACCTTGTCATCACAGCATAACCCAAATGCCTCTGTAGGCATCAGCGCCCTCGACTTCCGCTACCCAATAATCCTCAGAAACTAGTTTTGTCCGGACTCCTCACAGGATCAACTTTAGAACCCCCCTTGGGCTCAAGGCAGCACCACCCAGTGGCACTCTTGAGAAGTTCATTTCAAGCGAGCACCTTTTTCCCCAGAGCCATCATCAAAACATTTTATACCATGCACATATAGTATCTTCACATCATACACCTAGTATGATCACATACAAAGCTCCTTTACACAAAATCGATTATCGATAATTCTCAAACTAGGCTTTCCAAATTCAATATTGGTTTTACCCAAAATCAAAAGCCTTTTCAAATCCAAAGGTTCCTAAAACCTTTTTCCAAAATCCTCATAAGATCCTTTATATATATACAGATATATATATAATTTTTAAAACTTTGGATCATTTCAAATTTGTACAAAACTCCTTTTATACTTCAAACATTTTAAAAACATTTTTCTTCCAGCAAATAAATTCAACAAGGGAAGATTCATCTTATATAACAAAGATATACAACTTTGTTTACTCAAAACCAAATATCCAAATTTAATTTCTCTTTCCAATATCAATTTCATTCAAATCCGTACGATGTACACATACCATCCGTACGCTATATCAACTTGATCGCTCGCTCGATCAAATAATTTCACTTTCGAACTAGTATCGTCCACCCGACTTCCTAGTGCGGACACAGATCTGAATTCTTGATCAGAAACCGTCATTCTCCTTGCATAGCCATAACTATGATAGAGAATATCCAGAACCAATCAACAATCCATATCCAGGTTCGCCGTCGAAAATCGAGTGAAAATCCCGACTCAGATCGATAAACTATCTCGAAATTCTGGGCTCGAATCTGGATCAAATCACTATGCGAATAGAATAATATACATACATCCTACGTATTGAACTTCATTGATATTAGCCAAATCAATTTCCTTTCCATTCACATTCCTTTTACGTTCTATTCATGTATTCACAATTGTTTCAATTCCACTGAATTATCACTTCAATTCCTATCTCAGTTGGGAGTTAATAAATAACAGTTTGAACCCTGACCAGTTTAGAAAATAGCTTAAAATTTATAAATAGGTAAGTAGTGGGAAAATAATTAATAGTTTGCAAAATAGCTATAAAATAGTTAACTAGTTGTAAAATAGTTGGAAAATAGTTAAATAGTTTCAGAACTTTTAGATAATTGCAAAATAGTTGTAAAATAGTGATTAATTTGAAAAGTAGTTGAAAAATAGTAATTTGTTTATAAAACAGTTGAAAAATGATTAAATAGTTTCAAAATAATGGCAAAACAAATATAAAATAATTTGGCTTTACAAAGAAAGGTTATATATATTAAATAGCTTGGAAAATAAGTTTAACAAAAAAATAGTCTAGAGTCAAACTGTTCACTTTCCCAGCAATTCAATTTAAATTTCCACTTCCATTTAAATTGACCCAATTTCAATTTTAAATAACTCCAATTTCCATTGGACTTGATTTATTTCAAATTCAAGTTGAATCAATCCAATTTCTTTCCAAATTCTAATCAAATTTTATTTGATTTTAAACATATTCACTTTAACTACAATTCCAAATTATTCAAATTTATTTAGACTACTTTCCAGTTGGATCTACTTCAATTTCAAATCATTTCAATTTCTATATGAAATTATCCCAATCCCTATCTGAATTTGAACTCATTAAATCTTCGATTTTATTTCAAATTAATCCAATTCAAATTTCCCATTAGAATTTTATAATCATCTATCTTCAATTCTAATTAATTTAAACTAAATTCAATTCGAACTAATGAAATCAAAACCTCAACTTTAACCATCTCGAATCATATAAATTCGAGCTAAATTTTCAAATGTTGATTTAATCCCCTTAAATTAGGTTAACCTTTATTTACTTATATATATATATATTTTTTTTAAAAAATCAGTAATCCAAATCTTTAACTATTTAATTCTGAGTCCATTTCTCAATAGATATAGAAAATTTTACATTATGTTGAATTACCACAAAATATTCCATACATTAGTTGATTACCTACTAATAGTTCATACACTACATACATTTATCCAAAATAAGAGTCTTACAAAAGTCATAAATCTAGATGCCTTACTATGGGCTTCCTCCCAAAGGGCAAAACCCGAACATGCACTTTCCAACAGGATGTCCCCACTTATAGCATTTCCCACAAAAAGTTTCTACCCTCTCATCAATCCGGATGACCTTCATGCTTCCTACTGGATGTTCTACAACCTTAATCTTCTTCTTCTGTCTCTTGGGACAATTTCTCGCGATATGTCCCATTCCCTTGCAATGATAGCAAACGGTTGACTCGTTGACCGGTTCCATTGGTTTACGCTTCACTTTCCTCACTTCAGGACAATGGTTAAGGAAATGTCCCTTCTTGTGGCACTTAAAGCTTAATATCTCGGAGCGAAAACGTTGGAATATACCCTTTAATTCCTTCCTTGTTTTACCACACTTAGCTGCGTAATGACCCTTATTGTAACATCTATAGCAAGTGACATTATCATAAGGTTCTGGTCCATTTCTTTCCTTAATCCGATTTTCATACTCCTGAATTGCTATTTCCCGTTCCTTACGTGCAGCTGCTCTTCGTTCTCTGCGCCTTGCCTTCCATTCTTCACTCTTAGCCATTTCTCTCAAAGACTGACTTCTAGAGGGACTTTCTAACCCATAAATTAGACTTAATTAGAAGAATTCAACTCTTATATATCAATTTGCTTACCGAGATATACCTTAAGTTTTAAACCACCTTTGGTTTTAATTCAAGTCCAATCTTCAAACAACCCATTGTTTGCAACAAGTCTCCTTTAGTAAAATAATACTTATTTATTTTTTTAACACTTTAAAGCAATTTCAAATTCTGGATCTAGATTTAAATTTTCACAATTTAGGTATTTTCAATTTATAAATCATACTTTACCTAAACATTTACTCGTTTAAAACATTTCATTTTGCTTACTCATTAATACACATCTTATTATTAAACACACAACAATCATTTTTGACAGTAACCAAGATTATCATATCTAAACCATCCATTATCATCTTATTCTGATATACTTCTCCAATTCATAATTTCAATTTCAATTTGAATCCATTACAAACTTTATCTTTATTTAATTTCAGTTTGGTTGTATTATACCATTTCTTAATTTAATCCTAATAATTTAACAGGCAATTTCCTTAATATTTATTAGAGTGGAATATTGCTTTATATATCAAAATATAATCTTATATGAAATCATTTAAAATCTTTATATAAGAAAATAACAAGTACGCTCTCTCGCATATATACATATACACTCAACTCATTCTAGGGTACTATTGACCCTATCCTTAATGAGTACACCCACCAGAGCCAAGGTTCTCGCTTAACCTCGCTCTGATACGAAATGTAACGACCCGAAATTTTCTAACCCGAAAATTCCAGATAGTTTTGGAAAAGAAGAAAGAGGTAGAAGAAGAAGAAAAACAAAAACACCAAACATCTCACATTCGCAGCGGATAAAATATAATAATAAATAATAACAGTTTACAGAAGAATACTATATCTGTCGATTACATTTAATATACATCAGAGTTTCACATTAATACAGTCACTGAATGTTTACAATTATCATGTCTAAGATTTACAATAATATAAATACAGCGGATATACTCTATACGATATTGCCATCCAGCTCGCCTCCTGAGCTCCAGAACGTACCTACCTGAAAATCTGTAATACTTGGTCTGACCCGAGCATTACATCAAAGTAACACCCGAGTAAGGCTGGAAACCAGCGTGAGTAAACCCATCTAACATGGAATACCAAAGCAATCAACTTATATAAACCTGGGGGTAACTTGTATCAATTTCAAATTCAAAATTTGTTTAGACAACCCATATCCACAAAATGGTTTCTAAGTATCAAAACTTAGATTAACTGGTTTAATTTACTTAATTCATTCCATTCTACCCTTTTTGATTTCACATATCAAACAAATCGGAGTGGTTTCGAGTATTTACTGATACCCGACCCCGATCTCTTCGAATCTCATGTCATCTTAAAAAAAACAAAGCTGTTCAAGCTTTGAACAATACTATTTACACTCATTGTCATAGATTTACATAGCACTTCTATTTTGATAGTTAATCCAATTTCAGCACTATATCATAATCATCTCACTCACATATCAAGATCAACAAAATCCAAGCATTCAATATAATCAACATTCATACGCATTTCAAACATTCAATATCATTCAATATCATTTAATCATCTACAATAATTAAATCAACCCCCTTGATTTAGTATACTAATAAATCCTTTTATAAATTTTACTGAGTAATTAACTCTTATTTCTTCCACTAAATAGTTATCCTTCAATTATTTTCCATTTCATAATTTTATTTTATCCAGTAATTATCCATTAATTACTTCTCTAAGTAATTATAGTTTCTTAACTACATTAAGTAATTATACTTAATCCATCATCAATAATTTTCTTTACCAAATGAATTAACTAAATTAACCACATTAATTCAATTCATTATACCGAGTATACTCTTTAAATTACTTCATTAAGTAATCTCCTTAACATTTAGTAAGTAACCTTTTAATTACGTATTTCTTAATTATTCCTTAATTAACCTTGATTAATCAATTTCTAATTAAGTGATCATCTATACTTAATAACTTCCACAATTTGATTTAACTTAATTTAATTCCCCAAATTAAACATTTTAAGATTTATTAAGAAATTATACGCTAATTACTTAAGTCAATAAAACATGGTTTAATTAAGATAAATCATTCTTATATTAACTCTTAATTTCCGTTTAAATTAAACTAAACTTTAAGTTCGAATTTGATTTATCTAATATCGTCATCTTTTAATTTATTAAGATTAAATACTCTTTACTTAAATCATAAATATATTTAAAATACCTTAAACTAAACTCTGGTTAAGTTAAAATCTGGAAACAAACTTGTTTCCGAGGCAAAGTGCAAATCTTCCCGAGATAGACTCGGAACAAACCCAAAGCAGCAAAACTTCGCAACCACTCTTCACTACTACTTTGAGTCGAACATGAGGGAATTGCGAAAATCTCCCTGGCCGTTCGTTCTTCCCCCAAACTTCAACAACAGGGATGCACGCCGTTGCCATTGTGCACATGCACGGCCGGAAATCCCACCGCCGATCAATCCCCTGGCCTTCAGCAACTCACCTTCGACTTCAACAACCCCTCCAGCGACACAACACAACCCAAATCGAAGGTCAACCTCAAAATCACCATTTCAAATCGAAAACTGGAAATAGCATGATCGGCAAAACTAACGACCAACGACGAACCGTGCCACTTGGAAACAAACTGCTTTGACCACAGTGGCTCCTCAAACCCCCGAGTCCATTCCCCCCTATGCGATCTCTCCCGGTGCGCCATCATCGTCGTTCTCATCTCGACACAGCCGACCTCCAAAACTTCCAACAAAACCCTATTTTCCCCTTCTTCGACCACGCTGGCCGACAATAAAACTCCTCGCCAATTTTCCAGAGTTCATCCACTCCCAGGCCACCTCCCGGTCAAACCCCGCACCCCCACTTGTCGCCGACCATCGGCAATTACCCAAGATCCAAAAGACGAGCAAATCAGATTGTCTTAGCGAAACCCAAACTAAAAATCAAAATTTCCATACCTAAATTCATGATTTCCTTGCTTGAATCCATTTATATAATCAGCTCATGAAAGTATATATATTGGTTTTCAACAAAATAACAAATTTCACTGTAAACAAATATTTTCCAGACTACCTAGTAAATGTGATTACTTAAAACTACTTTTAAACACAAGATCACACTACTATTGACATCTTTCTTTCAGACATCTCAGTCTAATATTGATTACACAGTGAAATAGGAATTATTTTTGATGATGTTTAGTTTGTTATTAACAACAGAGTACATATATAAATACACAAAGGCCATTGCAGACATCTTATACTCAATACACACCTTTATATTCAAGTAAGTTTAATAGTCTATATTTCTACAAATGCAACAAGGTTACTTCACAGGTTCTTAAACTATTTTTAAGTAAAAGAGTTTACTCACCCGAGAAAACTTTTGAATAGAGAAAAATTTTCTGATTTTGAATGGCTATCAGCCTGATCCTTTAAATCTTCTTGTTTGTGTTGTTTACTTAATTTATAAATTTAGTGATGCTTCCAGGTTTGTTGTGTTTTGAGAACTAATTAGAACAAGAAGTATATACTTATATAAAAGGGTTTATAGAGGTAGATTCTTCTGGAGCAAGCTTGTTTTCTCTTCTTTTTTTTCATTTATTTGAACAGATTTTTTTTTCTTCAAGCCTACAATTTTTGACTAAGGATATTTTTTTTTCATGAATGGAGGCTATTACGGCTGAGAAGATATTAGTAAGTACATTTGTTTCTTATTTTGTTTACAAATAATCCTATTGATGTTTGTAAGTACATCTTTGTTTTATCTAGGTATAAATTTTTTTCTTTCCTGCATACAATTTTTCTATTATCTTCTCACTAGTTTGATCTCCTAGCTTGTTTAATGATGCTGCTGGTTTCAGGTTGTAGCCTGCTTTAGCTCTTTTATTATTATTATTATTTTTTTATCAGAGATTTTGTTTTTTTTTTCTAAGATGTTGGCTTGATTTCAGATTTGTATGCTAACTTGATTTCATGTGATATGCTTGCATTAATTGTGTGTTTCCTCTTTGTTTACACACACACACAGATATATATGTATATATATATATATATATATATATATTCATGTATATAAATACATGCTTTTCCCATTTCTAGACAATGTACAAATGCATGTGTATTCTATCTTACTTTGCTATGTTACCTCTTATATTTTATATATATAGATATAAATTTGTTTTACTTTATATTACATGCGACACTATAAGTTGTTTATATTTTATACTTAAATCTTATATTGATAGAATTTTATTTTATTTTAACCATTATCATCTATATTGCTTTTATATATATATACCAGATGATAACAAGGCAAAGCACTTTAATTCACTTATGTAAGATAGATTTGATTGTTCATATTTTAAAAGATTTATTTTAATTTTCCAAAATCAAATTTCCCTTTCAAAATACAATGTATATAAATAAATGGCAGATATTTCCAAAAGATTTATCTATTTTATAATGATAAGTTCACTTTTTTATTTAATTAGAATAAATATTTATTAAAATAATGTTGCCAAAATATTGGGTCGTCACATGGGGAGTCACAACAGGTACGCGAACGGATTTACCAATTAGTGAAGATCAGCACTTCTGACAACTAAGCTCAGCCATCGCTTTGCCAATGTCCATAGGACTTCGACCACAGGTACCTAACTGAGTTATACCTGAGTTTGAGAACTGTTTTTGGTAGAATGTTATTTGTGTCAACATTTGAGTTTAGAATGAATCACTCTTTAAATTTGATGTATGAAACTGAATAAAAAAAATTAATTGATGCTTTGCAGCATTTTTCTATTTGAGTTTAATACCAAGATGAATAGGTGTTTAATTGATTTGACATTAAATATGATTGAGATGTTATGAATGCTTGAATGAATTGGTGTCTAAGTTGAGTCGGTGTGATTGAGTAAATAGTTTCTTAAACGATGCTTGAAATTATGATGTTTAAATATTTTTTAAATGGTATTGTTTATGAATCTTAAATGAGACTTAAATAAGATCTGAATGAATTCTTTTGAACGTTTGAAAATCTTGCTACATAATTCGAAGACTTGAATGGATTTAAGGCTTCAATGTTTGTGTTTGAATTTAAGGCTTAAAAGAATCAAGAAATTAAACGATGTTGTTTAAATTCAATACCTGAATGAATTTAATGCTTGGAATTCAAGGTTAGAATGTCGGTCCATATGAAATTGCATGGACAACAAATATTTAAACTTTTCAATTACTATATAACACAAGGAAATAAGAGACCTTCATAAATTTATCCATGATTTATAGTCCAAGATAGTTTAATGAGAAAACTTAATCAAGATAAAACTTATTCAAGGCAGTTCTTAAGTTTCTTCTTTCGATTTTGCTAAATATGCATTACAATGCTACGTACTTCCTTATTTGATTTTCCATGCACCTTGAAATGGAATTAAAAGTGAAATTATTTTCAATGTTCCACAGATTAATTAAAAATGTATTTATTTTGAGCAATTTTCCACTAAATTTCTAAGGCATTGTAGAATTCGATATTCTGCAATTATGTTTATTTTTTCAATATTAATTTATGCGGACTATAGCCATTTTCAACGTTCAAATAAAATATGTATTTTTGGTATTATAGTGAGATTATTTCAATGCATCAATCGAAAAACATATACTATCATAGATGTACCGCTGTAACATTGGCATTAACGAAAATATGTATTTTAGTTTATGATATTCAAATTTTAATATGTTTTAAGTTACCAATGTCTGCTTGGAACTATGGCATCGAACAGTTGGTACTGACATTTTGATGTGGTTCTCTTTCATGCCGCTATTACTTATTTGTGACGTGACAGTGTGATTCATCATTTTTTATACTCCACTTTATCATATATACAATTTTTATTCTTACACATGATTATTATTTCTTTGTGCTAACTACATAATTAATCGTTTAATTTAATTTGTTTAGAGCGAAAAATAATGTACACGACACAGACTATAATTTAGACAACATAAACTATAACCTGCTGAACTTTGATAAAGGAAAACCATTACCTTGACCGTTTTAGAGTTAGTAAAATGTTTTTCTTTTTGGTTTATTAGTTGAAGCACCAAACTAATAATATACCACGATGATATTTGATCAACCTGCTTTGAAAATGTAATAGTGTATAAATTGCCTAAATTCACTTTTCATTGACGCAACTATTGTTTGCTTTATACGTACAAAAAGGGCGAAGCCATGACTTTGTATTGTTCAGCAGTTGTTGTGCTTTTGCACAATCCACTTTATTTCCTCAACCATCCAGGTTTATTTGAAATCAGATTAGCTTATAGCTTTTATATCCCATTGTAATTGTGTTTCAATAAGCAATACAAACATTTTAGTCTGAACTTTACGTATCCTATATGTACAGTCTTTTAATAACAAACGATTAAGAACATACTTACCAAAAAACCAAATAATAACATTCCCTTAATTTAAGAGTTCCAAACCATATATAACGGGAATGTTGTTCCGTATTTAGTATTAATGTTGACTACTAAATCAATTGCATACATTTATCTCAGCCTGTTAACTAATACAACTATAGAAGTAATTTTACAGCTAGTATTTTCTGATACACTTTCTCTATGACATCCATGATATAGACTTGCACATTATTTCTAATGTATCTTTAAAAGATAGGGTATAGTTATGCTCATTTTTGCAGGCAGCGCATTTTCTTGCTTTGCTAATAAGATGGAGAACTAGCATAGTCACAAGTCTTGGTGCCTAACCAATGGATACAGTTCGTAGAAGAGTAATGTTAACATCTGGCAAATGTATCGGCTCTGTCACAATATTCAAACAAATGGCTGAAGGCCTTAAATATTTTTTTTAAAGGTGCAGATGCCTTGAGCTTTGTTGTGGAAGTTGCAGTTCATTGTCTTTAGAGTAAGATGCTTTTGTTGTAGTTTGATATTTACAATCCCTATTTCCAGACATAACTACTCATATATAACAAAAGAACGTATTGATGTATCATAGTGATTTGGCTATGTTTTAGCATCACAAGTTTATCCTTTGTGTTTCATTTGACCTTAATGGAAATATATAGTTATAATTACCATTTACGTGTTATAGAACGTAGTTAAATCTCTTTGATATGACACACACTTATTTTTTTTCCTTGAACTCTGTTGTTTCTTTCTATGAATTTTTCATATCATTTGTTTTTGAAGGAGCTCTGATCAGCTTCTACTATTCATTGTGTTATATAGCAATTTCAAACCTTAATGATGAAACAAGAGTGATTTATAGTTTTATTTAGTTCTTTATGGTCATTGAATTAATACGATTTGTTAATGGACAAAACTTTATTTACACTATAAAATTTATAGTTTTATTTACACTATATACGAGATATTGTTTTATTTATACGATCATCAAACATAAACTTAGGCTTTTATATCTATTTTATATGCTTAATATCAGTGATATAATAATCTTTAATGCAACTGTCTCCTTCAAAGTCGGTTTCGAAACCAATAATTTGCATTTGTTTATCTCCTATCGTAACAGTATCATGACCTTGCAATGTGAAATGCTTAGAATTGCAATAAAGTTGCTTAGAATTTCACATTGAAATGCAGTTGTTTATCTCAGACCACAAATTTTTTAACATTCATGGAAGTTAAACTCTGGGAGTAACTCTGAATCCCTAAATTGTAATAAAGCCACGAAGAGCATCTCCTGCCCACTTCACAAATAGTGTCGTGTAAAGCATATGTATCAATAGGTTGTAGTCAATGTTAATTCAATATTTGTACGCATGACAATGACATTTACAATTTCTCTCCAATGCAAATGTCAAAAGTGGTCATTTTTTGAATACATATCATTATTATATTATTCGTAGACAATTAAAGTAATTTATATAATTTATCAATAATTACTTAGATCTAATACTTCATATTTTGATGTGCAATATCCACAAGTAAACATTGCAATTCACGGTGTCATCTTAGAATTATAAATTGCATTAGCATTGGAGAAATTATTATAAAAAACAATTTCTAATTGCTGATATGGCTTTACATTACGTCAAAATTAATGCTGGGTTGAAGATGCTCTGATACATAATTTATATTAAGCATGACGAGGCCCAAACTCTTCGTGAGCAAAACGGGTTATAATCAAATATATGTCAGTGTAGTTAAAATGCTCAGCAGATTTAATGCGGTGGAGGTGCATAAAGTCATAGCAGGGATACAACGAGGATATAGCGGGATAACTTTAAAACTCATACTTAATGTTTTTACAAATATATAAATGTTATTAAATGAATAATTAACATTCAATTGAATTATAATTAATACATAATAATTTCAAATAAAAACATATGTGAATATACTATAAATAAACATAAAACTTCTATATAACATAATTGAATTTAGTAAAATATTAGAGTATATTGATTTTTGAAAATATATTAAAAATTCAATTAAATAAATTAATTTCATAATTTTTAGAATGTATAAGTGCGTTTTTCAATTAATTTCTTTTAAAGAGGATATAACATAAATACTGGAATATAGCAGGAATAAAGGGATATAGCGGAAATAGCGGAGTTTAAAACAGAAAAACTATATTTTGGGCTATATGGAAAATCGTAGCGGTAGAAATCCACTATGAGATATAGCAGGGTTATAGCGGGGTAATAGCAAGTCATTAACTGCACAAATATATATTACATTGTGATATAAAATATTCGATGATAGGAGTAAGAATTTGAAGTTCCATTTTCTTCACAAATCCTCAATACATACAACCAATCTTAGTAAATAATTCGAATCCATTATAAAATCTCCAACTTTCTTAGAATGCCAAATGTCAAAAATAATTTGAGTCTCAAAATATGCAATTTATCAAAGAAATCAACAATGGATGGCTCTAATACAACTAAGCATAGATCATTGTACTTTAGGCTCCCAAATCAAATTAATTGATAAGAAGTAATGAACAAAAGTAATTCATATACTGTGCTTATAAACCCGTAAATTTAAGCGTAATCCAAATACATGACAATTCCCATTATTCCTTCTATATTTTACCTCACCCTTCCTGGCATTTGGACGATCAAATATATAGTTTTCAAAGAAAAATAAAACTTAGGAATATCATTGATTCACAGTCACTTAAGACTAAATGGCTGCCAAACTTTGAGGTTATAGTCCACAAACAAATAAAAAAAAAATAAAAAAAATCATGTTTATTAAATAAGCATGTAAGTCTGAGTATAACAATAGTTATGACCTATTTAGCATAGAAGATAATAAGTGACCAAGCTAAATAACAAAATTTGTAGGCGATGTATTTGATTGAATGACAGCTTAAACTTTAATTATGTAATACAAAGTACAAAATTTTCGCAAGGTGATTTATAATCTGTTAGGCAACATATGTATTTGAGTTAACTGTGTGTGGACTTTAAAAGTATAACGTCAAAATAAAATATATACATAAAGATTTAACATAAAATCAAAACGCATAGAGAAAGAATTGATAAAATAGTTTGACATAAGCTCATGTACAATATAGTTTGACAAAATAATTGGTTTAAACTAAAAGGAGTACATAAAACATTATTGTTAGTTTGTTACAGGTCGGATCTTACTATTCATGTACGCCAAACCAATTCATGAGGCGATTTGCTATATTTTAATGTGTTGATAAGGCAAACGATCATTGCACTAAATTTTTTGTCAATGTTTTTTAATAGCCACGTTATAAAAATACGGCTTAGCGATAAAATATAGATCTATCCAACCATGCATATATACTCGTAATTATAATGTCAACTCTACGAAAGGTTCGGTTATTGATTAGTATAACTGAACTCAAAGTTTATTTATTCATTTCGGGCATCGTGTGAATGTCGGTATACTTGATGCCACCACTTCAACAACTATAGCTGCATTTGAGAATTTGATAAAGAAGAAGAAGTAATTATAGTCGAAATTACTAAGTTACATTTTATTAAACAGTAGGATGAGAATCAAGATACGAAGGTCAACAAAATTAGTGCCATAATGCAACATCAAATGTCATAAAAGGTTTATAAACTGTAACAGCTCAAAATAAAATAGTCTGAACGCCAAATAACAAGCCTTATGTTTCTCTCCCGGCTCTCCTTTCTTTACTATCTCCATCTCTCCTAGCTGTTCCAACTCTTCCAAATCCGGCCTAACATATATAAATTTGACTTTCCACTTCATCTTTTTTTTCGGTCCATACCTATAGTTTTATCCAATTTACCCAATTCTGATGAACTATTTAATGGCGACCTGCTATAAATCGAGTCCGGATCAGCAACCCAATCCCATGTAACAATCAATGACTGTCATGATTTAATGCTTAAATAGGGTTACAAAAAGGGATCAAGATTTTCTACAACTTCAATCAGCTGAGGATCCTCGTTTGAATCTGAGACAAAATACGAAGATCCAAAATGACGCTGCGACTACTGTCGAAGCTGAGAAAGATTTCAGCCGTGATCGTGTCTGAGATGCCACCGCCAATGAATTTAAGAGCTTCTTTGCAATCAAATGGGACCAAACATCAGGATAATAAAATCGACCATTAGGGAGGTTTGCTTACTGTCACTGGGCAAAAACAATTTTTCTGAAGCCAAAAAAATACTGCCCATGTTCCATCTTTGTTTACTTCCTTTGCGTATGCTTCTCCTCCCTCAAATTTTCCTTTTTGACCCGTATTCCACCGTCGAAATTTCTCTTTCATTTTCGTTGGTCAATCTTTCCCTTCCTTTTCGCCCTAAACCAAAGCCTTAAACCAAATAAACCCCAAATCTTCCGGCAGATACTGTTCCACACGCCCGTCTTCTCCAACGCTCTTCATCTCGAGCCTCCCCTTTTGAGATTCGTAAGACGACCGAGCTACATCGATTTTGAATACCTGACCTTCTTCAATTCGAAAATTTCCGGAGTACTGAAATATGGTGGAATCGAAGAATTGAAAGGGGTTCAAGTCAAAAAATTGTTAATTTGGTTTGACGTCGTTTCTATCAAAGTCGATTTACCTCCTAGCGATTTTGTTTACTTCGAGTTTGCTTGAATTTGTAAGAAGTTAAGGATGGATCAATTTTTGACCGTGCCTAATTGGAAGGACAAAAAAGAATTGTTAACGTTAAGTCAGGTATGTATGAAATTAGAGCTCATCTTTTCTTCACATCTTTCTACCAGTTAATGCTGTAAAATTGAATTATGGATATATTTTCATTATACAGAAGATAACGGAGCCTTTAGAATATGATGTGTGTTGATGTTTGCAGCCTAAATTAAGTCGAGGTACTTAAGATTGTTTATTAGCTGTGTCATATAATGGTAGATGCAAATATTAGTGTAATACAGAACATTTTTATATACATGTGACATAGTATTTAACAGTACCATATCTTTGATGCATCATCAATAAGTGGAAAAATAATGAATTGCAATTTGGAATTTTTATCTAATTTTTTTTAGTATGCATTGAAAGTTATGTTGTTGAATATAATCAATCATACGTGAATAAAGTATTATGTAGTTTGATTCTTAATTATCATTATTTGAAAATAGCTCAGTTCATCCATTTTCAACTCAATTATACTGAATAATGCTGAAACTCTATCATTGTACATTGATTACAAAATAGAATTTTCCTACATATGTAAAATACCAAATATAATTTCTGTGCATATATACAAAACAAAGGATTAAGAAGTAGGATTAACAGAAGGATTAGGCCTAATACAAGGACTAAACATAGCGGAAAACCCACATGACCTCTTTGACTTTTCAATGGAGCAGCTATGTTTACTTTGCACCTTCTCCTCCTCCTCCTTCTCGAGTTTAGGTCAATGACTAGATGCAGTTGACAATGTACGTAACAATCTACCTCCTTTTAAATCTGGGTTGCGGGTCGGGTCTTCCCATATCCCACCCGATGAGCCCTGTCACCTGAATGATACCGCTGATCTTTGTAGTTGGTTGCTATTTTTTTAAATATATTCTTTTGTTTTATATTTTGGGAAAAATAAAGATTTAGGAGGATTAGATTATATTGTAATCAAACCGACTATTAGGGAGGTTTGCTTATCAAACCGACCATTAGGGAGGTTTGCTTACTTTCACTGGGTAAAATCAATTTCTCTGAAGCCAAAAAAATACTGCCGATGTTCTGTCTTCGTTTACTTCCTTTACGTATGCTTCTCCTCCCTCAAATTTTCCTTTTTGACCGTGTATTCCACCGTCGAAATTTCGCTTTCATTTTCGTTGGTCAATCTTTCCCTTCCTTTTCGCCCTAAACCAAAGCCCTAAACCAAAGCCCTAAACAAGTAAAACTATATTCAATTTGCAGTACACGGTTGAAACAGAAGAAATCTCAATGAATGGATCGATGCAAAATAAGGATATCTTGGATATGATTACCAGAGAACTGTTGTCAAATTCAAGAATAACTGGATTGGTATTTTCCTTTAAAACTATATTTTATCATTCAATTTTTGTTTATTTTAAGCAACCAGTAAAATTCTGATACTAGTAAATAATAAAATAAAAACGATAATTAAGAAGCATGAAATGAGTAGAAAAAAGAACTATGTTATTATATTGTTCCGGTGTGATAAGGTTATCTTGTCTTGTATATAATACAAGGCTTGCTTTGAAAAAAAATCCGCTTGCATTATACTCGTAACTCATTACTCATATGTGTGTTATGACGTATTTTCAGGAAGTACAAGATAGAATGAACTAGATGACACCAGTCATGTTTGATGATTTTGTACAACCATTTCAAATTAACGCGGATGAGGTACTTAATTACTATTAATTTTTAAGTACAACTCTAAATTACATTGTCATATTTTAATGTTTGTTACAATGTTTGTGATTAAAATTATCAACTGTTTTTCAATCCCATGACAGTGTTAAAACCGTATACAAAACACAACCATATTACTCTTTGAAGATTTGAATTGACATTTTATTTTCAAACATCCTTTTTGATTAGATCGAATAATGACTTCTTATCTGTCTATATATTTTTCATTCATTTTTGAAATTCAGGAGGGACCATTGCCAAGAAATGATCGGTTGAGTTACCAACCATTGGATGTGTATGTTGCACCTCTTCGTCGGTGTTAAAACACAGACTATAAACTTCCATTTTATCATTCACGTTACTCTGTACAAGCAAGCAGCTGATCCAAGTTAAAGAAGAAGAAAGATAAAACATCATATTTGAAAATTTTAAAAGACTTTACCTTGATGGCTGCAAGTCATGTTGCTGCTGTGATGTGGCAAGAGCAGATGATTTGGCTCATTTAATTGTAAAAAATATGCATTTCTACATAAATTTCAAACATTTGTATTGTAATTCCACCAAGATAAAGTGCAGATAGATTTCTTATTTATTTATTTTACAGATTTTGTATCACTATCAGCTTGTAACAATTAATGTCGTGTTAGTGGCAAGATTTTGAGCTCTTGAAAATTACAAATACAGTATATTTGATAGCAATTGCGTAAATGTATGTTACTTTATTCTCTTTTAACATAATGTTCTTGTGAATTACAACATTTTGAAAAATATGATGATGTATATTATGGTGACATTTGTTTGATTTTTTTTCCAAATTAATTAATACATTAAAGCTACAAATAAACTCAAAATTAATTGTATATTGAAATTTTTTGATACATATATGCGTGTGTATGTCTGTGGGTGGTTCATATCAATATATTGATAGCACATCCTTAGTATCAAGTTGGCCTACGTTTTCAATCCTTGATATAATTGAATTTACACAGATTCAATTATTTTCATTTTTTTCAAAATGCAATTAGTTTTGCATCAAATTAATAATAAAGCCAAAAAAATTAAACAAATACGTTTTTTCTTTGATATCAAATACTACAACCGTTGGTTTTTCCACCGTTGTGCGGTTATACTAGTTACAAATAAACTTTTATCAAGTAGTTAATTTAGTAATGTTTTGTATGGGTAGTTGATTAGATGCTATTTAAACTCTGTTGTTTTTAATCGAGTATTTTCTGATTTGAGTGGGCACACTTCATTTTTAAAGCTGCGACCTTCCTCCATAACTGTATTTTAATCACTTTTATTGCTAAATTTATGATTCTAATATTAGTTTGTACTGGAAATGTGGATATTTAGTGGTGTAAGGGCATCTCCGACGGAGACGATAAAGAATGGAGCGCGATTATTTTCCATTTCTCATGTTGAAAAAATATAGGATCTGAGTGTAGGAAAAAAAACGAGAATTTATCTTTTTTTAAGTGGTGATCAATAAACGATAATCGTAAAATCGTATATTGTATAAACGAAAATGGTTTTGAGGTTACCATTTAAAAATGTTTAATAAATAAAAAGCTAATTTATAAACATCTATAAATGGATTTCCAAAAATCGGTTAAGGTATAAAGGGTTTCGGACAACCATTATATCTGCATACGGTTTTCAAAAAACCATTTATAGAAGTTTAAAAAATATATTTAAAAACCCATAATTTTCTGCCACTTTCTTGTTGGAGAAGTGTGAGAAATCAACGTTTTTTAATTCAAACATCACGCCGATTTTCCCATCCTCTTAGAAATGTTCTAACAGGGCTCCAATTCCCAACAGCTTATCCATTTTAATTGGGTCATGATAATACTATTCAACTGCATTAAAAGAATGCAGTTTTAGTTTTTTTCTCCTTATCTTCTTATATAACTTAAACTAATTAGATAAATATAATTAAATGATATTCGTTAGTTCATCTGCCAAATTATAAAAATATGAAAATTGCAATATGTACATCATACTTATTATAACAAAGTGGTAAGATTACGTTTTCATTAAATTAAATTAAGATACGCAAGTCGCATATAGTACGTACATAAACAGTAATAAATAATTTATTTTAAAATTCATCACGTAGTACATTACAATATTTTGTTTTTTTACTTGAAATACCTTCATTTAAAAAAAATTCACTATTTATAAAACTTCTCTCGGTTCTCTTCTAATATTTTATATTTAACTCCATATATTGGAATTAACCACTTGATCTTAAAACTATTTAAATAATTCGGCAAACTATTATTTGTTGACATGTCAAATAAATAATAATAAAATGAAATTTTCAATATTGATTCAATTTTAAAAACGGTATGAAATTCATTTTGATATATAAAAACATCAATTATACACAAAGATAATAATTATGAATTTAATTCATAATTTATTTATATCAATATATTTATCATGCATTGCATTGCAAATTCTAACTTTGTATATTACCTACATTTTTAAACTTCTACAGTTGCATATAAAACTGTAACACCCCCCACTTGGAGGTCCAAAACTAACGGCTATGAATGCTGCAATCATCCATAGTTATTAATCTATGGCAAGCAAATACCCAATGCTAGATTCATTCGTATACATATCACAAAAATGTGGAAAATTTTAACAATTAAAATAACACATTTCCACATTCCGTTCAAAACATTTGATGTTCATTACATAATGCCAAAAACGTTAGCCACATTCAACAAAATATAATTATTACACATACGCCAAGAGCGACATATGAAGATGCCCCCTTACTTATAGTTGGCTAATAAATCTGTCTTTACTAACAAGATACACGGTGGAAAAAGATAACTTTAAATAACTAACTGCATCTTGCACGCCGCTGGAAGCTTTATTCGTCTAAGAAGAGAACCTGAAAATCTTAAATCTCAAACTACTCAAAATCAATTGAGTATCCGAGAGTTTAAGGGAAAAACCAAAACATCGAGTCAGATGTAAAGCCTGGCATGAATAATAATCTTACATCTCAATCCTTTTAGATATCTAGTGAGACCATGCTGCTTAGCAGAACGAGTTTTCCGCCCACTAGTACCCTAAAACCTTTATAAAACCATATACTGTGCTCTTGCATCCACAATGGTGAAACATACATTTCAAAATATTATAGTGATATGCATATATAAAAACATTTAGGATTTTTCATCCCCGGTTTAAATTGACACCCTATCATACTTATAGTTTCTAGGGTCCATATTGGTTTTCATGGATTTGCTAAGAGCATTTATCATAACAGATGGATACCTTATCCTATTTCATAGTTTCCATGGGATCAATAAGAATCTATAGGCTCCTGCCAATTAACTTAATTAATTCATGGATCCCCATGAACCTATTAGACATTCCAATTACAAATCCATTTATCCTAGTTTTCATGAGTTGACTAAGAACCTATTGATTTATCCAGTTAACTCGCTTCTCATCCTAGTTTTCATGGGTCAACTAGGAACTTACTGATGCCTTTATTAACTTCTTTCTTATCCTAGTTTTCATGGGTTGACTAGGAACCTATTGACTGACGTCAATTCTTAATCCGGATATAGTTTTAATGGGTTCACTACAAACCAATTAGCCCCTGCTAACCTATCTTAATACATAGTTTTCATAGGTTTACTATGAACCTGTTGGCTACCTCCAATAACTACATAATCATAGTTTTCATGGGTTTACTATGAACCTATCTCCCGGGCAACTTCAAAGTTTAGTCATCCAATATTGTGGTCTTCCTGACTCCTTGGATGCAATTCTACTCATTCAGGAGTTTAATCGATTTATATTCACTACTGGATTAACCTAGCTGGTTCTACTACCTCTTTATCCCCAAACTATAGTTATGGGTTCTTTATCATGTGAATATATTCATATTTGAAGAAGCAAACATAACAATTTAACAATACCACTCCCGTGTGTTTAAGGTCCTTGAAATACATTTCATATAAAATATAGTTAATCCCTTTAACTTATATTTTTATTATGGAAATACTTCTTCAAATTCACATATATAAAGTTGTTTCAAAGCTCCATTATTTAAGCCATGAGTTTCTCCCTTAAAAATTTGAGTTTGGGTCTTAAAACCTTTCGTCTCCTTCGAAATCTTGCTTTCGACCTCATAGAATGACCTCCTTCGAAAAAATTAAAAGCTAACTTTAAACATCAGGCTCCTGACTTTCGAATACTTTAAAACAAGTCTTTCGTGACCTTTCGACTTTGTTAAAGTATTATCACATAAGTATAAAAGTGTAGCTTTCAACCCATTTGAAAGTACCCTTTAGAAACCAATGAAGGTTACCCTTCAAAATCATTGAAAGACCCACTTTCGAAAGCATTGAGTTTATACTTAAACATTATTTTTGGGTCAAAGTGAACATAGGCGAAAGCACCTCTTTCGAAACCATTCGTTAATTCAAAAGGTATTGGGGAAGC
Organism: Allium cepa; assembly: GCA_030765085.1. NCBI lineage: Eukaryota > Viridiplantae > Streptophyta > Magnoliopsida > Asparagales > Amaryllidaceae > Allium > Allium cepa. Next base: position 952,907,766 of record CM060945.1, on the reverse strand, counting down.
TTGATGGTGTCAAAACCATCCTTTCGAAAGCATTCAAACACCTGGGTAAAACAATTGAAGGTTGACTTTGAAACCGCTTTCGAAACCATTGCCTTCGAAACCCCTAACCCCTTTCAAAAGCCTTAGGAAATGGCTTGTATTTATAAAAACAACCGAACCTTTCGACAACATTAATGTCTTCAATGCCATCGAAAAGTCGTCAATTCACAGAAGGGTTTCGACTTGGTCGAAACTCCCCCTTCCAAAAGCTTTAAACAAAATCTAAGTAACTTCTTCGAAGCTACTTCTTTAAAACATAGGCGGCGGCTCTCTTTTGAAAGCCTCTTTGAAATACTCTTTCCAAACCATTGGTTTCGACTACTTCGAAACGCATTTATAAACAGGCAAGGCTTTTCTTTTAAAACAAAATAAAACAAAAGAACCAACCCTTCGAAAACTACTTTTCGACACCCTACCTTTCGCCTTTCTCCAATCCTCTACATACCATCTGAATGGTACCATGTGTATTGGTTTATCTGGTTTTGATCTAGAAGGTTTCGACAGGTTGGAGGTGGAAGGTCTGAGTCGAAGAGTCCTGCTAAAGAAAATGAAACCCTTTTTTCTGAGCAAAAAGGCTGTTTTGACCAAACAAAGTAAAATTTTTGTAGCTAACTTGCCCTCTTGTAAGCACATGATTGGTTACATTAAACTTTCAAATTATTTTACTAAAATTTGCCGCATTTGCTCGGATCTAAAACTAAACAGCATTTAAGACATAAGTCCTTCCTATTAACAAAACAATTAAATCATTTAGGTCCTCCTTTTAAAATAATTTGTTTTTCATATTAAATCACTTAGTAAAAATCCCTAAAAATTCGAGAAATTCACTTTAATCGTGTTATCTAACATATCAAAATTTCAGATTGATTGAGAAATTTTCCAAAATAAATTTATAAACTCAAATAACTATATTTTCCTTTGAAAATTCATAATTAATTCTCCAGGGCTTGGAAAATTATAAAAATTGAAACCCAACTCCAAAACCATGTTTTCCGTAACATATAACTTTTTTAATTGGCATTTAAAAATCATTTAACTTCTATTTTACCCTAAAACCGTACATATGTCTATTTAAACCATCTTGTTTAAACCACATAAATTATAAACCAAGCATAGCATCATTCAATAAATCATAAAAACCAATTTATCCCTTGAATCCAAAACCATATGATTTTAAAACCAAAAATAGAGATGCGGTGATCATTATTCACCATAGATTGGATAAGGAAAATTGAGATTGATTTCTTCTAGCTTGAACTTAAGCTGTAGATTGATTTTTGCCTTCTTCCTAATGGTCGGCCATGATCTTTCTTACGGTTATAATTTTTCTTGTGGAAAATGAACATGTATTGATAAGGGGAAATAGTATAGGGTGAGAAATATGGACGGCTATTTACCCCAATGCCCTTATGATCAGTTAGCTCACCTTTAACCATTTATTAGTTCATTTAATTTAAATAAACACGACCACTACATATTCAACAACCAACCTCAATGTTCTTATCTACGTTATTCCGTTTAATTTATTCTAATTAAATCTATTGGATAATATTATTAAAATTAAGGGTGTTACAAAAACCTTCTGATCAATATATGTTAATTAATTATGTAATATTGAATTTAAACTATTTGAATAAATTAGATTAAAAAATGCTTGTTAATTCATCTAGTAAATTCTAAAATATGATTGTTTCCATATATATACTATATCCATATTAGCAAAAGTAATAAAATCGTTTTCATTTATCAATAAATATACATAAATCACATAATATAAATAATATACATAAACAATACAAACAAATGTAATTTATTATTCATTTATCTGAATATATGTATCATAGATTGCATTGTAAAATTCAATTTTTAGCTTTAAATACCTATATTTTAACATTCCTACAGTTATTTACAGCCCACCCCTTAGTTCTTTCTTAATATTTTATATGAAAATACACGTATTTAAATTACATAAGAAATATCAAATTCAGATTATTTTAATAATATTAGTCAGTAGCTACTCTATTTTTCTTATAGATACCAAAAATATATGTCAATTTTAATATTTGTATGTGTGTTCATATTATCAAAAACAGTAAAATTATTTTGCTCCACTCAACTATACATATATGTAGATCACATATACTAAATTATGTATATAATAATAATGAAAAGGTTAATCTGTAAATCAACTACAGTCATTTATCTTAAAATTTTATAATACACTATACTACAAAATTCTGTTGTTGACTTCAAATGTTCGCATTAAGGTTTCAATTTTTTCTTCAAACTCCTTTTCCTGCTATTTACCTTTAAGTCCATATTTAAACTAATTATGTTATTTTGAGTTCAACATACTTAAAAAAATAAATTAAATAATATTTTTTACTTCATTTAATAAATCATTAAAATATATCAATTTCAATATGTATCATATTTATATGAACAAAATTGATAAAATTATTATTGTTACTTAAATATAAATATATAAACTACATAACATAAATTACATATAAAGAACAAGATTAATTCTTAGTTCTAACCCCTTTTTTATTTGATTCTGATGTGAAGCAGGGAGGAGGGAATGAGAAAGAGTATTTATCGATAAGTAGGGTTTTGAAGTTTTTATCGAGGGAAAAATTGAAGTTTTTATCAAGGGTAAAAATGGGAAAGATACTAATTTTAATTAAAGAGCATGTACCCCTCATATCAATTTTATTATAGATGGAGCGTTCATATAATTTGACCTCTTTACACCCAAAAGTGGAGTGTCAGTAACAATACCCTAAATCTATTCGAGCTTGACTACATTTTGGCTAATTCTATTTGGACCCAACAAATAGCCGAGTAGCCTCCTCTTTTTACTAAAATTAGTAGAATAAAAATTCCACTGTTTGTTTTACTCCGCACTAGCACTAAGGGGGGGAATACTGACCACGTAGTGGGACTGCATGGTTAATGTTTTACCCCGCAATACACAGATATATAGGATATGCTGGCATCGATCTTTAATAAAAAAATGAAACTGTTTGATAATTTCGAAAGTAATGAATAGTGGAAAAATCTTAGACAATCAATGATATTAATAGTTACTACTAGAAAAAACTAAAATACAGACAGTGCATAGCAACGGCTTCCGACGGCTCATTTCCGACGGCTTTCGATTGGGCATCGGCGGCCGTCGGAAGCTGTCGAAAATACGCGATATACAGGCTTCAGCCCAGCCTCTTCTTCCCTTCTGTAACACGAAAACCTTAATAAAAAAACCGCCAAATCCCTAATTCAAACTTTCAATCACCAATTTCAAGCTTCTAGATCCTCCGCGACTGCTTAATCGCAATCTATTGCTTTGAATATCAGGTATAATATCTTATTTTCACGAAAAATCTAATTTTTACCCTAAATCTAGATTTGTATAAGTTGATAAATTAAGGCTAATTAGTGATTGTAATTGTTCCCAATAGCGTAACAATGGTTTATGGTATCCCATGGTATACCTATTTCATATGTTATCGTGAAATTTTACAAAGTATGTATAATTTGTGATTTTGTGTGTATGTGTAAACCATTGTATATGTATTATTTCTACTATTATATTGTGTTGGAATAAGACATGAGTTGTATAACATCTTGACTTGTATAACAATAATGAACGCACGAGTCTAAAAAAATTGACTGTATTGGAAAATGACAACAATATTAAAGCAGCTTTATTCAACAAAATATGCGGAACAAATATGATAAATTAATAATTTTTTGAAATGTATAAAATTAGTAAATATTCTTTTTTATAAACTACTTTTTTTTTACGTCCATTAGAGAGTTTTTGGTCCCGTCCGAGGGTGTTGTACATGATCGTTATATAAATAGCCGGTTTTGTCACAAAACGACCATTTATATTCATCTGGTACAATACTTGTTGGATTTGTCCCCGTATTGGACAAGTTATAAACACAATAAACAATTACATTTCGCACAATACTTCGTTTCAAACGGTTCGCAAATTTTCAGCGTCACTTTTCTTTTCTGTTTTCTGCGTACGCACATTTGTATACAATGTAGAAAACAAAAGGGAAGTGCTGCCGAAATTTTGTTGAATCGTTTAAAACAAAATAATGTACGAAATGTAAGTGTTTACTGTGTTTGTAATGAATAGTAGGATGACTGACCAGAAAATAAGATAAGAACAAACCAACATTTCTATATTGTATTCTTAAGTGGGGTAAAATTGCTGCGTATAAGTTTTTGTATCAATACATTGGAAAATAAAATGTGAATTCATAATACGACCAATATTTATTTTTGAATTTGTGACATATTTTTTCAAATAGGAAAAATGATCGATTATTGTGTTGATCAGAGGAGATGGATGCATCAATAAAGAGGATTGAGAGCCTCAATAAAAGAAGATTTTTATAATGGTATGTATTTGTTGAATTTGCTTTAAGTAATAACGAAAATGATATAGAAATTCGTTGTCCGTATAGTAGGTGTAACCATTTGAAGTATTTGTTACCTAATATTGTGAAAGTCCATTTGTGCAAAATGGTTTTATGCAATTAATTTAGCAATGTTCTAGTTTCTGGAATTAATATGCACAAAGATTATATTCCTATTGAAATAAAGCATAAATCACATTATCACAAATACGATCCTTTTGTACTAACCAAACAAACATTGCAAGTTTATTACGCTCATTATCCGTCTCTAAAAAGATATAAAACAGTTTGATCGGGAATTTTAAAACAAAGGCATGATTTACGTTTGATGAGAAGAATATTCCAGATGAACAAGCTTATCAGACAAATCTTGAGCAAAGCAACAAATAATAATAACAGGCGATCGTACTGATTTTGGACCTCTGAACGATGAATCAAATGTTTTGGTCGAAGCATGCGAGAGTAGGGAGGAAAATAACATAGAATATAAGACCGAATCTGAATCAGAAGACGATGAGGATTGATATAAATACTATGTTGAATTCTTAATGTTGTTATCCCGCTTTTTGGCAAAGCCGTGATACCAAAAGATCGATCGAAAACAAAGGACAGTTCGTCTCAGAGGTTGGTCATACTTTGCTTCACTATGGATATCGCTGAATTTTGTCCGAGCCCAAATTGAGCTACAATTGATAGGACATGACAAGAAAGATCATAAAAGTCAGCATCTCAAATTTCAAGTCAATCCGAGTTCATACGCTCAAGTTATGATCGATTCAATTTGAAGGGAAAAGTTCCGGTTTCATATCGATCATTTTCGTATCGATCAAGTTCCAGTGACTTCGAATCCATCAGCAGTTCGAATCGATCAACTTCGTATCCATCGAAGTGCCGCCGTTCATATCGATCAAGTTCGAATCCATCGTACCTCGGTTCGACTCGGTCTCATTCGGGTCCATCGGCAGAAGGCCCACTTCACATCCATCGGAAGATGACCTACTTCGTATCGATCAAGATGATGAGTTCGTATCGATCAGGATTGGCCATGTTCGAATCCATCGAGTTCGTATCGATGGACTTCGTACCCATCAGCAGATGATGCACTTTGTAATGATCGGCCGATGTCTTCTTCGAATCCACCATGGAAGCATCCCTTCGAATCCATCTGGTCAAAGCACTTCGTATCCATTACGTTACCCTGCTTCGTATGCATCAGTGATTCGTATCCACCAACAGTTGCAGTTCGTATCCATGAATAAGGCATCATTCGAATCCACCGAGTCAACAAACTTGATGATGTGTCATCCCTCGATACGAATGGGGTGAAATATATGGAGTTGATGCGGTCAACTCGGAGTGAAGACCGGATCGAGGCGAAATGTACGTACCACGTCATCGCATGACCATGTGAGTTGATCGGTTCGAAGCCATCGATTCGAAATGATCGAGTCGAACCAAACAGCCACTCAAGAATGCTCATTTCATATGGACTATATCTCCCAATCCACTGATCCAAATGCCATGAAATTTTCACAGGAGCTTACACACATGCCAAGGAGTGTTCACACCAAATTTTAGCTCAATTGGACATCATCTTGATCGATATGAAATGACTTCGTATCGATCACAGATCGACCTGAAACTTTCGGAGGTTGGTCGCGTGGGCCCACTCACGTGCAAGAAAAAGTCTCTCGAGATTTGAGCGCGATCTCAGCCTCCTACGCCTATAAATAGAGCCCCGGAGCCTGTAGAAAAAGGGGCTTCTTTTGACTCTCAAGTGCCCAGACTCTGCCGGATTGATATCTCCATCATCCTACATCATATTCTTGCTGTTAATTTCGAATTTCCAGTTGTAACTTGCTGTTGCTCGCTGTAATCGCTTGTAATCATTGAAAGAGAATCAACAAAACTGCAAAAAACTTCATAGTGGACGTAGGCAACACACCGAACCACTATAAATCGCTTGTCTGCGCATTTACATTACTGTTGATTGGAGTTTTTGTTAGATAATACTCATTTCCAATTTACATTCCTCATTATTATCCCTTCGACGACTCCCGAAGAGTGTTGTGACCAATTTTGGTACAAACACTTTGGTGCTTTCACTGAGAAAAACCCAGATTTTCTCCTGCTCTTTGGATCTGTCATCGATACCGGATTGAATAAATCTAAGAGAGAGATCCAGATCATCAAATCCAAGTTCCTTCCCTTCTATTCAGATTTGCATAAAGTCTAGAGAAAGGAATTCAACTTTCAAGATGGTTAGCACAAGAACCACCTCTAACGCTACAAGAGGAACAGGATAGACAGAATCCTGTGCCACTACTTCCATCTAATCAAGATGCTACTGGACACTCCGAACCATCGGATCCGGTTACCCGACAAGGGTTGCAGTTGCTACTCCAAGAGCTGACCCATAGTCGGAAACAACTAACAGAACAGTTACGCGCTAACGCCGAGCTGATCAACCAGCTGGATCGCCAGAAGCGAAAGAGATCCAAGAGAGACCATGCTTCTTACTCCTCCAGCGAAAGTTCTTCATCTTCTGATTATCATAATCGATCTCCACAACCCCGGCTAGATGGGAGTCGCATGCCAGCCGCTGGAGATCAACCGGCAATGACTGTTGGACAACTGAGAGTTGGTCCATTAGCCAGTTTCCAAACCAGGCCCTCCTCCCGAGGAGGTGCCATTCCTCACTGTACCACAGAATACTGCGCCACGAATGCCGTGGATGAACCAAGGGTCGATGCCCCAAGTCAGTCAAACTCGGACAGTCGTCAACATGGGCATACCCCTGAGCCGTACGTCCCAAAGGACTACGAGCCAAGAAGGCAAGATTTGGACCGTCGACAGCATCCGGTCCAACCCCAGAATGTGGTATTCAATCACACTCTGGTGCAAGCCATACAAAACGTGCAAATGCCGGATCTTTCGACCATGATACGTTAGATGATCCGTGAGAGCCAGGGACTCACGAATGACGATTGGGGAATTTCCCGAAGTCACACTCCTTTTACGGACGATATTCTTACTGCTGAACCCCCACGGCGATTCAGGATGCCAACTCTACCCATGTACGAGGGAAACTCCGACCCCAACCAACATATTCTGAAATATGAGTGGTCGATGACCGCTGCCAGAGCTGACGATGCAGTGAAGTATCGTAGTTTCCCCATATCCTTGGGGGGCATCGCTACCATGTGGTTCACTCGACTGCCACCTCGATCCATCTCTTCATTCGACCAGTTGGCCACAAAATTTGTTGAACAATTCCGCATGCACGTCGCAAGGCCAAAAGATGCCAACACTCTATCTAGCGTCACCCAAGCTCCTGGCGAGATGCTCAGACACTACTTAGAGAGATTCCATACTGCATGTGCAGAGATCAGCAATCCGAACGATAACTCCATCCTTATGGCGCTGACTAAGGGGATCGACCTCGATTCTGAGTTTGGCAACTGGTTAGCTGAAAAACCACCTGCATCATTGGACCGTTTCCACGCCAAGGCGGCTCAATTCCTGAGAAGGGAAGACGCGAAACAGTTTAGGAACCAAACTGATGCAGAACCAAGCACGGAAGGGATCCAAAGCAATGTCGCAATCAAACAGTCCGGTGAGAGCTCCGGAAAAGTTCAGTTGAATGTTAAAAACAAACAAACGCGGCAAAGAGAGAGCGTGAATCAAACTAGAAAACGAGATCAAAATTGTGGCCCACAGCGCAAGAATCCTATGTTTAACAGTTACACTCCTTTGAATACATCACTGGAGAACTTGTATTTACAAACCAGTAATACAATTCAATACAAAAAACCTACTCCAAAACCGTCGTCAAAGAGGTAAATCCAGACGGAAAATTTTTGCAAGTTCCATGAAAGCTACGGGCACAATACAAACGAGTGTCGTCACTTACAAGGTCTCGTTGAAAAATTGATCAGAGAGAGGAAGCTAGAACAGTTTGTTCGGACGCCGCAGCCTGGAGAAGCGGGCCCATCAAATCAAAATAATGAACCCAATCGACCGAGACAGAAGGACTCCACTTGTCCCCGCGGAAGATTGGTGATAAACGCCATCAGTGGCGGACCAACTTTTTCAGGAGCCTGGAACGACGAAGATCTTCGTCACTGTTACACATGACAGGCTTATTCAACCTATGAATACTTTGCAATTTCCTTTACATTCTAAAGTTTGAATTTGTAATGAGGCACTGACTTTGCCATGTTTTTCCGTTCCAGCAACAAATTCCTATCTCTTCAAGCTAGAGCTGTGATTCATCGAATGCAACATTCAACAATCACGACACACGAAGAGCTAAGTTCCATCGAACGAAGGAATTTATTCAAATAGCAAGTGACTGTGATACGACCGGCCACTCACTAAGTGAAACCTCAGCTCGGGGGCAAGCCATCACATCAAAGGTTGAACTGGACCGACACACGACAGTCCTACAACTAACTCCAAATTCCCAGAGTGTGAATTGGAGTATAAACATTAAATAAATCGTTCCCAGAGTGCGAACTGACTCCAGATTCTCAGAGTGCGAATTGGAGTATAAACATCAAATAAATCGTTCCCAGAGTGCGAATGGACTCCAAATTCCCGGAGTACGAATTGGAGTATAAACATCAAATAAATCGTTCCCAGAGTGCGAACGGACTCCAAAATCCCAAAGTGTGAATTGGAGTATAAACATCAAATAAATCGTTCCCAGAGTGCGAACGGACTCCAAATTCCCAGAGTGTGAATTGGAGTATAAACATCAAATAAATCATTCCCAGAGTGTGAACGGACTCTAGGCTCCCAGAGTGCGAACCGAAGTATAAATCCATCGTTTCCAGAGTGTGAACGAATTCCTAAAAAGCCCAAATAGTTGTGACCGACCATCTGTCGGCTGACTCCAACTTCCCAGAGTGTAAATTGGAGTATAAACATCTATTCCAGGTTCCCGGAGTGCGAAGCAACACATCAATGCCAACTCCAACTTCTCGGAGCGTGAATTGGAGTATAAACATCAACTCCAGGTTCCCGGAGCGTGAACCGAAACATCCGTGCTAACTCCAAGTTCCCAGAGCGTGAATTGGAGTATAAAATTCCAGGTTCCCGGAGTGCGAACCCAAACATACACGCTATCTCTGAATTCTCAGAGTGTGAATTAGAGTACAAATACCAAGTCAAAGTTCCTGGAGTGCAAACTGCATTACGAACATCGATAACTCTCAAATTCCCAGAGCGCGAACCAGATTATCGACCATAAATTATCCAAAGTCCCCAGTGTGTGGGCACGTGCTTAAGATTTGCAATAAGTGTGATCGACCACCGAAATACAAATGCTGTTCCCCGAGATTGGGGGCAAAAAGCTAGGTGTTAATCACTAACCGAAGTGAAACAATGATCGAATTCAACTTATTCATCAATCACACCATGTGACCAAGATTTTCAGACTTGGCAAATGAAACGAAACTAGTAATCTTTCACAGTGAACGTATTACACTTAGAAATCGTGTAGTGCCGTGAAATGTGAATGTAGGTGCATCCCCCCGACCAACTAGTTGTGTCAACCGCACTAGCGGGCAGAGACTCTCTCAAAACTAAGGCTTCTGAAAGTTCGTCCAATCCGACATCATGTTGTAAGGACACATCGTCCGGAATTGGAATATCGGCGAGCCCTTTATAAAGATTCTCAGTTCTTGGGGGAGACGTCTCCAAAATTATAATTCCGGAGGCGGGTCGAGCCATGACAACGGATTTCCATCTCCCCTCTTTAGGTGGCTTAACAACGGCTGCCTTGCCCTTTCTTTGCTCTTCGGTATCTTGGGCTACATCCGCAGATTCGCCCAATGTTTCTTCATCGGTATGAGTTCTCTCGGAGTCAGCCTCCTTAATTATGACAACTTTAGGATTTCTTCGTTTAACTCGTTCTTTCGAGGCAGTTCTCAAGATACCGTCAAGCATTATGCTTTATCTTCGTTCAATCAGCCCAAGAATCCTGAGATTCCTATCTGTCAGTAGCAGCTCGATAATCCTCTCTTCACTTGGGATTTCTTGAAAAACCCGAACTATCTCTTTGAAACGCTCACCATCGGGTTGCTGAATTATGGCTGAAAAGGAAAAGAGATGTGAGTTCGACTTCAAATACATCAGTTTTATCAACTACCCGAAAAAATAGCAATACTCACGTCTAAATAGCCATCGCCGAGCAAACCCTGGGGGCATCTGACATAAAACCATTCCGTCCTGAAGTAGCTCAATCTAGTCCAAGCCCCCGTGATCACTTGGCAATTTCTTACCGCCTCCAGGAATGTAAAAGATGGACTATCAGCCCGACTCTTGAAGTTAAACAAGTATCCGATCTCAATCGGGAGTGGCGGTCGATAGAGATACTCCATAAATGCAATGAACAAGCTACTGAGTGAGGCATATCCGTTCGGATGCAACTGAGATGGGGCGATCCTCAAAAACGACAATACTTCTCCTATATACTGGTTAAACGGAGCGAGTGTCCCAGTTGCACACGCGTGACGATTGAATGCGGTATATCCCTCCGGTGGATTATGCGGTCTATCATTTGGCCCCAGCAGTAATACATCATCCATCGGCAAACCATGCCTTAAGCATATTCTTACTAGCACGTCTTTCGAAATGTTAGACGGAACAGAGTCTGATGGGTTACTAACGAAGGATGCGTCAGGTAACTCGTGAAAGAGGCTATGCGGTAGGATCGTGTAATATGGAATAACGGAATAGTCTAGGTAGATAAAGTAGGTAAATGCAAGGAGACACCAGGATTTTATACTGGTTCGGACCTCTCGTCCTACATCCAGCCCCTAAGCTTCACTTAGGAATTTCACTAACTAACACCCTCACTTCACTCGGAGGAATAGGTTTACAACTTACCCGAACAACCGAACGGGATTTCTTGCCTTAACTACCGAAGATGACTTCAACTCAATTACTAAAATACAATATTTGACTTGTTGTGTTCTTGTCAACACTAATGAGTCTAATGTAATACAATATTCCTATAATCTTATCCTCGAGAGTATGCAATGTGTTTGTGAAGATTTAGGAAATGTGAATTACTATGAATAAAAAGAATGTTATAAATAAAAACAGTGATTCAAGTAATAGATTTATGATTGCTCTGAATATTTAGAGAATATGAACAAGAGAATAGTAAGATTAAAGCAAGAGAATTCGGTGAATTAAATGATGTTAGAATCATGTATATATACTTGTAGAAGAGGTGCATATGTTGTCAATGGTTGCAAACAAGAGATGCTTCCATTTCCATTGATGAATGGTTGCAGCTCTTGGGAGGAAGAAGGTGTCTTTTCAGAGAAAATTCGCAGGTTCAAATTCAGTCGACTGACCAGGGAATTCAGTCAACTGAAAATATGAAGTAAAATTTTTGGGAGCAAATTCAGTCGACTGTGCAGGAAATTCAGTCGACTGAAACTGTGCATGTTTATATATTTGTTTTAGTTTCAGTCGACTGAACTTATAAAATATGCACAGTGACAACTTAAATAAAAATAAAGTTTATAAAATGTTTTCTAGTGTTCGTGCAAGCCTCTTGAGGATAGATTTTAACAATAAATCTAGACTAAGACCTATAAAAAACATACTTATGTTTGTTTGGTCTTCATCGATCTTCCTTTAGCGTTGCATATATTTCTTCCTTGTTTGTTGAAGCACATTGTCATTGATCAAAATCTTCGCGTATCAACATTCTCCCCCTTTTTGATTGATGACAATACTGATTTATTCTAGAGATGTTTTTACTTATTTTCTCCCCCTGAATGTATGCACTATCTTTCCTACAAAACAAAGTTAGTACCATAGATTTTCTCTCCCTTTGTCATCGACAAAAAGGAAGAACCAACAGTAGAAATATTTTATCAAAACAATCACTGAAGCATAAAGAATATTTGCATAATCATGGCTTAAGAAAAGTTAAAAATGTTGCGACAAACAAGTATAAAATGGCTATTTATACAAGCCACTAAAAAGTTAGAAATAAACATAAAACCATAAAAATTACTCATCTCTATCCCAGTCATATGAACCTTCTCTTCCTGTCGGTTCACGTATGACGGGTCCTCCTGTTGGTGGTCGGTTCACGTATGACTATTTATTTTATAATATATTATGTAACATATTTGAAAAATAAATTGAAAATCCCATATTTTCTTTATTTAGTCGACTGAACAGGTAGTGTAAGTCGACTGAATTGTATAGATTTTTCTCTATATGATATCTTTAAAAGATATTATTCCTAACTCTCGTCGTAATTTTATGAAGGAGTTTTCTAATAGAGGTTCAGTAAAAATATCGGCAATTTGATTTTCGGTAGAAATATGTTCTAAATTAATTATTCCTTTTTCGATATTGTCACGTAGAAAATGGTGACGAATATCTATATGTTTTGTACGAGAGTGATTAACCAGATTTTTAGATAAGTTTATTGTACTTGTATTATCACAGTATATTGTAGAATTTTTTAAATTTATATTAAAATCTTTAAGTTTTTGTTGCATGTATATAACTTGAGTGCAAGCTAAAGCAGCTGATATATACTCTGCTTCGCAGGTGGAAACTAAGACACAATTTTGTTTCTTACTAAATCAAGATACAAGTGATTTTCCAATGAAATGGCAAGCACCACTTGTACTTTTTCTATCCGTTCAAGATCCACCAATATTAGCATCACTGAATGACACTAACTCAAATGGACACTCCTTTGGATAGAAAAGACTGAAATTTTTAGTGTTGTTAAGATATCGTATAATTCGTTTTACCGCTCTTAAGTGTGATTCTTTAGGATTAGATTGAAAACGTGCACATAAACAAACACTCATCATTATGTCAGGTCTACTAGCGGTTAAGTAAAGTAAGGAACCTATCATACTTCTAAACAATTTTTGATCTACACTTTTGCCATTTTCATCTTGATCGAGATGTGCAGTGGTACTCATAGGAGTAGGTTTAGTAGAAGTGTTTTCCATGCCGAATCGTTTAATTAAATTAGCACAATATTTTCCTTGGTTTATAAAAATACCATTTGTTAGTTGTTTGATTTGAAGTCCAAGAAAATATGATAATTCTTCCATATGAGACATTTCGAACTCATTAGTCATTATATTTGAAAATTCCTTACATAAATTTTCATTTGTTGAACCAAAAATAATATCGTCTACGTATATTTGAATTATTAAAATATCTTTGGTAGTATTTTTAATGAAAAGCGTTTGATCTACTTTTCCAATTTTAAATCCCGAGTTTAATAAATAACTTTTAAGTCTTTCATATCAAGCACGAGGTGCTTGTTTAAGACCATATAGCGCTTTCTTTAATTTAAATACATGATCCGAATATTCTTCATGTATAAATAAAGGAGGTTGTTCTACATATACATTTTCTTTAATAAAACCATTTAAAAATGCACTTTTAACATCCATTTGATAAAGTTTAAAATTGTGAAAACATGCAAAGGCTAATAGTATACGTATAGCTTCAAGTCTTGCAACGGGAGCAAAGGTTTCTTCAAAATCAATACCTTCTTCTTGATTATACCCTTGTGCTACCAGTCTTGCTTTATTCCTTGTTATATTACCTTGTTCGTCTACTTTATTTTTGTAAATCCATTTTGTTCCAATTACGGATTGATTATTAGGACGGGGAACTAATTCCCAAACATCATTACGTTCAAATTGATTTAATTCTTCTTGCATTGCAATAATCCAATAATCATCTGTTGATGCTTCTTTAGGATTTTTAGGTTCTATTGTAGAAATGAAAGCTACATGACCTATTTGATTTAGTTGATTTCTAGTCCTAACTTGAGAATTTATTTCTCCTATTATATTTTGAGTTGGATGATCTCGTAATATTCTAGGAGGAGATCTTAGTTCATTATTATTATTTTCAAGGTTTGTTTCTTCTATATTTACCAATTCTTCATCATCCTTTATATTAAAATTTTTATTAAAATTTTCATCAAAAGATATATGCAAAGTTTCTTCAATTAAGTTTGTTCGTTTATTAAAAACTCGATATGCTTTACTTCATTCTGAGTATCCTACGAAAATTCCTTCGTCATCTTTTGAATCGAATTTTCCTAGTTGATCTTTTGTATTTAAAATCAAACATTTTGATCCAAATATTTTAAAATAAGATATATGTGGCTTTTTATTATTAAATAGTTCATAAGAAGTATTTTTAGTTAATGGTCTAATTGATATTCTATTTAATACATAACATGCAGTAGCAACGGCTTCTGCCCAAAAATGTTTTGGTAGAGAACATCCATTTAATAATGTTCTTGCACATTCTTGTAATGTTCTATTCTTTCTTTCTACAACTCCATTTTGTTGAGGAGTTCTAGGAAATGAAAAGTTATGATTTATTCCTTTCTTTTTACAAAAAGTTTCAAAAGCTTCATTTTCGAATTCGCCTCCATGATCGCTTTGAATATTTTTAATTTTCAAATCTTTAGTGTTTTGAATTCTTTTGACAAATGTTTTAAAATGCTCAAATGTGTCACTTTTATTTTTCATAAAATAGTCCATGTATATCTTGAAAAATCATCAACTATTACAAATACGTATCGATCATGATTAATGGATTGAACTTGTGTTGGTCCAAATAAATCCATATGTAGTAATTCTAATGGTTGTAAAGTTGAAATATTTATCTTAGATTTAAAAGATGATTTCGTTAATTTTCCTTTTTGACAATCATCACAAAGATTATTTATTTTAAAGTTTATTTTGGGTAAACCTCTTACTAATTCATTTTTAGAAAGTTTTCTAATAGTTTTAAAATTTATATGACAAAATCTTTTGTGCCATAACCAAGGATCATTATCTTTGGCTAGTAAACACATACTCGTATTATGATTAATATTCATATTTAGAACATAAATATTTCTATCTCTATTTCCTTCAAAAACATGATTTTGGTTTTGATCAAAAATACTACATTTATTATCCGAGAAAGTTATTTTAAAACCTTTTTCACACAGTTGACTTATGCTAAGTAGATTATGTTTTAAATTTTCAACTAATGAAACATTTGTTATAAAAGGTAAATTTGATGTACCGTAATTGTTCACATCTCCTTTGCCAATTATATAGCCTTTTGAATTGTCTCCGAAGGTAACTGAGCCACCATCAAAGTATGTGAAGTTTGTAAGCATATCTTTGTCTTCGGTCATGTGTTTTGAATAACCACGGGCTAATATCCATTTCTTCTTTTTGAGTGGGACCTGAAAATAAATATGAAATTATTGGTACCCACCTTTTAATAGGGTCCTAAAAAGTTAGAGTTTAGGAAACCAAACCCAATTTGGTTTAGTATCCTTTTTATAAATATAGTTTTCATTATGATGAACATTATCCATAAATGTTTTAATATATTTATTTCTTATTAATACATTGTTAGTTTTTGGTACCCAAATTCTAACTACCTTGTTTTCTACTTTTGTTTTAATAGGTTTCTGTAGTAATATTAGTTGTTTTGAATCCATATTCCTCTTAAAATTTGTATTTTTCTTTTTAGGAATTTTTGACTCCTTTTTATATCCTAATCCATGTTTACTTGAAGAGGATTGAGAATTTTCTAAAATCTTAGATAAATTTTCTCTTCCTTTGTTAAAGTTAGAAACATTTTTAGTGATGTTATCTAATCTAGCTTGAAGACTATTATTTTCTAACTCAACTTGTCTAGTCTTAGTTTTTAAATCATGATTTTCAGAAACAATTATATCATTCTTTGTTTTTTGAGTTTCAATTTCTTGACTTAAAAGTGATAATTGAGTTTCCGAATTTGAATGAGATTCTTGAACTTTTTCAAGTTCTTCTTCTAAAATTTTCTTTTCATCTTTTAACATATCCCTTTCAAATTCAGCTATTTTTTGATTTTCACGAGTTTCTTTGAGTTTCCTTCTAAGAGTTTTTATTGTGCTTAAAAGTTCAGTGTTTACTTCAATTAAATCATCGAAAGTTAAATTACTTACATCAGAATCTTGAGCCATGAATCATACATTTGCCTGTTCATTATCGCTATCGCTATCATTTTCGGATGAAGATGAACCTGAATCGTCCCATGTTACAGAAAATGCCTTCTTTTTGAATTTATCCTTCTTGTTTTTGTTGTTGAAGCTTTTCTGATTTTCCTTCATTTGTTCTTGACAATCTTTTTGCATATGTCCTTTCTTGTGACAATTGAAGCATTCTATATTTGAGGATGAAGGTTTATTCAAGAAATTCTTTTTAAATCCATTTTTGTTTCCTTTTCTATACTTTAATAATTTCTTGAAATTTTTGGCTATAAATGCTAGATCCTCATCTTCAGACTCTGATTCTTCCTTTTCCGCATGAAAAGCAACATTCTTTCTTTCTTGAGCTTGATCTTTCTTAGCTTGCATATTTACTTCATACGACATAAGATTTCCAATCAATTCTTCTGGTTTCATTGTAGATAGATCATTTGCTTCCTCGATTGCTAGTACTTTTCTCTTCCATTCATCAGTGAGTGAATTTAGAACTTTAGACACAATGTCAAAGTCCGTGTATCTTTCTCCTAGTCTGATTAGAGCATGATGAATGTCTTGAAATCTTGAGTACATGTCATTGATGGATTCATTTTGTCGCATTCTAAAGTTTTGGAATTGATTCTTTAGCATGGATATCTTTGTTTGTTTAACCTTGTTTGTGCCTTCATGTATGACTTTAAGTGTTTCCCATATCTGATATGCAGTAGTACATATGCTAAAATGTTGAATTCATTTCTATCCAGGGCGCAAAATAGCATATTCATAACTTTGGAATTTGCACTAGCTTCATTCTTTTGAGTTTGTGTCCATGTAGGATAATCGGTCGTGGGTACAACAAACTCTGCTTGAGTGGCATTTCAGGCTTTGAAACTTGTTGCTTGCATATAAATCCTCATCCTTGTAGCCCAATAATTGTAGTTTAGCCCATTGAATAGGGGGGTCTTTGGGTAGATTGTCCTTCCGCAAATGTGGAACTATAGGCAGATGTTGTGCTTGTACTTGCGTTATTTTCCATATTATCAATATGTCTAATAACGGTGTTATGGTTGTAGGACGGCCTTGCTCTGATTTCAATTGAAAGAGGCTATGCGGTAGGATCGTGTAATATGGAATAACGGAATAGTCTAGGTAGATAAAGTAGGTAAATGCAAGGAGACACCAGGATTTTATATTGGTTCGGACCTCTCGTCCTACGTCCAGTCCCTAAGCTTCACTTAGGAATTTCACTAACTAACACCCTCACTTCACCCGGAGGAATAGGTTTACAACTTACCCGAACAACCGTACGGGATTTCTTACCTCAACTACCGAAGAGGACTTCAACTCAATTACTAAAATACAATATTAGACTTGTTGTGTTCTTGTCAACACTAATGAGTCTAATGTAGTACAATATTCCTATAATCTTATACTCGAGAGTATGCAATGTGTTTGCGAAGATTTAGGAAATGTGAATTACTATGAATCAAAAGAATGTTATAAATAAAAACGGTGATTCAAGTAATAGATTTATGCTTGCTTTGATATTATCTAGAGAATATGAACAAGAGAATAGTAAGATTAAAGTAAGAGAATTCGGTGAATTAAATGATGTTAGAATCATGTATATATACTTGTAGAAGAGGTGCATATGTTGTCAAAGGTTGCAAACAAGAGATGCTTCCATTTTCATTGATGAATGGTTGCAACTCTTGGGAGGAAGAAGGTGTCTTTTCAGAGAAAATTCGCAGGTTCAAATTCGGTCGACTGAGCAGGGAATTCAGTCGACTGAGCAGGGAATTCAGTCAACTGAAAATATGAAGTAAAATTTTTGGGAGCAAATTCAGTCGACTGTGCAGAAAATTCAGTCGAATGAAACTGTGCATGTTTATATATTTGTTTCAGTTTCAGTCGACTGGCTATTCATGTTCAGTCGACTGAACTTATAAAATATGCACAGTGACAACTTAAATAAAAATGAAGTTTATAAAATGTTTTCTAGTGTTCGTGCAAGCCTCTTGATGATAGATTTTAACAATAAATCTAGACTAAGACCTATAAAAAAACATAATTATGTTTGTTTGGTCTTCATCGATCTTCCTTTAGCGTTGCATATATTTCTTCCTTGTTTGTTGAAGCACATTGTCATTGATCAAAATCTTCGCGTATCAACAACTCGTCCGGAGCTGGACCGATAACTTCAATCTCAATCTCCGGTACTTCAAGCACGGGAGGGACTGAACTCTAGTTTCTTGCGATTGCGAACTTGAAGTTTCCATAACTAGCTAACTCACGAGAAATCATCGTTAGATGCTAAAGAGCCCGTGCATTCCCCGGTGTAAAGTGCATGAATGTGTCGTGTAGTGTTGTGCATTACTTGAGCAGATTCTATATAATAAACTGAAATGTATGAACGACAAAACTCTGAAAATCAAACCGAAAATGAACGTCATCGCTGACCGTCACAACCGTGCCATCCATATGCAAACGATCGATCCAAGTTAAAGTTCGTTACATTTTTGTTAAGTTACGGTTCCATCGGCGAGCTTCGAAAGGTAGTCCAATATGCAGTTCTACGATCAAGTTCAGTCATGCAAGACAGAAGCTCGTCGGAGTCAAGTATTCTAATGTGCAAAAGTTCTCTAAAATTCATCTAATTTCAACTTGGAATCGGTCGCTGCAGTTCAAATTCGTATCGGGTCAAAGGTATATCATCGACCATGTTCGAACCGATACGTTTCATATCGATCATGTTCGAATCGATACGTTTCGTATCGATCATTTTCGAATCGGTACGTTTCGTATCGATCAGGTTCGACTCGATACGTTTCATATCGATCAAGTTCGACTCGATACGTTTCGTATCGATCCGGTTCGAAACGATGTGTTTCGTATCGATCAAGGGCATACCATTTCGCATCGATCTGAGAAGATTGGCTTCGCATCGATCGCCGCTCTCGTATTCGTATCGATACGAAATCGCATACTCTCCTTCGATTCGAAAACTCCTATTACAGATCGACACGAAACGAAGGCAGAGTCGTTCCTCCACAACTCCTTCTTCTCCAAAAAGGCCTCAACTCCATGGCCGCGCTCCAACCCCAATCTTGCTCTCACTCGTCCAGATCTTAAATTCATCGAAACCGATCATAAAAGCAAGAAGGATGGATTGAGATTTCGTGTTTCATCATTCTAAACATGATTCTATCCATTAATTACCTGATCTTAATGTTTAATTTTGAAGGATTGAAGGACTGAATCTATTCGAAGGCTAACAGTTCTTTCTCTTGGACTCTCCATCGATACGAAAGCAAAAGGCATCAGTAAAAGTAAAAAAGGTGAAAAATGGCTAAGTCCACACTATTTATATGAAGCCATAGAAGAACCGAGTCGATTCGCCTCCCAGTCAACTTGACCAGTCGCAACCAGTCAAAACACGGATCGGTTTGAAAGCTCCGTTCGAATCCATCATACTTCATCGATACGAAGTACACAACTAAGGCTGTGCTGAAGACATTGAATTCCATCGATGCGAAACGGACAGTGAGCACATCGACTCGAAGCCCTCGTTCACATCAACAAGTTCGCGACTCCATCCGCTGCATATCGATACGAACAACAATTTCGTATCCATCAAAACCTATCGATACGAACAGATATTTTGTATCCATCCAAACTCATCGATACGAACGGATGTTTCGTATCCATCCAAGCTCATCGATACGAACTATCATTTCGTATCCATCATTTCGACTCGCATCGATATGAAAAACTACTTTTCAACCTTTTACATCGATTCAGGAGAGGATCGATACAAGAGGATAGTCAAAAACAACCATCAAGCGTTGTTTCAACTCGAATTTCAAATCATTTCAGGAGAGAATCGATACGAAATCCGATAACAAACTAACTGGTGACGACTCGTGAACACACAACGTTAACGAGAGTCAAATTAACATATGTGCATATATGTCGGACTAATATTCGATTTTAAATATTCACAGGGATCGAATACTCATCTTGTTATGATTACAGCAACGAACAGCTAAGCACTATTATACAACAATCAGTTATATCAACGCAAGGTTACAGCCTTCGACAAAAGAGCAATGATTGTTCAGAGAGAAATTGCAGCTTTTCAAAGCACGTCATGTTTCCACAGGACGTACTTTGGGGGGAAAATGTTATCCCGCTTTTTGGCAAAGCCGTGATACCAAAAGATCGATCGAAAACAAAGGACAGTTCGTCTCATAGGTTGGTCATACTTTACTTCACTATGGATATCGCTGAATTTTGTCCGAGCCCAGATTGAGCTACAATTGATAGGACATGACAAGAAAGATCATCAAAGTCAGCATCTCAAATTTCAAGTCAATCCGAGTTCATACGCTCAAGTTATGATCGATTCAATTTGAAGGGAAAAGCTCTGGTTTCGTGTCGATCATTTTCGTATCGATCAAGTTCCAGTGACTTCGAATCCGTCAGCAGTTCGAATCGATCAACTTCGTATCCATCGAAGTGCCGCCGTTCGTATCGATCAAGTTCGAATCCATCATACCTCGGTTCGACTCGGTCTCATTTGGGTCCATCGGCAGAAGGCCCACTTCGCATCCATCGGAAGATGACCTACTTCGTATCGATCAAGATGATGAGTTGGTATCGATCACGATTGGCCGTGTTCGAATCCATCGAGTTCGTATCGATGGACTTCGTACCCATCAGCAGATGATGCGCTTCGTAACGATCGGCCAATGTCTTCTTCGAATCCATCATGGAAGCATCCCTTCGAATCCATCTGGTCAAAGCACTTCGTATCCATTAGGTTACCCTGCTTCGTATCCATCAGTGATTCGTATCCACCAACAGTTGCAGTTCTTATCCATGAATAAGGCATCATTCGAATCCACCGAGTCAACAAACTTGATGACGTGTCATCCCTCGATACGAATGGGGCGAAATATATGGAGTCGATGCGGCCAACTCGGAGTGAAGACCGGATCGAGGCGAAATGTACGTACCACGTCATCGCATGACCATGTGAGTTGATCGGTTTGAAGCCATCGATTCGAAATGATCGAGTCGAACCAAACAGCCACTCAAGAATGCTCATTTCGTATCGACTATATCTTCCAATCCACCGATCCAAATGCCATAAAATTTTCACAGGAGCTTGCACACATGCCAAAGAGTGCTCACACCAAATTTCAGCTCAATTGGACATCATCTTGATTGATACTAAATGACTTCGTATCGATCACAGAACGACCTGAAACTTTCTGAGGTTGGTCGCGTGGGCCCACTCACGTGCCAGAAAAAGTCTTCCGAGATTTGAGCGCGATCTCAGCCTCCTACGCCTATAAATAGAGCCCCAGAGCCTATAGAAAAAGGGGCTTCTTTTGACTCTCAAGCGTGCAGATTCTGCCGGATTGAGATCTCCATCATCCTACATCATATTCTTGCTGTTAATTTCGAATTTTTAGTTGTAACTTGCTGTTGCTCGATGTAATCACTTGTAATCATTGAAAGAGAATTAATAAAACTGCAAAAAACTTCACATTGGACGTAGGCAACACGCCGAACCACTATAAATCGCTTGTCTGCGCATTTACATTACTGTTGATTGGAGTTTTTTTGTTAGATAATACTCATTTCCAATTTACATTCCTCATTATTATCTCTTCAACGACCCCCGAAGACGGTTGTGACCAATTTTGGTACAAACAAATGTATTATGCAATTGATGTAATTGATGAAATTTATTTTGCTAGTTATGTCTGCGCATTTACATTGAGTTGGTGGAGTTGGATTTGAAACGTTGTGTGTATTGTTTGATGATACATTTGGTGGTGGTAATTCTGACATTTGGGAGTTGATGGTGAGGAGTTGGAAGAATTGATGTATATATTGTGTTTATGGATTATGGAAGGAAGGCGAAAATGCAGCGAAAATGCAGCAAAAATTACTGAAAAACAACAGCCTAATTTCTGACGGCTTCCGGCGGCCTGCAGGGCAAAAAATCTCAACGGCTTTGGGACGACAAATTTCCGACGGCTCTCGACGGATTTTGACACACACCGTGATCGTCCACGTACCTTCCGACGGCCGTTGGACGACCGTCTGCAGCCTTCGGAAAATCGGCGACGGGCTGTGTTAGGAGCCGTCGGAAATTCTATTCAGCGACGGATTTTTTTGCAGTGGAATTTTCCGACGGCTTCTGACGGCCGTCGACGGTCATGAACCGATGGAAATTGATATGATTCTTGTAGTGAGTGCAAAGTAATTAATAGAAGAAAATTAAGCGTTAGAATACTTCATGAGAAAGAACAGTGGTATTGATGGAAGAAAACTTGCATTTTACCGGGCTATTCAACATAAAAGGGGAATATTGTTTTTTAAGGATATGTGGAGACTGCTAAGTAATTTGTTGGGTTCAAATAGAATTAACCTTAGATTTTTACGATATGTTTTCATAATCATCCAATCTTAGATCCATTTATTATGGATTAGATTTTATCAATTTAAATTTGCTTTGGATTTAATTTGCAGATTTTTTTTAATGAAATTAAATAAGTTTATTTTTTGCTTTTTAAAAAACAAAATGAATTGGTCTTGATTTTTAAAAAAACAAGAAACTATCTTAAATATGTTCATCAGACTGCATATAATTGTTACGCATAGTTCATCTTGCAAATACTAACACAAATGACTTGTCAATGTTATGTGCAAATACAACTCGGCTTATTATGGATGTGACAGAGACGTAATTACGTTGTTTTCTTCGCAGCAGACGAGATAAAATCTTCGACGTTCCAATTTAGATAGTTTGATACATTTTTTTCTAAAATGAAATATAAACATTGTCTGATCAGTGCTATCCGACCAATATCACCCCAGGTCCATCGAAAATGAGATGTAAACGGCTTGCGTAATAGTCAACTTTGTTCTCCCTAGTTGTCATTTACTTGCTTCATCCTCAATGCTCACATCTCATGATTCCTTCATAAACTTCTTTGTTATTTCTAAGAAAGAACGATGGAAAGGAGAATAAACAAATAAAAAGACTAAACCTTTTTCGCCTTTATCCTTTATCCAGCTTCTTTCTCATTGCAAAAGTGTAGAAAAACTAAAAGAGTCTTCACCACTTCAAGGAGCTCTCTTTTCAGAAGTTCTGGATCATCTTAATGGAGGTTTGTTCTTCATTTTTGCTCTCTGATTACCAATACAAAGACACATTAATTATGTTGTTGATTGCCATTTTTACTATGTACATATGGATATGATGATGCTTCTATGTTTGTGGAATTTAATAAGCTGCTTCCTAGCTTGTTAGGATTAAAATATGGTAGAGATTCTATTTAATTTGTTCCCAAATCAAGTATTATCTGAACAGATCAAAATTGCTGACACATTGGCATCTTCAGTAGCTTTCCAGGATTGAAAAGGACAACAATATCAGAGTAAAAATGCTCCCATCTCATGATTTTATTACGACCGTGACTTTTTCATATAAAAACATAAAAAATTGGGACTTGCAACTTATTCTCTGCTCTAAAGTACTTTGAAAGTAGTTGAATTGTTATTGACATTTTTGAAATATTTGGATTCTTCCAATATACATATTTGAATTTTCTAGCAAATTATTTACTAAAGAAATTATGAACAACTGGCTCAAAAGTTTTGAGAGAAGGTTCCAGAAGTATTTGCTTGATTGTTTTTGAATATATTTATTTTATATAAAAATTGATTTTTGTTGAACAACTTCGATTACTTATTGGAAAAAATAGATATTTTCAACCAAATGTTTTCTTGTTTTAAATTTTGAGTTTTTATAATATGTTTTTATTGAAAACATTGAAATTTTTTGACTAACTATTTTTCGGTATTTTTATACGGACAGTTTGGCTAAAGTTCCTATTAAGTTTTAAAATATACCAAACATCTTTGTCAACAAAAGTGTGTAAATTAAGTCATTGGAATTAAATTATCAAATAATCACATACATTTATGCAATTATTCAATAAATAATTACAGACATTTCCGCAGTTATTCATTGAAAAATTGCGGAAATTTCCACAATTTCTTGAGAAAATTACAGAAAATTCCGCAATTACTCACCAAAAAATTGCGGAAATTTTCATAATTATTCACCGAATAACTGCGGACAATTATGCAATTTTTGAACATAATTGCATAAATGTCTGCAATTATTTACTCAGTAATTGCATAAATGTATACAATTATTCAGCAACATAATTCTGAAGACCTAATTTATAATCTTTTTTTTTTGGATGAGTTTTTCGTATATTAAGTTTGATTTTAAGAACCTGAACCTAATATTCACTATCTTATATTTGTTATTTTTTATCGTTTTCTTTTACAATATTTGATATTTTTCAAATATTATGTTGAGAAAAAGATTAAGATTTTTTAAAAAGAGTTTTACTCATCAAATGTTGAAATTAGTCCCACATTGAGGTAGTCGATAAAATAAATACCATATTAATAGACCGCTCTTTACATTGCTAATTGGTTTTGTGATAATTTGTGATTGGTTTGTGATAATTTGTGTTTTTCTAACATGGTATTAGAGTGGGTTTGATTTGTGCACCTAGTACGAATTTTCATGTGTTGTTTGAAAATATGGTTCTATTATTTTTGATTCTTTTTTGTTAAAGTATAAATATTTAAATTCATTGATGATTTTTTGTACTAAAAACAATAAACTTATTTGGGATATTTTAGAAGAATTTTGATAAGAAATTATGAGAAATATTTGAGTGATCACAATTCTTAGTTTTACAAACTCAATTTTTTGCATCCCTCCCCTCTCATTTCACATTTAAATTGGTTGTAATTATCAAAATGCGAGCACCACCAAATGATGATAAAAGGTGCTAATTTTGGATTTTAGTGGATGTTGATTTGCGACAGAGTTTATTTGTGTGGAAGTTTTGGCAGAAGCTTTTCTTTTGTGTTCAGAATTAGAGTTTTAATTAATGATGTTGAAACTTGATTTTGGCAGAGGGGATCGAAAAAGTTAAGATCAGCATTGCGGTTGCATTTAATGCAAAAAATTGCAAGCTGCGGATAATTATAATGCAAATAATTGCAGTGCAACATTGTATATATTTTCGTGTTCAGGAGGCAAATCATACATGTTAATGCACGCGCACGGCGCTCCGTCCCAAACCGGTCCAGTGTGGTGTGGTACGGCAATTTGTTAATACTATAAACCAAGTTCATGTGAAATCTTCAATATGTATAATGACCGTCATGATTTTTTTTTCCTTTTATTTTCATTTTTTTTTAAAATAAAATAAAAAATAAAAATAAAAACAAAAATAAAAGAAAAGCATATTAATTGAGGTCAAAGAGAACCCATCCCAAAACCTCGATATGGATGATTTAGTGGCATGCTACTGTGTCAGACCTGTCAGATATTCATTCAAGCAAAACTACTAAAATGTTTCTTCGGTGCTATGTTGCTATTTGCATGTCAGAGTGGTTTCACGAGTCCAAGAGTAACGTGTACATTTATATTTTTTAACATTTTCCTCCGTTCAAACTTCAAAGTTACTTTTAAGCCTTTCTGTGGTCCACAATAATAGACTTTTGAAGACAGTAAACATGCTTCATGTTAGAAATGATACTTGAAATTCGTGAAGAAGCATTGCCATTGAAGAAGCTTCGAGGAGGAGCTTCAAACCCTAAATCGCGTTGCTGAAGCAAAGCGGAAGAGGTTCAGTCGGTTTTATGGCTTGGATCTGGAGTTGAAGAAGAAGATGTTGAACCAAATTTTAATTCAGTGGAAGAGATGCCGGCCCAAAAATTTGGTTCGGTGGAGTTCGATCGGTGGAAAGAAGTTTTGTCTGGTGAATCTCATTCGGTGTAAGAAGAAGAAGCAAAGGAGGTTGAAGCGGTGAAATTTAGAGTTGCTACCGAATCAAAAATCTCGTTCGGTAGATGCCGCTCCAGATGTTTACCGGTCCAAACTAAGTGCTACATGCCGCTCTATATTTTTGATTCGGTGAATGCCGCTACAGACGTGTACTGTGTTGGAGTGCCGAACCAGATAAGCATGCCGGTCCAAACCTTTTGTGTTGACGTTAGACCAGAATTGTCACTGCCGAACCAAGTTGATGTCAGTCCATAATTTTGGTTTAGGTAACTAATGTCGAACTAGATGTGTTGCGAGTTCAGCCGGTCCACATCTGAAGTACGGATTGCCGGACCAAATCATGCCATGCGAAACCATTGTTGGTGTTTGCCGAACCAAACCCCGGGATGCTTTATAGCAGCTACTACCCCTCATATCTTCACTTTATAAATAATGGAGCTTCTGGACAACAATGACAGTCGTGCTAGAGAGCTGAAACTACGCATAATTTTGTCTGCATTGTTAATTCTTCTTATATATAGCCTTCAAAAGTGAATCAACTTCTCTCTCCAAATGGAAATAGATGTACACTGCCTCGCGGTGGTGGAATCATTATAAATACTGATGTTATTTATTTTTCTGCATTGCATAGATGTGTGACTGTCTGTTCTACTGTTTATCTCTGTTTGTTTTGTGTCAATACGATCACGATCCAGTTGTTTTCCATTGAATTGGGTTTTTTATTCACTTAACCTGATCATTTGAGTGGATTTTTCTCAAAAGAGCATGGTCAACATTCCATTGTTTTATTAATGGGCCATGATTATCACTCTCAACTTTGTTTCCGCAATTAAGTTCCTCGAAGTAATATTAACTGCAATTGTTTCCATTGCGTTGTGCATTACCATTCTGTATAGATACCGTGGAAGGTCATGTATGCCTTGTATAAATTTATCAAGCAACTTAACTCATAAAAGCTAAAGAAAGCATTCATGCCATCATAAAGGAACTTAGAGCCTAAGTTCACTTCCCATTTGAGTCTTAAATCTTCCTCATACATGATATATAAAATCTTAAGTGATTTCATCAATGTCTAAACCCAAAAGCTACTCTCTCTCTCTAATTTTTTTTTTTTAAATGTATTATTATTATTTGAATAAATTTCTTCCATAAAGTCTGGAATCACATTTGATACCTTTTAAAAAGGTAAATAGAGCTAATGGTGTATCAGACCGCAGCGATGGGCAGCCTCCACTTTACCGCCATCAAGTTAAGACGTCAGGGGTTGCCCCAAACAACCCTGAGAGATTCAAGACCAAAGAAGAATCAGTATGCGCTCTTTTTATTGAAATTCTTATATTCTTGTATATGTAAATATGCATCAATAAAATTGTACTACAATTATTTTGCCATTAAAGCCAGATAGAAGCAAACCTGTACCAAAATTTGGGGATTGGGATGAAACGGACCCTGCATCAGCAGATGCTTACACAGGCATCTTTGAAGTTTTGAGGGAAGAGAAGCAGACTGGATCCGCAAAGGTTCCTCAAACCACTGATGATTCAAAATACCTCAATCATTCTGGTCGTCCTCACAAATCATCGGTACATTCATACTCTCTTTATTTTTTATTACCAATTTCAAAAGTTTACCGTTAGCAAATGTTGTTGAAACCATCTATGTCACTAGTAACGAAAACTCATATTGCAATCTTTAAACACACATGCGCGCGCGCATGCAAAGTAGTATTCACTCTTCCACATTGAAAGATCTAGGTGTTTAAGATGTATGATATCTTATACAATTGTATTAACCCTTCTACATTACATGTAGTATTTATTATTTCATCTCTTATTTGTACCTGCATTTTCCATGTTCTTATTGAGTTTTTTTAATCTTGATACAGTGTTGCAGCTGCTTTAGCTGGTGCAAGAAATGAATATTTGGAATAAAACTATGTTATTTGCCCTGTGTTAATGAGCACCAAAGGCTTTATATGTATGTAATATTTGTGACGTTTTTTTTTAAATTGCTTCTTTCTTATCCTATATGTTTATTTTCATTAAATATATGGGTGTGAGAAGGAATGAAGGATTCATGATTTTTGATTTGAAGTAATTGTAACGTTCTCTTACGTGGTTATAAAATAAAGAGATTATGTGTTGTTACATGCTTTGTATTGGATAATCTGTTTATTTTACATATATATGGGTGTGAGTGATTGCAATAATTCCTCAACGATCTCTGCACACTTAAACGAAAAAATAAAAATTAAGGAAATTAATATAAAAAGAGTAGTAAAATTGGTGCAAAATTTTCTTCGATCTTTTCATCAATCTTCTCCAAAATAACGAAAATAGAATCCAAGACCCTAGTTCAATTTCCTTTAACAATAGCTAACACTATACGTTAATCTGTAGTTGCCATCACTCAACAATAATCATCGTCACTAAATTAGTACGGATTTATGGTTTACCCTCCTCTTATTTATCATAAGTAATTTGAACATCGTTATGCACGGTTTAAAACTAAACGTTGGTTACTGATTGCAAGTGTAAAGATTTGAGATTGGAAGAATTGAATGATATTCTAATTTATTTGAAATCAGTAATACAATACAACATCTGTGATATGCACATATATTTACATGTGTAGAGTGATATCTGTGTAAACAAAATAATAGACAATTGGGCCTTGAAGCCCACTTAAGTAATGATAACATAATTGAGCTTTGTTCAGTTGTATGCTTGTATTTAGTTATTATGTTATATGCCGAACATACCAGAATCCACTTTCATTTTATCTTTCCTCCTCAAACTGATATTAGGGTTAGAGGCGAATTCCTGAAATTGATGGATCTTTCCAGATATACATTTTACTTCAACATTGATGAAATCATTGACGTAAGAGCTTCAAAAAGGCGAATAAACTTGTCTGATTTGGTCTTCGAATCATCTAGATCTTCAAGTTTTAGTTTCTTGTGATGTTTTGAGTTTCTAAGATCTTTTCAGATCTGAGTCTGGTTTCTTCGTAAGACTTAATTTCCAACTAAAGACGGTGTAGATATGATCCTTTAACATCAACTGGAGCTGGATTTCACTTTATGATCGTTTCTAAAACTTATGAAGTTCCTTGCTGGTAAGGCTTTCGTAAGAACGTTTAGCTCTTTGGTAGGTAGCAGGTATATAATTGACTTGTAATTTTTCATTTAGTATTTGTTCTAGCAGAAAATATAGATCTGCTTCGATGTGCTTTGTCCTTGAGTGTAGAACTGGATTTGCAGATGTAACAACCCGTATATTTTACGATTCGTATATTTAAAATGTTTAATTCAAATATAGCATCGTTAGTCGGATTTAAGTCCGAAAATATCACTGTTTCGTAAAATAACAGTTGAATTAGTGAAAAGAGAACGTGGATAGTGCTATGTGGGGGTATCTATTTGAACACGCAGTCAAATAGATATTCAGACGTCTGACATGGGTAATTCAGACATCTGAAATTGCTCGAGTTCAACCAAAAAGGAAATAGGCTAAAATTGCCATTTTTAGACGTTTGAAATGAATGATTTAGACGTCTGAATATTGTACTAGACAAAATTTATTTTCCAGATTCAAACGTCTGAATCGGAAATTTCAGACGTCTGAATGAAGAACGAAACTGAGATTCAACAATTGAGACTCTAGACCACTTCTATTGAATTCAAAATGATGTTTGCGACCTTTTTGAGTATAAACATTGATATGTTTGGAGACCATTCCACTTAGGGCTTTGGGTTTGGGTTTCAACCCATTAACCTAACATATCAACACA
Source organism: Allium cepa (assembly GCA_030765085.1). Lineage (NCBI taxonomy): Eukaryota > Viridiplantae > Streptophyta > Magnoliopsida > Asparagales > Amaryllidaceae > Allium > Allium cepa. Next base: position 952,877,567 of record CM060945.1, on the reverse strand, counting down.
ACTCCACTCCACTCTTCTCCATTCCTTCATAATATTTCCTACAACTCAAAATTTAACAAAAATGGTGGTGGAGATTGGAAATTAAAATCCTAATCTTTAGTTTCTTTAGCAAATCCAAGCTTTAGCTCCAAAATGAAAGAGAAGCTTAGGTAAGCATCTCCTTCTTCTTCTCCATCTCAATCTCCCTCCAATTTCAGAAATTTCCAATAACCTAATTTGGAAAATTATTGCTTCTAGACTTAGATTGGAGTTTTTAGAGTTGAGATTGAAGAGTGGTTGATCCTCCTTTGTTTTCAAGCTTCTCCTTCCTTGTTTTTGGGTTTAAAGGTGAGATTTTTATCTCACATCTAAGTTTATAACTATCTTTTATTGTTAGGTATGAATTCTTAACATCTTTACACGTTCATTTGATTTGGATTGGTTTGGTGAATATCCCAATTTTTGGTTTTTAAGTCAAAATTTGTGAAAACCCTTTTATGGATGTTTGAACATGTTTTTGATGTGCATCGAAGAGCCTATAGGGCTGGGTAGTCGTTTGGCGTAAACCCCTCGCGATCGTCACTCATCCGATCGCTTCCAATATGATTTGGCCATCATTGGCCTAGGCAAAATATCGCCCAGAGCTTCAGTTTCAGACGTATGAAATATCATATTCAAACGTCTGAATCTGCTTATCTCGGCCCAATTTGCCTAATTAGTGTGGGTTTTCAATTTTAATCGATTCATGTTGATCCAACTTATTTTTATCATTTATCGACTTTGATGACTTCTTTTTTTCGGAAATTTCGGGAATATCCATTTTGATGGATTCGGTATTGATTTCTTTGGATTTGATTCACGGCTTCGAATGTGAATTTTGGTGATTGATTGTTTCTACAATCATTTCTATGATTTGTCACTTTAAAAATAAACACTTTCATCAAAACGATTTCAATCCTATTTTATTATAAAACTCGTTTCTTAAATCGTTTTCCAATCTACTGGTATATACAAACTTTTTCTCCATTCGTTAGGGAAATCCAATTAAACGACTTAGCAAAACAAGTGGTATGAAACGCTTGCGTTTACTTCGTCGGTTAATTCATAGACTCGTTCGATTGAAAATCTTGTGACAACTTTCGAGTGGAAATTTACAGTTTGTCCGTAAATATTTAAGTTAAGTCAGTGGTTATGGGACATGAAGTTAAACTCATCTATTTACTAGCTTAGTGTAATCGACACTTCTCTATGATCGATAATGATCATTTTGTGATTTAGACTAGCAATGTGCGATGTCTCTTTGTCTACGAGGGAGTCTAAACCCCATTTCTGTGGAGCTTCGGCTCAAAATTGGTAGAGTAGCGACCTATGGTCTTCTAGCCGTTTATGGAGCCTCGGCTCAAAATTAATGGTTAGCAACCATGGAATAACGTTCCGTTTTGTGATACACGTGTTGGTGAGTTTTCATGGTCCCGTTTTGTGATAGGCTTTCTTTTTTTGTGATTTTTGGATTTCTATTGATGATTTCTAGAATGTGTTTCATCAATTTTCGTGATTTACATTGATAAGATTTATCAATATTTGTCCATTGGTGAATTTGCGTTTCATTAACCTTTTCTATTGGCGTTGATAAATTTGTCAGTATTTGTGGTTTGGTGAAAGTGTAGAAGAAGATGACATTTTTTTTGGTGCTTTGAGATCTCTTGAGATATTGTATGATTTTAGTTGTTGTTAGATGTATATTTGTCATAGTATGGCATTATTGTTATCATACGTTTTTGTCTTATCTCTTATTCCATCTGATATTTATAGGTAGACTGATCCGTTTATTATTCTTTTATTAAATAATACTCGGGTCAGACCGAGATGTTACAGATGCTTCTGCTTAACTCCTCATCCGGAAATATTATCTAGCTTTTGGCTAACTACATTAGATTGGTAGTTTTTGTTGTTATACATTCGAGATAGAGACTCCTTGATGTATACGTATTCTTTTGTGTAGCACTTGTATCTATTCTTTTGTGATATTGTGGATCTTGTTAGACCACTACTCTGATGTACACTTTTACGTGTTATATTCATATCTGTTTCCGCCTTTGAGATATGAACATCTGTGACTGATTTATGTTATGTTTATTTCTACATTTGTTTCTGAAGATATTATAGCCACTGTGTAGCAGTTTTGAGTTTGTATTTGATATGTCGGATTTCCTCTTAAAAAGTAACGCACGTTACACCATTTGACATATCGGTGCTCGTACAAAGCAATTACACGGATGGTCGCTCCTCAACAGTCTTATTCTTCGTGCTAGTTGACGGCATTACTCTATAGTGTTCTTGGCTAGCTTGGGTATAGAGATGGGGCGTCACGGCTTGGTATCAGAGCCAAACTTCGGAACAATGTAGAATAATTTAACAAGGATCATCGTCCTAAGTCCATCTTAGGAGTCGTGCCTTAGGATTTTATTCGAGTCATTAGATCCGTTCTATCCTATTTTCTTTGTGATGCATTGTTTTATCAATCATTATTGTTTGATATTCATTCTGAGAATAACGTTTTCTTCTTATTTCTTTCTTTCTTAAAGAATAGAAATGGTTAGATCTGATCGACCCAGTGTCGGTCAATCAAGTACTACTCCTAAGGATGGAGTATTTATGTCTGTCCAACAGCTTCTAGAGCTTGTAAAGAATGCTCAGGCTGTCGGACTCATTCCAGAGCCTACTCACCCTAAATCTGGATTTGCACATCTGTGCAGTGATTATACAAATTTGGGTGGAATGTCGTTCATGGGTTCCGAGGGCGTTATCGAAGTCCAAGCTTGGCTTAGAGCATGCGATCGCATCTTTTCTTGCATGAACCTTATTGATCTTCATCGAGTCCAAGTGGTTTCTAGCATGCTCCAAGAAAGAGCATTAGATTGGTATGGGCTTCTTATTTCTGAAATTATTGAAGCGGATCTTACTTGGGAGCAATTCCGGGAAAGATTTCAATCGAAGTTTGTACCAGAAGCTGAAAAAGTGACTTTGGCCCGTAGTTTTATCGACCTTGTTCAAGGCGAATCTTCTGTGGCAGAATATGTCTCATCTTTTGAATCCCTCTCTAAATATGGGGTCGAGTATGTTAATACCCCATTGAAGAAAAATCAGAGATTTTCCTATGGCTTGAATAAGAATTTCAAAAACCCTTTTCTTCTAAAACTAGAAGTTTCTTTTGATCAATTTTTTGATATCGCTCTTCGACTTGAAGAGGCAGATAAAGAGAGTGATGTTGAAGTTGTGGGTACCAAACTGAACTTCAACAACAACAAGAAGAGGTCTAATAAGTTCAAAGGTCCCTATCCCAAAAAGAAAGGGAAACAAGCAACTCCGATATCCAAGACTTCTACCTCAGGTGGTGGCTAATGCTACAATTGTGGTTCTAAGGATCATTATGCTAATAAGTGTTCAAAGCCCCTTGCTTGTCGCTATTGCAAAAGCTCGTGTCATTATATATCTACGTGTCTCAAAATTCAAAGCAAGAAGGAGGGAAAGCTAAATGTTGTGCAAACCCCTAATAACACTTCTCGTGGTCAAGGTATTCCTCATTCTATCCTTGATGGCATTATTATGTTTCGTGACCAACCTATTCGAGTTCTTTTTGATACGGGTGCATCCCATTCTTTTATATCAAAAGAACTTGTTGATACTTTTTCTTTAAGTGTTATGGCTTTATTGAGTTCTTTGAGAATTGCGAATCCGGTTGGTGGATCCGCAACACTCGGTTTACTTGGTAAAGATGTTGAGATTATTTTGTGTGATTATTCTTTCCAAGCGGATTTGCATGTCATGCGTTACTTAGGCTTCGGAATGATTTTGGGAATGGATTGGCTTAACCGTTATGAAGCCCATATCCTATGTCCTGAGAGGACTATTTATCTTCGACATCCTCAATCTGTTAAGCAAATTTCTATTGTTCTTAAAGATTTGGATTCCAAATTGGTAGCGTATTTATATCCTTTAAATCCTCATGATGACGATAATGATGATGAGGAAGATGTCATTTCTCTTATTCACGTTGTTCGTGAATTCTCCGACATATTTGAGCCCGTTTTAGGATTACCACCTAAGTAAGCAATTGAGTTCAGAATTAATCTAATCCTGTAGCTCTACCTATCACTTGTACTCCTTACCGCATGTCCAATAAAGAAAATGAGGAGATGCGTAAACAATTATCTGAATTGAAGACGAAGCAATTTATTCGCTCTACTTCCTCTCCTTGGGGAGCTTCGGCTATTTTTGTGAAGAAATCCGATGGTACACCTAGGCTTTGCGTTGACTACCATAAGCTTGATGATCTCACTATCAAGAATAAATATCCCTTATCTCGGAGTGATGATTTATTTGATCAACTTAGCGGTGCTAGAGTCTTTTCACAGTTAGACTTAGCAACCGGTTTTCACCGGCTTCATATTTCAGAGGATAGTATTCCTTTGACGTCGTTCCGTACTCGTTATGGATCTTATGAATGGCTTGTTATGCCATTTGGTTTAACGAATGCTCCAGCTTATTTCGTTGACTTTATGAAACGAGTTTTCAAAGATTTCCTCGATCGATTCGTTCTCATCTTTATAGATGATATTCTTGTGTATTCTAAAACCGAGGAAGAGCATGAAAAGCATCTTCGAATTGTGTTGGAAACTCTTAGAAGCAATCAATTGAAAGCAAAAATTTCTAAGTGACATTTTTGGCAATCTCATGTGAATTTTCTTGGACACATCATTTCTGAATCCGGAATTTCCATGTATCCTTCAAAGATTGAAGCGATTCAAAATTGAAAGAGACCGAAGAGTGTGACAGAAATTCATAGCTTTTTCGGATTGGCGGGTTATTATCGTCGTTTCGTAAAATAATTTTCAAAATTTTCCGTGCCTCTTGCTAGTTTGACAAAAAAGGGAGTTAAGTACATTTGGTCGGACAAATGTGAAGCTTCTTTCCAGAAATTAAAAGAACTCCTTTCCGATGCTCCTATTCTTGTGATTCCCAAAGGGAATCAAGATTTTATTGTTTATACCGATGCTAGTCGTGTTGGTTTGGGTGTCGTTCTTATGCAAAGGGAACGCGGTATTGCATATGCTTTTAGACAATTAAAACCCGCCGAGACTAGATATGCCACTCATGATTTAGAGCTCACGGCTGTTATTTTCGCCCTTAGAATTTGACGACACTATCTTTTGGGTGAGAAATTTGTTCTCTATACCGATCATAAATCTTTGAAATATTTATTTTCTTAAAACGAACTTAATTTGCGTCAACAGCGTTGGCTCGAGTTCCTTGCATCTTATGACCTTGATATTTTTTATATTCCCGGAAAGGAAAATCGTGTTGCCGATGCTCTTAGTCGTAAGCAACAAGCGGTTTTTTCCATGATGATATCCAAAAGGAATGACCTAGAGACTTTATCCACTTGTGAGATTCGAGACCGTGAATCCGATTTATGTTCATCTCTTGTCTTATGTAGCCTTGAGGCTCATCCTTCTCTTTTAGACTGCATTCTTGAAGCTCAAAAGCTAGACCATGAACTGGCTCTTCTTAGCCAAAATTTTAAGGATAAAATTGATATTGAAGGTTTGAAAGACTTTGATATTGATTCTCGTGGCGGTATTCGAAAATTTGGTAGACTTATCATGCCAAATATTGGTAATCTTCGTAAAGATATTTTAGAAGATTCTCATCGTTCTAAATTTTCCATTCATCCCGGTAGTAGCAAAATGTACGCGGATACGAAGCGACTTTATTATTGGGATAGAATGAAATCTGATATTGCTAACTTCATTAAGCGTTGCGTGACTTGCCAATTTGTTAAGGCCGAACATCAAAGGCCTGGTGGGTTATTGCAACCTTTGGATATTCCAATTTGGAAGTGGGACCAAATTTCCATGGACTTTATTGATGGTCTTCCCCGTTCTCGTTCAGGTCATAATAGCCTATGGGTGATAGTTGATAGACTTACAAAATCCGCCTATTTTGTTCCTGTTCGGTCCAATCGGACCGTACCTCTTTTGGCCAAGCTCTTTGTTAAAGAAATTGTTAAATTGCATGGAGTTCCTACTTCTATTGTTAGCGATCGTGATCCATTGTTTACTAGTGGATTTTGGAAGAGTCTTCAAAAAGCTTTGGGAACGAAGCTTAATTTTAGCACCGCTTATCATCCTCAGTCCGATGGACAAACCAAACGTGTGAATCAAACTCTTAAAAATCTTCTTCGTGCATGTGTTCTTGATTTTAGTGGAAGTTGGGAAGATCATATTTCTCTTGTTGAGTTTTCCTATAATAATAGCTTCCAATCTAATATTGGTATGGCGCCTTTTGAGGCACTCTACGGAAGGCCATGCCGATCTCCTTCTTGTTGGCTTGAGGCCGGTGAGAAGCTAGTTTTTGGTTCAGATTTTATTCGTGGTTCTACAGAAAAGATTGACATTATTCGTCGTAGGATGAAAGACGCTCAAAGTAGACAAAAATCCTATGATGATAACCGAAGAAGGAAATTAGAATTTTCTGTGGGAGATTTTGTGTTTATTCGTGTTTCACCTATGAAGGGTGTTGTGCGTTTCAGTCGATCGGGAAAATTAGTACCTCGATATGTTGGTCCATTTCCCATCACCGAACGTATTGGTTCCGTGGCATATCGCCTTTTATTACCGGTTCAATTTTCTGCTATTCATGACGTATTCCACGTCTCTCAACTACGAAAATTTCTTCGAGATTCCAACTCTATTCTTGAGCTCGGTATTGTGGAAGAAATTGAAGTTTAACCTAATTTGACTTATGAGTAACATCCTATTCGTATCATTGCTTTTGAGGTTAAACGCTTTCGAAATAAAGATGTTCCTCTTGTGAAAGTTCAATGGTCTTCAAATCCTAAGGATTGTTCTTAGGAATCCAGAGAATTCATCGAGCGAACATATCCGGACTTACTCTCTTGAGCTCTTTGAGGTGAACGTCTTATTTCAAATTTCTTTTGTGTTGAAATGCTTTTATGGTTGTTACCTTTTATTTTCTTCTTAAATATTGAGAGGACGCAATTTTTTTAAGGAGAAGAGTCTGTAACAACCCGCATATTTTACGATTCATATATTTAAAATGTTTAATTTGAATATAGCATCTTTAGTCGGATTTAAGTCCGAAAATGTTACTGTTGCATAAATAACAGTTGAATTAGTGAAAAGACAATGTGGATAGTGCTATATGGGGTATCTATTTGGACACACAGTCAAATAGATATTCAGACGTCTGAAATGGGTAAATCAGACGTCTGAAATTGCTCGAGTTCAACCAGAAAGGAAATAGGCTAAAATTTCCATTTTCAGACGTCTGAAATGAATGATTCAGACGTTTGAATATTGTACTTGACAAAATTTATTTTTCCAGATTCAGACGTCTAAATCAGAAATTTCAGACGTCTGAATGAAGAATGAAACTAAAATTCAACAATTGGGACTCGAGACCATTCCACTGAATCCAAAATGGTGTTTGCGACCTTTTTGAGTATAAACATCGATATGTTTGGAGCTAGCTAAAATTTTCACCTTTTCACTTAGGGCTTTGGGTTTGGGTTTCAACCCGTTAACCTAACATATCAACCCAACTCCACTCCACTCATCTCCATTCGTTCATAATATTTCCTACAACTCAAGCTTTAGCAAAAATGGTGGAGGAGATTGGAAATTAAAATCCTAAGCCCTAGTTTCTTGAGCAAATCCAAGCTTTAGCTCCAAAATCAAAGAGAAGCTTAGGTAAGCATCTCCTTCTTCTTCTCCATCTCAATCTCCCTCCAATTTCAGAAATTTCCAATAACCTAATTTGGGAAATTATTGCTTCTAGACTTAGATTGGAGTTTTTAGAGTTGAGATTGAAGAATATTTGATCCTCCTTTGTTTTCAAGCTTCTCCTTCCTTGTTTTTGGGTTTAAATGTGAGATTTTTATCTCACATCTAAGTCTATAACTATCTATGATTGTTAGGTATGAATTCCTAACATCTTTACATGTTCATTTGATTTTGATTGATTTGGTGAATATCCCAATTTTTGGTTTTTAAGTCAAAATTTGTGGAAACCCTTTTATGGATGTGTGAACATGTTTTTGATGATGCATGGAAGAGCCTATAGGGCTGGGTAGTCGTTTGGCGTAAACCCCTCACGATCGTCACTCATCCGATCGCTTCCGATATGATTTGGCCATCTTTGGCCTAGGCAAAACATCGCCTAGAGCTTCAGTTTCAGACGTTTGAAATATCATATTCAAACATCTGAATTTGCTTATCTCGGCCCAATTTGCCTAATTAGTGTGGGTTTTCAATTTTAGTCGATTCGTGTTGATCCGACTTATTGTTATCATTTATCGACTTTGATGACTTTTTTTTCGGAAATTTTGAGAATATCCATTTTGATGGATTCGGTATTGATTTCTTTGGATTTGATTCACGGCTTCGAATGTGAATTTTGGTGATTGATTGTTTCTACAATCATTTCTGTGATTTGTCACTTTAAAAATATAAAGGTTTTCTATACTAGTAGTAAATATCAAAAATCTTTCATCAAAACGATTTCAACACTATTTTATTACAAAGCTCGTAAACCGTTTTCCAATCTACTACTGTATACAAACCTTTTCCTCATTCATTCGAGAAATCCAATTAAACGACTTAGCAAAACAAGTGGTATGAAACGCTTGCGTTTATTTCGTCGATTAATTCTTAGACTCGTTCGATTGAAACTCTTGTGACAACCCTCGAGTGGAAATTTACAGTTTGTCCGTAAATATTTAAGTTAAGCCAGTGGTTGGGGGACATGAAGCTAAACTCATTTATTTACTAGCTTAGTGTAATCGACACTTCTCTATGACCGATGATGATCATTTTTGATTTAGACTAGTAATGTGCGATGTCTCTTGGTCTGCGAGGGAGACTAAACCCCGTTTATGTGGTGCTTCGGCTCAAAATTAGTGGGGTAGCTACCCATGATCTTCGGGCCGTTTGTGGAGTCTCGGATCAAAATTAATGGTTAGCAACCATGAAATAGCGTTCCGTTTGTGATACACGTGTTGGTGAGTTTTCATGCTCTCGTTTTGTGATAGGCCTCCTTTTTTTTGTGATTTCTGGATTTCTATTGATGATTTCTAGAATTTATGCTTCACCAATTTTCATGATTTACATTGATAAGCTTTATCAATATTTGTGCATTGGTGAATTTGTGTTTCACTAACTTTTCCTATTTGCATTGATAAATTTGTCAATATTTATGGTTTGGTGAAAGTGTTGAAGAAGACGACATTCTTTTCGGTGCTTTGAGATCTCTTGAGATATTGTATGATTTTAGTTGTTGTTAGATGTATACTTGTCACAGTACGACATTATTGTTATCATACTTTTTTGTCATATCTCTTATTCCATCTCGTTTTATCTTATATTTATAGGTAGACTGATCCGTTTATTATTTTCTTATTAAATAATACTCGGGTCAGACCGAGATGTTACAGGTGCTTCTGCTTAACTCCTCATCCGGGAGTATTATCTGACTTTTGGCTAACTACATTAGATTGGTAGTTTTTGTTGTTACACATTCGAGATAGAGACTCCTTGATGTATAGGTATTCTTTTGTGTAGCACTTGTATCTATTCTTTTGTGATATTGTGGATCTTGTTAGACCACCACTCTGATGTACACTTTAACGTGTTATATTCATATCTGTTTTCGCCTTTGAGATATGAACATCTGTGACTGATTTATGTTATGTTTATTTCTACATTTGTTTCCGAAGATACTATAGCCACTGTGTAGTAGTTTTGAGTTTGTATTTGATATGTCGGATTTCCTCTTAAAAAGTAACGCACATTACACCATCTGACATATCGGTGCTTGCACAAAGCAATTACACGAATGGTCGCTCCTCAACAGCCTTATTCTTCGTGCTAGTTGATGACATTACTCTGTAGTGTTCTTGGCTAGCGTGAGTATAGAGGTGGGGTGTCACGACCCGTCCTTTTCGACCCTCAAAAATCGACACAAAATACACCACAGAATAATATGCCGACGCTCGAGTGCCGGAAAAGACAGGTTTTTGAGAAAAAAGAAAGAAGATAAAAGAAAGAAGGAACTAAAAAACAACAGAACCTTACAATCGCAGCGGAACAAAATATAATAGTCAATAACAGATCTTTACACAAAATGAAAACTATATCTGTTTTATATATTACATCATCAGAGTATCACAAACAAACAATAATTACCAGCCTGACAATTTCAAACAATCACAACAGCGGATATAAACAAATACGGTAATACGTCTCGGATTCCAGCTCCTCTCCTGAGCTCCACAATATCCTTTTCTGTAATCTATAATACTCGGTTTAACCCGAGCATTATAATGAAATAACACCCGAGTCAGTCTGGAATACCAGCGTGAGAAAAATACACCGAATTGATTATTAAAGTTTCAAAATCCTTTGAAATCAAAAGCATCTCTTAAGACCACGCCACAAATAAATATGTCGGATTTTTACCTTACGATAGCCAAAACATTTCTTATCAAAATCCTTTGATATTATAATAGTGTCTATATACAAGTACTTATTCAAATAGCCGAAATTTTTACATTTATTAAATTTCAGCATACTAGCCACAAAGTGGGTTATACAAACAAACACCGTAAAAGGCATGTAGGGAGAATGGATTTAGAATTAATGACTAGGCACTGGGGTATCACCTGTCACAGTACCTGATCTAGATCAACATACCAAGGATTTACCCTAAATCCCCTGCAACACAAGATCGGGACTACCCCAAACTGGATAATCCCGAGTAAGATCACCCCACGGTTGGTATCAGCAAGCGCACCACTAAGCCGAATAAAAGGGACATCTAGACATGGATGACCTCACCCTAATGGACGCTACCCACTTAGCCTTACTGCATAACCCCTGATTTTCAGTCATTCACAGTTGATGAGGCTCGAGGCTAAGCTTGCCTTTATAGAACATATCACTTAGAATACTCACCGTCCGCCTGACGATGTTCTGAAAGCATTCATCCATATAAGTCCGTCCCGGGTTCGAACGGAACTGAAGACACTACTCCTACCACATCCATTTTCGAATTACCCTCAGGATTAGTAGCGACTAGCCCTTGCACTTCATTGCTCCACCTTCGAATCCAAACTCTTGTTTTCCACACGAAAACGTACAAACCAGATCAAAGTGGTTTTCGAGAATTTAATCCCGATCCCGATCTCTTCGAAACGATCAGCGCATTGGCCAATATTGATAGTCAGTTATTAAACTATCAATTAGCATTCACAAACATCCATCAAACAATAGATAATTTCCTAAATTATTTATTAACCTCAAAATATCTTCACAAGATATATACCCAATTTCAACCCTTTTTGAAACAGTTTTCAAACCATCTTCCTTTTTACGGAATAAATTTCCCCTAACATTTTCTATTTCCTCTGAAAATAATCAAGTCCAAATACTTTAGGTTTTAAAACATTAGATCACTTTATTCTAAATATACCTTAAAGTATATTTAAAAATATTTAAAGCAAAACTACTTTATAAAATATAAGCTAATTTTAAAATAAAAGTTCAATTAAACTAAATTTTACAAGAAGGGCTACAAAGTCCTATACAATTTTCAATAAAACTTTAACCAGTTATCTTTAAAACAAAACCATTTTATAAAATATAAATATTAATAATATTCTTTTAAAACATAATACCAATTACCTTTTTTAAAATAATTATTACTATAACTAATTTAGTACATATTTAGCTTTAAATTTTTTACAACTTAAATAAGAATTTTCTTAAAAACATTCTTTTAGAATCAAATTTAAAACTTTTAACTTTTACTTAAAAATCTGTTTTAAAACGTACTTGGCTTTTCAGGAAAATAAACTTTCATTTCAGAATAAACCAAAGAATCCTTTTATAAATCCTGCTTGATTTATCCCAATTTGAATTTACGTTTAAATTCTGTAAATTTCTTCCAACACTTTAAAAATAAACACCTTATTATTTTTAACACATTTCCCATTTCGTGGAAATCACTTCCAAAATATACTTAAAATATTTAAAATAAGTTGCTAAATTCCTTATTCAAAATATACTTTTGAAAATCTATAAAAGTTTCTTGGGCAAATTAAATCAAAAATTTCCTTTTGATATAAAGTTATTATATCAAATATTAATGTTAAAGTTTCCTTTAGATAACATAATACTAATTTACCTTTAAATAATTAAATACTATAATTACTTAAATAAATATTACTTTTCACTTAAAAGTAACAAAAGATAGTAATTTTTCTAAAATATTCTAAAAACACATTTTTAATAGTTTATACTTTGAAAGCTTCTCTTTTGAAATATACTTCATTTCCTATGGAAAAACACACTTTCCATCCTTTAAAAATAATCCCATTTTTATTTTTTAAACAATTTGCACCTTCTTATAGAAGTTCCCACCGGAAATCTATACTTTCAAATTTATCCCCCGATAAATATCTCATTTCACTTATACACCCAGTTTATAAATTTTCATTCCTCATTTCCTTTTAAATCACAACTTCAAAAACACTTCAAATTCCAAATCAATTTCCTGAATTTAATTTCCTTACATTCATTACTCAAAAATTCCTTTTTATTTCCCTTTAATCCCAATTTATTTTATTTATATTTTAAATACCAAATTTTATTTGTCCAACCATAACACAAGATAACTAAATTTCCTAATTAAACTATCACGGAATATCGATAAAATACAACACAGATTTTAAAGATAATTTCTATATTGTGAGGAATCCAGTTAGATCCCTCCAACCTGTTTCTCTACATCCACAGATATTAGCACAAAAAATAAATATCGATCCAATCTGATAATAATTATCACATTCAACCAATCAACCCATCATTTAAGTATTAGCTAATTAAACTAACTAGCATTGCAGATGTGAGTGAGATTAACTCACCTTGAATTTTCGACAAGCGTTCAAATTTTAAATTAAATCGAACGACGTTTGATTTAACCTAAATTTTTACTTGCTCGGAATGATCTCAGATCTGCACCACAGCGGGCTGCTCGTCGCTGCGATTCCGACGCTACCAAATTCGTCGGAATCCGACGATTCATGCAAAAGATATTCAGTTTCAAAGATTTTAAATATAATTTAAACTAATTATATATATATATATATATATATATATACACACACACACACCATCAAGCCGTTCTTTCTGAAGGGAAAATCGCAGCCGCACGAATGCTTCTTCTTCCACGCTACATCAGGTTTGAACGAACCCATCAACGCCTCTAAACCCTAATTGCTGCTCCCACGTTGATCACCGAGACTCCGATCAAATGCCTCCCCTCGAAGCCCTTCGCCTTCACAACCTACGCCCTAATTTTCGCTAATCTTGGCCCTCCACGGTTCTTGAAAACAGCGCACGAACGGCCGGCCTTCGAGAGGCATATGCCGTCAATCCACTCAACTTCACACGATCGCCACCGTTAGATATCTAGATCTCGAGGTCCCTTTCGTTTCTCTAGCTGGAAATTTTTGCAAAAACTTAATAGATTTGAAGAAAAGTGAAGAAGAAGATCTCAACGTTTTTGGCCATTGAAATAAGAATGGCGGCCGATAAAAACAAACTAGGGTTTCTCTCTTAAACGTGTATATATATACGTTTATAAATAATATTTTAATATTAAATCCATTTAAAACAAAATTTTCAAACTATCTCCAATCGACGCATGCCGACATGCGATTATAATGTTTTACCCGCATTTCGAACGTAATGGAACGTGTTTCAAAAGCTAATTTGATCGTATGTGGAAGTTAGCTTTTTAAATCAATTTAAAATATTAAATTATCGATTTTATTTTCAACGCGTTTCTTACCCGTACGAACAAACGATAACTCCAAATGATACGAAATTTGAAATTCGATAATAATTAACTATTGCGGATCCAATGGAACTGGTTTCGGCGATTTTCGAGACTGTTCCCCGGGAGGCTATTTTAACTCGTCGATTAGTTTGAGTGATTTTCAAAGTCGTCGAAATCATTTAAAATTTCACTTTTAAAATTTGACTAACTTAATTATAAATCATATAGAATTTATATTCACACTGTAAATCATTCTGATTCGTTTTAAATTGAAATCTAATTATTTGCATTATTTTACTAAATTCCATTACTAAATTAATATAAAATTTTCAAATTTAGCTTAGCGATTTTTGATTCCATCCAAAAGTCCAACATTAAAATTCAAATCAAACTAGATTTGAAATAATCTTTGTAACCATTTTATATCTATTTACATCCAGATTCACAAATTATCCTAATCCTAAATATTTAATTATTATTATCCAAATCCAATTGAATTGCCATATTTGGAATTTTAACTAATTTTATTAATTTAACCGAAATATTTTTATTTCAAAATCAAATTATAATCCATATTCAACATTTCAAATGAATTAAATGTTCAAAATATAACGACCAAAATTCCGAGTCGTTTCATTCTTTCCCCCTATAAAAAATTTCGTCCCTGGAATTTGCTAAGGTAGAAAAATACTTCCAAACTCATTTACTTACCCAAACTTACTTAGTTAAAAACTTACATTCACTTCACCAAAACCTTTAGGTCAATTCCAAAACAATTTGCTTCATTTTTAACTCAAAACCTTGTTTTCAAACTAATTCAAAAATCACTTTTCTAGTTAACCCAAAATTTCCAAAATTCTCAAAAAATTTCTAACTCTTAAAATTTTTGAAATTTTTTGACAGCGTCTCCTTTGTACGGAGAGCGTTTTACAATATCACAATAGACATAAATATATATACATCGACCTACACGGTCGAAAAACAAAATATACCACAATATATATATATATATATATATATCATTATCAAATTTTATTGCATAGGCGTACCTTTTGATTAGCATTTTAAAAGCAAGCAGCTAATATATATTGCATTTACGCGCTCCATCTCTAACGATTGCCTTCCGTACCTGTACTTACTCAAACATACATATCAGTTTTCAACAATATAAGATTTGTAACAACCTTCCATACATTTATCTTAGCTAAACACAACAATTACATAGCCTAACAACAAATTTCATAATCCTACAAGTACCATCTTTATAGCAATCACAGGTTTTCAACACCATTTAATTTTTCTAACAAATCTAAACAAACTTCATTCAAGACCCCTTATAAAGCTCGACCACAATCATTTTCCAATTTGCTTAAGTTATCTCAATAACAAAATAACTCCATTTCTTCTCACCTTAATCTTATTTCCATTTAATTTGATTCTTATTCAATAAATTCCAATTCATTTCAAATTGTAATTCAATTTGTTTACTTACTCAGTCCATTTTAAATTATTCACCTTCTCAATTCATTTCTGAATTTTATTAATAACATAACCATTCCAATTATTCTAAACCAGGACTGGGTTTTATTTTTCTTTTTAAAATTTTAACAAGCTACCAAAATTTTATTCATTCCAATACAAATTCATTTAATTTAGCTTACATTGAATTCATCCTCAACAATTCTTTTTGATTTAGTTGAGTGAGCATTTACTTCATTCAATATCATTACAACTAAATTAAATTTTCTTTCAATTCAATTCTTTTCCGATTCTAATTCAAGTTCAACCAAATTTTATTTAGCCAACTTAAATTCACACCATTTCCTTTACTATTTTAAATAATAATTTAATTCTATTCAAGATTATTTATAACACAACCGAGTTTTGATTTTGATTCAATCCAAATTCAATTCGATTCCTTTTAATTTAAGTTAAATTCAATTCGATCCAATTTTATTTCTCCATTCAATTAAAATTTTTACTTTCTAATATATAAGTTTTAAAACTTATTTAGTAACCTAAGTCCATTCACATTTTATATTTCTCTTCACCTTATTCCAATTTATATTTCATTTAGGATCAAGTTTTGAATTTTCCATAAAATACCAACCATTTTAATTTGGTTTTACAACTTTCATTACCTATTCTTAAGTTCACCAACCTCTTTATTTAAAACCTTATATCGCTCATTTGAGTCATTTTCACCTTATAATCACAATTCCAAATTATATATATATATATATATATCATTTAATAGCTTAAGGATATAAATTTTCATTACACAATTATAATCATTTTACATTTCAACTTTATATTCAATTTAATTCAGTTTCAGTTTTATTTTGAATTTAACTTATCCTGAGTTAAATGCAAATATATTTTATTCTCTTCCATACACTCAAGTTAAATTTTAATTCCAGGATTAAAATTTCCAATTTCCTTTCTTAATTAGATCAATCTTCACTTTAAAAGTTCAATAGTTGATTCATCTTAACTTTACACATTATTCAAATAGAATTTTCCAGAATTCAATTGTTCGGTCCTATTTCAAAACCTTTTGAAATAATAATCAACACATACCCACTTGGTACATCAAATCAATCTCTGAATTCCAAAACAACTTGTTTTTACCAAAACAAATTTCCCTTTTAAAATTTCTAAAACAACTTGTATACCCAACAAGTCCAAACAAATATCATAACCAATCTCCACGGTAGCAATCCATCACTTTAGAAACTCGAAAATGAATATTGATGATGTGGCCATCATCATCATGATTATTTTTCAGCGACTGAAGTGAGTTCAGTGCTTCCTCACTTCCACAAATTCCTTTCAAAACAATTTCCATTCAAAAATATTTCCTAAAATAATATTCCATTATTTCCTTCAAATTTTTGGAAAACATTTCAAACATTCCCAAGATATTATATTCCCAAACATTTTGTTTAAATTCATTTTAAACACTTTTCAAAATTTTCGGGATTTAAATTCTGGTTAGAATCAAATTTTAGTTATACTTCTTTTGGATAAATCATACTTATAGAATTCTATTTGGTTATAACCATTTCAAAATTAGATTCTTATATTAGATTATAATATTAACAACCAAACATCCAAATATATAATAATTTTAGAAAATTATTTCCTTTATATCAAAATATAATTTTGGGTAAAATTATTTCGTCCACCCACTTTAAAAACAATACTATGTCGGTTTATCTTGTTTAAGAGTTTAGAAACCCCTATTAGTACGGTTGTACTTCCCGTACCAACCAGAATTCATAAACACTCAACCGATAAGTCAACACAGTATAAAAACAATTTTGTATTCACTAACAAGTACGCTCTCATAGCTATTTACACACTCAACTCATTATAGAGTACTATTGAGTCTGTTAAAAGAGTAATTTCCCCACCAGAGCCAAGGTTATCGCCAATTTAAGCTCTGATACCACTGTCACAACCCGCCCTTCTCGACCCTCGAAAATCGACACAAAATACACCACAGAATAATATGCCGACGCTCGAGTGCCGGAAAAGACAGATTGTTGAGGGAAAAGAAAGAAGATAGAAGAAAGAAGGAACTAAACAATAACAGAATCTCACAATCGCAGCGGAACAAAATATAATAGTCGATAACAGATCTTTACACAAAATGAAAACTATATCTGTTTTATATATTACATCATCAGAGTATCACAGACAAACAACAATTACCAGCCTGACAATTTCAAACAATCACAGCAGCGGATATAAACAAATACGGTGTTATGTCTCGGATTCCAGCTCCTCTCCTGAGCTCCACATCATCCTTTCCTATAATCTATAATACTCGGTCTGACCCGGGCATTATAATGAAATAACACCCTCAGTCTGGAATACCAGCGTGATAAAAATACACCCAAATTGATTATCAAAGTTTCAAAATCCTTTGAAATCAAAAGCGTCTCGTAAGATCACGCCACAAATAAACATGTCGGGTTTTTACCTTACGATAGCCAAAACATTTCTTATCAAAATCCTCTAATATTATAATAGTGTCTATATACAAGTACTTATTCAAATAGCAGAAATTGTTACATTTATTAAATTCCAGCATACTAGCCACAAAGTGGGTTATACAAACAAAAACCGTAAAATGCGCATAGGGAGAATGGATTTCCAACTAATGACCAAGCACTGGGTACCACCTGTCACAGTACTTGGTCTAGATCAGCGTACCGAGGATCCACCCTAAATCCCCTACAACACAAGACCGGGGCTACCCGTTACTGGATAATCCCGAGTAAGATCACCCCACGATTGGGATAAGCAACCACATCACTAAGCCGAATAAAAGGGACATCTAGACAGGGATGACCTCACCCTTATGGGCGCTACTCACTTAGCCTTGCTGCATAACCACTGATTTTCAGTCATTTCCGGTTGATGAGGCTCGAGGTTAAGCGTTACCTTTTTAGAACATATCATTTAGAATACTCACCGTCCACCTGACGATGTTCTGAAAGCGTTCATCCATACAAGTCCGTCCTGGGTTCGAACGGAACCGAAGGCACTACTCCTACTACATCCAATTTGGAATTACCCTCGGGATTAGTAACGACCAGCCCTTGCACTTCACTGCTCCACCTTCGAATCCAAACTCTTGTTTTTCACACGAAAACGTACAAACCAGATCGAAGTGGTTTTCGAGAATTTAATCCCGATCCTGGTCTCTTTGAAACGATCAACGCATTGGCCAGTATTGATAGTCGGTTATTTAACTATCAATTAACATTCACAAACATTCATCAAACAATAAATAATTTTTCAAATTATTTATTAACCTCAAAATATCTTCACAAGATATATTCCCAATTTCAACCCTTTTTAAATCAGTTTTCAAACCATCTTCCTTTTTACGGAATAAATTTCCCTTAACATTTTCTATTTCCTCTGAAAATAACCAAGTCCAAATACTTTAAATTTTAAAACATTAGATCACTTTATTATAAATATACCTTAAAATATATTTAAACATATTTAAAGCAAAATTGCTTTATAAAATATAAGCTAATTTTAAAATAAAAGTTCAATTAAACTAAATTTTACAAGAAGGGTTACAAAATCCTATACAATTTTCAATAAAATTTTAACCAATTATCTTTAAAATAAAACCATTTTATAAAATATAAATATTAATAATATTCTTTTAAAACATAATACCAATTACCCCTTTTAAAATAGTTATTACTATAACTAATTTAGTACATACTTACCTTTAAAATTTTACAACTTAAATAATATTTTTCTTAAAAACATTCATTTAGAATCAAATTTAAAACTTTTAACTCTTACTTAAAAATCTGCTTTAAAACATACTTGGCTTTTCAGGGAAATACACTTTCATTTCAGAATAAACCAAAGAATTCTTTTATAAATCCTGCTTGATTTATCTCAATTCGAATTTACGCTTAAATCCCGTAAATTTCTTTCAACACTTTAAAAATAAACACCTTTTTATTTTTAACAGATTTCCATTTAAATCACTTCCAAAGTATACTTAAAATATTTAAAATAAGTTGCTAAATTTCTTATTCAAAACATACTTTTGAAAATCTATAAAAGTTTCTTGGGCAACTTAAATCAAAAATTTCTTTTTAATATAAAGTTATTATATCAAATATTAATGTTAAAATTTCCTTTAGATAACATAATACTAATTTACCTTTAAATAATTAAATATCATACTTACTTAAATAAATATTTACTTTTCACTTAAAAGTAATTAAAGATAGTAATTTTTCTAAAATATTCTGAAAACACTTTTTTAAACTTTATACTTTATACTTTGAAAGCTTCTCTTTTAAAATATACTTCATTTCCCAGGAAAAATACACTTTCCATCCTTTAAAAATAATCCCATTTTTATTTTTAAAACAATTTGCACCTTCTTATAGAAGTTCCCACCGGAAATCTATACTTTCAAATTTATCCCCAGATAAATATCCCATTTCACTTATAAACCCAGTTTATAAATTTTCATTCCTCGTTTCATTTTAGATCACAATTTCAAAAACACTTCAAATTCTAAACCAATTTTCTGAATTTAATTTACTTACATTCATTAGTCAAAAATTCCTTTTCATTTCCCTTTAATCCCATTTTATTTTATTTATATTTTAAATACCAAATTTTATTTATCTAACCATAACACAGCATAACTAAATTTCCAAATTAAACTATCATGGAATATCAATAAAATACAACACATATTATAAAGATAATTTCTATATTGTGAGGAATCCAGTTAGATCCCTCCAACAAGTTTTCCTGCATTCACAGATATTAGCACAACAAATAAATATCGATCCAATCTGATAATAATTTTCACATTCAACCAATCAACCCATCATTTAAATATTAACTAATTAAACTAACTAGCTTCTAGATGTGAGTGAGATTAACTCACCTTGAATTTTCGACGAGCGTTTAAATTTTAAATTAAATCGAACGGAGTTCGATTTAACCTAAATTTTTACTTGCTCAGAATGATCTCAGATCTACACCACAGCGGGATGCTCGTCGCTGCGATTTCGGCGCTACCAAATTCGTTGGAATCTGACGATTCAGCAAAAGATATTCGGTTTCAAAGATTTTAAATACAATTTAAACTAATTTTTTTCATATATACCATCAAGCCGTTCAATCTGAAGGGAAAATCGCGGCCACACGAATGCTTCTTCTTCCACGCGACATCAGGTTCGAACGAACCCATCAATGCCTCTAAACCCTAATTGCTGCTTCCACGTTGATCACCGAGACTTCGATCAAATGCCTCCACCTAGAAGCCCTTCGCCTTCACAACCTACACCCTAATTTTCGCTAAGCTTGGCCCTCCACGGTTCTTGAAAACAGCGCACGAACGGTCGACCTTCGAGAAGCATATGCCGTCAATCACTCAACTTCACACGACTGCCACCGTTAGATATTTAGATCTCGAGGTCCCCTTCGTTTCTCTAGTTGGAAATTTTTGCAAAAACATGGATTTGAAGAAAAGTGAAGAAGAAGATCTCAATGTTTTCGGCCATTGAAATAAGAACGGCGGCTGGTAAAAAGAAACTAGGGTTTCTCTCTTAAACGTGTATATGTATACGTTCATAAATAATATTTTAATATTAAATCCATTTAAAACAAAATTTTCAAACTATCTCCATACGACGCATGCCGACAGGCGATTGTAATGTTTTACCCATATTTCGAACGCAATTGAATGTGTTTCGGAAGCTAATTTGATCGTATGTGGAAGTTAGCTTTTTAAATTGATTTAAAATATTAAATTATCGATTTTAATTTCAACGCGTTTCTTACCCGTACGGTAACTCCAAATGCTACGAAATTTGAAATCCGATAATAATTAACTATTACGGATCCAATGGAACTGGTTTCATCGAATTCTGAGGCTGTGCCCCGGGAGACTATTTTAACTCGTCGATTAATTCAAGTGATTTTCAAAATCGTCGAAATCATTTAAAATTTCACTTTTAAAATTTTACTAACTTAATTATAAATCATATAGAATTTATATTCACACTAGAAATCATTCTGATTCGTTTTAAATCGAAATCTAATTATTTGCATTATTTTATTAAATACCATTATTAAATTAATATAAAATTTCCAAATTTAGCTTATCGATTTTTGATTCCATCCAAAAGTGCAACATTAAAATTCAAATCAAACTAGATTTAAAATAATCTTAGAAACCATTTCGTATCTATTTACATCTAGATTCACAAATTATCCTAATCCCAAATATTTAATTATTATTATCCAAGTCCAATTGAATTGCCATATTTGGAATTTTAACTAATTTTATTAATTTAACCAAAATATTTTTATTTGAAAATCAAATTATAATCCATATTCAACATTTAAAATGAATTAAATGTTCAAAATCTAACGACCAAAATTCCAGGTCGTTACATGGGGCATCGCAGTAGACATATACATAGTTCTTTGATTATCGCACTATAATATCGGTTTGAGTTCCGGTTTGGCTTTTAACTCACTTAACACAAATTGAATCCACAATGTTTTTGTTGTCGCACTGCTACACTTTTGTATTCAGCTTCAGTGCTTTATCGGAAAATTGTTGATTACTTTTTCGAACACCATGATATAAGATTATCTCCAATATAAATGCAATATCCAGAAACTGAGATTGTTGCCCAATCTGCATCAATATAACCAATCACATTGAGATTGTTGCATTTTTTTAATGATAGTTGATAGCTTGCAGTTCCTTTTAGATATCTTAGAATCCTCTTTACAGCACTCTAATGCTCATTCATTGGTTGCTTCATAAATTGAGATACTTTGTTAACATTAAATGATATGTCAGGTCTAGTCATAGCTGCATATTGCAAAGCTCCAACAATACTTCTGTATTGTTTAATATTAAATATTGGTTTTCCTCTTTTTTTGGAAAGCTAATGGCTGCTTATCATAGGTGTTGGTTGAGAATTTGCATCATTCATCTTCGATTTGTGCGGCATTTCAGTAATGTGTTTTCTCTGGCTTAGAATCATCTCTGAATTTGACTTCTTGATTACTTCTATGCCCAGAAAGTAGCTTAAATTTCAAGAACCTTGACTGAGAAATTCTTACCCATATGTTGAATAAGATTGTCAATTTCTGTATCATTGTCACATGTAGTAATTAGATTATCAACATATATTACAATGTGTATCATAGATTTTTTGCTATCTTTGATGGATAGTGAGTTGTCTGAGTTGGTAGACTGATAACCTAATCTAATTAAAGTGAATTTCAGTCTATCAAACTAGACTCTTGGTGCTGGTTTAGGACCGTATATTGCCTTTTTTAGTTTGCACACATAATTCATATTTTGTATCCCTATGGCTGCTCCATATAAATCTCCTCCTATAAAATGTCATTCAGGAAGACATTATTGACATCAAGTTGCAAATATTCCAATTTTTGTGTAACGCGATCGTAAGAATAATTCTAATAATTGCTTATTTGACTACTGGAGAGAATTTCTCATTGAGGTCAAACCCATATTGTTGAATGTAGCCTTTAACAACAAGTCTTGCTTTATATCTGGTCGCGGTTCCAACTGAATTCTATTTTCATTCATAAGTCCACTTACATCTAACTTTATTTTTGTTGTTTGGTGGATAAACCAGATCTCATGTTTTATTTCTTATGAGAATATTATACTCTTCATTCATGACTGCTTTTTGGTTTTTATCTTTTGCAGCTTGATCAAATATTTCTTGCTCTTCAGTTATTGTGATTGCAGTATATAGATTTGGCTTGAATATACCACTCTTTGCTCTTATGATCATAGGATGACCTGATCTCACTTGTGGTTCTTCTCTTTTTGATTGATCGGTATTATTTCTTGATGTGTCTTGCTAAGTACTTAAACTTTCTTAACTAACTTGTTGATCTTGATTAATAGAATGTGTGGGAGATTGAGATAGCTGGATATTTCAACTAGTTCATGACCTAGTTGATTAGACATTGTGAGTTGTGAATCAAGAACTCTTACTGTCCTTTCGGTCTCTTGTTGTTGCCAATCATCAGAATAAACGGGTATATCAGGTATTAATGCCTTTGGGTTGAGTACCTTCTTTATTGTCTTCATATCTATATTGCTAAAGGGAAATATATGCTCATTAAATACAACATGTCAACTTATGAAAAAAAATTCATTTTTCATCTGGACATTTGTATCCCTTCTGATTTTACTCCATATCCTATAAAAGTACACGGTGTTGATCAAAAATTCAATTTATTTTTTGTTACATGGTCTTAAGTAGGGAAAAACATAAGCATCCACAGGTCTTTAGACTTTGATAGTCGGTTTTAATACCATATAGCTTTTCTATAGGACTTGCTCCTATTAGAACCTTTGTTGGTAGCCTATTAATTAAGTAAACTGCTATATTGAATGAGTCATGCCAGAATTTTAAGGGTACAGATGCATGAACTAAGTGAGTAAGTTCTATCTCAACAATATGTCTATGTTTTCTCTCAATCAAGTCATTTTGTTCAGAGCTATATGGACATGTAGTTCTATGAGTTATTCCCTTTTTATTAAAATAGTTACCGAGTGTTTTATACTCAGTACCACCATTAGATTGAATGATTTTAACTTGAAACCCAGTTTACTTTTCAACATGAGATATAAAATGAACTACAACATTATTTGCTTTAGATATTGCTTTTAAGAAATAGATTCAAGTATGCCTAGAATATGCATCAATAAATGATATATATATAGTATCTATAACCATAATTTGAACATACTAGGGAAGGATCCCATAAGTCTGTAGCTACCAACTCCAATGAATTTGAATACACGGTAAGAGAATTATTGAATGCTAGCTTGTGACTTTTATCCATTTGACAGTAAGTGCAAATATATGGTAATGAAATTTTATCAATAGTAATTTTATTATCATTAAGTACTTATTTAACAACATTTACATTTGGATGTCCAAGCCTGAAGTGCCATAAATCTAACATACTTCTACAGTTTTCTGTTTGAGTAACCTCATACCGATTACAATTATGTTGTTCTTTTACATGATTAGTGTAGTTAACTAGTTGGAATATGTATAACCCTTTTCCTGCATCACCCTTTAAGAGAATTTCTTTAGTTAGTATATCTCTAACTGAATAGTATTTAGGAAAGAGCTCAAAGTAGACATTATTGTCTTCGGCAAATTGAAAAACACCAATAATATTTTTGGCACTCTCAATAAATTGTTCAAGAATTATTTCCTTGCACCTTTGATATAGGCTTTTCCAGAGTGAGTAATAGTAATAGACTCACCATTTCCCATGCAAAATGATTATTTACCTTTGTACTCTTTATTCCCAAGATTTAAGTTGTCAAGATTGCTTGGTATATGGTTTGTTGCTCCATAGTCAGGGTATAGGCTTCATATTGAATGTGTTTTAGGCCTTGTAATTTGATTTCTGTTTGCAATTGTGCCATATTTGCATTGTAGTTACCATTCCTTTGATCACTTGAGTTATGTCCTCGAACATAATTCAAGTTAGATCTAAAGTAGCATTTTGGAGCAGTATGACCAACCTTCTCACATATTTGATAGTTTATTCTATTGTTGTTATTCCAGCTTCCTCTGCCCCTTCCTCTTACAGTCTGATTGCTTCTTTGATTTTGTTGATCAGACTTATTATTGTATTGAGTTTTACCCCTGCAGCTAGCTGCATATTTAATCGACATATTTGAATCAATGGGTTTCTTGAAATCTATTCTCCCTTTATGTGCAAGAAGTATTGAATGCACATCTTCTATAGGTGATGTAGCTCTTTGAGATGATATGACTGCTATAACTGCTTCATATTCATCATGTAGACCACTTAGTATGATTAAAACTTGTTCTGAATCCGAAATTTTGTGTCCTGCTGCTTCAAGTAAATCAAGTTGCTTTGATTTTTGTTAAGTATTCTTCCGTGGACAGATTATCTTTCCTGATAAAATGTAATTGTCTTTTATGATGCATAATTTGGGTAGCAGACTGAGAACTGAATATTCTCTCAACCGGTGTCCAGATTCCTTTAGCAGTTTTACTTCCAACCACTTGAGGTAGCAACTTCATACTTATGGAAGACAATAACCATAAGCATATTAAACTATCTCACCTTTGATACTTTATGAAATCTTCATTGCTAAAAGTTTTGTTTTCTTGATCAATTATGAACATGGGTGAACTGGAATGGTACCAAGAAGAAACCCTTCAAGATTATAGCCTCTAGCTGCCATTTCTACTTGAAACTTCCAAAGAAGATAGTTATCTTCTTCTAGGTGGGAAGTGATTAATTGACTCTGAGGGCTAATAATGGTTTTGATGAGATTTTCAGTGGCAATCTGTTGATAATTGGATGAATTTGTTGAGGTGGTAAAGCTTCCATCTGCCATAATGATGATTCTTAATACAAGAACTGCCTTGAGAATTTAGAATTTTCCTTTTTAGGAACAAGACATGATTTCTTCTGTAGGAGAATCAGTTATGTTGCAGCCAAATCTAAATGATGAAGTTATTTTGAGGATTTTTGGCATGACACTACCTTTCTTGCTGTTTTGATGTATTTTCTTGATTTTTGAATTTGAATTTTATGAATTTTCTTTTGTGAGAGTTTGCTTGCCTTTTTGGAAGAAAGTTTTGAGCAGCCAGAAATTCGAATGATTTCTTTGGCACGGCACTGATTTTCAAAAGCAAATTCTCATATGACGCAATTGATGAAACTTCTTTGATGGGTTATTTGAATATTAGATGATGAACCTGATTCTGATGATATATTACTTTTCTTGACACTGGTTTGCTGAAGATGTTGTTAAGCTTGCTAATGGCTCCGCTATAATGTAAAGATTTGAGATTGGAAGAATTGAATGATATTCGGATTTATTTGAAATCAATGATACAACACAATGTTTATGATATGTACATATATTTATATGTACAGAGTGGTATCCTTTGTAAACAAAATAGTAGATAATTGGGCCTTGAAGCTCGCTTAAGTAATGATATACATAATTGAGTTTTATTCAGTTGTCTGCTTGTCTTCATTTATTATGTTATATGCGGAACATATAAGAATCCACTTTCACTTTATCTACAAGATAACGTTTGTTATGTAATCATTTAGTAGAGTGGCTTTATTTGGGAAATTTGGTCAAATTATGATGTTAATATTAGAAGACCATTGTAAAGACGTGGTTAGTTTGATGTGATGTTTTGTTGAAAAGTGGTAATGATATGGGGAATGTTTATGTGCAGGTATCAGATGTGCACAGAGAAGTGATGATATGGGGAATGTTTAATGAGCAGGCAAAGGAAATGAACAAGGATTGGTGTATCGAATGAGAACGAAAATAGAAATTGAGGATCTTTTTGTAGCAGTTGAATTGAATATAAGTGCAAGAAAGTTGAACAGATGAAAGATTACAAGAATTAATCAAAAATGAATTATCATGAAGTATTGGAATGAAATGAGATTATAACAACTGGAAATGTAAACTTAAAGGAAAATTGAACAATTGCAAATGTAAAGAGAAACTGGAATTGTAAGAGCAACAAAAACAAGAATTAACGGCAAACGATAACTAGCGACAAGATCATATTGCATGAATTAAAGAACTGGAAAATAAAATGCTGGAATTGAAACAAGAACTAATATTGAATAAATGCAGAAATGTAAGAACAAGTAATGATAATGGCGAACAATAGGAACAAGAAGAACTGAAAACTGTATGTAAGGAAGAAATGAAACTAATGGGAAAAATTGTAATCGATAAGAAGAACAAGAATATGAACTAATTCTAAAATTAAACTCTAATTAACAAAAATTATCTAACCAAATCAAAGACGAAAGGATCTGCTGTACAAATTGCAAAGGAACTGAAATGGAAACGAATGTTGTTGCTCAGATTTCTTCATGCATATCACCAGTGCTTGTACCCTACACACACAGTCGATGCACACACGTGAATTACTCAAACCAAACCCAAACTTTCGTTAACCACTTGAATCAACCATGCCTAAACCCACTTTGGTTCGACCATACAATAAGTCTGCAACCCAACATAAAATACAAAGATTCAGGCTCCAATTATAAAAGCAAACAGGCCCAAATAAAGGCTATATCAGCGTGCATGTGCATACATGCACACATTATTGCATCCTTTTATCTTCCTCCTCATGCCTTGACTTCTGCCAAACCTGAACTTACACCCTTTTGACATCATCAGCCTCCAACTCCAGCAACCTCAAGACCATCTCTGACAAACTTGATGGAAAATAGCCTATTTCAGGTTTTCTGCACTTCAACACAAGGCCAATCATTTCAAGACTGTTGTAACCACGAAGTTATTCTACAAATGAAATAACGGTGGTCAATAATCAGATCTTGGGCTATTTCTCCTCATTTTCTCAGCCCATACCTCCCTCAAACCCTTTCTCTCATCCTTTTATGTAGAGGAGAAGCCACCTAATAATGATGGGTTTCAAATTGTAAGGAACAGCCGTAGAAAGTCGGTCTACCAACAACAAATGTATCCAACCCAAGAATCAAACAAGACCCAAAGACAGTACAATAACAAACTACAAAATGATTCAAGAATTAAAAAAAAAAAACAGACCATCTTATTAAAACATAAATCAGATAAATCAGAATTCGACTGGGTCTGGATCAATGCAAAACATAATTCATCCCAACAACGATTCTTTTGGAAACAGTTCTTCTTCCTGAGCAGATTTGATCAAAAATGGTGGATTTAGTCACAACTTTGATCTGGAATATGTAGCACCTATAACCATCAACAATAAGAAAATGGTTACAGTGAAGGAGAGGGTGAGAAAAAGAACTGATACAGAATGGAGCAATTCTATAACTGCTTGTGTTTTAGGAAATCGGCCTTACTATCGTCATTTCAAAGACTTAGTGGAAAAAACTTGGAATCTCACCGATAACTTTGAAATATTTAATAGAATGGTTCTTTATTATTAGATTTACAATTGCAAGTGATTTTGAGAAAACCATTGATGGGGGGTCATATTTTATAAACGGAAAACATATTAACTTGCAAAAATGGAGTAATAAACTGTCATTCGACAGAGATTTATTTCCACTCTCCCAGATGCTTAAAATTATGAAATAAGAGGCTTTTAGTGACATTGCTAGTGTTGTAGGACTTCCTTTAAATTTGGATAAACAAACTACAAAGGAAAGAAGGTTGATTTTTAAAAGAATTCCTTGGAGCTTTCAGAAGAAACATATATTACTATGTATGATGGAGAAAATATGTATGATGGAGAAAATATAGTGCGGAAAATTGAATAAGAATGGGTCCCACCCAGATGTATGATTTGCACTTGTATTGGGCATACCACTGAATCTTGCTCGACAAAAAGTCTGGAGGGAAAAAGAAAACTTGGTGAATAAAGAAAAATAATCTTTTACTCAAGAAATAGGCTCAGGGGATCAAAACATTTCAAAAAAAGTTCAAAGCAAAATAAAAGGAACTCAAACGATTCAAGAACTAATGTGGTAAGTGGCAAAATTCATTTCTTTGAACGCATGAATAATGTTCGATGATGGATTTTCTAATTAGAAAACCGTCGAAAAATATAATCATTGTAAAACTGCAAGTGCACGACGTACACGTAATACATATGCGAGTATCCACGGGAAAACTAAGAAAATTGTGGAAAATAAACTATAGCAAAAGTGAATAAAACTATAAGATTAAAGGGCAATTTAGAGCCAAATCCACTTTCAAATATTCATATAAATCAACACAAAATTTTTCTATAATATCTCCTTTTGATTTTAAGTAGAAATGATTGATTTGTTTATTATAAGTTTGATTTATTTGTGTTACCGATTAGCACAACTGAAACCATCAAACTCTAATACACCATCCAAACTCACTTATCAACTCTTATGAAAATGACATGAAATTAAAATGTAAAATCTATTTTAAGCATGATCTATTTACTGCGAATTAGTAATATAGAGCATCAAATTCTAATTCTAGTTAGGCACATGGTCAAATAGTTTATATTTACAATGAAATAAGCATAGCCTATTTGAGACGTCAACTAGACTAAATTCAATAAAAAAGACATAAACCATCATCATTCATAATTTTCATTAAGCATAAAAGGGAGATCGTAAATGAAATCATTATGTTAATTTAATATGTTTTATGAGAACTTCATTACCACTAAATTGAAGGATTTAGCTACTCATATTTGAATACATCTTAATATAAAGTGATTTCAACATTGAAAAAAAGAAAAACATGAACCAATTAAAAGAAAAAAGAGGTGACTACTTGCATGAAATAGAACTAAGCTAATTACAGGAATTAAATCTATGCTGCTAACATGAAATAAGAGAGCATAAACTAAAATAGAAAGCATAAAATAAAATAGCAATAAAACAAAGCATGAAATAAAATTGCGTTAAAGGAAGGAACAAGGATAAGAAGCCATTAAAAATGCATTTTATTTATCATTGATTTGTGGCTACAATATTGCATAAAAAAAGATGGTTACATGAAACATAAGAGATATTTATACATGCTTAGAACTCTAATTCGTTTCTAGGGGACTACTAAAAATACCCTTGAGATTGTGTAACCTTCAAGTAATCATTAGGGAATTAATTATGCCCCACCAACATGCCTTCAAGTCTCCATTAACACGTGCATGTGATTTTAGTTATGGACCATTAGTTAGTAGGCTCCTCCATGTTTCATGAATTCTTTTATTTTCTACATTTTCTTGGTCTTGAGCATTTGTACATGCATATATCCATGAAGCTCGATCCAATTTGCACTCGAACAAATAAAAACAATATGCAAATAAATTTTCTCAAAATTAATTCACACACAAAATAACGAATTTTTCCCAAATAAAGTGAATGAATGATGATTTGAAAACAAATTAAATTTTGGTTTAAACATATAAAATACCCTAATGTCCCCATTTATTTAAATAAAAGAAAAATAAATATGGGAGTAAAATATACACTTTTACGTGCACATCAAACACCCTCACACTTATCTTTTTATTCATCCTCGTATAAACTAAAACTAGGATAAATCCATTTTCGTAGTAAACACGATTGCATTGAGCGTATGAAACAAGCTGTTAAACCTCTAGGTGTCCCTAGTAGGACGAGTGTTGTCTGGTGAGGGTTTTTAGTGAATACTACCCATAAAATCTAAATGTGATATGCAAATTCTAATGTGACTGCATGGTGCAAGTTTTCGAAAATATTTACAGATAAAGAATTTACTTTTAAATTGAGACGAGTAAGTTAACTATAAGTTTTGGTTATTATCAAAAAATTTAATCTTTTTTACCAATCAAAACTTCCAATAAAAATTAAGTTATCATCACAATTAGACTCTTGTTTGGCTAGTTATTTTGATTGATGTCATAGTGCAACTATGAAATGAATTCTTTAGTTGATTATCAAAGTTTTGCAAGTGGAATTTTTATTTCTTTTGAATAACAAGTCAAGTCAAATAAAATGAAGATTGTGCTTGAGTTTCAATTGCTTGCACTCTCTATTTTGAAAATATTAACATTATTATTATTTACACACTCAACTCAGATAAACTGAGGTTAGATATATCGATCATGCATTGCCTTTTGGGCTTACGTGAGAAGAATACAAAACATGGTGAGAGTACACACTTGGGTATGAATACATGACTCTAGGTGTTTTATTATTATTTTAATTTTATTTACATACACCTAACTCAAATAACTGAGACCGGATATAACGATCATGCACTGCCTTTCGGGCTTACATGAGAAGGGCACAGAGCGCGGCGAGTGTACATACTTACGTGTGAACACATGACTCTAGGTGTTTCTTATTTTTATGAATTTTTTTTGAAAAGAGAGTTATGAAAAAACATCTTAGCATCACTTAACTTAGAAGATCAAAAATGTTATCGCCTTTACTTTAAATCACCACTCTTTTAAATAAAGATTACAATTAGGATATACTTCATAATTATCACATATGAACCTTCCTATATACTAGTTACACCATAGCTATTTGTAATCAAACTTTTTTTAAGACAAGTAAAATTTCAAAAACTTCAATTTAATAACCAAAAACAGCATACTTATCATATCGTGCTTCTTCAAAAGTAAACCAATATGCTAAAAAGAAAATTTTGTTTTGAGAATACATTTTTGGAAAGAATATGCAAAAAAAAAAAAATAATATAAAGTCACAATAAACATGAGACTCCCCCCACACTTATTTGACTATGTCCCCACAGTCAATGCATGATATAATAAGTGTAACGGAGGAATACGTACATATTTATAAGAGAGGATTAAAATTTCTAGCTCGACGTAGTGTGGCTCATGAAGAATCATGAACTCCTCTTCCCGATCACTCGCCAACTCCAAGTAAGGTTTTAAACGATGACCGTTGACTTTAAAAATCGATCCATCCGTAGGGTTTTCTATTTCTATGGCACCGTGTGGAAAAATAGTACAAACCACATATGGTCCTATCCACGTTGATTTTGGTTTCCCAAGAAACAAATGAAGTCGAGAGTCATGCAAAAGAAATTTTTGATTTGGCGAAAATGTTTTCCATAGGATTGACTTGTCATGTAAAACTTTTGTTCTTTCTTAGTAAATTTTCTCATTTTCAAATGCTTCGTTCGTAATCTCCTATAATTCATTGATTTGCAATTTCCTGTTTTCACCAGCTTTTTTAAAGGTTGAAGTTTATGTTCTTAATCATCCACAATGCTTTATGTTCAAGTTCGATGGGTTAATGGCAAGCTTTGCCATGTACTAGCCTAAAAGATGACATCCCAAGATTCGTTTATACGTAGTTCTATATGACCAAAGCGCATCGGCTAATTTATTTGACCAATCTTTTCGGTTTTTATTTATAGTTCGCTCCAAAATTTGTATGATTTGGCGATTGAAACTTCAGCTTGGTCACAAGTTTGTGGATAATAGACAAGCACCATTGTCCAAGTGGTTAATTGATTCGGCATTGGTGCAAGAGGTCACAAGTTCGAAACTTGCTTTCGAACGTTTATTGATATGGGATATGTTGCCCCAATGATTTGTTGTATATAAAGTACCATTTCAAAAAAAATAAAAAATTGTGGATAATAAGGAGCAGATAACTTGTGGGTTATCAAGTATTTCTTCAATGGAGTTTCAAATGACCGATTATAGAAATGGTTTCCATTATCGATTATTATTGTGCGAGACGCTCCAAACGTCGAAAAGATATTTTCTTTTATGAATTCCACAACAAATTTATGGTCATTGGTTTTTACAAGGAATGACTTCAACCCATTTAGAGACAAACAATAAGAATATACAGATTTTTGAAAGAGTTTGAAAACGGTCCCATAAAGTCAATACCCCAAATGTTAGAGAATTCAATCTTAAGAATGGGGTTCAAAGGCATCATGTTTCATCGAGAGATTTTTCCTAACATTTGGAAGAGATCACAAGTTTTACAGAATTCGAATGCATCTTTGAAAAGCGTAGGTCGGTAAAAATCACATTGGAGCACCATTTCCACTGTTTTCTTAGGACTGAAGTGACCACCACAAGCCTGGTCATGACAAATGAAAGAACACTCTTAATTTTCCAATCCAAAATGCAATGTCAAATGATTTGGTTGGAAAAACACTTAAATAAGTATGGATCATCCCAATATAAGTGCTTAACTTGGGAAAGAAATTTATATCTATCTTGTTTCGATCAAAATGAAGGAGTTTTTTTAGTGACTAAATAGTTCAGTATATCAACATACCATAGATCAATGGAAATAGAAAGAAGTTGTTCATTAGGAAAGTTTTCGTTGATCGATAAAGAGTTCGTTTTTCCAAATTATGGTGTGGACATTCTATCAAAATCTCTTTAAACCATTCAAAGTATTTTCCAAAAGATTCACCCTTGAATTGATGAAAATTCACAATTTCATTTTGGATTTTGGTTGTTTTTCTAAGGGGTGGAATTTTTTTAAGAAAACTTTAACAAATACGTCCTATGTTTTGATTGAGTTTGACGGTAAACCGTACAACCACTTTTCAGCATAACCGGTAAGGGCGAACAGAATTAAACAAAGTTTGATTCCATCATCACATAATTGTTGGAGTTTAATGATTGCACATATTTATTCGAATTTTCTTAAAAAGTTATATGAGTCATCGTGTTCAAAATTGTCAAATTTCAGAAGCGCGGCAATGTAATTTGAATGAATTTCGAAGTGATTACCCATTGGGGCGAGTGATGTGATACAAAAAGGGATAGAAGCTTGGTCAAAAAAGATTCTATCCATGAGAGTTCATAGAGCCTTTTCATTTGCCATCGTTGGAGAATCGTTCGTTCGAGTTAAATGATTCGTTGTTGTGTCATGCGTCTAGATACTCATGTACAAGTGAAAAGATAAAGAAGAGAAAGATGTGAAAATCTGGGTCAAGAGAATGAAATGAAGTGTAAAAAAATATTTACCAAAAAGTGTATATTTTTTCAAAAGGGAGATTTGATTTTTGTTTTTTTTTTGGGAAAGAAAAGAAAATTTTCTTCTCTTTTTTTTTATTATTTTTGTTTTTCAAGTTTTAGTTTCTGAAAAAGGTTTTATTTTGAATTTTTTTTTGGACTTTTGTTTTAATAAAAACTACGGAAAATGTGACTTTTTTTACTTTTGGATTTTTGTTTTTTTATATATGCATGAACTAATGCAACTAAATGAACGCAAGGACTTAATTACAAATTTTCTGTCCTTAGTAGTTCCTACTTCAAAATTATATAATCATACTTTGACTTAATCTAATAAAATAGTTCTTAGTCAGGTAACAAACATAATTTATCAGTGCAACATGAATCATCGTAGCAATGCAGCCAATGGTTTAAGCACTTTAGAGAAACAATCACTATAATATCTATGAATCACTGTAATATTAATAAATGATTATTGCTCCACTATAGTCTAGAAACCAAAAAATTAGATTGTTGAAAGAAGACAAATTGTTAAGATGCAATTAAGCCCTAGATGAGCCCGATACGCCCTTAAGCCCAACGTCTAACCATTTTTATTAGTCAAACTCTACGATGAAATACAGTTTATGGATCAAAGAAGGGGTTAAGAAATCCTCCACCTTATGTAGATTTGGGTGTTGCTTTTAGAAAAGAAAATAAGATGAAATGAATGCAATACAGAAATTAAACGTGTGTTAACGATGCAACTACAAATGAATTTTTGTTTTGGTTTTTGTTTGTTTTTTATAAATGCAAACAAGCAACTATGCAGGAAAAATAAAAACAAGAGTCAAGAACACGATATCAGAGCGTGTATAATTATTATCAATTTTTTTAGTAAGTAAGAACAGAAAAAAATTTAGCAAGCAAGAGGAGCAGTCTTCCAATTAGCGCTTTTTTTTTTTTATATATTACTTTTGCAACTTGAAAATGGATCAAACAAGATATCTGTATTTGTTTTTATAACGATTGAACGAAAAAATGCAACAATTTTTTATTGTTCACAAGTGAAAAGTGAAGGAAATTTTTTAGGAGAACTGAATTTACGCTAATATAAAAATAAGAAAAACAAAATCAAATAAAAACCAAATCAAATTTGTTTTTTTAGAAACTAAAATAAAGTTCAAAGAACCAAAAATAAAAATAAGAATAAAAGAAAAGAAAAGAAAAACTTTACACAAAATTACACTAAAAAATCACCAGAACTAACATAGCTAAAAACTTAACAACGCACACCTTAATTTAAAAGCCTAATTAAGCACTCAAAACAGATCACTCACGCAAACAAAATAAATCTCATCCAAAGTTCAAACACTCAGCGTATTCAAAATTTCAAAAAGAGAATTTCGCATATTCCCATAGAGTCGCTCCGTAACAAAAATTGATTTGGAGATTCCAAAACTTGATTTGATTGTTGTGGCTAGAGTTCAAAAGTCGAACTTATTCCAGAGGATAGTTTGGGTTTGGGTGTTTGAATCTGCGGTGGCGGGTTCAGGCGATTCTCGAGTTCAGGCTTTTTGGTTTTCAGGAATTCCAGCATTTGGCTTGACGTGATAGCGAAGGTGAAGAGAGATTGGGATTGAACTATGGTTGTAGATTGGGAAGAAAAAGTTACGATTTTTGGGTTCACGTTGATCGTTGGTTGGCGCAGAGGGGTGGTTGGCAGTGAAGCATGCTCGACGATGTAGGAGTGTGTAGCTTTTTGTTTCAAGCAATTTGGCGATTGGTTGTTTTGGTGGAAAATTGGGCATGAGGAGATTGGGCGATGAGTTTTGTGGTCGAGATTTGGCAGAATGGTTGTTGAAGGCTTGTGTGGAGCTGAAAGAATTTGTAGGAAGATGGTAATGTTCTTGATTGTTGCTGCTTTGATGAAGTGGGAAGAGGTTATGAAGTTGAAGTTTACAAGGAGTGAAATGAGAACAGAAAAAACGAATGTAGAACTGTGAACAAATGTACAATTGCAATGAAATAAGAACAGAATAAAAATGCAACACGGAATGTAATCGAAAAAACAGAACGAATGCACAGTTTGAAAATAGTTTGAGGAAGTGGTCTTGAAATGAACAAATGATCAGAACAAAAAATGGTAAACAACAGAAACAAGTCAGTGAACAATGTGTAAAAAAGTTTGACAAAACAAACGACAGAAGTGAAAACGCAGATGTGTTGTTTTTTTAAACGAAACTAACACAAAACAGAATAAAACAACTAAAATATAACTTGAAAAGTATAACTAAAATTAAATTGCATTCTCCAGCAACGGAGCAAAAAACTTGTTTGACGATGGATTCTCTATCAATTAGAAAACTGCCGAAAAATATAATCGTTATAAAACCGCAAGCGTACGGCGTACAATCGTAGTACGTATGTGAGTACATGTTGATTCTGTAAATAATTAAATTTCAATATTACTCAATCAAATTAGCCCAAACTTTTCAAATTTTTTAAGACTAAAAAATCGTAGAAAATAAACTAGAACAAAAGTGAATAAAACTATGAGATTAAGGTGCAATTTAGATGCAAATCAACTTCCAATCATTCATATAAATCAACACGAAATTTATCTATAATCCCTTCTTTTACTTTTAAGTAGAAATGATTGATGTGTTTATTATAAGTACGATTTATTTGTGCTATTAATTAGCATACTTTAAACCATCAAATTCTAACACATCATTCAATCAACTCTCATGAAAATGACATAAAATTAAAAATAAAGTCTATTTTAAGCATGATCTATTCACTATGAATTAGCAATATAGAGCATCAAATTTTGATTCTAGTTTGTATTTCATCATCAAAATCACTTAGACGAATGATCAAATAGTTTATGTTTACAATGGAATAAGCATAACCTATTTGAGATGTCAACATAGACTATTAAATTCAACTAAAAAAGACAAACTATCATCACTCATAATTTTCATTAAGCACAAAAGAGAGATTGTTAACCCAAAAATTGGATCAACGTCCTGGATCAAGTGTGAAAGCACCAGTGCACGTAATCGATAGAAAAATCTCAGATATACAACAAATAAAAAGAAGAAGTCAGAAAAGAGACGAAATTTTTATAGTGGCTCTGACTTACATCATCTTTAATCAATCTTTATTATGATGATACTAGTTGAATCTCTCTGGGTATCAACTAGTTAGTCCTTAGATCTAAGTTGCAATGAGTTAGAATAAGTTACAAGTACAAGGGTTAACCGGAGAATCATAGTAACCCATTTAATGACTGTTGTGAAGGAGAAGAAAGTTGAAGAAGTGGAGGAATTCCACTAGAGTAATGATAGCTCTTTCCCCGGAAAAAGATCCCTCTCTAATTGCAGGTAGGTGAGTGTTTATAGGGGAATTTAGCGAGCATTGGGCCAGATGTCCAAGAGCAGAAGAGTCCAGTTATTATGCCAAGTCATCACCGAAAATCTCAAATCAATCTTAGTCATTTCTATTGATCGCAAGCTATCCATAAAGAATGGATTGTTAGCTATCCATCAACTTAGCATATTTCCTACCAAAAGCCTTTACTTATTGCTACAAAGAAGCTAAGAAAGTTTGAAGATGATCCGGCCTATCTTGATGGATCACTGGCTATCCATCCACTTGGCATATTTTTGAGTAATCTTTGTTTGGTTGTCTTCCTTTCTTCTATTTAAGTGCCCTGTCCAAATATCAAGTCGTTAGAGGTTAGTTTGATCATCGGTTTTCATGGGTCATCTGGTTCAGAAGAATCGTCCATAACTTGCTCAGAACTTAACGAAACCAGATGAAACTTTGCAGGTATTCTCTCTAAGATGCGTGGGACCTAAGATAAAAATTTGAGGTGATGGGAATCAATCTACATTGGTCTCTAGCAATCCATCTAGTTAAGTTGCTAGCGATCCATCTAGTTAGTTCGCCATCAATCCATCAAATCAACTCCTAATGATCTCATTTGTTTCTATAAGCCTTCTATTATGTCTTCTAAGTTTTCTTTCAAAATTTCAAGTCAATATGACTTCGTATGAGCTCCGTAGATCCATTTTAAGTTAGCTGCTTTTGGTCAAACAACTTGAATGGGACGAGTCTTCACTTCTCGGGCTAAATTGTTTGGCATGTTATGAAACTTGGCAAGCATCTCTAGGGAGCATATTTTATCATGATGTAAGAGGATTTGAGGATCCGTGAGCGAACCTTATGAATCGCTAGAGATCCATAGGTGATAGATCGCTAGCGATGCATCATCTTGACCAAATTCTTGAGTCTTTCTTCATTCCTTCTTCCGGTCCTCGTGGTTGATTCTTGAGTTCTTTTGACTTGTTGTAGATGTTCTGACTTACTTTGAATTCCGTTGGGTTAAAAAACAAAGTTAACAGGGAACATACATGAAATCGTTATATTAATTTAATATGTTCCATGAGAGCTTCAATACCCCTAAATTGAAGGAGTTTAGTTGCTCATATTTGAATACATCTTAACATAAAGTGATTTCAACATAAAAAGACAAGGAAAATGAGAGTTAATTAAAATAAAAGAGAGCCAACTACATGCACGAAACAAAACTAAGCTAATTGTTAGAATTAAATCTATGCTACTAACATAAGGTAAGAGAGCATGAACTAAACGAGAGAGCATAAAATAAAATAGGAATAAAAGATAGCATGAAATAAAAATTGCATTAAAGGGAGGAAGAAGGCTAATAAGCAATTAAAAATATATTTTATTTATCATTGATTTGTGGCTACAATATTGCATAAAAAAGAAGAAGATGTTACATGAAACATAAATGATATTTATACGTGCTTAAAACATTAATTTATTTTTACCAAAAAGCCTTAAGATAGTGTAACCTCCAAGTAAGCATTATGGAATTAATTAATCCCTACTATACGCCTTTCAGTCCCCAGTAACATATGCATGTGATTTTAATTATGGACCATTAGTTAGTGGACATGTGGGCTCCTCCATGTTGTATGAATTCTTTTGTTTTCTATATTCTCTTAGCCTTGAACATTTGTGCGGCATATTTCCATAAAGCTCCATCCAATTTACACTCGATTTCCTACAAATAAAAATATAAATGTGCAAATAAAATTTTCAAAATTAATTCATACCCAAAATTACCATTTTGCCCCAAATGAAGGCGAATGAATGATGATTTGAAAACAAATTAAATTTTGGTTTAAACATGTAAAATACTCAAATATGCTCATTTATTTGAATCAAAGAGGATTAAATATAGGAGTAAAATTACACACTTTTATGTGCACCTCAAGTAATGAAGCAATTCTTGAAAACATGGAGGTGGATGTGCGAAGTCAGGGAGTCGAGTATATGGCTGTAACCCAAAATCAAAAAAATTAGAGATTAATGTTCAAGACTGAAAAATCTTCTTGTTTCACAAAAGAATAGTTTGAAAGAAACGACCATGAAAATTGCAATGGAAAAAACTTTCAATAATCAAGAAGAGAATCAACATAAGCTTGCAGACGATCATGGCATTCAGACTTTTGAACACTCCCCACTTGAGAAAACAACAGTAATCCAAAAATCAACATGGAAATATGTACAAATTCAGAATCATAAACAATGCAGTTCTGAAATTATATAGCATGGGGTTATATACAAATTCGTCTTCTCACAGTATACCATAAAATTTGGTACAAAAGGTAATAAAGGGACTACCAAATTATTCCTCTCCTATCCGAAATGGGAAAGAAAAGAGTAGAATAAAAAATATAAAGGAAATATTGTACAATAACATAGAAGAGAGCAAGGAGAAAAATGAATTCCAGGAAAAATATATCATCAATTATCCAAGATGAGAAGATCAGCTCAAAGTACATGATAAAAAATCACTCAAAAGGAAAAGGAATTCAAAATTCAAAATTCACGAAAGCGAGGAAAATGTTATGGTTCTCGAAGATAGTAATTCCAGACTCTCCGTGTAGCTATAGAGATATTCTTTCGGTATCCATATAAATTTTATTTCTTTTATAATGTCAATTATTGCATGGAATGTTAGGGGACTAAACTTCCTAGAAAGAAAGTTAGATGTAGCTAACTTAATTTCTCCTAACAGGCCAAATATTATAGGCATTCTTGAACTAATCTCGATAATGAAAAAATAAAGGCATATTAGGTCATGTATATAAGAGCCTGGGGTATTGGTATATTGACCTGATTGAATAAGTTAGATTCGACTGTCATCAAGGCGGGTAAATCCAGAGTGATGATTGGGGGTCCAGAAGTTAAGCATAGATGATAATATAAAGCCATGATCAAATGAAATTGAAAGCTATGCAATGAAGATTTTTCAAAGCATGGAATATAGTTCAATACACGGAAGGGATCAACTATAATCAACCTCGAACATTGGGATCGACACATTTCAAGAAGCAAGTGCACTACAATATAAAACAATCAATATCTCAAGATCCGTGAGTTCAATGCACATGAAAATTTTGTGAGCAAGATGTATGGACCCTAGGGAGCCTACCCTGGGGATCGCACCTCGAAAAGATGAAATAAGAGGGATCGGCCCTCTTCCCTCTGTAGGGATCGGCTGAAACCAAGAGGCAACTCACGCGGATGCAAAGATTGAACAATAACTCAAGTTTTACTAATCCTGTTGGCATGAAACATGGAGGCTGAGCATATTTCAACATGGGGAAGCTACCAAAGCGATCACACCCATAAATTCCTCCAAAAGAGGGATCGGTACCAATCCTTACCCTTTGGCATTTGGGCCATGCGATCCCCCTTACCAGTCTAATGGTCTTGGAGGTGCTTCTGCCAAATTTTCAGGAAGATATTTAATCATCTTCATCTATAAATACAGGTTTGGGTGTTCATTTGGGGATTGGACACCGCTTGTTACTTTGTACTATATCGTAATTAAGGATTTTTATCCGATCCATATTATAATCAGTCTACAAAGTGATTAATAAAGCAATTTATTCAAAGTAGACATAAGCAAATAATGCCGAACCACTATAAATCGCTAATCTAGTGTTATTGCTTTGATCTACTGCTATTTCATTACTGTTTTCCTTTACTTCATTTTAGATTCATTATTTATTTCTCTTCAAAACTTCTATGGGGCATTTGTGCCAAATTTTTGTGTCAACATTTTGGTTTTTTCACTAAGAACGCTTGATTCTTAGCTTATTCGGATATCTTTGTTACTACTGGATTGCATAAATCCCTTAAAGAGATTTGGGATTATCTTCAAGAAGCTTGTTTGTTCTATCGGATTTGCAAAAGTCTAAGAAAAATTGTCAAAAATGGTTAGGAACACCAGATCTACTTCTCAGAATGCATAAGAAAATGAGAATGCTAGCATTAGTAAAGAAGGCCGAGCAATTAACCAGTGGATGTGATTGCTACCAATCCCGTTGATGTCCAGAACTTATCTGATTCCATTACAAGAGCTGAATTCTAGAACTTATGAGAGAGTTTATAGATAGCCAACGGTATTTGGATCAGTAGATTCAAGCCAATATCTATCTAATTAACCAACCCCATCGACAACAATATGGGAAAGCTAGGAAGGATCCTATCCCTTATTCCGTCTAGGAGATTTCTAGTTCATCAGATGATTATTAGAGACGCAGACACCGCAGAACTGATGGATATCACATAGAAGCATCAGGACATCAACAAGCAAACCAACGTAGTCTGCCGAGACCGATCGATGTTGAACCCTCCATAGGGATTGGTATTAATCCTTCCTCTACAGGAGGGAGCCTATCTTTCTATGTTGGACCCTAGGCTAGAACTGTTGCGATTGATTTGGATGCTTGAGTTCAAGTGGATGCAGACAAGTTACTTCCCTGGAATGAGGAGGAAGTTCATGTACGTGATATACATTAAGAGGATGTTAAGATAAGAAGGAATGGAATGGCCCGGACCATTCATGTGATATGGAGCATGACCATCGCTTGACCACAATTATCCAAATGCCAAACTTATTAGTTATGGTTAGATAGCAAGTGAGAGAGAGTCAAGGTTTGACCAATGATGATTGTGGGATCTTGAAAAGCCATACCCCGATCACTGATAATATCTTACATGCCAAGTATTCAAGGAGGTTCAATCTACCATCGATGCCTGCCTACGAGGGAAAAATCAACTCCATGCAGCACCTTATGAGATATGAATGGCTGATGGATTATGCATGAGCTGATGATGCAACCAAGTGTAAACATTTTCCAATCACTCTCTCCGAAATGGCAACGATGTGGTTTACGAGATTACCTCCTTGGTCAATCTCTAGATTTGATGATTTAGCAACAAAGTTTATGGAGTAGTTTCGTATACACGCAACTCGCCCGAAAGATGTAATGTCCCTAAACAGCATGATCCTGGTTCTGGGAGAATCGTTGAAAGATTATTTGGAGAGATTCCATACAATTGTCATGGAAGTTAGTAATCCAAATGATCATTCAATATTGATGGCGGTAACAAAAGGGATTTCCCCAGATTCTGATTTCGGTGATTGGTTAGGTGGAAAACCACCTGTAATGTTGGAGCATTTCTATGCAAAAGCAGCTCAGTATTTGAGGAAAGAGGAAGCCAGATGCTCTAGGAAGAAAAATATTGTGTGACCAAGTGGAGAAGGAGTATAAAGTAATATTGCAGTGAAGCAATCTGATGATAGTACAGGAAAAGTTCAAGTGAATGTCCAAAATAAACCAAATCAATAAAAGAAAGGCGTAGAAAAGAACCATGAACAAAAAAGGGATTCTAAAAGAGAAAAGCCTAGGAATCCAATGTACGATACCTACACACCACTGAATACATCTCTAGTGAACGTCTATTTGTCTACCAGCAATACCATGTAGTACAGGAAGCTACCTCCGAAAGAATCAACAGAAAAGCAGAAAATATTGTCAGTTCCATGAATATTATGGTCATAGCATGAATGGGTGTAGGCATCTCCAAGAGTTATCGAGAAATTGATTCAGGAAAAGATACAGCAGTTTGTCAAAGCCCCATAGATGGCGGGCATGGGATATCCGGTCCCAACTAAGGATAAGTTCCATACAGGACCAAGGAGCCTACGTAAACTAGTAGAAGATTAGTAATCAATACAATAGTTGGAGGATCACATCCAGCTAATAAGATTTGGCATGAAATGGAGCACAATGCTAGCGCGATCAAGCGTGTGAATTTTGAATGTTGTTCGAGTACAAAAGATGGATCTCAGGCAAAAAATAGCGTATAATGTACGATGACATTTTATTCAAAAACAGAGATGCGGATAAGGTGGAGGCACCGATGATCGACCTAATGGTCATTTCAGCCATGATTGCCCCGCCTTAGTAAGAAGGATTTTGGTTGACTATGGAAGTTCAGTAAATATAACTTTTAAAAAGGCTTATGATATGATGAGGATAGAAGCCAATGATTTAAAACCTTTAAAGCTCGCATTCATGGCTTTAACGGTGTTGCTACCGAAGCTATCAAATATGCCGAATTGTCCATGGAGTTAGTAGAATGCGAATTTTACCATATGTTGCCTTGGATATTGACTCACCATATAAGGCTTTTCTGGGCTGACTAGCCCTAATTGAATTCCGAGCAGCTCTTTTCCTATGGTGTTTGACTTTGAAGTTCCGAACTAAATAGTATTGGAGTTGTGCATGATGTTCAGGCGACCGGACGTGCCTGTTATGTAGCTGAATTGAGAGATGCTCAATGGAAGGAGAAAGGTAAGGGCGTGGACAAATCTCTTCGCATCCAAACCGCTGAAATTTACAACTAGCGCCTAAGCCTTGGCTTGGGTGCCATAATCGATTCTATAAAGACATAGATCCAAAGGATGATGAGGAGGAGCCCAAAGAGACCAAAGTTGCACCGGTTGAGCTGACATTTGACATCACGTTTAGTCACAACGACCCATCACGGGTTATAAAGATTTGATCACAGCTCAGCCCTCGGTGATGAAATAACTTAGTGGTTTTCTCCAAGCGAATCTTAATGTGTTTGCTTGGACTCACTCTGACGTGTGTGGGATCTTGCTTGCCATTGAGAGCCACACAATAAATATCAACCTGGGACATGTCCCGGTGAAATTGAAAAGGACTGGCATGGATCCAGAGGTATCTGATACTCTTAACGAGGAGGTGGATAGACTCAAAGGCAATGGGTTTATTCACAATGTCCTCTAACTTAAATGGGTATCTAATCCTGTACTTGTGAAAAAGGCGAATGGAAAGTGGTGGACATGCGTTGATTATTCGAATTTGAAAAAGCCATGCCCGAAGGAAAGTTTTCCCCTTCCAAGGATCAACAAGTTGGTAGACTCAGCCGTAGGACATGAATTACTATCTTTTATGGATGCTTACTCTGGATATTACTAAATTCCAGTGCGTATTCCCGATCAGGAGCATACCATCTTTGTTACCGATGTTGGGCTGTATCGTTACGTGGTAATGCCAATTGGATTGAAGAATTCTAGGTTGACCTATCGGCGCCTAGTCAACATAATGTTTAAAGATCAAACT
Source organism: Allium cepa (assembly GCA_030765085.1). Classification (NCBI taxonomy): domain Eukaryota; kingdom Viridiplantae; phylum Streptophyta; class Magnoliopsida; order Asparagales; family Amaryllidaceae; genus Allium; species Allium cepa. The sequence continues at coordinate 952,833,088 of CM060945.1, read as the reverse complement.
GGAAAGATGATGGAGGTATATATGGACGATATTCTCATGAAGTCACGACGATCAAGTGACCATATTAAAGACTCGGCAGAGATGTTCAATATCCTTTGATATTAGAAAATAAAGATCAATTCTCTTAAGTATTCTTTTTGGCATTGCATCGGGAAAGTTCTTGGGTTTCATCATCAATGCCTGTGGAATCGAAGCTAATCCCGAAATGATTCAAGAAATTCACAACATCCAATTGCCAAAGACTATCAAACAAGTACATAGCCTAAATGGAAAGGTTACTGCTTAAGTTGATTTATTTCCAAAGCCACCGATAAATGCATTCCTTTCTTCGATTTGATTAGAAGAGGGAAAATGAACATTAATGGATGCAGAATTGTGAATATGAATTTTGAACTTTGGTAAATCACCTAAAGAGGCCTCCCATCTTGTCAAAACCAGTGGAACGTGAAGACTTGTATATCCACTTGATCGTATCGGTGCATATCATAAGTGCTGCTTCGCGAACAGAATCAGATCCAGAGACCGGTCTATTATGTTAGCAGACGATTAATAGGAGCTGAAAGGAACTATATGAAGATAGAGAAATTGGCATACTACTTGTTGATTGCTTCACGAATGCTCCGCCCCTATTTTTAGGCTCATCCTATCAACCTTTAAACTGACCAGCCGTTATGATAGGTCCTACAGTGACCTAAGACATCAGCGAGGTTACTCAAGTGGAACATCAAACTGAGTCAATTTGACATTACTTTTCTCCCTCGAAGAGCTTCTAGGGATATGCACTGGTAGACTTTATAGGAAAATTCACTGTACGGGATGATATATTGAAGAGCAAAGGAACCCTTACCATATGGTGGAAAATGTATGCATATGGGTCATGTAATGTTTGTTGTTCTGGAGTCAAAATCGTGTAAGTAATTCTAGATTATCGGTTAATTTTCTATGCTTTGAAGCTTGACTTTCCTACAATGAACAACAAAGCTGAATATGAAGCCTTAATCGCTGGACTCAAACTTGCTAGCGAACTAGAGATAAAATCTCTTGAAATATTTTATGACTCATAGTTGGAAGTATACCCGTCAGGGGAGATTACCAAGCTAAAGGACAATGTGTCTCTCCATACCTTACCTAAGTCCAAGAGCTATTGGCTGACTTCAAGTATTACGACATCACGCACATTCCCCGAGACCATAATAAAGAGGCCAACTCATTGGCAAAGCTTGTTAGCATTGGGGAGGCATAACAGATGAGCTTGATTCTAATCAAAGTACTAGAAGCTCCAAGAACAAACCTGATGGAAGTCGATCGGGTACTAGAGACGGAGCCTGACAAGGAGTCGTGGATGACTCCAATTAAAAACTACTTGCTACATGGAGTTCTCCATGATATATCATTCAAAAAGGAGTCATGTATAAAAAGAGTTTTTCCGTTCCCTTACTTCGGTGTATCACTGATGATGAAATAAAATGAGTCATAAAGAAGGTCCATGAAAGGGAATGTGGCGATCACACCAAGGGCAAACCCTTGCAAAGAAAATACTCCATTATGGGTATTGTTGGCCGACAGTCAATAAAGATGCTGCTACTTACGGTAGGCAATGTGAAGTGCCAGATATACGCAAAAGTTCCAAGAGCTCCGCTGAAGGAAGTCACACAAATGGTCAGTCCACGGTCGTTTGCCACATGAGGCATATATATTATCGATTTCTTACCATCTCTTAAGGTAGTGCGAAGTACACCTTCGTTGCAGTTAATTACTTCACCAAATAGGTTGAAGCAGAACCTTTAGCCATGATCACAACAAAGAAAGTAATCAAATTCATTGTCCAAACATCATTTTTCATTTTGACCTTCCACAAACCATTATGACTGGCAATGGAGCCTAATTTGACAGCACTGAATTCAAAAACTTCTACCATGGGCATTGTATTGAGAAGAGATTTGCGATAGTTGCTCACCCTCAAGCAAATAGAAAAGTTTAAGCTGTGAATAAAACCATAAAGTCCATTCTGAAGAAACATTTGGAAAATCTAGAGGTAAGCGGGTGGATGAACTTTCAATGGCTATGGGCTTATAGAACCACTTACAAGTCTACAATTAGCCACTGTTCGCCCTTACTTAAGGCTCTCAAGCCATCATTCCTGTTGAACTTGAAGTTCCTTCTCATCGAGTGACCTATTACGATCCCAGAATGAATAGAGATCTCCTCTTTAAATCTCTACATTTTATAGATGAGAAGAAAAAAGAAGCTGATTTGAGGGCAGCCACACATCGACACCGAGTTTCCCGGTACTGCAACACCAAAGTCCACCTTAAACCCTTGAAATCACCGATCTTGTCATGAAATAGATTTTTCTTGTCCTTTCGCACATGAATCCTACTTGGGAAGGAAAATATGTCATTGAACAGAGGCTTGAAGAAGGAATTTTCAAGCCAGCGAATGTTGATGGCATCACATTCGCAAGGACGTGGAATAGTGAGCATTTACGACAATATTTCACTTTGTTTATTTCTTTTTCATTTAGTTGTATTCAATTTCCAAATTCGCTGTAGCATTTGATTTTTCCAATATGTAATAAGATAGATTATGTCATTTCTTTTCATTTGGGAAATATGTTTTGAAATTTTCTTCATATCTATGATTGCCGTAACATTACATATTAGTATCGATACTCGACTAACTAAGATTGATATGCCTGAGCAGGTTCTCAGAGTTTTGGAGCTAGCCAATTACATAAGTTAATGATTGAACTAAACAAAATAAACGTGATTTGACTTTTCATCTGATGGTTCTCGCTCACAACCCGATGGACGGAGCACATAACTAGAAGAGGATGTGACTTGATCATCCGATAATCAAATTAATCTATGGGACAAACATGAACCAAAAGTGATTGAGACACGACCGATCACTCACTAAGTTAAATCCTGGACTTGAGGGTAAAATAATCAATCAAGGACAGCACGGTCTGACTATTTTCCAAGATAACTCTAATCAACAAGGTGTGGAATTGAGTATAAACGCAAGACGGGTATGATTCAACCACCCGTCAACTAACTCTTATCTCCAAAGTGCAGATATGAGTGTAAACAAATAGATAAGTGCGGTTCAAACACTCAGTGTTCCATAAACTTTGTTTGAAATTGATTGGAGGAGTATAAACTTGCTCGCTAAGGGTGGAGTTCAACCGACTATTATCTAACTCCGCTAACTCGAGACCGAGGATAGAAGTATAATCACTCAGACCACTAAATTCAAAACGTGGCACTAGGGCTCGAGCGTAGTGTCTGATACAACTTGAGGTCACGACCACATGAAGGCCTTGAGTGAAAATTAACAGACGATTGTTTGAATTGACAAGCAACAAGTTACAGTACATTGAATGGAAATGTAACAGCTCGATAACATAGACAAACTTCACATAAGAGTTTGATAAAAAACTAAGAACTTTTATTTGCATGCTCAACATCAAAATTGTGATATAAATTTATTCAAAAATTGGGGCCATCCCCACATAATCACGACCAACAAAAAAGACGGCAATAGAAGCTATATACAAACTAAACTAAGGCAACAACTATTTTTTTATTCTACCCTTACTCTCTTCTAGACTACTTAGAGGTGCCATCGCTTGAACTTCCACCTGTCCTTTTCCTTGATCCTTTGCCGCTTTTGGCAAGAGCTTAGAGGTTGGAGGGAGTTCTTCGAGAACTGACCCACCGGGTGGAATGACTTGAAGTGGGACGGGATTTGGATCATCGACGTCTACATTAGCGGATTCAGCCTTAGCTTTTTCTTCACCAACCCTCTCTCGGTGTGCTCCTTTAAGCCAAGCTCGTTGGTATGTTCGGTGGCACCAGTAATCATAATGTCATTAGATTCATCTGGTAATGGCTGGTCTTTAGCTTTATCATCATCAAGTGCTCTGATAACTTAAGCATTGGTCCCTAGAATGTCGGTGGCCATTTGAATTTAAGTAGATGTCGATCGTTGTTCTTCGACGACACTACTTTTTGGAGCCTGGCTGGGACTTGGAAGATCTACGGATTCGTAAAAACAAATGGAAAAGCTCATGACAATTGGGCAAAAGGAACAAAATATCTTAAATTATGAGAACAAAGTGGGATACCTATGTCAGGTCGACTTTCAATTGTCACTGGAGTGCTCCCCTCTAAAATAGGAGTTGGCACCTTTGATTGATAGTCGGGTCTATCCGAATCGTAGCTTGGATCCTATCCTAGGCCAAGAGAAACTAACTCTCCTGCCGTTTGTATGCAGGGGGACCTTTTGGATCAGTCTCAGAAGACTCGTCAATGTTTTCCCTCTACCGAAAGGTGGTAAAATGTCAAAGTATCGAAGTCTCACAGCAGCAAGGTCTAAAGGTCCATCTCCGCTAATAATCTTTCACACCACCTTCTCTTCATCTAAATCAATGTCACCGAAGCTTTCTTCTTTGTTTTAACAATGTATTCCCAGGCCTTGGCGAGCGATTCAAGATAGCCCTCTCTAAGGGAACTCAGATCATGGTGAATTGAGACTTAGCATTATATTCCATGATCATAGAATCGAACAGGTCCTTAATTTCATTTCGATCGGCTTCTTAGGCATCTTCTAACCATGCCTCGATCTACACTCTAATCTCACTGTGGCCCGCTTCTCTCATCTCTTCTTTGAGGACTTCAATTTGAGCGAGTTTCTCTCCAAGCTTAATTTTAAATACCCAGGCTTAGACGACCTCTTAGAAATCTACGACTTCTCCTGAGCTTCAAGCTTCTCTTTATTTTCTTTTATAAGGAGTTCTTCGAGCTCCTCAATGCGGCGGACTAGAACATTTTTCTTCTTTTGCATATATCTTTTTCTAAAGCTAGTATACCGCTATGGTTGTGGGAAGCATCCATTTCTTTTTTATGAGCTGCTTCCATACGACTAATCGCCTCAGATATTTCTTTAGCACTCTTTTCTGCCTCGATCAGCTTTGCTGTTAACTCCGAGATCTCATTGTCTTATTGTTTAATTATATCTTTGTCATGGATCACTTCTAGCTTGAGGCAATCGATTTCATGTTGCCTCTTAAAAGACACCTTGGAGATTTCTTACATTAAGGGTTGAAATGCTTCGTGCGGTACAAAAACATCAATGATGAAGGCGAGGGAACTTGCTTTCGCACTCCTTAGGGTTGTATAAATGGAAGGAAGGAACTTGAGCCCATCGAAATATTTTTTTGGAAAATTGATCTTAAGTTCAACCAATTTCTCTCCTATGGAAGCCTAAGGAGCTATAGTATGCAAATCATAATCAGAGGTAACAAATGGGTATTTTCTTGACCTACAATCGTGGGACTACTTGGAACCAAATAAACCAGAGTACTGCTCAGGTCGCATAGCAACTTGAGGAGCATAGAAAGAAGTCTGATCGTCGCTATGTATAGGAAGATCGAGATGAACTTTCTAATGAGACGATTAAGAGGGGGACTTATGTTTGGAAGATGAAGACTCCCTTGAACGATGACTCCTTTTCTGGCCGTCATCTCTCTCTCTCTCTATGCCTACTCGATTTTGAACCACCAACGGATCCATACCGAGTTAAAGAGCCTCTCAAGCGATCGAAGGCACATGACTGAGACATAACACCTATAAACTAAACAAGAATTTTTAAGTGACCATCAAACAAAAGATAGACGAAAAGCGTGCGGTGAAGTGCGCGTGATTAGGAGTGTCCTAGTGTTTCCCCAATGATACAGTTGCTGCAACCTTGCTTATAGGTGTTCTCTCCCATTTCCTAATGGGAGGACGCCACTACTGGTGGCAGAATTAAGCCACCCAATGCTGATGTTAGGGAAGTCATAAGTCATGATATCATTAGGGATTGGGACATACGAGAACCCTTCCATCAAACTTTCTAGGTAGTGGGAAGAAGATTCTTCATCAACCGAGATTATGACGAACTCTAGCTCTTTGGTGGGTTTTCTCCTATAGAGTTTATATATGAGCTTATTTCTTCTCCCTGTTGACATGTGAGATTAATCGCCTTATGATGGTTCAACCATAGGCTCTTTGCTCGGACCTACATCAGTATCGCCAGGCATGTTAGTTTTGACACCTCTAATTTCGCCCTTTTCGACGTTATCCTAAGCCTCCTCGACTAGAGGCATGGTAGGGCTATTAGCATTGCCTTCTTGTTCTGCTACATTTCTTGGTGGTGCAGCGCTTCCTGAAAGCCGGTTGTTGCGGCCTTCTTCTAACAACCCCAAGAGGAGTAACCATTCATCGGTTATAAGGAATCTAATGTCCCTGTCTTCAACAAGGATGGTACGAATTGCAGAAACCGCCCTTGAGAAACTATCGCACTCTGGACGTGGGTGAAAACCTACAGATTTTCAAGGTATTAATTGGTTTAGGATACAACTTAGGATAAAGAATTCGAGAATAAAGTCAAAGCAACACTTACGTCCTTCCAACCACAGCCTCATAAAGCCAGGCGAACATTGGACATAGAACCATTCATGTTTAATGCGGCTGAGTTTGTTCAAAGTGCCATTTAAAACTTGATTGTCATGAGTAGGCTTGAGGAAAGTGTAGGAAGGCTCCCTGTCCGCCATTTGAAATTGTAAATAAACCCGATGTCCTCGGGAGATGGTAGAGGGAAAAGAACATCCATAAATGGTAAGAAATTCCATGAAGGAAGGCATAGCTATACGGGTGTAGTTGACGGGAGCTATTCCAAGGTAATTTAGCATCTCTCGGATAAAAGAATTGAAGGGAAGCACACATCCGACCCAGCATATGAATTTATTGCACACTATATACCCCTATGAGGGAAAATGGGCCCTATTGTTCACCAAAGGGATCAGAAAATCTCCAAATGGAATCCACGTTTAAGGCAAAACCTACGAAGAGCGGCCTCACTAATTCTAGAGGCTTGGAAATTTGTCGGGTTATCTAAAAATATAGCACTTTACACAGCATCAGGGCATGACTTATATCTTCTAGGAGGACGGGAACATCAAAGAAAAGGTCGTAATGGGCCAAAAACCTCCATTTTATCAAATTGATGATCAAGGGAGAGTCTAACAGAAAAGGTTGCAGAACTTGACTCGGCTTTGGGATTGTTGTGATGTAAAGATTGTCCGAAAGACATTATAGCCAAACGCTCTAAACGTCTGAAGCCCATATCAATAAACTCAAAGGATAATTGGGATTACAAATTTTACCTATCCTCCTGTGCTAAGTGTAAGCTATTATGGTGCAGTGTTGTGTAGTGCATAGATAAACAATTCAAAATTAAAAGCAAAAGTAAATGAAAAAATTGAAATTCTGACCAGAGTGACCATCATCGCTGACTGTCTCAATTGGCCTATAGATTGACCGGTTATGTAAGATTTGGGATTGACCATCTGCCTGTCAAAATATAAAGCCCATTATTAGAGTCTATATGTTAAAATTTAGTTCATGTCCTAAGTCTCAGGAGTTTGGTCATTCAAATTTGAGTTCAATATTGGATATGAAAATCCTGTTGTTCATTCTCGCCATATATTCATGTTCATGGAGATGGGATTGGTTCTAATTTTTCAAACAAGTGAATATGGATTATTTTTCAAGTTTAATTCGAAAATTATAATCAATCAAGTACAAATAGCTTATTCCTAACCCTTATAACAACCGAGACCTATTAAAGGCTATAGCCGATCCTTATTCCAAATCAAAACTACCGATCCGTCCATCCGCAACACACCACTACAAATCCTACTACTTGGCCGCATTCAAAACTCTCCAACATTCCAACCGATCCCTCCTATACTTAACGAAACAACCGATCCCAACACTATGTAATAGCTACATCAGTCCCTCCATCATCAAGCAACAACATCACCGAATCCCTCTACTTCAATGTTTTTGTACTTCCGTCAAGCATTCACTCCGATACATTCCCTTCACTAATGCACTACCGATCCCTCCACTCCTTCATCCTTCACTCTTTTCTTCCTCCTTCATTACTATTTTGCTGAACTCTACATCATCATCCATCTTGTTTCTTACTTAACCCATAAATTAACGTAATCGAACTCAATATCTCATCGTGAATAAAAGGTTAGAGACAAGAAAACCTACCGAAGTATGTAAAGATCGAGTTGATCAACAGAAAATGCTCAATTCTGATTTGAGTTAGGGACGGAACAGTGGTCTAGAGCAAGATAGAAATGGAAAATCTAAGGAAAAAAGTTATATATGACTTAAGAGGGGGGATCATATTTTCAAGATTGAGGGGGAGTGGGGGGGGGAGGTTTGGAATCAAACTTGAAGGGAATAAAGGAAGTCGAAGGAATGAACTAAAGTCAGAAGAAGAAGGGAAATGTTAGTTTATATAGGGGAGATATGGTTAGGCCTATCTTGGAATTAAGAGAAAGGAATAGGGATCGGCAAGAAGATCCCTACATATAAAAAGAAGAGAAAGTATCGGCCATGAGCCTATGTGCGTGCAAACATGGACATGAAGATTCTATAAAGTATATATATAAAAAATGCGATGGAATTATGTATAATCCAGCAAAATTGGCAACGAACCCATCAGCGTACAAACGCGTCCGGAAGCCAACAGCAAGAACGTGTATGATGCATGTGTATAATTTAAAAGTTCAATTTTTGAAATCGATAGAAATTGAATCCAAACCCGAAGCTTTCAAGATCGAAACTAGATCAAATAGCCAAAGTTTACTAGTCCCATAGAATCAGACATGGATGGCAACTGATGGTATATAATCTTGAATTTACATTATTGGAAACCGACCAAACGTCATGATGATCAATGAGAGATACAACACTTTAGGAAAATAATTCAACAGAAGGATAGTGACGATCCAAAAAACTAGATGGATTTCTTTCCAACGACCTAAACCTGCTTCGATTCAAAGTGTGCCATGTTCAACACAAGATGTACTTTGAGGGGCAAGTGTTATCTGACATTTTGTCCCAGCTATATTGACATGATTGCAAAAGTTAGATTCGACTGTCATTAAGGCCTATAAGTCTAGAGCGATGATTTAAGCACATATGATAATATTAAGCCGTAATCGAAGGAAATTGAAAGGTATGCAATGTAGAATGTTCAAAGCATGGAATATGTTCAACAAACGAGAGGGATCGACAATAATCAACCTCCAATATAGGGGTCGGCATGTTTCAGGAGGCAAGTGCACTACAATAGAAAATAATAAATATCTCAAGATCTGTGTGTCCAATGCATATGAAATTTTGTGAGAAAGATGTGGGGACCCCTAATGAGCCTACCCTAGGGATCACACCTCAAGAAGATGAATAAGAGGGATCGATCCTTGTAACACCCCTAATTTTATTAACATTATTCAGAAGATTTAATTAGAATAAATTAAATAGAATAATGTAGATAAGGATATTGAGATTGATTAAAGAATTAAGTGGCCATGCTTATCTAACCAAATGAACTTATAAATGATTGAGATAGTACACATAAGGGCATCAGGGTAAATAACCGCCCATATTTTCCACCCTTATACTATCTCTCTTAGTCATATACGTTTATTTTATCAAAAAAAAATTATAGCTACAAGGAAGAAAGGTTAGCCATTAGGAAGAAAGAAGAGAAGAGAAAATCAACTTAAAACTTAGGATTCAAGCTAGAAGAAATCAGTCTCAAACAAACTTCAATTTCCTTTTCTAATCTAAGATGAATAATAATTTCTACATCTATATTTTAGTATTATCATCATACGGCTTTAGATTTTTAGTGTAAATCTATTTTTATGATATATTGAAGGTTGATATGCTTGAATTATGATTTATATGGATTAAACAAGGTTGTTAAAATGGAGATATACACGGTTTTGGGGTAAAATCGAGAAGAAACGATTTTAAAATGGCATAGGAAAATTATATTTTGTAGAGAACATGATTTTGGAGATGGATTTCAACTTCCGTAATTTTTTGAATTAATGTAGATTTTATATTAATTTTCTAGTGAAGAAAATGATTTATTGGGTTATCAATTATTTATGACTAAAATAATTATTATTGGGATTGAAATTTTTATATGTTGAAATACATATTAAAATAGATTTTTTGGAATTTTCACAAATTTTTCCTAAGTTATTTGATGAATATATAAAATTATTTAAAGTATGCGGGTTCAATGTTTTATATATTTAATTAAGGAGAAGGGACATTTTATAAAATAATATTATTATTGAATTCTGAAATTAGTGGCAGCATTTTTATAAAATGTATTTGTTAACCAATGGGAATTTGACAAACAAAGGAAGGTTAGTTGTAAAGTTATCTATTTTATGTTAAAACAAGAAAGTCATGCTTTTAGCATGTTGAACCATTTAAGGCATCGAACCTTCCAACCCAGACCTTCCGACAAAGTCGAGAGGTTATAGCTTTCGACAGGGTCAAAGTTCAATGCACATGGTACCAAGTTACTTGGTACGTAATGAATTTAGCAAGGTCGAAGGGTACTTGGTCGAAAGGTTGGTTGCCAAAGAGGTTGGGTGTGTTTGTTTTGTAAACCAAAAGCATCCACCTGCTTGCTTTCAAAAAAAGGAGCTTTCAACTTGGTTCCTTTCGACCAGATCAATTATTCAAAATAAAGATTTTAAACCTTTCGACACAGTCGAAAGGTTACCACCACTTTATCATTATTTTGTTTTGAACCTTCCGACACAAGCGAAAGGTTATTGCTGCTATTTCCAACCTTTCCAAATTGTTGCTTTCGACAAAGTCAAAAGGTTCACTTGTTTTAAAACCAGCCACTTTTCCAATGCTTTCGAAAGGTATCAAAGATTTCAACTTAGATGATTTACCCTTGTTTTTCTTAATTGAAGTATAAGCCAAAGCTTTTGAAGGAGTTGTTTTAAAGGCAGCGGCCTAATGTTTTAAATGATATGTTTTAAAGTTTTCGAAGTAGAGCTTTCGAAAAAGTCGAAAGGTTGGTTCCAATGAAGTCAAAGGTTTTCAAAGAAGGATGTCCACATATTTTAAATTGAACCCAGTGAGTTTTTGAAAGGTTTATTTTCTAATTCTTTCAAAAGGTTTGAGTTTTAATGGTTTCGAAAGGTTTTCCAATGCTTTCGAAAGGTTTGAGTTTTTATGGTTTTGAAAGGTTTGCCAATGCTTTCAAAAGGATTGAGTTTTAATGGTTTCGAAATGTTTTATAATGCTTTTGAAAGTTTTGAGTTTTAATGGTTTCAAAAGGTTTTCTAGTGCTTTCGAAAGGTTCAAGTTTTAATGGTTTCGAAAGGCTTTAAGAATCACACTCTAAATTTTTAAGGAAAACCACGGCTTATATAAGAGTGATTTGTAATGACTTTAAGTATGTGATTTTAAAGGAGTAATGCTTTGATAAAAATATAAGTTAAAGGTATTAACTATGTTTTATGAAATGTATTTCGAGGACTTTATATCCGTAGGAGTGGTATTGTTAAATTGTTGTTTCGCTTCTTCAAAGATGAATATATTCACATGATAACCCATAGCTGTATTTTGGGAAAAAAGGGTAAGAGAACCATCTAGGTTAACTCAATTGTGAATATAAATTACCTAAACTCCTTAATGAGTAGAATTGCATCCAAGAAGTCAGGATGACTAAAAATATAGGATGCCTAAACTTTATAGTTATTAGTGTAAACTAAAAGGAACATCGTTAACCCATGAAAACTATAATAAAGTAGTTGTTGGTGGAAAACAAAAGGTTCATAGTAAACCCATGAAAACTATGTATTATGGACAATTGGCAGGGGCTAATTGATTTGCAGTAAACCCATGAGAACTATATTCGGATTAAGAATTGACATTAGTCAACAGGTTCCTAGTAAATCCATGAAAACTTGGATAAGAAAGTGGCTAATGGAAGTATCTGGTTGTTCCCTATTCAACCCATAAAAACTAGGATGTGAAGTGAGTTACTAGATAAATCCATAGGTTCCAAGTTATCCACAAAAACTAGGATAAGGTGATACTTAGTGAAAACTAATAGGTTCAGGGGAACCCATGAATTAATTAAGTTAACTAGCACGAGCCTATAGGTTCTTAGTGATCCCATGAAAACTATGGATAGAACAGGGTGTCATATTAAACGAGGGTTGGGAAATCCTAATTTTTTTCAAATATGCATATCATCGTAATATTTTGAAAATGTATGTTTTAACCATTATGATGCAGGAGCAAAATATAGGGTTTTAAAAAGGTTTTAGGATACTAGTGAGGGGAAAACCTGTTCCGCTAAGTGGCGTGGTCTAACTAGATGTCTAAAAAGGATTGAGATGTTAGATTATTCTTCATACCAGGCGTTATGTCTGACTCAAAGTTTTTATTTTTCCATTAAACTCTCAGGTATTTAATTGATTTTGAGTAGTTTGAGGTTTAAGGTTTATAGGTTTTCTTCTTAGATGAATAAAGATTCCAATGGCATCCAAATGGTAGATAGTTATTAGAGCTTTTCTTTTCCGCTATGTGATTTGTTGTAAAGGTAGATTTATTAGCCTTATTGTATATTTTCATCTACCAAGGGGTATCTTCATATGTCGCTCTTGGCGTATTTGTAATAATTACATTTTGCTGAATGCAGTTAACATTTTGGGGTTATGTAATGAACATCGAAGGTTTTGAGTGAAATCTGGAAATATGTTTTTGAATTGTTAAAAATTTTCAAATTTCTATGATCTTTATATCAATGTATCCAGCACCGCCGTATTTGCTCGCCAAGGATTAATAATTATGGATGACTACAGCAGCCGTAGCCGTTAGTTTTGGGCCTCAAAGTAGCGGGATGTTACAAGTTGGTATCATAGCATAGGTTTATGAAAATTTAAAAGAAAAGTTAAATCTAAAAGCTTTTTGATACATAATCCAATGAATTTAAAAATAAGATCAAGGTTTGGGTTAATGCTATAGTAACGTACTTGTATTTGATATATAAATATATATCTAACTACGTATTCCCCCATCTCTTAGACCGTTCTTTTGCATCTTACCAAGGCTCGTATGCAGATATACGAGAAAGAGGTTATGGAGGTAGGAAACGGAAGTGGAAATCTAGGTGGAGGAAGCAACACAACCAGCAGAAATGCTCGACCTAATACCCGATGGAAATAAGGTCGACATGCTAATGCTAACTATAATGCTGAAGCCAATGTAGGTGCTAGAAATCCGCCAGTGGATCCAGGGATGGTGTTTTAGCTATTGGCTATTCTTTTGCAAGCAGGAGTTGCTGGTAATGTTGGAGGAGCTAATCCAGTAGTTACATCGTATATAACTGTGCTAAGCTAAGCTGGGACTACATCAGTCTTGGTGGAAAGCCGTTTGTTGGAATAGAAGATGCAGCTGAAGTTGAGAACTGGCTGTTGAATTGTGAAAGGATCTTTACTTATTTAAGCTTGGATGATAGAGAGAAGAGAAGGCTAGCCTCTAGACGTTGCAAGAGTTAGTGCTTCATTGGTGGAATAGTGTGACAGCTAGAGTTCCAAAAGAAGAGCTTACATGGGCTGATTTCAGAAGAAGGTATGCTTTTGATTCAGAATATACCAGTTAGGGTACTTTTCGATAGGGTGCATCACATTCATTTATATCTCAGTATTTGGTTGATAGGTTATGTATAGAACCCACATACCTTTTTACTTCCTTAAGGGTTTTGAATCCAATAAGAGGATATGCAACTCTTGGGATGAGATGTGACCAGCTAGAACATGATTTGTTAAATCATAAGTTTGCATGTAACTTGTATGTTTATGATTTCATAAATTTTGGGATCATTTTGGGTATGGATTGGTTGGGTAAGTATGTGGCTGGGATATTTTTCCAGGATTAGGAAATACCATTGAGGCACTCAGATATTCATAACCGAATCATCTTCTCAGTGAAGAATTCCAGTAAGAGTGTTTGTGATTTGTTAAGTGCCAGGGAGGTTGGAAATATGCTTAATCAGGTTCTTATAGCAAGAGAATTTGTAGATGTATTTGAGCCGGTCATTGGATTACCTCCGAAATGATCTGTTGAGTTTCGGATAGACCTTATATCAGGAGCTGAACCTATCAATAGACCATCAAGTAGGATGACGCTGATAGAGATGAAAGAATTGAAGGTGCAGTTAGTGGATATAGAGGGAAGAAATTTTATAAAACCGAGCAGTTCTCTTTGGGGAGTAGCATCGGTGTGTGTGAAGAAACTAGACGGGTCATTATTTATGTGCATTGACTATCGTAAGTTAAATGAAAGGAAAATCTAGAATAGGTACCCTTTTCCAAGGATAGATGATCTGTTTGATCAATTGAGTGGAGCTAGAGAATTTTTCCAATTGGATTTGGTGACGAGGTTCCATCAGTTGAGAGTGGCGGAGGATAACATTCCTTTAACGTCATTCTGGACTAGGTATGTATCATATGAGTGGTTGGCGATGCCATTTGGATTGAATAATGCACCCGCTTTCTTCGTTGATCTGATAAACCAGATTTTCCGAGAGCACTTAGATAGGTTCACATTTGTATTTATAGATGACAATTTGGTGCACTTTAAAGATGAAAGAGAGCATGAGGTTCACCTTAGAGTGGTGTTGGAGACACTGAGACAGAATCAGTTGAAGGCGATGTTATCCAAGTGTCGCTTTTGGAAGAAAGAGGTTAAGTTTCTTGGTCATGTGGTTTTAGAGGAGGGGTTGGTCGTTGATCCAGTTATGATCGAAACTATCAATAATTGAAAAAGGTCAGAGGCGATAATCGAGATTAGGAGTATTCTTGGACTAGATGGCTATTACCTGAGATTCATTAAGGATTTCACATGGATAGCAACGCCTTTGACTAAGTTGACCAGGAAGGAAGTGAAGTTTGTTTGGTTCGACAAATGCAAGGAAGCATTTCTTAAGTTAAAGCATTTGTTATCCAATGTGCCAGTGTTAGTAGTTCCAGATGGTAACCTAGAGTTGATAGTTTACAATGATGCATGTGGCACTAGATTGGGAGCTGTGTGGATGTAGAAGGGCAAAATTATTTCTTATGCATCTAAGCAGCTTAGACCGCACAAAGTTAAATATCCTACTCATGACTTGGATTTAGCTGCTGTGATCTTTCCCTTGAAGATTTGGAGGCATTATCTTTTGGGAGAGAGATTTGAGTTATGTACCGATCATAAGTCATTAAAGTATCTATTCTCTCAAAAGGAGTTGAATAAGAGGCAGTAGACTTGGCTAGAGTTTTTGGCTACTTATGATTTTGGTATGAAGATACCCCAAGGAAAGGTAATAAAATAGCCGATGCTCTTAGTAGAAAACATCGTAATGTGGTGTTAGCGATGTTGGCAGAATGGAAGGATCTAGAAGTTTTAGTTAGTTGTGGTGTGCAATTGAAATCTACTGCTAGTTCTATTTAGGATATTACCATGTTCTTGTCTAGAAGTTTTCCCAGTGCTGATCAAGAGGATAGCTTCTAAGCAAAGAGAAGACCTAGATTTAGCCGAGAGGATGAGAAGGATGGAGAAAGTATCAGAGATTGATAACCTAAAGGATTTTATTCTTGACCAAAGAGAATGGATGAGAAAGAAGGGACAGCTCTGCGTTTCGAATGTGCAGAACTTAAGGAGGGAAGTTCTAGAGGAATATCATCGATCGAAGTTTACGATTCATCCTGGATGGACTAGGATATATCAGGACATGAAGACGAGCTTCTATTGGGAAGGCATGAAGAGGGATGTCGGCTTGTAGGTTATGCAGTTTGAACTGTCAACAAGTGAAGGCCGAACATCAGAAATCGAGTGGGTGACTTCAATCTTTATATATTCCAGTCTGGAAATGGGATTTGATATCAATGGGTTTATAGAAGGTTGCCAAGATCAAGGAGAGGAAATGGAAGCATATGGGTTATCATGGACAGGCTGACCAAGAATGACCTTTCAATTCGGTAAAGTCAACCAGAATGACACCTGTTTTGGTGAAGCTATTCATGAAGAACATAGTTAGACTTCATGGGATTCCTAGTAGTATAGTCAGCAACAGAGATGCATTATTTACTAGCGAATTTTGGAGGAGTCTACAAGAGGTATTAGATACCAAACTCACGATGAGTACAAGATATCACCCATAGACAGACGGGCAGATGGAGAGAGTCAATAAGGTACCCGAAGATTTGTTAAGAGCTTGTGTATTGGACTTTGGTGGATCTTGGGAAGATCACCTACATCTGATTGAGTTTTTCTACAATAATAGTTATTAGACTAGTATAGGAATGACGTCTTTTGAAACTTTGTATGGAAGGCCATGCAAATCGCCTGTATGTTGGTTAGAGACTAGAGGCAAATTGGTCTTAGGTCCGGATTTGGTAAGGGAGGCCTCACAAAAGATTGAGTTAATCCAAGGACGGATGAAGGAAACTCAATCCAGGCTGATGAGTTACGCAGATAAGAGGCGTAAAGACCTAGAGTTCTCGGTAGGAGATAAATTTTTCATTAAAGTATCATCAATGAAGTGTGTGATACGATTTGTAAAATTAAGAAAGTTGGCCCCATGGTATGTTAGTCCATTCCAAATCATAGAAAGGATTGGAAAGCTCGCATACAGAGTAGAATTGCCGAGAAGTTTGGCAGGTGTCCATAATGTATTCCATGTGTCTCATTTTCTCAAGTATGTCCACGATCCAGAAGCTACCATTCCTTAGACAGAGTTGGAGGATTTGGTAGTGGAGCTTGATTTGACTTTTGTTAGACATCTAGTTCGTACCGTAGCAAGGGATCAGAAGAGATTGAGGACCAAGACAGTCAAGTTAGTGAAAGTTCAGTGGAGCGAGGACGAGAAAGACTATACTTGGGAGATAAAAGACAGGATTCAAGAGGTTTGTCCAGATCTGCTTTGATGGTATGTCTATATTAGATTTATATAGACTTTTGCTAGACTGGTAGGCTAGTAGAGTTGTTAGGAAATGTTACAGATGATTACTATGTTTGCTAGTTAGTCCTTACTGAATTTCGAGGACGAAATTCTTTAAGGAGGGGAGCCTATAACTCCCATAATTTTATTAACGTTATTTAGGAGATTTAGTTAGGACAAATTAAATCGAATAATGTAGATAAGGAGATTGAGGTTGATTAATGAATTAAGTGTTCGTGCTTATTTAACAAAATGAACTTATAAATGGTTAAGATACTAAACATAAGGGCATTAGGGTAAATAACCGCTCATATTTCCCATCCTTATACTGTCTCCCTTAGACATACACGTTCATTTCGTCAAAAACAAAAATTTATAACCGTAAGGAAGCAAGGCCTAAAATTAGGAAGAAAGGAGAGAAGAAAAAATCAACTCAATGCTTAAGATTCAAGCTAAAACAAATCAATCTCAAACAAACTTCAATTTCCTTATCTAATCTAAGGTGAATAATAATTTCTACATTTGTATTTTAGTTTTATGATCATATGGTTTCAGATTTTAGTGTAAATCTATTTTTATGATATATTGAATGATGGTATGCTTGAATTATGATTTATATGGATTAAACAAGGTGGCTAGAAAACAGATATATATGGTTTTAGTGTAAAACCGAGATGAAATGATTTTCAAACGCCTCAGGAAAATTATATTTTGTATAAAACATGATTTTGGAGATGGATTTCAATTTCCATAATTTTTTGAATTGATATGAATTTTATATAATTTTCCAATGAAGAAAATGATTTACTAAGTTATAAATTATTTATGAAAAAATAATAATTATTTGGAGTTCTCCCATATTTTTCCTAAGTGATTTGATGAATATATAAAATTATTAAGTTATGGGACTTAAAATGTTTTATATATTTAATTAAAGAGAAGGGGCATTTTATAAAATAAATTTGTTATTAAATTCTGAAATTAGTGGCAGTATTTTTCTGAAAAGTATTTGTTAACCACTAGGAATTTGATAAACAAAGGCAAGTTATTTGAAAAGTTATCCTTTTTAAGTTAAAACAAGAAAATCATGCTTTTAGAATGTTTTAGCCATTTGAGGCAGCGAACCTTCCGACCTAGACTTCCAACAAATTCGAAAGGTTGTAGCTTTCGACAAGGTCAAAGTTTAATGCATATGGTACCAAGTTACTTGGTACATAATGAATTGAACAAGGTCGAAGGGTACCTAGTCAAATGTTTGGTTGCCAAAGTGGTTGGGGTATGTTTGTTATACAAACCGAAAGCTTCCAGCCGCTTGCTTTCAAAAAAAGGAACCTTCGACCTGTTTTCTTTCAATCAGGTCAATTACTCAAAACAAAGGTTTTAAACCTTTCGACACAGTTGAAAGGTTACTGCCGCTTTATCATTGTTTTTTTGAACCTTCCAACACAGTTGAAATGTTATTGCCGCTTTTTCCAAGCTTTCGAAGTCGTTGCCTTCGACAAAGTCGAAAGGTTTGCTTGTTTTAAAACCTGCTGCTTTTCCAGTGCTTTCGAAAGGTATCAAAGCTTTTGATTTAGATGATTTACCCTTGTTTTTTTAATTAAAGTATAACCGAAAGCTTTCGAAGGAGTTGTTTTAAAGGCAGAGGCCTATTGTTTTAAATGATATGTTTTAAAGATTTTGAAGTAGAGCTTTCGACATTGTCGAAAGGTTACTTCCAATGAAGTTGAAAGGTTTTCAAGGAAGAAATGTTTTAAAGTGAACCCAGTGAGTTTTCGAAAGGTTGGTTTTCCAATGCTTTCGAAGTTTTAGTTTTAATGGTTTTGAAAGGTTTTCCAATGCTTTTGAAAGATTTGAGTTTTAATGGTTTTGAAAGGTTTTCCAATACTTTCGAAAGGTTTCCAATGCTTTCGAAAGTTTGATTTTTAAAGGTATTCCAATGCTTTCGAATGGTTCAAGTTTTAATGGTTTCGAAAGGTTTTAAGGCCCATACTCTAAAATTTTAAGGAAAACCTATATGAGGGAGATTTGTTATGACTTTAAGTATGTGATTTTGAAGGAGTAATGCCTTGATAAAAATATAAGTTAGAGGTGTTAACTATGTTTTACGAAATGTATTTCGAGGACTTTATGTCCACAGGAGTGTTATTGTTAAATTGTTGTTTGCTTCTTCAAATATGAATATATTCACATGATAACCCATAACTGTATTTTGGGAAAAAGGAGTAAGAGAACCAACTAGGTTAACTCAATCGTGAATTAAATTACTTAAACTCCTGAATGAGTAGAATTTCATCCAAGGAGTTAGAGTGACCAAAAATATAGGATGCTTAAACTTTATAGTTATTAGTGTGAACCAAAAGGTTCATAGTTAACCCATGAAAATTATGATAAAGTAGTTATTGGTGGAAACCAAAAGGTTCATAGTAAACCCATGAAAACTATGTATTAAGTACAGTTGGAAGGGGCAAATTGGTTTGTAGTAAACCCATGAAAACAATATTTGGATTAAGAATTGACATCAGTCAATATGTTCCTAGTAAACCCATGAAAACTAGGACAATAAAGTAGCTAATGGAAGTATCAGTTGGTTCCTAGTCAACAGATGAAAACTAAGAAGTGAATTGAGTTACTGGATAAATCCATAGGTTCCTAGTCAACCCATGAAAACTAAGATAACGTGATAGTTAGTGAATTGACTAATAGGTTCAGGGGAACCCATGAATTAATTAAGTTAACTGTTAGGAGCCTATAGGTTTTTAGTGATCCCATGAAAATTATGGAGGACAGGGTGACATATTAAATGGGGGTTGGAAAATCCTAATTTTTTTCAAGCATGCATATCATCATAATATTTTGAAAATGTATGTTTTAACCATTGTGGACGTAGGAGAACAGTATAGGGTTTTAAAAAGGTTTTAGGATACTAGTAAGGGGAAATCTCGTTCGCTAAGCAGCGTGGTCTCACTAGATATTTAAAAAAGATTGAGATGTTAAATTATTATTCATACCAGACTTTATGTCGGACTCAAAGATTTTGTTTTCCCCTTAAACTCTCGGGTACTCAATTGATTTTGAGTAATTTGATATTTAAGGTTTTCTTATTAGAAGAAAAAAACTTTCGGAGGCATGCAGGAGGTAGATGGTTATTAGAGTTTTTCTTTTTTGCTGTGTGATTTGTTGTAAAGGAAGATTTATTAGCCTGATTATTTGCTCTGATCTACCAAGAGGACATCTTCATATGTCGCTCTTGGCGTATTTGTAATAATTATATTTTGCCAAATGTGGTCAACATTTTAGGGTTATCTAATGAACATCGAAGGTTTTGAATGAAATTTAGGAATATGCTTTTGAATTGTTAATTTTTTTCCATATTTCGGTGATCTGTGTATCAATGTATCTAACACCACTGTATTTGGTCGCCGAGGATTAATAACTATAGATGACTATAGTATCCGCATCCGTTAGTTTTGGGCTTCCAAGTAGGAGAATGTTACAGCCCTCTTCCCTCGATAGGGATCGGCTGAAATCAATAGGCAATTCAAATTGAAAAAAGATCAAGCAATAACTTAAGTTCTAATTATTCAATTGGAATGAAACTTGGAGGCTAAGCATATTTCAACATGGGCAAGCTAAACTAGGGATCACACCCCTCAAATTTCTCCAAAAGAAGGATGGGCACTGATCCCTACTCTTTTGGATTTAGGCCATGTGATCCCACTTACGAGTCTATATGGTCTTGGAGGTCCTTCTGCCGAATTTTCAGGAAGATATTTTGCCATCTTCGTCTATAAATATAGGCTTAGTTGTTCATTTTAGGGATTGGACGATGCTTATTACTTTATAATCTATTGTAACTAAGGATTTTTATATGATCCCTATTGTACTTAGTTTACAAAGTGGAAAGCAATCTATTCATAGTGGACGTAGGCAAACAACGCCGGACCACTATAAATTACCATACTAGTGTTGTTGCTTTGATTTAATGCTATTTCATTACTATTTTCCTTTGTTTTCATTTTAGATTCTTCATTTGTTTCCCTTCAAAACTTCTATTAGGTATTTGTGCCAATTTTTGATGTGAACAAATGATATAAGAGGTAATGGAAGATAATGATCTTGTTGGGTCCAAGCCTTTGGAGTCTTAACCAATATTTTATAAATTTGCAATTTGTACATTGCAAATTTAATAAAGGCGGAGTTCAAATAGAAATTACTTTTGTGTTTGCTTCCAATAGTGAAAAAGAAAGAAATATACTTTGGAATAATTTAGAGCACTTAAATAAATAAAAAATTCGACCATGGATAATTGTTAGGAATTTCAACACTATTTTTCATTCATTTGGAAGAAAAAGGGGAATACCAATATCTTTAAAAAAATAAGAATCTCTCAATAATTTCTTTCTAAAAAAAGGGTTGGTAGAACCTCTAATTAAGGGAAATAATTATACATGGATATTAGGTGAATATAGGAATATTCACTGTAAATTGGGTAGAGTTTTAGTAAACCAAAAGTTTGTAAATGTATTTATGGATTTTCAATGCTTTACTTTACCACAAGCCTCTAGTGACCATACCCCTTTACAAATTGTTCTTTCAACAAAAAATAATGAAAAGTAAAATACATCATTTAGATTTTTTAGTGGCTGGACTCTAGAAGAAAATTACAAAGATAAAAATAACTAATGGTTTAGGTGATTATAGGCCAATATCCTGCTACAATTTTGTTTACAAAATTATAGCCAATATATTATGTAATAGAATAAAAAAAATTCTAAAATATTAGATATCTGAAAACCAGAGTGCCTTTATTCCAGAAAGATATATAGTAGAAAACACTTTATTAGCTTATGAAATAATTAGAAATTTTAACAAAGGGTTCAAAAATAAAGTATGAATCAAAATAGACTTGCATAAAGCTTTTGATAAAATAAACACGCACTTTATAATTCATATGATGAGACAAATGGGTTTTCATGTAAATTTTGTGATTTAATTAAAGTATGTATAAATACTGCTTCTTACTCATTCTCATAAATGGTACCCTATGTGGTTTTATAAAAAGTAATAGGAGAATTAGACAAGGTGACCCCCTTTCTCCTTATCTATTCACTATTATACTGGAATATTTTTCTTTACAAAAGAAGTTAGAGCAAATTAAGGGTAATTTAATGCCAGTAAATAGAGTTAAACCCAATATCTCCCACTTATTATATTCTAATGATCTGTTGCTATTTATGAATTAGACCCTAATAATGCAATTTCTATTGCAAAAGCTTTTAAAAACATAAGTGACTATGCAGGATTATTAATGAAAGTAAAAGTAAAGCTCATTTCAACAGAAATTGTATTAAAAAAGGGGAAAATTTTCAAATTCTAAAATTTTAGGAGGGGGAATTGCTAGTAAAGTAATTAGGACTACCTCTAAGTATGAATTAGATTATAGATAAAGACTGGTGTAGACTATTCGACATCATTCAGGGAAAACTAGAGAGCTGGTCAAGCAAACTACTATATATAGCTGGCAGACTAGAGCTCACGCACTCTATCATCACTGCTATCATAATGTATTGGATTTAGACTCACAACATCCCAAACAAAGCAATACAAAAATTGAAAATATGCGTGCAAACTTCATTTAGAAGAGGAAAATGCACTAAGTTTCTTGGGACACGGTAAGCAAATCAAAGAGTACTGGTGGTTTAGGTCTAAGAAATATCAAAGATCTAAATGAAGCCAGCAATCTCAAGTTATTTTGGAAATATGTGGAAGGTGATTCATTATGGTCATAGTGGACGGGAGAAATTCATGTCAAAAATAAATATTTTTATACAATGCCAAATGAAAATCACTATTCTCATACTTGGAAAAGCATTTTGAAAAGCATCGAAATTGGAATTAAATTACAACATAGAAAATTTAAAGATGAAAAAAATACTAGCCTTTGGTTTGATCCTTGGAACAAAGGCAATTCTTTGGTAAATTTACCTTTCTGGCTCAACTAAATGCAATTTGGAGGAACCAACACAAAAGTGGAAAGCATCATTCAAAATTACAAATGGAATACAAATGTAAATCCAGCAACTTCTTAATAGAAAGCAATGAAATTGATCCAAATTTGCAAGATTGTTGGTGCTAGAAACTTCCTTCAAAGGGAAAATTTTGTTTTAAAAACATATGAGATTACATTAAGGAAGCGGAAGCTGAAGTGGATTGATATAACAATTTGGAATAAGGCAAACTGCCTAAAAACGGCTCATTGTGCTTGCTTCACTTTGTTAAATAGATCGCCTATAAGAGACAAGTGCAATAAATGGAGCAAAAATGGAGAAATCAAATATGTTTTTTGTAAAATAGAATCAGGTACAATAGAGCATATATACTTTGACTACGTATACTCAAGACACTTTTGCATGTTACAAAAAGAAAGCTAAACTCAATCAATATTCCTCCTTGCACAACATCAGAACAAGAATTGAACACATCCAACGAAGATTCAAATCCAAATCCAAATCAAAGGAGTACAACAAAGCATGCATTCTATTAATTACAGTCATATACCATATATGGGAAGAAAGGAATGCGAGAATTCATGAAAAAAGGAAACAAAAACATCAATCTATTGAAAATCATACAAACGGACTTTCAAATTCTAAATCGCAAGGCAGAAAAAATTTATACTAACTTACAGAGCCAAGCAGCATTCATCCAAGTTCTATAAAACAACAATGAAATTGTGGAAGCATACTTACTGAAACACCCCACACCCCTTAATATACCCAAAAAGGGTAAACTAAAGAATATGGTGCATTTTAGGTATAGATAAAAACTTACAAAGAATAAGATTCACAAGACAAAATAAACAAAACATCAGAAACATTTAAAAATAAGAACTTATTAAAAATCAAACTTCATAAAATAAGTTATAACCAAAATATGTCTCAAAATACCAAATACGTGTGTCTTATGGAAAAAATCATCTTAGTCACAATATCAGAGTACATACATAAACCATCCCTCTCAACAAGTGCAAGTACATGAAAATAAAACTGAAAAGAAGAAGAATACATGAAGAAAAACTCCACAGCTGAATCCCCAAGAAAATTCAAAATCTACCGTCCCTACCTCTACTGGCCTATGGAGGAAAAAAATGAAATAGAGGAGTGGGTCAGCCTAAAAGTCTAGTGAATGAAAGTAATTACTAGTATTCTTAAGCAAGGTAAAGATAATAGGCTTTTTAATAGTTTTAGTATAAAAGGAAATAAAGAAAAAGATAAAGTTGGAATAAAATACGGTTTAACTATTTGCTTTGCTGAGAAAGTTCGATTGGATTGTTTGCACTTTTCGAAAAATTCTTTGATTATGCTGAAATCCCAATCCTAGTTTAATTACGCTGAAGTCCTGATTCTACCCTTTGATCGGCCTTCTATCTCTGCTGTGCCAACTGCGGGCTAGTCCCATCCTATGGGACCCATAGCAAAAGACACATGTGTTAGGAAATCAAATCTACGGTTTCGATGACAACAATTATACAATGGAAATCGAATATGCATATATATATATATATATATATATATATATATATATTTCTATATATAGGTACTTGCTAAAGCAACATCACTAGAAAGACAAGAACAAAGCTCAAAGAACATTACAAGAGACTACAAGTCGATAGGATCAAAGAAGCAACAAGAAATATGCACAAAATAGACATGCACAATTTTCAGACGTCTGGGTGCATAAGCCAGACGTCTGGAAAAGTCCTCTGGAACAACAAAACAGACATAACCAGACGTCTGGTAGATGCACTCAAATGTATGAAAATATACTATATACAAAAAATATATAGTATCAGACGTCTGATACAAATACCAGACGTTTGATTTCGAACTTGGAATTTAAGTTCAAATTTCAACTGCCACATTTGAATTGACATCTTCGCTTCTCTTCACTGCAACTCTTCATCATCAACAGAAGCAACTGTAGAGCACTTGTTAATGGATGCAACTACTCAAGGAACCTCTCTACAACTATATATATATCATCAAGAATCAAAGAGAATACACTGAACTTACTTGCGCTCTCTACTTACATACTCTGTTATATTCTTGATCTCTAACAATCTATACTTGTATTTCATTCTTCCATATATTCAGTTCTTCAGATTCAATACTCTCTAGATATGAGTCAATATCCATGTTATAGAACACACATTAGACAAGAAAAATTTATTGTAACCAAGCCTATCCCTCCGGGCGAAGCGAGGGTGTTTGATAGTCGAATTCCGAAGGGGAGCTTCGGGACTGGACGTAGGATGGGAGGTCCGAAACTATATAAAATCCTGGTAAGCTTATTCTATATTTACTTAGATTAATATTGTTTAGTTTCATCGTATATTCTATCATATATACTTGCATATACACTACACGATCCACCTTGTAGACTTTCAATTGGTATCATGGTTTAGCAAAAAGCAAAATTCTGTCTCCTTATCTACTTGCGAAGCCGAATATATTTCAGCAGCTCTAGCATCTACACGGTGATACACATGCAACAAGCACTTATGGATTTTGGCAAAGTTACCAATAAATCATCAATATATTGTGATAAAACGAGTGCAATAAATCTATCAAAAAACCCTACGAATCACTCATGTACTAAACATATAGATATACGACATTACTTTCTACATGAGAATGTAGAAAAGGGAATTATTACATTAGAATAAGTAAATGCCAAGAATCAAATAGCTTATATTTTGACAAAACCACTAAACAAACAAACTTTTGTTAAACTACGACGCAATTTAGGAATATGCTCTCTTAATGACCTTCTCGACTGATAACCACATCTTCATTTACTCTATGTTTAGCTAAAAGTTTTTTATCCACAAATTAAAATTGATAATTCCTTCACCTTAAATTTTGTAGGCGGTTAGTTTCTGAAAACTACCTATAAATAATTTTTGAATTTATATATAATTCTTTAGACGATAAGAAGTAAAGAATATATAGATTTCATATTTTTTTTCAACAGAATATATAAACATGTCTTTTGAATATGCTCGTCTATCCTTCTCGACACCTACTATGGATATCTTAGCAGATACACCTCAACGCCTTCCTACCCCTACACCAAATCAGGAACCGACGTATAGGTGGTCATCCTGTCATGCGGGATTCACTTCCGATAACAAGAAGTCCAAACGAGCTCTATTTGTTTCTCCTAACACCAAGGAGAAAATTGATGAGCATCATTATCAAAAGCAACAAATAGATCTACAACGAGAATTATATTTTGAACAAAAAGTCATGGCGCGAAGATTAAGTTTTTTGGAGCAAGTAGCGATAAAATTTTGTAATTCACGGAAGAAGGATGTACATGAACCACTTTCAATTCATTGCCGTTCTTTGGATCCCTCATCCTCATATCGTACACCTTTGGATCCTTCACCAAGGCGATTCTCTGGTTCCCAGAGAACCCACGAATGTGGAAATATATGGTCTCCACTCAAGCCATGGAGGGATGACAAGTCTAAAGATCGCAAAACTCCATCGCCATCTAAATAGATTAAATTATTTTCTTTGTATTTGTATCTACGTATATTTGTAATTCTGTTTCACAAAAATAATACTATATTTTTTAACAAAAATAAAAAGTCGAAAAATAAGCAACACCCTTCAAAATTAGGCTATTTTAGAAAAATTGGTCATTTTAGACGTCTGACCATTGCCTTTAGACGTCTAACACTCTAATATCACACAAATTATACACCATCATGCATATGTCAGACGTTTGATATAATCTTCCA
This sequence comes from Allium cepa, assembly GCA_030765085.1. Taxonomy (NCBI): domain Eukaryota; kingdom Viridiplantae; phylum Streptophyta; class Magnoliopsida; order Asparagales; family Amaryllidaceae; genus Allium; species Allium cepa. The sequence goes on along the minus strand of CM060945.1, from coordinate 952,806,399 downwards.
GACGTCTGAAAAATGTCTCTGCTTACTAAAAAATAGATACCAGACTATTTCAGACGTCTGAACTATGAACCAGACGTCTGAATAAAGCCTCTATCACCATATTCTAAAAATACAGACGCCTACTATTTATACCAGATGTCTGAGAAAACTATCTATCATTTAGAAATGACAATTCGATCTATTATAGACGTCTAATAATACAACCAGACGTATGAAATATCTCTCTGACTATCAAATTTTGAAACACGACCAAATCCAGACGTCTACCACAACAAACTAGATGTTTGATTCTATTTACTGTTCTAAAACTAGGTTAAATCAGATGTCTGATTTACTTTCCAAACGTCTGAAATTCAATCGACAATCTTATATGCCCAGATAACGTCTATTTTTTTACTTTTCGCACTACGAGTCATTTTATTTCTATGGCAATTTCAATTTTTTTGTTCTAAAAAATCCTATCTTTTCCACACTTGATCAAATTTGATGGCTCCTAAAACAAAAAATTCTAAAATCTCTAAGAGAAAACAAGACCAAGCAACTTTCTCAAATCCTCAAGTTTGCTTAGATGATCAAATTGAACGATGGATGTATCGAGTACCTCATTCACTCAAGAGATATGAGGATATTCAAAAGAAGAAACTCCACACAAGTCCATTTTATAACTTACTCAAGTTTCCAATGTATGATTTAGATGAAATGTATGAGAATGCCGGATTAGAAACTTTGATATCTTTCAATCCTAATAACATTCAAATTGATCGATTGGCTGTATTTCTCTTCTATGCTAATTTGGATAGCACAGCGGTTTGGAACACTGAAAACAAAGATAATTGGCTATGATCTAGCGTTTATGGTAATACGAGTAAGTTCACTCCAGGAATCATAGGCAGAACTCTCGAATATTCTGACACGGGCGAAGATTTATATAATATTCTCGATATGCGTTTCAAACCAAGGGACAATATCACGCATCAAATGTGGGAAGATGAAATGCCTATGTTTGCATCCAAATATCTAAGACCTAAGGCAAGACTCCTAACTTGAATGATTATCGACTCTATTATCCCTCGGCTTGGAAGTCATGAGTAGATAACGGAGTTAGAACACAAGGCCCTGTATGCTCTATTCAGCGGAACAAGGGTAAATTGGGCTAAATTTATATTTGATGAGCTCAAACATTTTTGGACTCGATTATGGCCATCGATTACCTACCCCTACATACATCATGAGAATTCTATGTGCTTACAACATCCCCTCCTATTTATCCACTTTTGAAGAAATTTCTCTGAAATATGCTTGCTCGAAACTTTTCTCACTAATGCACCTACCGAAAAATCCTCCAGAGTTTATATCTTTTGAAGACTGGACGCAACGTCGTCAACCCAGACAAGCTGGCCTCCACCTCAACCACACCATGTACCATCACAAAAGGTGGAACAACATCGCGAGACTACTCCTCCTCCTTCTCCTCAACCATTTGATTAAGCGTGCCACGATGAGATTTTGGAGACTCGAACAGAGACGAATCCAAATAAAAGTATTCGAGATCTCACTCTTCAAAATCAGCATATCTTATCTCGAAATCAAAAAGTTTTTGTGAAGCGTATTGATAGCTTTGAAACGTCTTTTGCCACACGCCTAGCCTCAGTTGAAACATCACTTTCAACTGTATTATCGGTTCTCAAAGAGGTTCTTCAAAGGATACGTGGCCCTATACCACCTTTCGAAGATTGGCCGACCCCAGTACCTTCTCCTCCTTCAAAACATTCCAAACTTTTTGAGGAGAATGAACCTCTAGAACAAGTTTCGACATCTCCTACGAAGAAACCTAGCTCTTCCAAAAATGAAGATAAAGGAGATGGTCAACAAAAAGCTTCCCTAAAAGACTCATAGATTTTTAGGACTCCATCTTATATAAAATTGTTAAAAATCTATGATTGTATTCGATTATTGTAAATTAATGAAATTTATCTTTTGGTATGTTATTTCTGGATATATCTTTGTCTTACAACGATTGGTCGATATTTATTAATTTCTACATTTAAAAAGTTAGATATTCTTTTTGATAATTCCAAAGGGGGAGAAATAATACAGATCACAATTAATTATGGAAATCACATATTCTGAGGTAGTTACATAAAATTATATGTAAGTACATTGTATATTTGTCATCATCAAAAAGGCGGAGATTATTAGGTAATCAAATCTATGGTTTCGATGATAACAACTATACAATGGAAATTGAATATGCATATATATATATATATATATATATATATATATTTCTATATACAAGTACTTGCTAGAGCAACGTCACTAGAAAGACAAGCACAAAGCTCAAAGAACATTACAAGACACTACAAGTCGACAGGATCAAAGAAGCAACGAGAAAGATGCACAAAACAGACATGCACAATTTTCGGATGTCTGGGTGCACAAGCCAGACGTATGGAAAAGTCCTCTGGAACAACAAAACAGACAGAACCAGATGTCCGGTAGATGCACTCATACGTCTGAAAATATACTACATATAAAAAATATATAGTATCAGACGTCTGATACAAATACTAGACATCTGATTTCGAACTTGGAATTTAAATTCAAATTTCATCTACCACATTTGAATAGACATCTTCGCTTCTCTTCGCTGCAACTTTTCATCATCAATAGAAGCAACTGTAGAGTACTTGTTAATGGATGCAACTACTCAAGGAACCTCTCTACAACTATATATATCATCAAGAATCAAAGAGAATACAATGAATTTACTTGCGCTCACTACTTACGTACTCTATTACATTCTTGATCTCTAGCAATCTATACTTGTATTTTACTCTTCCATATATTTAGATCTTCACATTCAATACTCTTTATATTTAGTCGGTATCCGTGTTATAGAACACACATTTGACAAGAACAATTTATTGTAACCAAGCCTATTCCTCCACGCGAAGTGAGGGTGTTTGATAGTCGAATTTCGAAGGGGAGTTTCGGGATTGGACGTAGGTGGGAGGTCCGAACCAGTATAAAATCCTGGCGTGCTTATTCTACATTTACTTAGATTAATATTGTTTAGTTGCATCGTATATTCTGTCACATATACTTGCATATACGCTACACGATCCACCTTGTAGACTTTCAACATGTTTAGCGCTTGGAACTCAATAGCGACTTATCTTCCTGCACCAAGGCCGCATGCTCGGCCACCGTTAGGCTCGCTCTACCTGTTGCTCCCTCTTTGAAACTTTTAATTACCCTAACCAACATAAGCGTGCCCAGCGGCACCTCCGTGTGCTGTGACACCACCAGTTCCTGACTGAAGGGAAATGTTGCCGATACGGGTCCTAACAAACAAAATCTAGCTGCCCCTTGTCCAAATCCCCTGATTTGAACTTCTAATTATTGACCACTTATCTACCCTAAACAGCATAAGCGTGTCCCAAAGGAAATGCTACCTGTATGGGTCATACTTCTATCTTTTCTTATTAATTTAGCCTAAGTCATTAAAATAAACCTTATCTGTTTTTCCTCTAATTATAACTTGTTTGTTATAACTTTTCTTATTTACTTAACGTAAGGCCTAAGTTGAAAAATAATCTACTTCTGCTATTTCTTCTATTTTCTCTTTTTAGTTATAATTACATGTTATAACTATGCTTACAAATGTCTTAAATTTGCCTATTTTAGTCTAAGTCCAATTTATTACAGTTATTCTTGTTTTACATCCTATTTTCTGTAAATTCAGTATTCTTATATTTTAGTCCATATTAACGAATTATTTTCTTCTATTTATTGCATTTGCATAAAAATGGAACTAAAAAAAATTGGCATTTACAGAATAGATCCCAACGTAGAATAGATGTAAATAAAACATAAATAACAGTAAATAACTGTAAATATCGTAAATAACTATAATAATTGGGAAAGCTATAATTAATAGTAAATAATTGCAAATATGAAATAAAATAGCTAAAAGAAAATAGACTGGAAAACAAATCTAAAATTTAAAAATAAACTGTAAATAAGCTTGCATAAAGGTTATCCCAAAGTTGTGGAAAAACTACAACTATTGGAAACCCTATTATTTTAAATTACTTAAAAGTCTAAAATAATTACTTAAAAACTCTAATGTGGTCCTTAGCTCTCTCCTTTGGCCTTCCTGGATCCACTTGAGGGATGTAAAATATTTTAGTCATAAAGATCTTCTCCTTGGAAAAATATTCCTTTTGGAGTCCAGCCTTAGGCAATGAACCCAGATTGAGAAAATCGGAATGAGAAAAATAGCTAGGCCTAGGATCTTATTTATAGTGTCACTTGTGGATCTCGAACTGTTGGATTTGGAGATTAAATCTGGTGCAACTACGTCATGGGCTTGATGGGCATCGTTGGATAGAAGTACGGACGCACGAGATGGAGTAAAAATAGCAAATGACGTGTTGAAATCGAACTGGACGAAGGAAGCAAAAGAATGCACGCGGGTCGACTTGGGTGTCGACCTGCCACTTGCTAGGGTCGACCTATAGGGCTACTAAGCCATGGGTTAGGGTCGACCCTAGGGTTGACCTTGCCTATATATATGTGGGGGTGTGTGTGTATGTATATATATTTCTTTTGTTTTCTCATTTCTTATTTATTCCGTAACTTCTTTGTTCTAGCTCCGATTTTGACAATCTATATATAGAAATTGACCAGAAAATTACCACAGACACAATGGTACAACTCTCGTGGTCCACTTATGATATTTTCACAAAGTTATTTTATTATTTAATTAATTCGTTAATTAATTACTATTGCTTAAATTTCGGGTTGTTACATTCTTCCCTCCTTAAGGGATTTCGTCCCCGAAATCTCTAAGGATAGAAGAATGAAATAAATGTTCTCATCCAAGTTCTATAACCAACTACTCAACCGTCATCCATTACATCCATTGTCCTTAAGTTTTTCTAATGCAATTTATGATACATATGTAATTAATGTAATGACAATGTCTCTAACTAATGCAAAAGATTATGCGGTCTACTAATTCAGTTGACCTCCATTTATGAAGTTATGTCCGTGTCATGTATCCAAATGAATGCAAATTCTCTAATGATAACTGATAGTTCTATATGCAAGCTATAATCATAATCCAAATGCAAAAATCATGTGATAACCATCCATTTATAGAAACCATGGAATAAAATAAAAATAAAAATGCAAATGCACACACATCCATATGCATACGCCCTAGTGCCCTAGTAAGACTGATCCTAAGAGATAATAGTGTCTAGTGTAAGTATATGTGTCCATTAGAATCCACTAGCAACCACTAGTATCTATCATACATAACATGTTCTAATAACATGTTTACATCAAATCCTACCATCCATAGGTTAAATCCTAAGTTCTACCCTCCCAAAGGATAATAAAGGAAAGAACCTACTCAAAACTAATGATGGAGATAGGAAATTCAAAAGCTTACTATCAAAGAGATGAGGATAAGAGGTACGGATCTTCTCTTCAGCTTCCCACGTAGCGCCTTCAACATCATCTCCCCATTGCACCTTCACTAACGGGACTTCTTTATTCCTAAGCTTCTTGATGTCACGTCCAATGATCTTGGTAGGAGTACGACGAAACGATGGTTCACTCTCCTCTTCAACCTCCTCTAGCTGACTAAGCTCTACAATCTCCGCTGAGTCATGTAAGCACTTTCTCAAGTACAAAACATGAAAAACATCGTGTGCTCCCGCGAGCCTCTCCGGTAGCTTTACTCGATACGCTATCTTCACTACTCTTTCTACAATGGAGAATGGTCCAACGAATCTAGGATCTAGTTTCCCGCTTGATCCCAACCTCACCACCTTCCTTAGCAGGGATTCTTTAATGAAAACTAAGTCTCCTACCTCAAACTCAATGTCTCTTCTCCGCTTGTATGCATAATATTTCTATTTATCTTGGGCTGTTTTCATCCTCCTTCTAATCAAATCAACCATCTCTGAAGTCTCCCTAACCATGTCAGGACCAAGTAGCAATCACTCCGTAGACTACACCCAACATGAAGGTAACTTGCAAGGTCACGCATAAAGAGCTTCGAAAGGTGCCATCCCAATGCTAGATTGAAAACTGTTATTATATGCGAACTCCACCAAAGGAAGACGCTCCTCCCAAGCTCCTCCAAAATAAAGAATGCACATCCTCAACAAATCCTCAAACACTATATTAACTCTCTCCATTTGGCCATCGGTCTAAGGGTGATAGACCGTACTCAATCTGAGCTACGTCCTGAAAGCCTCTTGTAAGCTTCTCCAAAACTTGCTAGTAAAAATGTGGTCTCTATCGCTCACTATGCTAGAAGGAACTCTATAAAGTTAGACTTTCTCACGAACATATAAGGATGCCAAATAAGATGTCGTCCTCTTACTCTTGACCGTCATGAAGTGGGCACTCTTAGCCAATCGATCTACAATCACCCAAATGCTTGTAATCCCCTTCCTAGATTGGTGTAAACCATCTATGAAGTCCATCGAAACATTATTGTACTTTCATTCGGGTACACCAATAGCTGAAGTAATCCACTGGGCTTCTGCTCCTCTGCCTTAACTCTTTGTCATACAAGACACTTAGCTACAAACTCCGCCACATCCTTTCTCATTCCACTCCAATAAAACATTCTCTTCATCTCCCTATACATCTTATCACAACTCGGATGAATAGTCATTTGAGAATGATGTGCTTTCTCTAGAACTGCTCTCAACAAATCATTAGTGTGTGGGACACAAAGTCTTCCATCTCTCCTTAGCCACCCTTTGCTATCTATGGATTAGCGTTGGAGATGTCTAGAGACCTATCCTCTTCTAATCATCTCTAAAATATCTATAAGCTCCAAATCCTTTCGCTTCCCCAAGCCAATCTGATCTATGAGGGTAGGCTTAACCTCAAGTGCTACCAACAATCCTGGGGTAATGTCTGTAGAGGGCTTAAAATCAAAGGTGGAAATAAACTCTAGGCTCTTCCACTTCACGAAGATAGGACTAAGGGTTGATTTCTTCCTACTCAATGCATCCGTAATCATGTTTCCCTTGCCAGGGATATAAGCTATCTCAAAGTCGTACGGTGCCAAAAACTCCATCCATCACTACTGCCTCAAGTTCAAATACTTCTGTGAGAATAGGTACTTCAATGACTTATGGTCGATGAAAAGCTTGAACCTCTCTCCTAGCATGTAATGCCTCCAAGACTTGAGTGTGAAAACTATAGCAGCTAACTCCAAATCATGGGTAGGGTAGTTTTTCTCATGGATCCTCAACTGTATACTCCTATAACATACACCCTACCTTCTTGCATCAACACTACTCCTAGACCCGTCCCACATGCATTAGTGCATACTGTAAAAGCTTAGCTCCATCGGTTAAAACTAATACCGTGCACTAATAATGAGTCTCTTGCGCATCGTGAAGGAATTCTCAAAATCCACGTCCCACATGAATGCTTTATTATTCTTAGTGTGGTGAGTAAGCGGTGTTGAAATCTTGGAAAAATCTTTGATGAACTTCTTATAATAACCAGCCACTCCTAGGATGCTTCTAAATTCGGAAACGTTCTTAGGGGACTTCCAATCTTGCACTGCAATTACTTTAGCGAGGCAAAAATAGCTAGACCCCCTCTTAAGACTACATGGCCCAAGAAATATACCTCCCCTCTCCAAAAGTGACATTTTTAGAACTTTGCCCTCAACTAATGAACACGAAGTGTACGAAAAACCTCCACTAGATGAACAACATGCTCCTCCATACTCTTGGAAAACACCAAAATATCGTCCACAAACACTACTATCAATTTATTTAGGACATCTCTAAAAATACGGCTCATCAAATAAAAAAATAGGCCGAGGAATTAGTTAGCCCAAAAGGCATAACCAACCACTCAAAGAATCCGTCGAGTGTCCTAAATGCTGTCTTATCAATGCTATTCTGCAACTCTATGTCGATGAAATCCGGTGGCTAAATCAAGCTGAGAAAATACCAAAGAGCCAACTAACTAGTCGAAAAATCATCAATGCCAGGAGTCGATAACGATACTTCTTCACGAGCTTATTCAACTCTCTATAGTCTATGCAAAGTCGAAGGGAACCATCCGCATTAGTAATGAAGATGACTGGCGCTCCCCACTTAGTTATGCTCCTACTAATAAAGCCTTTCTCTAATAGCTCATGAATCTGCTTACTCAACTCCTTTCTCTCCCTAGGTATCATGTGTCTCATGGGTAATGCCACTGGCCTAGCCTCAAAGACGTCCGGGAAATCTCTAACGACCAGAACTAAAATGGAACTCTATTAATGATGAATCTAGGGAATAAAGGAAGCTCAACATGACTGACTCCTATGGGTCACAAGAAACCTCGAGAGTCCTATTCCCACATGTCTCTAATCTAAAGAATATCGTCTCACGGTCCAATATCGCTCCATATATGGATTGCCAATCCACCCCCAAAATCATCCCATACCCAAAAGTCCCAATACGTAGGCATCATAATCAAATTCTATGCCTTAGATAAAAAATTTCAAACCCCTACAAATAATAGATAAATATGCCAATCCTTCTATGGGATTTCAAACAATAATGGGGCCCACTACTAAAGAGATATCTAAGTGCGAAACAATCAACCAAAGAACTAGAGGTGAAAGAGTATGACGCTCCAGAATTGAAAAGGGTTCAAATGGGAAAATCATAAATAGAAATCAAACCTTCCATGGTTACTTTCCTACCTTTATCTAGTCTGCTGCTGGAAGGTGCTGTATCCAATGTCTAAATCTGTGCTGCCGGTGCACCCGCTGCCTGCCCTGTCTTCTAAGGAAAAAATCTACTAACGTGACCGGGCTATCCATAATTATAACACTTTCCCTTCATCCCTACCTTCTTGCAGTCTTTTGCGCAATGACCAACCATCCCACAACTATTTCACTTCCCTCCTTTCTTAATCTGCTTCTGAGGGCCTTCTCCTTTCTTCTTATCTTTATTGTTCTTCCACCATTTCTTCTTAGAACCTTTCGTCTTAGGGACCTCCTTAGACTCTCCTTCCATAGCTGCATTAGACATAAGCGCCATCTCCACCAGTGACTCATGTGTAGCTCCCATCAGTACGTGAGTCAATAAAAACCCTTAAAGGGGATGATTCAATCCCTTCGCGAACTTCATGGCCTTCTTGTGCGGTGTATTCACTAACACCATCCCAAACCAAGGAAACTCATTAAATTGGTTGACATACTCCTTTATTGAAAGACTTCCTTGATTCAAGCTAATAAACCTTTCCAACTGCATATTCTTTTTTTTGTGACAAAAACTTCCTTTTAAACCTCTCTTGGAATCCAAACCATCCAACGTCTCTTTCTTCCACCTCAACAACCTCCCACCAATAAGAAGCCTCTCCATTCACTTGCCAATATGCAAGCTTAACTCTCCGCTGATCCTCCAGTCCCAATAGCCCAAATATCCTCTCTGTACTCCTTAACCAAGCTCTCGCCTCCACAAAATCCTCTGTACTAGAAAATGTCTTGCCTCCTAAATTGGCGAAATCCTTACATAACTTAGATAAATCAGGCGTTGTGGGTGGATTGATGGGATTTCCACCCACTGGTGCTGAATTGGGCACTTTCCCTTGCACCTATGGAGTCGTAGCTTGAAGGTATCTACGGAACCAACCTGGGACTTGGACACCCTCAAGAAGATTAGGGGCATCCTCCATTCTATGCAAAGAAAAAGAGAATTTATGCTCGAAGGAAGATTAAATTGGACTTTGAGAGGATTTTTATAAAATTCTCTTTTATACTTGAAAACTTTTTTTGAGAGTTTCATTTTGAAAAATACTTTTAAAATAAGTTATTTTTGAAAAATACTTTACATGTTAAAACAAAATTTGAGGAATCCTGTAACCTTAGGCTCTGATACCAAGTGAAACACCTCACACCCCTTAATATATCCAAAAAGGGCATATTAAAGAATATGGTGCATTTTAGGTATTACTAAAAACTTACAGAGTACATTTAAAAACAATAACCAAAATAACCAAACTTCATAAAACAGTGGAAACATTTAAAATAACTTACTAAAAATCAAACTTCATAAAATAAGTCATAACCAAAGTAAGTCCCAAAATACCAAATATATATGTCTTATGGAAAACGTCATCTTAGTCATAATATCAGAGTACATACATAAAACTATCCCTCTCAACAAGTCCAGTACATGAAAATAAAACTGAAAAGAAGAAGAAGAAGAATACATAAAGAAAAACTCTATAGCTGAATCTCCCAGAAAATCCAAAATCAAGGGTCCCTACCTCTACTGGCCTATCGAGGAAAAAGGGAAATAAAGGAGTGTGTCAGACTAAAAGTCTGGTAAATGAAAGTAATTAATAGTATTCTTAAGAAAGGTAAAGACAATAGGATTTGCAACAGTTCTGGTATAGGCTTTGCAATAGTTCTAGTATAAAAGTAAATAAAGGAAAAGATAAAGCTGGAATAAAATATGTTTTAACCGTTTGCTTTGCTTAGATAGTTAGATTGGATTATTTGCACTTTTCTAAAATTGCTTTAATTAGGCTGAAATCCCAGTCCTAGTTTAATTAGGCCGAAGTCCTAATTCTACCTTTTGATCGACCTTCCATCTCTGTTGTGCCTACTGCGGGCTAGTCCGTTCCTGTAGGTCCCATAGCAAAAGACACCTGTTCAGCACTTGGAACTCAATAGTGACTTATCTCCCTGCACCGAGGCCGCACACTTGACCACCGTTAGGCTTATGCTACTTGTTGCTCCCTCTTTGGACCTATGATTTACCTTAAACAGCATAAGCGTGCCTGGCCTCACCTCCATGTGTTGTGAGATCACCAGTTCCTGACTGAAGGGGAATGCTGCCAATACGAGTTCTTACAAAAAAAATCTATTTGTGCTTCTTGTCTAAATACTCTGATTGGAACTTCTAATTATTGATCACTTATCTATAATAAATAGCATAAGCGTGTCCCAAGGGAAATGCTATCCGTACGAGTCGTACTTCTATCTTTGCTTGTTAACTATCTTTGCTTATTAACTTAGTATAAGTCTTTAAAATAAGCCATTTCTGTTTTGTCTCTAATTACAACCCGTGTGTAATAACTTTGCTTATTTACTTAACCCAAGGCCTAAGTTTAAAAATAAGCTACTTCTGTTATTTCTTTTGCTTTCTCTTTTCAGTTATAATTACATGTATAACTATGCTTTAAAATGTCTTAAATTTTCCTATTTCAGTCTAAGCCCAACTTACTATACTTCTTCTTATTTTACATCCTATTTTCTGTAAATTCAGTGTTCTTATATTTTAGTCCATAATAACGAATTATTCTCGTCTATTTACACTTCGCGTAAAAAGGGACTTAAAAAGAAACTGACATTTATAGAATAGATCCCAACGTAGAATAAATGTAAATAAAACATAAATAATAGTAAATAACTATAAATACCGAAATAACTGTAAATAATTGGGAAAGCTATAATTAACAGTAAGTAATTGCAAATAGCTGAAATAGAATAGCTAAGAAAATAGACTAGGAAAAAAGTCTAAAATTTACTTAGAAATAAACTGTAAATAAACTTGCATAAATGTTATCCCAAAATTGTAGAAAAACTACTACCATTGAAAACCCTATTATTTTAAATTACTTAAAAATATAAAATAATTACTTAAAAACTCACATGTGGTTCTTAGCTCTTTCCTTTGGCCTTCTCGTACCCACTTGACGGGTATAAAATATTTTAATTAAAAAGATCTCTTCCTTGGAAAAATATTCCTTTTAGGGTCCAGCCTCAGGCAATGAACCCAGATGGAGAACATCTGAATGAGAAAAATAGCTAGGCCAAAGGTCTTATTTATAGTGTCACTTGTGAATCTCGGTCCGTTGGATTTGGAGATCAAATCTGGTGCAACCACGTCATAGGCTTGATGGGAACCGTCATATGGAAGCATGGACGCACGAGATGGAGTAAAAATAGCAAAATGACGTGTTGAAATCTAACTGGATGAAGCCAGCAAAATAATGCATGCGGGTCGACCTGAGTGTCGACCTACCACTTGCTAGGGTCGACCTATAGGTCAACCTAGCCATGGTGAGGGTCGACCTTGCCAATACACACACACACATATATATTCTTTTCTTTTCACGTTTCTTGTTTATTCCGTAACTTTTCATTCTAGCTCTGATTTCGACAATCTATATATGGAAATTAATCAAAAAATTACTACGGACATAGTAGTTCAACTCCCGTGGTCCAATTATGATAATTTCACAAAGTTATTTTATTTTTTAATTAATTCATTAATTAATTACTATAGCTTAAATTTCGGGTTGTTACACTTACAAAGCAGGAAAGTTAATTTCGACATTTTCCATGGTAAAGCACTTTAATTCAGTGCTAAGAAAAGGTCAAATGTGATAGGGGTCGAAACAATTATTAGCTCTAAGGTAAATTTATAGGAGGCGGCCATTCAAGCTCCAAAATCAGAAGACTCTCCTATGAAGGAAGTAAACAATCATTTAATTATACTTATAATTGGGATTACAATAATAAGAATAATACTAATCAATATTTTGACTTACCTGATTTTAGTACGAGCTACCGTGCAGCTGACTTGATGCCAAGGGGATGGGATTCCTCCAAAGGAATGGAAATTTCATTAAATTAGCATTCGAAGTATTGGAGAAAACCACTATAAGAGTGAGTTTAATAATCAAATATATCACATATCTATTTGGAATAAAGGAGAAAGCATCCGACTTTATATAGAAAAAATTATATAGCAACTGAAGATAAAAGTCTTTGCAAATTAAGCGATAAAATCTTAGACCCAAGGACGATTGATGGTAGCAATAGCATGACAAGGATCTGGAAGCCCCTTGAATCATTCACAAGTTTTTAAATCAGGAGATCAAGAAGATCGCCTAATTGAAGAAGCCATAATTAGTTAGGGTTTTATGTTTTCTTCAAAGATCAAAGTGCTAATAAGTTAAAGTGTGTAACCAGGGTTGCATAAGCATTTATGTGGTCATGTTTGTATAAGGTGTATTATGGGTTCTTTTCCCGATTTTGTATATTTAGGCCTTGAGCCAATTTTATTCTTTCAAAAAATATATTATACAAATGAATATAATTTGTTAGAACTTAAAATAACCATGAATTATTTGGCACAACTTGAATGATGAACTCATAAAATGAAACTTAAATAAGAGTAATAAAAATATTTGTTTTATTTTCTTTTAAGATATTATTTGATAAATATGATTTGGAAATGTATAGAATTTTAAATATATAATTTACATATGATCATTAATTCATTTAGTAATATAAGTAAATTAAAAATAAAGAGATAGTTTCTTTTATAAATTATTTAAAATTAGCAAATTGTTATTTTCAAACAATAATAATAATGTGTTATTTTTATAAATAGAATTTAAAGATTTTTTTTCAAATTTGATAGGTTGTTGATTTTAAATTGGAATTTGAATTTAATTTGAATTTTGATTTAAAATTGAAATTCAAAAGTTAGATATTTTAAAATATTTGAATTTAAAGTATATGTATAAGATTTTATTTGTCTATAATTAGTTTTATTATGTTTCTTTAAAAGAAATTTAAATATATACATTTAAACAAGGGATAAGAGCTTTTATTTACTTTTAAAATAAATAAAAATAAGTAAAATTACTTATAAGACAAATGTTAATATATTAAGTGATATAAGTGACAAGTGTTAACAAATAAACTATTATCATAACAAGTGTTAAGATGTGGAACAAGTCTTATTTTAATTTTTGATTTTTTTTCTTTTTATTTGTAATAAATTACATTTTTATACTTATACGAACATATGCATTTCTTCTTTTCATTTCTTTCTATTTACTTTTCAAACCAAGAGAAACTCAAAACCTTTTCTCAAATGCAAATTTGAAGATCAATACAGTTTTCAGATCAGAAACTTATACAAATCGGAATTTAAACCTGTAAAAAAAATTCCACAAACCAAACCAAAGTCTATAATCTTCTCCTCAAAAACGAATGCAAACCAGAAATCATCAAACCTGAGAACATCTCCTCAGAACATTCTTAAACCTATAACCTTTTCCTAAAAAATAAACTGAAAACAAAATCTATAACCATTTTGTATCAAACCCTATAAGCATTTTCAAAGTTTGTACATTTTCAATATCAAAATCAAGACTGCATTTTTCTTTACCCTGGAATCAGTGAGCCTGCATGCATCCTTCAGCAAGTTAGAGCATTTTCAACTAGATCCATAAAAAACATTTGTAGCAACACAGGTATTCAAAATCAAAGGCTATTTTAAATATAAGGATGCTCTGTTCATTTTTTTAAGGTGAGTAAACCCTTCTTTAAAAATAGTTCTTTTTTATTTTTACATCTGTTGAATTAAATGATTCCTGTAGAAAAGTAGTGAATAATGTTTGCATATGTGATATGAATATAAATATATGTATATATTGTGTTAGGATAAGAATTGTCTATGTATATATTCATGTGTAGGACTCTGTTGTTCGCAGGTTCCAAATTTCTTTTAATTTTTTTTATCTTCCCATACAAATAATTTCAGGCTTATGGTTTATAAATGAAATTTGTTCATAACCATGTTATACAAATTCTAAAAATAGTTTCAACCATTTTTATTAAGTAGTCAACTCCAGAATGTGAAATAATAGAAGAATAAATAAATAAATCAAAAACCAATATTCTTAATTCTGTGATGATTCCAAAACTAGGTTAGTAAAGTGAAATGATGATTTTTGACCTAGGTTTTATGATTTTTAAGTGTGTGGAAGATGGGATATTCTGAATTGATCAGAATCAATTATTCATCAATTGACGGCGATAGGGAAATTGTGGGCGGCCATGACCATGGCTGGAGGTAGAGGGTGATTGGGTGGTCACAAGAAAAATAAAGGTTGATTTTATTTTTGGTCCTGATGGTCGAAGTGGGGGTGATCTAGGGTTCGACGTCTCGTTTTTGGCATGTTGATTTTTGAGCTTCGTGCGGCATCAGTAGATCATCGGAGATGATCACATATGTGGGATTAGAAGGTGGATGATGTGGCGCAACTTTGATCGAGGCGGCAAGGACTCCGATAACCGTGATCGGCGGCGTGAGGGGAGTTAGTGGGTCGAGTTTTTTTCCAGTGGGTATTGGGTTACTCATTTTTTTTTCACGCACGTTCATGGGTGCTGAAGGGTCAAAACGTTGGTAGGGGTCGTTAGCGACCAGTGGGCATCGTATGAGGTGATTGGATCGGCGGCAGTCATGTATGCACGTGCATAGTGGTGACACGAGAAACTAGGTTTAGGGAAGAAGGCTTTATCTCATGTCGAGTTCAAGTGCTTCTGTGGTATGCTCGAAGCAGTTGAGGTTTGGGGGAATCTCGTGTGTTGTCTCGTGGTTTCTGGTGTTAGAACTCGGGTCGATCTTGTTGTCCCGGTTGTTAGTTCAGATAAGCAGGACCCAGATTTTCTTTTGGAAAAGGAAATCTTAGTGATACAAGTTTTTGAAACTTAACTAAAATGAGTTAAAAAGGGTGAATCAAGATAAAATTTGTTTTTTTTTCAAAGAAATAAAATTGATGATTTTCAAAGGGAAGTTTACAAACAAATTTTAAATGCAATGTGTTAAAGGAGTTTAAGGTTCAAAGCTTTAATTAGTTCTAGGATAACTGTTTAACAAAGTTTTTATATTTTAAAGGGTTTTAAAAGATAAGATAAATAAGTTTCAAGAATACCTATTTATTAAAATTTTATTCAGATAAGTTTGAAAGGTTTTTAAATATTAAAATTAAATGTTTAAATTGTTTTGCTCAAAAGAAGTTATACACTTTCAATTATAAAATTGATTTCAAAACTGATTTCTAATAAAATATAATGATGTAAATTAAGTATTTAAAATTAAGATAAAAGAATTTATCTTAAATTAATCAAGGTTGTAAGTTAATTAATTAAGGTTAATTAATCTGTAATTGAAAATCATTAATTAAATAAGTGAAGATTATTAATGATTAGTAAATTAATTAATCAAGTAATTTAAAGATTAATTAAGTTTCAGTTAAGCACTTAATTAATTAAGTAACTAAGAATAAATTAATTTGTGATTAATAATTAATTAATTTATAATTATTAATGGTTAATTAAAGTATAATTACTTAAGGAAGTAATTAAAGAATTTTTAATAGTTAATGAAGATCATTAACTTGAGATTATTAAATAATTAATTAATGTGATTAATTTTAAATAATTAATTAGATTAATTAATTAATTAAGGATAATCATTTGTGGAATTGTTTAAGTATAATTACTTAATGAAGTAATTAGGCGGATTAATTACTTAGTGTAATTAATTAAATTAATATGATTAGTTTAAGTTAATTAATTGGTTTAATTAATATAAATAATCATTGGATAATAGGTTAAGTATAATTACTTGGTGTAATTTATTAAGTATAATTACTTAGTGAAGTAACTAGTACATAATTACAAGATGTAATTAATTAAAGAATGAAAGTAATTTGGGTTTAATTACATAGTGTAATGAATAAAGAAGGATAACTACTTAGTGAAAGTAATTTACAATTAATTACTTAGTGTAACTAATTTATGAATTGATTAATAAAGTTACTTGAAGTTAATTAAGTGATGTAATTAATTAAGGATAATTAGTTACTGATTGTGATTAATCAAGGTTGATTAATGAATAAAGATTAATTAAAGATTAATTATTAAATATGATTAATAATTAATTAAGAAGTAATTAAGGAATCATTACTTAATGTAATTAATGATGTAATTAAGGATTGATTAATTAAAAAGTAATTAATCAATAATAAGTGATTATGGAGTAATTAATTAATGTAATTAATTAAGGATAAATGTAATTAATTATAATTAATTAATGAAGTAATTAAAGGTCAATTACTGTAAATGGTTAAGGATTATTAATTTATGTCATTAATTAAAGGCTAATTACTTGAATGTAATTAAAAGATAATTAATCAAGGATGATTAATTAAGATGAATGATTAGATGGTGATCAATTGATTAATTTGTAATTAATTAATGGTTATGTAAGCAAGATTTATGTGATGAAAGTAATTAATATAATTTATTTTAAATTAATTAGAGATGCAAGTAATTAATTTAATTCAGTTTAAATTAATTAGAGATAGTGTGATTAATTAATCCTTGCTTATGTATGGATGGATGATATTGATTGCCTTGATGGTTTGGGATTTCAGATATGAGATAAGTAATGCTCTGTGATATGGATGCTTTGGTTGAAGTATGATGATAATGTGAATTATCTATCTGTGATGATAATATAGATTATCTATGTGTGTGATGATGTGAATTATCTATCTGTGTGAATATAGATAATAGAATTGAATTGTTTTAACTTTAAAACAACTTGGACCTAAAAAATGGCGTTTTGGGTTTCGATGAGACCGGGATCGGGTTTCCAGATTTGGATATCCGAAAACCACATCGATCTAAATTAACGATAGGTCGTGAATCTCAAGTGAAGATGAAGATTCGGAGTGCAAGGGTTATCGTCGTTAACTCTTAGGGTGATTCCAAAATGAGTTTAACGAGATAATGCCTTCGGTTTCGTTCGAACCCGGAACGAACTTGTATGGGCCGTATGCTTTCAGAACATCGTCAGGTGGACGATGAGCATTCTAAGATTGATGTGTTCTTTAAAGGTAATCGTAGCCTCAAGCCTCATCAACCGAGAATGGCTAAAACAGGGGAGGTGCAGCAAGGCTAAGTGGGTCATGCCCAAGTAGGAAGAGATTTTCCTCTATCTAGAAGTCCCTTTTTATTCGGCTGTGTGGGGCGGTTGATTCGCGACAACTTCCAAGGTTGTCTTGTTTAGGACTATCCAATAAGGGATGGTTCCGGCCTTGTGTTGCAGGGGATTGAGAGTAATCCTCGGTACGGTGATCTAGTCCCCGTACTGTGACGGACGGTACCCCAGTAGCCCTGCCATTATATGGAATCCAAACTCAAATAAGTGTCATATGTTTTAGTTGTGCCCAACTATGTTGGAACGTGAGATGTAAGAATTCCAGCTATTTTTGTATTTTACTTGAAAACCCTAGACCTTATTATAATATCACTGGATTTCCTATCAAATATTTTGGTTAGCGTAAGGTAAAAACTTACCCATGTTTGTGTGTGGGAAGTCTTACGTGATACTTTTTGTTTTCAAAGTTTTCAAAGTTAAGCAACTTTAACCCGTTTACTCACACCAGACCCATGTCTGACCCAAGTGTTTATTTTCTGTTTTATTAAACTCCTGGGTACTCATATTATGTATGAGTAGTCGAGGGATTCTGGTTAGCTTTGACGAATTCTGGAGGAGCAATGGAGCAGGAGGCTTCAGCGTTTGTAGATATCTAGGTGGCTCCGCTGTATTGATCTCTGAGTCGTTTGTTTGAGTTGTATATTGAGTTGTAATAACTAGACAGGTGTTTATAACTGTCTAGTATGTGATGTATAATCTGTGTAACTCTGATAATGGTTGTATACTATGCAATACTTATGTTATTAATATAATTTATTCGTTCCGCTGTTGAGATTCTGATGTTGTTTCTTTCTTTCTTCTCTATCTTTTCTCTTCTCTATCCCTTTCTTTCTTACTCATGATACGTCTTTCTGGGAGGTGAAAGACGGGTCGTGACAGTTGGTATCCAAGCGCTAGGTTGAGTGAACACCTAGGCTTTGGACTGATTTCTTTCTTGAGAGGGCATATTTGTAATTTTAATATAAATATATATCTATTTCTACCTAATTTGTTGGATTACCTATTCGGGTTTTCCAATATAAGTTCTAGAGGTAGATATGGTAGTGGTGTGTGTAGTTCGACAACCAATGGTGGGAGTCTGAGTGATTGAGGTTGGAGAGTATCTACCGAGACTGTAGACCCAATACCGTCTCGAGTAAGTTCTATTGTGGTATAAGGATTTCACCAATCTCTGAAGGAAACCTGTTAAGGTTCAGAGTTCTTTTCTTTAAAGTGCAAGTTTGGATGACTTAGAATTTGGATCTATCGGTTAGGAAGAAGCAAGTAATGATATCTTGGCAACTTCTGGAAGAAGCAACGGTGTGGTGAGACGCAGTGACTTTGGATGTTCCGAAGATGTTTCTTTTGGAGCAAGTTTAAGGAAGTATGACTGCATTAGTGCTGAGGCTGGGTTCAGAAGGATGTTTGTGGCTGGGTTGAGGTTCGAGTTTCTCGAAGAGCTTTGGATTAGGAAGTTTTGGCATCTGTGTCAGCATTGCAGCTCGGAGTGCCCTGTGTGCCGGCAGGAAGGTCATCTGTCGGCAGTTTTCTAGAGGTGAAATTCTTAAGCAGCTGAGTGAATCCATTTCTTCGATGGATTGGCTAGATAAGCTTAAGCTGTTCTGATTGGTAAAGAGAGAGAGAGAAGTTTTCTTTGGAATTAGGCTAGCTTGATCGCAAAAGTGACTTGCGATAGCTGGGTGTTCTCTTGAATTGTCAGAGATTTTTCTAGATGTCCTCAGAGAGGTCAGAAGTTTGTCTGCATCTGGAGATTGAGTTTTCTTATCGACTGGATCCCAGAAGTAATTCCGGTGGTTCAGCTTAGTAGAAGGATGGTTCCTAGAGATAGGATTTGGGTAAAGCACTTAGGTTTTAGTGGAACTACTGAGTTTCTTTTATGGATTTGATGAACCGTGTCTTCTGGGATGTGTCGGCCTAGTCTGCACTCGTGTTCATCATCAGCATTTTTATCTACTCCAGATCAGAGTTGTGCAGTGGAAGCAGTTTGGGAGTGCACCTGTTTTGTCTTTTTCGGATAGGAGAAGTAAGATCAGTCTTCTGATGTTTGTGGAGTGGAGTTTTTTCTTGATTTTGGTTGATCATGAGAGGATCATTTTGATGGGTTGTTTTTGATCCAGTTTGTTTCGAGAAGTATCAGCGAAGGCTAAGCTGATCAGGTAGGATATAGGCAGCCCAGGATCGTTGGAAGTGTTTTGAGGATAAGAGACGGAGGAATTTGGATTCCAGAGTCGGAGATTTGATTTTGGATAAGTTTTCTCCGATAAAAGGAGCTATAAGATTTAGTAAGACTGAGAAGCTAGCTCCGAGGTATTGGATTTTTCTGTATTCTTGTCGGATAAGTGCCTTGGTTTTCAGGAGTAATTACCAATTTGGATAACTGGGATTCAATGTGTTTCACGTATCTCTGAGGGAGTAGGTGTATGATCCATCTCTGGTTGCCGAACCAGCAGTTCATCAGGATTTGGTAGTTGAGCCAGACTTATCTGTTGTCTGGTATCTTGTTCAGTTGTAGATCTAGATGAGTAGGAGCTCTGTAGCTTAGTAGTATAGCTAGTTTGGGTTTTGTAGAGCGAGTATTCCAGTATTTGTTCCTAGGAAACTCTAGGAAATTCTATCCAGGATTTTGTCTGGATAGTTAGATTTTTTTGATTGAGTGATTTGGTTGCTATGGTTGCTAGCATATGGTTGATAATATATGCTTGTAGTTTAAAATTAAAATCTTTGATGGGTTATTAAATTACCTTTTCTTTTAAATTTTGGGGACGAAATTCTTTTAAGGGGGGAAGAATGTGACTACCCAGAATTTTGGGCAATATCAATTTAATAATCTGTATTAAAAATTAAATTGATTTGATAATTGTCTTTTATAATTTTAATTTAATTTGGAAAATTTATTCTTTTAAAAGAAAATAAATATCTAATTGATAAATTTTATCTTTTAAAAAGTTAATAAAATATTTTCTATTTATAATATATATGTTTTTATATATTGTAAATAGGAAAGCTTTGGTTGTATTTAATAAATAAATAAAATCAGGTTTTCAAATTCTAATATATTTTGGTAATTTGGAAATTATGATTTCATTTACAATAAAACTTTTCATAGACTATTTAAAATAAGTTAACTATATGGTTTTAAAATACTTAAGGAAAATGTTTAAAATATATTTTTAAGCTTAAGTATAAATCTAAATAAGAGTAATAAAAAAATTTGCTTTATTTTCTTTAAAAATATTATTTGATAAATATGATTTGGAAATATATAGAAGTATAAATATATAATTTACATATTTAATAATATAAGTAAATTATAAATAAAGAGATAATTTCTTTTATAAATTGTTTAAAATTAGCAAATTGTTATTTTCAAACAATAATAATAATGTGTTATTTGTATAAATAGATTTTAAAGAAAATTAATTTTTTTTTTCAAATTTGATAGGTTGCTGATTTTAAATTGGAATGTGAATTTAATTTGAATTTGGATTTAAAATTAAAATACAAAAGTTAGATATTTTAAAATATTTGAATTTAAAGTATATGTATAAGATTTTACTTGTGTATAATTTGTTATATTATGTTTCTTTAAAAGAAATTTAAATATATACATTTAAACAAGGGATAAAAGCTTTTATTTACTTTTAAAATAAATAAAAATAAGTAAAATTACTTATAAGACAAATGTTAATGTATTAAGTGATATAAGTGACAAGTGTTAACAAATAAACTATTATCATGACAAGTGTTAAGATGTGGAACAAGTCTTATTTTAATTTTTGATTTTTTTGATTTTTATTTGTAATAAATTACATTTTTATACTTATATGAACATATGCATTTCTTCTGTTCATTTCTTTATATTTTCTTTTCAAACCAAGAGAAACTCAAAACCCTTTCTCAAATGAAAATTTGAAGATCAATACAGTTTTCATATCAGAAACTTATACAAATTAGAATTTAAACCTGTAAAAAAATTCCACAAACCAAACCAAAGTCTGTAATCTTCTCCTCAAAAACAAATGCAAACCAGAAATCATCAAACCTGAGAACATCTCCTCAAAACATTCTTAAACCTGTAACCTTTTCCTCAAAAATAAACTAAAATCAAAATCTGTAACCATTTTATATCAAACCCTGTAAGCATTTTCAAAGCCTGTACATTTTCAATATCAAAATCAAGACTGCATTTTTCTTCACCCTGGAATCAGTGAGCCTGCATGCATTCTTCAGCAAGTTAGAGCATTTTCAACTAGATCCAGTAACAAACATTTACAACAACTCAGGTTTTCAAAATCAAAGGCTATTTCAAATATAAGGATGCTCTGTTCATTTTTTTTAAGGTGAGTAAACCCTTCTTTAAAAACAGTTCTTTTCAATTTGATATCTGTTGAATGAAATGATTCCTGTAGAAAAGGAGTGAATAAAGTTTTCATATGTGATATGAATATAAATATATGTATATATTGTGTTATGATAAGGATTGTTTGTGTATATATTCATGTATAGGACTCTGTTGTTCACAAGTTCCATATTTCTTTTAAAAAATTTATCTTCCCACACAAATAATTTCAGGCTATGATTTATAAATGAAATTTGTTCATAACCATGTTATACAAATTCTAAAAATAGTATCAACCATTTTTATTAAGTAGCCAACTCCAGAATGTGAAATAACAGAAGAATAAATAAAACAAATCAAAAACCAATATTCTTAATTCTGTGATTTGATTCCAAAATCAGATTAGTAAAGTGAAATGATGATTTTGGACCTAGGTTTTATGATTTTTAAGTGCGTGGAAGATGGGATATTCTAAATTGATCAGAATTCAATTATTCGTCAATTGACGGTGATAGGGAAATTGTGGGCGGCTGTGACCATGGCTGGAGGTGGAGGGTGATTGGGTGGTTGCAAGAAAAATAAAGATTGATTTTATTTTTGGCCATGATGGTCGGAGTGGGGTGATCTAGGGTTCGACGTCTCGTTTTGGGCATGTTGATTTTTGAGCTTCGTGCGGCATTAGTAGATCATCGGAGATGATCGCATATGTGGGATTAGAAGCTGGATGATGTGGCGTAACTTTGATCGAGGCGGCAAGGACTCCGATAACCGTGATCGGCGGCGCGAGGGGAGTTAGTGGGTCGAGTTTTTTTTCCGGTGGAAATTGGGTCACTCGTTTTTGTTTTCGCGCACGTTTGTGGGTGCTGAAGGGTCGGAACGTTGGTAGGGGTCGTTAGCGACCAGTGGGCATCATCAGAGGTGATTGGATCGGCGGCAGTCACGTGTGCATGTGCATAGTGGTGACATGAGAAACTGGGTTTGGGGAAGATGGCTTTATCTCGTGTCGAGTTCGAGTGCTTCTGTGATATGCTTGAAGCAGTTGAGGTTGGGGGAATCTCGTGCGTTGTCTCGTGGTTTCTGGTGCTAGAACTCAGGTCGATCTTGTTGTCCCGGTTGTTAGTTCAGATAAGCAGGACCCAAATTTTCTTTTGGCAAAGGAAATCTTAGTGATACAAGTTTTTGAAACTTAACTAAAATGAGTTAAAAGGGGTGAATCAAGATAAAATTTGTTTTTTTTCAAAGAAATAAATTTGGTGATTTTAAAAGGGAAGTTTACAAACAAGTTTTAAATGCAATGTGTTAAACGAGTTTAAGGTTCAAAGTTTTAATTAGTTCAAGGATAATTGTTTAACTAAGTTTTTATATTTTAAAGGGTTCTAATAGATATGATAAATATGTTTCAAGAATACCTATTTATCAAAATTTTATTTAGATAAGTTTGAAAAGTTTTAAAATATTAAAAATTAAATATTTAAATTGTTTTGTTTAAAAGAAGTTATACACTTTCAATTATAAAATTGATTTCAGAAGTGATTTCTAATAAAATATAATGATGTAAATTAAGTATTTAAAATTAAGATAAAAGAATTTATCTTAAATTAATTAAGGTTACAAGTTAATTAATTAAGGTTAATTAATTTGTAATTGAAAATCATTAATTTAATAAGTGAAGGTTATTAATGATTAGTAAATTAATTAATCAAGTAATTTAAAGATTAATTAAGTTTCAGTTAAGCACTTATTTAGTTAAGCAACTAAAAATTAATTAATTTGTGATTAATAATTAATTAATAAGTAATAATGGTTAATTAAAGTATAATTACTTAAGGAAGTAATTAAAGAATTATTAACTTGAGATTATTAAATAATTAATCAATGTGGTTAATTTTAAATAATTAATTAGATTAATTAGTTAAGTATAATCATTTGTGGAATTGTTTAAGTATAATTACTTAATGAAGTGATTAGAGGGATTAATTACTTAGTGTAGTTAATTAAATTAATATGGTTTAAGTTAATTAATTGGTTTAATTAATTTAAATAATCATTGGATAATGGGTTAAGTATAATTACTTGGTGTAATTTATTAAGTATAATTACTTAG
Source organism: Allium cepa (assembly GCA_030765085.1). Taxonomy (NCBI): domain Eukaryota; kingdom Viridiplantae; phylum Streptophyta; class Magnoliopsida; order Asparagales; family Amaryllidaceae; genus Allium; species Allium cepa. Next base: position 952,782,086 of record CM060945.1, on the reverse strand, counting down.
TGAAGTAATTAGTGAATAATTACAGGATGTAATTAATTAAAGAATGTAAGTAATTTGGGTTTAATTACTTAGTGTAAATAATAAAAAAGGATAATTACTTAGTGAAAGTAATTTATAAATTGATTACTTAGTGTAAGTAATTTATCAATTGATTAATAAAGTTATTTTAAGTTAATTATGTGATGTAATTAATTAAGGATAATTAATTAGTGATTGTGATTAATCAAGGTTGATTAATGAGTAAAGATTAATTAAAGATTAATTATTAAATATGATTAATAATTAATTAAGTAGAAATTAAGGAATCGTTAATTAATGTTATTAATGATGTAATTAAGGATTGATTAGTTAAAAAGTAATTAATCAATAATAAGTGATTATAGAGTAATTAGTTAATGTAATTAATTAAGGATAAATCTAATTAATTATAATTAATTAATTAATGAAGTAATTAAAGGTTAATTACTGTAAATGGTTAAGGATAATTAATTTGTGTCATTAATTAAAGGCTAATTACTTGAATATAATTAAGGGATAATTAATCAAAGATGATTAATTAAGATGAATGATTAGATGGTGATCAATTGATTAATTTGTAATTAATTAATGGTTATGTAAGCAAGATTTATGTGATGAAAGTAATTAATTTATTTTAAATTAATTAGAGATGCAAGTAATTAATTTAATTCATTTTAAATTAATTAGAGATGGTGTGATTAATTAATCCTTGCTTATGTATGGATGGATGATATTAATTGCCTTGAATGGTCTGAGATCTCAGATATGAGGTAAGTAATGTTGTGTGATATGGATGCTTTGGTTGAAGTATGATGATAATGTGAATTATCTATTTATGATGATAATATGGATTGTCTATGTGTGTGTTAATGTGAATTATCAATCTGTGTGAAAATAGATAATAGAATTGAATTGTTTTAACTTTAAAATAACTTGGACCTACAAAATGGCGTTTTGGATTTCGATGAGACCGGGATCGGGCTTCCAGATTTGGATATCCGAAAACCACATCGATCCAAATTAACGATAGGTCATGAATCTCAAGCGAAGATGAAGATTTAGAGTGCAAGAGTTATCGTCGTTAACTCTGAAGGTGATTCCAAAATGAGTGTAATGATATAATACCTTTGGTTTCGTTCGAACACGGAATAAACTTGTATGGATTGAATTCTTTTAGGACATCATCAGGTGGACAATGAGCATTCTAAGATTGATGTGTTCTTTAAAGGTAATCGTAGCCTCAAGCCTCATCAACCGAGAATGGCTAAAATATGGGAGGTGCAATAAGGCTAAGTGTATCATGCCCAATTAGGATGAGATTTTCCCCTGTCTAGAAGTCTCTTTTTATTTGGCAGTGTGGGGCGGTCTATTCGCGACAACTGCCGGGGTTGTCTTGTTCGGGACTATCCAGTAAGGGATGGTTCTGGCCTTGTATTGTAGGGGATTGGGAGTAATCATCGGTACGGTGATCTAGGCCCCGTACTGTGACGGACGGTACCCCAGTAGCCCTGCCATTGTATGGAATCCAAAATCCAATAATTGGCATACGTTTTAGTTGTGCCCAACTATGTTGGAACGTGAGATGTAAGCATTCCAGCTATTTCTGTATTTTATTTAAAAACCCTAGACCCTATTATATTATCACTGGATTTCCTATCAAATGTTTCGGTCAGCGTAAGGTAAAAACTTACCCATGTTTATGTGTGGGAAGTCTTACGTGATACTTTTTGTTTTCAAAGTTTTTCAAAGTTAAGCAACTTTAACCCATTTACTCACACCAGACTCATGTCTGACCCAAGTGTTTATTTTCTGTTTTATTAAACTCTTGGGTACTCATATTATGTATGAGTAGTCAAGGGATTCAGGGTTGCTTTGACGAATTCTGGAGGAGTAATGGAGCAGGAGGCTTCAGCGTTTGTAGATATCTAGGTGGTTCCACTGTATTGATCTTTGAGTCATTTGTTTGAGTTGTATATTGAGTTGTAATAACTAGACATGTGTTTATAACTGTCTAGTATGTGATGTATAATCTGTGTAACTCTGATAATGGTTGTATACTATGTAATACTTATGTTATTAATATAATTTATTCGTTCGGCTATTGAGATTCTGATGTTGTTTCTTTCTTTCTTCTCTATCTTTTTTCTTCTCCATCCCTTTATTTCTTACTCATGATACGTCTTTCTAGGAGGTGAATGACGGATCGTGACAATTGAACTTAAATCAATGAATTACCTGCTGTAGTGGTGCTGTGTTGGGCAGCTTAGCCTATGTCAATGCTCTTCTTCTGATTTCTCGCCGGCGCTCCTTTGATTTTTTCCCCTTCTGTAAGTCGCCATCTTCTTTCTTTCTATATGCTTTATTCGTGGTCTTATATCCCTTTTTTTTATCGTGAGTGGTTGCCCCAGGCATTAGTCTTGGTTGCCTTATGAGTTGGTCGGGCCTGATTGTATAATTATTTAGGCTCAAAGCAATAACTAAAAATAGTTGGTTATGAATTGTGTAACATCATCGTGGGCTGATAAAGTATTCGTCTATTCAATAAATCTATTCTCATCTTCAACGTGGTATCAGATCATGTTTCGATTCTAATAAATTAATTTTGTGATCTAATTTAAATTTTAAGAACTGCATATAAATTCATCAACTACAATCAGAATTTGTCTATGCTTTTTTAGATATTGCATCCTTACATTGTCTCAATTTAAAGCTGGAAGATTTGGAAACTATCGGTTTTATTATTCAAACCGTGCTTCTATTAGTGAAATAGTCAAGGTTGTCGTATCAGTTTTCATATTTTGGTTTTCTTATCCTAATTGGTGTCAATCTTATTGCAATCTTATTTTGGTTTCCAGTCCTATGAGAATCTCTTTATTCCTACTTTATCATTGCTTAGATTCCTACTTCGATTTTTGATTGGAACTACACTTACAATTATGATTAGAATTCCACTTCTAATCCTATAGGAATTTCCTTATTTCTATTTTCTCTTTCTGAATTTCAACTTTGGATTTTTGATCTGTTATTGTCTTGTTTTGGTATAGTTGTCTACCAATTAGGTATAATTTGGTATTTGAATATAGTCTCTCTAGCAGCACTTGAAACCATTTTTCATAGCATTGGATGGTTTTAGTGACTGTGGCGATTTCAGATTCGATTTTTGATCGTGTTTGTGTTGACAAACTCCAGTTGCAATGCATCTTTAATTTGATGGAGGATGTTAAAGATGTGAAAGAATATTATAGGAGATTTCATAATTTATTATTTATCTATTGTACTTTTATAGTTTTCTTAAATTATAATATTCCCAATACACGGTTACCTTGTTCCAAGTCATCTGGATATAAATATGAGTTATGTATTGTTTAATTATGAATCAAGTTAATAATTAAAATGTAGCCTTTTAACGTTCATTTACTTTTCCTTTTCTTCTCCTCTTCTTTTTACCTATATTATTTTTTATTTGAACAATTTCAGTATTGTATCTAGATATAAACACGAGTCATATATTTTGAATGAATTAAAAGTTCCAGTTATTGAAGTCCTAAATCTTAATTTATAGAGGTACAATCAGCGCTAACCGTCAAATGGAAATAGATTACATCTGGGCCACGCGACTTTAGTTTACAGCCGCCACCAAAATAAGGTGGGTCGATCACCTCATGACGTAGGTCGACTGCTCATGGTCGACCGTGTCTAGGTCATGGTCGACCTAACTAGACAAAAATAGTGTATTTTTGAGCGTTAGTTGATTTAAATTTGTTACCATTTATTCTCCAATTAAAATTAACCAGCATTATCTTATGCCTTAATTTATTTTTCTTAAATGTTAAGCTACCATTAATTTTGACAATGTCAATCAATCGTTAATTAATTTAAAATTATTTTGTTAATTTCCAATATAAATATTTCTAACTACGAAATGTCAAACGCCGATAACTTTTTCGTTTGGATACCTATTAGAAAATTGTGCATATGAAAATTGATCAGAAAATTGCCACGAATTCAATGACATGAGTTTTTTTGGCCAAATTCCAATATTTGTAAAAATTCTAGTTTTCAATATTTATGATTTATTAATTAATTTCTACTTTAATTAATTAACTTTATAACACGGGGTGTTACATTTTCCCCTCCAAAAAAAATTCTTCCTTGAACTTCCGTAAGGGTTCGATCATGTCACTACGCCATAGATGGCCTTCTGCAACATTTTTGCAAGGTGTTGTCGGGTAAAATGTTGCGATAACTATACAATTTTGGTCCTACTGCAACGTTGAATTTTTGGTGTTGCCTTAACCATAAAAATGTGTTGCTCTAGCTAAACAAGTGTAATTGATGCAGCATTTTTTTATAGTGTTGCTATTGCAGACCTTTGCATATCTTTTGCACCGATCCGTGTCAATCTACCAAAGCAAATCCTACGTTGGAGAACGTGACACCTCATCAATCCGAACATCACCCCCTGATCTTTTAGAGCCGCGAAGAAAAAAATTCCCCGCAAATAACTTTTTATTTTCATTCTTCTCTGTCTTCTTACAAAGGTTCAAGCGAACATTCTTAACTTGGGGTTCAGCGATTTCGGTTCGATTAGGGCTACGATTTGGGGGTTCAAGCTTTGTTCAGCGATTTCGCTTCGATTTGGGGGTTCAAGCATTGTTCACATCACTTTAGGGATTCAATTTCGATTTTGAGGTATAACACTCTCTCCCATCACTTTAGGGTTTCGATTTAAACTACTGATAAATTCTTAATTCGGCCTGAATTAACAATTCGACTTGTCTAGGTTTCCTCTTGTTGGACACACACACAAATTCTATCTTTTTATGTTAAAATACGCATATTCATAATTGTAGTGATGGACAGCGGAAACATTTGGATAGAACTTCCAAAGTTTACTGAATGATATATTAGCAGGATAAGAGCCTTTATACAAAACTGTTTTTCTAAATTGGCCATAGGCGATGAAATGACGTGCCCATGCAAGAATTGTAAAAATAGTAAGTGGCGTCGTCCCGATATAATTTATGATCTTCTCATCTGCAATGGTCCATCTCTGTAACAACCCGCATATTTATCGAGTTTGTATTTAAATATTTTATTTAAATAGTAACTCGTTAATCGGATTTTGGTCCGAAAAGCTACGTTTTGCAAACGGTCAAATTAGGACTCGAGACCACTTCCATTGAGTTCGAAATGTCGTTTACAACTTTTTTAAGTATAAACATCGATAGGTTTGGAGTTAGTGAAATTTCACTAACTTTTCCCGCTTTGGACTTTGGGTTAGTTTAGCCTATTAAGCCCAAGTTCCAACCCTCTTCTCCTCACTCTTCATAAATTTCCTAACTAATCAAGCTTTGGCATTAATGGTGGAGGGAATGGGAAATTAAAATTCCAAAACTCAAATTCAATTGCAATCCATCTTTCTACTCCAAATTCAAGAAGAAGACATTGGATTCAAGCTTCTTGTGCTTAGATAGAAGAAGGATTGATTCTTGCTTGCTTAAAACTTCATTTTCATTGATATTTGGTGCAAAGGTGAGATTTTTATCTCACAATTCTAGCCTATAACCATATTGGACTGTTGGGAATGATTCCCTATCACCTTCGCATACACATTTGCATTTGGTTTGGATTGGATTGGCGAAAAACTACAATTTTTAGTGTTTTTGGTGAAAAACTGCTCTTAGGTCGTTCTGTCTTCATTAGGTCGCTCGGGGTGGAAAAGTCACGGCCTTCATATTTGACTCACTCGGTTTTAGGTCGTAGGTCGCAAGCCTTTTAGGTCGTAGGTCGCGAGCCCTATAGGTCGTAGGTCGCGAGCCCTATAGGTCGTTCGGCCTTGTTCCTTCATTAGGTCGCTCTGCCTTATTAAACCGATAACTCGCGAACCTCTTAGGTCGCTCAACCTGTTCGTCCACTAGGTCGCGTAAACTATTGTAGTGTAACCACTTACAGCTTAATTTTTAAGACCCTAAGTCTACTTTTTTTAATACCATTAACCCTATTCCAGACCTATACAACTCATATGTCAACCCGTACAAATATTTTTATAATAAAAAAATTTCATTATATAGAAAGATTCACAAGCTATAATGCTTTATCATTTCTTTTCAAAAGATAACGACCTCTTATGAAATTTCCTTTGCTCAAATTAGCTATATACATATATGTATGTATATGTATACTCTTACAAGAACTTTACTATGTATATGTATGTATGTATGTTTTTCCAAAATTCAATACTTATTTACTTTTTCATTAAAAGCCCTTTTAAAGTATATAATTTGTACATTTTCTCATTTTCCTAAATATATTATTAGATTAGACTCAAAGTGGACTTCTAACTATTCTCTCAAGACATCCTTCTTTCCAAAATCAAAAATCCAATCTTTAATTAGGAATGACCATTTCACACTTTTCTTCAGAAACTTCTTCATCTTTCACTATCTATAACATATGGGCTCTTATTTTCCCTTTTTCTGGACCTTTTATACATCATTAATCGTAAACAAAATGGCGATTAACAATCATTGGACAATCAAGGCCCGACAAGGGAATCATGTACCATCCAGTTTTAGGGGCTTTTCCAGATGCAACTGCTCTATAAGTGTACTTAGGATTTTAGCATATACCAAATTTATAGTCAAAATACAAATACGTTCACTCAATGTTTTCTAATTTTTCGGGATTCAACTAAACTATGCTCTAATACCAGATATAAAACTCGCACTCCAGTGGGTCTAGATTTTTGCTAATCTGAAAACCTAAGTCCACTAAAATACAGATTGTTGGTTTGGTATCCTACAAAAGAGAAGCTATGTCTGAGTACTAATAGTAATAACTCACAGCAAAAATAAGTAAATATAATAGTTTAGAATAATTACTGGCCCAATAGTGATACCTCAAATGTCAAGTGCCTTAGCCAAACACTGCTCCAAAACAATATTAGTACCTTCCCTTCAAAGTCCCTTGGGTTATAATGAGGAGGGGATCAAAACACCTATCTAGAGACTAGTAAATTATATATCTTGTACATAACACTAGCTTATGATGATTGTTCACCATTTCATGTTATATTAGATTTATCATTAGTAGCTATGACTCCATCGCTACGTACAATCCGTTCCCATCTATAACATATATATATATATAAGTATTTATATCTCATTGTCCACAAATGGACCTAGATATTATCCCCATTAGTATCCATCGCTCAGCACCTCGTAAGGATTCATCACCTTGCTGCTTCATCACGTCGTATAACTCGAGGAAACCCTATAATGCGCACTAACAACCTTTGATCCATAAGTTCTTGTATCCTTCGAGGATTTTTGGCTTTGCCTACTTCATATATCATGGATTTCCAGCCCCACCCACCTCCTCCCCGTTCGTATTTCTTAAGGAATCTTCGATATAAGTTAACTAGCCTTAAGCTATAAATAGACTAACAAACAAATGTGGCAGCGCACAACCAACTAAATCAATCCTAGTAGGCGTAAGAGATTAGTTAAGTGTTACACTATTATTTCCATAGATTACAAGGGATTGATGTTGAGCTCGCTAAATATGCAACTCTTATCCCCTGGTTCCGGTACCTATGCACACCAGCCTTTGCATGCTCTTTTGCATAAGTCTGATCTCGCCCATTCTCCAATTAGATTGCCTAGTGCAATCAAGGAAACACCCTCCTTCTACAAATTTAGAGCAGAATACTAGTGCTGGTACAATCTGCCATCTGCAAAAGGTCCTTCCATTGCTTGCAATTACAGAATTTACTTTCCATGCTCTCACGGACTTGAGGGTATCCCTTTATCTATGTGTCTAGAAATTTTAGAGAACAAAGAAAAATGACAGAGCTTCCACGCTCATCAGAACAATAATGAGTTGAAAGTGAAGCCTTAGGTCTTAATTTATAGAGGTTCAAATCACGTTGGATGAAAATAGATTAGATCTGGGCTACACGGCCTTAATTTACAACCGCCACCAAAACTAGATGGGTCGATCGCCTCATGACCCAAGTTGACCACTCATGGCCGACCGTGCCTTGGTCAAGCTCGACTTTTCCTTGGATTTTATTCACATCTCCGTATGCGATTTTTGTGGTTTACGCGACCTAGTGGACGAACAGGTTGAGCGACCTAAGAGGTTCGCGAGTTATCGGTTTAATAAGGCAGAGCGACCTAATGAAGGAACAAGGCCGAACGACCTATGGGGCTCGCGACCTACGACCTATAGGGCTCGCGACCTACGACCTAAAAGGCTTGCGACCTACGACCTAAAACCGAGTGAGTCAAATACGAAGGCCATGACTTTTCCACCCCGAGCGACCTAATGAAGACAGAACGACCTAAGAGCAGTTTTTCACCAAAAACACTAAAAATTGTAGTTTTTCGCCAATCCAATCCAAATCAAATGCAAATGTGCATGCGAAGGTGATAGGGAATCATTCCCAACAGTCCAATATGGTTATAGGCTAGAATTGTGAGATAGACCGAGATGTTACAGGTGCTTCTGCTTGACTTCTTCCCAGGGATTCATCACTCTGACTTTTGGCTAACTGTTTAGATTAGCAGTTTTTGTTGTATACACTTGATATATAGACTCATAGTTGTATTCTTTTGTATAGCACATGTTGCTATTCTTTTGTATTATCGTGGATCTTACTGACCACTACTCTGATGTACACTTACATGTGTTAGTTATATATTCATATCTTCTTCCGCATTTGTGATATGGATATCTGTGATTGATTTGTGATATGATTATTTCTATGTTTGTTTCTGAAGATTATTTATAGCCACCGTGTGATAAGCAATTACATGGATGGTCGCTCCTCAACAGCCTTATTCTCCGTGCTAGTTGACAGCACTACTCCGGAGTGTTCTTGGCTAGCGTGGGTATAGAGGTGGGGCGTCACAATCTCCATTGTATGTGAAATGGATTTGTGAGGTTTCTCACCCAAAATTTGGAAGGAGTGATGAAGATATAAACTGTGATGCTGGTGATTTTGGAGATAATCTAGGTGAAATGTTGCACCGTACTCGTGGAAATATGCAGAACTGTGAATATGAGAATTCTGATGCACCAAATGCCAATGCTAAAAGATTTTATCGCCTTGTCGAAGATGGAAAGCAGCCATTATATCCTGGCTGTTCAAAATTTTCGAGATTAAGTTTTATCATCAGGCTTTATTCTTTAAAATGTGTACATGGAATTACAGAGTCTATAGTTGGGGATATACTAGAGTTGATGAGAGAGGCTTTTCCACAGGCCCACATACCTTTATCCTTTAGAGCCGTGAAGAAAATCATTAAAGATTTAGGTCTTGATTACAAAAAAATACACACATGTCCAAACTATTGCATGCTCTATTGGGAAGAAAATGAAGATAAAGATGTCTGTAACTCTTGTGGTATTTCGAGGTGGGAAGAGGAAAAGAAAGGCACCCATGAAAATGATCTAGAGAAGTTGATTCACAAAGTCCCGGCAAAAGTAATGCGTTACTTTCCGCTAAAACCAAGGCTGCAAAGGCTGTTTATATGCAAGGAGTATTCACAAATTAGGAGATGACATTCTGTGGGCCGAAAAAAAGACGGAAAACTTAGACATCCAGCTGATAGCGAGACTTGGAAGGCGATGGATGCTATGTATCCTGATTTTTCATCAGAAAATAGAAATATCAGATTGGGTGTAGCCTCTGATGGATTCAATCCTTTTCGTACAATGAGTACAACTTACAGTACATGGCCAATTGTATTAGTTAACTACAACCTTCCACCTTGTTGTGCATGAAGCCCGAAAATCTAATTCTTTCAACACTCATCTCCGGTCCAGAGTCTCTAAAGAATAAAATTGATTATATGCAGCCTCTAATTGAAGAGTTGAAAGAATTATGGGAACTAGGCATAGAAACTTATGATGCCTTTACTGATCAAATATTCATGTTACGTGCAAGTGTGTTGTGGACCATTAGCGATTTTCCGGGGTATGCAATGTTATCCGGTTGGAGCACAAAGGGTAAAATGGGTTGTCCTGTATGCCATTATGAGACTTCTTCAATGTACTTGAAACATAGTAAAAAAATGTGCTACATGAATCATAGAAAATTTCTAGATCCAAAACACAAGTGGAGGTTTGATAAGAGGAGGTTCAATGGTGAAGTTGAAATAGGACAGATTCTGGGAAATTTATCAGGAACAGACATTGAAGAACTGTTGCGTGACTTTGAAAATAATTTTGGGAAGAAAAAGGATTCCCCTTTCAAAAAGAAGTCAATATTTTACAATTTACCGTATTGGAGCCACAATTTATTTCGACATAACCTTGATGTTATGCATATAGAGAAAAACATATGCGACAACATACTCGGTACTTTGCTAAATATTAGTGGCAAGTCAAAAGACCATTTGAATGCTCGTTTTGATTTACAGGAAATGGGCATCAGGAAGGTCCTGCATCCCGTTTTATCAAATGACGGCGAACACTTTGAGATTAGGGATGCCATATTTGACATGACGAATAAAGAAAACGAAATATTCTGATAGTCGTAAGTCGTTCTGTCTTCTTTTTGAAAGGGGAATCCTTTTTCTTCCCAAAAGGCAATGGTCGGTGGAGAAGGAGGAAATACTGTTGAAACAGTAATTTCGAATGGAAAATCATAGGGTCGTCCTTTGCTTATAGGAAGGCGTGCAAAGTGTGCAAAACAATCAACCGAGGCTCTAACAATTGCTTACGTACATGACTTAAGGAAAAGGCTTGTCGAAGAAATGGAAGCACAGTTAGAATCTAAGGTAAATCAGAAGGTACAAGAGAATTTGGCTAGGGTGCTTAAGAAATTAGGTGATGCCAACCCGGAGATGAACATCAATGTAGAGGATCTAACTTCCACAATCATGTCCAGTGAGACTGATAATCTGACTGGAGGCACCAGCTCTTAAGTCTCATTTATGAATTGTTATGTGTACCGGATATTTTGGGGTAGCTTTGTAGTATTTTGGGGTAACTGGATATTTTGGGGTAACTGACATGAATTGTGATGTGTACTGCTGTATGAATTGTTATCTGTACTGTGTATTATGTTGTGTATTATGCAAGTGTTTTATGTGATATTGTACTGTGTATTATGCAAGTGTTCTATGTGATATTGTACCGTTCTATGTGCTCTTAATGTCTCTTCAGAATAGTGTTGTAGTAGCTTCAGAATAGTGTTGCAGTAGCTTCATAATAGTGTTGCCACCGGGTTATAAATGTTGCTTAAAATAATGTTGCAATAGTCATTCAAGGTGTTGCCATAGGGATGGACCCAGTTGGGTCGTGGGCCCCACATTGTGGGCCCCACAACTTCAGAAAGTTAATATCTATAGCAACATTTTTGGAATGTTGCTACAGATACCTATGGGTGTTGCCATAGACCCAAATAGGGTTCTATTGCAACATTATTACTTATGTTGCCTTAGATAGTCAAAATGTTGCCTTTGAGGTCTAAGGCAACGACAAAAATTGCATCACCCTAAAAGTGTTGCCATAGACCTATGGCAACATTTTTCGGGCCTGAGCCAACATTTTTTTTGTGTTGCAGAAGACCATTTATGGCTTAGTGTGTAAACCATCGCACATTCATTCTGCGCTAATAATCAATTAGTGTGCAACCAATTTTGCAATAATCCGTGTACATGTGCATAATGTACCACAATACATATGATGTGTATGAACAATAATTTCTAATTGGCGCCTCCTATATGAAATATTTCTTTTAAATTAATTTTGAAAATATGATGCTAGCATCCAAAAAATATCGGCGGTTCTACATGAATGCAACTTTTTGAAAAATCAAAATGGTTTTTCACTCAAAATTTCCTACCACCTGTAAATAGAAGCGCGGTTCAACCAATTTTTCATCCAATTCTTACCATCCAATTTTCTAGCACACCATCAAAATTTAGAAAATACAATTTTCTAAACCTATTTTATTATGCTTTGAAAGGGTCAAGATGGAATATTTCATATTCCATTATTCTCTTACGTAACCATTTTCCACCATGTCATGGGACCTACTCCTTTGCCCCTAATCATTTTCCATATCTTCCAAAGTACAGTTTCCACAAGTAACTTTTATTTTTAAAGTTCAAAAACATTGTTATTCCAAAAATCATCTTTTTAAATTTCACTCATCGACAAGGTTCCTCAAAAAACTTCCATAAACAAAACATCATGCTTGTCGCTCACCGTATCTATTTTACTGCTACTACTGCTATGCAGTAAAATCGACACTAATCAACTTACCAACTATTTTTCAATGTCAGCATGTGGTATTTAAAGATTTCTAAAACTTAAAATCCTTAACTTTTAAAATATTACAATATTTTCAAAAATATGTATATTTCCTTTCAAAGTCGTATTATCTATAATGAAAACTTATCATAAAATTTTTCTTCTTCAAAAAATATATATAATTGCTTATTATAAATAAAATTTTCTGCATTTCTGATATCAGGGTTTAGTCAACCATTCAGCGTCGGTAATAGACTTCTCTTAATTGCATGGTAATATTTTAAATTCCCAAAAACTTTCCTTTCTTATTAATATCAATAGGCATACATGTTGAATTTTGAATTTCTGTCGTCGAGGAATAAGAACATTGACCCATGGCTTACCCCTCCATACCCCTATCCTTCGTGTGCTGAATATTCATATTTCGAAATTCCTAATCTTTTCGAAACCTACCTTTTTTATTTAGTATTTAGTTAAATAAATTTCTTTAATTTATAATTTAACTTCCAATTTCAAATATTTTCTTTTCCCTCTCTTTAGTTAAGTGACTTTCTTTGAAATTTCCTTTTTATTGCTTTCTCAATTATTGCGGTTCACCTAGAAAACACATAGAAGGAAGATTTTCCTAAACATACATAGTTCATGACAACAACTAATGCTTGTAACCCACGAAAAGAAAAAATAACACTGGAAGGAAACACAATACCACTAAACACTACCACTACTAGAATGGACCTTCCTAATAAGCCATCCCTCTTCAACCACCTTCATGTCTTATCCATCCTTTATTACTTACGATGTATACAGTCTATTCATCTCTTCCATTCCTTACCCAATTATGGAATAACCATACGTCTTCTCACTGTAGTGGATAAGAAATACAGTCTCTGAAATTTTCATACCAAATGACATCAAGCTTGGGGAAATAACATTTCTAATTCCTCTCTTGCTTCCCCAGCTTAAGTCTACCAATATCCGCCATGTGTGTTTACCATCTCATTACCATATGTTACTATCTTCTCTTAATTTCGACTTTTAATAGTATCCTCAATCCTTGGTATTTGATTTTTCCACAAGCCTCCTATAAGCATATCCCAAAAATTATAGGATTTTACTTTATTATCCTCTTTATAGTTTACAAGCATATCAAAAGAAAAATTCCTAGGCTTTTTCTAGTATCCTTCACTCTACGAGGATTTCTTCTAACCATTCCAAAAGCAATCATTTCTACCTCCTTTATAGCCTTATTCTCTTCCCCATCTTACCTAGGCACTAATTCCTATCTACTTCATATTTAAAATTCTGCTTTGGTCTTATCATTCTTTTCCAGAAATTAAAACTTCAAAACATTTGAAATATTTAATCCTAAAATTCCTGTCTTTAAAAGTGCTACTTAGAAACTTTTATTAAATCAAACAATACTTGGTGCCTTAACCCTTTTTAAAACTTACATTTTACGATTTTTGCATTTAACTTAATCGTTAAACTTTAAAAGGGAACATTATCGATTCTAAGTTTAAATCAAATCAGCTTTACCTTTTAATACCATTCTAACTCTTATTAAAAGTTAAGGGGTTTTAGTTCAACCATTTATTAAGTTTTTCTTTCAAAACTTATTTATTTCACTAAACCATTGCTTTTAAATATATACTTTACATGTTTCCAAAACTTCTTTCATAACATTAAATTATAAAAGCTAGAGTAGATAAGGAAAACTATCATCCTATCAATTTTCCTACATCTTATACTCTCCGTACATTCAATATTTAAAAGAGTTTCTAACATCATAAAAGTGGGACTTCTAACAGACACTAGAAATAAATGCGCGTAGCAATGAAATATGTTTATTTTCCTTTATTCTACTTCTCTAAGCAGGTTACTAGCATTGTTTTAACATAATTTACTATTATACTTAAGGATCATATATTTTAATGCATTGAAACTACTTTTCCTCCAAGAGGAATCGTTAACACTATAGTTCTCCATGAATCGCTTAAAAGAGGATTCGTGTTTTATATGAAATTATGAGGAATTTTCATTTCATTTCTTTATTGAAATAGACACTACAAAATACCGAATTTTTGATATTCTGTACATCTCTTCCTTTGCATTTAACATTCCTAATTATTCCAAACAAAATACATTTATTTGTAACTTGATTGATTCTTAGAAATTTATTCAGTTGTCTTATTTTTCATTCCAATGAATTAAAATATGTCAAATCACAATCAAATTACAATAAGTAAAACTTCACTGCCATTTATACTTTCTAACTTCCTACTACTTAATTCTTTAGCCCAAACTGCACTAATTCCTACCATTTTTCTCTTAAACTATTGTAGTGTAACCACTTACAGCTTAATCTTTAAGACCCTAAGTCTACTTTTTTTAATACCATTAACCCTATTCCAGACCTATACAACTCATATGTCAACCCGTACAAATATTTTTATAATAAAAAATTTCATTATATAGAAAGATTCACAAGCTATAATGCTTTATCATTTCTTTTCAAAAGATAACGACCTCTTATGAAATTTCCTTTGCTCAAATTAGCTATATACATATATGTATGTATATGTATACTCTTACAAGAACTTTACTATGTATATGTATGTATGTATGTTTTTCCAAAATTCAATACTTATTTACTTTTTCGTTAAAAGCCGTTTTAAAGTATATAATTTGTACATTTTCTCATTTTCCTAAATATATTATTAGATTAGACTCAAAGTGGACTTCTAACTATTCTCTCAAGACATCCTTCTTTCCAAAATCAAAAATCCAATCTTTAATTAGGAATGACCATTTCACACTTTTCTTCAGAAACTTCTTCATCTTTCACTATCTATAACATATGGGCTCTTATTTTCCCTTTTTCTGGACCTTTTATACATCATTAATCGTAAACAAAATGGCGATTAACAATCATTGGACAATCAAGGCCCGACAAGGGAATCATGTACCATCCAGTTTTAGGGGCTTTTCCAGATGCAACTGCTCTATAAGTGTACTTAGGATTTTAGCATATACCAAATTTATAGTCAAAATACAAATACGTTCACTCAATGTTTTCTAATTTTTCGGGATTCAACTAAACTATGCTCTAATACCAGATATAAAACTCGCACTCCAGTGGGTCTAGATTTTTGCTAATCTGAAAACCTAAGTCCACTAAAATACAGATTGTTGGTTTGGTATCCTACAAAAGAGAAGCTATGTCTGAGTACTAATAGTAATAACTCACAGCAAAAATAAGTAAATATAATAGTTTAGAATAATTACTGGCCCAATAGTGATACCTCAAATGTCAAGTGCCTTAGCCAAACACTGCTCCAAAACAATATTAGTACCTTCCCTTCAAAGTCCCTTGGGTTATAATGAGGAGGGGATCAAAACACCTATCTAGAGACTAGTAAATTATATATCTTGTACATAACACTAGCTTATGATGATTGTTCACCATTTCATGTTATATTAGATTTATCATTAGTAGCTATGACTCCATCGCTACGTACAATCCGTTCCCATCTATAACATATATATATATATAAGTATTTATATCTCATTGTCCACAAATGGACCTAGATATTATCCCCATTAGTATCCATCGCTCAGCACCTCGTAAGGATTCATCACCTTGCTGCTTCATCACGTCGTATAACTCGAGGAAACCCTATAATGCGCACTAACAACCTTTGATCCATAAGTTCTTGTATCCTTCGAGGATTTTTGGCTTTGCCTACTTCATATATCATGGATTTCCAGCCCCACCCACCTCCTCCCCGTTCGTATTTCTTAAGGAATCTTCGATATAAGTTAACTAGCCTTAAGCTATAAATAGACTAACAAACAAATGTGGCAGCGCACAACCAACTAAATCAATCCTAGTAGGCGTAAGAGATTAGTTAAGTGTTACACTATTCTTTCCATAGATTACAAGGGATTGATGTTGAGCTCGCTAAATATGCAACTCTTATCCCCTGGTTCCGGTACCTATGCACACCAGCCTTTGCATGCTCTTTTGCATAAGTCTGATCTCGCCCATTCTCCAATTAGATTGCCTAGTGCAATCAAGGAAACACCCTCCTTCTACAAATTTAGAGCAGAATACTAGTGCTGGTACAATCTGCCATCTGCAAAAGGTCCTTCCATTGCTTGCAATTACAGAATTTACTTTCCATGCTCTCACGGACTTGAGGGTATCCCTTTATCTATGTGTCTAGAAATTTTAGAGAACAAAGAAAAATGACAGAGCTTCCACGCTCATCAGAACAATAATGAGTTGAAAGTGAAGCCTTAGGTCTTAATTTATAGAGGCTCAAATCACGTTGGATGAAAATAGATTAGATCTGGGCTACACGGCCTTACACTACACCAGAAAAGACTTTTGGTAGCGTTGAAAAAACGCTACCATAACTTATGGTAGTGTTTTAGAGAACGCTGCTATACGACATGCAACTAAAAGTCTAAAACTTTTTGTTGCGTTGTAGTAAACGCTACCAAAAGTCACTTTTAAATGCAACTATAGGTATTTTCTGTAGGATTTAAAAAACGTTACCAAAAGTCACTTTTAGATGCAGCTATAGGTTTTTTCTGTAGGGTTAAAAAAACGCTACCATAAGTCTTAATTTTTTGGTTGCATTTTTTGTTTATATGCATTTTTTGATTTTCAGTAGCGTTTTTAAAATGCAACTGTAGGATTTAAACAATCAATCATATGATCATCATATTCAAATAATTGCAAAAACATGCTAATCTCACAATCAAATATAATATCCATAATCAATTCTATAGTAGCTTTTCAACAAAATAAGTCACATGCTACAAGCATTCACAGACAAGTTTCCACAAATGGTACTAACAAAATACGACAACATATATAACAACTAAATTCATGTTCGTTGCTTGATTACCAATAGTTCTTTGTTGTCGACAGTCTTCACTTCGAAATAGCTAATTACCTGCAAGCGAGTTTAACAATCAACAATATATATATATATGTGTGTGTGTGTGTATATATATGTATATGAAAATCGTGTAATCTATAACTCGATATTCTATATTAACACATATCAACAAAAATTGTTCTATTTTTATTCCCCAACGAATACACAATTTTCAATTTACACAGATATTCAGATCAAAACTGGGTTAGAAGTCTGACTGGATTTCATTCTATGTGCAGATTGTGTATTCAGTACTATGGGCAGATTGTGTATTCAGTACAATGGTCAAGTTAAATCTTATATGAAAAAGTATCTGGAACGTCCGTAATCCATCGATGATGCATCCATCCACTAATTGAAATGTACAATTTTCTTTACCCTTGTCATTTTCTATCAATTGGGTTCTCTTAAACAAAAATATTCCCTAAATTCACATTGCCGTAGCTGTATTAGGCAACAACTGTAGTGTCTGTTACTTTCATTTATTTGTGTTAGCCCTCTTCTATAACTACATTTGTGTAATACATATGCAATGACATAACGATTAATCTGAGTAGACAGTTTTAGGAAAAATGGTTTATTTAAGTTTTAGTTTCAAGTGTATCAATCGTTGTGGCTCTGCAGATTAATCATCGTCTTTATTTATAAAACTTTGTTAAACTAGTTATATTATTACTATTTATAAAATTTAGTTAACTTAAACTTAGTTAATTTTATAAAACTTGTTTAATTTTAATAATTAATTTTTATTAACTTGGTTAACTTAATTGACTTATTATTACTTTATTATTATTAACTCAGTTAACTTAATTATATTATTATTATTGATTAACTTAGTGGAATGATCAGATTATTTCCACTAGTTGTGCATGTTAGGTTCCTTAATTTACATGCACAACTAAGTTAATAATTAGTAATTAATCCCAGCAAGTAAATCATTAACCAAGCTAAGTTAAGGATATGAATGTGCACTTATTACCTGGTAAAGCTTTATAGATCTCTTTGGAAAAGTCCTTCCTTCAGTGCCAGCTCTCTTGCCATCTTCACTGCATCATCACTGGAAACCTGGTAGTTTATTATAATAAGAACACTGGCAGTGATTTATATGTAGCTGTATAAGCTTGCAAAAACAACACTGGCTATGATTCGTATTACTGGACTGATATCATCTACTTTGGTAGAGGATCAAAGTTTGGATACTCTTAGAGAGCATGACATAGAAGGTTTCCTGAGACATAAAGGCTTATCACCACAGCCTCATCCCCTCATCATACAAACAGTCCATCACCACTCTACAATTACAAAACTGCCTTATTACAACTAAATAATTCACCTCTCTGCAGCAATTCACTGTTCATCACCAACCAAAAACCCACTACACTACATTTCTCAGTCATCTCCACTAAACTATCACCAACATCTCTGCTCCTCCCATCAAACAATTTACATATCAACCTTTTGCATACATTTCTCCAAAAACCACATTGTCCTACTACCATTCAAATCACCTGACTACCACAATCACTGATCCACCCTCCGCAAACTCCTACACACCACACTTACTGTCAAACCATACAGTAAAAAAAAACACATACTGTTAAACTTCTGCACTTCTAGATCATACAGTCAAAAAAAGCATCCCACACTTACTGTCAGCTGCATATACCAAACTTCACTGTGCACTTAAACCCCCAGCAACCACTACCTTGCCATTTCCCTCCACTATCAACACTCTTCTTCTCCAACAGCAACCACAAAACCAAAAAACAATCCACACTGCTTGTAAACACAGTGCCTAACCAAAACTGTGCATATCTGAAACTGTGTATCTGAACTACCACATTTCAACATATACTTCACAGCCCTTACTACATCATACCCTGTCTTGACCATCAACCACACCCCTCCACTGCACTATCATACTAGATCAAGTCATTCTGCCTCATCAAACAACCCATACTCCAAATCACAAAGTACAAGCTTACAAACTAAAAAACTACATCACTTACCACCATCTTCTCT
Source organism: Allium cepa (assembly GCA_030765085.1). Classification (NCBI taxonomy): domain Eukaryota; kingdom Viridiplantae; phylum Streptophyta; class Magnoliopsida; order Asparagales; family Amaryllidaceae; genus Allium; species Allium cepa. The sequence continues at coordinate 952,762,827 of CM060945.1, read as the reverse complement.
GATTGCTGCACAATTTTGATCCTCTGTCATAAGAAACCACTTCCATTTACTGCAACAGTGCAGATTACCCAGTCATCAACCTGAGCATCTCCCCCGCATACATCAACTAACTCTGCCTGCATGCTACAGAGAACACTCTTACTATCAGCCTGCACCAACTGACTTCAACCAACCACTACCCTTTCAACTTCCATCAACTCCTCTTTAGAACAAAACACTACCCCTTTTCTATAACAACTTCTGCCTGTCTTGCCAGAAAACCACATCACTTCCACCATACTTGCATAACACGTCTTTAAACAACTTCATCAAAACTCCCCTACCATCAAATTTCACCTGACCCACTTCACTGTCACCTGACCCAAACCACCACAGACCTCCCATACTTCAACCAAACCATCACTTTGAATTCGAACTACTTCGCTCTGCCAATACAAACTCCTCCACCTGACTGCTAAAATCATCACCAGATAATAAATCAAGAACTCCATCGCGAACTCGCAACAACACCATGACAAATCGAACATTTGAAACTTGCCTTATCTGAACTACAGGCTTGCACTATCTATCTCTGCTCATATACATTAACAGGCCCATCTCTGAACACAGTGTTTGGACAAAGTAGGCTATGTTTATAGCTGTACTAACAATTTATAACTTAAATATTTGCAAACTCAAGGATTTACGTCACAACTATTGCCTATTAGGGCTGCCTCGATTTAATTACATGTCTATAACATGCTGATGAACTGAAACTATCATATTAAATCTATTCAACCATCGCAACATATTACATGCCTTTTTCTCCTTTTTTTAATTTATTTATTTTGTGGAGCAGCTATTAATACATTGCGATAAATAAATATACAAACTGAGAAATATTTTTAATGACTTGTTTGTTTCTTTTAACAGCATTGGCCTTTTAAAATCGTGAATTATAATTTGACATAAAACAGTGTACAAAACCACCATTGACAACTGATATGTCATGACTTTATATGGAGAAATACACCAAAGGCAAAACTTGAGCATGATATTGTTGTTGTGTTCACTTTGCAGTAGTTTAAATTTCTGATTAAGAACTCGGTTAACTACAATTGGATGCTTATTGTACTATATTTCATTATTCAGTAGTCTTGCCTTCACTAAAGGAAAAAAAACATCAAAATTTTCATGATCAAATTATTGTTTTTCTAGTGTCCTAACTTTTATTTCCATTCAAAATCTAAAACCCCCATTAAGTTTCTACAACTTAAATACCAAGAAATAGCAATTGATCCCCTAATTCATCTCAAACTATTACTTCGGCTACTGAGTTATTGCCCAGATTAATAATCCAACAAAACACTCAAATCACCTCTAGAATTAAAAAATAAAATATATCCACTAGTTGTTAGGCGATACCTAACAAGATAACAAAAAGTAAATAAAAATTACCAGTGGAAGTAATGGGAACTCGAGGAACCAAAACTTCGCTACAAGATTTGGTTGGATAAATAAAGATGGAAGTAACTGCTGCTGATTGATCAACCGAAGAGCCACTCTTTCTTATGATCGAAGAAAGGAGGGAAGAAACCTTGTTCATCTTCGACAATTATAATATCAATTAAGTTCATAACGGACAGGTATTAGTGCTAAAATATGATTAGCCTATGAGATACACTTGCATACTAAAGCTTAGTTGCTTATGAAGGGTCTGAAAACCATTGCTCTGTTCCAAAAACGAAACTAAAGCGAAATTGTTTACTAAAAAAACATGAAGAATTGAGATGGATTGGTTGTTTATTGTAAAAATAAGAAAGGTATACAAACTAGTTTTATTTCTACCAGTGAATGGGGTTATTATAGTTTTCAAAGTTAAGCATATTGTATATGAATAAATATACATTGGTTATTGATTGTAGAAACCTGAGAACTAGTATGTACTGCACTGAAATATAATATCTTTGGTTTCTAAAATTCAGTAAAAAAATTAAAAATAGAACAATAGTTTTTAATTAGGCACCCTAACTGATATTTTTCACTGACCATCACAAAATAGCCTCATCTATTTCAGCAAGACAATTTTCCAGCAGTTCAAAAATATTGTAGGAAGTTAACTTATCTGGTATGAATCTGAATTTTCTGCATGACAGTTTTCCCTTTAGCTGGACTGCTAGTAATGTAAACCTTTGGAATGACTCTGAATTTTACGCATGACTCTGAATAATACTGTAGGAAGTTAACTTGACAGTTTTCTGCATGATAGTTCAAAAATATTGTAGGAAGTTAACTTATTTAGTAATGACATTGAATTTTCTGCATGACAGTTTTCCCTTTAGCTGCACAAAACCTCTGTAAGTTAGCTTACAGCCTCAGCTAGACATTTTTCAAATACATTTGTGCTCTTAACTGAAAAGCTGGGATGGTTTTTAACTGATGTTCTAGACTATTAGAAAACTAGGCAAATTAATTTAATAAATCTAAAAAAAAAAAATCAGAACTATATTCGAATTAAATTAACAATATATTCAGTTGTTTAAGAAATATAAACTAATTAGAAAAATCCATTAACTAAATCCATTTAAGGAATTTTTGGCTCAGTATTGAACCATAGAATTGATACAATTAATTAACCAACAATAGAAATAAATATTACTAGTAATATTTCTAGCTTTGTACAATTTCAAGGGACGTTAATAAAACTGAATATTTGAAAGAAATATCATTTTGAAACAAATCTAATTATTTGAAGAAGAAATTATCAAAGGACACCTAAAAACACTAAACTATCAAATCTCAAGTTTACTTACTATGAAAACACTCGTATTTTTCTGGATTTTATTCCATCATTAGCTAGAATGTGAAATAGAATAATTTCAAGGTGCATTTTCAATCAAGACACTATCATTTATATTCATGAGCTTAACTAAGAATGAGCACTTACTAGATCAATGTAAATTTGTTAATTGTACTTCCTATATACATTACACTAGCATGACATTGAAACAAATGGTTCTTCCATTGATTTAAACATATGATTTGATTGATTGTAAATATGTAATATTAATGATTAGCTTTGGGCTCACTATTAAGTTTACTTTATTTTCAATTAGTAAAAAGGAAATGTCAAATATGGTAGCTTTTCACTTAAACAAATTGCTAATCTGGAAGAAAATAGACATAGAACTTCTCTTGTGATCACATAGCATTTTCATGGCAGTAAAGGGCAAATGAATTAAAAGCTTACTAGTTATAGTTAACAGTTTGTATCCACAAACACATCGCTTTCCACCCTTGATACCTCATGAATTCAACACTAACTGCAGGCTTTGTACAATATCTATACCTATAAGAATATGCAACATCACTGTTATAACTCAGAAGCATCTTAATGAAATATATAAATCGGTAAGAAAGCAGAAAGCATCTGAAAATATTGAAAAAATCAGAACTTAAAAAGGCATAAATTATCCTTAAAGCCCAATCTTGAAGAATCACCGTTACAACTCAGATCTCAGAAAAATATACATGTTACAAGCCATCCTTAAAGCTTGATCTTGAAAGCCAATAATACAACTTATAATATTGAAAAAGGTTAAATTAAAAAAGTTGCACTTACCCAGCTTTGTGACTACATTTTATATATCTGAAAATTGGTACTACCAAAGTATATGCCTACTTTAAGAAAAATACACATGTATGTAGAATACAATGTTAACATAATAAGCATGTGTATTATATTTTGATTGAATCTTTTGAAGGAATAAATACTAAAAGTCCTAAATGTAAAGTTACTAAAGTGACAACTCCCAAAGCCTGATCATAACACCCCCGTAAACATACACACACAGGTATTAGAATAGGCAATTATTAATGGAAGCAAGTTTAAGTCCATGGAAGAATCGGCGAATTATGTGAAAGAAGTAGCAAATGATCCTATGGGTTATGCTAAGTTTCATGCATGGAGAAGGTGAGGCATATTGGTTAACTATGGTAGGGTTCGTGAGGCTAGTCTTGATACTTTTCCATACGGATTGTGTGAGTTTGTTAGTAGGAAACGTGGTAGAAATGTTATATCATTATGAGAAGTAATTTGATACATTGTTTTCATGTTTATTAGTTTTCTAACATAGAATTCTATATGGAAGGCCTGTATATGTGTTTAACATGCACCGCTCATTTTTTGTTGCCGATAGAATACAGGAAATTCTATAGAAATAAAATATGTTAGTTTATGTATTTGTGCCTTGGGAAGCTACAAGATCCTTTTATGCATACTTGATAGTGCTGGTGAATGAGAAATACTTGCATACTATGGTCTCAGATTGTGTATCATTGCAACTTTTTTGAAAATGAAATGAGTTTGGATTTTGTTCAATGAAGCAAATTTTTATGTGTATGAAAATAAAGTTGAAATATTTTGATTTGCTATTGGAAACATGCATTATTTGATTGTAACAGGTTCAAATATGAACAGTTAATAAGAACTTGATAGATCAAAATTGTGATGCGAGGTCTGATCTTTTGATAAGTTTATGGATGTATGTATTTGTGTAATAAGCTTAACTTATGAATTATATAACTGCATGGATTTATTCGGTGCAAAATAACAATAATGATAAAAAAATGACTAAATGGGTAGGAAAACAAAGAAACACATATTTTCCCTCGGGTGGAAACGAGTCAATAACTGTATTTAGGACTTTATCATGCATCATGCATTTCATTATAGAACTCATATACTTTTTATTATTATTACTTCTTGTTATTCTAACTACTTTTAAGAGTTGAAGTTTTCATAATCGGCAATAGCTGTTTGACTACGTTTTGTAGTCTTGCTGCATACATAATCTTATGTCCTTAGACACGGTATTATCAACTAAAAAAAGCCATGAACGATAACTTAAACAACTACATGCCTACATTTGTGTAATATATGTAAGGATAGTATCTACACATAATTTCTAGTAAACTTAGAATAGTTCTGTAACAAAATAAGTCGGTTTAGGCCACATCAGCTTAGCTATGTATTGAACAAGAATAGATTACATCAGATCAAAAACTGCTGATTAAGCTCACCAAACTTCACTAAATCATATGCGTTAATACCATGGCGTCGGTTCGATTTTGGCAATTTCCATCCAAAGAAAATCATATTTATCCCAGAACAAATGCAAATATATTAACAGAATTATAAATAGAACAACCAATTCTTTCTACACATTACTATAATTAACAAAATTTGAACGGGGCAAAATATATACTGCACCAAGTTAATTCTTACCACTTATTCTAGACACACTGATCGATTATAGGAAAAACTTATCAACGACTAGCATGCACATGGATAAATGAAGTTATAACTCGAGATTAAGAAATCTTTGTAGCTCTATACTTTAGTCTATAATTATATATTCAGTTAAATTATTAAAAACCTATGTTAGTGAAAAAGCAACAAGTATAAAATCCCTTTGGTTATTAATAGTTAAATGCTTTAGCTTTTATTAAAAAGACTTCTGCTTCTATTAAAAAATTGATTTTGAAAATATAAAAACAAAAGGTCAAGCTGTAAATATACCTACTCTTAAGTCATGAGTCAAAATAACAACGATAACAAGAGTCAAATCTACATATCAAAAACAAAAGGCAAAAATTTCGTGACTTTGACTAAATTAAAATTAGCTTCTAAGATCATTTGTTTTTCAGTGACTTTGATAATGTATTTATGTGTATCTTTCATTTTCAAAAGAAGTTTCATGCATTATCATTTAATTCAACCGTTATTTAAACAGGAGATATTCGTAAGAACTTTCTTAAAGAGAAAATATGACAATTATATGCTCCAGACCTCTTTGTTATGGTTTGATAAAAAATTTAATCTTATATTACAGGAGACAAAATGGCTAACTTATATCTTGAAAATGAGAAATTATATGAATAATATTTAAAATATTTCCCAATCGTTACAGCAATTTGTATACAAGTTTAATACTGATACTAAACATTATCTTCGAACCGTGAGTGATAGAAAGCATTCAATATATAGGGAAAAATTGAACAAAAATTATCAAATACCAATCCAGACTCAAAATTCTACAAACATAATCAACTTGCAATTATGTTTTAGTTAAAAGTTTAGTTGTAATATACAATCCAAATTACCAAACACCAATCCACACTTCATATGGAATTATTTAAATTTACAGTCCACTTACTAACTGGAGCTATAATTCCTCCAAGCTATGAAAACTTTACTCCACAATTACTTTAATTCCCGTCCAAAATACTAATTTTTAACCTAAACTCAACCCACTAAATAATAAATAATCAAAATTGCATAACTATGTAATACTTACCCGAAGCGTGTGGAGTGTATCATAGCAGGTGGCGAGGTCAATGGTATTGCAGATTAGGAAGCAGGTTAAACTTCACTCCAAAATCCAATCCCTCCATGCTTAGGGCTGTGGAGGAGTTGATCGGCTTAGGGCTTGTGGAGAGGAGTTCAACTTAGGGGTTGTGCTGAAACGGGAGTAGATCGATGGAGGAGTGAATCGATGAAGTAGAGAGGAGTAGAGTAATGGATGGGAGTAAAGCAACAATGGAGGAAACGTGAGGGGAGACAAAAATTTCTGAAGTGGAGAGTAAAAAAAGAAGCCGATTTGGGAATGGGAGGGAAAAAAGACGATAAATGTTTTATTAGCGGGGAAAGGCGCAAAATTTTGGCAGCGTTGAAAAGCAAAATATGCACGTAAATTAATAGTGTGAAATAACATTGGTTGCACTTAGATTTCAAACGCTACTAATAAGTGCAACCAAATGCAGATTTTCTTGTAGTGTTAATTTACAACCGCCACCAAAACTAGATGGGTCGATCGCCTCATGACCCAAGTTGACCACTCATGGCCGACCGTGCCTTGGTCAAGCTCGACTTGACTAGGCCAAAATAATGTATTTTTGACCATTGGTTGATTTAATTGATTTGTTACCATTTATTCTTCAACTAATGTTAACCTGTGTTATCTTATGCCTTAATTAATTTTTTAAACATTGAGTTATCATTAAATTTAACAGTGTTAATCAATCATTAATTAATTTTAAATTATTTTCTTAATTTCACATATAATTATTTTCAACTATGAAAATTCAAATGCTGATAACGTTTTCGTTTGGACATTGATTGGAAAAATTTATGTATGAAAATTGATCAGAAAATCATCATGAATCCAATGGTATAAGTTTCGTGGCCAATTCCAACATTTTTAAAAATTATAGTTTCATTATTTATTATTTATTAATTTCTATTTCTATTAATTAACATAAAAGTGTGGGGTGTTACACCAATCGTGTCGTAGTTATTTCAGCATACGAGTTAAGATGTTGAGTTTAATAATGTGCATATGATTAGACCTAGTATAGATTTTAGTGAGACCTTAGTATCATGTTTAGTTGATTTGTTGGGTGCAGTTGACATAGGTTAAGGTATGTTTTTTGAACATAAGTTGTTATTTTACTAGCTTATTAGTATTATACACTTACATGATGTGTTTTACACACCATACGTATGTCTGACCCCATTATCATTTTCTTTCTTTTTAGTTATAGGTTGATAGAGAGGACCGGTGGTAGCTTGGAGGTACGGTGGTGTAACAGAGATGTACATTTATTCATCTATTAACTGCCTACTATTTTATTCCTAGACATTAAACTATTCGTGTTACTAGTATAAATGTAAAATAGTGTAATCAAACAATTTCTGTTTGATGTCAGGAAAAATATGTTTTTTAGCATATCTGACTTCTTTTGTGTATTTATAAGATTATAAAAAAGAGGATTGTGGTAAAAAAAAATTTAAGCACAATCAAAGTTTGTATATACAGAAGATTCTTCAAAGAAAAAGGAAACAAATTGAAATTTGAAACAAATGAAATATATCAGCACACAATCGGAATCTATATATATACATAGGAATCTACAAAGAAAACAAAACAAAAAAAAGAATAAAAGCAAGAAAAATATATCATTACACAATTAAACAATGTTGTCTAGAACGTACATCAAAATCTATTTTCCACTGAATGGATTTTTACTTTCTACAATAGAAAACAAATTATTTTTACAATCCATATAAAACAAGAAAAAGATTTTCTACATCTCAAATATAAACATCATCTCAACACAAATAAAATTCATTAGAATTAACACAAACTCCTCTTATATCAAATACTAATGAACTCCACACATCGTCATCAACCTCTAATCATCTATACTATAGCTTGATCACGCCAATCATCCTTGTCTCGATGAGATCACAACATCAACCGCAACCTACACTGTCAAATCTTCCCGAAAAATCAACTAAACAGCCTATTCAAACCTTAACTGGATTCAACCAGGCGGTACAAAGTGTTACCATCATCAACCAATTCACAGCAGTACAATCTATTACCTAAACGACTCTAATTTCTCTCCGACTTCACGGAGGTGATTTCAAGGCATTGCAACAGCAATTTCATCAGCGATGTCCAAGTGACAATGCTTTGTAATCAGCTACAATTTCAGGCAGTGGCTGACCTTTACAACGGCACCTTTCGACTTTAGGCAGTGGCTCAACTTCAAGGCATGTTAGGTCTTAGATACTATCAACTCGATAGACCAGGTACAATAAGAAGAAGAAGACACTTCAACAAACAGTTTGGAAGTAGCAGAAGTACAAGGCAACTCATCAAACACCTTTGTGCAGATTGTTTCCATAATCATTAAAGATGGTCTAAGGGAGGTAAAGGCTGACTTAAGTCACCATCAAGATCTGCTTGATTCTAGGAAGACGGGAGGCCTCATAGTTAAGTCCGTAAGTTGTTAATTGGTGTGCGCACCTGCACATGTGCACATATACACAACTGTAAACAGAGGCTAGGTCAAATTGTTGAGTTTGTGTTAATTGTTTGATCAATTCATATTTTAAATAAGTCATGTATTGAGTTGTGCTTGAGGCCATGGATGTATATAAATAGTAAGAGCAAATCATTTGTAAAAACATGTTGAAAAGACTAACAAGAATTTTATCATTTCAATTGATAAGTCTGTTACATAAATTCTCTCATAAGCAATCAAAACCACTCTTATACATTCTTCCTTTCTTTAGTATTACACATTGTTGTAACTATATAAAACCACCACTGTCTTCATTCTTCAAGAATTCAAAACCACAACCTTCCATTACCATTACTCAGGTTCCATCTGTTGCAAACATGGTCGGAACTAGGCCAAGGAAAAATGGGCACTACACATTAGTATCGAGGCCGACAAGATTAGGAAAACAACCGGAGCTAACTGATGATGAAAATCAGACTGACCAGGATGATGAAACTTGAAGAAACATGTAACATATATAAAGAAGAAACGAAAATGATTCAGTCATCCTTAAAAGATCAAAAGATCAGAAGGTTATAGAGTATATTTATATACACAGGAGATCTAAGTATGTACGTGCACAACATATTGCAAAGTACACATAGCCTGTAACAGTGAGCATATAAAACTAACTTCTCTAACACTCTTCCTCAATTCGAACTCTCTTCCCTGTTGCTTTCTTCCTTTCTTTACTTGTCAAATCTGAGGCTTCTTCAACATTCAATTCTTGTCTTAATTTCACAAAGCGAGTGGATGAAAAAGATTTGGTTAAGATATCTGTCCTCTGATATAATGCTGGAATATGATTAATACAGATGTTACCCTTAGCAACTTGCTCTCTCAAAAAATAAAGATCTAATTCTATATGCTTGGTTCTTGAGTGGAGTATTGGATTAGCTGCTAGTAGAACCGCACTTGAGTTATCACACCACACTGTTGAAGACCATGTTGTATTGCCAATTACCTCAGACAGCAAGGAGTTAAGCCACATGATTTTTGACACCACGGCAACAACACTACGATACTTAGCTTCAGTAGATGATCTTGATACCGTAGTTTGTTTCTTTGAACACCAAGATACTAAATTCTTACCAAAATATACACAATATCCACTAACAGATCTTTTATCATCTCTGCTTGCAGCCCAATCCGCATCAGCAAATGCACTAACTTTTAATGTATCACCGAAGTATAGCTTTAGTCCATAGTCTATTGTCCCTGCCAAGTATCTAAGCACCCTTTTAACTGTTTTCCAATGTTCACTCAATGGATTAGACATAAATTGAAAAACTTTATTCACACTAAATGATATTTCAGGTCTTGTAATTGTAATATACTGCAAGGCTTCAACTATACTTTAGTAGAGATGTGGGTTATCTATTGAATCACCAGAATTCTTGGATAGCTATAAGTTTGTAGTCATGGGTGTGATAGATGCTTTTTCTTTTTCCATTCCAGCTCTCTTCAATACAGTTTGAATATAATTAGTTTGACTAATATGAAGCCCACCATCTTCAGTCTTTTTCACTTGTATACCTAGGAAGAAATTTAGATCACCCAGTTCTTTTAACTTGAATTGATCATTCAAGTATTTTATTAACTAATCTATCTACTCAACATTGTTTCCTGTTATAAAAAAAATCGTCCACATAGACTAGAATATATATGGTACTGGTACTGTCTTTTCCGATGAACAAAGAATTATCAGACCTAGTTGGATTGAAGCCGAGTTTCATTAGTGTGCTCTTGAGTTTTTCAAACCAAACTCTAGGGGATTGCTTCAAACCGTATATTGCTTTATTCAATCTACAAAAATTTGATGCCTGCTATTGTCTTCGAATCCCTTGGGTTGTTCCATATACACTTCTTCTTCTAGCTCTCCATTTAGGAATGCATTATGAACATCTAATTGCTTGACTGTCCATTTATTATGTAGGGAAATAGTGAGCATTACCCTTATTGTAGTGGACTTTATCACAGGTGAAAAGGTTTCTTTGAAGTTGAAGCCTGGTTGCTGTGTAAATCCTTTTGCCATGAGTCTGGCTTTATACTTGGCTATTGTACCATCTGCATTGTATTTCAGTCTATACATCCATCTGCACCCTATGACAGTTTTGTTTCTTGGTAATGTTACCAATTTCCATGTATCATTGTTCATTAAGGCTTTGTACTCTTCTTTCATAGCCTTTCTCCAATTAATATCCTTTATTGCATGTTCATAGCTTGCTGGTTCAAGTGATGAACACTGTATTGTATTTGCCTTTGGTTTGAAGATGCCATTTTTCCTCTAGTAATCATGTGATGTCCTTTGGGTTGCTCCACTGGTTTAATAGTAGTTGTATCCCTTTGTTGAATGCTAACTGAATTATCTAATGTACTTTTTGATGATGGTGTGTGATGCATATTATTCATGTTACCACTTTCTTCCTCCATTTGATTCTGGGTGCAGTGATTTTCATCATCATTTGTATTCAATTCTGACAATCTGTAAGTTGAGTCTTTCTCTGACGTGATCTCTGGTACAGTATGTATATCTTCACTAATTATAGGTAGAGGAATTGGTAGCATTGAACTTTGAGCATTAATAATCTTCTTGGTACATTTCATCTGGTTATCAACAAATAGGAATATTCTCTCATTAAACATAACATGTCTCGACATGATAATTTTTCCATCTTTGGTTAAACACTTATATCCTTTTTGTCTTGATCCATAACCCAGGAATGTGCATGGAGAGGATCTGAAATCAAGTTTATGAGTGTTGTATGGTCTTAACATTGGGAAGCATAAGCATCCAAATACCTTCAGTCTTTTATAGTCAGGTTTAATACCATATAGAGCTTCATGTGGACTGATATACTTTAGTACTTTAGTTGGTAGATAATTGATTAAGTATACTGCGGTTGAAAAGGATTCAGGCCAGAACTTAAGAGGCAATGAACCTTGTGCTAGAAGTGTCAACCCCATATCTACGATGTGTCTATGCTTCCTCTGTACATTGCCATTTTGTTGGGAGGTGTGAGGGCATGTGTATCTGTGAACTATTCCTTTTTGATTGAAAAATTCCTTTAATGGCTTAAACTCAGCTCCACCATCAGTTTGAAACACTTTCAATTTCTTATCAAATTGTCTTTCCACTTGTGTAATAAACTGCTTAACTGCTTCAATAGCCTCTGATTTTAGTTTCAAGAAGTAAATCCATGTATACCTTGAGTATGCATCCACAAATGCAATGTAGTAATTTAATCCATAATCTGAACTTAAAGGTGCAGGACCCCATAGATCACATTCAACAAGTTCAAGTGGATTATTATAGATTGTTTCAGACTGATTAAAAGATAATTTATGGCTCTTGCGTACTTGACATTGACTACACAGATGAGGTTTAGTAAGATTTAAATGCAAAAGTTTTCCTTTATTTAAAAAAACTTTCATAACACTTACATTTGGATGTCCAAGCTTTCTATGCCATATATCATATTCATCATCTACATTATTGATAATAGTATTGTAACATACCATATTATCATATCCTCTTTCATCAGATTTGAGATTGAATTTGTAAAGACCATCATGCAGTTCCCCCGCAATAATATGTCTCCATTCAAATTATCCTTAATCAGACATATATTTGGATGAAACTCAAAGAATACTTGATTATCAGTTGCAAACTGTGAAACACTAATCAAGTTCTTTTTAATTTGAGGAACCCTAAGTAGATTTCTTAACAATAAGGTTTTGTTTCTACAACCTGAGGTAAACTGAGCGTTACCAATGTGTGTGATATCAAGAGGTGTACCATTTCCCATATGAATAGAATTTTTACCTTTTAGGCTTCTCCTCCAAGATTTAGGTTCTGAAGATTGTTAGTTACATGATGAGTAGCTCCAGAGTCAGGAAACCAAGCTTCATCCTGTATATCCATGTCATAAGCTAGTGTGTTCTGATTTTCATTCTGATAAGCCAAATTCTTTGAGTTAAGCTTTGTATTGTTCTAAACTTGACTGAGATTGACATTGCAAGGGAAGGATCATGATGTGCCTTGATTGGGTGTAATCTGCTAATTACCACTGTAGCTTGATTCAAATCTAAAATAGCATCTTATAGCTGTGTGACCGATCTTCCCACATATTTGGCATTTTGGTCGATTATTGAAGAATCTTCCTCTTCCTCTTCCTCTTCCTCGACTTTGGGTTCTTCCTCTTTCATACATGGTATTTCATCTAGCTGGTTGTGTCTCTTGATAGTTGTTAATTGATGAATCAGATTTTGAGTTATGTTGTGTGTTCTTATTCTTCATATTGGCAGCATAGTTGATAGAGAATTCAGTTGTTGGAGTATTTTTCTGCTCTAGCCTTCCTTCATGAGAAAGAAGACAGAAACTAACATATTGTACAGATGGTGTAGATTCTTTTGAGGTTATAACCACAACTATGGCTTCAAATTCGTCTCCCAATCCATTGTGAATGTGAAGTACATGTTCTGTTTCACTGACTTGTGTCCTGATGATTCTAGAAGATCACAAAGATTCTTTATCTTGCCAAGATACTCTCTGATACTTACATTGTCTTTTCTAACATTTTGCAACTGCCTCTTGTAACTCGTGATTCTTGCCACTTCCTGTGAATTAAAATTTTGATGAATAGCATTCCATACTTCAAGTGATGTTTTGCATGCAACAATGGATGATAGGAGAATAGGACTGATTGAGGACAAGATCCAAGAGCACGGCAAGTTACATGTCTGGTATATATCAAGAATTCAGTATTTGGAGTTAACTGACTGTTTTGACTGGAAACAAATTGAGAAGGAGGAGTAGTGACTAGATCTATGAATTTCTGTAGGCCGTATCCCTTAATAGCCATTTCGATCTGAAATTTCCATAAAAGAATTTTTTTCTCATCTATGGTTATTGTGATTAGCTTTGTTGGGGATTGATGATTGATTTCAGTAATTCTCCGAGAGTCTTTGATGTTTGATTGAGTGTAGTATTTCCGACATTGGTTGAATCTGATCTTGATTGAATGTCATCGTCTGCTGCCATGATTCAGAGTAGATGATTGAATCTGAGTTGAAGATTGATTAGATCTGAATGTTGAATTGAGACAGAGATGATGAATATGATAATCAGATCTCAAATCTGAATCTGTAATTGCCGTTAGGCATTAAGCTTTAATACCATGAAGAAACAGGTAACAGATATAAAGAAGAAACGAAAATGATTCAGTCATCATTATAATATCAAAAGATCAGAAGGTTACAGAGTATATTTATATACATAGGAGATGTAAGTATGTACGTGCACAACACATTGCAAAATATACATAGCCGTTCATATAAAACTACCTTCTCTAACAAAACTATTAAGGGAAATAGACAAGAGAAAATTAGTCTAAAAATTCCATTGCCACTCGGGAACTACAAGAAACTTCTCTGAATCTCAAGAAACCACCAAAAATATAAATGTTAAGATTGAAAGCATCAGCGAGGCTCTTACTGCTATTACTAGAGAATTCAGAGAACTCAAAAACCAAAGACAACCTGAAAACAGGAAAGGAGAAGCTAGAAATCAATCTTAATCATGAATTTATCCCACAACAGCACCTCCCTGTGTCCCACCACCACAAAAACATTACAGGAGACCATATCAATACAAAGCAACACAAGAAATACCTCACCAAAATTCATTTTTCCCACAAGAAATGGACATAGCCCCCATAATGAGACAATGACAAGAAACCCCACTCCAAGGCTTTTACAAAACATAGTTATCAAATTAGAATTCCCCACCTATGATGGAGATAGTGGAGTGATAGAATGGCTTAGCCAAGTGAAGCAACTCTTTACTTAGCGTAGCATACCTGAAAATTAATGGGTACCCACTTGTTCATTTTATCTTAAGGGAGAAGCACATCTTTGGTTTGGTTGGCTAATCAAGAAAGTCAAGAATTATGATCAATGAGTGATTTCTAAAGAAGAGTTGTAGATAAGATTTGCACTAGAGTAATTACAAAGTCCATACGGGGCTATCTCTAACCATAAACGTACTATAACTATTAGGCAGCACCTCAAAACTTTTGATCAGTTACAAGGTTTATGTGAACCACTTCTTGATCAGTTCCCGTTGAAGAAGTTCATTAATGGGTTAAACGAAGAGATCAGGTATGATGTTCTATCACTTAACCCTATTAATTTTAAAGAGGAAGTTATTTTAGCAAAGGTGTTTGAGTGCAACAGAAATTGTAAGAAATAGAGTAAGGTCAACAAATAGTCCAAAAATTTCAATCACAAAAATTATAATAAATCTATAGTTGTGGAAAAATCAAATATGGATTACACAACTAAGAATAAAGGCCTCACATTTCAAGAAACCATCGAAAGAAGAAGGAAGAACATGTGCTTTGGATGCAATAAGAAATGGCATCAAAGACACATATGCAAAGATAAACAAGTATATATTCTAGAGGGAGTTACGTCACTACAAGCTTCAGACATAGATCAAGAATTAGATGATATTAACAAACCACATGAAGAAAAAGATGGGTCGGAGGAGATGAATTCAGAAAGTGAACAAAAGGAAGAAGCCTTTTCCATCACAATTAATGCAATGTGTAGCATACCAACTTTGTATACCATTAGGGTGCAAGGTTATCTCAATGGACATCCTATCAATATTCTCGTAGATTCAGGGTCTACTCACAGCTTCATTAATTCAGATTTGGCAAAGAGAATGGGATTGCGAGTGCAAGAAACTCCAGCATATATTGTACAAGTGGCCAATGGAAATAAAATACAAGGTAGTGGATTGTGCAAAGGTGTAACTTTCAAGTGTAAAGGATGCCATATGCTTATTGATTTGTTGTTAATACCTTTAGAGGGTTTCCAATTAGTGTTGGGTGCTCAGTGGATGAAAGAATTTGGAGAAATCTCATTCAAATTTGCAAAACTACAACTGAAATTCCAGTATAGTGACATGAAGCACATATAGCAAGGAATCAAGGGTAGCAACAAGGTAGTTGATGATAAGATCATTGTTAAGGAAAGTATTAAAGGTCAGTTTTCGCTGGTGCTTTGTTCAAAGGAAGTACAAGTGGGAATAACAAATAATAACCAAGCATACCTCCATAAGTACAACATGCTCATTCTCAATACCCTACTGTTATTAGCTCTGTAACCACTCTACCACCTTCCAAGAAATGTGATCATAAAATACCCCTTGTACCTGAAGCTAAACCAATTTGCTTAAGGCCATACAACACTACTATCTTATTGAGAATGAATTAGAAAAACTCATTAAGGAAATGCTGGAGGCAGGAATCATTCAACTAAGCACCAGTGAATATTCATCACTAGTGGTAATGCTAAGGAAATAAGATGGTACATGGAGATGTGTGTGGATTATATGGCACTCAACAATCAAACTCTCAAAGATAAGTTTCCCATCCCTCTCATTGATGACTTGCTAGATGAATTGTATGGTTCAAATTATTTCTCTAAACTTGATTTGAAATCTGGATATCATCAAGTGAGAATGCACACTAATGACATCCATAAAACCACTTTCAAAACCCATAAGAGGCATTATGAATTCCTTGTTATGCCTTTTGGGCTATCTAATGCACTTTCAACCTTTCAAGTATTGATATATTTTTGAACTATACTTAAGAAAATTTCTCTTAGTATTTTCTGGTGATATATTAATTTATAACCAGACATAGTTTGAGCATATGCACCACATAAGGCTGCCTTTGCAGTCCCTAAAGGACAACCACTTGGTGATCAAATTAACAAAGTGTTCATTCGATAAAAAGCACATCACTTATTTGAGGAATATTATATCAAAAGAAGGAATTGCCACGGATCCATAGAAGATCAAATCAATTAAAGAATGGCTATAACCAAAGAATATTAAGAGTTTAAGAGCGTTTTTAGGCATCACTGGTTACTATAGAACCACTCACCAACTTATTGAAGAAAAATGCTTTTCACTGGGATGAAAAAGCTACTAAGGCATATAACAAACTCACGCACTGTTTAATGAAACCACCCATACTACGCGTGCCTGATTTTAATAAAGAGAAGCCAGTGGTGTAGGAATTGGTGCTGTGCTAACTGAAGAAGGAGAACCCATTGTTTATCTCAGCTAAGCATTGAGTGGAAAAAACCTGCTATTATCAACATATGAGAAGGAATTATTAGCATTGCTACTGGCTACTAAGAAGTGGTCACAATATCTTATAGAAAGAAGGTTCATTAAAAAATGACCGCCAAAGTCTCATACATTTGTTATCTCAGAGGCTAACAACTGGAATACGAGCAAATTACATGGTTTTGACTATAAGGTTGAGTATAGGAAGGGAAAGGATAACACTGTAGCTGATGCACTCTCTGGGCTTCCAGAAGAACAAGATAATAGCATAATAAAATGCCAAGAAGTGACCACAATGGAAGGCAGTTGGATGAAAGAGCTAAAAAGATACGTGGAGTAGTCAAAATATATAAAGGAAATGAAGCAAAAATTGGAAGAAGGCAAGCCCAATACGTCCAAATATGTTTTGGTAGATGACTTGTTGTATTATAAAATGATATTGGACCATAATTACAAAGAAATAATACAAACCGTACTCCATGTATATCATTCAGCGCCATTCGGTGGACATGCTGGAATCAAGAAAACAAGGCACAAGTTAAAGCAAGTTTTTTACTGGAAAGGAATGAGATCAAATATTGAAAGGTACATAAGAGAGTGTGATGTTTGTCTGAGAAATAAGCCACTACCTATACTAGATAAGATATGGGGTGATGTATCTATGGATTTTATAATAGGATTACCCAAAAGTCACAAATTTACAGCAATATACATTGTGGTGGATAGGCTGTCCAAATATGCACATTTGTTTTACCTAAAGCACCCCTAAACTTCTAAGGAAATTGCTAAAATATTTTTTGACGGAGTGTTTAAATTGCATGGCATGCCACAAAGTATAGTAAGTGATAGAGACTCAATATTTACAAGCAACTTTTGGCAAGAATTGATGAGACTACAAGGGTGTGCACTAAAGATGAGTTTAGCCTACCATCCATAATTAGATGGGAAAACTGAGGCCGTCAACAAGATATTAGAAGGTTAGTTTCATTTCTTTGTGTGTCATAAGCCTCAAAAATGGTCTATCTAGCTCACCTTAGCTGAATATTGGTATAACCCCAGTTGTAGAGCTCCATCAATATCACACCATACCAGGTAGTCTATGGAGTACCACCTCCAACATTATTATCCTATATACAAAAAATGCTAGAGTGCCATAGGTAGAGCAAGAGTTGTACTCCAAAAGATATTGTAATATAGTTTTTGAAAGATAGCTTACAACTCACACAAGAGAGAATGAAGAAGCAAAGTGATGCCAGGAGTACAGAGAGGCAATATAAAGAAGGGGATTGGGTATACCTCAAACTAAATCGTATAGGCAAATCACTGTAAGTAATTTAAAGATCACCAAGTTATCTTCGAAGTATCATAGGCCATATAGATCATAATTTTTTTTGGGGAGGTAGCATATAGGAGTTACCTATTGGGGCTAAAATTCACCCAGTATTTCACATATCACAATTAAAAAAGAAGGCTGGCCATGAAATCATCATACAACAAGATGCTCCTGCATTTACCGAGGAGGTAGTTGATGAACTTTAATCAATATTGGAGTGCTGGTGAAGTGGAAGCAAATGGGTTTGGATGAATCGACGTGGGAGGACTACTGGGACTTGGCGAAGAGATACCTTGCTTTTGACCTTGTGACAAGGTAAATTTTTGAAGAGAGGAATGTTAGGTCTAAGATACAATCAATCGCATAGACCGGGTGCAGCAAGAAGAAGAAGATAATTCAACAAAAAGTTTGGAAGAGCAGAAGTACAAGGAAATTCATCGAACATCTTGGTGCAGATTGTTTCCACAATCATCGATCGCAATCTAGGGGAGATGCAGGCTGACTAAATCATCGTTGAGATCTTCTTGATTCCAGGAAGACGGGAGGCTCACATTTGGGTCCAAAAGCTGTTAGTTAGTGTGTGCACATGCACATGTGCGCATGTACACATCTGTGAACAGAGGCTGGGTCAAATTGTTGAGTTTGAGTTAATTATTGATTTGTTAGAAGTTTGAATAAGTCATGTATTGAGTTGTGGTTGAGGTCATGGATGTATATAAATAGTAAGAGCAAATCATTTGTAAAAACATGTTGAGAAGAATTAATAAGAATTTTATCACTTCAGTTGATAAATTTTGTTACATAAATTCTCTCATAAGCAATCAAAACCACTCTTATACATTCTTCCTTTCTTTAATATTACTCATTGTTGTGACTATATAAAACCATATTGTCTTCATTCTTCAAGAATTTAAAACCGCAACCTTCCAATGCCATCACACAATTTCCAACCGTTGCAAACATGGCCAGAACCATGCCAAGGAAAGATGGGCACAACACATTGGTATCAGAGCTGGCAAGATCAGGAGAACCACCGGAGCTAACTGATGATGAAAATCAGACTGACCAGGATGATGATACTATTGAGGGAATCAAAAAAGAGCAAATCAGTCTAAAAATTTCATGGCCATTAGGGAACTACAAGAAACTTCTCTGAATCTTCAAGGAACCACCCAAAATATAAATGTTAAATTGAAAGCATCAGCGAGGCTCTTACTGCTATTACCAAAGAATTCAGAGAACTCAAAAAATCAAGAGAACCTGGAAAAAAGAAAGGAGAAGCTGACAATCAATTTTAATCGTGAATTCATCCCACAGCAGCACCTCCCTATGTCCCACTACCACAAAGACATTACCCGCGACCATATCAAGAAACAACGATATAGGAAATACCTCACCAAGATTTCATTTTTCCCATAAGAAATGGACATAGCTCCCATAACGAGACAACGATAAGAAACCCCATGCTAAGGCTTTTACGAAACATAGTTATCAAATTATAATTCCCAACCTATGATGGAGATAGTGGAGTGATAGAATGGCTTAGCCAAGCGGAGCAATTCTTTATTTAGCACAACGTACCTGAAAATGAATAGGTATCCATTTGTTCATTTTATCTCATGGGAGAAGCACATCTTTGGTTTGGTTGGCTAATCAAGAAAGTTAAGAATTATGATCAATGAGTGTTTTCTAAAGAAGATTTGTTGATAAGATTTTCACTAGAGGAATTACAAAGACCATATGGGGCTATCTCTAAGCACAAACATACTACAACTGTTAAGCAGCACCTCAAACATTTTGAGCAGTTAGAAGGTTTATGAGAAGCACTTCTTGATTAGTTGCCATTGAAGAAATTCATTAATGGGTTAAAGGAAGAGATTAGGTATGATGTTCTATCACTTAACCCTATTAATGGTGTAGAATTATCTAACCGTAAGGACGAATGGGATGTAGCTGAAGCCACATTCATTAAATGCTAAAGCTATGAATGCTTTTGAATGTATATTTGACAAAATTGAATCTAATCGAATTTCTAATTGTTCGACTCCACAAGAAAGTAGGCACACTTTGGAGGCTACGTATGAAGTTAAGTCTCAAGCCAAGGAATCATATCTCAGTCTAACTATGAAGGTCCGAATTTCTGTATCCTTTGAGACGATAATAAACCACACATGTCCAACTAAAATTGCACGAATAAACGGATCTTTAAGGGGTGAAAAAGAAAATAACGACAGAACAGAATCTCACACGAATGGAACAATATACATAACATAGAACAATATCTTTACAGCGGATTTTTTTTTTAAAGATACATATATCAGAGTCTAACCTAAATTCAGTTTGGATAGTTATAAACATATGTCCTTACAATTGCTGACAAACAACAAACAACTATACAAAGCGGATAATAGGATACATCCATACATAGATGAATATCTCCAGCTCTCCTTTGAAAACTCCAACCGTCTTCACTAAATTTGAAACTACTCGGATCTGACCCGAGTATTGAAAATACCCGGATCAGGCTTGATAAACTAGCGTGAGAAACTCAAAATATAAATGACAGTGTCATATATCAACCTTTGAGTAAAATCCCTTGTAAAGAATGAGTATCTTATAAGACCACGACCATGCATAAACACAGACGAGTTTTTACCTTATGATAACTCAAAATTTTATATCGAAGCATTTGATATTATTTTTAATGACATTCTCTGAAAACATTTGCAAATAAACTTATTAATCTTAGCCAAAATTGTTACATTATTAAATTCCAGCATACTAGGTTCTACAATCAAATCTGAAGGCACTTATTGGAGAATGGATTCCATACAAATGACAAAGTAAGGGACTACCTTCCGACAGTACACCTCTAGAGCGATGCACCTAGGGTCGAGATCCTCGATGCCTAAACCAACACAAGACCGGCCTAGCCCTCATGCTGGATAGTACCCAATATGCCATCACCCCGATCATCACCAACCATTAACGGGTACTCGATTCATACATTCACCACATACTTAGACATATGTAGAGTAAATCTAGAAGATGATGACATCTTCTAATTGGGAGCGACCCACTTAGCCTTGCCGCTTTTACCCTATTTTCGTCATTTTCGGGTGATGAGGCCTGAGGTAAACGATTACCTTTTTACATAGCACATATCACATCTATGAATGCCACATTGCCATTTCCATTGACTACTAATTGCCTTCCATAAAAATACAACTCTTGAGCTCTTATGTCTCTAGGAGGGTGTTAAGCTAAGAGAAGTTTCCTTCCCCGCTACCACAGATGTATGTTTTGTTAAAACCAATGTATGTAATCTTAGAAAATACACTGTCAGACGTCCATCCATACAAGTTCATTCTGGGACTTGAACGAAACCAAAGGTACTTTCCTCGGCCATTACTAGGCGAGGCGTCCTTGTGGCTTTGAGGTTTTTCATAACAAAGAGACCACTGCTATAATATAGTGAATCGGGAGTTTATCCCCAATTATTCAATAAGTAGTCCCTTGTTATTATTCATCTTAATATCTCCGTCTTCAATCATCTTCAATCACCGAACACTTAAATTGGTTCGAAGTGCTTTTCGGATAGGAATCACCCAAATCCACCTCGGTTCCTTTGAAGTCAATCATCGCTTTAAAAGATGTTAAGTTCATATGTGGATATCAATCATCAATCAATTACTTCATCTTTATTTAAATCAAATTTCTTTCATAGATATATTCTCTTCAATTTATTCCAATTTCTTTTCAATAGTATATGGAATCATTAAGCCTCGTTTATTAAATCATTTGATTTATTTAAAACTTTCTTAAAATTCTGGAATAATTCCAAGTCATTTTCTCTTTTACTTAGGAAAATCTTTCCAAATTATTCATTAAATCTTAATCATAGTTTTCTTATTTTCAAGCTATAACTTTTAACTTAGGGAAAATATTCCTAAATCATTCATTAAATCTAAATCAAAGAATTCTATCATTCAAATTATAACTTTTAACTTAGGGAGAATATTCCCAAATCATTCATTAAATCTAAATCGAAGATTTCTCTCTTAACTTCAAATCATATTCTTGCAAATCGAAGATTTTCATAACAGAGCACTAATGCTGCCTAAAATATGGTAAATTTCACCTCGAGGGACTAGTGACAAGTAATCGTACATCATGAAAATCATTTCTTTTATCTTGGAAATTTTTTAAATATGATCTTTAGAGCATCCGGGTTTCCTTTCGATCTGTTCCATCCCTCGTCTAAAACATAAAGCAAATGCCAGGTAAGTTTAGGATACTGGTTGCTACATGCCTAACATTATTTACACCTTGTTTTACCGTTTAGCTCTCATAATCGAGACAAATGTACTAGTCGTTTCTGCATGCTCAATTTGTTATTATATTCAATATTCTTCAATTATTGTTTAAGTGTTATAAACAATTCCTCTTAACTATTTATTCAAACTCTTATCAAAACTTCCAAATCATCTTTAAATTACTTAATTATTGTTTTAAAATCATTCATAAAAGATTTAGAAAAGAATTATTAAGTTTAAATCTACGTTTCAAAAGTTATTAAAAACCGCTGCAAAAAGCGTTGCGAAAAGTGTTGCAAATATAGTTTAATAGTTATATTCTTCAAAACGACTTTTATATCATTTAGAAATCCATCTTTTCAACTTAAATCTCTTTTAAAACATTTTTAAAAGTTTTTTAGAATTTATTTCATATTTTTAAAACATTTAAAATATCAATTTTAAACTTTGGTCACTTTGCTGCAAAAACGTGATTTTTTGGAAAATTATTTTGGTCATATTTTAAAATATACATTATTTATTTATTTAAACATATTTAAGTGTTTATAAAACATTTCTAGCTTATGTTAAAGCTATTTCAAAAAGGTTTAAGCATTTCATATACACCATTTCATTTTCAAAAGGAAAGTGATTTCCTTTGTGTTTATCGACGTGTATTAACGTGACTTGGTAAAAAAATTTAAAAATCATATCAAACAATCAATACTTGATGATAAAAGCATGTATAAGCATCCATAACAATCATAACACTTCATCAAACATGTATATATAAATAGAGATGTTAAATAGTATTTTCTCACCATAAACCAAATCGATTAACTTCCTATCAACATTCTAATCAACCAACACTTCACTAACTATTTTTTACGCCATTTAAAAACTAGCAAACAATATTCTCTCCCTTAAAATAGCTTGGTAGAGGCTCGAGATGGAGGTTGGCCGCAAGTATAGAGAAGAAGCAGTAGAGCTGTGAACTTGAATTTCCAAGATTTTGATCCAAAAAAAATAGGTTAGCTTGTATCTGATTTTAGGTCCTCTAAATCTCAAATTTTAGAAAAATTTTAAACTATAAAATTGTTGAAAATTCGTTTCTATTAAATTTACACAAAAGAGCCACTTTAATCCCAGTTTTTTTGAGGGAGATATGATATAACGAAGAAGATGTATTGTCGGATTGACAAAAATGAAGCCCGTAAATGCACTTCAAAGAATTGAGTTTCAAGTATAACAAATCTCAAAACTGGAAAAATGATCAAAATAAAAGTTGTAGCCACTAGTATTTCATATGATTTGAAAAAAGAATTTATTGATTTAGATCGGTTATGAGCAAAACAAAATGAGCTATTTTCTATGTTAAAAACCGGGCTTGAAAACGCACTGGAAAGAAGTGGATTTTTGACATATTTACGTTTAGAATGAGACAAAGTGGTAAAAATGAAAGTTGTAGACACCGGATAAATACATGATATGAAAAAAAAAATTGTATTTGAGTTTGGTTTTGAAGAAGTTATGGCCGAGAGAAGATGGGGTAAAAATATGGAGCAAAGAGGAGTTTGATTTGAAGAGAACGAACATTGATTTCTTCTGAATATTTTATAAATATTTTGACATTATTTATTTTTAATTTTTTCCTATGTCTTAGAAGCCATTAAAGAGAAGAAGAAGTAGATGAAGAAGCTTGAGAAAAGAATAAGAAACGTGAATGAAAATGAAGAAGAAGGTGGGTAATTATAGAAAAAGTAAGAAGTGATAAATTTACCAAAATAACAACTTACCAAATTACCAAACTAATCTTACTTCAACCTAAAACAACCTTTACTTTTTCAACACTCACCATCACCTTTCACATCCTCACTTTTTTCTTAATCCCTTAAGAACTAAGCTAAGTAAAATAATAATTGTATTGGCTTTTGATGTGATATTGATTTGATGTTTACTTTTTTTACTTTTGTTAATTCTTACTTGCTTTTCTTAATGACTTTTAGAAGTTTTCTAATATTATTTATTAAAAGTAAAATTGATTAGAATTAAAATGTATATATTATGTGCTTCAAACATGTTAACAAAGGTGCGATAACGTTGTGGCAAATTTGAATCAACAAAATGGTAATTTTGGACAAAACGTTTTCCGGTCACATTTTGATGTTTTAGTTAAACTATTTATTCATGTAAACCAAACTTAAAATTGATTTATTATTATATTTAAACAATTAAAATAAGTATATTTGACTTCTAAAATAATATAAAAACGATATCCAAATCCATTTATAAAAATACGACATCGATGTATCGATATGCGACGAAATTTGTCAACTTTTAAAGAACAAGATTTATTAATTTATCAAACCATTATAAATTAAATTACTTTTATTATCAAATGAGTTTGATATCGATTATATATATATATATAAGGAATTATTTATCCTTTAATCAAATTACTCGAATATTTATCCTACTATACCAAAATCCAACTTTTGTCAATTTTACAATGGAAATCCAAAATTTTTATTCAATATCAAAAATAAGTTTGCCATTCTTACTTATCATATAAAAATGATTGTTTAAGTTTGATAATTCTCCATTTTAATATTTAAAATAATTAAATTTACCATTTTCAAAGTGTTAAAATTACAGGTCGTTACATTCTCCTCTACTTAAAAGAATTTCGTCCTCAAAATTACCCTGAAGCTAAACCCACAATTTTTTTAACTAAATCATTATTTCACAAATATAAACCCATAAGATGTACCCAAATCATATGTATAAAATATCTGATTTGATCTTCTATTCGAATTCACAACTTTATTTTCGAACTATTATCGATCCCCCGATCCTCTAGTGCGGATTCTGATCAAACTTCTAGATCAGACACACTTGCTTTCCTTGCATAGCTCTCAGCTATGATAGAAAACTCGAGTAACTAACCACAAACCATCATAAATGCTCTCCATCAAGAAATCGAGTGATAAATCCTTTTTCGGATCGGTGTAAACACCTCGAAGTTCTATACTCGGATATTAGATCAAAATTTGTGTAACGAAATGACTTACGTATAGATTATGTATTTATTCCTATTGGTTTTTCTCAGTTATACCAAATTCTCTTTATTTACATCCTTTATTTTTTTCACATTCTTATTTTTAATATATTTTCTTTAATACAAATATTGTTTATAAATCATTTAGTAAAACTATTGCTTAAGTTTATTATATCTTATGAACACAACTATGTAAATCCATCATTTTTAAAAACTTAAGTCCAAATCCTTAATTAAGGGTAGAATTCATTAATAAAACTTTTTCCATGTTAAAATAACATTTTAAAGAGTCGTGATTTTACTTAAGTGTATAAATAGTTCATGACTTAAATCTATTTTTGTATAATACCCTTTTACATCCTAACCATATATATACACATCCCAACTTCCTGATAGCTTTTATATCCGGGTGAATTACAGATTTAAAATTTGTTGTAGGTTGTTATCATTTCAAATTCATAAATATAAAGTTTATTTCTAATTTAATGTTATTGTAAATTTCTTTACTTTTACATCTTTTTTTATTTATAATCGCATTTATGAATTATACTTATATTTACTCAAAATATTTCGCAATTGTTTATCTTTTACCAAAAGTTTTCATAAATTCCTTAGCTTTAAGTTTGATGTGATTCAGAAATTTTCGACTGTCCAAAATCATCGAGAATCTCGGTTCATATTATCAATTTGCAATTCCAATTTATCTTTGTTTTAAGCACTTTTATAAATATTACTGATCAATTTATCAGTAATTATTCACATTATCTTTTTAACTTAAGAAAATTATATAGATCGAGTAACTCCAACATAATACCAAGAAATTGGGTACTGCCAATAATGTCATATATCCTCTTAACAAGAAGAGTAATACTTAAGATAAGTGTTTACCATCCGAACACATCTCCTTTCCATTTTTAGTTTATTTTCAATCCATTCGAATTAGTTATCGTGAAATATATCTTTTTAGAATCGAGATTACTTTTGTTTATAAAACCTTTTCTGTAAATTCTTTTTATAAATTCAATTTATATTAATCTTCATTTAAATCACCATAATTCTTTTAAATTACTTAAATTTAAATTCTCATTCCTTTTACATTTACCATTTACATAATCATTTCCTATTTGTTAAATACATTTTTATTTTATACAATCTTATTATCAAACACCATATAGTCAAATCGTGAAACTGAATTCACAAGGTATTTGTACGTAAACTTTTAAATCAAAAAATTTGATCAGTTTATGATAGTAACTTAACATTATCATTTCTTAACTTATTATTTGGGAATAAGTATTAAAGATCTTAATTACCTTATCAGATTTCTTACTTACGGATTACCTTTATGAACCATTTTATAATCAAACTGTGAAATTCTAATCTCAAGATGTTCATATTTAATGTCACTAATCTTGATTTCTAACTATATAACTTTTCAAAATATATTCTTTGTAATCTAAATATAATCTTGGGTAAAATTATTTCATTTACTAATTTTTAAAAACAAAACCTTTATATATATAAGATTAAAAAATACATGCATATAAAATACTATCAACTCATTCTAGGGTATTACTGACCCAATCTATAATGAGTTACTCATCCTAGGGTATTACTAATCCAATCCCTGATGGGTCTTTACCCCACCAAAGCCAAGGTTCTCGTTTAACCTTCAGCTCTGATACCAAATGGAAGACCTGAATTTTCATACCCTTTAAGCCGACAATAAACCATACATGTCCAACTCAAATTGCACAAATAAACAAATCTTTAAGGGGTAAAAAGGAAAATAAAGACAGAACAGAATCTCACACAAATGGAATAATATATATAGTATAAAAAAAAATATTTATAGCGGATATTTTTTAAAGATATATATAGCAAAGTCTAACCTAAATTCAACTTGGACATTTATAAACATCTGTCCTTACAATTGCTGACAAAAGCCAAACAATCGCGCAAAGCAGATAATAGGATATTTCAATACATAGATGATATCTCCAGCTCTCCTTTGGAAACTCCAACCATCTTCACTAAACCTGAAACTACTTGGATCTGACCCGAGTATTGAAAATACCAGAATCAGACTTGATAAACCGACACGAGAAACTCAAAATATTAATGACAATGCCATATATCAAACTTTGAATAAAATCCTTTGGAAAAAAAAGAGTGTCTCATAAGACCACGCCCACACATAAACATAGACGAACTTTTACCTTATGATAACTAAAACATCTTTATATCAAAACATTTGATATTAGTTCTAATGACATTCTTTGAAACCATTTGCAAATAAACTTACTAATCTTAGTCGAAATTGTTACATTATTAAATTCCGGCATACCAGGTTCTACAATAACATCCAAAGGCACTTATTAGAGAATGGATTCCATAAAAATGACAAGGTAATGGCTAACTTCCGATAGTACACCTCTACAGGGATGCACCTAGGGTCGAGATCCTCGATGCCTAAACCAACACAAAATCGGCCTACCCCTCACACTGGATAGTACCAAATATGTTACCACCTCTGTCATTACCGACCATTAACGGGTACCCGATTCATACATTCACCAAATACTTAGACATGTGTAGAGTAAATCTAGAAGGAAAATGACATCTCCTATTTGGAAGAGACCCACTAGCCTTGCTGCTTCTACCCTGTTTCTTTCATTTCTGGGTGGTGAGGCCTGAGGTAAACGATTACCTTTTCACATAGCACATATCACATCTCTGAATGCCACATTGCCATTTCCATTGACTACTAATTGTCTTCCACAAAAATACAACCCTTGAGCTCGTATGTCTCTAAGAGGGTGTTAAGCTAAGAGAAGTTGCCTTCCACGCCACCACAGATGTATGTTTGTAAAAACCAATGTACGTAATCTTAGAAAATGCACTGTTAGACATCCATCCATACAAGTTTGTTCTGGGACTTGAATAAAACTGAAGGTACTTTCCTTGGCCATTACTAGGCGAGAAGTCCTTGTGGTTTTGAGGTTTTACATAACAAAGAGACCACTGCTACAATATAGTGAATTGGGAGTTTATCCCCAATTAATCAACAAGTAGTCCCACGTTATTATACATCTCAATATCTTCATCTTCAATCGTCTTCAATCTTCGAATACGTAAATTGGTTCAAAGCAATTTTCGGATAGGAATCACTCAAATCCGACTCTGGATCCTTCAAAGCCAATCATCGCTTTAAAAGATGTTAAGTTCATATATGAATATCAATCATCAATCAATTACTTCATATTTTATTCAAATCAAATATCTTTCTTAGATATATTCACTTCAATTTATTTCATTTTCTTTTCAAGAGTATATGGAATCATTAAGCCTCATTTATTAAATCATTTGATTTATTTAAACCTTTCTTAAAATTATGGAATAATTCCAAGTCATTTTCTCTTTTACTTGGGAAAACCTCACCAAATCATTCACTAAATCTTAATCAAAGATATCTTATACTCATGGTATAACTTTTGACTTAGGAAAAATATTTCCAAATCATTCATTAAATCTAAATCTATAATTTCTGTCATTCAAGTTATAACTTTTAACTTAAGGACAATATTCCCAAATCATTCATTAAATCTAAATCAAAGATTTCTCTCTTAACTTCAAATCATATTCTTGCAAATCGAAGACTTTCATAATAAAGCACTACTGCCACCTTAGATATGGTAAATTTCATCTCCAGGGACCAGTGGCGAGTAATCCTACATCATGAAAATCTTTTCTTTTATCTTGGAAAAACTTAAAATACGATCTTTTAGAGCGTCCAAGCTTTCCTTTCGATCTGTTCCACCCCTTGTCTAAAGGATAAAGCAAAGGCCAGTTAAGTTTAGGGTATTGGTTGCCCCATTCGTAACATTAGTTACACATATTTTTTTACGGTTTAGCTCTCATAAGTGGGGCAAATGTACTAGTCATTTCCGCATACTCAATTTGTTATTATATTCAATATTCTTCAATTATAATTTAAGTTTTATAAATAATTCCTCTTAACCATTTATTCAAACTCTTATCAAAACTTCCGAACCTTCTTTAAATTGCTTAATTATTCTTTTAAAATCATTCACAAAAATATTTAGGAAAGAATTGTTAAGTTTAAAACTACGTTTCAAAAGTTATTAAAAACCGCTGCAAAAAGCATTGCGAAAATGGTTGCAAATATATTTTAAGAGTTATATTCTTCAAAACGACTTTTACATCGTTTAGAAATCCGTCTTTTCAACTTAAATCTCTTTGAAAACATTTTTCAAATATTTTTATAATTTATTTCATATTTTCAAAACATTTAAAATATTAATTTTAAACTTTAGTCACTTTGTTGCGAAAGCGTGATTTTCTAGAAAATTGTTTTGGTCATATTTTAAAATATGCAAGATGAAATCTTGATTTTCTTTCTTTGTTTCTTTAAACATATTTAAATGTTTATAAAACATTTCTAACTCATTTTAAAACTATTTCAAAAAGGTTTAAGCATTCCATATATGCTATTTCATTTTGAAAAGGAAAGTGATTTCCTTTGTGCTTGTCGACGTGTATTAATGTGACTTGGTAGAAAAATTTAACAATCATATCAAATAATTAATACTTGATGACAAAAGCATATATAAGCATCCATAGCAATCATAACACATCATCAAACATGTATATATAAATAAAGATTTTAAATGGAGTTTTCTCACCATAAACCAAAGCGATTAACTTCGTACCAACATTCCAATCAATCAACACTTCACTGTCTATTTCCTACTCCATTTAAACACTATAAACAACATTATCTCCCTTCCAATATCTTAGCCGAAGCTTGATATGGAGGTTGGCCGAAAGTAAAGAGAAGAAGCGTTAGAGGGGTGAACATGAATTCCCCAGATTTTGATCTAAAAAAATAGGTTATCTTGTATTTGATTTTAGGCCCTCTAAATCTCAAATTTTAGAATTTTTTTTAAATTATAAAGGTGTTTAAAATTCTTTTCTCTTGAAGTTAAGAAAAGAAAGAATCACTTGGGTCCATGTTGTTTTGAGGGAGATATTATAGAATGAAGAAGAGATATTATCGGATTGACAAAAATAAATCCCAAAAATGCACTTCAAATAATTGAGTTTCAGGTATAGCATATCTTAAAACTGGAAAAAATGATCAACGTAAAAGTTGTACCCATTGGAATTTCATATGATTTTAGAAAAGGATTTTCTTAATTTGGATCATCTATAATTAAGCTATGATCAAAATACAATGAGCTATTTACTGTGTTAAAAACTGGGCCAGAAAATGCACTGGAAATAAGTGGATTTTTGACATAGTTGAGTTTAGAATGAGACAAAGTGGTCAACATAAAAGTTGTAGCCACATGAAAAATACATGATTTGAAATAATTTATTTTGTATTTTAGTTCTGTTTTGAAGAAATTATTGCAGAGAGAATATGTGGTAAAAATATGGAGAAAAGAAGAGTTTGATTTGAAGAGAAGGAACATTTATTTCTTTTGAATATTTTGTAAATATTTTGACATTATTTCTTTCTAATTTTTTTCTATGGATTGAAACCCATAAAAGTGAAGAGGAGGAAAGTTAACAAGCTTGAGAAAATAAGAAGAAGAAATGTGAATGAAAGTGAAGAAGAAGGTGGATATTTATATAAAAAGTAAGAAGTGGTAAATTTATCAAAATAACCACTTACCAAATTACCATGCTAACCTTACTTCAACCTAAACCAACCTTTAATTTTTCAACACTTACTGTCACCTTTTACAGCCTTATCATATGTCTTAATCCCTTAAGAACTAAGCTAAGTAAAATAATAATTACGTTGGTTTTTGATATATGTTGATTTGATGTTTACTTTTTCTTACTTTTGTTAATTCCAACTTACTTTTCTTAATGACTTCTAGAAG
This sequence comes from Allium cepa, assembly GCA_030765085.1. Lineage (NCBI taxonomy): Eukaryota > Viridiplantae > Streptophyta > Magnoliopsida > Asparagales > Amaryllidaceae > Allium > Allium cepa. The sequence goes on along the minus strand of CM060945.1, from coordinate 952,731,185 downwards.
TTTTCTAATCCTATTTAGTAAAAGTAAACTTTATTAGAATTAAAATGCATACTTTTATATTTTTCAAATATGCTAACAAAGGTGCGATAACATTGCGGCAACTTTTAATCGACAAAACGTTGATTTTCGACAAAACGTTTTCCAGTCACATTTTGATGTTTTTGTTAAACTATTTATTCATGTAAACCAAACTTCAAAATTGATTTGTTATTATATTTAAATGATTAAAACAAGTATATTTGACTTATAGAATTAATATAATACAATATCCAAATCTATTTATGAAAATACGACATCGATGTATCGATATGCGAGGAAATTTGTCAACTTTTATAGAACAAGTTTTATATATTTATCAAACCATTATAAATTAAATTACTATTATTATCAAATGAGTTTGGTATATATATATATATATATATATATATATATTTAAAAGTAATTATTTATCTTTTAAACAAAATTTTCAAATATTTATCCTACTTTATCGAGATCCAACTTTTGTCAATTTTACAATGTAAATCCAAAATCTTTATTCAATATCAAAAATAAATTTGCCATTCTTATTTATCATATAAAACATGATTGTTTAAGCTTGAAAATTCTTCATTTGAACATTTAAAATAATTAAATTTCCTATTTTCAAAGTGTTAAAATTACGGGTCGTTACACAAACCAATAATAAATATGAAAATTTTGTGATGCTAAAGTTAAAACATAAAGAATGTATGGATGATTTTCAGAGTTGCTATACGCTTCCAAAGCTTTAGGTACAATGTACATTGAAGTTGAGTTAGTTCGATAAGTACTAGGTGTTATTCTAAATAATTTTGAGGAAAATTTAATAGTTATACAAAAAATACAAAGATATAAGAAAACAAAGCATGGACGAATTGAATGGAAATCTCATGACATAGGAAAAGGAGCTGAAAGCGAGGGATGATTGTGACAACTCGTACTCACTGCACTTAGTAGCACTCTTTGCAACGAGGATGAAGGTAATCCTATCATTGAGCTAAAAAATTTGATTGTTGATCTTAAGAAATGGTCCAAAATGAAATTCAAACCTTCGATCAAAAGGAAAAGTGCCAAGTCAGAATCATTTAAGAACTCAAACAATTTAGATAACAAAATCATATGCTAAAATGCAGAAAGACAGGTATATCCAAACCAACTATCTATTGATTCAATGGGAGAAAGGAAAGAGAAAGAAATGAAGGGCGTATGCTACAACTTGAGATGATAGAGAAGGAGAAGAGTATGCTGATAATGATGAAGCCAAAGCAAATCCATGTTTGGTGGGATATTTAGCTCATGATGATAGGGATGATGACTCAAGCGAGATACCAAATTTTACTTACAAAGATTTTCTCTTAATATGTCATGAAGTTATTGGAATAGTTGACAGTCTTATTCTTAAGAACAAAAGATTAAAATATGAAAAAATTGAGATACTTCACATAAATGATAGATTAAAGACCAATCTTGAAAAAAAAAAAAAATAAGCTCAAAACCTTGAATGTGAAAGTTGTTGTTCTTTAAAAAAAGAGTTGGATGAATATAAGACAGACCTTGAAACTATTAAAAATGAGATTCTGATTTTTAAAAAATGAAGCAAAGAGAGAAATTTTTATTAACATATGTACCATGCCAGTGAAAGAAAACATATCACTTAAATTCAAAGTACAAACCCTTTAGTTTACTGTTAATAAATTTTCCAAAGGTGAAAAGTCATTGAATTTCCTTTTGGGAAATCAACCATATGTGAACAATAAAAAATGACTTGGTTTGGAAAATCATAACACAACAGGGAAAATATAATTGACAATGCTCAAAGTAGGAGTGTCGAAATGTCTAGGTTATGGAAAAATTGGACATAGTTTCGTTGGACGTTGGTATATGAACAAATGCAAAAAATGTTAAACAAATTTGGGTTTCTAGACTCTTGATAATTTTGCTTTACTAAACTCTTCAGTTGCAAACACCAATAGACCTATGAAGTTTTATAGGTCATCCTTTTCTCCTTATGTGTAGGTATGTTTGTGGGCTAAGAAATAGCACGAATGGTGTTTGAACTTAGACTATTCCAGATATATGATTGGCGATAAATCAAGTTCTTAGTCAAGAAAACTATAGAGGTGGGAATGTTATTATGGCGACAAGGGTAAATGTAAGATTGTTGGAAAAGTTAAGGTAGGTAACAATATTTTCTTTTTACTGATGTTCTTTGTGTTGAAAACTAATGTCATAATCTCATCTCTATAAGACAACTTTGTGATAAAGGTATGAGCATTGTCTTTGATATTAATATGTGTAAAATCATTGATAAGTCTTCGAGTGAGCTTGTGTTTACAGCTCAAAGAAAAGAGAATGTATGCACTCTATCTTGTGATGATCTAACCCGTTCTACATTCTTAGTAGTTAAAGATAAGGAGCTTCCTTATAGCATAGAAGGCTAGGACATGCTATCATAGGATTATTGGAGAAGCTTGAGAAAAAGGAGTAAGTTAGAGGATTACCACATCAGAAACTTAAGAAATGGTAAAGTGTGAAATTCTTGTATAAGGGTAAATTTAATAGATCATCTTTTCATACCAAAAACACTATGAGTACCCATAAAGTTCTTGAATTAATTCATATGGATTTGTTTGGGACTAATGATATCGCTAGTTTAAGTGGTAAGAAGTATTATTATGTGTTGGTTGGCGATTACACTTGGTTCACTTGATTTACTTTCGGGCCAAAATGTCTGAAACTTTTGATTACTTTTCAAAATTTATAAAATTAGGTCAAAATGAAAAAGGTGTTATAGGAAGTGACCATGGTGGAAAATATGAAAATTGAAATTTTGAAATTTTCTGCAAAGAAAATGGTTTTAAACATGAATTTTTTGCACCAAGAACACCATAGCAAAATGGGGTAATAAAAAAGAAGAATCTTACATTGCAATTGGCTAGAACAATCTTGAATGTATATAACCTTCCCTTTTATTTTTGGATAGAGGTAGTTAATGCTTTATGCCATGTAATGAATAGAGTAATGATCAGACCATTATACTTAATAAGATTTCTTATGAGTTATGTTCAACTAGAAAACCAAATATTGCATATGTCAGGTTATTCTAGCGTTCGTGTTTTTATTCTTAGTATAGGTGATCATCTAGGAAATTTTAGGTCTACAAAAGAAAGAGGGATGTTATAGGGTACTCATCAAAGAGCCAAGCTTATAGAAATTTAAACAAGTGCTTGAAAACAATTGCGGAGTCAATCGACGTGTAGTCGGATGCGTCAGATGCAACAACAAAGAAGTGCAACAGTAACGATGGAGATGACGGCGAAAATGAGAGATATGGTAAAGAAAAAATGAAGGTGATCTATAAATACTCACCTCAAAACGAGCCTAATTTTCGATGCCGAAAAGTCCCATCGAACCATAGACTAATTCCAAAGTTGGTTATTGGTTGGTAAAATAGATTTAAAGAGCAATACATAGAGCTATCTGTCTATACATTCAGAATCTCACAACGGAAGGATAAAATATAATATCAAAATGTATCCATTCATTAAAAATTCAAACTTCAAAAACAACAGCAACATAATCCCTAATAACAATACCAAAAATTCATAGTACAATATCTTAAAATATATCATGTTTTAATGGGTATGTCGGAAATTGAAAAATAACATAGATCGCTAAATAACTGCCACAAGTCTCCGCCTCCGCCACCATCTCCAAAAATCTTCATCATCATCTCTAACTTATGTTGTAATGAGGTGGGAGTCAAAACCACATTGTCTGGTGAATAAAACCTCGAGTCTTTTACTTTGGCACTATAATTAATATAAGAATATGTCTTGCGTATCTAAACCATATTATAAGTTTTCCAGATATAAGCCCTAAGGCTTTTTCAGTCCAATTCTGTAACCATTATTCTTTCAATCCAATAACCTATATCTATCGTCAATAATGACCTAACAATGTAAGAGATAACAACCAAGTCACTTAATACCTTATTAATAGGAACTAGACAGATGCTGACCAGTTAATACCCCATTCAAGGATTGTTCCCTTTATTTAATACCTATCCCAAGGCGGAATCCTCTCTGATGCTATCTAACTGACATTGCATAGAATCTTGTCAGACCACTAAAAACTTCAAATATGAATCAGACCGTCCTCGAGGTATCCTTTACCATGCATATCCATTTACTATTTCTTATATAGGGAAGAGGCGGGCCCTCAATAAGCCACTTTATACCTTCAATACCGAAGTAAGTCCTACATTTTATGACCCATAACTAACAGGGATATCTCACATTAGTCCGACTGCTCGTAGGTAGTGGTAGGCGGATCAGCTGGGCAGATCTACCTTATAGAATTTGGGGCTAACCTCGCATCTTCCGTGGGTACTTATTATAAGCGATGTTTCACGTTAGTTCCAAAGTCACACTACTGATAGTCAGATTAACTGGGCAGACTTAATGTGTTTTTGACTGATCTCATATCCGTATAACTTAACATAATCTATGACACTCTCTTAGCCTATTATCACACATCTCACCACATTCCGTATTAAGGCCTAATAAGAAAACTCTTATTTTTCCTTTACAATTTAACTTCTTCCCTAAATGGATTTAATGATAATTAATGGCATATTAACTATGTAACTAAAATGTTATAATTTTATGTTATTTAAGCTTATATATGCATGTGCCTAAAAATTTATAAACATGTGAAGATTGCGTCCTAAACTAACATTTGTATGTCAAAACTCAACTCCACATCCATATCAATAAAATATACCATATATCCGATGTCCAAAATTCAATCAACAGACTTGTGCAAAATAGAATCCACACCAAACTTATTTTATATTAAAATAGCAAAATCGACACTAATAAAAACTTAAAATTCAAATACTTTCACACTCTATACAACTTCTTTGCATAAACTTGAAAATGTGAATCTCTATTTAAATTGTGAAAATATGTGGTGCGAACTAATAAAAGAATCCGTACCTTACACACCATTTCCTAATTTGTTCTTTTCAAAACCCTTAATCAAATCCAATGATAAGAAGTGGAATATAATATAAAACATTAAAATTGCAATATTTACATGGTTCCATTACTTTAATATATAGGATAATTGAAATTCCGACTTAAGAATTGACATTTTGCTTAAGGGAAATTTTGGAGTTTCCATATGATATTTTCGTAAACAAAGTTGTTCGAAGGCATATATCAAATCCAATTTATACTATACAAGTACTCAAATAAGAAAGACTAAAATTTCCACTCACAATCAGTCCTCAGCTCTTCCCTTTTTGGATTTGATATGCCTGCTTTAATTTATTACAGATCTCTCTTTTTAAAAGTATACAACAAGGGAATTGTACACGAATCAAATTCAAAGATTTAGGGATTGGTGGAGAAAACGATTATAAATCGAGTAATATGCATCTAAAATTTCTTACTTGAAATCCTGAAGAGTTTTTTGAATCTTTGAAGAGATTGACCGACAGTCGTTTGCTTAGTTCTCAAAGAAATTTATGAATAAAAGTTATGGGGCTAAGCTCTTATTTATAGTGGTTAGAAAGCACAAGAACTTTCAGATTTAAGATGACTTAAAATAAGAAAATTTAGACCATTCAAATGCACAAAACCCTAGCTGCTGCCACAATTTATTGGTTAATCGGTTTAGACTAGGCGGTCGACCGTTAGCGGTTGACTGTTCCTGCTAAGCAGTCAATTGGTTTCAACTATTTTGGACAGTTTTACTTTTTACTATTGTGTATTTATTCCATTCCTTAGTTATCAATTGACGACAACATTTATTTTAACATCTACTTAACCCCAAATCTAATTACTATCAAATTTTGAATTTCCAATTTTGGATTAATTAATAATTTGAATTTGAATTCCATTTAAATTATTTTAAATCTGAAAACCTCAAACATCCATAATTTTTCCATTTGAGATACATTTTCAAATATTATATATGGGAAATTATTAGAAAACACAGCGATACAACTTTCGTGGCTAAATTAAGACTTTTACAAAAAATACTTTTAGCCTTATTTTATTTAATTAATTCATTTATTTCTTGTAAATTATTACGAAGTGTTATGTTTTCCCCGTTAAAAAGGATTTCATCCCCGAAATCTTCCCATGGGGCAGACGACATAACGTGCAATAAGAATCCATGTTATACAACCAAGTTATCTGCACAACCATCTACTCAACCAAAAGTGAAATGTGATTATGTATGCATACATACTATACATGAGATTTGTCCTAGCGTGAGTGTAAGATAATGACCTATATGCATGTATCCTAAGCATGCCTAAAAATTTCTATGTAAGTGCAAAATAATAGTGAAAATTGTAGCAACCTTCTCCTACCATCCAATCTAGCAACCACGATGCAACCAAAACATAAATTTGAAGAGAAAAGTTTAGCAGTTAAAAGTTTATGATGAGAAGTCCTCATGCTTTTGGTTCGATTTTTCCCTCATAGTAATCAAACCAGCCTAATTACTTTGTTGCGGAGCTTCCTAGTTCTGTGCTCCACAGTGAATATGGTGGCATAGAGTTCTATCGGCTCTGTCTCATTATCCCCCAATTAATCGGGCTCTACCATAATGGATATGCAATAAAGGTATTTCCTCAAGTGTGAAACATGAAAAATGTCATAGAATCTTGCCAATTTATCTCGTAGCACCCTAAGGTAAGCATGTTTTCCTATATTTTCCAAAATTTGGAAAGGCCCTACAAATCTTGATGTCCACTTTCCTAACTTTCCAAATCTCACGACCCTCCTAAATGGGGAAACTTTAACAAACACCATGTCTGTAACATCCCCCATTTGGAGGCCCAAAACTAACTCCTACGGACCCTATAGTCATCCATTATTATTAATTCTCGCTGGCCAAATGCAATAATGTTAGATACATTGATATAACAGAAACATATGGATACGAAAAAAATTTAATATCATAAAACAGATTTCTCATTCAATTTTAAATCATGTTTCAAATTCATTACATAATCCCAATTCATAAACCACATTCAGAGAATTATACTTACTATAAAATACGCCAAAAGCGATATATATAGATGTCCTCTTGGTTGATCAGAGTCTAAATATATGCAAATAAACAACTTTTGCCATTACATCCAAAACATATCGGAATCAAACAGAAAGAACTTCTACTAACTAGCTCGCCTCCTGCACGTCTTTGGAAACTTATTCGTCTAAAGGAGAACCTGAAAGCCTTAACTCCCAAACTACTCAAAATCAATTGAGCACCCAAGAGTTTAAGAGGAAAACATAAATTTAGAGTCAGACAAAAAGTCTGGTACGAATAATAACCTACTATCTCGAACCGTATAGTTATCTAGTGAGACTATGCCACAGAGCGAAATGGGTTTTCTCCTCACTAATGTCTTAACTCAAATTTATAATAACGATATACTTTGCACCTGCATCCACAACGGTTAAAACATAACATAATAAAATATATCATGACGATATACAAACATGCAATATATTCTGCATTTCCCATCCCCATTTATTTGGCTATCTAACTCAAGTTATGGTTTTTAGGATCACTATTAAGCAGTTCAAAGCTTATGGACTATCTGCCCAGCTTCATAGTTTTCATGGATTCATTAAGAAATTATTGGTATCTACCAATAACATGATCTAATTATAGTTTTCATGGGCTCACTACGAACCTATTGGGTTCTCCAATAACTTCGCTCACATCATAGTTTTTATGGGTCAACTATGCATTTATTGATCTCCGTCAATAACTTAATCCAGATATAATTTTCATAGGATCACAAAGAACCTATTGGCCCCAGCCAATAACTTTTTCCATACATAGTTTTCACAGGCTTACGAAGAACCTATATAAACCAATAATCCATTGATCGGTCTTTAGGCATTCTATATTCAGGTCTATCTGACCTCCTAGATGTAATTCTACTCACACATAAGTTAACTTAACATATATTCACTACTGGATTAACCTAACCGGTTATTCTTCCCTTAACAACTCCAAAATGCAGATATGGGTTAATTATAAAGTGAATATGTTTACAGAAGAAACACAGATGATATAATACATAAAAACATAAACATCTGTGGTTCAATTTCCTTGTAATCATTTTCCAATGGAAACATGGTTAACAACTTCAACCTATTATCTTTAGCAAGGAAAGCTTCTTCAAAAACTCCAAAGTTAAATGCCATTTTAAAAACTCTTTCATATTGCCATGGGTTCATCTTTAAAAATTGAGATTGGATTCCTTGTTTCGAAGTCTAAGCATTTCGAAACCTTAGGCCTTCTTTTTTGAGACCATTAAAACATATCTTTCAAAAATATTCAAACCTTCCTTTCACAACACTTAAAGATATTTCTTTCGAACACTCAAAACATTCCTTTAGAAAGCATAGAAACCTTCCCCTAGAAACCATTAAAGATATACCTTTCGAAGTTCTTAAAGCTTGTCTTTCAAAACCATTAAAGATATACCTTTTTAAATGTCTGAAACATACCCTTCAAAAAGGCTTATGGCATACCTTTCGAAAGAATCATAGAAACCATTTAAAATTTTCCTTTTGAAACCATTAGGTTTAACACTTAATATAGTTATGGGTCATGGAAAATAGAAGTCAAAGTAACCCTTTCGAAAGCATTAGTGTTTAAGTAGAAGAATTTGGGGAAAAGGATTGCTTCGAAACTACCTTTCGAAAGTATTGATAAAAGCGTCTGCAGGGACCCTTTCGAAAGCATTAATGTTTAAGTAAAAGAACCTGGGAAAGAGAATAGTTTCAAAGAAAACCTTTAGAAACCATTGCCTTCCAAAACACGTGTTAAAAGTAGCTATAACAACTCTTTCGAAAGCATTGAATTTGAGTTATAAGAAAATGGCCTTTTTCTATTATAAAAGGCACGAATGCGGAAGCTAGGTTTCGAAAGGGTTCTAAAGCATCTACCTTTTCAAAAGCTTCTTGGAAATCAAGTGGCAACTATTTCAAATGCTTCCTAAACAACTCTTTTGAAAGCTACTTTAAAAACAAGTAAGCGGCGATCCATTCAAAAGCCATTTAAAAGTAACTTCAACTCTTTCGAAAGCATCTTTTAAAAGCAAAGGAAAACTAATGTATTTGAAAGCTTATAGAAATGACCTCTACCCATTCAAAAGTAGGTTTCAACACTGCACCTTTCATCTTTCTCCAATAAACTATGTAGCAATTGCTTGGTACTATGTGCTTTGGCTTTGAGTAGGTTCTTTGGTGGAGGCATGGTGTCAAAAGCCATCAGAGGGAAGTGGCAAAGTAGTAAATCCAAAGAAAACTGATTGTTAGCCTTTAAAAGAAATTTCTTTTCACTACTTACCTTATTTTTCAAAATATGATTAGTTTCCAAATCCTTTACCAAAATATTTTTCTAAAAAGGCTGTCGAATTCATCAATTAATAATTAAAAATATTTTAACAAAGAACCCCTTGCCTTTAACAAAACAATTAAGATATTTATGTCCTGAAATTTAATTAGTTTAATTTCCATCATAAATTACTTAGGAAAAATTCCCAAAAATCATTTTAATTCACATTTAATACGTTTTATAAAATATATGAATTTCGGACCCAAAATCCTTTATATAATTGCCGTAATTAATTTTAAACCCAAGTTATTTATTTCTTCCATTCAAAATTCGTAATAAATTATCCATAGCTTGGAATATTATAAAAATTTAAACCCATTTCCAAAATAATGTGTCACATAACATATTCATGGTATTCGAAACCCATTTTACATTATTTTATTCTTGAAATAGAATCAAACCTTTTATAAACATACTTGTTTAAATCAAACGTGGCATATAATCAAAGCATATCATCATTCATGTAACGACCCAGGATTTCTAATAATTTAAATTTGAATATTTAATTGATTTTAAATATTAATAAGTAAGATTTATGAGTCGAATAAATTTTATTTCGAATAATTGGATTTAACTGAATGATTAAATCGATAATTTAATATGTTAGATTATGGAAATAATTGAAAATAGGGTTAAAATGATTAAAATTGATTTGTAAAATTTTATTTTATCATGTTGGAGTTAGAACGATATTATAGAACTTTTAAAATTGAATTTGGAGTTAATCTGTGAAAATTGAATATTTTAATATTTAATTATCGACTGTAAAATAGCCAATTTTTGAACAGTCTCAGAATTGGACGAAACCGGTTCCATTGGATCCGTAATAGTTTGTTATTATCGGATTTCAATTTTCGTAGCAATCAGAGCCGTCGTTTGATCGTGGCAGCTCGAAACGCATCGAAATTGTTTTAATATTAATTTGGCGAGTTAAAATAGCCATTTTTCAAAAAGTCTCGGATTTCGACGAAACCCGTTTCGTCAGATCCGTAATGCGATATTATTGTAAATTTTCAAATTTCGTGTCAATTGGATTTACCGTTTGTCCGGTACAAATTAAAACGCCTAGAAAATCGTTTAATCGGTTTAAATTTAAATCGAACGTTTATTGCCATATCTCGCACAGATGACCGAATTAGCTCCCGAAACACGTTCCATTGCGTTCGAAACGTGGGGTAAACCTTAGTAACGCCAACCGGCACGCTTCATTTGGAGTTCGAAAATTTCGAGTGAATAGTAAATTGGGAAATTTTCTATAAACCCCCCCCCCTCTTCATTTTTGCAGAAAAATATTAAAACCTAGGTTAAAACTGCAGCCGCCGCCTCTTATTCAATGGATGGCCGAAATCTTCCTACCTTTCTCCTCTAATCTCTTTCAATCCACTCAATGTTATCAAAAACTTTCGACTAGCAAATCGAAGAGCGTTGGAAGGGCTTTAAATCCATAAGGTGATGATTGTTTAACTCGAGGTTGGTGAGGAGATATTTGGCCGCGTTCACGTGCGTTTGGGCACGACTCTCGAGGCCAAAGGAAGGGCCGAGCTCTGACCTATTCAGGGCGTTGGTAGCTCGTGTTGCGAGCTTCGACGTGGAGCTCCTTGATCGTGTTCATATTGCTCGTGAAAATCGTATAATTAAAACCTAATTTCGTGTTCATGGGTTTAGTTGCATGATGGTTATCTGTAGATAGAACGTGAAGAGGAGAGGATGAAGCGCACGGGCCTGATGGCTTTGCTAGGGATCTACGGCCCTGATTGAAAGTTAGGTTTAAAAAGAAAATATACGTTGTTCCGCTGCGATTGTGAGATTCTGATATTGTTCTGTTGTTTTCTTTCCGTTCTATTTTCTTCTCTTTATTTTCTATCTTTTCCTCTCTTTTTCTGTCGTTTTCTTTTTCTTAAACATTGATAATTCGTATTTCTGTTCAACTTGAGTTAATCTATGGAGATTAGTGTATATTCAAGGAGTACGGATTTGCGGGTCATCACAATTCAAGTCATCCAAACGGTTTTTAAAACCTTAAATCTGAAATTAAGATGTTCATTAAAACATATATGAGATTCTTTAGATTATTATTCACCTCATTTTGGATATGGAACTTGAGATTTGATTTTTCTTAATTCTTCATTGCTCGAATACTTAGCCTCTAGTTTATTTTGATTCCTTTTCTCCTAGGTTTATGGCCAGCCTTGATTTCATTTTTTTTCGTTTTTACGAAAGTATGAAAATGAGAATCAGGTAAGGGTTTAGGGGTTATGGGGTTATATATGGCTATTTCACTAGTACCCTTGGCTTATTCTCTTGGGTAGTTAACTTATAAAACCATTTTATAAACCCATTCTTATGATTTCATTTAGTTAAGGCACGATGTCTACTTAGTTTTCAAATCTCAATCCGCTTATCATTCTAGTCTCTACATTATTCTATTTAGTTTATCTAATTAATATTTTGAATAATGTTATTTAAAGTAAGGGGTGTTACAATGTCTCCACCTCAAACTCCAATTCCTTTCTTCACTTATCCGCATCTCACTTCTGAAGATCCTGTGCAGCCTTCACTCCCTATCTAATCAACTCTATCTCGAAGTTCCCCAAATTAAATCTGGTTCACTAACAATGCTAACTGGAATTCCATAAAGTTAAACCACTTCCTTGATATAAATCTATGCTAGTGATGGTGCGACCCTATTTCTCCTAACGGGAATGAAATGAGCACTTTTTAATGAGCCTATCTACCATAATCTATATAACATCGTTGCCCTTTTGACTTCGAGTCAACCATCAATCAAGTTATTTCATATTTGCTCTCATTTCCAAATTGGAATCTCCAATGATAATAACAATCCTTCGGGTTTTCCTTGCTCAACATTTATCCTTTGGTACGTCAACATTGAAAACGAACTCAGCAACTTTCTGCTACATTCTTGGCCAATAGAAAATTCATGTCATATCCCTATACATCTTATCTTCTACTGGGTGAATGGTTATTCTTGAATGGTGTCACTCCGCAAGCAAAAAAATATTTTCCCCAAAATCCTGAAGTTTCTAGAACCAAAGCGTTCTTTATGCCAACTTACCAACCTAATTTCCTTATTAACTTCCAGTCTTGGCTATAGTTTATCACTAGTTAAGTATCCCTATAAAATTTTCTTATTTACGATGCTCCTACACATACACGCACACTTCTAGCGGTCTAATCCCATTTATAAAATCAGCCCAATGATAAAACAGGAACACTTTTATACCATATCATATACTTTTCCAATAACTCAAGAAGACAACTAGCGATTACAACAAAAACTTTAAAAATAGATCTTTGCTGGAAGTTGCCATTTATCATCAATTAGTGTTTGTGATGATGTGGTCCTAACACTCCTTACTAAACTAAGATGGACATTCCTAGAATGTCATTCCACCATCACCTACCTTCCTTAATTCCCTTTCTTAGTTTATAATAAATGTCTGACACCTATAATAATTGATCACTAATTTCAAAATTAGACAATCCCTAATCAATTCTCATTCAATACCTTTAATCTATTTACCGGTTTAAAAATCAACCTACTATGCCTATTCGATTCCTCCATAAATACCGTATTAAATTCTTTAATCAGTCCCCATTTAATTACTTTTATTTCTCTATTTATTACAAATTTATTACCCATGAAATCAATAATCAATGTTTATAAATCCTAGTCATATACTTATTATGTTTTAATAACATATGAATATCATTGTAAATTATGCTATTAATATATTTTTATTTTGTACGTTAAGTGTGGTTATACGTGCGTATGTTTATCTTATTTCTAATTACTAATTTTTAAATTAGATCATTCCTTTTCACATTTTAATTTATCAAAGCTATCTTTCCAAAAGGGATTTCCGTTATAATTTTCTATGAATTAGCAAAAAGTTTGAACTTTGCTTCATTTTAAATGATAAGTAATTTTTTTATTTTATCAAAATAGACAGTATAAACTACAGATAAGAATATCCATACGCATCTATTTCCCTTTTTGGTATATTCCTTGTTAATTCTAACGACATGCTTTATATATATATATGTATATATATATATATATATATATATATTCAGAAGTTTAGAATTTATGGAAATTAAATAGAACCTACTCCAAACAAATCAAAATGTAAAAGTTCACATTCTAAATCAAGTAGGACAACCTAATTTACAACGCAGTTATAGATCTGGAATATCTTTAGAATTTTACCATCATTCTACCAATAAGAACTTAGGACCGATTTAAAATTTTCGGATCAGGTAGTATAAACTATTCTTATTTTATTCATATCCCAAAACCTTTACCCTACCTTATCTAGGTAGTGATGCCTATCCACACCACACACACATATGTGTGTGTGTGTGTGTGTATAAGTTGGTTTAGTCCTAACCATTATTTAAACTAAAATTTCACAATTATGAAGTACCTAATGCGAAACCTTTATACTAGAAAACCCATTACGCTAGTATATGAAATTGAAATTCAGAAATTTTCTCATTTCAAAAGAAAACTTTTAAATATGTTTTCCAAAAGAATCTCCAACTTGCAATATAGTTTGAAGAGTCGAATTCCCAAAGGCATTTAACACCATATTTTATTTTATTTTATATATCTATTCAATTTTTAATTTTACTTTTATTTCTATTATAAAATCTCCCAAAAATAATTGGACTCAACTTCTCAAAAGCATTTAAACAAAAAATTTCAAAAGCACTTGAAAATGCATCTTTTTTAAAATGCTTCCCGCTTTATCCATAACCCCGAATTCAAAAAAAAATTAAATTTAGCAAAATAATTTCCCTTCTCAAAGACTTCTTACTTCAAGGACTTGCTTCTTTGAAAGAATAATTTTCATCCTAAAACAATCAAAAACTTAATTATCATACCAATTAATCATTATACATATTATTTTTCAAAAACATCTTCTATAACTTTAAACAAGGAAAAGTGAAGTAAAAAAGGATAACTTCTATACTATCATTTTTCTATCCTATTTCTAATACTTCTCTCCTATATTATCTCCAACTAGATTACAAATCATATTTTATATAAATTCATAATGCTATTTCTATCCAAATATTCCAATATTGCCTCTATTCATATTTATCCTACCTAAATGGCTTCTACATCAGCCGTTATAATTCGTGTTTTCATTATATGAGAATGTTCTCCTACCTACATTATTAGGTATTCTTACCCTCATATTCTCTCTACCTTATTTTAATCAAGTTCCATTTCCATTCATTCCTCTTTTTAAAAAGAATAAAAAAAAGAACTTCCAAATTCATGATATATGAAAAATCATCGAGTCCAACCTACACTCTATTGTTTTCATTTGTTTCAAAAACTAAAAATCTCTTTATCAAAAATCTTTAAACCGAAAACTTTTTGACTCGGCAAACTTTTAAAATAAGAATTTCAGTAACGAGAACCCCTTTTACCAAAAACCTTTCAATAAAAAAATTGACTCAACAAAATTTTCAATTAGGAATTTCAATGTTTTCTTGCTTTTTCAAAACAACTTCCCAATAAATCCTTTGAAAAACTCATTTAAAACATTTCATGGAATTTTCTACAAACCTTTTACCAAATAATTTCCTATGAGGCTAGATTTAGAAATTGACTTTGATTGTCCTTTCTTTTGAACTTTCTGCCCTACTCAATCTTTACTGAACCCAGTTATCGTCTTATAATGATTAATGTATACCTTCCTATGGGAATTTGCTTCACTCTTTACGATATGGCCTCTACCCCATAGGATAATCATGTTAAGAGTTTAGATTTAATTCTATTTATATTTTTAACTCATAGTCGCCCTGACCATCCTTTTGAAATATGGTTGCAAGTACTTCTTTAGTCGAATTTTACAGAATTAGGTGTATGCTCAAAATAAGAGAGAGAGAGAGAGAGAGAGTGTGTGTGCTTATATAGTAAGGTTTTTGAAAAAAAAAATTCAAAAATAACAAGTACGCCACTCGTACACAAACATATTCCCATTGATTGAGTAACCTAAGCTCTGATACCAAATGCAACAACCTGCCTAGAAATAGGCCTAATTTTCGACCTAAAAAAGGCCCATCAAACCATAGGTCCATTCCAGAGCTATCAGTTAGTTGAAAAAATAGATTTAAAGAGCAATAATAGAGCCATCTATCTACACATTCAGAATTTCACAGTGGAAGGATAAATTATAATATCAAAACAGTACCCATTCATTAAAAATTCTAATGTCAAGGCAACAAAAGAATAACCCCTCATAACAATACCAACTATTCGTGATACAACATCTTAAAATACATCATGTTCAATGAGTACATCGAAAATAGAAAAATAACATAGATAACTAAATAACTGCCATAACGCTACGTCTCCGCCACCATCTTTGAAAATCTATATAATCAACTCTAATCTGTGTTGTAATAAGGAGGGAGTGAGAACAATAATGTCTAGTGAATAAACCCTCGACTGTTTCTGTGATAGTACTTGGGCAGTATAATTTAAACAAGAGTTTTTCTTACGTATCTCAACCTTTTATAAGTTTTTCAACTATAAGCCTTAAGGCTTTACTAGTCCAATTCCATAACCATTATTCTTTCAATCTAGTAACCAGTATCTATCATCAATAATTGTAATAACTGCTATATACCTCCAATACCCAATATACCTATGTGATGCGCTGTGGAGGTACCAAGTCGATGCAGGGCGGTGGCCAATTATATAAAATGGAGAAAAGTCCAAACAGAACATGTAGAACATCTTACAATGCATAGATAAATATAATATAACAACATAGATGTAAAATAGACAAGACAATGATATAATAAAATGAACCACAAATAAGAAAAACATAGCGCACCTATACAAATATTGAATTAAAGAGTTCATACACCCCAAACCTCCATAATAAACTCCACAGCTATCTCTAATAATACAAGTACTAACATAGCTCTATAGTACTGCACAACAGAATATAAGCGATAGTAAGCACTATGAATAGATACGTGAAAGCATAGCCTTCTGCTCGTACTTTATATAGTTTCATGAGATATTTAGGCCTGTTATCCCTAATCTACTCATTTGAGAGTACCCCAGATAATAAGAAGCAAAACATAAAACCTCAGGTTAGACAACAGTCTGGCGTAAGCGATATATCATCTCAAAATACTGTAAACTTGTATATAGTAAATAGGATATATTATATGAATACCTATACCTGTCGTGTCCCTGCATCCAAAGAGTTAGCACGTAAACACAATATATGCTATACTATAATCACAAATGGAAGATATGTGGCATAGGGGTATCATGTGGCATTCCAAGCACATAGTAAACATAGCAACCATTATACAGCCTTACATCTCTCACTCTAGTGCTCCAGATATACGATAACTCTCTCAAATGCTCAACACATTTCCCACATAGATGGCTAGGGATTTGACACATGCAGAGGTCTAAAATGTATGTAACGTAGACAACCCTGGGTACACATGGACTACCATGTCCCATTAATGAGCATCAGAACCATAGAGTTATCCATCAATCCCTTTGCACCTATACCAATAGAAGAACTATTTCATAAATGCTCTCGCCCATGTAGATGGTTGAGGACTGGACACATATAGACGATCAAACACATGGGTACACATAGACTACCCTTGGTACACATAGACTACCATGTCCTACTCACGAGCATCACAACCTCATGTTCTATCTGCGAGTTATCACGTAGAACTCGTCTTTTCAGTCTACAAGCAGATGCTATAGTCACTCGCCACATCGAATCATCATACTTCTTTGGTTGCTACTCAAAAGTCATCTAGAGCCATCTTGGGGTCGTCCACCCTACCCATAACCATCTCCTAAGAGTATGAAGCAACCCGAGTCTTTCCCTAAAGTCCATAGCCAAACTCCATGCTCCACTCCTTGTTGGTCCATCCTATGACTAAACGAAGAGGAACACAACCACCAAACTAAGCACCGAATAGCAACGCAGAACCATGGAGTTTAATGAATAGTTTTTTATCGGTTTAGAAAATAGTCGAAAATTTTCAAATTAAATTTAACCGCAAGCGCACAGCATACAATAATATCACGTGGCGACTACGAGTCGATCCACAGGTAATTTTTAAGATTTTGAAATTATCAATCCAGTCAAATTAGACCAAAATGAGAGGAAATTGTTAACTACAAAAAAGAAGCTAAAGCTAGAATTAAAATGTGATTTAAAACTATTAAACTAGAGAAAAATTTAAAGGCAAATCCTGTAACAGCCCGCAAATCTATACCCCTTGAGTCAACGCTATTCTACCTAAATCAACTCAAGCTGTACAGAAATACGAACCATTTGGGTTAAAGAAGAAGAGGTAGAAGAAGAAAATAGAAAACAACAACAGAATATAACCATCGCAGCGGAGTAAAATATAATAGATAATAAATAATCTTTACTCAAAATCAAATATATCTGTTTACATATATTACATCATCAGAGTACATCAATCATAGCTCACATCAATAACACACAATGGATACACAACAATTCAAATAGCGGAATATATATATATAAAACAAGTACGAATGTACGTATCGTCAATCCAGCTCGTCTCCTGAGCACCACAACATTTCCTGTATCCTATAATACTCGGTCTGACCCGAGCATTATAGTTAAATAATACCCGAGTCAGTTTGGAATACCAGCGTGAGAAAATCACACTCAATTGATTATTAAAGTTTCAAAAATCCTTTGAAAACAAAAGCATCTCGTAAGACCACGCCACAAATAAACATGTCGGATTTTTACCTTACGATAGCTAAAATGATTTTTATATAAATCCTCTGATATTATAATAGGGTCTATAGACAAGTACTTATAAAATAGACGAAATTGTTACATTCATTAAATTCCAGCTACTAGCCACAGAGTGGGTAATACAAACAAAACTCGTACAAGGCTCGTTGGGAGAATGGATTTCCAACTAATGACTAGGCACTGGGGTACCTCCTGTCACAGTACGGGGCCTAGATCACCGTACCGAGAAGTACTCCCGCTCCCCTGCAACACAAGGCCGGGACTATCCCTTACTGGATAATCCCGAGTGAGATCACCCCACGGTTGGGATCAGCAACCGCCCACTAAGCCGAAATAAAAAAGGGACATCTAGACTGGAATGACCACACCCTACTTGGGTGCTACCAACCTAGCCTTGCTACATAACCCCTGATTTTCAGTCATTCCCATTTGATGAGGCTTGAGGCTAAGCGTTACCTTTATAGAACATATTCCTTTGAATGCCCATCGTCCACCTGACGATGTTTCGCAAGCATTCATCCATACAAGTCCGTCCCAGGTTCGAACGGAACCGAAGACACTATTCCTACTACATCCATATTGGAAATATCCTCAGGATTAGTAGCGACTAGCCCTTGCACTTCACTGCTCTATCTTCGAATCCAAAATCGTCTTCACGAAACATACAAACCGGATCGAAGTGGTTTTCGAGAAATAAATCTCGATCCCTGTCTCTTCGAAACGATCAGCGCATTTGGCCAATATTGATAGTCGGTGATTTAACTATCAATTAATCGTCACAAACAACCATCCAACAATAAATAATTTCCCAAATTATTTATTTATCTAAAATATCTTTACAAGGTATATTCTCACTTTCAAATCCTTTTGAAAACAGTTTTCAAACTACCTTCCTTTTTCTCGGAATAAATTCCAAGTATTTCATTTCCACTGGAATCACCAAGCACAAAATTTATAGATTTTTAAAATAATTTCAAAACACTTTAATTGTAAAGTATGGTTAATATTTAATTAGAAAATCTTTCTTTAGTACTTGATTTAAAATAATGCAATAAACAAAATACCAAGTCATTCTTTATATAATTATTACGATAATAGATAAAACAAAAATACTTACTTTGGAATTTACCTTTAAACACTTAAGTTAAGACTACTTTAATAATTTACTAAAATACATACTATATAAACATTTGAAAATAAAGTTACTTAATAAAATGTAAAACTAGATTTCTACTTTTAAAACCGAAATACTAAGTTACTTCTTAATAATTACTGCTAGAATAGATTAAAGAAAATACTTACTTTAAATATTAGAAATAATAAATTTTACAAAACTTGTTTTCTGTAAAAACAACTTTAAAAAATTTAATTTATATTTAAAAATTTACTCTTAAAAACATGTACTTGGCTATCCAGAGAATATTCCAATTTCAAGCACTTAAATCAATTTCCCCAAATTGATTTCCAATTTATTTTATTTAGAATAAATTCTTTTACTTATCAGTTCGTTCCCAAATTCAGTAGTTATGGTCTTTATTATTATTATTATTATTATTATTATTTTTCAATTTCTTCTTTACTCTTTCAATAATTCAAATCTTAAATTCTAAATAAATGTTTGTTCTTTTAATTAAATATACTGCATTTTAAAATTCATTAACTCTCTGTTTATTCAAATTTTCCTTTCCATTATCAAGATTCATTTATTAAAATTTAAAGTCACTTTATTTTTTTTTCAAGTTATTCTTGAATTTATTCTATAATCATCTTACTTGCAATTTCACTTCTTTTATTTTCATTTCCAAAATCAAATTTATATTTTTAATAATTCATTATACCCAATTATATCAACCAAGCCATAGCATTCAATACTTCCACATAATTCATTATAGAATATCAAACAATCAGAATAGAGAATATTAAATAATTTAAATAAAAGTTGAGGGGTCCAGATGGATCCCTCCAACCTGTTTTCCCTGCATCGACAGACGTTAGCATCACATAATATGCCAACTACAAATTTACTATACTATATCACATCAATCAATTTAACCATACAATCAATTATTTAAATTTAATAATTTAAATTAAAATTTTTAAACTGAGTGAGATTAACTCACCTTCGCTTCGGTTTGAAATCACTCCAATCTTGCCTTAATTTCCCCGTTTTTGACCTTGTATAAACAATTCACCATTTATTACTATTTGGATTTACCCAACAATTAATCACCATTTGCACATTTGACTTTAACTTATAATTTGATTTAACTAATTTTTCCTTGAAAACTCTAGTAACTAAAATAAATCGAATAAGTTTATTAAATACGTTAATTTAACAATTTATCCACCAAATCTATTATTTTATATATCTTTCTAATTCAAACATTTAAAATTTCTGCTTACATAAATCTCATATACCTTTCGGTTAATACTATAAAAACAGTATAAGATTTCATCCAGAAATTTCTTTCTATACAGAACTATTTCCCTTATACTCTTCACTGTTATATACATGATTTCTGCATATATGTATTAACTTAAATGAAGAGAATTTCTGTTAATTTTTTTATATATATGTTAAAACAAAACTGCTTTACTGTAAATATATAAAAAAAAAAAAAATTTACTTACTGTACAATTTTATATACATCAAAATTGAAGGTAAATAGGTTGATATACCTGACCAAATCGAACACCCTAGTCGTCGACACGCCATCCATGAAATCCACGATGCGTCATCGTCGTGCTGCCTCTATCACTCGCATGCAACCACGCACCCCTTTTCCTCTCGCGATTTCCTCCAAGCCCAACACCCAGTCGCTCGAGCATCGCGACGCCACCTACACGCGCATACGACCCAGTGCCATCCACACGCGTTTCCTTCCTTCACTCGCATACAGGAACGCGCACGATCACAAAATCGCCAACAAAACCCTACGCCGCCACCGCGACCCCTTCCCAGTCGCGCTTCGAAGTCGTCCCCCTCCCCATCTCGAACTCGATTCGCCTTGATGAAAAACGCGGCTTCAGTTTCGTGAAAAGGTTTTGAGTTCCGCCATTTAATTTTTTTTTTAAAGAGATCGAAATGTTCGGCTGAAAAGAAATAAAGGGGGCTACGTGATTGAAATAAAGAAAGGAGATGGCGTGTTAAAGAAGGGAATGATAATCTGCTTTGATTAAATAAAGTTCTATTTAAATTCCAACGCGTTCGCTTATCGTATGCTCACACAACACTTTCGACCAATACGAAATTTGAAATCCGATAATAATTCAATATTACGGATCCAATGGAACTGGTTTCGTTGAATTCCGAGACTGTGCCTCGGAAGGCTATTTTTAAATTCAATTTAAACGATATAAATTTCAAAACTGAACAAAATACTTCCAAATTCAATTTTAACACTTATACTATTTTCCATATTATCGATATAAATTTTATAAGCCTTCAAAATATTTTTAACAAGCTTAAAATTCCAGATTCAACATTTTACTCAGCTTCAAATTATTTAATTCAAAAATTTAATTATCAAATAAATCGCGATATTCGTAATTCAAGTTAAAATTATTCTATTGAATATTTAAAATCAATTAAATATCCCAATTTTAAATGCTTGAAAATTCCGGGTCGTCACATTCCTCCCCCCTTAAAAGAATTTCGTCCCCGAAATTACTAGTTAGGAAGAATGGTCCAATACCCGTTTACTTATTCCCAAAACCAAACAATCCAACATTTTACTAACTATCTTTTTATAAAAGACCCATTATTATTCTTATTAACTTCTCAACTTTTCCATAGTTTCAAACTATACTATTCGTTTAATCATTCGAGTTTCAATTTAAAACCAAATTTTGAATTATCAATTTCTCAAAAAATTTCTAACTCCCTAAATTCCCGAAAAGTTTCGCCAACATCTCCTTTGCGCGGCTAGCTCGGTACAACTACAAAATGGCTCTACGGCCTCCCAAATCCAAAAAGAAACAAAAAGCCAAGTGGCTATATCCAAAAACCCAATCAAATTCCATACCAAACTTAAATACATACCTTTTTGTCGAGCATTTCAAATTTATCTTCCGAAATCAAAATCAATTCTCTTTTCCCTTTATATTACCTGCATATCCTGCTTAGTACTAATATCCAAACACAATATTCCAAAACATTTTATCGACTTCCCTACAAATGTTAATATTTTTTTCATTCAAATATCAACTTAGAATATATTTGTAATATAAATTTTCAATTAAGAAATTCACCATTCCTTCTTAAGTTTAGTATAAGCATTCTATATGCCTCTTTGTTTGTTTCCACTTTACCATTTTAGTTAATATCTATTTCTATTCAAATTGATTCTTTCATTTCCATATGAATCCAATTTATCTTTAACTTTGCATATATAAATTTATTTTTTATTTATAACTAATTCATGTCATTATTTAAGTTAGTTTCATTTGTTAATTATATTACAATTTCCAGTTTGAAATCGTTTTGTCGTTAACAAAAATTTTCCAAAATTTTCTAACTCCCAAAATTTCAGAAATTTTTTGGCAGAGTCTCCCTTGTACGGAGGAGCTTTTGCAATTTGACAAAAGATATAGCTATATATACATCGACCCACACGGTCGGAAAAACAAAAAAACAGTTCATATTTCCTATTTTTATTGCGTAAGCGTACCTTATTTAGCATTTTAAGCAAGCGGCTTATTATTTTTAACAAATAGCACTACCAAATCCAGCCACACGGCTTCCAGGTACCTGTACTTACTCAATTTAAACATGTAAGTGCCAAATATACGCAGTTTAACTATATTTCACTTAGTTGCAATGGTTAAAACATATGAATTCTAAAGAAATGCACACCCAACATTTTCCGTAAGCAATTTTTACAACTTTCATAGTAATTCAACTGTTTCAATTAATTTATAAACCATTTTCATTCAATTTGAATGGTTTTCAATCCATTCGTATACAACTTCATCAATTTGGATGGTTTAAAACTCAATCGTTTACATTAATTTATTTTTAAGCAAACTGAACTCACATTTAATTCAATTGCTCTCAAAACCAATTTATTTTACTCCTATCCATCAAAGGCATTTTAATAACTTCTATTTACATTCAATAACAATTTATTTTATGCAATTTAATGAGATCTATGTGAATAAATAAGCACTTGAGTTTTATAATAAATTTAAATTGACTCCGACTCAACTTACACTTAATTCTGTTCCATTTCGGATTTGTTCACAATCCGTACATTCTCATTTTCATTGCATTAAAAGTTGAATCCATTCACTTGCATTCATTTTATTAACCAAACTAGTTCATTCAAAACCATTAACAACTTAGGTTCATCTTCATTACCAATTAAATTTCCTTTTTATTTTAATTCATTCATGACCATTTATCTAGCTCGACCCATTCCAAACTTACACATTACTAACCATTCCCGAATTATTTCAAACTAAGCTTCAATTTAATGGTCTTCCAATTTTACTCGTAGTCGAGCTTCTAATTATTCTTAACTTAAGTTAATTTACTCAATTTATTTCACTTCAAACTTAAGTTCACTTCCATTAAATTCTTACTTATTCCATAATTGTTTATTCCAAACTATTTTATTTAGCTCAAAGACAATCTAAGCTATTTCATTCCATAACCATTTCAATTTTCCTTATAGGCTCCAAGTTATTTCAAATCCTTAACAATTTAAATGGTTTACAATTATTTATTTAAGAATTTTCATTTCATTAAATATTGTCGGCAACTCACCGAATTTTACTTCAATTAAAACCCTTTTTTACTTGATTTAAATCCAACCCAATATCATTACACTTAGTTTTAAGTTGAATTCAATTCAGCTCTCCTTCATCTATTCAGCTTAAGTTAATCTACTTTAATTTATTCAAATCCCTTTTTTTTTTCTATTCTTAAGCTCATTTCATTTTGCAAATAAATTTCTCTTTCAATTTAATTTGATTCTATCTCAATCCAATCTCATTTCAACTACAAATTGATTTGATTAGTTATTATAAAATTTAACTTTCCAGATTCAACTCATTCAATTTATTACAAGGCAATTTCCAATTTATTTCCACTTATTCGGATTTTTATTTGCAATTCATACCATTACTATTTTAATCCATTTCATTTTTATTCTATACTTTTCAAATTATATTTACTTTGTTAACACTTCAAGTCTAATTTTAATTAATAACTCAAGTTCTGATTCTATTATTCACTTTTAGTTTACCATCCAATTTATTAACTCACAATTTAGCTTCATTCTCAATTACTTTCACTTCATCAACAATTTGTATAATTTTTAATTTATAACTTGAATTTATTTCCAAACTTCATCATAAACTCAAAATTCAATTTCATTAACTAATTTATTATCTAATTAGTTCTTCCCTTATTTATAATCCAACACTTGAATTTTTATTCCAAATATCACTTCATTTTATTTTCTTAAGTTCAATATACTTATAATTCAAGTTTGGATTTTCTTTTCATTTTCCGATTCATCAAAATATTAAATTTGGGCTTTGTATTCCATTTTCAATTTTATAAGTCACAACTTATTATTTTCACACATTTCCATTCATTTTAGGCTTAAATATGTTCATCTTTTATTTTTAACTCAAGCCTTCTATCTATTATAGCCCAAGCATTTTTTATCTCCATGGATTTTTAATTCTCTTACTCGTTATTCTTATTTATTTATTTCAGTTTCAGTCCTTAACCAATTTATTTCTTATCCAACTTATTTTCATTTATTCAGGTAAGAATCTAATTCCATTTGATAACTCAATTGAATTTTTATTCCAATTCAGTTTTATTTTAACTCGGATTTATTTAACTCAATTTGATTTCAACTTAATTCGAATACAACTGGATATTATTTCAGCTTATTCAATTTATTTTAATCAAGTTAAATTTTTATTTCCCAATCCAAGTTAATTCCATCTTAACTTTTCATTTTAAATTTAAATTCCAACATTCAAAGCTTATATTCCCTTCCTGATTTAAAAATTATTTTAATTTATAAGCTTACAACTATCTCATCAGGATTTTTAAACACCCGGCTTTTGTTTCAAGTCATTTTGAAATCTTGAATACCTCAAATCACATTTCTCAAATATTTAAACCAATCCTGGTTTTATCCCCAGCAAATTTCCTTAGAAATTTTCAAACACAACTAGCGTTTCTGAACAAATCAATTTGGCAACAATTTATAACTTGGAAATTCGAAAATGAATACCGATGATGCGGCTGTCATCATCAGAATTATTTTCCAATAATCCGAGTGATTTCAATGCTATAACATTTTCATAATCCATTTAAACAGATTTCTTTTCAGAAATATCACCAAAACAATTGTGCTATTATTCATTTCCAAAACACTTTCAAAATCTTCGGGATTTAAATTTCCAAATCCTGCTTAAATAAATTTTACTATAATTCATTCGCACTGCTTACGCTCATACAAATTCTCATTTGATTATATTTCAATTCATAAATTATATTTATAATTCATATTTATAAATTTCATTTTATAATGAATTTATCCCCTTAAATTTTTGTTATATTTCAATTTTTAGCCAAATTTTCACTTAACAATGGTAATACTTTAATATTATCATTTCCAACATCCATATATTAGCCAAAAAGTTTTCAAAAATGATTCTTTATATCAAAATATGTTTTGATAAAATTATTTCTTTACCCACATTTAAAACAATATCGTGTCGATTGTTCTATTCAAGTGTTTAGAAACCCCTTCAATACAGTTGCGCAGACTGTGTCGACGAAGGTTCATATGCCATTCAATAAATCAATCAACGCGATAGTAAAAAAATTTATATTCACTAACAAATACGCGCTCATATCTATTAATACGTTCAAACTCATTCTAGAGTACTACGGACTCTAAATTAAATGAGTAATTCCCACCAGAGCCAAGTTTATCACCAGCCTAAGCTCTGATACCAAGTGTAACAGGCCGCAAATCCGTACCCCTTGAGTCAACACTATTCTACCTAAATCAACTCAAGCTGTACAGAAATACGAACCATTTGGGTTAAAGAAGAAGAGGTAGAAGAAGAAAATAGAAAACAGCAACAGAATCTAACCATCGCAGCGGAGTAAAATATAATAGATAATAAATAATCTTTACTCAAAATCAAATATATCTGTTTACATATATCACATCATCAGAGTACATCAATCACAGCTCACATCAATAACACACAATGGATACACAACAATTCAAACAGCGGAATATATATATATAAAACAAGTAGAATGTACGTATCGTCAATCCAGCTCGTCTCCTGAGCACCACAGCATTTCCTATATCTTATAATACTCTGTCTGACCCGAGCATTATAGTTAAATAATACCCGAGTCAGTCTGGAATTCCAGCATGAGAAAATCACACTCAATTGATTATTAAAGTTTCAAAAATCCTTTGAAAATAAAAGCATCTCGTAAGACCACGCCACAAATAAACATGTCGGGTTTTTACCTTACGATAGCTAAAATGATTTTTATATAAATCCTCTGATATTATAATAGGGTCTATATACAAGTACCTATAAAATAGCCGAAATTGTTACATTCATTAAATTCCAGCTATTAGCCACAGAGTGGGTAATACAAACAAAACTCGTACAAGGCTCGTTGGGAGAATGGATTTCCAACTAATGACTAGGCACTGGGGTACCTCCTGTCACAGTACGGGGCCTAGATCACCGTACCGAGGAGTACTCCCGCTCCCCTGCAACACAAGGCCGGGACTATCCCTTACTGGATAATCCCGAGTGAGATCACCCCACGGTTGGGATCAGCAACCGCCCACTAAGCCGAAATAAAAAAGGGACATCTAGACTGGAATGACCACACCCTACTTGGGTGCTACCAACCTAGCCTTGCTACATAACCCCTGATTTTCAGTCATTCCCATTTGATGAGGCTTGAGGCTAAGCGTTACCTTTATAGAACATATTCCTTTGAATGCCCATCGTCCACCTGACGATGTTTCGCAAGCATTCATCCATACAAGTCCGTCCCAGGTTCGAACGGAACCGAAGACACTATTCCTACTACATCCATATTGGAAATATCCTCAGGATTAGTAGCGACTAGCCCTTGCACTTCACTGCTCTATCTTCGAATCCAAAATCGTCTTCACGAAACATACAAACCGGATCGAAGTGGTTTTCGAGAAATAAATCTCGATCCCTGTCTCTTCGAAACGATCAGCGCATTTGGCCAATATTGATAGTCGGTGATTTAACTATCAATTAATCGTCACAAACAACCATCCAACAATAAATAATTTCCCAAATTATTTATTTATCTAAAATATCTTTACAAGGTATATTCTCACTTTCAAATCCTTTTGAAAACAGTTTTCAAACTACCTTCCTTTTTCTCGGAATAAATTCCAAGTATTTCATTTCCACTGGAATCACCAAGCACAAAATTTATAGATTTTTAAAATAATTTCAAAACACTTTAATTGTAAAGTATGGTTAATATTTAATTAGAAAATCTTTCTTTAGTACTTGATTTAAAATAATGCAATAAACAAAATACCAAGTCATTCTTTATATAATTATTACGATAATAGATAAAACAAAAATACTTACTTTGGAATTTACCTTTAAACACTTAAGTTAAGACTACTTTAATAATTTACTAAAATACATACTATATAAACAAATAATTTATGATCTCTAGTTATGAAATTAAGTGAAATAGTGGTTGCATTTATCATAAGTATGGTTTATTTATGTCATTAATTAACATAACTTAAACCATCAAACTATAATACAGCAATTATGCCACTTATAAATTCTCATGAAAATAAAGCTAAAGAAAAAGCTATTTAAGTATGATCTATTTACTATTGTAACTAGTAATATAGATCAACAAATTTCATTTTTACTTTCATTTCAAATTCAAAAATTAATTAGCAAATGATGATGTAAATTGTGTTTATGTTGAATAAGAATAGCTCATTTGCATAAGCAACATATGCTATCAAACCCCTTGTATAAACTTGCATCAAAATTCACTTTCATGAAGCACAAGCTAAAAAGATCATAAATCATAATAATGTTGAAATTACATAATATTTGAGAACTTCATTACCCCTAAATTGAAGGGTTTTAGCTACTCATTTGTGTTATCAAATCAACATATGTAAGTGTCAACACTGAAACTGAAAGAAAGTAGAGAATATACAAAGAAAAAAGAAGATTAACTACTAGAAGGAAATGAATAAGACTAATGCATAAATCTAAATCTAAGCTATGAACATGAAAAGAAAGAGAGCATAGTAATAGACATTAACAATAAAACAAAGAAAAACATGTAGAAAAGAAAAGAGGAAGAGGCTTGGAAGCCTTTTTTATTCCATTCGACATAAGCTTACAACTTGCTTTCTTAATTTCCTAACTAATGTGAAAGAGTAGAAGATATTTACATGTACATAAGAGGCTATTTATACATGCATAAAACCCTAATTCCATTTTTAGGTTGCTTCTTAAAATGCCCTTTCGGAAGTATGGCCACCAAGTAACCATTAGCCACTAATTAATTTACCATTTAATGTGCATGAAGCTCTAATCTCCACTTAGTTGTCCATTAGCTTCTAATTGTAGATTTAGAAAAGTGGGTAGGGTCCTCCATGATCTTGAACTTGAATTATTTCCTCTTCATTTCTTTGTATTCCTTTGTTCATGCACATATGTTTATGAAGCCTCTTCCATATGCATCCAAATTCGTATAAAAATCATCAGAAACCGTCCAAGTAAAATTTCTCAAATTGAGACATGCACAAAATGACCATTTTGCCCCTGAATGAAGATGAATATATGATGATTTGAAAATAATTTAATTATGGTTTTAAACATGTTAAAATGCCCAAATATGATATTTATTTAAATAAAAATAGATAAAATATGGATATAAATATATGCATATTTACGTGTACATCACATGGCCCCATGCCAAACCATCGACCATGCTCCACTATGCGACCACCGACGATGCTACCATGCTTGGCCCGGTCCATCCACCTAACGACCCTGTTTCCTTGATCGGCTACTAAGCCATCCATCTACTGACTAAGTTTTGAGGACCGGCCACCGACCGACCCCATGTGCTGACCAAGTTTCGAGGATCGATCACGACTAACCCCACATGATGACCAAGTTTCGAGGATCGACCACTGACCGGCCCCACTTGCTACCATGTTTCAAGGATTAACCACGGACCGACCCACCAACCGACCAAGTTTCGAGGACCGGCCATTGAGCCACCCTACATGCCGACTAGAAACCATGTAGCACTCCCACTCCAAATTGTGCCGATTTCATTAGCCCCCTTAACACTTTAATTCTCATGTATCATTTATGTAATAATATGACTCTAAACGCTCTAAAGCCAATCCGTTAAAGGCTGATTTCATGATTCCTAACTCTAACTTGCTCCAATGAGCATTTCAACCGTACAAGCATTCAAGTAAACACCATACATGCGCCAACCATTATTCAACTATTAAAACATGTAGACATACAACAATCCATTGCAATCATCCTATAATGTGTATCTAATATAACCTAAAACATATCAATGCAACTGTACATCAAATATGCATGACTAAAGCACTTGAAATCATTTTACTTCAGGTTTGACTCAAAAGATATTTTTGAAACATATTTTTGACTTCAAAAATGAGTTTAAAACATACCAAAACCCATGAATACATATATAGCAGTATGAGATGATAAATCACTGACTAAAACCTCCAAAATTAATGTTTCACACACAAATCTAGGTAGATCCGAAAATGAACAGCAAATATATAAATTTTTCCCACAAATGTAGGCTTGAAGATCTCTAATGAATCTTCTTTGCCAGTCTATCACAAATATATGATTTAGATTTGATTTGGAGGAGAAAAGAGAAGGTTTTTGTGTAGAGAGTAGGTCAATGGAGGCTTAAATCTAAGGGAGAAGGTGTAAAAGTGATTTAGGGATGGTTCAGCCATATAAGATCTCCAAACCCCAAATGGGTTAGTGGTCATGCCCTCAAACTCAATAATTATCCACTAAGCTACTATAAAAACTATCAATGTTCAAACAGCCACATCTCTTAGTCATGGAGTCCATATCGCTATTATAATCGCCATATGGAAAAAGAAAACTATCATATATTTCCGATGGAAGTAGTCTCAAATGTTAATTCAGCTCCTATAAAAAGTTATAGTTGATACAAATTTTTAACCATAAAATCGTCTGAAAAAAATTCTAAATACAGGAAATGTCTTAAATAGGCATTTCCCGAAGTTATATAGTCGTACGACCTCACATGAATTTAAAAATAATATTTTATGATCCTCCGATACATACTCTCCTCCTTAGGAATGCCTCACCCGAAATCTCTAACATAACCATGGTAAAGTCATCCACGAGCAAACTTGTCAAACATCAAACATGCACACAAAAGTAATAAATGATATCTACACCTAACCTAGCATGCAGGATACTAAACTACCCTATATGATATCGAAAGTGAAAGTAAATGCCATAAACAGAAGTCTCACCAAGTAAAGAGCTTTCTATGAATGATTACCACGCTCTCCTCAGTCTTCTAAGTATAGTCGCCTTCACTCTCACTCCACTAAACCTTCACTAACCTTACCGTCTTTCTCCAAAGCCACTTCATATCATGTCCGATGACACAAATAGGCCTATGAGGTCTCGATGCTTCTGGTTCAATCTCGATATCATCATGCTGATCCGGTTGAATTACCATGCTTGAGTCATGCATAAACTTCTGTAAGTGAGATACAAGGAACACATTGTGCACACTTGATATCTTCTGAGGTAAGTCGACTCGGTAAGCCAGGTTCCCAATCTCTCAGGTACTGAAAAAGGACTAACAAATCTCAGTGCCAACTTCCCCTTAGCTCTGACAAACAATATTCTTCAAAGGGGAGATCTTGATTAACACCATATCACCAACAGAGAACCCCAAGTTGTGTCTTTTCCTATAGGCGTAACTCTTATGTCTATCCTGAGCAGCTTTCATTTGATGTCAAATATTCTCGATCTTCTTCGAAGTCTCTCTAATTATGTCTGGCCTAAGTATCATTTTCTCGTCCGCTTTCGCCAACATGAAGGAGCGTTGCATGGTTGGCCATGTAATGCCTCAAATGGTGCCATACCGATGCTGGACTAATAACTATTGTTTTATGCAAATTATACTAAGTGTACATGACCATCCTACGAGCCATGGTAATTGAGAATGCAAGCTCGTAAGAGATCCTCTATAATACGATTCATCCTCTCAGTCTTTCCATCAGTTTGTGGGTGATAAGCCGTACTGAGATTCAGCTCTGTCCCTAATGCCTCTTGTAAGCTCTTCCAAAACTCACAAGGGACAAAGGGCCTTGGTCACTCACAATGCTCTTCAGCACATTATGGAAATGCCTTACCGATTTCACATACAACTCGACCAATTTGTATGCCGCTCTACTTGAACAAATGAGTATGAATCAGCCACTCTTCGACAATCTATCGACTATGAACCAAATGCTATCATACCATCCTCTAGTCTTCGGAAATCCATCGATAAATTCCACTGAAACTTTTTTCCATTTCCACATGGGAATTCCGAGCTGTTGCAGCAAACCACTTGACTTTTTCTGCTCTGCCTTTGCCAACTAACAGTTCATGCACTTCGAGATGAATGCACCAGCATCCTTCTTCATCCTTTCCCAATAAAATGTCTACTTCATATCATGGTAAATTTTATTTCCATCGGTTGTATGTTAATCTCGAATGATGGATCTCACATAGCACCTCATCCATCAAACCATCGATGTTAGGAACAAACAGTCTACCAACCTTATGGGTCCAACCATCATGATTGACCCTTATTGCTTCATCTCCTTAGACTCTACCACTCCGTATATCTTCGCCGTGATCTTCGCTAATCCAGCGTCTTTCCTTTGACTACTACTAATCTGCTCAATCGTGGTATGTCCGTCAAGTTAGCCAACACTTCCAGCTCTAGCTCACATTGAGGTCAAAAATCATAACCATGATAAACTCCAATTGTTTCCACTCCAAGAACATTGATTCCAAGCTAGCATTTCTTCTACTCAATGCATTAGCAAATGCATTTCCCTTAACAGGCATGTAAGAAATGCTAATGTTGTGGAACGCCAGGAAATCTAACCATCAATGCTGTCGATGGTTAAGATGCTTCCAAGAGAATAGATACTTCAACAACTTATGGTTTATATAAAACTCGAACCTCATCCCAAGAAAATAGTACCTCCATATCTTCCAAGAAAATACTATCACTGCCCACTCCAAATCGTGAGTTGGACACTACCTCTTGTGCAGTTTCAGCCATCGACTAGCATAGGCAACAACCTTTCCTCTCTGCATCAATACATCATCTAGTCCAATACCACAAGCGTCTATGTATACTTTCAGCTCCTCATTGCCACTCAGAATAACTAACACTGGCGCATTCATTAACCTCTCCTTTAGACTCACAAATGCATGCTCGCACCTCGCGTTCCAAATAAATGTTGGATTCTTCTTCATCATGTTGTTTAATGATGCTACTACCTTAGAAAAGTCCTGGATAAACATCTATAATATCCTGCCAGTCCAAGGAAGCTTCTCACATTTGTAGCGGTCTTGGGCCGATCCCAATCCTGTACTGTCACTATCTTTACATGATCTATAGCAATACCCTGCTCAAAAACAACGTAACCCAAGAATCGCACTTCCTTCCTCCAAAAGTGGCACTTTGAAAACTTCTCCTTCATTCGATGCTTCCTCAACAACTTGAGTACAATCCTCAAATGCTCATTGTGTTCCTTTTGCATCCACGAATAAACAAGGATATCGTCCATGAACACAAGTACAAACTTATTTAGTCGATCCCTAAAAACATGGTTCATAAAATCAACAAAGTATGTTGGTGCATTGGTTAGCACGAACGACATAATAAATAATTCATAGAATCCAAATGGCATACAAACCGCTGTAATCGGCACACTCTCCTTCACCAATCTTAGTTGATGAAACCCCACCGCAATGTCCAACTAAGAGAACACCCTACCACCATGGAGCTGATCGAACAAGTCATCAATATATGGGAGTGGATACTTGTTCTTCTTTATTGCCTTATTCAGCTCATGGTAATCTACACACAACCTCAGAGAGCCATCCACCTTAATGTCGAATACTACAGGTAGGATATGCTCCTACGAATAAACCCTCGCCTCAACAGGTCATTTACTTGTACCTCCTACTCCTTCTACTCTCTGAATTCCATACTCTTTGAAGGCATAACTATAGGCGTGACATCCTTCACTAAGTCTACATAGAACTCAATCCTCGGTGTGGTTGGAATCTGGTTATCCCCTTGAATCTGTCCAGATACTCTCTCACTATAGGCACAGATGATAACTCATCCTGTGGAGTCCCGAGCGAATATAGTATGCTAACCATAACTCCATCCTTTGGCAGCCAGCCAAACATTACCGTCCGCCCCTCCACAGCCCTCATTGTCACCAACAACCTTTCACAAACTACCAATACCACATACTTCCTCAGCCAGTTCATCCCCATTATAACACCAAACCCCACAAAACCCGAAGCAAAGCAATAAGAATCAAGCAAACATCCATGACTTGATAAGTCTAAGTCTCCACAAACCATGCTCATGCTAGTCGATCATCTAATGAGGTTTGTGACGATCAAAGATTGGTCAACTACCTTGGGTTTCAATCCCAATCTATCTACAGATCACTAGATATAAAGGAATGTAAATCCCGGTATCAAATAATACATGTACATGTATATAAGAAATAGAAAGCATACCCTGTATAGTGACACTCTTTCCCTCTTGCTTTGCCAATGGAGTAGTCGATGAAGTTGGAATGGTATTCAAAGCAAAAGCAGACACAAGCAGCTTATTTCTTGGCAGTTCTGGGCAATCGTTCTTGATATGTCCTGGCTTGTTGCATTTGAAACATCCTTTCTTCTCATTCCTGCAATCTTTGCTAAAATGGCTCCTCTACCCATAATTATATCATGTAGGATCCTACTTTCCCTTCATCTGGCCATCCTTCTACAACTTCTTCTTCTTCTTCTTGTCCAACTTCCTCTTGCCTCCCACTAGCTTGTAGCTTTGGCTCATCCTTAGGAGCATTAACCAACTTAGGCTTAGGGTACAGACTCTCATGTCGAAGAGCCTTCTCTACCAGGCTTTCAAATGGCTCATCAATATGCCTTACAAGCTTTTCTCCAAGACAATCATCCAAGCCCATGATGAACTTCTCATTCTTCTTAAGAGGAGCATCGAAAAAAGATAGGTTATACTTCGATAGTGTGTCGAAACTCAGCCACGTACTCTGACATGGAGATATCCCCTATCTTAAGTAAGAAAACTTCCGAAAATGCACTGACTTCTTAACAGCCAGTATACACATCTCTTCAAATCTCGTCATGAACTGCTCCCAAGTAATCTACCCTTGGGAGTAGTAATCTTGATGGTGTTCCACCATCCCATAGTCTAGAGGTCAACATCCTCTTCATCACATCCTCTAAATCCATATCGTCAAAGATGCATTCCCCAATGTCTAACCAATCCTGCACTTCGATGGCCGATTCCATTCTAGGAAATAGTTGGCCACCTAGAGTAGAGAAATCCTTGCTCAATGTGGAAAAGTCAGCTCTCAACGCTTGCACTAGAGCATCACCATCTACATTTGTAGTAGGAGAAACTTGGGTATTTTGGACCATGTTTCGCACAATCTATGCAAGCATGTTCTTCAAGTCGGGGTTAGCAGCCCTCAATACCACCTCCTCCTCAACTATGAAGATGGAGTTCCTAGCAGCATTCCTCGTAAGCCGGCTCATTCCTACAAGTTGTAATAAGAATGATCAGTCTCTCTAAAAGGAATAAGTGGAGTCCTTGAATGCAATGTGAATTACATACTATATATACTACTATATAGTTTTGAAAACCAAAATATAACAAGTATGCTTTCTCATGTATTGTTAGATCCATTCTAAGGAAATTACTCCTTCCTTACCTCTATTGAATCCAAGTATCAACTTAGGTTGTCTATGTAACCTAAGCTCTGATATCAAATCCGCCATACGCCTCTAGTACCTAATATACCTATATGATGCGCTTTGGAGGTACCCGACCGATGCAGAACATTAGCCAAGAATATAAAGTAGAGAAAAGTCCAAATATAGAACATATAGAACATCTTACAATACACAACTATTATATAATATAACAACATATATGTAAAACAGGTGAGACAGTGATATAACCAAATGAACCGCAAATAAGAACATCAGAGTGCATGGGGTTCATAGATTATACAAAAACTGAAATAACGAGTTTGTACATCCCAAATCTCCATAATAAACTCTAAAGCTATTTCTAATAAAACAAGTACTAATATAGCTCCATAGTAATTTACAACAGAATATATGCAAAAGTAAGCTCCAAATATAAATATATGGAAGCATAGCCTCATGCTCGTATTCCGTACAGCTCCATGCGCTATCCAAACCCGCTATCCCTAACCTACACATTTAAGATTACTCGAGATGATAAGAAGCAAAGCATAAAACCTCGGGTTAAACAAAAGCCTGGTGTGACTGATATATCGTCTCAAAATACTACAAAACTCGTATATAGTAAACATGGTATATGGTATGAACAACCATATCCGTCTTTTCCTTGCATCCAAAGAGTTAACACATAAACACAATACATGGTGTACTACAATTACAAATAGAAGATATACGGTATAGGGGTATCACACGACATTCCAAGCACACAATGAACATAGTATCAATCACACAATCTTGCATCTCTCAGTCAAGTGCTCCAGATATACGACAACTCTCTTAGATTCTCAACTCATTGCCCCCACAGATGTCTAGGGACTGGACACACACAAACGTCCAAAATATGGGTACACGCAGACTACCGTGGCTACACACATATTACCATGTCTTGTTAATGAGAATTACAACCATTGAGTTATCTATAAATTCCTTAGCACCCATACCGATAGCAGAACTACTCCATAGATGCACACTCTCCCCCATGCAGATGGCCACAGGACACACACAGACGTCTAAACACATGGGTACAAAAAGATTACTTTAGGTACATGTAGCTACCCCTACTCACGAGTATCACAACCTAACTTTCTTCTATGAGCTATCAAGTAGAACTCGTTTTTTCGGTCTACCACTAAATGCAATAGTCACTCGCCACATCTAGTCGTCGAAGTCGCCGTACATTATTGGTTTCCATCCCAAAGTCATCTGAGCCATCCTAGGGTTATCCATCCCTACCCTAAACCAACTCCTAAGACTACCAAATAACTTGTGTCTTGCCCAGAAGTCCATAGCTAAACTCCATGCTCCACTCTCATTAGTCCATCCTATGACCAAACCATGTGGGACACAACCACCAAACCATGCACCGACAACCAACGCTGAATGGTGCTCCCATAACAAACCACCGACCATTCTCCACTGCACGGCCACCGATCATGCTACCACGCTTGGCCCAGTCCATCCACTTACTGACCCCGTTTCCCCGATCGGCTACGGAGCCATCCATTTACATACCAAGTTTCAAGGACCAGCCACCAACCGAACCCACATGCCGACCAAGTTTTGAGGACCGACCATCGACCAACCCATCTACCAACCATTTCAAGGACCGACCACCGAGCTGCCCTACACGCCGATCAGAAATGTTGTAGCACTTCCAGCACTCCAAATCGCACCGATTTCATCGCTACCCTTAACGCTTCAACTCTCATGTATCACATATGCAACAATACGATGTCAAACGCTTTAAAGCCAGTCCATCGAAGCTTGGTTTCATGGTTTCTAACACTAAGTCGCTTCGATGAGTGTTCAACTATATAAGCATTCAAGCAAACACTATAGATGTGACAACCATTATTCAACCAAGCAAACATACAACAATCCATAGCAAATCATCCAACAATGTGTATCTAATATAGCCTAACATAAATCGATGCGACCATACATCAAACCAACTTAATTAAAACACTTGGAAAGATTTTGCTTCTAGTTTGACTTAGAAAATAGTCCCAAAACATAGTATTGAATTTAAAAATGAGTTAGAAACATGTCAAAATCTACGAATGCACATATAGTAGGGTGAGAGATGATAAATCGCTCACCAAAACTCCCAAATCCAAGTTTTGCATGCAAATCGAGGTAGCTCTGAAATTGAACAGCAAAGGTATATTTTTTCTTCCTTAAAAATATATATTTGAAGATTTCTAATGAATCTCATTGCTATTCTATCACATATCTATGATTTAGACTAGATTTGAAGGCGAAAAGAGAATTTTTTACATAGAGAATAGTTAATGGAGGTTTAGATCTAAAGGAGAAGGTGTAAAAGTGATTTGGAGATACTGGCTCAACCATATGAGGCCTCAAAACCCAAAATGGGTTAGTGGGCTTACCCCCAAACTCACTATTTACCTACTGAGTTGCTTCAAAATCTGTCAATGTTCAAACAACCATATCTCTTAAATACGTAATCCAAATTGCTATTATGACCACTCTACGAAAAGGAAAACCATTAAAATTTTCCAATGTAAGTGGTTACAAATGCTAATTCGGCTCTTGTCAAAGTTATAGTCGATACAAGTTTCTAAGGGTAAAATAATCTGGAATAATTCTATATATGGAAAATGTCTCTAATAGGCATTTCTCGAAATTATAGAGTCATACGATTTTACATGAATTTAAAAATAATATTTCATGATCCTTCGATATGTAAGACATGAGTTGTTACAATAATGTCCTAACAATGTAAGAAATAGCACCAAAGCCACTTAATACCTTTCTAATTGGAACTAAGCAGACTCTAACTATTTAATACCTTATTTATGGCTGGTCTCCATTATTTAATACTCATCCCATGGTGGAATCCTCTTTTGTGCTATATAGATGATAATATATGGAATCTTTTCAAGCCATTTAATACTTCAAATCTAAAGTGGATCCCCCTCGAGATATCCTCCACCGTTCCTAACCATTAACCCTGACCATTTACTACCTACATAGGGAAGAGGCAGGCCCACTACCAACCACTTAATACCTTCAACCTTAAAGTAGGTCCTTCGTATTATGACCAGTAACCCAATAGTGATGATTCACATTAGTCCGACTATTCGTAGGTATTGGTAGCCAAATTAGCTGGGTATATTTACCCTATAGAATATGGGACTAAAATCGCATCCTCCATGGGTACTTATCATAGGCGATGTCTCATGTCAGCCCCAAAGCCACACTACTGGTAGCCAGATTAACAGTGCAGACTTTTATGTGCTTTTGAATAATCTTGCATTCGTATAACTTAGTCATATACTATAACACTCTCTTAGCTTATTATCACACATCTCACCCATTCCATATTAAGGCCTTATGAGAAAACTTTTACTTCTCCTTTATAGTTTAACTTCTTTCCTAAGAGGGATTTAATGATAATTATAGCCTATTAACTAATTAATATGTTATAATCATATGTTTTTTATGCTAAACACACATACATGTGCTTAAAATAGTGGTAAGCATTTGAAGATTGTGCTCTAAAATAATATTTTACATGTCAAAACTTCAAATTTATACCAGTCTAATTCCTTATCAACAAAATATACCATATATCCAATATCCCCAATTCGATCAACAGTCTTGTAAAAATAGAATCTATACCAAACTTAGTCTTGCTAAAATAGTTGAATCAACATTAATAAAAATTTACAATTCAAATAATTTCACACTCTATTCTACTTCTTTGTATAAAATTGAAAAGGGGAATCTTTACTTAACTTGTAGAAATAGGCGGTGCAAACTACAAGTAAAAGAATATGTACCTTACACTCTATTTTCTAAATTTTTTCTTTTCTAAACCTAATTCAGATCCAATGATAAGAAGTGGAATAGAATGTAAAAATTAAAATTGCAATATTTATACAATTCCATTATTTTAATATAGAATAATTGAGATTCTAACTTAAGAATTGACATTTTGCTTTTAGGAATTTTAGGGTTTCAGATTCAATTGCTAAAATAAGGAAGACTAAAATTTCCACTTACAATCAGTCCTTAGGTCTTTCCAATTTGGATTTGATACGCCTGCTTTAATCTCTTACAGATCCCTCCTTTTAGAAGCATATAATAAGGGAATTGTGTATGAATTAGATTTAAATATTTAGGGATTGGAGGAGAAAAGTATTAGAGATTAAATATTGAACATCTAAAATTTCTTACCTGATACCCTAGATTACTTTCAGAATCTTTAAAGGGAGAGACCGCCAGAGCTTTGCGTATTTCCCAAAGTAATTTGTGAATAAAAGCGAGAGATCTAGGCTCATATTTATAGTGGTTAGAAAATACCAGAACCATAGGATTTAAGTTGGTCGAAAATAAAAAATCCCAATCGTTTAAATGCAAAAATCCCTACCTGCCGCCACTATGGTTTCCCAGTCGACTGGTCTACATAGACGGTCGACCGTAGGTAATCGACTGGTCCTAATGAATGGTCAACGGTCGACCAATTCCCCTTTTTTGAACCGTTTTACTTTCTTCCATTTTTAAATTTTGAATTTAGCAATTAATTATTAATTTGAATTCCATTTATATTATTTTGAATCTTAAAACTTCAAATGCCCATAACTTTTTCGTTTACGCTCCGTTTTCAAAACATTATATATGGAAATTGATCAAAATATCACCATAAACACAATCGTCACAATTATCATGGCCAAATTATGACATTTATAAAATTTCCAATTTTATATTTACTTATTAATTATTCATTTATTTCTCATAAATTTTTACGAAGTGTTGCCTTATCCATGTACCATTGAGCCTTCAAAATCAAGTTGGGAAATTGAAAATTTAAAGTTCGAAGATAATCATCCACTAGAATTGGTTATAGGTAATCCAACGGTAGATATGCAAACATGCTCGTCATTAAATAGAAATCTTTATGCACAGTGTATTCGTAGTGGTTTTATTTCTAAAATTCAATCAAAAATATAGATGTTGCACTTAGTGATGAATGTTGGATAATTGCCATGCAAGATGAAGTTGAACAATTTATGATAAATAGTGTTTGGAAATTAGGTCTTAGACCAAATTACTATCCAATTGTAGGGACTAAATGACTATTCAAAAATAAACCAGATGAATTCAAAAATATAATTAGGAGCAAAGCTAGATTTGTTGCAAAGGGATATAATCAAATATAAGGCATCGATTTGGAGGAAACTTTCATCCCAATTGCTAGGTTAAAGGCCATTAGAATTTTATAGCATTCCCATGTTTTAAATTTTTTAGACTTAAATAAATGAATGTGAAAAGTTCCTTTCTAAATGATTGTTTGAAAGAAAACATTTATTTAAAAGAACCCCCTAGTATTGAAAGCCATGAATTTCGAATTATGCGCACAAAGTTGAAAAAGCATTATACGGTCTTAACCAACCTCCTAGGGCTTGTTTTGAATGTACTAATGCTTTTGGAAAATGGATTTAGAAAGGGAAGTGCTGACACTACTTTGCTTATATTACGAGCGTGATGACTTTTTTGATTGTGCAAATTTATGATGATGATATCATTTATGGTGCTACAAATGAAATTTATGTAAAAAATTTAAAAAGTCAAGCATGATAAGTTTGAAATGAACTTAGGAGGAGAAAAGAAGTATTTTCTGCGATTTCAAATCAAGAAAAATAAAAAAGGAAAATTTTATCTCTCAAACCAAATATGTAAAGGAGTTTTTGAAATCTTTTTGTGTCGATAATGCAAAACCACTTAGAATGACTATAAGCCCTTCAACCAAGCTTAACAAAGATGAAAAGGGAATTGCAGTTTGTAAAAAGAAATATCAAGATATAATTGATTCTCTTTTCTATCTTACTGCTTCCAGACCTGATATTATGTTCTATGTCTGTTGCTGTGCATGTTTTCAAGAAAATTCAAAAGAACATCATTTAGAAACTAGAAAAAAATTGACATCTCTTTTGCACACACAAAAAGTTGGATTATGGTATCCTTCATGTGATAATTTGACTTAATTGGTCATTCTGATGTTGATTATGTCGGTTGCATTGTGGATAGGAAAAGCACCAATGGGACATGTTTCTTATTTGGTCAGCCATTTGTTTCATGGTCAAGTCGATTAAAAATACCATGTTGAACTATCTACTACTAAAGCAAAATATATTACCGTAGGAGGATGTTATGCTCAAATTCTGTAGATGAGACAAACTTTATTAGACTTTAGCTTAATACTTCTACATGTTCCCTCAAAATGTGACAGTAAAAGCGCAACTGACCTGTCAAATAAACATGTTTACTGCTTATGTACTAAACATATAAACATAAGACATCACTTCATTTAGGATCGTATTCAAAAGTGGACATCTGAATTGAATTCATCACCATTAATTTGCAACTTGCTGGTATCTTTACAAAACCTCTTTCGAAAGATAGATGTTCATGATTATGTCTAGATTTAAGGTTTATGGATACAGAGTAGTACGAAGTCTGTTTGTTTTAATGTTCTTTTAGTTTCTTATCTCTTTTGTTTCTTAAATTTCCTTTTGTTTTTACTTGATGATTATTTTTCATTCTTAAAAAGAAATTTTAGAATTTCTTTGTTTCTTAACTTCTTTCTAACTTTTTTTAAGCATCCAAGATGAGAGAGAAATACTCTTAGAATGCCTCAAAAAAATTCTTCTCAAAACATGACTATGACTTAGTCGAACTTTTTATGCTTATTGGTTCTGTGAGTAATAGTTACATAGTTGTTGGGAGATGGACTATTATGATCTTCAGTAGAATACTGGCGGTGTATATTAAATCTAAGTTAATCATGAATAACTAGCATTCTATTACTTATTATTACATATTCCATCACATCTTTTTATATATCACATTATAACGATCTATTTTCTATTATTATTCTATGTATGTGTGGGTAGCATGGAATATTAAGTCGTAGACTATTAAGTGAATGATAAGCATGGATTTGAACACATTCGTCAAGTACGTTTTTGGCATATGAGCCAATACTTTGGGCTCAGTCATGTGAATACTTTTGCGACAAAGGCAAATTGGCACTTTAGGCTCATTCATACTAAAATCCTTTTCGATTTGCAAGCTAAGACTTTGGGCTTAGCTGTGCACATATGTTTATAGCGATGGAGAGTTGGTGCTTTGGGTTAGTCATGTCGTAGTTGATTTTATCAAGCAAGCTAAGACTTTGGGCTCAGTTGTATGCATATGTTTTCAACAATGGTGGATTGGGACTTCGGGCTCATCATGTCATAATCGCTTTCATCATGCAAGATAAGAATTTGAGCTTTGTTGTGTGCATAGTTTTTGGCAATGGAGTTGGGACTTTGGGATCAATCATGCCACATTGTTTACAAAATATGAGTTAAAATATTGGGCTCGATCGTAGGCATACATTTAAACAGTGGTTAGTTAGGACTTTGGGCTCTATCATGTCGTAGTTGTTTGAGCATAAGAGCCAGGACCTTGAGCTCAGTATTATGCATTTGTTAGACCTAGTATGTATATATATTTTAGTGGGACATTAGCATATGATGTCACTGGAGTACTGTATCATTTTTCCCCGACTTGTTTGGTGCATATGAGGTATGGTTTTCGAGCATAATACACATATGAAGTGTTTCACTCACCATGCATATGTATGACCCCTTTCATTTAGTTATATGACGATAGGAGGACTGATGGTGGCTTTGAGGCTCGATGGTGCGAAAGAGATGTACATTTATTCATCTATTAGCTATCTACTATTTTATTCCCATACACTATATTGTTCCTTTTACAAATATCAAGAGAAGTTATAGTTATAGTTTATTTTGATATTATGCTATTTTTATCTAGGATTGTATTATTAATATTTATATTTTACTACTGTTAATGTGAGTTTCAAAAGTGTATAATATTATAGATAGCTCTGTGATGTCTTTTACACTTTATCTGTGACGACCCGCCCTTCTACTACCAGAAAGACGTATCATCATTAAGAAAGAAAGGGATAGAAATAGTAAAGAAAGAGAAAGAAAGAACAACAATCACGGAATCTCACAGCGGAATGGAATAAAATATGATACATCACATAACACTTACATAGTTTACATATATCAGAGTTATACAATATTTTACACTTGACAATTTTATACATACATCAGTCACTACATACATCTCAAATACAACATACTCTAACTAACACGGCGGAACTAGATAGATATCTACAACGCTGAAGCCTCCTGCTACATTGCTCCTCCAGAATTCGTCAAAGCTAACCTGAATCCCTTGACTACCCGTAAAAATTTGGGTACCTGAGAGTTTATGAAAAACAAAATAAACTCCGGGTCAGACATGGGTCTGGTATGAGTAAACGGTTTAAATTGTTTAACTTTGAAAAAACATTTGAAAATAAAGGTATCACATAAGACTCCCCACAAATAAATACGGGTAAGTTTTTACCTTACGCTAACCAAATCATTTCATAGGAAATTCTGTGATATTATAATAGTGTCTAGGGTTTTCAAGTAAATAGAAAATAGCCGAAATTGTTACATTCATTAAATTCCAGCTACTAGCCACAAAAGTGGGTAATACAATCAAAACCGTGGGCACTTATTGGAAAATGGATTCCATACAATGGCAGGGCTACTGGGGTACCGCCCGTCACAGTACGGGGTCTAGATCACCGTACCGAGGATTACTCCCTTCATCCCCTGCAACACAAGGCCGGAACCATACCTTACTGAACAGTCCCGAACAAGATAAACCCCGCGGTTGTAGCTAGCAACCGCCCACTAAGACGAAATATAAAAAGGGACATCTAGACAGGGGAAATATCTTGTCCTGCTTGGGCATGACCCACCTAACCTTGCTGCATCTCCCCTGTTTTAGCCATTCCCGGTTGATGAGGCTTGAGGCTACGATTACCTTTAGAGAGCAAATTTCTTAGAATGCTCATCGCC
Source organism: Allium cepa (assembly GCA_030765085.1). Classification (NCBI taxonomy): domain Eukaryota; kingdom Viridiplantae; phylum Streptophyta; class Magnoliopsida; order Asparagales; family Amaryllidaceae; genus Allium; species Allium cepa. The sequence goes on along the minus strand of CM060945.1, from coordinate 952,686,748 downwards.
CGCCTGACGATGTGTTGAAAGCATTCAATCCATACAAGTTCATTCTGGGTTCGAACGAAACCGAAGGCATTATCTCGTTACACTCATTTTGGAATTACCCTTAGAGTTAACGACGATATCCCTTGCATTCTGAACCTTCATCTTCACATCAGATTCACGACCTAACGTTAATTTGGATCGATGTGGTTTTCGGATGTTCGAAATGTGGAAACCCGATCCCGGTCTCATCGAAATCCAAAACGTGTCTTTTAGGGCTAAGTTGTTTAAGAGTTATAAAATAAACAATGTAATTATCCATATACACACAGATAGATAATTCACAATATCACAATAGGACATCATCATCATAAACAGGTAATTATCATCACAACAGATAATCCATATTATTATCATACTACAATCAAGCATACATTTCATACAGCATCATTTATCTCATACTAGAAATCTCAAATCATTCAAGATAAACAATATCATCCATCCATATATAAGCAATCATATCAGCTATAATTAATTTAAAATGAATTAAATTAATTACTTAATTAATTTAAAGTAAATTAAATTAATTACTTAACCATTATAAGTCTTGCTTATATAACTATTAACCAATTATCAATCAATTAATAAATCCATTTCACTTAATCATACTTGATTAATTAACATTAAATTCAAGTAATCATCCTTTAATTATTTCACAATTTAATTATCTAATCCAAATATGGAATTACCTTCAATTACAAATATTATTATTTCTTAATTACACCAATTAATTATTCTTTAATCTTTCATTATTAATTTCATTATTTAATGATTGCTAATTACATTTCATTTCATTATCCCATATTAAATTAATTACCTTAAGTAATTAAATCTTCAATTAAACTATATTTATTAATCACTCCTGATTAATACTATTCAGTAATCAATCTCCTTTAATTACTCTTATCACATCACTTAATTACTCCTCAACTGATTTCCTTAAAAATTAATCCCTTGATTAAATTGCACAAAGTAATTATACTCAAATTACTTTCATTATTAAATCATCCTCATTTAACGATATCCATTCATTATCATTAATTACTTCTCCAAGTAATTTTACTTATCACATCATCAATTAATTATTTAAATTAATTAAACTTGATTAATTAACTTAAACAATTCACATTAAACTTCATTAATTACAATAAGTAATTAATTACCTTAATTACTCAATTACTTAATCAATTTGTTTAACCTTAATTACTTAATTACTATTCTTTAATTATCCAATTATTACTCACTAATTACTTAGTTAATTTATTAATTTATTCTTAATTAGATTACTTAATAAATTAACTATTAATTCATTAATTAATTATCATAAGTAGTTGATTACGCGTTATTAATCACTTAATCGTTACTTAATCCTTAATTACAATAGTACAGTAATTATTCTTAATTACATCCTAAAATAATTAGTTAATTGTTATTGAAGTTTTGGACGAATTTTCTTTTAATTTGAAAATCAAATTATTTTTACTACACAACTTAATTGTTAATTAACTTTATAATTAGCTTCAAATTAATTGCTTAATAATAATTAAGTGTTTAAAACATCATTAAGGATTAACAACAATAATTAAGTTGGTAATAAATTCTTTGACTTAAACCATTAACCCTTTATTAAGTTTAAATTGCTTTAACTGATCGAAAACAAGTTACTTACTTATTTTATAACAATGCAGACTTAAAACAGAACATACACGAGAATTTCACTAATTAGCTAGAGTAGTACTTCGAGCAAAACACTCAGAATACCCGAGTCTTCTCTGTTCGCAACTCCTTCTTCTTCTTTTTTTCAGTTTTAAGTTTTATTAAGGTGACATCCAAAACATCAGGCTCAACCCTCGTTCGAACTCGTACTCAAACCCGAAGCCCCCAACCCATAAACTCGTGCGCGACTCGAAGAACCACACTGACCGATCGTCGACCTCCTCCTCCACACCGTGCACGTGCACGGCGCCTCGGCCATGCTGCGGTGAACCGCACACCTCTTGGAAAAACACGATTCACTCAAAGACACAGAAACGAATCTCCGATCACCATTTAAAAATCGAAATCGAAATTTAGCCTCTGAGTCGAAAAACTGGGAACACGACAATCAATGTAAACGCCTCACGATCGCCGTATAGATCACCAGAGAAGCCCAAAATTCCTCTATACCTCGACAACACGACCAACTTCCTTCCTCTGGAATCACGTGAGGCTCGATCACTCAAAGGTGACGAACTCGGCACATTTACAGGCAGATCAAAATTTTGGACTAAAACCCTAAATCAATCCCAATTTCTTAATTCACGTGATATAAAAATTAACTGATAATTTTTACGTGATCCTAAATGTTTAAGCTTGCTTCAACTAAAATTTTAAAAATAAGAATTGATTGAATCAACAGTTATTGACAAAAAATCAGATTCAGTTCCTTTTTAAACTGCACTTTGAATTCTTATTTTAAAATCATTATTTTTATGCTAAAAATCCTAACTTTGTTTGTTGAATCAAGATATGAAATCAGATTAACAAAATTCAACATTTGAATTTTGAGCATATTGATTTCTATTTACTGTAACTTGAGTATGCAGTGTCTAAGTTTCACTATCCACCTTCATCAATCCTTCCAGGCCGTTTACAGTTTAACAAGTGTGTTTAACTTAAATTCTTAAGTATAAAATATTTGTATGAAGAAGTATTTAAATTTATCTCTGCTTTTACTTTGTTCTGAAACTTGAAATACTGAAGAACAAGCCAATAAATTTCCAGTGCAACAGAAATATTCACAGAGAAGTTTGTTTAAACTATAACAAGCACATAACATCCAAAAAGAAAATTCACAAATTAAATTTTGAAAATAGATTGTTTACTCACCAAAAACAAATACTGTTGAACAGAGCATGATTGTTAATAGAGATCTGCAGCTTGAAAGTTTTGAACTCTGTAACTTTCTGGCTTCCTAAATTCTTTCTGTATTCCTCTTTATATTTTTCTCAAGTATACTATGTTAATGACTAAATAAAGGATGCATACACATATATATTGAAGATAAGAATATGAGCGGAAAAGGTTTTGACCTGGTAAGGTGTTATCTGCTACTGTTCCATTCTTGTTTTATCAGGCAAGCTTCTCTTTTTTTTTTATATACTGATATGATTCTTGAATTCGGCTGAGATGCTAAAACATTAAATGCTATGTACTTATTGTCTACACATAACCTTATTAGTATACAGATTTTTATAGTTTGCTTAGCATAATCATTTGCAGGTTTCATAAATATCAAGCCTGTTATATTTTATTTTATTTTTATCCTTAACTTACTGCTATTCAATCTTGTTAATCAGATTTCACTACTGTAAAATAGATTTGCATATTATAATTAGACACAAAGATGTGCTTTAACAGGAGAGCATTAAATAGCAAGTAGCTTGCATGAAAAGATAAGTTATTATAAATGTTTATATTTCAATCTTCCTTAGTTAGTCAGGTTTCTTTTTTTCCCATGTTTACAGATATTTGTATCAAAGCAATATGTGTCAGGTTTCTTCATACTTACTGACACTTGTGAATGATGAACATTTCCTTTGCAACATTTGTTTTATTATTGTATATTCTATGTTTAAATTTATATGTGAAGATATGGTGTAAAACTCATCCTTGTTTGCTTGAATAATGACTATGTTTGGGGTCAGATTTATATTTACTTTGGTTTACTTGTGAAAAATAAATTTGTTTTATTGTTTCTAACTTGAATAATTTGCATATATATGGTTGTTGATTGATTTGTGTATGAAAATATTTAGTTAACTTCTAATTTACATAAGTTATACATAAAAGTTAAAGTTTGGTTTTACATTCTATTTGATTTCATTTTACTTTACTTTGTGTCTTATACTTTGTTCTTATTTTAGATTATTAAGTTATGTTGTATAAAATCTTAACTAATTTATTCTTATTTTAAATTTTTCGTTAGTACTTTATATTTAATTGTCAATGTTCAAGTCATGTTCAAAATGATTTTCTCACTTATATTTGTATCCATTTTCATTTGCACTTTACTATCACTTATTTAAATTAAGTTATAAACACATATTTGATTTATATTTTACATTTATATTTTACATTGTTAGAAATGTGATTCTAATTTAAACGTTATCATTCATATGTATATTTCCAAATATAAACAAAGTACAGTATTTTAATTTACTTATATAAGGTCAATATTATTAAAAGATTCTATTTAAATTTCCAAGATCAAATTCCCTTTTAAAAATACAAATTTACATAAACAATTGGCAATTATCCCAAAATCATATCCATTTGAAAATAATTAGTTCATATTTTATTAAATCAGATTAAATATTTATTAAAATAAACAGGGTCAAAATTCAGGGTCGTTACATTCCTTCCCCCTTAAAAGAATTTCGTCCCCGAAATTTAAAACAAAGATAATTTAAAAGCTGTTATACTAACCATTCACACATACATATCATTCATACAATAGCAAACAATCAAACAGTTTATCCTAACAAGCAACACTAACTATCCGAACACAAATCCGGATAAACTTCCCTAGAACTATCCAGAGTTTCCCAAGTGCAATCACTGAGATTCTCGCTCCACTGCATTCAACAAGCTTCACTACTTACTCCCGAGTTGCCTCTCAGTTGATCAACAATCTGAACAGGATTCCTGACTACAGTCAAACTCCGCTTGACTTCCAAATCTCCCTGAACTACTAGTTCTACAACTAATGATGGATCCTAAACAAAAGTCCAAGATGAGATGTATGGGATACATTATGAATTCCAGACATCAGTTCTGGCAATTCAATCCTATAAGATACAACTTCAATCCAAGTTGAATTTTATATACATATATAACTCAAGTTCTCAGCCTCCCATTCATTTTAATTCACAATCAAATTTATTAATTCACCCTCCAACTTTATTTGACCAATTCTAGTTTCATTTAAATACTTAATTTGCCAATTTATTTCATCTTAGTTTATTTCCACTTCCAATTCAATATTTGATTTTATCAGAAAAATCACTTCATTATAGTTCTTGAGTTTATTTCTAGTTTGTAATTCTGATTCGGATATCTATTTCATTTCCTAAGTACAAAATAATTTTATTTTGGCTTATAATTCCATTCTTAACTTTATGAGCTTCAATTTCATTTATTCTCCACACTCACATCCATTTATTCTTAAACACATTCATTTTCACTTTAAATTCCAGTTCTTACCTGTATCAAACAAGTATACTTTTTATTTCAAATATTTAAATTCCTTTGATAAGCCATCAGAGTTTATTTATACAAATTTAATTTTTATCCAACTATTCTATTTGAATAAAGATTTTATTTCATTCAACTTAAATCATTAAAGCTTTTACTAAATAAACTCCCACTTCCCTTGAAGCTACGCTTCTATAAAGGTTAATTTTTGGTTAATTTACTTGTTTAATTTCATACGTAAATTTATTTCCAATTTATTTGATACTCACAAGATCAAATTCCATTTATTATCTCATAATCAAACTTCTATTCAACCAATTTAAATCCCATTAACCTATTCAATCAACCAATTTATTCCAAATTAGTTCACTTCCATTTATTTTATTAAGATTAATTCCAAGGCCATATTTATTCCATCCATACTTGAATTGGATTTTATCTTCAAAAATCATCTTATTATTTTATCAGTGTTCAATTTTATTTTATAATTCAATTTTGGATTTTTTGTTTCATTTTAACTCAAGATTGAACACTTATCCATAGCCAAAAATATTCCTAATCAATGTGTTGCCAATTTCCTTTACAAGTTATCGGAATATATTTATTCCAATTCAATTTCTTATCAACTTACTTTTATCTATTTAAGTAAGAATTTATTTTACACCATCTATACCTCAACTGAATTCTATTCCAATTCAATTTGTTTATCTTAACTTCCATTAAATTAAGCACCATACTATTCTCTTTAATTTACCAACCCACTTGGATTTGATTAAATAAGAACTTAATTTCATTTACTCATATCTCAGTTTATTTCATTCCAATCTTAAATTTAAATCCAATTATTATTAAGCTTAAGTTAATCTCAACCAAAATTTTATTTCCAATCCAATTTATTTCCATTGTAAATTTGATGTACTTCATTAATTTATTTATATTCTCATTATTATTAGTTTAATTAAATTAAACTTCCAACTTAATTCAAAATAAATCCTCATTTTCAACTTCATTTTTAAATTTTAATTCCAAATTAAATCTCTTACTTCCTTGGTTATATAAGCCATTGTAAATCTTTATAATCCTATTTGTCTATTAACACTATCATCCAAATACTATAATTATATATATATAACTTGCAATTTTTTTATATCAAAATATATTTTAGATGAAATTATTTAATCCACCCACTTTGGAAAACAATATCATGTCGAATTGTTCTATTCAAGTGTTTAGAAACCCCTTCGGTACAGTTGTGCAGACTGCACTGACGAAGGTTCATATACCACTCAATAAATCAATCAACATAATATAAAACCATTTTATATTCACTAACAAGTACGCGCTCATATCTATTATTACGCTCAGACTCATCTTAGAGTACTACCGACTCTATCTCTAATGAGAAATCTCCACCAGAGCCAAGGTTCTCACTTAACCTTTCAGCTCTGATACCAACTGTGACGACCCGCCCTTCTACTACCAGAAAGACGTATCATCATTAAGAAAGAAAGGAATAGAAATAGAAAAGAAAGAGAAAGAAAGAACAACAATCACGGAATCTCACAGCGGAATGGAATAAAATATGATACATCACATAACACTTACATAGTTTACATATATCAGAGTTATACAATATTTTACACTTGACAATTTTATACATACATCAGTCACTACATACATCTCAAATACAACATACTCTAACTAACACAACGGAACTAGATAGATATCTACAACGCTGAAGCCTCCTGCTCCATTGCTCCTCCATAATTCGTCAAAGCTAACCTGAATCCCTTGACTACCCGTAAAAATTTGGGTACCCGAGAGTTTATGAAAAACAAAATAAACTCCGGGTCAGACATGGGTCTGGTATGAGTAAACGGTTTAAATTGTTTAACTTTGAAAAAACACTTGAAAATAAAGGTATCACGTAAGACTCCCCACAAATAAATACGGGTAAGTTTTTACCTTACGCTAACCAAATCATTTCATAGGAAATTCTGTGATATTATAATAGTGTCTAGGGTTTTCAAGTAAATAGAAAATAGCCGAAATTGTTACATTCATTAAATTCCAGCTACTAGCCACAAAACTGGGTAATACAATCAAAATCGTGGGCACTTATTGGAAAATGGATTCCATACAATGGCAGGGCTACTGGGGTACCGCCCGTCACAATACGGGGCCTAGATCACCGTACCGAGGATTACTCCCTTCATCCCCTGCAACACAAGGCCGGAACCATTCCTTACTGAACAGTCCCGAACAAGATAAACCCCGCGGTTGTAGCTAGCAACCGCCCACTAAGCCGAAATATAAAAAGGGACATCTAGACAGGGGAAATATCTTGTCCTGCTTGGGCATGACCCACCTAACCTTGCTGCATCTCCCCTGTTTTAGCCATTCCCGGTTGATGAGGCTTGAGGCTACGATTACCTTTAGAGAACAAATTTCTTAGAATGCTCATCGCCCGCTTGACGATGTGTTGAAAGCATTCAATCCATACAAGTTCATTCCGGGTTCGAACGAAACCGAAGGCATTATCTCGTTACACTCATTTTGGAATCACCCTCAGAGTTAACGACGATAACCCTTGCATTCTGAACCTTCATCTTCACATCAGATTCACGACCTAACGTTAATTTGGATCGATGTGGTTTTCGGATGTTCGAAATGTGGAAACCCGATCCCGGTCTCATCGAAATCCAAAACGTGTCTTTTAGGGCCAAGTTGTTTAAGAGTTATAAAATAAACAATGTAATTATCCATATACACACAGATAGATAATTCACAATATCACAATAGGACATCATCATCATAAACAGGTAATTATCATCACAACAGATAATCCATATTATTATCATACTACAATCAAGCATACATTTCATACAACATCATTTATCTCATACTAGAAATCTCAAATCATTCAAGATAAACAATATCATCCATCCATATATAAGCAATCATATCAGCTATAATTAATTTAAAATGAATTAAATTAATTACTTAATTAATTTAAAGTAAATTAAATTAATTACTTAACCATTATAAGTCTTGCTTATATAACTATTAACCAATTATCAATCAATTAATAAATCCATTTCACTTAATCATACTTGATTAATTAACATTAAATTCAAGTAATCATCCTTTAATTATTTCATAATTTAATTATCTAATCCAAATATGGAATTACCTTCAATTACAAATATTATTATTTCTTAATTACACCAATTAATTATTCTTTAATCTTTCATTATTAATTTCATTATTTAATGATTGCTAATTACATTTCATTTCATTATCCTATATTAAATTAATTACCTTAAGTAATTAAATCTTCAATTAAACTATATTTATTAATCACTCCTGATTAATACTATTCAGTAATCAATCTCCTTTAATTACTCTTATCACATAACTTAATTACTCCTCAAATGATTTCCTTAAAAATTAACCCCTTGATTAAATTGCACAAAGTAATTATACTCAAATTACTTTCATTATTAAATCATCCTCATTTAACGATATCCAGTCATTATCATTAATTACTTCTCCAAGTAATTTTACTTATCACATCATCAATTAATTACTTAAATTAATTAAACTTGATTAATTAACTTAAACAATTCACATTAAACTTCATTAATTACAATAAGTAATTAATTACCTTAATTACTCAATTTGTTTAACCTTAATTACTTAATTAACTATTCTTTAATTATCCAATTATTACTCACTAATTACTTAGTTAATTTATTAATTTATTCTTAATTAGATTACTTAATAAATTAACTATTAATTCATTCATTAATTATCATAAGTAGTTGATTATGCGTTATTAATCACTTAATCGTTACTTAATCCTTAATCACAATAGTACAGTAATTATTCTTAATTACATCCTAAAATAATTAGTTAATTGTTATTGACGTTTTGGACGAATTTTCTTTTAATTTGAAAATCAAATTATTTTTACCACACAACTTAATTGTTAATTAACTTTATACTTAGCTTCAAATTAATTGCTTAATAATAATTAAGTGTTTAAAACATCATTAAGGATTAACAACAATAATTAAGTTGGTAATAAATTCTTTGACTTAAACCATTAACCCTTTATTAAGTTTAAATTGCTTTAACTGGTCGAAAACAAGTTACTTACTTATTTTATAACAATGCAGACTTAAAACAGAACATACACGAGAATTTCACTAATTAGCTAGAGTAGTACTTCGAGCAAAACACTCAGAATACCCGAGTCTTCTCTGTTCGCAACTCCTTTTTTTTCAGTTTTAAGTTTTATTAAGGTGACATCCAAAACATCAGGCTCAACCCTCGTTCGAACTCGTACTCAAACCCGAAGCCCCTAACCCATAAACTCGTGCGCGACTCGAAGAACCACAATGACCAATCGTCGACCTCCTCCTCCACGCCGTGCACGTGCACGGCGCCTCGTCCATGCTGCGGTGAACCGCACACCTCTCGGCAAAACACGATTCACTCAAAGACACAGAAACGAATCTCCGATCACCATATAAAAATCGAAATCGAAATTTAGCCTCTGAGTCAAAAAACTGGGAACACGGCAATCAATGTAAACGCCTCATGATCGCCGTATAGATCACCAGAGAAACCCAAAATTCCTCTATACCTCGACAAAACGACCAACTTCCTTCCTCTGGAATCACGTGAGGCTCGATCACTCAAAGGTGACGAACTCGGCACATTTACAGGCAGATCAAAATTTTGGACTAAAACCCTAAATCAATCCCAATTTCTTAATTCACGTGATATAAAAATTATCTGATAATTTTTACGTGATCCTAAATGTTTAAGCTTGCTTCAACTAAAATTTTAAAAATAAGAATTGATTGAATCAACAGTTATTGACAAAAAATCAGATTCAGTTCCTTTTTAAACTGCACTTTGAATTCTTATTAAAAAATCATTATTTTTATGCTAAAAATCCTAACTTTGTTTGTTGAATCAAGATATGAAATCAGATTGACAAAATTCAATATTTGAATTTTGAACATATTGATTTCTATTTACTGTAACTTGAGTATGCAATGTCTAAGTTTCACTATCCACCTTCATCAATCCTTCCAGGCCGTAATTACAGTTTAACAAGTGTGTTTAACTTAAATTATTAAGTATAAAATATTTGTATGAAGAAGTATTTAAATTTATCTCTGCTTTTACTTTGTTCTGAAACTTGAAATACTGAAGAACAAGCCATATAAATTTCCAGTGCAACAGAAATATTCACAGAGAAGTTTGTTTAAACTATAACAAGCACATAACATCCAAAAAGAAAATTCACAAATTAAATTTTGAAAATAGATTGTTTACTCACCAAAAACAAATACTGTTGAACAGAGCATGATTGTTAATAGAGATCTGCAGCTTGAAAGTTTTGAACTCTGTAACTTTCTGGCTTCCTAAATTCTTTCTGTATTCCTCTTTATATTTTTCTCAGGCAAACTATGTTAATGACTAAATAAAGGATGCATACACATATATATAGAAGATAAGAATATGAATGGAAAAGGTTTTGACCTGGTAAGGTGTTGTCTGCTACTGTTCCATTCTTGTTTTATCAGGCAAGCTTCTTTTTTTTTTATATACTGATATGATTCTTGAATTCGGCTAAGATGCTAAAACATTAAATGCTATGTACTTATTGTCTACACATAACCTTATTAGTATATAGATTTTTATAGTTTGCTTAGCATAATCATTTGCAGGTTTCATAAATATCAAGCATGTTATATTTTATTTTATTTTTATCCTTAACTTACTGCTATTCAATCCTGTTAATCAGATTTCACTACTGTAATATAGATTTGCATATTATAATTAGACACAAAGATGTGCTTTAACAGGAGAGCATTAAATAGCAAGTAGCTTGCATGAAAAGATAAGTTATTATAAATGTTTATATTTCAATCTTCCTTAGTTAGTCAGGTTTCTTTTTTTCCCATGTTTACAGATATTTGTATCAAAGCAATATGTGTCAGGTTTCTTCATACTTACTGACACTTGTGAATGATGAACATTTCCTTTGCAACATTTGTTTTATTATTGTATATCCTATGTTTAAATTTATATGTGAAGATATGGTGTAAAACTCATCCTTGTTTGCTTGAATAATGACTATGTTTGGGGTCAGATTTATATTTACTTTGGTTTACTTGTGAAAAATAAATTTGTTTTATTGTTTCTAACTTGAATAATTTGCATATATATGGTTGTTGATTGATTTGTGTATGAAAATATTTAGTTAACTTCTAATTTACATAAGTTACACATAAAAGTTAAAGTTTGGTTTTACATTCTATTTGATTTCATTTTACTTTACTTTGTGTCTTATACTTTGTTCTTATTTTAGATTATTAAGTCATGTTTTATAAAATCTTAACTAATTTATTCTTATTTTAAAATTTTCATTAGTACTTTATATTTAATTGTCAATGTTCAAGTCATGTTCAAAATGATTTTCTCACTTATATTTGTATCCATTTTCATTTGTACTTTACTATCACTTATTTAAATTAAGTTATAAACACATATTTGATTTATATTTTACATTTATATTTTACATTGTTAGAAATGTGATTCTAATTTAAACGTTATCATTCATATGTATATTTCCAAATATAAACAAAGTACAGTATTTTAATTTACTTATATAAGGTCAATATTATTAAAAGATTCTATTTAAATTTCCAAGATCAAATTCCCTTTTAAAAATACAAATTTACATAAACAATTGGCAATTATCCCAAAATCATATCCATTTGAAAATAATTAGTTCATATTTTATTAAATCAGATTAAATATTTATTAAAATAAACAGGGTCAAAATTCAGGGTCGTTACATTATCTTAAAACACTTCGCCATTCTACGACATCTGTGATGCTAGTGCCACTTCTAGATGTTGGTCTGAATGTTGTAGGTGATGGGTTATTACAAAAGGTATTACCACCTCTAGTGGAAGTCAATAGGAGAGATGTATCTTATCATAGTAGAACTATAAGATTGCAAAGGTGTTCTTGCCACCCGTGGTAAGAAAGGAAGCGATGGTGAAATTCTATATTGAGAGTACAATACTAGACGTAGAATTGGATATCCAAACAAGTATAAAATTCCTAATTTTTTATTCTCTTTTACTTTATTTACATTTGTTTGCTCGTGCTTTTGATTTTTTACCCATTGAAGCAGATATTTATATATCTAAAAGTTAATTTTTAAATTGTTGATATACACTATTCACCCTTATTTAATGTATTAGTTACCTTAAGATTCATTTCACCTGAGTGTGTTTGGGTATTCAATAACCCACACTGGTACTATAACACACGGTTTTCAAAAGATTCATAATCGAAATTTATGAAAAATATAAATGGCCAATAATACTAGTAATACACTTTTTAACACTTTTGTAGAGGTTCAGTATACAGCTAGACCAATGCTATTTAATGCTAGCGACTACGTTTATCGATCGTTTATGATGAAAATTTGCTTACAATCAAATGTATTAGATATTTTGAACACAAATCAATTACATTGAGCCCAAACATGTTACACACGATGGACCATTAAAAAAGAGACAAGCTCTCAAAAATTCAAAGGCTATAAATATATTATTCCTTACATCGGATAAAAATAAGTTTAATAGACTGACTGTGCATAAAAGTGTACGAAATTTGGAGGACTCTATAAATTAAGCATGAAGGACTAATAAAGTTAAACAAACTAAAATATCCATGTTAATTGGTCAATTTCCAATTTTCAAAATGACGTAATATAAATTTATATTAGATATCTATTCTAAATTTCAAGACATTTTATATTCATTAATATGATTAGGAAAGGATTTTCCCAAAGAAAACCAAGTTATATAAATCTTAAATCACTCTTTAGTGAATGAGATAAGAAGTCTTTGGCCTTGAAAAGAACAAATAATATTAGTACCATGAAAATAGAAGAATTTGTTAGAAATATAATGTCATATGTATTGCTGTTGTATGAAAGAAAAGAAAATCATGCCAAGACGAATAATCACCATCATTAAATGCTATAAATAAAAATCATGGTTCAATTGATGATGATCGGGAAACTGCTTTCATGATAAGGGATTTCAAGAAATTATTGAAATACAAGGAAATGAATGAACTTCAAAAACCGATAAATACATGGATAATTCCAAAATAGAAATATGGTTAAATTCTTGAATGCAACAAAATCAGTCATTTGAAAAGAGATTGTCCAAATCTCTAGAAATAGATGTACTCACTAAATACTGATATCTAATAAGAAGAGGAAGTGAGATTTCAATTAAACATGGAATAATTCAGACACATCAATAACGGATAGTGATCCAAAGTCTGAAAATGCCAATATGTGCTTCATGGCTGCTGATGACTAGACATGAGGTTCTAACAAAGAAATTGTGAATCTTTTTAATGATATGAAATGATACTAAATTCTTAGAAAAAAGTATAAAATAGTTTAGCGAAGATAAATAGATCATAAATGTTTAATGAAATGCAATTCTAAATTAAAATAATGTCTTGAAAAGGATATAAATAAATTCAATAGACTTAATAATGACAAGGATTTGAGACGAGAAAGTTTTGAAAAAATTTAAAGTGAAAATGAATTCTTAAAAAAAAAGAGTGTTACATCCCTCTACTTGGAGGCCCAAAACGAATGGCTACGGATGCTGTAGTCATATATAGTTATTAATTCTCGGTGATCAAATATTGCAGTGCTAGATATATTAATACACAAATCATAGAAATATGGAAAAAATTTAACAATTCAAAAACATATTTCCACATTCAAATCAAAACATTTAATGTTCGTTGCATGGTCCCAAAAAAGTTAACCATGTTCAGTAAAATATAATTATTACATATACGCCAAGAGCAAAACATGAAGATGCACCCTTGGTTGATTGAAGTATTTAGTAAGGCTAGTTAATCTTCCTTTACAAAAAAATACACAACGGAAAATATAACACTAAATAACTATCTGCCTCCTGCACGCCACCAAAAGCTTTATTCATCAAAGAAGAGAACTCGAGAACCTTAAACCTCAAACTTCTCAAAATCAATCAAGTACCCGTAAGTTTAAGGGGAAAACAAAAACTTCGAGTAAGACATAAGCCTAGTATGAATAATAATCGAACATATCAATCCTTTTAGATATCTAGTGAGACCACGCCGCTTAGCAAAATGGATTTTCCCCTCACTAGTATTCTAAAACCTTTATAAAACCTATTCTGTGCTTCCTGCATGCACAATGGTTAAAACATACATTTTCAAAGTATTATGATGATATGCATACTTGAGAACAAGTAGGATTTCCTATCCCATTTTAGCAAGTCTAACCATCTAAGTTTCAACTGACTATCCTACCCATCCCATTTTAGACTTTTGTTTGCATCAAAGAGGGACTATCCATCCCACATTCATTTGACATAAACTGATGCGGACTATCTGTCTTACATCCCATAGTTTCCTAGGATAGCTATGAACCTTGCTTTAATCCTAGAGACACTACCATCCTCGACATGATGTTGACTATCCATTAAAAATCCCATAGATTTCCTAGGATGACCATGAAACCTTCTTCAATCATATGGAGACATCCATCCCTAACATGATGTTGACTATCCATCAAGTATTCCATAGTTTCCTAGGATGACTATGAACCCATCACTTGGCCATTTAACTCATGTTACCCATACGACTCTAATTATTTCATGCTATCCACATGATTAACCTATTTCCATTAGTATCCCTAATTTAGGTTATACTTGTTTACAATTTACATTAGTATCCCCCAATGATTGTGCCAAAACATATAAGTGTTGGTATCCCTAACTATTGTGTTGAACTCATTAAACCCAACCCTGGTATCCCCAAGGTTAAACAACATTTATTATATAAGGTTACTCATCCTACATATCCAAATATCAAGTGTCATATAAGCATATACTTTCAAAAGTATCCCCTTCAAAGTATAAAGCTTGGTTAAAAAAAGCAATTTTACAACCCCTTCGAAAGTAAACCCTTCGAAAGCATAAAACACATATTTTAAAACAACAAGCTCCAGCCTTTAATACTTAAACACTTCTTTTGAAAGCAATGAAGGTTACCCTTCAAAACAATTAAAAATTCACCCATTCGAAAACTTTGTGTTTATACTTAGAACATTAATTTGGGTTAAAGTGAAAATAGGTGAAAGCATCTCTTTCGAAACCACTCTTTATTTTATAAAATATTGAGGGAAGTTTGATGGTGTCAAAACCACCCTTTCGAAAGCATTGAAATATCTAGGAAAAACAATTGAAGGTTGGCTTCGAAATCCCTTTGAAACTTTTGCCTTCGACCCTTTCAAAAGCTTTGAGAAGTGGCTTATGTGAATAAAAACAGTTGAACTTTTCAACAAATCGATGCCTTCGATGCCATCGGAGGGTCACAAATTCTCAGAAGGGTTTCGACCTGGTCGACAACTACTCCTTTGAAAGCTTTAAACAAAAACTAAGTAACTCTTTTGGAAGCTACATCTTTAAAACAAAAGCGACGGCTCTCTTTTGAAAGACTCTTTGAAATACCCTTTCGAAAACATAGCTTTCGACTTTGTCGAAATCCCCTTTATAAACTGTCCTTTCAAAACCTTAGATTTCGACTGTGTCGAAAGCTCCTTATTAAACTACACCTTGGAAACCATAGCTTTCAACAGTGTCAAAACCTCCTTAATAAACTACCCTTTCGAAACCATAACTTTCGACTATGTCGAAAGCGTAGCTGTCGACTGTGTCGAGAGCTCTTTAAAAACTATCCTTTCAAAATTTTAGCTTTCAACTTTGTCGGAAGCGTAGCTTTCGACTGTGTTGGAAGTTCTTTTAAAAACAGGAAAATGATTTTCTTTTCGAACCAAAACAAACTAAGAAACCAACTCCTTCGAAAGTAACCCTTCGATAACCAACCTTCCGCCTTTGTCCAATTCACTACATACCACAAGAATGATATTATGTGCATTGGTTTTGACCTTATTGGTTTCAATAAAGATGAAAGGTCTTGGTTGAAAGTCTTAGTCTAAAGGTCCTTCCAAAGAAGGAGGAACCCCCTTTTTCTGAACAAAGTCGTTTTCACTAAATTAATTAAACTTTTTGTAACAAACTTGCCTACTTGTAAACATTTGATTGACTATCACAAACTTTAAAATAATTTAGATAATATTTGCCGCATTTTATCAGATCTAAAATCAAGATAATTTTTAACAAACAAGCCCATCCTATTATCAAAACAATTAAATCATTTAGGTCCTGCTTTCGAAATAATTTAATTTTCATACTAAATCACTTAGTAAAAATCCCCAAAAATTCAATTTAATCATGTTATCTTACATACTAAAATTCTAGACCCAAATTCTTAATTTATTTTTCAAAATAAATTTATAAACCCAAATAACCATATTTTCCTTTGAAAATTCATAACTAATCTCCATGGCTTGGAAAATTATGGAAATTTAAACCCAACTCCAAAATCATGTTTTTCTTAACATAAAATTTCCACATGCCATTTAGAAATCATTTATCTCGGTTTTACCCTAAAACCTATATATCCCCTTCAAACAACCCTGTTTAAACCATATAAATCATAAACCAAGTATATCATCATTTAGTATATCCTAGAAAAGATTTACTCATAAATCCGAATCCATATGATTTTAAAACCAAAATAGAGATGTAGAAATTATTATTCACCTTAGATTGGATAAGGGAATTGAAGTTTGATTAAGATTGATTTCTTCTTGCTTTATCCTAATGTTTACTTTGATTTTTCTCTTCTTTTTTTCCTAATGGTCGACCTTGTTTTCTTCTTACGGTTATAAATTTTGATTGAGGTAAAATGAATGTGTACGACTAAGGAGAATAGTATAAGAGTGGGAAATATGGGGTCTATTTACCATAATTCCCTATTACTTAGCCATTTATAAGTTCATTTTCTAAATAGGCATGGCCACTTAGTTTATTAATCAACCTCAATTTCCTTATTTACTTATCCTATTTAATTTATCTAATTAAATCTATTGAATAATGTTATTAAAATTAGGGGTGTTACAGGCTCCCCTCCTTAAAGAATTTCGTCCTCGAAATTCATTAAGTACTAACTAGCAAACACAACAATCATCTGTAACATCTCATAATAACCATACTAGCCTACCTAATTAACAACCAATCTATATAGATCTAATATAGACATATCATCAAAGCAGATCAGGATAAGCCTCTCGAATCCTTTATTTTGTCCCCCAAGTACAGTCTTTCTTGCTATCGCTCTACTGAACTTTGACCAATCGACTATCTTGACCCTCAGTCTCTTCTCATCTCTTGCCACAATCCGAACTGGTTGTCTAACAAAAGTCAAATCAGGCTCTACTATGAAATCCTCTAACTCTATCTGAGAATTAGTAGCCTCTGGATCATGCATGAATTTGCAAAGATGAGACACATGGAATACATTATGGACCCTTGCCAAACTGCTTGGCAACTCTACTCTATACGTGAGCTTTCTAGTCCTTTCTATAATCTGAAATAGACGAACATATCTCGGGGCCAACTTTCTTAACTTTTCATATCGTACCACAGTCTTCATCGATGATACTTTAATGGAAACCCTATTTCCAGCTGAGAACTCTAGGTTTTTACACATCTTATCTACGTAACTTTTCTATCTGGATTGAGCTTCCTTCATCCATCCTCGAATTAAGTAAATCTTTTCCGACCCCTCTCTGATCAAATCCGGACCTAAGACTAATCATCTCTAGTCTCCAACCAACATGCTGGCGTTTTGCATAGCCTTCTATACAGTGCTTCAAAAGATGTCATTCCTATACGAGTTTAATAACTATTATTATAGGAAAACTCAATCGAATGCAGGTGACCTTCCCAAGATCCACCAACGTCCAATACACAAGCTCTTAATAAATCCTCGAGCACTTTATTGATCCTCTCTATCTACCCATCCGTTTGTGGGTGATATGTTGTACTCATCTTGAGCTTGGTATCTAATAGACTCCTTCAAAATTTGCTAGTAAATAATGCATCTTTTTCATTGACTATGCTACTAGAAATTCCTTGAAGTATGATTGTGTTCTTTAAGAACAACTTAGTCAAAACAGGTGCCGTCCTAGTTGACTTTACCGAAATGAAATGAGCACTCATGGTCAACTTGTCTACAATAACCCATATACTCTCATTTCCACTCCTTAACCTTGGAAACCCATCTACAAAATCCATGGATATCGAATCCTATTTTGAATCCCATTTCCAAATTGGAATATCTAAAGGCTGAAGTAACCCACTCAGCTTCTAATGTTCGAATTTCACTTATTGACAGCTTACACACTGCCTAATCTACAAGCCAACATCCCTCTTCATGCTTTCCTAATAGAAGTTCCTTTTCATATATTGATACATCTTGATGCCTCCAAGATGAATCGTAAACATGGATTGATGACACTCCTCAAGAACTTCTATGCCCGAGTTCTCCACATCTTTAACACATAATCGTCCCTTCTTTCTCAACCATCCTCTTTGATCAAGACTGGAATCCTTTAGGTCATCAACCTCTGATCCTACCTCAAGCCTTATAATTCTTTCAGCTAAAATCGGATATTCTCTCTGTTTAGAAGCTACCCCCTCGATCAGCACTGGTCGAACTACTAAAGAAGATATCATGGCTGTACCCTGACTAGAACTTGCAGTAGATCTCAAGTACACACCACAACCGGCTAAAGCTTCTAGATCCTTCTATTATACTAATATCGCTAACACCATATCTTGATATTTTCTACTGAGGGCATCCACTACCTTATTTACTTTCCCAACAATATGCTTTACACCAAAGCCAAAAACTCCAGCCATCTCTACTGCCTCATATTTAACTCCTTCTAAGAGAATAAATATTTTAATGACTTATGATCGGTATATAACTCAAATATCTCTCTCAAAAGATAATTCCTCCAAATTTTCAAAGCAAACATCACTACAGCTAACTCTAAGTCATGAGTAGGATATCTAACTTCGTGCAGTTCAAGCTGCCTAGATGCATAAGCAATAACTTTGCCCTACAACATCTAAACTGCTCCCAATCTAGTACCACATGCATTAGTGTATACTACCATCCCTTGGTTACCATCTAGAACTACTAACACTGGTGCATTTGTTAACAAATTCTTTAACCTAAGGAATGCTTCCTTACATTTGTTGGACCAAACAAACTTCACATCTTTCCTAGTCAACTTAGTCAAAGGCACTGCTATCCGTGAGAAATCCTTAATGAATCTCTGGTAATAGCCAGCAAATCCAAGAAAACTTATGATCTCAGCTACCGTCTTTGGCCTCTTTCAATTGTTGGCAGCTTCTATCTTAACGATCGACTGCCAATTCCTCCTCTGAAACAACATGATCAAGAAAATTAACCTCTTTCTTTCAGAAATGACACTTGGAAAATTGCGCCTTTAGCTGCAACTACTTTAGCATCTCCAACACCACTCGAAGATGAATCTCATGTCCCTTTTATCTTTAGAGTTCACCAAAATGTCATCCATAAACACCAACACGAACCTATCCAAGTACTCTCGAAAACCCGGTTCATCAAATCAACGAAGAATGCAGGTGCATTTGTCAATCCAAATGGCATCACCAACCACTCATACGAACCATATCTAGTCTGAAATGCCGTTAAAGGAATGCTATCCTCCACCACTCTCAACTGATGTAACTCTGTCGCCAAATTCAATTGGGAAAATTCTTTGGCTCCACTTAACTGATCAAGCAGATCATCTATCCTCGTCTGAGGGTACCTATTCTTGATTGTCTTTTCGTTTAACTTATGATAGTTGATGCACAACCTTAATGACCCATATGGTTTCTTCACAAACACCATGGTCGCTTTCCAAGCTGAACTGCTTGGTCTGATAAAATTCCTTCCCTCAAGATCCACTAGTTTCACATTCAATTCCTTCATCTCTGTCCGTGTCATCCTGCTAGGTGGTTTACTTATAGGTTCGTCTCTTGGAAAAAGGTCTCTCTGAGACTCAACAGTTCGTTTTGGGTTAATCTAGTAACCGGCTCAAAAACATCTGCAAATTCTATAGCCACACAAACTTGACCAAGTCCTTCTCCAACCTTCATGGAACTCAATACAACACAAACACTCTCGCTGGAATTCTCCACTAAGAAAATGATTCAGTTATGACTATCTGGGTGTCTCAATGATATCTCCCAATTGTGGCAAAATGTCCTCGCCTCATACTTACCCAACAAATCCATACCCAATATGATCCTGAAATCTACGAAATTAAAGACATACAAACTGCATGCAAACTTATGACCTAACAAATCTTCTAACTAGTCACGTCTCATCCCAAGAATTGCATATCCTCTCATTAGATTCACAACTCTTAAGGAAGTAATAAGGTATATGGGTTCTATACATAACCTATCAACCAAATACCGTGATATAAATGACTGCAATGCTCCGGTATCAAAAAGTACCCTAACTGGTATACTCTAAATCAAAAGCATACCTTCCATCACAGTCTTCCCTTTCTCAACAGTAGTTGGTTTAGAGGATGATGGTTCCAAAGCATAGACCTTTCCTTTTCCTGCCTTGGCAACTTCGGGACACTTGTTCTTGTAATTCCCCATATGTTTGCAATTATAACATTTCACATTCTGCTTCCCCACAACCATCTTCCATCACCCTAACGAAACTCATAAGCATAGTGCCCCTTCTTATCACACTTGTAGCAAACTATACCCGTTTTCCCTTTCTTGCCGCTCCTCCTTTCTAAGCGCACTTCTTTTTGAAGAACTTCCACTTCTTTCCCTGAGGACCCCAGGATTCAATTGGTTTCTCTCTAGCAGAAATAGCAACCGTCTCCTCATGGCGAATGGCCATCTCCACCACCAAATTAGAAGGATCTCGAATATGGGCCATGGTCATTCTGCCTAGCTCTGGCATCAATCCTCTAATGAATCTCTCATTCCTTCTGACATCGTGTCAACCAAAGCATAACCATATCGAGATAGCTCATCAAATTTAGTAGCATGCTCGATCATAGACATCCCTCCTTAGAAAAGATCCATGAAGTTCCTCATCAATGCCGATTTGGCAACCTCAGACAGAAAACTCTGCTCAAATTTTCTCCTAAAATCTGCCCATGTCAACTCTTCCTCCGGTACTCCGGCCGTCACACTGTTCCACCAATGAAGTGCTAACCTTGCAACTGGCTAGAGGCTAGCCTTCTCTTCTCTCCATCATCCAAGCCAAAATCTATAAAGATCCTATTACAGTTCAAATGCTAATTCTCAACTTCAACGACATCCTCCATTCCAACAAATGGCTTTCCATCCAAACTAATGTAGTCTCTGCTCAGCCTAGCATAATTATACCCAACTGGAACTACCGGACTAAATCCACTAACATTACCGGTAGCTCTTGCTTACAAAAGATTAGCCAACAACTGATACACCGTCCCCGCATCTACCGGTGGGTTTCCAGCACCTACGTTGGCCCCAACATTAGCCTGCTGACCTTGGTTTCTCCGAGTATTAGGTCGAGCATTTCCATTAGCGGTGATGTTCCTCCAACTAGATTTCCTCTTCCATTTCCTGCTTCCATATCCACTTTTCCATAAATTTGCATGCGAGCCTTAGTAAGATACAAAAGGACGGTCTAAGAGAGAGGGGAACACGTACTTAGGTATATGTCTATATATCAAATACAAGTACGTTACCATAGCTTTAACCTAAACCCCGATCTTGTTTTTTAAATTCATTGGATTATGTTCCAAAAAGCTTTTAAGTTTATTTTTCTTTTAAAGTTTCATAAACCTATGCTCTGATACCAACATGTAACATCCCCCTACTTGGAGGTCGAAAACTAACGACCATAGATGCTACAGTCATTCGTAATTATTAATTCTCAACGACCAAATATGGCAGTGCTAGATACACAGATCATAAAAATATGGAAAAATTTTGACAATTCAAAAACATATTTCCACATTCGAATCAAAATATTTGATGTTCATTACATAATCCCAAAAACTTTAACCACGTTCAAAAAAATATAATTATTACATATATGCCAAGAGCGACATGTGAAGATGCCTACTTGGTTGATCAGAGTATATAATAAGGCTAATAAATCTGCATTTACAAATAAATAAACAGCGGAAAAGATAACACTAAATAACTATTTGCCTCTTGCACGCCTCCGGAAGCTTTGTTCATCAAAGAAGAGAACCTGAGAACCTTAAACCTTAAACTTCTCAAAATCAATTGAGTACCCGATAGTTTAAGGGGAAAAAACTACGAGTCAGACATAAGCCTAGTATGAATAATATTCGAACATCTCAATCCTTTGGGATATCTAGTGAGACCACGATGCTTAGTGAGATAAATTTTCCCCTCACTAGTATCCTAAAACCTTTATAAATTCATATTTTGTTCTTCCTGAATCCACAATGGTTATAACATATATTTTCAAAGTATTACGATGATATGCATACTTGAAAACAATTAGGATTTCCCATCCCATTTTAGTTAGTTTAACCATCTAAGTTTCAACTGATTATCCGTCATATATTTTCAAGGACTACCGATCCCATTTTAGACTTTTATTTGCATAAAAGAGGGACTATCCATCCCATATTCATTTTACGTAAACTGATGTGGACTATCCACTTCATAACTCATAATTTTCCTGGGATAACTAGGATAACTATGAACCCTTCTTCAATCATATGGAGACTGTCCATCCTCGACATGAAGTTGACTATCCATCAAACATCCCATAGTTTTCCTAGGATGACTATGAAACTTTCTCCAAACCTATGGAGACTATCCATCCCCGACATGATGTTGACTATCCATCAAACATCGCATAGTTTTCCTATGATGACTATGAACCCATCACCTAGCCATTTAATTCGTGTTACCCACCTGACTCTAATTATTTCATGCTATCCACATGATTAACCTATTTCCATTACTATCCCTAAGTTAGGCCATACTCATTATAATTTACATTGGTATCCTCCAATGATTGTGTCAAAATATTTAAGAGTTGGTATCCCAAACTACTGTGTTGAATTCATTAAACCCAGCCCGGTATCCCCAAGGTTAAACAACATTTATTATATAAGGTTACTCACCCTATATACCCAAAAATCAAGTGTCATATAAGCATACCTTTTCGAAAGTATCCCCTTAAAAAGAATAAAGCTTGGTTAAATGAAATTTTTTTCTACAACCCCTTCGAAAGTATCCTTTTCGAAAGCTTTGCTTTCGACCCCTTCGAAAGCATAAATCACATATTTTAAAACAACAAACTCCAGCCTTTATAATACTTTAAAACACCTCTTTCGAAAGCAATGAAGGTTACCCCTCGAAACTATTAAAAATCCATCATTTTGAAAGCTTGGGTTTATACTAAAAACATTAATTTGGATTAAAGTGAAAATAGGTGAAAGCATCTCTTTCAAAACTACTCTTTAATTTAGAAAATATTAGGGGAATTTTGATGGTGTCGAAACCATCCTTTCGAAAGCATTGAAATATCGAGGAAAACCAATTGGAGGCTGGCTTTGAAATCCCTTGCCTTCGACCGCTTCGAAAGCTTTGGGAAGCGACTTGTATTTATAAAAATAATTGCCTTTTGACAATATCGATGCCTTCGATGCCATCGGAAGGTCAAAAATTTTCAGAAGGGTTTCGACCTGGTCGGCAACTACCCCTTCAAAATCTTTAAATAAAAACTAAGTAACTCCTTCGAAAGCTACTTCTTTGAAACAAAAGTGGCAACTCTCTTTCAAAATACCCTTTCGAAAACATAGCTTTCGACTTTGTCGAAAGCCCCTTTATAGACTATCCTTTAAAAACTTTAGCTTTCGGCTGTGTTGAAAGCTCCTTTATTAACTACCCTTTTGAAACCATAGCTTTCGACTGTGTCGAAAGCTCCCTTTTAAACCACCCTTTTGAAACCATAGCTTTCAACTGTGCCAAGAGCTCTTTAGAAACTATCCTTTTGGAATCATAGCTTTCGACTTTAACGTGTGATTTTTGTTTGAACCAAAACAAACTAAGGAACCAACTCTTTCGAAAGCAAACCTTTGACAACCTACCTTTCGCCTTTGTCTAATTCACCACATACCACAAGAATGATATCATGTGCATTGATTTCGACCTTGTTGGTTTCAATGAAATTGAAAGGTTTTGGTCAAAAGGTCATAGTCGAAAAGTCCTTCTAGAGAAGGCAGAACCCCCTTTTTCTGAACAAAGCTGTTTTCACCAAATTAAGTAAACTTTTTGTAGCAAACTTGCCTACTTGTAAACATTTGATTGACTTTCACAAACTTTAAAATAATTTAGATAATATTCGTCGCATTTTCTCAGATCTAAAATCAATATAATTTTTAACAAACAAGCCCTTCCTATTATCAAAATAATTAAATCATTTAGGCCCTCCTTTCGAAATAATTTAATTTCCATACTAAAATACTTAGTAAAAATCCTCCAAATTTCCAGAAATCACTTTAATCATGTTATCTAACACACTAAAATTCTAGATCCAAATTCTTAATCTGTTTTCCAAAATAAATTTATAAATCTAAATAACCATATTTTTCTTTGAAAATTCATAACTCCACAACTTAGAAAATTATGGGAATTTAAACCCAATTCCAAAATCATATTTTCCTTAACATAAAATTTTCCCATGCCATTTGAAAATCATTTAATCTCTCTTTTACCCTAAAATCATATATATCCCCTTCAAACATCCTTGTTTAAACTATATAAATCATAAGTCAAGCATATCATCGTTCTATATATCCTAAAAATAGTTTACTCTTAAATCCGAATCCATATGATTTTAAAACCAAAATAGAGATGTAGAAATTATTATTCACCTTAGATTGGATAAGGAAATTGAAGTTTGATCGAGATTGATTTTTTCTAGCTTATTCCTAAGCTTTACTTTGATTTTTCTCTTCTCTTCTTCCTAATCGTCGATCTTGCTTTTTTCTTACGGTTATAAACTTTGGTTGAGGTAAAATGAATGTGTATGATTAAAGAGGATAGTATAAGGGTGGGAAATATGGGCGTCTATTTACCCCAATGCCCTAATGTTTAATTACTTAACTATTTATAGATTCATTTTTTTAAATAAGCACGACCACTTAGTTTATTAATCAACCTTATTTCCTTATCTATATTATTATATTTAATTTATCTAATTAAATCTTCTGAATAACGTTAATAAAATAAGGGGTGTTACAGAGAATCTTTCAATGAAGTCAGAGATAGCTTATTTAAATGAAAAATTACCACTCTAGACAATGTTATTATTATTGTGGCAAATGTATTGATAATGTAGAAATCGACGTAGTTAAATTTAACAATAGTAAAGATAATTAAGAAATTTGTCATCTTTATCTAATCCCTAAAACAAAAAATGGTTGATATACCCCAAAGCCTAAACTAAAAAAATATATCGCTCGTAATATAGATTCATTAAGGCTACCTATTTAAACCATAAAATAGAAATTAAGATTAAATCCCTTGAATAAATTTAGTAATATACGAGTTCCTAGAAATTAAGATAGCAATTGAAAAGAATAATATATAGATAATTTTATTGATAAAGTTCATTTAATGGTCACATTTTCAAAGTGTATACAAACTCTTTAAGGATTTGGCTTCCTGAACTTAACCTCATGTACCCTAAGTAAATCTAGGTATCACTATGCATTATTCTTATTCTTTTAGAATCTGATCTTGTAATGAATATAAAGAAGGAGATATAGATACTAGACAATGAATATTCAAAACATATGACATAGAATCCCTAAATATAGAGCGAATTTATATACATAGATGGTTTAACCATGAACTTTGGAGATAAGTCAAGGGATATGTCATTGAATCGATGGTGTAGGTAGTTCTAAAACTCATACTTTTTCAAAAGTTTTATTTGTTACAAAATTAAAACATAATTTGTTAAGTATAAGTCCGTTATGTGATAAAAGTTTTAAAATAATGTTTGATAAATATAATTTTTATATATATCATGATTCTAATTTTTTTTAAGGTATAAGGAAATGAAACTTACATATTTCAAATTTTAAAGTTTGCAATGATGACAACTTATGTCTTATGTTTGATTTGGACGATCTTTGATTTCGCAAAAGCATTTCAATCTTTTAAATTTTAAACATTTATCAATAGTTGCAAATTATGAACTTGTGAGTGGACTTCCAAAACTGAACTTCAAAGTCAAATAATCTTTGTGATGCTAGTAAGTTTGGAAAACTTTACAAGAAACAATTTAAATCTAGGGATATGATCTCTACTACACATCCTCTAGAACTTCTTTACTTCGATCTCTTTGGACCTTCGTATATCCAATCTATAAGCCATAATAGATATGCATATGTAATAATATATAATTTTTCAACTTGTAATTAGATAATTTTCTTGAAAGATGTTAAAAAAACTTATGAAATGTTTTAAAAAAATTTCTGAAAGAATTAAAAATCTAGAATTAATTATAGTTGAGACTATAAGGAGCGATCATTGAGGAAAATTTTAAAAAATAAAACTTTAAAAAGTTTTGTAATAAGAAAGACATAAATAATGATTTCACTTTTTCATGAACTCCACAACAGGAGTTGTAGAATATAGAAATAGAAATATTAAGGAGTGTGCGAAAATGTTGTTAAAGAATCATTACTTATCAAATTATTTTGGGCTGAAAATATTGCTATAGCATGAGTAGAACTTTATTAAGATCTTTAACCAAGAAAACTCCATATGAATAAAAACCCAAAATTTCATAATTTAAGGTTTTTGGAAGCAAAAGCTTTATAGATGTTTAACCTGCTAAGGGAATATACTGGATACTCCAAAAGAAGTAGGGCATAAAAATTTTCGGTAAAATAATATTTACCATTAAAGAAACTTTATTTTTATCCTTCGATGAAAATTGATGTCTGTTAAAGCTAACAATAATGGAAATTAAATTGTTAACACATATGAAACTAATAAAAACTCCAATAATAAGACTTCGAAAAATAAAGATATATATAAAAAATAAATTAATCAAAGCTAAAAATTTAAAGGATAGTCCTAAATAAAATATATTAGGAAATATAGAATTCTTTATGAGAATAAGAAATCAACTAAATAAAATGAGTAACATAACATTCATCTCAACAAATGAACACATAAAACAAAAAAGAAGCAACACGACATGATTCTTCAATTCTTGCCGTGCGAGAAGAACTGAATCAATTTATAAGAAATGATCTTTAAGAATTACTTCCATAACTAGAATTGTTCTATAATTGGAACCAAATTGGTTTTCAACAAAAAATTAAATGACTAAAGAGAAGTTATAAGGAACAAGGCACATTTAGTGGCACAAGTATATAATCAAGAAGAAATTGATTTTGATGAAACCTTTTCACCTATAGCAAAACATGAGGCCATAAGAATATGGCTTGCCTATGAAAGTTATAACACTTCAATTATTCTACATGGATGTTAAAAGTGCATTCTCTAATAAAGTAATCAAATAAGACGTATATACTAGGAAATCTCCATTTTTCAAAGATAAAACTTTCCCAATATTATCTATAAGCTAAAGAGAGTCTTATATGGTTTAAAAAAAGCATCTCATGCATGGTATGAGCGACTCAAATCGTATTAATTAATTCAAGATTTAGAATAAGGAAAGTTGATACTATGTTATTTATAAAATTAAATGATAAATATATTTCACTTATATAACTATATGTAGATGATATTATTTTTGGATCAATACATGAACAATTAAACTTGGAATTTTTAAAAAGGAAAATTGTGTTTGAGATGAGTCAGATGGGAGGATTGACATTTTTCCTAGGACTTCAATAAACAATTAAATAACATAAATTTTGTTAGTCGAGAGAAATATGCTAAAGAACATGTTAAAATATTTGGTATCTTAAATGCGAGTGGTAAACGTACTCCTAAGGCATTTGGGGAAACTTTAAACAAAAATTAACATTCTAAAGATGTGGATCAAATGTTATATCATGGTACGGTATGAACTTTACTTTTTATAACTGCTAGTAGACTAGATATAAAGCATAGTGCCCATCACTGTACAAGATATCAGTCAAATCTATAGGAAACATGCCTTAAATTGGTAAAAGCTATATTAAAATATGCTAATAATATTTTTGATTATAGGCTTTCCTATCGTAAGGATGACTTGTTTGACTTGGTATCATATAGTGATGTAGATTATGTTGGCTATAAATTTAATAGAATAAGTACAAGTGGAACTAGTCACTTTTTGGATATTCATTTGTATCTTGGTTAAAAAAATGCAAAATTCTATCATTATGCCTATAATAAAAGAAAAATATATATCTGTTGACCAAATAAATGGACCAACACCTTGGTTTGGATTTGAAAGCACCAGCCATGTTCTGATAGAGCAATATCACGGATCATAGATATATAAAAAGAACGGTAAAAGGAAGTAGACAGAGAATTTTTATAGTGGTTTAGCTGTTAATGAAGCCTAAGTCCACTTTATAATTTTATTATAGCTGATTGCTGTTAAAACAGATGTTTGGTTATAAGGCTTTGGTTATTTTCTAGGTAGATTGAATCTCCAGAGTTGGAATCCACTAGAGAATCATAGTGTATACCTTTGAAGATTATTATGAGAGAGGCAAGGAGTAAAGAATAGCTCCACCAGAGCTTTCGCAACCAGTCCGGATAAGATCCTCTTTATGTTGTAGGTAGGTTGGTATTCATATGGGTCAAAGAGCTTTTAGGCCAGGCCAATCCATTGTCAGCTCGAAGGTAGGTAGAAAACGACCAAGAGGAGGTTTGACATACAAAACGAGGCAAATCCATGGCTCGCTGGCGACCCATGAGCTATGGTTCGTTGAGGACCCATAAACTCGGCTCATTTTGCAAGCCACGGTCCTAGCTGCCTTTCATTGTATTCTTTGGCTGTCTTGTTGGAAGGTTTGTGGAGAGGTATGGGTTGTTGATGATCCAAGCACTTAGGACATTTATGGAGTTTGGAATTGGTGATGTTTTGATAGTCTTCTATCCTAGTCGCTTCATTTTGATGGCAGTTCACTAGTTGTTTGTGCACAGCTGCTGATTGGACTGAAAGAATGCTGGTCTCTCGGCTTCGTCGATCCCAGTTGTTCTAGCCATCTAGCTTAGCCCTTGTTGATCCCTTCTCTTAGCTTATCTGGTTAAGTCCTGAACCATCTTGTTTACACGAGGTTGTTTTGTTTTCTTTTGGTTTTTGCTGGGTTAAAAACCCGGCCCCAAAGCGATACGATTGAATCATCTGCTATATCCGATTTTGGAATAAACAGACGCATTGGAATTCAAAAGCATCGATGGAAAATTAACCAAATTCTCGAAAAGAAATTGCTAAAGACCAAGAGCAAGACTTCTCTCCAGAACGGCGTACAATCGTTCGAGACAAAACATAGCTTCACCGTAGATCGAATTAAAACTATATAGGACAACTCCAAACCTATGTCATTCATCTACTTACCAACCTAAACCCTTGTGAAGATTACGGAGCATAGATTACATCGTCAATTCCAGGAAATGAAATTCAGATCGAAATCAAAACGGTTATCAAAAGTTAGTCAATTGAAAATAACATCTTGAAGTGGCTACCGACAATTCACAATAAAAATTCAACCGATGGATGAATAGTCAAAGCCAAATTTGCATGGTAACCTCAACTTCATTGACTGGTGATGTGACATACAATAATGGCTGTAGAACTGGACATAAGTCAATTCTGGTCTAATGGACGAATATGGAAAAACATGTCAAGCACAGGGCCGAAGCCCAAATGCCGTTTCAAGAAATAACTCGAGATTTGATTTGCTATCTTCCTCCATTAAACTGTAATCAACTCGAACTTCTCGTAATCAACATTGCAAATGGACATTAGTCATCAGGTCATTACACGAATACAGTAATTAGCAAATCAACTAAGAAAACCAACCTTAAACTAACTTCTAAGGCACCAGAAGAAACAAGAATCGAATTCAACATGCATTGAATGGATCGGCGGTGAGTTAGAAATCGGTGGCAAATCAAGAGGGTAGCAAGCTGGAAATTCGAGCTAGGGTTCAAGAATAATGAATTGAATTATGATGGAAGGGATCATGATTAGGAATCACGATGGGAGGTATCCCCAAGGACCGATGGATCAAGGTGCAAGAAGATTGCTGAATTGCTTGGAGATGAATCGCTCGAAAATTGGATCGCTTGAAGGTTCTATAATTCGGGTCGATCGAGGTTAGGTCAGCTCTGGCAATGTATATAAGCGAGCAAGAGAAGGAAATTTTTTTTGCTGAGTACTAGGGTCGAGGGGAGCCATTATGGATTGCTAGCGACCCGACCTCAATTTTACAAAGAAATTAGGTCGTTAGCGACCCATTTCACATGGATCGCTAGCGACCCTAAAAATAATAACAATAATAATAATAATAATGAAAATATATAGAGAGAAAGAGGAAAAGAAACTTCACCTATTCTTCTCGAACTTGATCTCTTATGACTGTTCATCATTTCGAGGCATGCTGGAAAATATGAACAGAAATGTGATATGTTGTGACAAGTAGTAGCAGTCGGAACCAAAGAAAGATGACCAACAAAATAGGGTAAATGTATTCTTTCAATCTGGTCACTTGGAGATTGACAAATGGATATTAAGAGCAATAACTTTGAAAGCACGCCTTGTTTACAACTATAACGCTCTTCCTATTTCTGTATTCCAGTGATCTTGAAAATAAAATTTTCCTACATCGTTTCGGACGACTTAGAGATTTTTATCCGCACTCCGGGGACTTAGAGATTTTCTTCAATCATTTATAATCTAATCCACGCTTCGGGGACATTGATATTTTTGTCAATCGTTTATACTCTAATCTGCGCTTTGGGGACTTAGATTATTCTAGTCCGCGCTCCGGGGACTTAGACATTATTGTCAATCATTTATACTCTAGTCCATGCTTCAGAGACTTAGAGTACTCTAGTCCGCGCTTCAAGGAATTAGAGATTTTTGTCAATCGTTTATACCCGAGTCCGCGGTCTGGGGAATTAGAATTACTTTGGTGATGGTTGAATCATTCATCCGATCCTATAGAGTTGAGTAAATTCCCTTTAACCCAATATAGTGGTTTTCTCAGTGTTGTTTAACTTCGGGATGCACCATGTTCTCTTACTATAAGAGTCCTAAGAGTTTCCGTTGCCTAGCATTGTTTATAGCCATCAAGTGTTAACTTTGGAGATGCAAGACTGTTGCTTAACCAATTCCATCGTTATTCTTATTCATGAAAAATCAAATTTCCTCCGACCGGTGTTTGTCACGTTCCGATGACTATTTACAAAACCCTTCATTTCCAAGCGGCGAATTTCATGTTCTTATATAAAATCTAAAATTGAGGAGAGAGTTATCACATTGCCTCATTTCGGTAGTGTTTGTCTTAAATCCATAGCATTTAATCTTGCTTGTTTAGGCCATATGCATTATGCTAGGCTGATAGCATTATTGCGGATATCAACCCTATTCATTGGTTCCAATCTTCGAGTATCAATGGTTTAGCTACTTGATTTCGAATGTTCTCTCCTTGCCATGGTCTGTGTTTGGATAACAGTTGGTTTTTTGCATGTTAGGGTTTAAGACCATAGTCGAGCACCTGCTTCTGTTCTTTGGAAACTGGTGCATTGATGATTTGATTCTGGACCAGCCTTCCGTCGTCATCTATCTCTAGACGACAGAAAGCTCCTCATTTTATTGCAAGTTAGAATGATCTTTTATCCTGATCAAGTGTTAATGTGTTTTGTGCCCCTCAGTCCGCAGTGTTGATTATTCTTAACAATTGATGTGAGACTTGACCTTCTGGGCGGCTCCATGGATGCCCCAGTCAAAGGTACGCGCAGCTTTATCTCCGGGAACTCATGACTTGGACGCCTAGAATTTTGACATTATGTACATTAACTTTAGTCTGAAATCAGAATACTTTGCCGACTTCATGGTTTGTGAGCTTTGCGGTACTACCAAAGCAATGTTAGTTCTTTCGGGTATCGGGAGTTGATCCTTGTTAATCGAAGTGCTTAGATTTTAAGAGTGCACGGCTTATGAAATTCCTTTATGTTGCCTATCTTTAGACAATGTAAGGGGTTTGTGTTTTGAAAGTTAGTGCGTGGCTTATTGGATGCGCGACTTTTAGTTTTCCTCAGTGTTGCCTATCTTCTGACAAAGTAAGGAGTTTAAGCTCTTTAAGTGTTAGTGTGCGGCGTACGAAATGTGCGGTTGTCCATGCTCCTTGGTGTTGTCTATCTTTGAGCAATGTAAGAAGCATACTTTTTGGGAGTTAGTGCGTGGCTACTGAAATGCGTGGTTTTTGGCGCTCCTTAGCGTTGCCTGTCTCCGAGCAATGCAAGGAGCGAAAGTTTTGACGCGGATTTTGGTGCTTCTTGGCATTGTGAGAAATGCGGATTACGGATCTTAAGACTAGGATAAACACTAGAGGGGGTGGTGAATAGTGTTTTAAGGAATTATTAAATCTTTTTGAGTTTTTATTAATTTGAAAACAAATGTATGCAATATTCAGACACAAATATGATCACAGAATCAAACACAGATGCAGAAATAAAGTAAAAGCAGTAAAGGAAATAACATACCGGATTTTATACTGGTTCGAAGTTACCCTACATCCAGCCCTACACACAAGTACGGATTTCCTTTCAAAAGCAATTTTACAATTACACCCTCGATTTCAAGGCTACGAGGTGCACCCTCCAGATTTACAATCCTTTGGGTAGAGATACTTGATTTCACGGGCAACAAGTTCACCCAATTGATTTCTAAGGCTACAATCACACCTTTTATCGCTTGATTGATTTCCAAGGCTATAATTACACCTTTTCTCGTTTAATTGATTACGAAGAAGCATATAACTCCGAATAGCACTGAGGATCTTATTGAGATAGTGATAGAGAATCAAACCAGAAATGATCTAGTTAGATTCAATGTTGATTTCGGCAGAGTAAGGGTAAGAATATGTATAAAGAAATGTGGAAGAAGAAGAGGAGCGAAAACCAGAAAAATATGAAATAAAAATTCGTTGAAAACAGTCCCTATTTATAGAAGAACAACAGCCATGTCCATTCGTGAAGAGATATGACGAATAGACACTTCTTTTGAAATTTAAATTTTGAAATTAACTGACACTGTGTCGGCATGGGTATATTGAGCATGTCGACATCCCAAAGGAATTTTTGGTGGTTTGTTTTTCTTTGAAAATAACTTTGATCTCATATTAAAAACTATTTTAAACTTTATAAATATACTTGACTATAGTTAAAATACATAAGTAAATATAGAGAATAATATATATAAAATTTTATATTTAAATCTAAGTATAAATATTAAAAGTTAAATATATTATTATTAAAGATAGTTTTAAAACTAAGAATAATTTGACTTTGAAATTAAAGATTATTTTGAGGCTAAAAGTATTTGAAATCAGGATAGATTTTTTGATTCTTTTAAAAGGAAGGTTTTGAAAACATTTTGAAAACAAGATATAATTTTGTAAAATCATTTTGGATAAAAATTAGCGGATACAAAACAATGTTCCACTAGATTTTTCGTAGGTTCCATCCTACTCAGGGTTCCATTCCTTTAACGGGCTCGAAGTGGATTCCATTCCACTAATAAATTGGATTTTAAGATGCCGGTGCTTTTCTAGGAGTTTTAACAAAAATTCCTAATTAAAATTGCTTATTCTTGAAATTTTGAACTCTTGATAATCTTGGTTTCTTGATACTCATGAGTCTTCATTCTTGATATCTTGAATCTCTATACTATACAGTGTTCATTCTTGGTACCTGCATGGTTAAATCCTGCATATACATATATATCTAAACTATAATGTTAGTATTTATATTTTATAATCCTATTCTAAGGTTGTTTTCATCAAAACCATCATCTCACGGACTAACAATCTCCCCCTTTTTGACGATGACAACCTTTGTTTATAAAATATTACTTCTATCCTAATAACTCCTCTTTAATCTATGCCTAACTATCTTATTTTATACTTCTCTCTCTTTGTCATCAACAAAAACTAACTCCAAACTATATAACTCCCCCTTAATCTAATACTCTATGATATATGATTATAATGATAGTGTTATCATAAATAATCAACAATTATCTCTAAAGTTTAAAACTTAGTCCTAAACTACTAACTATCCTAAGTATATAATAATACTTTTAATAGAACACATATAAGAACACAACTTATTTATTAATCATATAGTTATATTTACATTTTCGTGGGAAACGTAAGAAAGAACATACAACAATAGGAAAAAGAGAAAAGAAACTAATGTGTGTCTTTGAAAATGAGAGATCTATGAATCGAATAATTTGGATAGTGGAAATAGAATTTTCCACGTTGTTCGAAAAAATTTCCATCTTTGTCAAAGCACACTTCACCAACGCAAGCGACTTTGTCGTCATCTTTCGCGTGCACTTCTACCATGGGGACTTCTTCTTCCTCCTCACTGGCCCCTTGTACTTGATCTCCTGAAGAATCTTCGTCAATCAAGATTGGGTTAGCATGATTATCCATTAGAGATTTTTACAAATTCCTAAGGATTTTGCCTTGCCTCTCTTGTTCTTTGGCCATTTGAAGTTGCATCACTTGGATTTCAGTCATTAACCAAAGTGCATCCTTCAGAGAATCCTCCATTTTTGTCACACAAGCGAGCGTTGTTCGTTGAAACGGTCCAAAAGTAGGAGAAGGGAATGAAAAGGTTGAATTTATGTTTGATTTGGAAGAGGAGGCCATTGATTATTTAATTTCAGAAGATAAAACAGAGAAATAACAGAAAGAATGAATAGAATTTCGAAAATAAGAAGAATATATAACCAATTATTTGAATTTTGGTGGGAAAAATTTCAAAAATAAAAAAATCGTTGTATGTCGACATGGGGTTCAAGGGGATGTTGACATGGTGCTTGAATTTTTGCTATTTAATTTATTTTGATCTAATTTTTAATCATACTTTGTTATTTATATTTTTTATATTTCAGTATTGAACATACACCTAATTCTTTTCTTAATTTAGTAAATATAGATTCATTTAATGGTTTTGTTAATATACCAGCAATTTGATCCTCGGAACTAATATAATCTGGAGTTATTACTTCCTTATTTATATTATCTTTGAGAAAATGATGTCTTATATCAATATGTTTTGTAACAACCCGATATTTTCAACCATTTGCATCCGCACATGTCAGACCTGAATTGCTCAAAATACCGCGTTGTAAATAAATTTGGTAAATCTCAGAATATATAGTAAATAAATAGTCACAGATCACAGACACCGAGTAAATAATAATGCAGCGGAAGTAAAAAGGATAGTAGTTCATGAAGCTACTATATAAAAATAAGATACATCAGAGTTAAACGAAATACAGCAGAAGAGTAACAAGATACATCAGGTACAAATCAGAATAAATCATTGAAATCACTAAATATTGAAAGCAGAATATATGGCTGGATCTTTAAGAAAAGCTCCAATTTCGAAGGTGATTCTTGAATGCTGAATCACTCAATCTGACTCGAGCGTAAAGCAAAAAACAAAACACTTGAGTCAGGACATAAATACTTATGAACTGTAAATCAACTCAAGTAAACAGTAACAAAATGCATCAGTAACTTAAAGGATGCTTGGGATCGCCCATCCTCTAAGCATTCGTTAAACTATTTACTATATAGTAATATTGCGCTATTATAATAATGTCTACAGTAAAATAAACTTACTTTAAAATAGCGTTCCGGGTTTACCCATATCACCCTTCACACATAATAGTCCCAGTAGTCTATCCAATAACATGATATCTCCAGATCGGGAGACTATCAGAGGATACCACACGGGCTACGGGAGAAAAAAAACTCGTAGTAAAGGCTCGGTATGGTAGGTGACACGGCACACAAGGCAATGCCAGGGTAGATATACCAATTACGCACATGGGTCGGTGGTAACGCAGCAGCCACATACGCCCACCTTGGAACACACTCCCATATCAAAATCGTAGGATGGCCATCTAATCAATCATAAGTAAGAGTATGGTATCGAAGGAATGTGTCCGACCAGAGGAGATACCTCTTTTGGCCCGAGATCGCTCCTATCTTAGCTACCTTATGCCAACTCATGGGAGTAGGGTCCACGTAATATACCTCAAGAACGTTGCCACCATCCTACTTCATTCTGGAATCTCCACCGCGTACACGGTTGTTAAAGTGGTTTTTGGAGTTGGCAGAGAGTATGACAACTTCCGATCCCGGTCTCTTTAACAACCAAACGTTATTATAACGCCGTGGTCATTTAAAAATAGTTTATACTTCAAAAATCAAATCATTTCATTTCAAAACTATATTCCTTTCAAGATAGTTTATACTTCGAAACCAAAACCATTTTTATTCAAAACTATATTCAAATCAAAATAGTTTGTACTTCGAAACCAAAACCATTCTACTTCAAAACTATATTCAAATCAAAACAGTTTATACTTCGAAACCAAAACCATTTTTACTTCAAAACTATATTCAAATCAAAATAGTTTGTACTTTGAAACAAAAACCATTTTACTTCAAAACTATATTCAAATAAAATTAGTTTATACTTCGAAACCAAAACCATTTTACTTCAAAACTATATTCAAATTAAAATAGTTTATACTTCGAAACCAAAACCATTTTTATTCCAAAACTATATTCAAGTCAATACGATATCATTTCCATTTCAAACATATATTCACCTTTCAAAAATCATAATACTTCAAATTTATAACTCTTTCGATACCACAATACTTGAAATCATTACATTTTGAAAATCATAACATTTCGAAATCATACATTTGAAATTTTCAAATTTATTCAATTAAACTCAATTTTCAAATTTCCAATTTAATTCAATTCAAACCATCAGTTTCAATTCAATTCAGTTTTCCAACAAAACTTTTCAAATCTTATAAATTTCAAATATATATTTGATCTACAAAATAAACCATTCAATTTTAATATATTTTCAAACTTTAATATCCCACATTTCAAAACTAAACTTTATAATTTCATAAATTCATATCTCAAATCTAATTTCATTATTATTTAGTTTTGAAATATTCATTTCATAAATCCAATATTGTTTAAATAAACTTAAATTACAATTAAACCAAATATCTTTTCATACAAATATAAACTTCAAATATTCATTTATAAAAATCAAATATTATTCCAAATTCACATTCTTTATCAAAATAAAGATTATATCATTAAAAACTATTTCGAAATCATTAAAATATCATATCCTTCAAAACCTCATTATCAAATCATTATTTGAATTCAATTTCAAATATTCAAATTTAAATATCATTTAAAAATTAAATATGTCATTCATTTATTATTTCAAATATCATTCCAAAAATACATTTCAAAATTTCATTCAAAATTTCATTTATCTCATTTGATTTCATTCAATTTAACGCATAACTAAGTAAACCTTACTTAAATTCAAATTCAATGTAAATTCCTTAAAATTCAAATTTAAATATTAAATTATATTCTAAACTCCTTATATTTCACAAATAATCAATTTCAACAATTGAATCATTTAACACTTTAAAATATAACACAAACAGTGTTAAAATCTATAACATTTCAAAACATTGACAAAATATAGCAACTACAACATTTATAAAGTGCTATCGTAGCTTATAGTTTCCAAAATAGTTAGTTCAAGAATAGCGGCATTTATAAAATGCTGTAATGGATATTTAGTTATTTCAAACATAGTTACGTTCAAAACAACGGCATTTAAAATGTTGTCATAAGACTACAACATTTTTAGGAAATGCTGTTATTAAAATTTTAGATTTTATTTTAACTTTCCAAAAACAACAAAACTTCAATTCTTGTTATTTAAATTTATAAATCACATTCCTAGACTTCAAAATTTCATATTTAAATCATTTTAGCATATGATTTATCATAATAAAATTTTAGAATCAAATGTTCAAATTTTAAAACTCAATTCATTTATTAAGTCAAAATTTCACTGTTTACTAACTTATAAATTAAATAAAAATTGGCATTTTACTTTAAATATCATTTCAAAATTTAAATTTAATTTCCACTATTTGCTTACATTTTTAAAATAAAACTTAAAGTCAAAAATCACATATACTTCAAATTTACATACTTAAATTCACAAAATTCAAAACTTAGTATTTAACCTTCTTAAAACCATAAAATATATATTTTTAAATCAAAATTCACACTTTTAAAAATACATATTTTAATAAAAATCATTTAAAAATAACCACGGGGTCTGTATAAAATTTTCTAACCTAGGTCAAGTGATACAGATATATATCATTTCAATCCGCAATTTAAAAAGAAAACTCGGGTTCTGTCATTTCAAACCTGCAATCCCAAGTGAATAAAAATAAATAAAAATCGCTCAGGCCTATCATTTCAACCCATAACAATTTTTCTCCCTATTCTAATGTCTGTTCGGGTATGTATCATTTCAATCCATAGTGATTTCATTCTAACAGGGAACTTGCAGTGTGAACATATACATATACAACATAAACAATGTCTCACAATATAATGTCAAATATCAGATGTCAGGTGATGATTATCGGAGTTAACATGGTAATAACATGGAATAACATAACATATAATCATCATTAACTCGCATAACATTTTAATTACTAAACACTTGTCATCCATTTACTATTTCATAAGTATAAATGTCAAAGTGAGACAGACTCACCTTTTCAAAGCTAGAGACCACTATGACACACAAGACCGATTCCAAAGGCACGACAAGCACGATTTGATATGGACAAATGGAGAGCCTTGATAATGATCTTGTATTCACAAAAACAAAGCAAAATATAAATATAACTACAATACCAAAGTTTGAATTGAAACAAATGGAAACTAGACTGGACAAACAACATCACCTAGTTTTCAAACAAATTTTGCTTGCCTATAACCTCACATAGGCTCGGCCTTAAGGCTTTATTGGTTCTGCCTGAAGCAAGTTTGGGTATGGTCAATGGTTAGGTTGATGTTCAGAGGTCATGTCATGGTGGTGGCGGAGGGAAAGGAGGTGGTCGTGGCAAGGGATGAAGGCGGATGGCACATAGGAGCTCGGCTACATTGATTTAAAATGAGTTTTCTGTCTTCTATAAATTCATTTATATACCCCAAATCTCTTTTAATACATTTTAAAAGATTTATAAAGATCTCTTTATGTTTTTTCCATTTTAAATCATTTTTAAACATTGGTCATCAAACTGCAAAACCATGATATTTTTGAAAACTTGTTTTTGGCTTATTTGATAATCTATAAGACGAAAACTTGATTTTCTTTTTATATTTGGAAAATATTGATATAATAGTCTAGAAAATTCTTATCATGAATAATTTAGTGCTATATTCAACTTTATGTACTCACTTCCATTACACGACCCAAAATTGAAAACTACCATTGCACGACGCACCTAGTTTTATCTTTTTTTCCATTTCTTATTCAAACTTCACCGAATTTGCTTTTAGTGTTTATAAAACATTATTAAAAACATTTTAAAGTTAAGAGGTTTAACATTTGATGTAAAGCATTTCATTAATAAGAGGAATGTCATTTCCTTTGTTATTTTTGATGTGTATTTAACGTGACTTGTTAAAACAACCATATTAAATAATCGACACTTGATGATCAAAGTATAAACAAGAAATAAAACATGATTAACAATCATCATAACCAAACATAGCAAACTATATTATATCATCCAATACACACACACACAGATATATATATATATATATGTATGTATATGTATATGTGTGTGTGTTCATATATATATTGTTTCTCAACATAATCCAACCGATGGTTCCTACCAACATTCAAAAAAAAAATCAACGCTTCGCTACACATCCCTAAACACCCAAAGAACAGGGCTATGCCTCCTTTCGCTTACTAATTATGCTTCCCTTGATGACTTAGGATAAATGCTAGAGTTTAGAAAAGATTATAGAAGATTTGGTTAACTTCGAAAAAAGTTAGCGAGCAATCAGTGGATTAGTGCTTAAGTACTTCAACTATTTTAAAACCTCCTACTTTTTCTCAAGTTTTGATAATGAAGAGAGACTTCCATTGAAGCCATTAAAGAGCATAAGAAGGCTCAAGAATGAAGAAGAATGTGAAGAATAAGTGAGAAGGAGGGGTGATATTTATAGAATAAAGTGAGAAAATATCTTTGAAGTGAAATTACCACCATACCCTTACCTACCTAATAAAACACCTACCCCTTTATATGTTGAGGTGCATGATAGCCCCATCATCGGGTAAGGAGGTGTGGGTGATGGTGGTGATGATGGAGGATGTAACACCCATATATTTTAATAATAAATTAAAATGTTAATAAGAACAAAATGTGAATTTACATAAAAGGATGAAATCATAAATTTTACAAATGAAGGAATTTGGAAAATCCAACTTTTATATCGAGTCAAGTAGATTTTTCCTAGCATAAATTCATATGTAATTTATTAGAAACAGACACCGTATGAAAAAGATACAGAATGTTTATTGCAGTGCGCAATTTGCATTTTGCGCATGTTTTGGGAGTAAGATTAAAGAATAAAGATAGAGTTAAGAAGACTTGTTTGTTAATAAATAAGTTGAATATGTGTAGATTGACTATAAGAAAAGAAAAAAAAGTAAAATGATGAGTATACATATAAAAAGAAAATAATAAAAGATAAAAGCATGAGTGGCACAGTGGTAAGACATGTGCATTCTAACTAAATGACTTAGGTTCGAGTCTCGTAGAGTACATTTTTCTATTAGCACATTTCAACCATAAATAAATGTATAGGAAGGTGAAAGACTTACATAAAATAAGTATGTAAAGAAACATATTAATTAATAGGGGTATTTATTACCAAATACAAAAAGTTCATATGTTTATGAAACATTGATTAAAAGAAGAGAAGGAATATGTGTCAGCCTATTCACATATATGTGTAGGGTTTCTCATCCATGTTTAATAATTCAAATGTGATTATATATTACTAGTTAAAGGTAGAAAAGAGAAAATTATGTATAAATACATATATTTTTGTGCATATATGTATTAATTTATTTATGCTTAAATGTTTAGCAATATATGTACGTAAATATATAAGTTAATTGGTTGGGAAAACATAGATTAAGATGTAATTGACTAATTAAATGAAGGAGGATACAATGTCGGTTAAAAGGGTAACATTTATGTGAATCTGGGAAGCTAATTAATACCAATCAATTTCAAAATTGATTGCGCAGTTAGATAGTAAAGAATATGGTCAATTATATGCATACGTGTATGTTTGATACTAATTAATCGATCTATTAATTGACTAAAGTAAAATGATATACATATATGAGTAACCTAAATTAAAAGCTTAAGCATATACATATTTATTTAGAAAAGTGTCTAAGTTCAAGGTATCTTATTCAACGCACCTAATTAATTCCTCCACCTGAAGCATTTATCCAACGACATATATGAATTTACAAATCTATAAATTCAGCCTAAACCTAACCTAATTCTCATTCTAAGAACTATTCTCTATTCTATTCCCTATTCTAGTCTCCCTTCCTCTTTTAAATGTTCATCTTCTTCATAAAATAAATTATATACAAAATAAAATATAGTTAGAAGCAGATTCGTGAATAGCGAAGAGGCTAGAAAAGAGGAGTTGGGTACGCTTATATGTGTTGCAAGGATTCAGGTGAGCGGATTCTAAATTCTTAAAGAAAAAGTTTAATATTTAGATTCAGATCTTCTTCTATTTCTTTTGATCTAAATTATTCTAATTCTCATCTTTATTGTTATCTCTAATTTCAAGTATAATGAAGATTCCTCTCGGATCTAAATTATAAATTGGATAATTTGGAATTGGATAAAATATTGACTTGGTTTATATTAAATTTTGGGTAAAATGAATAGATCCTTGGAACTCTAAAAAATATCTAAACAAATCAAAGGAAATTTTTTGTATACCATACAAGTAGAAGAATGAGGACTTAGAAACCAAGATTGGTGAATAAAATAAGGGAAAAATGAAACTAAATATGAATAAAAAGAAAAAGATCAGATCCTCGATTTTTAATTGTCTATAAATCAAAAAAAGGACGACGGCTATTTTTAACACAGCACCAACATAAATAAAAGGAACATATTACTTAGTTCTGTAATTAGGCTAACTTATGGATGATTTCAGCCTATATACATATATCTATTTTTTATGGCTGAATCCTCCTATGAAGTTAATAGGTTGAAAATAAAGTTTATGCACTTAGATTTTATACCCGTAGGCATTTGGCAGGCCAAGTTGTGTTTTATTATACCTGCAGGCATTTGGCGGTCCAGGTTATGTTGTCTTATACCTATAGGAGTTAGGCGGTCCAAGCTATTTTTTAATATTTGTAGCCATCAAGCAGTCTAGGCATCATTACGGAACCTGTAGGCATCTGACGGTCTAGTTATGGAGTTTTTTGAGATACTGTTTAGTATTTCACAGTGTAGGCATAAGGCGGATCACTAGTATAGTCCACAATATAGGCATCATATAGTCAGTTGCGGAATACATGATGTAGGCGAAAGGCGGTCCATCATGTTTGTGGGATTTCTTTTCGATTGGCTATGATGTAGGCATTTGGCGGTCAAGGTTATACCTATAGGCATTTGGCAGTCCATCGGTAGAAACCGAGGGTACGTTGATAGGAGTCCAATCTAGCGGTGTTCGCATAATATTATTGTAGAACCAGGGTAGACATAGGAGACATTTGTCCATGGTATGACTAGAGAAGGTTATGGGTTATGTCCGATGATGCCTTGGGTAGGCTTCCTCACATACTCTTCTCGTAGTAGTAATATGGATAGGTAAGGATAGTAGTTTCGACAGGCCAATCTACATTTTGATGACTTTGGTTTGACCCTTTTAGTAGGACCTATACTGCAGGCTCATTCTTATTAGGAATTATATCTAAGATTGACACTCATATTATTCCTACTTTATAGAGTATGGAGTAACTCTGGCTCTAAATGGTTCACTTTTCTTTTTTGTTTAGCTTCCATTCAACAGACTTTATGTCTGACCCATTCACATTTTCCCACCATAGGATGACAGGTTAGAAGTTTTTGGGATACAGCAAAAAAAACCAAGTTTCACTCCTTTAAGTTATGCAAGTAGGAATATTCCTTAGGGAAAAAGGGATTTTGGTTGGGAAAAAGGATTTCCATTATTAGGAATAGGATATTCCTAATAGAGTAAGTAAAGGTCCACTTTAAGTTTAACCCAATAAAAATGAAACTTTTAGGATTTAAAAAGTTAAA
The DNA here is from genome assembly GCA_030765085.1 of Allium cepa. NCBI lineage: Eukaryota > Viridiplantae > Streptophyta > Magnoliopsida > Asparagales > Amaryllidaceae > Allium > Allium cepa. Next base: position 952,642,864 of record CM060945.1, on the reverse strand, counting down.
ATATATATAGATAATATATTTGAATAATATACGCTGGGTTTGGTAAGTGATATAAGATTTAATTTTTTTTATATGATAAAGATTTTGTTAAAAGTAAAGTTCTACTTTAGGGATTATGGAGTAAGTATAGCTCGCTAATTTTGTAAAGTAACAAAATGTTTGGAATATAACAATTTAGCAAAAAAAGAAAGGAATATTTTGTAAAACTCTATTCTCTTAAAACATAATAAAGGAGCAATATTGCTCGGAATTATTTTTACTTGAAAAATTATTTTTTAAAGTTGACAAAATAAATGGTAGAAATTGGGAATAGAGTAAACGTTTCAAAAAGGGAGGCATAGAACTTGAAATTTAGTTAACTACTTTAGTATTATAGATAGGTAGGAGTTTGACATACTTTAATTTATTGGAATGAAAGGAGTTAACCAACCTATAAATAAAAATGTTTTGTTGAAATTATAAAGAATATGCAAAAGAGATGTACAAAATATAGAAAAGACTGTATTTTGTATAGCCTATTTCAACTAGAATAAAATAAAAATTCCTTGTAATTTCACACAAACATAATTCCTCCTTTAAAGGATTCGTAGAAGGTTTTATTAATGGTTTCTCTAGTGTTATTAATGTAATAAAGTACAAACTCCTTAAGTAAATAAAAGAGATAACTCCTTGTAATTTTAAATGTAGCACAAACCCTCTTTTAATGATTTATGGAAATTGCAGAGTCACGTTTCTTCTTGGAAAATAGTTGTAGTTTCAATGCATTAAAATGAGGAAGGGCCTAACTATAAACTGGAATGGTTGATAAGATAGAAGAAGAGATTTTTGAGAATCTAGAGTGGTATTAGAATATAGCTCTGATCAATTTTTGACTTGGAGAAGTGTTTTTATGGGGTGGTTACCCTAGTTTATCAACTTTAGCCAGAAAAGCCCAGATTGTTGTTGAACTTAGGATTTCCTATTCACATCTTTTTGTTGGTAAGTTTTCTTTGGAACATCCTATCTTTGATCCTTTCCTAATTAGGATCCTTCATAGATCTTTTTAGCTGACACTTTGTGTTGGTAGGGATGTTTGTAAACATGCCATTAGGACATGTGATGTTTAGTGGTTGCTTGTGGTTGCAAGTGGAAGCTAGTGGTTGCAGAAGGATGCATTTACACACGCTAGACACTCATTCTATCTTATTTGATCTTATCTTTAGATCGACCAGCTAGGAGTGCACTTGCATATGCATATGCATACGGATGTGTGTTATATATTTATTACATATTATATATATATGGTTGTATATAAATGGATGCTGGACATATGGACGATTGCATTTGGATGATGGTTGAAGCATGCATGTAAAACTAAAAGTTTTATTAGGGTTTTTGCATACATATTGTTGCATGGCATAAGCATATTTGCATGAAAGTAGGTCGACTGTATCAGTAGACTGACTACCTTTCTGCCTTAGATTAGTTCATTTCACATTGCATAATGTCATAATTTGCAATAGATAAATCTAAGGACAATGGTTGCGGTGCTTGATGTTTATGTAGATGATTATAGAATTGGATGATGGTCGCAGTTTATGTTCTTCTATTCTTAGATATTTCGGGGACGAAATCCTTTAAGGAGGGGAGAAGATAACACCTCGTAAATTTTAATAACAAATTAAGAATAAAAATGTAAATTTACATAAAATAATGGAATCATAAATTTTTACAAATGAAGGAAATTGGGAAATTTGACTTTTACGTTGTGTCAAGTAGATTTTTCCTATCACAAATTCATATATAATTTATTAGAAACAAACACCGTATGAAAAAAATATGGAATGTTTATTGTAATGCACATTTGTGTTTTGCGAGTAAGATTAAAGATTAAAGAAAGAATTAAGAATACTTATCTGTTAATAAATAAGTTTAATATGTGTCGGTTGACTCTAAGAAAAGAAAAGAAAGTATAATGATGAGTATACATTTAAAAAGAAAATAACGGAAGACAAAAGCATGAGTGGCATAGTGGTAAGACATGTGCATTCCAACCAAGTGACTACAGTCTAAGTCTCATAGAGTACATTTTTTAAGAGCACATTTCAACCATAAAAAAACATATAAGAAGGTAAAAGACTAACATAAAATAAGTATAGAAACAAATATATTAATTAGTAGGGTATTTATTACCAAATGCAAAAAGTTCATATGTTTATGAAACATTGATTAAAAGAAGAGAATGAATATGTGTCGGCCTATTCACATATATATGTAGGGTTTCTCTTCTAGGTTTAATAATTCAAATATAATTATGTATTACTGATTAAGGGTAGAAAAGAGAAAATTATGTATGGATACATATATTTCTGTATATATGTAACAACCCGCATATTTTACGATTGTATATTTAAATGTTTTTTTTAAATATAGCATCGTTATTTAGTCGGATTAAAGTCCGAAATACTACTTTTCGTAAACTATAGAATTAGGACTCAATACCATTTCCATTGAGTTTAAAATTGCATTTTCGACCCTTTTTTTTTTGCAAAGCAAGCCGGTTTTATAGTGGACCGTCCACTTTTTATTACGAAAGTAATAAAGTTGAAGTACATGAGTAAGGTAAAGCACCTTAACTACTAAGAGATAAAACAGAAAATACAGCACAGGTACGAGACAAATAGGTCACCGTAGTGAAAACTAGGAAAAAACTAGCACTCCTCCGAAGAGGAAGAAATCGCATCAGTTCCATCCACCAGAGAAGTGACTAAAGGCACGGACCCACAAAAACCAGCAAAAGGTCGGAAAAGAAGAGCAAGACGTGGATCATAACCCATTGCATCAGAGGAGTAGATAAATGAACGATCCCAGGAAATATCAGCTAGCATCTCAGAATTCGAAATTGCATATAACCCATCCAAATCAAGAACTAAGGAATCACCAAAAGGTTTGTAGCGAAGGCATCGAAGGTCATGCTGATCATCAGAAACAAACCGGAAGAAAGATCCATTGACCGGGTTAAATCTCATGTCAGAGATGGGATCAATCCAACACCCCACGGGCTCATCCCAAGCAACAGGCAGCGGCGTCGAGCCAGGGACAGGATCAACAACCACAGAATCAGGCCTATCCATCGGCGACGTAGGCAAGTCAGAAGGTGGATCAGCCGATGTAGGGGAAATCAGAGAACCAGGGGATGTAACCTTGGGGACCCAAATCCTACGAGGGGGGCGAGGCAAAGGGATCTTCGGAGCAGCCGCGACGGCTTCCGAATGCAAGCAGGTGGTAGCCAGGTGGCCAAAAGAGTGACATGAGGAACAAATTTCCGGAACCCAACCATTGCGAACGCGAACTACCTCAACATGACCAACAGCTAGCTGAACAGAAATACAGGATGGGAGAGGCTTGTATGGGGATATTTCAATAAGAGCCTTAGCATACATCAACTTATCATGAGCCACTGTATTTGAGTTAAAACATTTTAATTTTCCAACGTTACAAGCTAGCCAATTCAGACCAATAAGAGGTTGCAGAGCAGAGGGAATCTGAGAAAAAAATACCCACACTGGGATAGAAAGAACTTGTTCACGTGCACTTGCCACAGTTGGGGTCCAAGGAGTAACAATGAAAGGCCTACCATCAAAGAATGAGGGCTCAGCGTCAAGAGCAATCCGACGATCCTCAAGAGAGGAAAATTTAAGATAGTACATGGAGTCAATCAGCTTCACATCCAAATTACCACGAAGCTTCCATGCCCTCCGAAGTGCTAAAGTCACATTATTTAGATGGTAAGTAGATTCAAGAAAGAAACCTACTAAATGATCAGCCCAAAAATCCACACCTGCTTGCAAAACAGATGGGGGAGGGATCATCACTCCATTTTCTTCGACCATTTCAAATTCAATCGGGATGTAGTTACCCGCATTTCGAGGCAAGGACGAGAATAGGGAAGACCAAGTTTTGGAGATTGGCATCGAAGGCGGTGTAGGACCAGGGCGCTCCAGAATGGGACGGGAGCCAATAGAGGCAGCTGGAAAAGATTCACCAGTGCCAGCCAAACTGGGAATAGGAACAGATTTCATTGGGGCATTATCACAAGCACCTAGAGTGCACTGACCAGAACCTTGATTGCCATCCGATTCACTCCCTAGAACACACTCAGGCAATCTAACATTACCCCAGCATCATTCACAACATTCACTATCAGCTTCCCCACATCACAAACTGGGCCGTGGTTTCTTACATTGTCACCATTATTAGGACGAGGCTCGCGAACTGTGAAATCACAGTCGACAGGGGTAACACAACCAATAATACCTGAACCAACGAAACCTGCTTGACTATTCACATTCACATCAGACCCAGACCTTCCACCGCAAGCAAGGGGAGGTAACGATAGCAAAGTGGACGCAGCCTTATTCACATCACCAAGAACCGATAGACTGCCTGGCGAAGAATTCGCAACTAAAGCCGGACCAGATGAAGGGAGAGGAGGGAAATCAGCAATGGACAGGATGGGAGGCATGAGGCTATCGGAGGGGGACGACTGGACTTTGAACACTCGGCCAGATCTGGTAGAAGAGGGGGAAGAGCGTAGCGATAAAGAGGGGGGAAGCGAAGAAGAGACAGGCATGGACAGAGGAGAGAGAGGCGAAACGAAAGGGAGAAGAAACGGTCAACGGGATGGAACTCAAAAAACGCTGGAGCAGGAATCCATTTGCGACCTTTTTGAGTATAAACATCGATATGTTTGGAGTTAAGAAGAGTTTGCTATTTTTCTATTGGGCTTTGGGTTTGGGTTTCAGCCCTTGAACCCATCTCATACCCTTACTCATCATCCAACACCTCTTCACTCATTCTATTATTTCCTAACACTCAAGCTAAAAGAAAAAATGGCGGAAGAGATAGGAAATTAGAATTCCTAAACCCCATTTTTGCTAGGAAATTCAAGTTATTGCTCTAAAATCAAAGAGAAGCTTAGGTAAGCATACTCTTCATCTTCTCCATCTCAATCCCTCTTCAATTCTCAGAAATTCCTATAATCTAACTTAGAAAAACTTCACCTTTGATAATAGATTGAAGATTCTTGAGGTGTATTGAAGAGGAATTGGTCTTGCTTTGTTTTAAAACTTCTCATTCGTTGTTTTTGAGTTTAAAGTTGAGTTCTTGAACTCACATCTACGTCTATAGCTTTCATTGTTGTTAGACATGAATTCCTAACATCTATTCTCATACATTTGCTTTTGATTTGAATTGATTTGGTGAATTTTTCAATTTTGGTGTTTTGAAGTTAAAATCTTTAAAGATCATATCTTGGATATTTGGACATGTTATTTGGGGTGTATTGAAGAGCCTATAAGGCTAGGTTGTCGCTTGGCATAAATCCCTAGTCTTCGTTGCTCGTCCGATCGCTTCCGAATCGTTCTGGCCATCATTGACCTAGGCAAAATGTTACTCAGAACAAGCAACCAGACGTCTGGTTGTCTAGTCCAAATGTCTGGTTATGGTATTTGTAGAGAAAATATAATAATGCTGAAAGAAAAATGGCAGAGACAATTTCCAGACGACTGATTTATTGGTTTAGACGTCTGGTTAGGGTTCAGACGTCTGAAATTGTTCGGTTTTGCCTATTTGCTTATTTTTTGAGTGAATTTCAAACGTTAATCGACTTTTGTTGATCCGATTAGTTGTTATCACTTTTATCTACTTTGATGATTTCATTTTCTAGATTTTTGGTAATATCCATTTTTACGGATCTGGTATCGATTTCTTTGGATTTGATTCACGTCTTTGAATGTGGATTTTTGGTGATCGATTGTTTTTGCATTTGTTTTCTGTGATGTATCATTTTAAAACACAAAGGTTTCTATACTAATAGTAAATATTCAAATTCTTTCATCAAAACGATTTCAACATTTACTTTCAATATGATGCTCGCTTTTAAAATTGTTTTCCAATCTATTAGCATATATACAAACCCTTACCTCATTTGTTCAAGAAATCTAATTAAACAACTTAGCAAAACAAGTGATATGAAACGCTTGTGTTTACTTCGTCGGTTAATTCTTGGACTTGTTCGATTGAACCCTTGTGACAACTTTCGAGTGGAAATCTACAATTTGTTCGTAAATAGTTAAGTTAAGCCAGTGGTTATGGGACATGAAGCTAAAATCATTTATTTACTAGCTTAGTGTAATTCACACTTTTTATTGATCTGATCATTTTATGGTTTAGATTAGTGATATGCGATGTCTCATTGTCCACGTGGGGGACTGTACCTCGTTTTATTGAGCTTTGTCTCATTTCTTTTATAGGCTAATGACCTATGGGTTCTTTGGAGTTTCGACTCGTTTTTATGGGCTAGGGACCCATGTTCTCTTATGGTGTTCGGTTCATCGGATGTAACGTTATTGTACTATGTCGAGGTTCAGACTTATCAGGATCATTGGATGTACCGTTATTGTACTACGTCGTTGTTCTGGCTTATAAGGTTCATCGGGCATATGTTGTCGTACTACGTCGTTGTTTCGAATTATTGGAGTTTCAGGTCCATCGGGCATACCATTATTGTACTACGTCGATGTTATAAATTATTCGAGTTTCAGGTTCCTCGAACGTACTGTTATTGTACTATGTCATTGCACCGGTTCTATGGTTTAGCGACCATATGATATCGATCCGTTTGTGATACACGTGTTGGTGAGTTTTCATGCTCTTGTTTGTGATAGGCCTCCCCCTTTGTGATTTCTGGATTTCTAATTGATGATTTCTAGAATTTTTGTTTCACCGCTTTTTATGATTGGTATTGATATATTTGTTAATATTTGTGGTTTGGTGAATAAAATAAAGAATATTACATTCTTTTTGGTGTTTGAGATTCTTGAGATTTGTATGATTTTTTTGTTGTTGTTAAATGTATACTTGTCACAGTATGGCATTATTGTTATCATACGTTTTTGTCATGTCTCTTATCCTATCTCATTTTACTCAATATTTATAGCTAGACTGATCCGTTTATTATTTTCTTCTTAAATAATACTCGGGTCAGACAGAGGTATTTCAGGTGCTTCTACTTGACTTCTTATCAGGGTCCGTCATCTGACTTTTGGCCAACTACTTAGCTTAGTAGTTTTTGTTTATACATTTGAGGTAGAGAGTCCTTGATGTATACATATTCTTTTGTCAAGCACTTGTACCTATTATTTTATGATATAGTGGATCTTACATGACCACTACATTGATGTACACATTTACGTGTTATATTCATATCTGTTTCTTTCTTTGTGATATGAATATCTATGATGATTTTGTGTTATGCTAAATTTATATCAGTTTCCGACGACCACATAGCCACTGTGTAGTAGCCTTGAGTTTGTAATGGTATGTCGGATTTCCACTTGAAATGAAAGCGATATTTTATCTGGCATATCGGTACCCGCACAAAGCAATTATACAGATGTTCGCTCCTCAACAGCCTTATTCTTCGTACTAGCCGACGACACTACCCCGTAATGTCCTTAGCTAGTGTGAGTATAGAGGTGCGGCGTTACAGCTTGGTATCAGAGCTAAACATCAGAACAATATAGAATATTATATCGCAAGGATAATTGTCCTAAGTCTATCTTAGGATTTTTGTCATAGGATTTAATTTGAGTCATTGGACCTGTTCTATCCTATTTTCTTTTATGATGCCTTAATTTTATCAATCATGATTGTCTGATATTTATTTTGAGAATAACCATTTTCTTTTTCTTTCTTTCTTTCTTAAATAAGAGAAATAGTGAGACGATCCGCCATTCATTCCACAGAATGAACGCACCATCTTGAAGAAAGAAAGGGATAGAAAAGAGAAAAGGAAGAGAAGAAAGAAAGAACAACATCAGAATCTCAACAGCGGAACGAATAAATTATATTAATAACATAAGTATTACATAATATACAACAATTATCAGAGTCATACAGATAATACATCACATACTAGACAGTTATAAACACCTGTCTAGTTGTTACAACTCAAAACAATACAATGAAACCACTCAGAGATACCAACACAGCGGAACACTATATACGTCTACAACGCTGAAGCCTCCTGCTCCATTGCTCCTCCACAATTCGTCAAAGCTAACCTGAATCCCTTGGCTACTCGTAAAAATTTGAGTACCCAAGAGTTTAAGAAAACATAAATAAACTCTGGGTCAGACATGGGTCTGGTGTGAGTAATATGTTAAGGTTGCTTAACTTTGAAAAACCTTTGAAAACAAAAGGTATCACGTAAGACTTCCCATACACAAACATGGGTAAGTTTTTACCTTACACTAACCAAAACATTTGATAGGAAATCCGGTGATATTATTATATTGTCTAGGGTTTTCAAGTAAAATACAGAAATAGATGGAATGCTTACATCTCACGTTCCAACATAGTTGGGCACAACCAAAACGTACGGCACTTATTGGAGATTGGATTCCATACAATGGCAGGGCTACTGGGGTACCGCCCGTCATAGTACGTGGCCTAGATCAACGTATCGAGGATCCACCCTAAATCCCCTGCAATACAAGGGCGGAACCATATCTTACTGAATAGTTCCAAACAAGACAACCTGGCAGTTGTGATCAGCAACCGCACCACACAGCCGAAATAAAAAGGGACATCTGGACAGAGGTAAATCTCGTCCTACTTGGGAATGACCCACTTAGCCTTGATGCACCTCCCCTGTTTTAGTCATTTTCGGTTGATGAGGCTTGAGGCTACGATTACCTTTAGAGAACACATCTCTTAGAATGCTCATCATCGACCTGACGATGTTCTAAAAGCATTCAATCCATAAAAGTTCGTTCCGGGTTTCGAACGAAACCGAAGGCATTATCTCGTTACACTCATTTTGGAATCACCCTCAGAGTTAACGACAATAACCCGTGCACTCCAAATCTTCATCTTCACTCGAGATTCACGACCTATCGTTAATTTGGATCGATGTGATTTTCGGATATCCAAATCTGGAAACCCGATCTCGGTCTCATCGAAATCCAAAACGTCGTCTTTTAGGTCCAAGTTGTTTTAAGGATTAAAACAATTCATTTCTATTATTTATATACACATGGATAGTTAATTCACAATATCACAATAGATAATCCACATTATCATCACAAATAGATAACTCACATTATCATCACAAATAGATAATTCATATTATCATCCCAATGCAACCCAAGCATCCATATCACACAGCATTACATATCTCATATCTGAGATCACAAATCATTTAAGGCAATCAATATTATTCATCCGTACATAAGCAATGATCTAATAATCACACCATCTATAATTAATTTAAAAAGAATTAAATTAATTACTTCCATCTCTAATTAATTTAATGTGAATTAAATTAATTACTTCATCAATATAAATCTTGCTTAGATAATCATTAATTAATTACAAATCAATTAATTAATTACCCTATAATTATCCACCTTAATTAATCATCCCTGATTAACTATTCTTTAATTACATTCAAGTAATTATACTCTAATTAATTTCACGAATTAATTATTCCCAAACAATTACAGTAATTAACCTTTAGTTACCTCATAAATTAATTAACTATAATTAATTTCATTAATCCTTAATTAATTACATTAATTAATTACTTTTAGTCACTTATTATTGATTGATTAATCTTAATTTACCAACCCTTAATTACATCAGTAATTATATAAATTAATGATCCCTAATTACATTTGTATTAATTACTTTATTTAAATTAATTACATTAGGTAATTAATCTTTAATTAAACCACATTTATTAATCACATTTGATTAATCATATCCAGTAATTAACTACCCTTAATTGCCTTATTAAATTAATTACTCCTTAATTAATCATCCTTAATTAATCCCTTATTAATTACACAAAGTAATTAAATCCAAAATTACTTTTAATCTTAAATCATCTTCCATTAATTACATCTAGTAATTACCATTAATTACTTCACTAAGTAATTACACTTTATTAATTACAATAAGTAATTATTTATCAAAGCATCCAGCGATTAAATTAATTAAAATTAATTAATTAATTTAAACTGATCGCATTAAACTCAATTAATTACATTAAGTAATTTATTCCTTAATTACTTCCCTTAAGTAATTAGAATTAAACAATTCCAAATTGATTATCTTTAAATTAATTAATCTAATTAATTGTTAAAATTAATCACATTAATTAATTATATAACAATCTCAAGTTAATGACCTTCATTAACAACTAACAATTATTTAATTACTTTTCTTAAGTAATTAAACTTAGATTAATCATTACTAATTATAATTTAATTAGTCTTTAATTATCCATTAATCAGTCCTTATATTTAATTAATTAAGTGTTAAATGTAACTTAATTAATCCTTAATTACTTGATTAATTAATCTTAATCATTAATTAAAATCTAATTAATAATCCTTAACTACAAATTAATTGTTCATTAATTAATCTTAAACTTTAACTAATTAATTTAAACCTTTAGTTACTAATTTAATTAATCCAAATCATTAATTTATTAAATAAATTAATTATCCATTTTAATTAACTTAATAATTTAATGAATCATAAATCATTAAATCCTTATTAACTTTAAGAAAAATATTATTCTTATTAATGATCAAATTATCATTGACAAATCATTTAAAAACAATTTACTTTCAAGTTTATTTTCAAATTTCATTTTAAGTTTAAGATTTAAAATAAATACAAATTAACTTAAACAAAGTTTAAAATAATTCAAAAACCTTTTGAAACCTCATGTTAAGGAAATACTCATTTTATAAAAGAAGTTTAAAAGAATTTAAAACCAAATTTGTTTTAAATTCAAATCAATTTAACTTACACTTTAAACATACAAAGTTGTTTAAATCATTTTAAATTTAAAAACTTTCTTTAATTACAAAACTGGGATACAGACAAATCTTGATTCCAGATTTAACTTAGATTTAAAAACCCATTTACATTTTAAAAGTTCATTTTTAAAATTCAAACTATTTAAAAATACACATTAAACACTTTAAAGTTGTTAAACCAATTTAAATTTCAAAAACTTAAATTATTTCAAAACTAAGGTTCAAACTAAACTAGAATTCAGATTTAAACTTAGATTTGAACCTTGTTTAAAACTTTAATATGCATTTTAAACTTCATTTTAAAATTAAAAAAAAAACAGAACGGGTTTTTCTTTTAAAACCTGTAACCAACATATTACCCGAGCCCATCCTTATTTGCTTCGAGCCAAAATCCAAATGCCTTAAGCAAATTATCAAATTACTTCGAGAAAATCTCAAGTAACCAATCCCCTCAAACAAACTTCACCAAAAAAAAACAGGTCCACCGTGCACATGCACGGTGACGCTGTCCATCTTCGCTCACCTGTGATGATCTCCTCAAATCGCCAATCACACTCTCACCTAACCATGATCATCAGATCATCCATCCAAATCTCAAAATCGCATTCGAGCTCTCAACCCAAACCTGGAACAAGAACTGGAATCCACCACAAACCTAAAAAACACCTCATCCACGATCCTCCGACCATCAGAAATCCTACAACTTCAATCAAGCCTTCGTCAATCCACCTTTCTTCATTCCCCAGAATTTCGAAGCACTCGATCAATCCTATAAGTCATAGTGATCAAATCACTCAACCTAGTTAAAACTAGGGTTCCAGACTTCAAACAACAACCACCACCTACACAATGAAATGCACCATCATCAGACAATTTTCCTCGATCCTACAATCATTCCTCCACCTCCAGGAACAGGCCCGACCTCCAAAATCAAGTAGATCGCCAGAAAATTTCAATTTTCCATTTCCAGTTCAAATAAGAAATGCACTTAACTCCTATTACTAAAAATCTTGATTATAGTTTTAAAATTCATCTTTTGGTTCAAAGATTCAATTGATGTTCCTGAATTTATGAATTTAGAAGTTTGAATTTTTCACTTTATACTAATTTTGCTCTATTATTTTATTTCCAGAGCCAATAAAAAATTATTTAACTTATATAAAATTTTAATTTTTACTTCATCATGTAACAAACAAGTTTCATTCAAATACTAAGTCTTAACAACAACCAGATCAAGAGAAAAAGGATTTTGATCAACTTGAGCTTGAACTGGGAATAGACTATGACTTAGGTGAAACAGACATGCATCTCATTCATACATATATATACACATAGCAATGTATTTATCAATATATATACAATCCTACTTATTTCCATGGATAAATCAAACGACCAAATTTATATACTTAAAATTTTAAAATGTGAAGTTACTCACCTGCTAAAACTTAATGAACAGAGCATATTTAATTTGAAATGCCTTTTGAATCTTTAAAACTGAATTGCCCCTTGCTTTAAAAATTTGAGTTGCTGTGATGTTTTTAACTTGCTTTAGTTCCTAGGTTTGCATGCAGTAGCCAATTTCCAGATTGAATTTGAAAACTTGAAAAATGATTACAGACTTGCTTGCTTTAAAAACTCAGGTTGAATGATGAATGTAGGCTTGCTTTTGTTTTTGAAAATAAGTTTACAGGTTGATAAAAAGCTTTGCAAACTTGATTTGGAAAGTGATTTACAATTTTTGTTTTGTGAGGAGTGATTACTGATTTTTTTTTTAGAAAATGGTTTGCAGATTTCTTTTCTCATTTTGATCTGAGATTTGCCTTACTTGAAAAAAGGTAAGAAAAAGAAAAAAATGGAAGATGTATGTGTTTATATAACTAAATTCATGATTTATTAAAAATTAAAGTGAAAATAAAAATAAAACATGACACTTGTCCTATATATTAACACTTGTTATAATGAGGCCTTAAAATATAATACATGTCTTTTAATTAATTAGTTAAATGTTAATATAGCTTGTGCTTAATTAATTAGTCTACAAATACTTATTTATATGTATAGATAATTTTAAAAGAAATAAAACCAATTATATTTATAAAATAAAAGTTTATACAATTAATTTAAAATCCAAAACATCTTAAAATATTTATCCTCTGAAATTACAAACTTTGAATTCAAATACAAATCATATTCTAAAGTCCAATTTAAAGATCAAGTTATATATATAAAAATTCAATTTTAAAAAGTAACAAATTCTATTCATATTAAAATCCATTTGTAAAAATAATACATTACTAATATAGTTTGAAAATAACACATTTATCAAAATTTAAATAATTTATAAAAGAAATTGTCTTATTATTAATGAATTACTTAAACGAATTAAAATATCATATTTATTAAGTAATATTTAAAAAGAAAAGAAAATAAACCTTTTTATTATTAATAGTCAAACTTAAGTTAAAATATATTTAAACAATTAACACTTACCTTAAGTTTTTAAAACCATATAGTTATTTATTTAAATAGCTTTGAAATACTTAATATTAAATTAAATCGTAATTTCCAAATTACCAAACATATATATATATATATATATATTAGAATTAGAAAACAAGATTTTTATTTGTTAAATTTAAAACAAAGCTTATCTATTTATAATATAAACCATATATTTACATTATAAATAGAAACCAATTTATTAACTTTTTAAAAGATAAAATCTACCAATTAAATATTTATTAAAGGAATGTTATTAAATCAATTCAAATCTTATTAACAATAATCATCAAATCAATTTAATTTTTAATACAGATTATTAAATTTATATTGCCAAAAATTCCAAGATATCACATTCCTCCCCCCTTAAAAGAATTTCGTCCCCGAAATTTAAAAGCAAAGGTAATTTAATAATCTATCAAAGATTAAATTTTAAATCACAAGCATATATTATCAACCATATGCAAACCATAACAACCAATTCATCCAAATCTAACTATCCAGACAAAATTCTGGGTAGAATTTCCTAGAGTTTCCTGTTGGGGATGCGGATTAAGGATCTTAAGGCTGAAATAACACTAGAGAGGGGATGAATAGTGTTTTAAAGAATATATGAACTATATGACTAAATTAAAACTTTCAACAAAAATCTAAACAGAATTCTAACACAGAATGATCACAGAACATATAACAAATGCAAATAGTAAAGTAAAGCAAGTAAAAGGAAAGAACACACCGGATTTTATACTGGTTTGGAATCCTCCTACATCCAGTCCTGCACCAGGGCAATATCCTTGTACAGATTTTTATAAGCCAATATCCAAATTACAACCCTCAATTTCTAAGGCCTTGAGGAACCCTCCTATCTCCGAGTCTGGGGTAAACTCTCTTGATTTACGGGACACAAGATCACCCTAATACTTCTTAATAACAATCCTTTTGAATGGATAGACTCTATGGACTTTTTGAATACAAATTAATCCTATAACTCTGAATAGCACTTTGATCTTTAGTAGAATGATGGAGAATCAAATAGAGAGAGTATCTAAATGATTTCCTATTGAGAATTTGGCAGAATGATGGCACGATCTTTAAAATATGAATTTTTATGGATATGGAATGGTGGAGAAGAAAGAGTGAAGAAAATAAGAAAGTAGTTATTAAAAAAATTCGTTTTGGAAGCCTTTATATAGATGCACAACAGTCATAGCCATTAGCGAAAGGTTTTTGAACGAATGGACACTTCTTTTGAAAATTGAATTATGAATCCAATTGTCACCATGTCGACATGGGGTATCCCCATATGTCGACATCCCTCAGTTCAAAATTATAGAGATGTTGTTTTATAAAGACAATTGAATTTAAAACAAGTTGAAACTTCTCTGAAGCAAATAAAGTGTTTAAAAAATATTTTGAGATAGAGAATGAATATAAAACATTATTTTAAATATATGTATATAATTGATATAGACTGTCAATTATATAAGTAATATTTAAATCATAATAAGTTTTGATGTTTTAAAAATAGAAGTTTTTAAAATCAGAATAGAGGAATATTTCAAGGCTAAAACAAAGTTTGAAAATCTTTTCGAAAACATGATTTTGAAAGCTAAAACATTTTGAAAACAGATTTAAAAACATTTTGAAAAATCTATTCAAACTGAAATTGCAAGAACCTTCCTACAGGGCTCCTCCATAGGACTCGAGAACTTGTACAAAGTAGTTTAAATGATTTTGATTTTCGTGGGTTTGTAAGCCACTTGTCGTATGTTTGTAAGCTACTTGTCGTGGGTTTGTAAGCCACTGGTTTCGATAGAAATTGGGTTCCATCCCAAAAGAAAATTGGAAGAAAGATGAGAGTGCTATTATGAAGTTTTAACAAAATACTAGACACTTATCTTGAGATCTTGAAATCTTGATTCTCTAGAGTCTTGAATCTTGAATCTCTAATCTTCATCTTGATGCTTGAGTCTTTATACTGATCAGTCTTCGATGATACCTGCATATACTTCCTATATATATATATATATATATATATATATATATGGAAATGTTAGTATATATTTTATAAAGTAAAGTATAATAACTATATAAGGTTGTTGTCATCAAAACATCATCAACTTAGTTCCTAACATTTCTTAGGTATAAATACGAGGATACTTGCTTTACAGTATCCATACAATCTATACTACTAAGCTACAGAGCTCCT
Organism: Allium cepa; assembly: GCA_030765085.1. Taxonomy (NCBI): domain Eukaryota; kingdom Viridiplantae; phylum Streptophyta; class Magnoliopsida; order Asparagales; family Amaryllidaceae; genus Allium; species Allium cepa. The sequence goes on along the minus strand of CM060945.1, from coordinate 952,627,282 downwards.
ATACAACTAGATCTACAAAACTAAAATAGGATATCAGACCACAGACAAGTCTGACTCAACAACCAAATCTCCTGAACTGCTGGTTCTCAAAACCAGACATGGATCACACACGTACTCCCTCAGAGATACGAGAAACATACTGAATACCAGTTATCCAAACTGGCAATTCAATCCTGAAAACCAAACACTTATCTTCACAAGAACACAGAAAAGATCCAAAACACCTCGGAGCTAGCTTCCCAGTCTTACCCAAAACTTATAGCTCCTTAGGTCGAAGAAAAACTTATCCAAAACCAAATCTCCGACTCCAGAATCCAAATTCCTGCCTACATCCTTCCCGATCAGCTCAACTTTCATTGATGCCTCAAGAGACAAAATGGACCAAAACGACCCAACACAATAATCTATCCAAGATTAACCAAGAACAAACTCTACTCTACAAACATCAGAAGAAAATAAACTTCTCCTATCTGGAAAAGACAAAACAGATGCACCTCCAAACTGCTTTCGCTTCACAACTCTGATCTGGAGTAGATGAAAATGCTGATGATGAACACAAGCACAAACTGGACAACCCATTCCAGAAATATGGTTCCATAGATCCATAAAGAAAACTCAGAAATTTCACCATATCCTGAGTTGCTTCACCAAACTCTCTCACTCTAGGAACCATCCTTCTATTAAGCTGAACCACAGATATCACTCCTGGAATCCAAATCGATAAGAAAAACTAAATCTCCAAATGCGGACAAACCTCTGACTTCCTTGAAGACATCCGGAAAAAAAATGATAACTCAAGCGAATACTCAAACTATCGCAAGTCACTTTTGCGATCAACCCAGCCTAATACCCAAAGAAAACTGCTCTCTCTTTACTAATCAGAACAGCTTATGTTAATCTAGCCAATCCATCGAAGAAATGGATCCACTCTGCTGCTTCTGAACTCCACTTCTAGAAAAACTGCTCAGCCAGAAAACTTCCTTGTCGGCACACAGAACACTCCGAGCTGCACTGCTGACACAGATGCCAAAGACCTCCTATCCAAAGCTTTTCGATAAACTCGGACCTCAAAGCAAATAGAAACACCCTGCTGAGCCAAGCCATAACACCGAAACAGACACACTCCATTAAACTTGTTCCAAAGAAATATCTTTGGAAACAATCCATTGTCACTGCGTCTCATCACGCAGCTACTACTTCCTAAGGTTACCAAGATACTATCACTTGCTTCTGCCTAATCGACAGATCCAAACTCTACTCATCCAATTCTGCACTTCAAAGATGGACTCCAAATCTTAACAGGTTTCCTTCAGAGATTGATGCAATCCTTACACCACTGCAAAGCTCACTCGCGACGGTATTAGGTCTATAGTAGATACACTTCCAACCTCAATACTCAAACTCTAACAAATGGTAGTGGTGTTACACACACCACTACCCTATCTACCTTTATAACTTATATTAGAAAACCCAAACAGGTAACCCAACAAATGGGTAGAAATATATATATATATATATATATATATATATATATATATCCAAATTACAAATACACTCTCTCAAGAAGAAAAAAATACTCCAAAGCCTAGGTATTCACTCAACCTAGCGCTGTGCTACCAACTGAGACGACCCGCCATTCATTCCAAAGAATGAACGCATCATCTTGAAGAAAGAAAGGGAAAGAAAAGAGAAAAGGAAGAGAAGAAAGAACAACATCAGAATCTCAACAGCGGAATGAACAAATTATATGAATTACATAAGTATTACATAATATACAACAATTATCAGAGTCACACAGATAATACATCACATGCTAGACAGTTATAAACACCTGTCTAGTTATTACAACTCAATACAATACAAAGAAACCACTCAGAGATACCAACACAGCGGAATACTATATACATCTACAACGCTGAAGCCTCCCGCTCCATTGCTCCTCCACAATTCGTCAAAGCTAACCTGAATCCCGTGTTTACTCGTAAAAATTTGAGTACCCAAGAGTTTAAAAAAACATAAATAAACTCCGGGTCAGACATAGGTCTGGTGTGAGTAACAGGTTAAGGTTGCTTAACTTTGAAAAACCTTTGAAAACAAAAGGTATCACGTAAGACTTCCCACACATAAACATGGGTAAGTTCTTAGCTTACACTAACCAAAACATTTGATAGGAAATTCGGTGATATTATAATTGTGTCTAGGGTTTTCAATTAAAATACAGAAATAGCTGGAATGCTTACATCTCACGTTCCAACATAGTTGGGCACAACCAAAACATACGGCACTTATTGGAGATTGGATTCCATACAATGGCAGGGCTACTAGGATACTGCCCGTCACAGTACATGGCCTAGATCAACCTACCGAGGATCCACCCTAAATCCCCTGCAACACAAGGCCAGAACCATTCCTTACTGAATAGTTCCGAACAAGACAACCCCGCAGTTGTGATCAGCAACCGCACCACACAGTCGAAATAACAAGGGACATCTAGACAGGGGAAAATCTCATCCTACTTGGGCATGACCCACTTAGCCTTGCTGCACCTCCCCTGTTTTAGCCATTCCCTATCGATGAGGCTTGAGGCTACGATTACCTTTAGAGAACAAATCTCTTAGAATGCTCATCGTCCACCTGACGATGTTCTGAAAGCATTCAATCCATACAAGTTCGTTCCGGGTTCGAACGAAACCGAAGGCATTATCTCGTTACACTCATTTTGGAATCACCCTCAGAGTTAACGACAATAACCCTTGCACTCTGAATCTTTATCTTCACTTGAGATTCACGACCTATCGTTAATTTGGATCGATGTGGTTTTCGAATATCTAAATCTGGAATTCCGATCCTCGTCTCATCGAAATCCAAAACGCCTTCTTTTAGGTCCAAGTTGTTTTAAAGATTAAAACAGTTCAATTGTATTATCTATATACACACAGATAGATAATTCACAATATCACAAATAGATAATTCACATTACCATCACAAATAGATAATTCACATTATCATCACAAATAGATAATTCATATTATCATCCCAATGCAACCAAAGCATCCATATCACACAACATTACTTATCTCATATCTGAGATTACAAATCATTTAAGGCAATCAATATTATTCATCCATACATAAGCAATGATCTAATAATCACACCATCTATAATTAATTTAAAAAGAATTAAATTAATTACTTCCATATCTAATTAATTTAATGTGAATTAAATTAATTACTTCATCAATATAAATCTTGCTTATATAATCATTAATTAATTACAAATCAATTAATTAATTACCTCTAATTATCCACCTTAATTAATCATCCCTGGTTAATTATTCTTTAATTACATTCAAGCAATTATCCTTTAATTAATTTCACAAATTAATTATTCTCAAAAAATTACAGTAATTAACCTTTAATTACCTCATAAATTAATTAACTATAATTAATTTCATTAATCCTTAATTAATTACATTAATTAATTTTAATCACTTATTATTGATTAATTAATCTTAATTAATAAATCCTTAATTGCATCATTAATTATATAAATTAGTGATCCTAATTACATTTATGTTAATTAATTTACTTAAATTAATTACATTAGGTAATTAATCTTTAATTAAATCACATTTATTAATCACACTTGATTAATCATATGCAGTAATTAACTACCCTTAGTTACCTTATTAAATTAATTACTCCTTAATTAATCATTCTTAATTAATCCCCTATTAATTACATAAAGTAATTAAATCCAGAATTACTTTCAATCTTAAATCATTTTCCATTAATTACATCCAGTAATTACCATTAAGTACTTCACTAAGTAATTACACTTCATTAATTACATTAAGTGATTATTTATCAAATCATCCAGCGATTAAATTAATTAAACTTAATTAATTAATTTAAACTAATCACATTCTACTCAATTAATTACATTAAGTAATTTATTCATTAATTACTTCCCTTAAGTAATTAGACTTAAACAATTCCAAATTGATTATCATTAAATTAATTAAACTAATTAATTGTTAAAATTAATCACATTAATTAATTATACAATAATCTCAAGTTAATGACCTTCATTAACAACTAATAATTATTTAATTACTTTTCTTAAGTAATTAAACTTAGATTAATCATTATTAATTACAATTTAATTAGTCTTTAATTATCCATTAATTAATCTTTATATTTAATTAATTAAGTGTTAACTGTAACTTAATTAATCCTTAATTACTTGATTAATTAATCTTAATCATTAATTAAAATCTAATTAATAATCCTTAACTACAAATTAATTATTCCTTAATTAATTAATCTTAAACTTTAATTAAATTAATTTAAACCTTTAATTACTAATTTAATTAATCCAAATCATTAATTTATTAAATAAATTAATTATCCATTTTAATTAACTTAATAATTTAAGGAATCATAAATCATTAAATCCTTATTAACTTTAAGAAAAACATTATTCTTATTAATGATCAAATTATCATTAACAAATCATTTAAAAATAATTTACTTTCAAGTTTATTTTCAAATTTCAATTTAAGTTTAAGATTTGAAATAAATACAAATTAACTTAAATAAAGTTTAAAACAATTCAAAAACCTTTTGAAATCTCATGTTAAGGAAATACTCATTTTATAAAAGAAGTTTAAAAGAATTTAAAACCAAATTCATTTTAAATCAATTTAACTTACACTTTAAACATACAAAGTTGTTTAAATCATTTTAAATTTAAAAAGTTTCTTTAATTACAAAACTGGAATACAGACAAATCTTGATTCCAGATTTAACTTAGATTTAAAAACCCATTTACAATTTAAAACTTCATTTTTAAAATTCAAACTATTTAAAAATACTCCTTAAACGCATTAAAGTTGTAAAAGCAATTTAAATTTCAAAAACTTAAATTATTTCAAAACTAGGGTTCAAACTAAACTAGAATTCAGATTTAAACTTAGATTTAAACCTTGTTTAAAACTTTGATCTACATTTTAAATTTCATTTTAAAATTAAAAAAAATACAAACAGCTTTTTCTTTTAAACCTATAATCAACATATTACCCGACCCCATTCTTATTTGCTTCGAGCCAAAATCCAAATGCCTCGAGCAAATTATCAAATTACTTCAAGAAAATCTCAAGTAACCAATACCCTCAAAAAAACTTCACTAGAAAAAAACAGGTCCACCGTGCACATGCGTGGTGATGCCGTCCATCTTCGCTCACCTCTGATGATCTCCTCAAATCGCCAATCATACTCTCATCTAACCACGATCATCAGATCATCCATCCAAATCTCGAAATCTTATTCGAGCTCTCAACCCAAACTTGGAACAAGAACTGGAATCCACCACAAACCTGAAAAACACCTCGTCCACGATCCTACGACCATCAGAAATCCTACAACTTCAGCCAAGCCTTCGTCAATCCACCTATCTTCATTCCCCAGAATTTCGAAGCACTTGATTAATCCTATAAGCCGTGGTGATCAAATCACTCAACCTAGTTAAAACTAGGGTTCCAGACTTCAAACAACAACCACCACCTCCATAATGAAATGAACCATCATCAAACAATTTTCCTCGATCCTACGATCATTCCTCCACCTCCAGGAACAAACCCGACCTCCAAAATCAAGTAGATCACCAGAAAATTCCAATTTTCAATTTCCAGTTCAAATAAGAACCGCACTTAACTCCTATTACTAAAAATATTTATTTTAGTTTTAAAATTCATGTTTTGGTTCAAGGATTCAATTGATGTTCCTGAATTTATGAATTTAGAAGTTTGAATTTTTCAATTTATACTAATTTTGCTCTGTTATTTTATTTCCAGAGCCAATACAAAATTATTTAACTTATATAAAATTTTAAATTTTACTTTATCATGTAACAAACAAGTTTCATTCAAATACTAAGTCCTAACAGCAACCAGATCAAGAGAAAAAGGATTTTAATCAACTTGAGCTTGAACTGGAAACAGACAGTGACTTAGGTAAAACAGACATTCATCTCATTCATACACACACACACATATATATATATATATATATATACACACGGCAATGTATTTATCAATATATATACAATCCTACTTATTTCCGTGGATAATTCAAACAACCAGATTTATATACTTAATTTTTAAAATGTGAAGTTACTCACCTGTTAAAACCTGATGAATAGAGCACATTTAATTTGAAAAGCCTTTTGAATCTTTAAAACTGAATTGCCCCTTTCTTTAAAAACTTGAGTTGCCGTGATGTTTTTAACTTGCTTTAGTTCCTAGGTTTCCATGCAGTAGCCAATTTCCAGATTGCATTTGAAAACTTGAAAATTGATTACAAACATGCTTGCTTTAAAAACAGGTTGAATGATGAATGCAGGCTTGCTTTTGTTTTTGAAAATAAGTTTACTGGTTGATAAAAAGATTTGCAAACTTGATTTGGAAAGTGATTTACAATTTTTGTTTTGTGAGGAGTGATTACTGATTTTTGTTTAGAAAATGGTTTGCAGATTTCTTTTCTCAGTTTTGATATGAGATTTGCCTTACTTGGAAAAAGGTGAGAAAAAGAAAAAGAATGGAAGATGTATGTGTTTATATAACTAAATTCATGATTTATTAAAAATAAAAAAGAAAATAAAAATAAAACATGACACTTTTCCTATGTATTAACACTTGTTATAATGAGGCCTTAAAATAATAACACATGTCTTTCAATTAATTAGTTAAATGTTAATATAGGTTATGCTTAATTAATTAGTCTACAAATACTTATTTATATGTATAGATAATTTTAAAAGAAATAAAACCAATTATATTTGTAAAATAAAAGTTTATACAAATAATTTAATATCCAAAACAACTTAAAATATTTGTCCTTTGAAATTACAAACTTTAAATTCAAATCCAAATCATATTCTAAAGTCCAATTTAAAGATCCATTATTTATATATATACAAATTCAATTTTAAAAAATAACAAATTCTATTCATAATAAAATCCATTTGTAAAAACAATACATTACTAATATAGTTTGAAAATAACACTTTTATCAAATTTTAAATAATTTATAAAAGAAATTGTCTTATTATTAATGAATTACTTAAATGAATTAAAATCTCATATTTATTAAGCAGTATTTAAAAAGAAAATAAGATGAACCTTTTTATTAATCTAAATTAATATTCAAACTTAAGTTAAAATATATTTTAAAAAATTAACACTTACCTTAAGTTTTTAAAACCATATAGTTATTTATTTAAATAGCTTTGAAATACTTAATATTAAATTAAATCATAATTTCTAAATTACCATATATATATATATATATATTAGAATTAGAAAACAGGATTTTTATTTGTTAAATTTAAAACAAAGCTTATCTATTTACAATATAAACCATATATTTACATTATAAATAGAAACCAATTTATTAGCTCTTTAAAAGATAAAATCTACCAATTAAATATTTATTAAAGGAAGATTATTAAATCAATTCAAATCTTATTAACAATAATTATCAAATCAATTTAATTTTTAATACAGATTATTAAATTTATATTGCCCAAAATTCCGGGATATCACAAATAGTTAGACCAGGCCGTCCCAGCGCCGGTCAATCTAGTGCTACACCTCATGTAGTGACCCACTATTTTGGACCATTCAAATCGACAATAATCCACACATGTCAGACTTGAAAAATTCAAAATTACATATTGTAATAAAATTTGAAGCAAATAAAACCAATCACAGACACAGGAATATCAGAATAACTCGCAGCAAAAATAAAATACCGTAGTAGTTCATGAAGCTACTATAACAAAGTCTCAAAACAAAATACATTATATCAATCTGAAAACAAACACAATAGAGATCCCAAATACATAGAAGTCCACTAATACAAGAGCTGAAATAGAATAACTGAAACTGAAATAGATAGATAACTAGATAAGCAGAATCTCCAGTGATTCCTAGCTCCAGAAAGAGAAATCCAAAGCTGTGAATACTCAAGCTGACCCGAGCGTAAAGTTAAACACAAACACTCGAGTCAGGACATACATACTTATACAATGTAAACCAACTCGAGTGAACTGTAGTAGTAATGCACAATAACTTAAAGGATGCTTAGGATCGCCCATCCTCTAAGGATCCGTAAAACCATCAATTTAACAGTAATAAACGCGGTCATAGAAATGTCTATATTAAAGTAAACTATGAAAATAATAGCGTTAATGTGGCTAGGGTAGCACAGAGCTGCAGCAATTACTCATCTCTAGTCACACTTTCAAATTGAAGGTGTACATCCAAAAATCACAAGGCATATAGAGAAGTGTACCTGTGGTTAAAATTCCAAAAAGGTTAAAATTCTAAAAAGGTTTATAATTTCGAATTAAAATCATTCACTTAAACCATAAAAAGGTGGAGTCGTTATACCTTCAAATCAAATATCAAATTCCCAAAATTTTAGCCTTTCCAGAGTTCATTTATTCACTTAAATACATTAAAATAGTGAAATTTCAGCTTTCACATCACTTTGAAAATGCTACGGTAAGTTACATTTGAAAACAATTCAATTCAGCAAAGACAGCATTTAAAAAATGCTGTAATAGTTCAATTATATTCAAAATCTCATTTCAGCCAACTGCAACACTTAACAAGTGCTACTGTAGCCCTTTTATAAATTTCAAATTTTAGTTCCATTCTGCAACCACTGCACTTATAAAGTGCTGTAATATTACTTAGTTAAATTTAGTTATAGTTCATTTTCATCAACCACGGCACTTACATGTGCTGTAATATCCTTTAATTCAGAATTTAAATGAACTTCAGAAATGATAGCATTTCTGAATGCTGTTAATTCAATTTTCAGATTTTCAATACAATTTCAGAAATAATTAAACTTTGATTTTAACCCTTTTAACTTATAAAAATCATATTATTCCACTCAAAAATGTTCATTTGAATACCCTTAAACTTATGATTTTTATAAAGTAAATTTATACATAAAATCAAAATTTTCTTAATAATTCACTTATTAAATTCAAGTGCACAATTTTCTATTCTTTACATTTTTAAAAATTAACTTAACACTTAAATTTAATTGTCATTTAAAATATAAACTTAATTTTCATTCTTATTTACTTTACTTAACTTTTATTCTTAAACCAAATTTCACATTTCCAAGTCAAGTTATATTTCAAATTACACTTGCAAACATTCATTTATTTATTTAACCATTTTAATTCGTAGAAAATCAAATACACTTTATTAAGTCATTTGAATTCAAATTTAAATCAAATTAACATATTTTATTTACTTAACTCCATTTTAAATAAAATCACAAATTTCAAAATTTAGTTATATTTAAAATTTCAACTTAACCATTCAATTATTTCACATTTTAACTTGTAGAAAATTCATTAATACATTATGAAAATCATTTTTAATTCATTTTAAATTAAAATATCATAAATTTACACTTTTAAAATACTTTAAAAATTTACAGAAAAATATATATAAAATAACCACGGGTCTGCATAATATTTTCTAACCTAGGTCAAGTGATAAGGATAATGTATCTTTTCAATCTGTAATTTATAAAGGGAAATCCGGGTTCTATCATTTCAAACCCGCAATCCCAAGTTAAATAAAATAAATAAAAAATCGTTCAGGCCTATCACTTCAGTCCATAACGATTTTTCCTTATTCTAAAGTCCGTTCGGGTATGTATCATTTCAACCCATAGTAATTCTATTCCATAGGGAACTTGTAGTGCGCGAACAGAATAAAATAAACAGTATAGCAACATATAGCAGTAACAGATGATGTGACAGGTTTATAAAAGGGTTTAACATCATATAATCCACATCACAGGCAGGTATAACATGATAAAAATATTTCTACACATTCACTTGCTATCAATTCACAATTATATAAGTATAAATGTCATGAGTGAATACTCACCTCTTACGCTGGAGTTAGCAAATCAAAACACACAAACAAAATCCAAAAAGCACGATAGCACGACTTTGATTTGAGTGGAGTGGAGAGTCAAGTGTTAATCTTGTATTTAGCAACAAAAAAAACAAAGCAATGAATATAAATACATACCAAAATTATTGCAACAAATGGAGATAGAGTTTACAAAAGACAACAGCAAGTTTTCAATTGATTTTGCTTGACTACAAATCACTTTTGCTCGGCTAAAATACCATAATGGTTCGGCCATGATGATGTTTTGGGCTAGGGTCAGGTTCATATTGGCATGACTACAAGGAGATGAAGGGGTAGGAGTTACTAGTGAAGGAAGATCAAGGGGTAAGGCAAATAGTGGAGTTTGGTGCACATTTTGGCTCGGCCAAATGTCAAGAGGGCTCGGCCTATGCATGGTACGAGTCTGGACACGTCTGAACTGGTGGCCAGAGGGGGTGTAGCTGCTGGTGGTGGTGGCTAAGGGGGCGGTCGAAGTTATAGATGAAGGGTATAGTTGAAGTTATGCTCGGCTAGGCAAGGTTTCAAGTGGATCTTTGCAAAATTGTGAAGCTAGCATCAAATGGATGTCAGGCCTATCTTGGTCAGAGCAGAGGCTGATGGTTGCTGCCGTGGATGATGAGGTGGTGCTCGGTGGTGATGGTGGAGAGGCTAGGCCGAGCAAAGCTTTGAAAAGTAGGAAGAAAAATCATAGAAAATGAAGAGGAAGAGACAAAGGAAGCCATTAGAAAAAAATTTTACAAATATTTTCAAAAATGAAGCATAGCCGTGAGTTATGAAATGAAGAAAAATTTCTCATGTGAATGAGAATGAGAAAGCACGGCTAACCAGAAGAAAATGTACGGCTAAAGCATGAAAGGCCAAAGGAAAGAAAAGAAAAGGCAAAGGTAAAATGAAAAGTCACAAGGAAAATGAAAGGGTTTTGTCCTTTTTTATTTCCATTTCTTTTAATCAAAATAAACTAATAAAATTCAGAAAACAAAAAAATAAAAACAAAAAAATAAAGTGAAAAAGAAAATAAATAATTATTCTTCAGAAAAGTAAAAGTAAATAAAGAAAATAGTTATTATATTGAAACTAGAATTAAAAATTATAACCAATATACAATTAACATTGGAAAATTATAACTATACTTTTAAAATGTTTTTAAAAATAAAATATATACATAACATGTTATGTTACACATATATTCACAAATTATAACATGATATGACAACAAAAATATTATTTATATAAATTAAAATAAACAATTTTTTTAAATAAAATAATTTACACACAATATTTTAAGAGGCATAATTTTCACAATATAAATCATATTTCAACGAAACAAAAAGCAGTATACTTGAAATTTAATTTACTTTCGTAATAAAGTATAAAATTCAGAAATTCAAATATTTAAATTTTAAATTTAAGGGTCAAAGTCTGACATATTGACCAAAATTCACATTTTTGGAAAATATTCTATTTATTCATGTTTGAAATTATAATTCACATAAAATAAAATTTTATATTTAAAATAACAAAATTTATTAATTTCATGAATAAAATAAAGTTTTTAAATCAGGAAATTCAATTAAAATAACAAAATATACAAATAGAAATAATCACAAAATACAAGGTTGTTACATTCTCCCCTACTCAAATCTTCTCGTCATCGAACAGAACGAACAAGGAAGATAAGGTAAAGCAAGATAGAAAAGCAAATAGCACCTGTAAAAAAACAATTCTAGATTCGAAGCACGAATGCTCTCCTCCCTCTCCCAGGTACAATCTTGATCATCGGTACTCCAATGTACTTTGACCAGACTAATAGATTTCCTTCTTAGCTGCTTCCTACCTCTGTCGACAATACGAAGTGGCGTCCTCTCGATAGTCAAATTAGGCTCAATATCCAAACTATCAAGAGCAGAAGGCTGAACAAAAATAGATGGGTCATGAAGATACCAGCGAAGATGTGAGACGTGGAATACATCATGCACTCCAGAAAGCTTCTCGGGAAAATCCAAACAATAAGCCAAAGAACCAACTCTTTCCATAATGCAGAAAGGGCCCTCAAAGAGGAAGAAGGTAGAAATAGATAGAAGGGAAAGTAGGTTTAAAGACAAGGATGTACCATTATTTTAGAACCATATAAATTTCAATTTAATTTTTTTTATTTATAACATTTTATAATATGATGAATAGTCATTTGATTCAAATTTGTTAGTTCGAAGAAAACAATATTTAAAACATTTTAAATTATTTAGAAAAGTAAAATAAATGATCAAAATATCCTTTATATATTACTTTATCAAAATACTTTTATAACTCGATGTCTTAACAAATTTATTCTCATTCCTATAGACTTTGGCTATGCGTTGATCAGACGCAAAGCTAGAATTCTCTAGGAACTTAGTAGACTTGTTTCAACACCCAGTGAAAATACTGGAAAACTTTTAAAAACAGATATGGAAAGTACAATCCAAACAAAACAACCAAACCAAAACATTGCCTAACCAGAGATCGCAGATACACAATGGTTACGCCCGGATCCCCCTGGAAACTTCCGTATTCGTAAGCCATCTCAGCCCTGCGAATTATATCATGATGACTAGTAGACCGTAGATACACAATGATTACGCCCGGATCCCCAGGAAACATCCGTACTTGTAAGCTATCTCACCCTGTGGATTTTGCTACTAAAAATGACCTACATAGATCGCAGATACACAATGGTTACGCCTGGATCCCCCAGGAAACATCCGTACCCGTAAGCCATCTCAGCCAGGCGAATTACGCTATGCAGTCGAGCTCGAAAGACCATGGAGATCGCTATGGAATTCGATGGACACTCGAGTATCATATCCGGAAAACCCAAATCAAAGAGAATAATATCGATAGAATGAATCCACAATGTGGCCACATAGCGGATATCACGTAGAAGGCACTTTCCATATCTTTACTTCGAAAATATGTATCATATAGTACCTTTCAAATCACTTTCAGTATCATACTTATACAAAGTCCATAATATGTAAAACTTTATTTTCAAATCGAATACTTTTCAAATCAATAGTATATCAAATCACACTTATATAGACCATAAATATATAAGATTTCTCTTTTCAGATTGAGCATCTTTCCAAAATGATAGTTTTCAAATCAACTACATACTTATACAAATCAATTTTATATAAGTTCGGTTACTCCTAAATCAAGTATTCAATAAAACAAGGTTCTCGATTTAATTCCTTTCAATAACATTTCGGTGTCAAAATTATATATGATTTCGCCAAATCATTTCTTCTAAATTATATATATTCAGTTTCAAAGTTTCTTAAAACAATAGATTTAGAAAATAATCCAAATTTTCAAATCAACAAAATTTATGTCAAACAAATCCATTTCTAAAGTCATCATGTAAATGCTGGGTTTAAATTTCAATATATTTTCGAAGTCAAATCTTTTCCTCAAGAATCACTTATCTCCAAAATGATTAACAAATCTATAACCCTTCCTTTAAATCCTTTTTATTCATTATATTTTTTTATTTAAAAGATCTTCTCTACCTTTGAAAATTATTATTATATATATATATATATAGTTTTATAAAAGATGTTACTAAGTTAAAACATTTAAACTAAATTTTACTCAAAATGTTTCAAAACTAAATTTCATATTAGTATAATTCAAAAGAGTTTTATTCGTTAACTTAACAAAACAGTTTCAAACTTATTTAAATTATATTAAAACACACAAACTAAACTTATATACTTTATCAAACTTACATACAAAACTAAATTAAATTAATCTTGATTTGGAAGTGCTCGAGCGTTAAAAGTAGTCGAAGAAACCAATTTTTTTCAATCCAAGAGTTGGAAATCAGTAGCAAATCAGTAAATCAATTCCGATAAATAAGGTTATACCAAAACAAATATGAAACTCGAGGACTGAACACCGGCTTACTTTAAATCATTTCAAATATATATATATATATACATATACATATATATATATCTTTCGAATATCAAACCATACTTTGAGATCTGAAATCAAAATTTGTTTCACAAAATCACTCGCGTAGCAAAGCTACTAAAGTGGCCTCTCCCCCACTCTGAAACTCGAAAATCAATATCGATGATGTGTGCACTCATCACCGAAATTATTTTCCAACGACACAAGTGAGTTCTGGACTTCTGTTTTCTTGAAACTTCTTTGAAATCTCTTCGAAATCATTGGAATTCGTTAGAATTCATTTGAAACATTTCTTATTCGGAAAATATCTTTAAATCATATAATTATTATATATTTTCCAAAATCTTAAAACCGATTTCAAAACATCGGAGTTCGATTCCTCGAAATTCAAATTCAAAACCCTTCAGTTATAAATCATTTTATATAAATCAAATTTCTTATAAATTTTTAGAATTTCAAATCCTTTCGAAACTTCAAATTCTCATTTTTAAAAGGTATATAATCTTATCGAAAACATTTCACTTTTATATATAAAATGTGGTCATCCTTATCAAAATAATAATTTTGATGTATGCAAAATTTCAAAATACAACCAAACATATATTTTCCAAGGGATGGTTCAAGGATAGATTTCAAACAAACAGAGATTCAAATTTAGAGGAACTCTAATCAAATAGAATTCTGGTTCGAAGATAAGCTCGAACGAAGATGAGATAATTTAATTACCAAATAGAAGATGGATAAGCCTATATAAATCGCAGGCGACTTAACCGGTCAACCAAGACTTCAGGAATATAATCAATGCGGAAATCTAAGGCAGAGCAAGAGATAGATAGAATCATAAATCGAGGATACAGAAATCTTCGGTGAATCAATGCCAATAGTAAAGGAGTTTCATCCCTTTACAAATCATTCAAAGATTGGTGGAATCACCGATCTTTATAGAGGTCATTCAAAGTGGAGTTATGGAATGCTCTTAAATCAAAGGATAAAATAGGGAAGACAAGACTGGATTTCAAAACAAGTAGGAGCGTTCCAAAGTTCATATAAAAATCCTAACCAAAGAGAATACTAACAAGGTGGATACAGAAGGGATGAAGTTTAAAGATCATGATTTCAAAATAAGAAATTTTTTATACCAGTATAATCTTTAAAAATCCTCTAAAATCATTTGGAAATCATTTTATACTTCGAAAATACGTTCTCTCGCAAAGAAATGATTCTAAGATTGATTTCACTCATTCTAGGGTATTTCTACCCTATCTCTAATGAGTTTTTTCTCCGCAGGCTAATGTTTGCCTAAAACCAAAGCTCTGATACCAACTGTAATGACCCATTATTTTGGACCATTCAAATCGACAGTAATCTAACATGTCAGACTTGAATAATTCAAAATAACAGATTCTAAAAAAATTTGGAGCAAATAAAACCAATCACAGAATCACAGACATAGAAATATATGAATAACTCGCAGCGGAAATAAAATACCATAGTAGTTCATAAAGCTACTATAACAAAGTCTCAAAACAAAATACATAATATCAATCTGGAAACAAACATAATAGAGATCCCAAATACATAGAAGTCCACTAATACAAGAGGTGAAATAGAAAAATGAAACTGAAATAGATAGATAACTAGATAAGCAGAATCTCCAGCGATTTCTAGCTCCAGAAAGTGAAATCCAAAGCCGTGAATACTCAGGCTGACCCGAGCGTAAAGTAAAACATAACCACTCGAGTCAGAATATACATACTTATACAATGTAAACCAACTCAAGTGAACTGTAGTAGTAATGCACAATAACTTAAAGGATGCTTGGATAGCCCATCCTCTAAGGATCCATTAAACCATCAATTTAACAGTAATAAACGCTATCATAGAAATGTCTATATTAAAGTAAACTATGCAAATAACAGTGTTAATGTGGCTTGGGTAGCGCAGAGCTGCAGCAATCGCTCACCTCTAGTCACACTTTCAAATTGAAGGTGTACATCCAAAAATCACAAGGCATACAGAGAAGCGTCCCGCGATTAAAATTCCAAAAAGGTTAAAATTCCGAAAAGGTTTATAATTTCGAATTAAAATCATTCATTTAAACCATAAAAAGGTGGAGTCATTATACATTCAAATCAAATATTAAATTCCCAAAATTTTAGCCTTTCCAAAGTTCATTTATTACTTAAATACATTAAAATAATGAAATTTCAGCTTTCGCAGCACTTAGAAAATGCTACGGTAAGTTACATTTGAAAACAATTCAATTCAGCAAAGATAGCATTTAAGAACTGCTGTAATAGTTCAATTATATTCAAAATCTCATTTTAGCCAACTGCAGCATTTAACAAGTGCTACTATAGCCCTTTTGTAAATTTTAGATTTTAGTTTCATTCTACAACCACAACACTTTCAACGTGCTGTAATATTACTTAGTTAAATTTAGCCATAGTTCATTTTTGTCAACCACGGCGCTTACAAGTGCTGTAATATCCTTTACTTCAGAATTTAAATGAACTTCAGAAATGATAGCATTTCTGAATGCTGTTAATTCCATTCCAGATTTTCAATACAATTTCAGAAATAATTAAACTTTGATTTTAACCCTTTTAACTTATAAAAATCATATTTTTGCACACAAAAATGTTAATTTAAATACCCTTTAACTTATGGTTTATATAAAGTAAATTTATACATAAAATCAAATTTTTCTTAATAATTCACTTATTAAATTCAAGTGCACAATTTTCTATTCTTTACATTTTTAAAAATTGACTTAACACTTAAATTAAATTAGCATTTAAAATATAAAATTAATTTCCATTTTTATTTACTTAACTTAACTTTTATTCTTAAACCAAATTTCACATTCCAAGTCAAGTTATATTTCAAATTGCTCTTCCAAACATTCATTTATTTATTTAACCATTTAATTCATAGAAAAATCAAATACACTTTATTAAGTCATTTTAAATTCAAATTTAAATCAAATTATCATATTTTATTTACTTAACTCTATTTTTAAACAAAATCACGAATTTCAAAATTTAGCTATATTTAAAATTTCAACTTAACCATTCATTTATTTCATATTTTAACTTGTAGAAAAATCATTAATACTTTATAAAATTCAGTTTTAATTCAATTTAAATTAAATTATCATAAATTTACATTTTTATGATACTTTAAAAATTTCTAGAAAAATATATATAAAATAACCATGGGTCTGCATAATATTTTCTAACCTAGGTCAAGTGATACGGATAATATATCATTTCAATCCATAATTTATAAAGAAAAATTCGAGTTCTATCATTTCAAACCCGTAATCCCAATTTAAATAAAATAAATAAAAAATCTCCCAGGCATATCATTTCAGCCCATAACGATTTTCCTTATTCTAAAGTCCGTTCGGGTATGTATCATTTCAACCCATAGTGATTTTATTCCACAGGGAACTTGCGGTGTGAGAACAGAATAAAATAAACAGTGTAGCAACATATAGCAGTAATAGATGATGTGATGGGTTTACAACAGGTTTAACATCATATAATTCACATCACAGGCGGGTATAACATGATAAAATTATTTCTACACATTCACTTGCTATCAATTCACAGTTATATAAGCATAAATGTCATGAGTGAATACTCACCTCTTTACGCTGGAGTTAGCAAATCAAAACACACAAACAAAATCCAGAAAGCACGATAGCATGAATTTGATTTGAGTGGAGTGGAGAGCCAAGTGTTAATCTTGTATTTAATAACAAAAAAAAACAAAGCAAATATAAATATAGATACATACCAAATTATTGGAACAAATGGAGATAGAGTTTACAAAAGACAAATCCAAGCTTTTCAATTGATTTTGCTTGACTACAAATCACTTTTGCTCGGCCACAATACCATAATGGTTTGGCCACGATGATGTTTTGGGCCAGGGTATGGCTCATATTGGCAAGGCTACAAGGAGATGAAGGGGTAGGAGTTACCAGTGAAGGAAGATCAAAGGGTAAGGCAAAATAGTGGAGTTTGGTGCACATTTTGGCTCGGCCAAAGGTCAAGAGGGCTCGGCCTATGCATGGTATAGGTTTGGACATGTCTGAAGTGGTGGCAAGAGGAGGAGTAGTTGCTGGTGGTGGTGGCTAAGGGGGTGGCCGAAATGATAGATGAAGGGTATAGTTGAAGTTATGCTCGGCTATGCAAGGTTTCTAGTGGATCTCTGCAAAATTGTGAAGCTTGCATCAAATGGATGTCACGACCTGTCTTGGTCAAAGGAGAGGCTGATGGTTGCTGCCGTGGATGATGAGGTGGTGGTCGGTGGTGATGGTGGAGAGGCTAGGCCGAGCAAAGCTTTGAAAAGTAGGAAGCAAAATCATAGAAAATGAAGAGGAAGAGATAAAGGAAGCCATTAGAAAAAAACTTACAAATATTTTCAGAAATGAAGCATATCCGTGAGTTAGGAAATGAAGAAAAGTTTCTCACATGAATGAGAATGAGAAAGCATGACTAACCATAAGAAAACGTACGGCCAAAGCATGAAAGGCCAATGGAAAGAAATGAAAAGGCAAAGGTAAAATGAAAAGCCACAAGGAAAATGAAAGGGTTTTATCCTTTTGTATTTCCGTTTCTTTTAATCAAAACAAACTAATAAAATTCAGTAAATAAAAAAAATAAAAACAAACAAAATAAAGTGAAAAATAAAATAAATAATTATTCTTAAGAAAAATAAAAGTAAATAAATAAAATAGTTATTATATTGAAACTAGAATTAAAAATTGTAACCAATATACAATTAACATTGGAAAATTGTAACTATACTTTTAAAATGTTTTTAAAAATAAAATATATACATAACATGTCATGTTACACATATATTCACAAATTATAACATGATATGAAAACAAAAATATTATTTATATAAATTAAAATAAACAATTTTGTTAAATAAAACAATTTACACACAATAGTTCAAAAAACATAACTTTCACAATATAAATCAGATTTCAACGTAACGAAAAGCGGTATACTTGAAATTTAATTTACTTTCATAATAAAAGATAAAATTCAAAAATTTAAAATTTAAAATTTAAAAGTCAAAGTTTGACTACATTGACCAAAATTCACATTTTTGGAAAATATTCTATTTATTCATGTTTGAAATTATAATTCACATAAAATAAAATTTTATATTTAAAATAACAAAATTTATTCATTTTATAAATAAAAAAGTTTTTAAATCAAGAAGTTCAATTAAAATAATCAAATATACAAATAGAAATAATCATAAAATACAGGGTTGTTACACCTCAGGATGGTGTATTTATGTCTGTCCAGCAGCTTTTAGATCTTGTGAAGAATGCTCAAGCTGTCAGAGCTATTCCAGAGCCTACTCATCCTAGATCTGGGTCTTTATGTTTGTGCAGAGATTATACTGATTTGGGTGGAAGGCCATTCAAGGGATCTGAAAGTGTTATAGGAATCCAAGCTTGGCTTAGATCATGCGACCGCATCCTTTCTCGCATGAATCTTGTTGATCTCCATCGAGTCCAAGTGGCTTCTAGCATGCTCTAAGAAAGAGCATTGGATTGGTATGAGCTTTTGATTTCGATGATTACCGAAGCGGATCTACTTGGGAGAAATTCTGATAAAAGTTCGAGTTGAAGCTTGTTCCGGAAGCTGAAAAAGTAACTTTGGCCCGACACTTTATTGACCGCGTTCAAGGTGAATTTTCTGTGACGGATTATGTTGCATCTTTTGAATCTCTCTCTAAATATGGGGTCGAGTATATTAATACCCTATTGAAGAAAAATTAGAGGTTTGTTTAAGGGTTGAATAAGAACCTCAAAAAGCCTCTACTTTTGAAACTGGAAGCTTCTTTTGATCAGCTTGTTGATATCGCTCTTCGACTTAAAGAGGCCGATAAAGAAGGCGATGTTGAATTTGTGGGTGCCAAACAAAACTTCAACATCAACAAGAAGAAGCCTATTAAGTTCAAGCCTAATCCCAACAAGAAAGTGAAACAAGCAACTTTGTTAGCAAAGACTCCTACCTCTAGTCGTGGACAATGCTACAATTATGGTTCTAAGGACCATTCGAAGTTTACTGGAATGAATTAAGAGAATGATATTGGATAGATTGGAAACTTGTGTCATAAATAAAATGACTAAAATAGGAGCCTATGTCTTGCCACCGAGGTTAGCTACCTCTAGCGATGTTGATCCCTCGTATTACTATTGTAATTTCGTATTCGATGGGTGCACTTTTTGTTTGGATTGATTGTCGAGGTCGGCCACGGATGGGTTACGACCAGGCAGAAAGGGTATGAAACCTCTCTTTTGTCGTTATTGCAAAAATTCGGGTCATCTTCTTTCTTCATGTCCCAAACTTCCAAGCAAGAAAGAGGGAAAACCAAATGTTGTACAAGCTCCTAGTGACACTTCTTTTGGTCAATGTATTTCTCATTCTATCCTTGATGGCATTATTATGTTTCATGATCATCGTATTCGAGTTCTTTTTGATACAGGTGCATCCCACTCTTTTATATCAAAAGAACTTATTGATACTTTGTCTTTAAATGTTATGTGCTTAATGACTTCTTTGAGGATTGCGAATATAAAGGGAGGATCCGCAACACTCAGTTTGCTTTGTAAAGATATCGAGATTATTTTATGTGATTATTCTTTCCGAGCCGATTTGCATGATATGCGCTACATAGGCTTCGGAATGATTTTGAAAATGGATTGGCTTAACCATTATGAAGCTAATATCCTATGTCTTTTTGAGCAAGACGGGTGTGTAGCGTGATACTACACAGCCGATTAATAGCATATATATATATATATATATATATATATATATATATATATATATATATATAAAGAGAGATACAAGTCGATCAACACGCTTGATCGCTAGCGCCAGAATGAAGTTTAAGTATCAACACTGATATCATAAAACAAACTAGTGAAAAGAACAGACCCAACACATCAGCAAAATATAATCAGAGAGAAGTCCGAGACCACCAACAACTAACAGCGGCCAGGAGGGAAATCAGAATTGCTACCTTGGGAATCCACTGGCGATGAACTGCGATAAGGGATGCGTAGTCTAAATGGAGCTGATAAACTACAACCTGTAAAAATGCTGAATAGGTAAGAGATACGCCTGCCAATACCCACGAGATGAGATTTAAGTTTGCCAAACACACGTGCATTTCGCTCTTTCCATATACACCAACAGAAAATAGCAATGAAGACGTCCAAATTATGGCTTTGGGAGTTATATTGCCAGTGGTCATAGATGACCGGCGGTTCCGGTACGAATCCAAGGACATGGGCACTTGAAGCAGCCCAAACCGAGTAAGAAAAATCGCAGTCTCTGAACAAATGCGGAATGCTTTCCATCTGATCAGAGCAGAAGACACAAGCTGGATCCACCTGAATATGAAGACGGCTGAGACGATCTTTAGTATTGATGCGGTTATGAACTAGACACCATTGGAAGAAGGCGATACGAGGCGGAATGGGACTTTTCCAAAGCCTAGGAAAGCAGTAGGAGCGACCTGGGTTGATCAGAAAGGCATAGCAGGAGGCAACAGTGAAGCCTTTCGTAGGAGCGGGCGCCCAAACAACACGGTCAGGAAAGGAAGAGAGATGAAGGGATTGAAGAATGTTAAGCAGATTCATCAATATCCTATGTCTTGAGAGGACTATTCATCTTCGACGCCCTCAATCTGTTAAGCAGATTTCTATTGTTCTTAAAAATTCAGATTCTAATTTGGTGGCATCCTTATATTCTCTAAACCCTTACGATGATAATGATGATGATGAGGAAGATGTCATTTCCCTCATTCACATTGTTTGTGAATTTCCTGACATATTTGATCCCGTTTTAGGATTACCACCTAAGCGAGCAATTGAGTTCAGAATTAATCTAATTCCTGGAGCTCTACCTATCACTCATCCTCCTTATCGTATGTCCAATAAGGAAAATGAGGAGATGCGCAAGCAATTATCCGAATTGGAAGCGAAACATTTTATTCGTTGTAGTTCCTCTCTATGGGGAGCTTCAGCTATTTTTGTGAAGAAATCCGATGGTACACCTAGGCTTTGCGTTGACCACCGCAAGCTTAATGATATTACCATTAATAAAAAGTATCCCTTACCTTGGATTAATGATCCATTTAACGGCGCTAGAGTCTTTTCACAATTAGACTTAGCAACTAGTTTTCATCAACTTCGTATTGCATAGGATAACATTCCTTTGACATCGTTCCATACTCGTTATAGATCTTATGAATGATTTTTTATGCCATTTGGTTTAACGAATGCTCCAGCTTATTTCATTGACCTTATGAATCGAGTTTTCAAAGACTTCCTCGATCGATTCGTTCTCATCTTTATAGATGATATTCTTGTTTATTCTAAGACTGAGGAAGAGCATGATAAACATCTTCGGATTGTGTTGGAAACTCTTAGGAGCAATCAATTGAAAGCAAAATTTTCTAAGTGCCGCTTTTGGAAATCTCATGTGAAATTTCTCGGACATATCATTTCTGAATCCGGAATTTCTATGGATCCTTCGATGATTGAACCGATTCAAAATTGGAAGAGAATGGAGAGTATGATGGAAATTCGTAGGTTTCTTGGGTTGGCCGGCTATTACCGTCATTTCATAAAGGACTTTTCTAAAATTTCCATACCTCTTACTATTTTGACAAAGAAGGGAGCTAATTTGGTCAGACAATGTGAAGCTTCTTTCTAGAAATTAAAAGAACTCCTTTCTGATGCTCATATTCTTGTGATTCTCGAAGGGAACCAAGATTTTATTGTCTATTCCGATGCTAGTCGTGTTGGTTTGGGTACCGTTCTCATGCAAAGGGAACGTGTTATCGCTTATGCTTCTAGACAACTAAAGCCAGCCGAAACTAGATATGCCACTCATGATTTAGAGCTCGTGGCCATTGTTTTCACCCTTAGAATTTGGCGTCGTTATCTTTTGGGAGAGAAATTTGTTCTCTATACCGATCATAAATCTTTGAAGTATTTATTTTCTTAAAAGGAACTTAATTTGCGTCAACAACGTTGGCTTGAGTATCTTGCGTCTTATGATCTTGATATTCTTTATACTTCCGAAAGGAGAAATCGAGTGCCGATGCCCGTAGTTGTAAGCAACAAGCGGTTGTTTCTATAATGGTATCCAAATGGAATGTCTTGAGACTTTGTCTACTTGTGAAATTCACGATCATGAATCTGATTCATGTTCAACTCTTGTCTTATGTAGCCTTGAGGCTCATCCTTCTCTTTTTTACTGCATTCTTGATGCTCAAAAGCATGATCCCGAATTGGCTCATCTTTGCGAAAGTTGTAGGGATGGAAATATTGATGGGTTGAAAGACATTGAAATCGATGCTTGTGGCGGCATTCAAAAATTTGGTAGACTTATCGTGCCAAATATTAGTAATCTTCGTAAAGATATTTTAGAAATTCTCATTGTTTCAATGCATTAAAATGAGGAAGGGCCTAACTATAAACTGGAATGGTTGATAAGATAGAAGAAGAGGTTTTTGAGAATCTAGAGTGGTATTAGAATATAGCTCTGATCAATTTTTGACTTGGAGAAGTGTTTGTATGGGGTGGTTACCCTAGTTTATCAACTTTAGCCAGAAAGCCCAAATTGTTGTTGAACTTAGGATTTCCTATTCACATCTTTTTGTTGGTAAGTTTTCTTATGAACATCCTATCTTTGATCCTTTCCTAATTAGGATCCTTCATAGATCTTTTTAGCTGACACTTTGTGTTGGTAGGGATGTTTGTAAACATGCCATTAGGACATGTGATGTTTAGTGGTTGCTTGTGGTTGCAAGTGGAAGCTAGTGGTTGCAGAAGGATGCATTTACAAACGCTAGACACTCATTCTATCTTATTTGATCTTATCTTTAGATCGACCAGCTAGGAGTGCACTTGCATATGCATATGCATTTGGATGTGTGTTATATATTTATTACATATTATATATATATATATGGTTGTATATAAATGGATGTTGGACATATGGACGATTGCATTTGGATGATGGTTGAAGCATGCATGTAAAACTAAAAAAATTATTAGGGTTTTTGCATATATATTGTTGCATGGCATAAGCATATTTGCATGAAAGTAGGTCGATTGTATCAGTAGACCGACTACCTTTCTGCCTTAGATTAGTTCATTTCACATTGCATAATGTCATAATTTGCAATAGATAAATCTAAGGATAAAGGTTACAGTGTTTGATGTTTATGTAGATGATTATAGATTTGGATGATGGTCGCAGTTTATGTTCTTCTATTCTTAGATATTTCGGGGACGAAATCCTCTAAGGAAGGGAGAATGTAACACCTCGTAAATTTTAAACAAATTAAGAATAAAAATGTAAATTTACATAAAATGACGAAATCATAAATTTTTGCAAATGAAGGAATTTGGGAAATCTGACACCGTGTCAAGTCGATTTTTCCTATCCCAAATTCATATGTAATTTATTAGAAACAGACACCACATGAAAAAAATATGGAATGTTTATTGTAGTGCACATTTGTGTTTTGCGAGTAAGATTAAAGATTAAAGAAAGAACTAAGAATACTTATCAGTTGATAAATAAGTTTAATACGTGTCGGTTGACTCTAAGAAAAGAAAAGAAAGTATAACGATGAGTATACTTTAAAATGAAAATAATGGAAGACAAAAGCATGAGTGGCACAGTGGTAAGACATGTGCATTCCAACCAAGTGATCACGGTCTGAGTCTCATAGAGTACATTTTTTATGAGCACATTTCAACCATAAAAAAAACGTATAAGAAGGTAAAAGACTAACATAAAATAAGTATAGAAACAAATATATTAGATAATAGGGTATTTATTACCAAATACAAAAAGTTCATATGTTTATGAAACATTGACTAAAAGAAGAGAATGAATATGTGTCAGCCTATTCACATATATATGTAGGGTTTCTCTTCTAGGTTTAATAATTCAAATATAATTATGTATTACTAATTAAGGGTAGAAAAGAGAAAATTATGTATAGATACATATATTTGTGTATATATGTAACAACCCGCATATTTTACGATTGTATATTTATATGTTTTATTTAAATGTAGCATCGTTAGTCGGATTAAAGTTTGAAATGCTACTTTTCCTAAACTATCGAATTAGGACTCGAGACTATTTCTATTGAGTTCAAAATGGCGTTTGCGACCTTTTTGAGTATAAACATCGATATGTTTAGAGTTGAGAAGTATTTTGCTATTTTTCTATTGGGCTTTGGGTTTGAGTTTCAGCCCTTGAACTTATCTAATACCCTAACTCTTCGTCCAACTCCTCTTCACTCATCTAATATTTCCTAACACTCAAGCTAAAAGAAAAAAGTGGGGGAAGAGATAGGAAATTAGAATTCCTAAACCCTAGTTTTGCTAGGGAATTCAAGTTATCAAATAGAAGCTTAGGTAAGCATCCTCTTCATCTTCTCCATCTCAATATCTCTTCAATTCCCAGAAACTCCTATAACCTAACATAGAAATAACTTCACTTTGATAATAGATTGAAGATTCTTGAGGTGTATTGAAGAGGAATTGGTCTTGCTTTGTTTTAAAGCTTCTCACTCGTCGTTTTGAGTTTAAAGGTGAGTTTTTGAACTCACATCTACGTCTATAGCTTTCATTGTTGTTAGGTATGAATTACTAACATCTGTTCATGTTCATTTTCTTTTGATTTGAATTGATTTAGTGAATTTTCTAATTTTGGTGTTTTGAAGTTAGAATATTTAAAGATCTTATCTTGGATATTTGGACATTTTATTTGGGGTGTAACGAAGAGCCTATAAGGCTGGGTTGTCGCTTGGCACAAATCCCTAGTCTCCAATGCTCGTCCGATCGCTTCCGAATCGTTTTGGTCATCATTGGCCTAGGCATAATGTTGCCCAAAACAGGCAACCAGATGTCTGGTTGTCAAGTCCAGACGTCTGGTTATGGTACCTGTAGAAAAAAAATAAGAATGCTGAAAGAAATATGGCAAAGACAATTTCCAGACATCTGATTTATTAGTTCAGACATTTGGTTAGGGTTTAGACAACTAGAACTGTTCAGTTTTGTCTATTTACCTATTTTTTAAGTGAATTTCCAATGCTAATCGATTTTTGTTGATCCGATAAGTTGTAATCACATTTATCGACTTTGATGACTTCTTTTTCTGGATTTTTAGGAATATCCATTTTGATGGATCTGGTATCGATTTCTTTGGATTTGATTCACGTCTTCCAATGTGAATTTTTCGTGATCAATTTTTCTAACAATCATTTTCTATGATGTGTCACTTTAAAACACAAAGGTTTCGATACTAATAGTAAAAATTCAAACTCTTTCATCAAAACGATTTCAACATTTACTTTCAATATCAAGCTCGCTTTTAAAACAATTTTCCAATCTACTAGTATATATACATACCTTTACCTCATTCATTCGAGAAATCTAATTAAACAACTTAGCAAAATAGGTGGTATGAAACGCTTGTGTTTACTTTATCGGTTAATTCTTGTACTTGTTCGATTGAACCCTTGTGACGACTTTCGAGTGGAAATCTACAATTTGTTCGTACATACTGAAGTTAAGCCAGTGGTTATAGGACATGAAGCTAAACTCATTTATTTACTAGCTTAGTATAATTCACACTTTTTATTAATCAATGGTGATCATTTTATGGTTTAGACTAGCGATATGCGATGTCTCTTTGTTCGTGTGGGGGACTGTACCTCGTTTATTGAGCTTCGTCTCATTTCTTTTATAGGCTAACGACCTATAAGTTCTTTGGAGTTTCGAATCATTTTTATGGGCTAGCGACCCATGTTATTTTATGGTGTTCGGTTCATCAGATGTACCGTTATTGTACTACGTCGATGTTCGGGCTTATCATGATCATTGGATGTACCATTATTGTACTACGTCGTCGTTCCAGCTTATCAGGTTCATCGATCGTACCGTTATTGTACTGCGTCGCTTTTTCGAATTACTGGAGTTTTAGGTCCATCAGGCATACCGTTATTGTACTACGTCTATGTTCTGGATTATTCAAGTTTCAGTTTCCTCGGGCGTACCGTTATTGTACTACGTCATTTTACCGACTCTTTGGTTAGCGAACAATGGATAGCAACCCGTTTTTGATACACGTGTTGGTGAGTTTTCATGCTCCCATTTGTGATAGGCCTCCCTCTTTGTGATTTCTAGATTTCTAATTGATGATTTCTAAAATTTGTGTTTCACCAATTTTTGCGATTAGCATTGATATGTTTGTCAATATTTGTGGTTTGGTGAATAAAATAAAGAATGTGACATTCTTTTTGGTGTTTGAGATTCTTGAGATATTGTATGATTTTTTTATTTTTGTAAAATGTATACTTGTCACAGTATGGCATTATTGTTATCATACATTTTTGTCATATCTCTTATCTTGTCTCATTTTATGTGATATTTATAGCTAGGCTGATCCGTTTATTATTTTCTTGTTAAAAAATACTTAGGTCAGACTGAGGTATTTCAGGTGCTTCTACTTGACTTCTTATCAGGGTCCGTCATTTGACTTTTGGCTAACTACTTAGCTTAGTAGTTTTTGTTTATACATTTGAGGTAGAGAGTCCTTGATGTATACATATTCTTTTGTCAAGCACTTATACCTATTCTTTTTGATATAATGGATCTTACATGACCACTACTTTAATGTACACATTTACATGTTACATTCATATCTATTTCCGCCTTTGTGATATGAATACTTGTGATTGATTTTGTGTTATGCTTATTTTATATTGGTTTTCGAAGACCACATAGCCACTATATAGTGGCCTTGAGTTTGTATCGGTATGTCAGATTTCCTCTTGAAATGAAAGAGATATTTTATCTGGCATATCGATACCCGCACAAAGCAATCACACAGATGGTCGCTCCTCAACACCCTTATTCTTCATACTAGCAGACGGCACTACTCCATAGTGTCCTTGGCTAGTGTGAGTATAGATGTGGGGCGTCACAATATATGTGTATTTATTTATGCTTAAATGGTTAGTGACATATGTACGTAAATGTATAAGTTAATTGGTTAGGAAGACACGGATTAAGATGTAATTGACTAATTAAATTAAGGAGGATTTAATATCGGTTAGAAAGGGTAACATTTATTTGAGTCTGGGAAGCTAATTAATACTAATCAATTTCAAAATTGATTGCACAGTTAGATGGTAAAGAATATAGTCAATTATATACATATGTGTATGTTTCATACCAATTAATTAATTTATTAATTGACTAAATTAAAAGGATATGCGTATATGAGTATCTAAATTAAAAGCTTAAATATGTATTTATTTAGAAAAGTTCTAAGTTCAACGTATCTTATTCAACGCTCCTAATTAATTCCCTCCACCTGAAGCAATTATCCAACGACATATATGAATTTACCAATTCTATAAATTCAGCCAAAACCTAACCTAATTCTCATTCTAAAAACTATTCTCTATTCTATTCTATTCCCTATTCTAGTCTCCCTTCCTCTTCTAAATATTCATCTTCTTCATAAAATAAATTATATACAAAATAAAAAATAGTTAGAAGCAGATTTGTGAATAGCAAAGAGGCTAGAAAGGAGGAGTTGGGTACACTTATATGCGCTGCAAGGATTCAGATGAGTGGAAACTAAATTCTTAAAGCAAAATTTTAATATTTAGATTCAGATCCTCTTCTACTTCTTCTGATCTAAAATTTACTCTGATTTTCTTCTTTATTTTCATCTCTACTTTCAAGTATAATGAAGATTCCTCTCAGATCCAAATAATAAATTGGTTAATTGGGAATTGGATAAAATGTTGACTTTAAATTTTGGGTAAAATGAATAGATCCTTGGAACTCTAAAATAGATTTAAACAAAACAGATGAAAATATTTATAAACCAAACAAGTAGAAGAATATGGACTTAAAAGTCAGGATTGGTGAATAAAACAAGGGACAAATGAAATTAAATCTGCATAAAAAGAAATAGATCAGATCCTCGGTTTTTAATTGTCTGTAAATCAGAAAAAGGATGACGCCTGTTTTCAATGCAGCACCAACATAAATAAAAGGAACAGATTAGCCTAATTATGTTATATTAGGCTAACTTATGGATGATTTCAACCTATATATGAACATAATCTGTTTTTTGTGAATGAATCCTCCTATGAAGTTAATGGGATGAATAGAAAGTTTATGCACTTAGATTTTATATCTGTAGGCATTTGGCGGGCCAAGTTGTGTATTCTTATACAAGTTGGCATTTGGCGGTCCAGGTTATGTTTCCTTATATCTATAAGCATTAGGTGGTTCAGGCTATGTTTTAATACTTATAGGCATCAGGCGGTCCAGGTATTGTTACGGAACCTGTTGGCATCAAGCGGTCCATGTTTGGGGTTTTATGGGATGTTGTTTGGTACTTCACAGTGTCTGCATAAGGCGGACCATTGGCGGAGACCGCAACGTAGGCATCAGACAGTCCATTGCGGGATACATTATGTAAGCGAAAGGCGATCCATCATGTTTGTGGGATTTTTTTTCGGTTGGCTGTGATGTAGGCATTTGGCGGTCTAGGTTATACCTGTTGGCATTTGGCAGTCCATCAGAAAAAATCAAGGGTACATTGATAGAAGTCCAGTCTAGTGGTGTTCCCATAATATTGTTGTGGAACTAGGTTAGACATAGGAGAAATTTGGTCACAGTACGACTAGATAAGATATGGGTGGTGTTAGATGATCCCTTGGGTAGGCTTCCTCACATGCTCTCTTGTAGTAGTAACGTGGGTAGGTAAGGACAGTAGTTTTGACAGGCCGATCTACGTTTTGACAACTTATGTTTGACCTTTTCTGTAGGACCTACATTACAGGCTCAATCTTATTAGGAATTATATATAAGGTCGACACTCATATTATTCCTACTTTATGGAGTATGGAGAAGCTCTAGCTCTAGTTGGTTCACTTTTCTTTTCAGTTTAGCTTCCATTCACCAGACTTTATGTCTGACTCATTCACATTTTCCCATCACAGGATGACAGGTTAGTAGTTATTGGGATATACAAAAAAAGCTAAGTTTCACTCCTATGTTGAAAATTGTTAGGGGTAGTTGCCCAATCCTGGTTAGTAACCCTATGTCATATACTTAATGTTCTGCGGTGAGACTTTATCAACATTACTCTGTGTAACGACCCGAAAATTTTAACGGTTTTTATAACATATTTAATTGAATTTTTCATGAAAATTTAACGATAAAATTTGATAATGAAAATTTGATATTTGGCATGCGTCTATTTATACATAGCAAATGGCAAATTTTCATTGGCAAATATGAAAGTTATTTCTATTGTGTAATTTTCAATTTTCAATTTAAAATCAGTTAATATTTGATGGTAATAAAATATTCCTCAAACCTAAATATTTTTTATATAATAAAAATGTTTAAAATCTTCCGAGTGAGATGTCATAATTCGTTTCGCCAAATTAGGACTGCTATAGCTCTGTTTATCTTATTTTCGGCGTTATAGCAGCGAATTTGGCAGCGAATATCGACTTTTGATAGGATGATCATATCACTCATATTTGTGTACCATTCTGCTCGTCTCATTGTGCTGATATCCACAGTATATTCATTCATGCATTTCGAGTTTGATATGCGGCAAAATCCACGGAATGGTTAATCATTATTGGTAGTCATTTGTGGCTTTTTGGTTTCCCATCCTTTTGTTTATAACGTGTAATCCAATAGCCCCTTACTTTACATATTCCTAGAAATAAGTATCCAACTTTCACTATTCCCCGTACTCAATTTATATCGATAGTTCATTTCAATTTATTTCAACTAGTTCGCTTGCCCTTCTGTTCTTTCATTTGAGAATATAAATCTTAACTGATGCCTTTGTAACTGTAGCTTGCTTGTACATATCCTCCCCATCCTATAATCCACTTCTCTTCCCCTCCTTTTTTTATTTTATTTTACTCTGTACATAACCTTGAGGAATAATAATATTATATATATATATATATATATATATATATATATATATATATAAATTAAAGTTTGCATTCTCCTCTTTGAAAAGAAAAGTTGTTGCTCTTCCTTGTACCGAACCCATGCAATTCCCTACCTTTATCACCACCAGACTACGTAGCCACCGATCCACCTTTCCTCATCACTATCTAGACCTCCGCCCACTATCAGCAACGAGCCACCAAACTGCCACGCGTCAACCCGTAAACCCTCCACCGTCTTTGTCTCACCCCTCCCTCTCAGACTCTCCCTCTTCCACTAAGATTCTTGCCGAGCCATCACCCATCCTAGCACAACCATAGCACAAATCGGCTACCACCTATCTCCACGAACTTACCCGACCTGCATCAGCTCTTCCTACCATGCCTGGACCCCACCGCATCTCCTCCACTTGCCCATAACTCGAATCCTGTTCATTTCGTTTTTCTCGCCGAAGCAATCCTATCATCCACCGTGAATGCCCGCTTCCCACGGCCCACCGTTGCCACCACCCTAATCAGCCTCCCCAGCCTCTCTGACGATCTGTCACACGAGACCTCTCCGCTAGCAGTCGTAACCACCTTGTACAACACTCCGCTCCACATGCCCAACACCCTGACCTTCTTTTCTTCGAGATGCTTTTATATATATATATATATATATATATATATATATATATATATATATATATATATATATATATATATATATATATATATATATATATATATATATATATATATAAACTTTCATTTGCACTTCAACAGCTGAAGGCCTTCCGTATAAAACTCGATCCAGTCTGCCATTCGTCCCCTCCTTCTCATCATTTTCGAACCAGACTTAGCATAACCGCGCCTAGCCACAAAATCCTGCTGAGCCTGCTTTATATATATCGTATGTATATGCGTTTTAATATCTGGGTTTCTGAATTTAGTATAATAACGCGTTTATGTGATTTAATATATATTATAAATATAGGCTTTTTGATTTTGAAATGTATATAGATTTTAAAATATAATATATATATATATATATCTTGATTTAAAATATATATATAATCTTAAACTGTTCATACATATAAGCGTTCGCATATATATGTTTGCACATGGGTACCTTTCTGGAAAGTGTATTTACATTATGGTAAAGTAATTCAATTTAATTGTTTAATGTATCTATGTAGTATTTCAGTTCAAGTTAGGTTAAAGCATTTATATAATATGACCAATGAGATTTTGAATTTTTAATATTGTTTAATATAAGAATATATATATATATATATATATATATATATATATATATATATATATATATAGATATAGATATTTTGATTTGATATGTTTTAGAGAAAATGATTTTGGTACATACATACACATATATGGAGATTTTATATTAAATACGTATTTTAGAATTGAAAAAAAAAATTATATATAATATAATACATATTTCGGTTTAGTTATATGAAGCTGAGTTTGGTTTTATTTCATCATCTCCAAGCTATCAACCTTATCGTCGAATTCAAATTAATGTTATCTATCTTGTCGTTGTCCAGTTTGTTGTTTTGTTCATCGCTGTCTGGAAATCTCAAAGCAAGTTTCTATATTTGTCCTTTTTCCACATGTCGATCCATACCTATTCGTATCCATCTGCATCTTACTCTGGTTATTTCTCTGACCTCAAAAGATGAGCAATCACTCACGATTAACATTCTTATATTTAATCAATTTAATTCACATTGAAATTACAATTGAAATATGCGGTTAAATTTGAATTGTAAATTATTTAATTGTTATATAATATGCCATTATCTGCAAATATTCACCTGTGACATTTGACACCATAATCTATTATTTATATTATAATTAAATTTGTTACTTATGATATACTCCTATTATTAATATGTTATATTATTATCATATGTGTTCTCACTCTGCTAGTTCCCTTAGTTTAGAAATCCCCATAGGTTGAAATGATACATACTCGAACGATATTATAGATTAGGGGGAAATCGTTATGGGTTGAAATGATAAACCTAAGCAATTTTCATTGATTTTGAATTTTGGGATTGTGGGTCGAAATGATATATACCCGTAAATATTTAATTTGCGGATTGAAATGATAAATATCTGTATCACTTGACCATAGGATAGAAAATTATATACGGACACCGTCGATCTATATTTGAAAAATGATTTCCAAGTTTGAAAGGAAATATATGGGTTTTATTGAATATTGACTTTTAAGAATATATTATATAAATGCTATATATATAATTTAGATTTTAAAATAATATGTTTTGGGAAATTTTAATTTATAAGTTGTTTTGAAAATATAATTTTTAAAATTTTTCTTATAATTTTATTACTTTAAAAATATATAAAATAAGATTTAACACAAAATATATTTAATAATAAGATTTAATTTAATAAAAATTTGATTTAATTGGTTTATAATATTTTAAGTATTTATTTAATTTTTTATTAATATTTTAAGAATAGATTTTTATAACTTTAGTAATAAAGGTTGGAAAGATAAATTAATGTTGACTTGGAATTTAAATTGGTTAATAATTGAATTTAAATAAGAATTTATTTGAGCTTATTGATTTTTAGATTTTGAAAAATATGATTTATAACTTGATTTGATAAAAAACGATTAAATGAATATTCTCAATTTTAAATAAAATTGAGATTGAATATTTAATATTGATTTAAATTTATAAATAGGAATTTTAATAAATCGTTATTAAAATGATTAAGTGAATACTTTCAAATTTGAATAAAATTAAAGTTAAATGTTGAATATAAATGATTGTTATATTGTATATCTGAATATTTAAACTTGAATCTTATTGGAATCGAAGTGATAGTTCAAACTTGGATTTAAAATAGATATAAATTGTGTTGGTTTATTGGGAATTTGAATTGAATCTTTGACCTTTTGAATTGAAATTGTTAAATAGGAAGTGATTTAAATAGAATTTTTTGGAATTTAAGATGATTTGAATTGACTTGCGAAATTGGAGGAAACTAATTTTATTATATAAAGTATTTTTAATATATAAACTATTTTAATTTATAACTATTTTAATATATATACTATTTTCAACATCTAAACCGTTTAAGTTGGATATGATTTCAAGAGTGTTATGATTTCGAAAGTGTTATGATGTCCAAAAGTGTTATGATTTCAAAAGTGTTATGATTTCAAAAGGGTTATGATTTTGAAAGTGTTACGATCCTAAAAATGAATATTATTTAAAGTGAATAATGATATCAAATTGATATGGTTTGAAATGAATACGATATTTTGATATAAGGTATGAACTATTTGAAATGAAATGACCACAGTGTGAAATAAGCTTTGATTGTTAAAGAGATCAGGATCAGATATTGTCATACTCTCTGCCAATACGGAAAACCACTTTAACAACTGTGTACATGGTGGAGATTCAAGAATGAAGTAGAATGGTTTGGTGATGATTCTATATGGTATTTACGTAGCCTTGATTCCCATGAGTCAGCTTAATGTGGCTAAAACATGAGCTATACCGGGTCAAGTGGGGTTATTCCCCCTATTAGGCACATTTCTTCACCATTCTATTTCTTTTGTGATTTTATTGGGTGCACCTTTGATTTGGGCATATGTCACGAGGTGGGCAGTAGTAGCTGCTATACGTTTCCGTCAGTCCGGGAGTGCAAACAGTATATCTACCCTTGCATTGCCTTGAGTGCCTTATCGCATGCCCTATCATGCCTTCTACGAGTTTGTTTTGTACCGTACCTATGTGGTGTCCTCTGGGTAAACCACCGGTTTGGTAGAGCTTAAGGCATTGTATAGACTACGAGAATATATAAAATATGTTAAGCGGGATATGGGTAATGCCTTAACGCTATTTTAATAGTTTACTTTACTATAGACATATTATATGGCAATTATTACTACATAGTAGATAGTTCCATGGATCGTTAGAGGATGGAAATCTCGAATATCCTTTAAGTTAGTTGTACTTCTGTTGACATTTCATTTGAGTTGAATTTACTGGTTTAAGAATGTTAATCCTGGCTTAAGTGTTTTGTATTTTGCTTTATGCTCGGGTCAGACTGAATGTTATAACCTTTGAGACTCACCTTTGGAGATTAGAGCTTTGCTTGAAGATCTGTCTTATCTATTCAGCTTTTCCAGTTGTTTTGTTCAGACTTATAATCTGTTTGTATTTGAGACTACATTTTATTGAGATATTCTATTGTATTTTATTATGAACTCTGATGTTATATAGTAGCTTCATGAACTATTATTTATCTATTCCATTGCTTATTGTTGTAATACTATATGTCTGTGATTCTATGATTGATTTATTTACTATATATACTTAGTTTTGCCAAATATAAATTAACAATCTATTACTTTGAGCAATTCAAGTCTAACATGTGCAGATGCGAATGGTTCGAAATACCAGGTCGTTACACTCTGACTTACCTTTGTTATTTGTAGGATACCAAACCAGCTATTCATGCTTTAGTGGACTTGGATTTTCGGTTCACCGCAGATTTGAGCCTACTAGGGTGCAAGTTGTTACAGAGGAGGTGGTGATGTGATGTGGTGTAAGATTGATTTGATGTCTGCTTTTTAAAGTAATTATTACTTTAGATATTTTATTCTTCTACCACTAGTAAATATATATTTACTTTCTTCTATTATCGTGTGTATATGTACATGATAATGTGTGTACGTTCATGTCACAAATGTGCACAAATTATATGTACATGATAATGTGTGTATGAATTTGGATTCCGATCTTCAGTCATTTATTAATTAACGCATGTACTTATATTTTTAAACAAACCTTGAAAGCTATTTTTTTATTATTATCCATGAATTGAAATGATCTCATTTTACTTATAAAACCATATAAATCAATATTAAACGATTGTTTACAAAAAGTGATATTATATCAATGAACCGTTATCAATTTTCCTTATAATTTCAAATCTATTATATATCTTTATAAAACTATTATAAATGATTTATTGTAATGATGCATAATTTTCTAAAATTAAAATATTAAATTTAATTAGATTTTGGAATTTAATATAAATAGAAATTAAAATTTATGATTTATTAACAAGGAAGAATAATTAGAGAATAATTTAATAATATTGATTCAATGTTATGGATAACTATTTTAATGTAATTTTGATCAATTGAAATAATTGTAAAGTTAATTTAGTTATAATTTTAAGTAAGGAAAAAATTCAATGTTGTATTAAAAAGAGAAATTATAGGTAATGCATTGAAATTGGTTAATATAGAATATGAAATTAGTGGTGTGGTAAGTAGTTATAATTTTTGTTGTGAGCAATCAATTTATAAATGCGATTAAATTACTTAAAAGTGACAATTGTTTTAGTTAGTATTTTATTATTTAATATGTTGAATTAATTTGGAAATCGATATGAATTTAATATAATTAAATATTTCAGTTAATATGAGTTAAGATGACAACCGTACAATAAGAATGTAATAAAAAGTGAACTAGTGTCTAATGAATTCATATTGGTATTAGATGATTGAATAACAAGATGTAAATCAGAATAAATGAATTTTTGAAATTTAAATTATAATTAATGAATTTGTTGCAATTGAAATTGAATGCTATAATTTGCGAAATATTTAAAGATTGAATTTGGCAGGGGAAATTTGTTTTAAAAGGTTGTTAGTTCCTGTATAATTAGAAATGACAAAAATTGTTAGCTATAAAGTTTGAATTTAGAAGTGATTAAATTAATATAATAACAATCTATTTAATTAGTGAGAAAATAACCATTTTGGCCACTATCTTGGATTTTGACAAAATCAGTATCATCGGATCCGTAACAGTGAATTATTGTAGGATTTCAAGTTTCGTAGCGATCGGACTTGTCGTTTGATCGTGCGAGCTCGAAACGCGTAGAAATCAATTTAATGGTTCAATTAAAATAAGCTGATTCAAAAGCTAACATCTGTATACAATGGAACTAGGGTTTGAAACTAATTCTATTGAGTTTAAAATTTCAAAAACATCTATTTTGATATATGGGACGACCTACTTTTGTTTCAGAAGCGGAACGGGCTTTTCGGGTCGTTGTTGTCGTCTTGACCCAATTCGATATGTTACTCATTCTTATCTATCTCTCTATATATAAATAGATTTTCTAACCCTAGCAGCCTTTTTATTTTCAACTACTGTACGTACCGAAAATTTCTATACTTCCTTGCTTCCCTATGGCTGAAACCTAATTTCCAATTCCAAATTCTATTTCAAATCCAATTTCAGAAATTCATACTCTCCAAACTCTATCATATTATATATCGTTGGAAAGCTCTCGATGAGCGCAATCAACTACAGGAGTTCATTTTTCAATTAGATGCATCGTTCGACCAAAAATTGATGAAGAACCTCGGCCGTCCATTTTTAGGGTTTACGATCCAACTGTGATCGTCGACCGTTTGACGATCAGGAAGCAGCATTGGGAAGAGGATGTCGAGAAGGTCTTGGGGGTGAAGTTCGTTCGTACTGGAGGCAAAGGGTTCACCAGAAAATGCCTGAGAAGGCGATGGCAGCATTGGCCAGGCGGAGGCGCCTATGGTGGCCGTGACTTCACCTAGGGGTCGGCCTGGCTCGAGCATTTTGATGGTGGTCTCAGATCTTACTGGAAGGGCGTGGATAGGCAACGAAAATTGATGATATGATGGTGGCCAAGGGTTTGAGCATGGCAAGAAATTTGATCGAGATTTTCACATGCGTGATAAACGAGACCGACGTGGTAAATAATTATTTGCATATATAATTTTATTTAATTTTGAATTTCAAACTTCTAACGATCATAACTTTTTCATATGAGTTCGGATTCACACGCGGTTTTATCCATTGCGGTCATATCGAAATTTCAGATGTCAAGGAATTAGTTTAGTTGGATTCTAAGACTATTCAATTTTTGGGCTTTAATTGGATTTTAATCGACTGAAAATTAAAGGTAGGTGTTTTAACCCACTCAGAACTATTAAATCATCTTATGTTAGTTAAATTAAATTTATAATGTGATTAGGAGTTGGTTGATTGATGTTTGGTATATTAAAATAGTCATTCTAGTTAAATCTGAATTATATTGAATTTAGTTGCTCTTTCTTTTTAACATTGAATTTAAATTGCCAGCTAAATACCCGTTAATTGTTGTTATTTATTGGTTGATTTGAACGATGATTGTGATGGATGTTCAACTGTTGATATTTGGACGATTGTATGTATGTTTATTCATATGTTTTTATCACACTGCAAATTCCCTTAGTTTTCCATTTGAAATCACTATGGGTTGAAATGATACATACCCGAATGGTCTTCTAGATTGGAGAAAAATCATTATGGGTTGAAACGATAGACTCGAACGATTTTATGAATTTTGAATTTTAACTCGGGATTGCTGGTTGAAAAGATATATACCCGTAAATTTTAAGTTATTGTAGGTTGAAATGATATATATCCTTATCACTTGACCATAGGGTAGAAAATTATGTACGGACACTAGATTGGTTAAATTAAATGATTTTTTAAATTCTTAAATTTTGAATCCAGTTAAATGATATTATGAAATAAAACTTGTTTTATATAAACGAATTATTTTCAAAATTAAAGTTTTAATTGTTGAAATTGGAATTGTTTTAAATAAAATTATCAACTGATTTATATAAACTGAATTATCAAAATTGAGTTATTGTAAACGTTTGAATAATTAAACTTTGAAATCTATTAAATTTAAAGTATTTTAAATTTGTAGTTCAAACATGGATTTGAAATCGATATAAAATGAAATGGTTTTTATAAGAATTTGAATTGAAGGATTTAAATTGAGTTTGTTGATTTGAAATCTGAATATGGTCCAAATTTGTTGAAATGGAAAAAGCAGTTGATTTGATCTTATTTTCAAATTAATTATTTTAATATAAACTATTTAAGAATATATTATTTTAGAATTCAGATTTACTTAGATTTTTGAACTATTTACTATATAAACCATTTCCGATAATCAAACCATTTTGTATTAAACTGTTTTAACTGTTTTAAATCTATTAAACTATTTTAAACTATTTTTAAACTATTTTAAACTATTATAAACTATTTCAAATGCATTAATTATTTTAATATATAAACTATTTCTAATATATGAACTATTTTAATCTATAATCTGTTTTCAAGAATATAAACTATTTTTAATTTATAACTGTTCCAAAATATAAACTACTTTCAATATTCAAATTGTTTAAGTTGGAACCGTTATGATTTAGGTTTAATTGATTCAAATGCAAACATTTTGATATGATGGTTTAACCTAGTTTGTGGTTATGATTTTGAAAATGAATATGATTTCAAAAGTGTATATGATTTCAAAAGTGATATGATTTTGAAGCGAATGTGATATTTTGATATCAATTATGAATCGGTTTCGGAAATATAAAAGAACCAACTGGTGTGAAATAAGTGTTTGGTTGTTAAAGTGATCGGGATCAGATATTGTCATACTTTCTGCTAATACCGAAAACCACTTTAACAACAATGCACGTGGTGGAGAATCTAGAAAGAAGTAGGATGGTTGGGCGAATGATTCTGTATGAGGTATTAATGTAGCCCTGACTCCCCTCCAGTCAGCTTGATATTACTAAAACAGGAGCTATACCAGGCTAAATGAGGTCGCTCCCCCTATCGAGCACGTTTCTTCGATACCATATTTATTACTTTGTGATTGATTTGATGTCCATCCCTCGATTTGATTATGGAAGTGTGTTCCAAGGTGGAAAGTAGTAGCTGCTATGCGTTACCACCAATTTGGGAGTGCAAACGGTATAATCCTACCCTGGCATTGCCTCGCGTGCCTTGTCATATGCCTTATCGAGCCCACTACAAATTTGGTTTGTGTCGTACACTATGGAGTGCCCTCTAACAGCCCTCCTGTTTACAGAGGAATTACGGTACTGTATAGACTATGACATTTATATACAAATGTGTTAAGGGGGACATGGGTAATGACTTAACTCTATTTTAATACTTTAGTTTACTATAGACATATTATAATCGCATATTGTACTATGTATGTAGATAGTTTAACGGATCCTTAGGAGATGGAATCCCGAACATCTCTTAAGTTATTGCACGCACGTCATACACTAGATAGAAGATGTAAAACCTCGTAAACATCTCTGAAGCCGTTGCACTCATGTTTATTTACTGTTGATTTAACTTACATAAGAACTTTTAATTTTGACTTAAGTGTTTTATTTTTCATTACGCTTTGGTCAGTCTGAGCCTTTCAGTGCATTAAAGACCATTTTATTCGGAAGATGAAGGCGAAGATTCAGTATGTTATTGCTATTTATTATATTTTTCCACTACATTATGTTATTCCGCTGCATTATTTATTTATTCCTGCTGACTACATAGCTCTGATTATTATATGTTATCATTCCGCTATGAGGTTCTGTGCTTTGTTTTTTTCTTATTTACCCAATAACAATCCTCCCTTTTGAATGATTTGGAATCGACATGTGTGTTTTATTGTCGAATCCAAAAAGGTGGGTCGTTACTTTTATTATCACTTTATTTCTATTACAAACGAATTATTATCATTTTAAAATAATTATCGGGATAATTATAAGAATTATTAAATCATTTAATCTCATTTTGAAATCATTAATTAATTATTAATTATAATAACATTACTAATGTTATAAATACATTTTATTTTTCAAAAATAAAATAAATTATTTTCTTTCATATTCTTGTTTTAAACATAAAAAAGAGTTTCTGTATCTAGTCTCATTCCCCACTTTGGATAATTATAGAGCCGTTTATCGATAAAATGATTTTCGGCTATTTTATCGATATAAATCCTTGGGAAGATATTTTTGTAAATATCCATTCCAAATAAGAAAACCATTATTCACTATTCAAAACAAGATTATTATTATTATTTATTATTACTTAAAACAATATTATTTGTATTATTAACCTTTTTTTGAATATTTTATAAATAAACCAAATTTGTCAAAGTGATAAATATGCGGGTCGTTATAATATCCTTGTATGAATGCAAAATTCATGAGCAAGAAAAATAAGTGGAAGAAAGTTCCAGTAGTGAAATTGGTCCAAAGCTATTTTATCTTAGGACATAACATAAAATAAGTAATATTGTATATACATGTATTTAATTTATTTTATTTGTAATCTAAATTCTATTTAATTTAAAAGAGTACAAATTTCAATTTAAAATCACGTAATTACAAAATCAATATTATATTCGTATTTCATCATTTTTTATCTTATTTCATTTTATTATCAAAAATTAAATTATTTTGCTAGATAATTACAAAACTAATATCAAATAAACCATCAAATTCCAATTTAATTAAAGAAATTTCAATTATTAAAGTTAACTAATTTTTACTTAAAAATCGAATTGTTACAGACTTCCCTCCTTAACAAAATTGTGTCCTTGTAATTTCCTATAAGAAAAATCAATAATAAGCCAATTATAATAATTTAATTATATTATTTTCACTTTATTTTAATTATCAAAATGTTTACACAAGGGAAAGTTACTTTATAAAATCTTAAAATCCCATATTTAAATAAATTTCCTTCCAAACATCATACACATTATGTATACCTTTCCTAAAATTCATTTCTTATTTAACTCAAACATAATTTGAATTCAAATTTCACTTTAAATAGCTTTAAATTACTTTAAAAAAATGTTAAAATTTTATCGACAAAATTTCCACTAAAAATCATTTTTCTATTTAATAAAATATTTTCCAACATATCTCTTAATTCCAAAACATTCTATTCCAACCAAATTTAACTTTTAAGTATTATTTTACAAATCTTCATACAAATTGCATTTCAAAATTTTTATACCCCTTAAAATATTTAAGTTCACTAAAGTTTTTAAAATGTCTCTTTTAAGCATTTAAAAATTTCTATTGAATGTGCGTGCTCCCGCATCAATTTGAATCCTTAACACACTCAAAGGACAAATTAACACAACTTTTATTTCAAAATTTACCTATAAGTATAGATTTCATAAATCAATTGGTATGTTAATTTCAATAAAACTCTATTAATTTATTTTTACATTCACTTGTAATACTATACTTATAATATATACTTTCTAAAGTATTTCAAATTAAAACACTTCCAAACTACCTTTATTAGAATCATATTTATATAGATTTACTTTACGATAAACCATTTCAACATTTTATACTATTAGATAGACACTATGCGAATGCATAATAAATGTAAATCAACATTGAAATTCACTTCACTACTTAAATAAATGTAGACAAATTTCAAATTTAAATTCCACTTCAATAATTTTAAATAACCAAGATAACTCAAAAGCCTTAAAATAAATGCATTCAGTGAAAACAAATAAATAAATATTCCACTACGCACTCTAATTAAAATCAAATCAAAACTTAACTACGATATCAAATCAAACACCGTAATACAATAAAAAATCACTCAAAATCATTGATATATGAGCTACTGGTTGGACTAACTCCTTTCATCCTTGCTATTCCAATCATTTCATACTTCATAACTACAGAAATTTTTTACTTCTAAACACATATATTAGTAAAATCACAAATATGTCCTTTGATGATTACCCTTGTAAACATATGTGTGTGTGTATATATATATGTATATAATATACTATCACTTAATATAAGATAGTCATAACAAACCTAAGGGTCAGGGACTCTAAGTCTCATCTAAAGTCTCAACTTGTGTCTCTTAGATACAATGTATTGTTCTGAACCTGCTCTAATACCAAATTGAAACACCCCACCTCTATACTCATACTATCGAAGAGTATTACATGGTAATACTGAGAGATAATACGGAGAATAAGGCTATATGAGATACACATGTGAATAGTCTCTTGGAATAACATTAATATGTATTGAAACATCGAATATAAAAATCACTAGTATATACACAGTGTCGGTACAAAATAGTAAACATGTGTACCTCTAGGACAAAACAATACACAATATACAGTACAATAATAGAGAACGAAGAGTCAATCACAGCGGTAACATATAATATACATATGTAGTATACACAATAAGGGTACAACTGAATATAATTGCCAAATATCCATATATAGCGTAATGTATAATCAATATTCATCTCAACATCAGAATGAATAGTGAATCAATGTTACACCAATATAATATAACAATCCCTAATATAACCTCTCTAAGCCCACTAAACACATATGCTGGTCATGTCGTCCCTGTACGTGAAATGTTTCGGACTGGCCCGAGTATTATAAAATAACACACGGGTTAGACTATGTCTAATCAATGTTATATAATAATGGTAACTCAATATAGATATAAAATAATAATATAATGAGACTAACATCGAAAATCAAAACATATGACAACAGATCAAATAATATATATATATATATATATATATAATGCAATAAATAATCATCAAGATATCACAACATCGAAATATCTCAAATTCATCTGAAACAATCAATTCTCATATCGAAAGATGTCATCACCCATATTGAAACATATCAAATAAAAAAAAAAAATCAACACAAATAGGTGAATCATCCATATCTTAAGGTCAACATCAAATCTAGAAATAACAATACAAGATATATCATCTAGTATAATTAGGCTAGCATGAAGCACTGCTCAAATATAACTCTCAATCTCGACAAAAATTCATTAATATCAAATAGGACAGACTACCTATCAATATACTGAAAATCCACTATACTCATATCATATACCACTGGTATAATCCCACATCCTCATATTTATACTAGTAGAAAGTATTATGATGGGATATAATTGTACGGCACACTTGAAGTCCCAAATAGAGTCATTTATATAACAATAAGTGACACCTGGCCCACATCAACGCTATAGTGAGGTGTATTAATCATATACGCCAATATATTACTCTGTCAGTACCGAAAGGGAAATTAATAGCACAAAGCAAGCTCAAGAGTCGCAAAGTCTCTACGGTCTTTGTTACCTTTGATTCATTATGACCCATGTCCACCCATGTGCTCGTCAAGGCGAGGACTAATCAGTCATGGTAATAAAAATGCCCCTATAGGTAGACCTAGGTGACATAGGGTTGATTAAAAAGCCAATCACAAAGATATGTAATAATATGGTGTCATAGATCTAGGGAGCGACCCCACGATTAGGCTGCCAGGGTGAATACTGGTCATCTGGTCCTCTCCAACAAACATAATAGAAGTACATCATAATAGTGGCATATAGGAACAATACACTAACATCTCCTTTTCAGAGGCCCAAAACTAAGCGCTGCAGATGTTGCAGCCATCCATAGTATTAGCTTCTGA
Source organism: Allium cepa (assembly GCA_030765085.1). Taxonomy (NCBI): domain Eukaryota; kingdom Viridiplantae; phylum Streptophyta; class Magnoliopsida; order Asparagales; family Amaryllidaceae; genus Allium; species Allium cepa. The sequence goes on along the minus strand of CM060945.1, from coordinate 952,582,803 downwards.
CATCTAAATATGGCTATGTTAATGGTATCAATAATATTAGAAGCATTTGTATATGAAACAAAACACAAGTTTCAAAATAAATTTTTACTTCATTACATTTCAAAACATTTTGTTTCACATTCACAACACATAATCCCAAATCATTCCCAAGCATAGATCAAATATAATTATTACAAAATATGCCAAGAGTGGTATATGAAGATACCCCTTTGTTGATCAGAGTCATTTGGTCATAATAGACCTAATACAAAACAACACAGCAGAAATTCCAAAAAAAAAAACACAATAAGAACTGAAACTCCTAAGTAGCTATCAGTTTGCCTCCTGCATGCCCCAAGGTAGCTTTTTTGTTATCCTACTAAAACTTAAAAAAGAACTTAATCCCTCAGCCTACTCAAATTAATTTTGAGCACCCTAGAGTATAAGGGTAAAACATATACTTCGAGTCAAACATAAAGTCTGGTATGAATAATACTATAAATCCCAGTTAAACATGTTAAGTGAGACCATGTCACTTAGCGAAAATGGTTTCCTCTCACTAATATCCTTTAAAACATATCTTTTACAAAACCTTTCATAAAACTAAATTCTAGGCTCCTGCATCCACAATGGTTAAAACATTTATTTATAAAACATTATGGTGATATGCATACTTGAAAACAATTAGCATCCCCATTTAAGGTTTAATTATATCAAAGAGGGACTATCTATTCCACATTTATTTCACTTAAATTGATGTAGACTACCCATCTCACACCACATAGTTTTTCTAGGACAACTTTGAACCCATCTTTTTTCCAGTTGATTCATGCTAGCCCTATGAATATAATTATTTCATGTTAGCCCCATGAATTTTAATGGTCTCACGTTAGCCTCATGAGTTTATTTATATCATGTTAGCCCCATGATTATATTTTCCATTTGACTCATGCTAGCCTCTTTAATCTATTTGTATCATGCTAGCTACACGATTGTATTTGATTTTTCCATTTGATTCATGCTAGCCCCATGAATCTATTTGAATTTTCCATTTGATTCATGCTAACCTTATGAATCTATTTATATCATGTTAGCCCCATGATTTTATTTATATCATGTTAACCCCATGATTAACCTCTTTCCATTAGTATTCCTAACTTAGGTTATATCAATTTATTGTTTGCAATGGTACCCTAAAAAACCTTAGAATTTAAAACCTTTCAAAACCATTGAAACTCAACCCTTCGAAACCATTGAACCTCAAAGATTGCGAACCCATTGAACTTCAAACCTTTCGAAAGCAATAAAACCTTAGACACCCTATTTAAAATACTTGAAACATTGTCTTGGAAATTTTTTGGAAACCCTTCCTTTTAAAACCTTCCAAAATCATTAAGAAATAAAAAACTTTCGACCCCTTTGAGAGGTAACCTTTCGACTCCATCGAAAGCTTAGCCTTCGACCCCCTTTTAGAAACATTCAGTAAATAAAACCTTTCAAAGGCATTAACCCTCTAAAACCTTTCAAAATTTCTGGGTTCAAATTTAAACAGGTGGAAATCCTTCTTTTAAACCTTTCAATTTCATTAGAAACAACCTTTCGTCTAAGTCGAAAGTTCTGCTTCGAAATCTTTAAAGCATCATTTAAAACAGCTCCTTCGAAAGCTTTGGGTTATACTTCAATTTATAAAACAACGATAAGTCACCTAAGCCGAAAGCTTCCTTTCGAAAGCATTTGGGAAACACCTAACTTTAAAACAGGCGAACGTTTCGACTGGGTCGGAAGGTTCAAAGTCAAACCTTTATAAAATAGTGGAAATCCTTCGACGACGTCGAAATGTTTCAAAATAGATTAATGGTGGTAGCAGCTACAACCTTTCGGCACATCGAACGTTTTAAAGTCTTTCTTTAAGTAAAGTGACCAAGCCGAAAGCCTAAGTTCAAAATTAAAGCTGGCGAAATCTTTTTACTTATAAAATAATTATATTCCAACCCTTTCGGCCATCAACCTTTTGGCTTAAACCTTCTGGTTTATATTCAATTCATTACCTATCAATTTTCTTAATACCTTATGCATTAACCTTTGACTGTATCGAAATCTAACCCTTCGACTAGGAGGAAAGGTCTGGGGCGGAAGGTGTTTAGCCGTATGGATTAAGCATGGCCAAAGTGTGAATTTTGTCTTTAAACTTAAAAAGGAAACTTTTCAATTAACCTTCCTTTGTTTGTCAAATTCTCATTGGTCAATAAAATACTTTTCAAAATAAATTTTTCCATGGCAATTACCAGGATTTATAAAACATTTTCTTTTGTAAAATGCCCCTTCTCCTTTATAAATATATAAAACATTTTAGTCATATACCTTAAATTATTTATATATCCATCAAAGTGCTTAGGAAAAATTTATAAAAATCCCAGAAAATCTATTTTAATATGTTGTCTAACATATAAAAATTTCATCCCCTAATAATTATTATATTAGCCGAAAATAATTTATAACCCAATAAATAATTATCATTACTAGAAAATTAATATAAAATCCACCATAAAAAAATTATGAAAATTGAAACCCATCTCTGAAATGTTATTTCTGACCTATACTTAAATTTTAAAGGCATTTTGATGTCATTAAAGAGGGTTTTCATGTCAAATATATCATAAAACAAGTATGAACATGCATATTTCACCAACCAATAAATATATCCAAATTTAATCATTAAAACAAGACATTAAGTTGCAAAAAAATTCAGATTTTATTCTTAAAATCGAAAACCAAAAGATAATGAGATGTAGTAATTATTCACCTTAGCTTTGAGATTATAGATGTGAGATTTGATGTTGATTTAGTAGAATATCCTCCTTCTCTTGAATCCTAACTATAATCTTCTTCTTAAGAGTGAAAATGGAGCTGACCTTAGTGTTTTTAGTTTGTGTAAAATGAAATGAACGTGAGTTCCTTTCTTCTAATGGTTTAGGGTATAAGATCCACGTATTTCCCATATTGCCTTGTCATTTCCTAACACCATTGTTCTAGGTTATTTTAAATTAGTTAACACCCTATTATGGCACGACTACCCTTAGCTAAAACAAATCTCGACCTATTATTCTCTACATTATTTTATTTTATTTAACCAATTAAATATCCTAAATAATGTCATGAAACTATGGGGTGTTACGGACTCCCCACCTTGAAGAATTTCATCCTCGAAATTACAATAAGGTACCCAACAAAACAATCAAAGGTAAAAACATGCCATCGAACAAGTCGGAATAAGTATCCTTAATCTTGCTTTCCGTTTCCCAAGTATAGTCTCTAGCATCGTCACTCCACTGAACCTTTACTAACTTGACTGTCTTGTTGCTCAACTTCCTCTCATCTCTTGCCACAATCTAAATCGGCTTTCTAATTATGGTCAAATCCGTTTCTACTACTAAGTCTTCTAACACTATAGGTGATATAATAATCTCTGGGTCTCTGGCACCTTTCCTAAGATGAGAAACATGAAAAATATTATGGACTCCAGCCAAACTACTCAGACTCCAGCCAAACTACTCAGTAACTCTAATCTATAAGCAAGTTTTCTGATCCTCTCAACAACATAAAAGGACCGATGAATCTGGGTGCTAACTTTCCTGACTTCCTGAATCTAATCACACCCTTCATCGGTGAGACCTTAATGAACACATAATCTCCGACAAAAAATTCCAAATCTTTTCTTCTTCTATCAGCATAACTTTTTTTTTGCCTAGATTGAGTTTGCTTTATCCTAGCTCGGATTAGCTTAATCTTCTCTGCAGTATCTTTCACCAAATCCGGACCAAGAACCAATCTATCCCTTATCTCTAACTAACATACGTGTAATGGCCCACCTCTATACTCACACTAGCCAAGGACATTACGGAGTAATGCCGTCGACTAGCATGAAGAATAAGGCTGTTGAGGAGCGACCATCCGTGTAATTTCTTTGTGCGAGTGTCGATGTGTCAGATAGTATTACATGCATTTCGTTTCAAGAGGAAATCTGGCATATCAATTGCAAACTCAAAACTACTACACAATGGCTATGCGATCTTTGAAAACTAATATAAAATAAGTATAACACAATTCGGTCACAAATATTCATATCACTAAGGCGAAAACAGATATGAATATAACACATTAAGGTGTACATCAAAGTAGTGGTCATATAAGATCCACTACACCACAGAAGAATAGGTACAAGTGCTAGAAAAAAGAATATGTATACATCAAGGAGTCTCAATCTCGAATGTATAAAAGCAAAAACTACTAAGCTAAAGTAGTTAGCCAAAAGAAGCTAGTCCATGCTAAGAAGTCAAGTGGAAGCACCTGTAATACCTCGGTCTGACCCGAGTATTACTTAAGAAGAAAAATAACAAACGGATCAGTCTAGCTATAAATATCATATAAAATGGGATAGGATAAGAGATATAACAGAAATACATGATAACAATGAAAATCATACAATATCTCAAATCTTCTCAAAACACCAAAAAGAATGTCATATTGTTTAACTTATTCAGCAAACTTCAAATGTTGATAAAACATATCAATGCAAATCACAATAAATTGTGAAGCATATATTCCAGAAATCCATAATAGAAAATCCAGAAAATACAAAAAAGGGGAGGCCTATCTCAAACCGGAGCATGAAAACTCACCAACACGTGTATCACAAATGGGTCCCTATCCCATAAAATGAGCCAGAGCTCCTCCAAACAGGGTATAGTCCCCCTTTGCGGTCTATGTGCCGAAGCTCCTCCAAACCGGGTATAGTCCCCCTTTGTGGACTACGAGCCAAAGCTCCTCCAAACAGGGTATAGTCCCCCTTTGCGGACTATGAGCCAAAGCTCCTCTAAACAGGGTATAGTCCCCCTTTGCGGACTATGAGATGAAGCACCTCCAAACCGGGTATAGTCCCTCTTTTTCAGACAAAGAGACATCGCACATCACTAATCTAAATCACAATGGATCATCATTGATGGATAAGTGTAAATTACACTAAGCTAGTAAATAAATGAGTTTAGCTTCATGTCCCATAACTACCGGCTTAACTTAAAAACTTACGAACAAATTGTAGATTTTCACTCAAAAATTATCACAAGATTTCAACCGAACAAGTCTAAGAATTAACCGACGAAGTAAATGCAAGTGTTTCATACCACTTGTTTTGCTAAGTTGTTTAGTTAGATTTCTCATACAAATGAGGTAAAGGTTTGTATATGCTAATAGATAGGTAAACGTTTTAAAAAAACAAGCTTTGTATTAAAATTAGTCTTGGAATCATTTTTTGTGAAAGAGTTTGAATATTTACTACTAGTATAAAAACCTTTGTATTTTAAAGTGACAAATCACAGAAATGATTGTAAAAACAATTCATTACCAAAAATCCACATTTGACAACATGAATTAAAACCATAAAAATCGACACCAAATCCATCAAATGGATATTTCCAAAAAAATCGAGAAAAATAAGTCATTAAAGTCAATAATAAATGACAACAACTAATCAGATTCACAAAAATCGATTAAAATTAGAAATCCTCTCGAAAATAGGCGAAACGGTCAAAAGGTAATAGGACCAGACATCTCACCTGGCATGACCAGATGTCTGACCTGGGGTTCGGCCATTTTCTTTTTATTTTTCCTTTTCTTTAAAATCTCCAAAACCCATAACCAGACGCCTGACCAGTTGAACCAGACGTCTGGTTCTTTTATCTGCCATTTTATTTTCTACGTTCATTATATCATTTTTTCGGGGACCATAACCTGATGTCTGGACTTGACCAATCATACATCTGGTCATTTGAACTGGGCAAAAGTTTTCCCAAGCTATTGATGGTCAAATCGATTCCAAAGTGATCGAACGAGCAACGCAGGCTAGGGTTTATGCCAAGCGACAACCCAGCCTTATAGGCTCTTCGATACACCCCAAATATCATGTCTAAACATCTAAAATAGGATTTATAAAGATTTTGACTTCAAAACACCAAATTGGAAAATTCACCAAATCGATTCAACTCAAAGCAAATGAATATGAAATAGATGTTAGAAATTCATACCTAACAACAATGAAAGCTATAGACGTAGATATGAGTTTGAAAACTCATCTTTAAACTCAAAAACAACGAATGAGAAGCTTTAAAACAAAGCAAGATCAATTCCTCTTCAATACACCTCTACGATCTTCAATCTATTGTCAAAGGTGAAGTTTTTCCTGTGTTAGGTTATAGGAAATTCTAAAAACTAAAGAGATAGTGAGATGGAGCAGATGAAGAGGATGCTTACCTAAGCTTCTCTTTGATTTTAGAACTACAACTGGAATTTCCTAAGAAAACTAGGACTTAGGAATTTTAATTTTCCATCCTTTCCCCCGTTCTTTCCTTTAGCTTGAATGTAAGGAAATGTTATGAATGAAGAGGAGTGGAGTAGAAGTTAATAGGTGGAGGAGTTGGGGTTACCTTGTTAGGTTAGTGGGCTGAAATCCAAACCCAAATCCCCAAATGAAAATATCAAAATTCCGCTCAACTCCAAACATATCGATGTTTATAATAAAAAAGGTCGCAAACGTCGTTTTGGACTCAGTGGAAGCGGTCTCGAGTCCGGATTCGACCATTTTAAAAAGTCACATTTCGGACTTCAAATTCAACTAACGATGCTATATTTATATTCAACATTTAAATATATAACTGTAACATATGCGGGTTGTTACAATACGAGAGACTTAACTGGTCTTCCATACAAAGCTTCAAACGGTACCATCCAAATACTAATATGATAACTATTTTTATATGAGAACTCTAATAGATGAAGATGTTCCTCCTATGATCCCCCAAAATCCAATACACAGGCTCTTAACAAATCCTCCAAGATTTTGTTAACTCTTTTCGTTTGCCCATTGGTCTGTGGATGGTAAGCGGTACTCATGTTGAGCTTGGTTCGCAATACTTCCTGTAGACTTCTCTAGAACTCACTAGTAAATAAAGAATCTCTATTACTGACAATACTACTAAGAATCTCGTGCAGTCTAACTGCATTCCTCATAAATAGCTTCGCCAAACTAGGCACCGTCCTACTTGACTTTACCAGAATGAAATGGGCACTCTTAGTTAGTCTATCTACTATGATCCATATACTTTCATTCCCTCTATTATAACTTGACAACCCATCAATAAAATCTATAGAGATAGAATCCCATTTCCACAACGGAACTTCTAATGGTTGAAGCAATCGACTAGGCTTCTGGTGTTTAGCCTTTTCCTGTTGGCAATTCAAGCACTGCTTAACACATACACCAATGTCTCGTTTCATACCTTCCCAGAAGAAACTTCTCTTCATATCTTGATACTTCTTCATTCCTCTTGGATGGATAGTGAACTTCGAACGATGGCACTCATCCAAAAGTTCCTTCCTCATGTTTTCCATATTCGAAACACACAACCTTCCTTTCTTTCTCAACCACCCTTTTTGGTCAAGACTAAAATCCTTTAGGTCATCGCTCTCTGTTCCTTCCCTTAACCATTTAATCTGTTCCACCAAAACTGGATCCTCCTCTTGTTTAGAAGCTATCTTCTCAATCATTACCGGCCTAAGTTTTAAACAAGACAATATGACACTTCTAGTACTAGAACCTTCCCCGGATCTAAACTGCACACTATAAGCTGATAATGGTTCCAAATCTTTCCACTCAGCAATCATAGCAAATACGGCATTCTGATGTTTTCGATTGTGTGCATCCACCACCTTGTTTCCTTTTCAGGATGCGTACTCAATTCCAAAATCATAAGCAGTGACAAACTCCAACCATCTTTGCTGTCTCATGTTCAGCTTCTTTTAAGAGAACAAGTACTTCAACGACTTATGATCAGTATAAAACTCAAATCGCTCTCCCAAAAGATAATGCCTCCATAGCTTCAAAGAAAATATAACGGCGGCTAACTCCAAGTCATGCATAGGATACCTAACTTCATTCGGTCGAAGTTGTCAAGAAGCATAAGACATCACATTACCTCTTTGCATCAACATAGCTCCCATTTTGGTTCCACACGCATCGGTATAAACTACCAAATCTTAATTCCCCTCCGGAACGACTAACACCGGTGCATGGGTCAATAAGTGTTTCGAGGTCTAGAATGCTTCCTCACACTTATCAGACCATACAAACGTTCACATCTTTTCGCGTAAGCTTAGTCATCTATGCTGTTGTCTTCGAAGAATCCTTTATAAACCTTCGATAATATCCAGCCAATCCAAGAAAGCTTTTAATCTTGGTCACAGTCTCGGGTCTCTTTTAATTATTCACCACCTCAATCTTAGTTGGATTTACAGACAACCTTTTCTTTGGGACGACATGACCAATGAACTTCATTCCTTCTTCCAAAAACAACACTTCAAAAACTTAGCCTTCAACTGATGCTCCCTCAATGTTATGAGCACAACTCTAAGATGAACTTCATGCTTCTTCTCATTCTCAGAGTATACCAGAATTTCATCTATGAAAACCAACACAAATCTATCCAAGTGTTCTCGAAAAATCCTATTCATTAGATCCACAAAGAATGCCGGCGCATTAGTCATTCCGAACGACATAACTAACCCTTCGTATGATCCATATCTTGACCTAAACGCCGTCAAAGGAATGCTATCCTCTACCACTCTAAGCTGATGAAATCCCGTCGCCAAATCAAGTTGAGAAAATACCTTGGCCCTACTTAACTAATCGAGAAAATCGTCAATTCTTGGCAATGGATATCGGTTCTTTATCGTTTTCTCATTCAACTTATGATAATCGATGCATAGCCGTAACGATCCATCCAGCTTCTTAAAAAATACGGCGGTAGCTCCTCTTGGGGAACTACTTGATCGAATAAAACTCCTGCCTTCCAAATCCACAATTTGCACCTTCAACTCTTTCATCTCGTTGGGGGTCATCCTACTTGGCAAACTACTCACTAGCTCTACTTCAGGCACTAAATCAGTCCGACACTCAATAGAAAGTTTTGATGGAAACCTATTTACCTGTTCAAACACATCTGCGAATTCTCTAACTACAAAGACTCGATGCAACTCATCCTCCAACTTCATAGCACCTGATAAAGCATACATTTCACAACTAGGGTTCTCTACGGTATAATCTATTTGATCACTACAATCTGAGTGATTAAGTGATATTTTCCTATCATAGAAAAATATCCTAGCATCATATTTACTTAACCAATCCATCCTAAGGTTACTCCCAAATCCCCCATAATCAAACACATGCAAACAACACTAAAAAGTGTGGCCTAGCAAACCAAACTCTAAATGGTCACACCTCATCCCAAGCGTTGCGTAACCTCCTATCGGATTAGCAACCCTTAAGGAAGTAACTAAGTAAGAGGGTTTCAATTTAAGTCTATCTCGTAAACATCAAGAAATAAAAGAATGAGATGCTCCGGTATCAATCAATACCCTAACTGATATGCCATGGATCAAAAGCATACCTTCCATTACAGACTTTCCTTTCTCAGTAGCAGTTAGTTTAGAGGACGATGGCTCCAAATCAAAGACCTTTCCCATCCTTGCTTTGGCAGCTTCAGGACATTTATTCTCGTAATGCCCCATCTGGTTGCAATTATAGCATTGCACATTTTTCTTCCCCACAATTGACTTTCCATCTCCCGAACGGCACTCATTAGCATAGTGAACCTTCTCATCACACTTGTAGCAAACTATATCTGCTTTCCCTTTCTTGGCGGCTCCTTCTTTTTGAGTGCCCTTCTACTTGAAAAATCATTTTCTTTTCCCGAGGACCTTTGAAGTCAATGGTCTTCTCCCTAGCTAAATAGCTAGCATTTCCTCATGGCGAATGTCCATCTCCCCTACAACATTAGAAGGATCTCGGATATGGACCATAGTCATTCTTGCCCAGCTCTGGCCTTAATCCACTAATGAATCTCTCATTTCTTTTGACATCCGCGTCAACCAAAGCATAACCATATCAGGATTGCTCATCAAACCTTGCAGCATACTCGACCATAGACATATGTCCGCGAACAAGATCTATATACTTCCCCATTAACGTCGACTTGGCCACCTCGAGCAAGAACCTCTGCTCAAACCTCCTTTTGAATTCAGCCTAAGTCAACTCTTTCTCTAGCACTCTGGCCGTCACACTGTTCCACTAATGAATTGCTAACCTTGAAACTGTCTTGAGGCTAGCCTTCTTTTCTCCTCATCATTCAAGCCTAGATCTATAAAGATCCTTTCACAACTCAACAACCAATTCTCTACTTCAACGACATCTTCTGTTCCAGCAAATGGCTTTTCTTCCAAAATGATATAGTCACTACTCAACTTAGCTTAGTTATTTCCAACTGGAACTACAAGATTTGCCCCCACCAACATTTCCAACAACTCCTACTTGCAAAAGGTTTGCCAACAACTGATACAAGGATCCCACATCCACTTGAGGAACCCTTGCACCCACATTCTCAGCTTGAGCCTAACTTAGACCTTTTCTAGCATTGGGTCGGGCATTTCCATTATTAGTGGTGCTCTCTCCTCCAACATTAACTCTGCCTCTTCTTCCTTCCATATCTGTATATCAAACCTTGTGAGATACAGATAAATAGCCTAACTAAGAAAGGAGCCTAGATATATAACGTATACTTATATATATAACAAATACAAGTACATTACTATCACGTTATCCCATACCCCGATCTTAACTTTAATTTCTATGGAATTTGTTTTTAAAATTCGTTTTTGGTTAAAGTATTTCATAAACCATGCTCTGCTACCAAGATGTAACATCCTCTATCTAGAGGCTCAAAACTAAGCGCTACAAATGATGCAGTCATCCATAGTATTAGCTTCTGGCGACTAAATATGGCTATGTTGATGGTATCAACAATATCAGAAGCATTTGAATATGAAACAAAACACATATTTCAAAACAAATTTTTACTTTATTACATAATCAATTTGTTTGACATTCATAACACATAATCCCAAATCGTTTCCAAGCACAGATCAAATATAATTATTATAAAATATGCTAAGAGCGATATATGAAGATTCCTCCTTGGTTGATAAGAGTAATTTTGTCATAAAAGACCTAATAAAAAACAACACAGCGGAAATTCCAACAAAGCACAACAAGAAATGATACTCCTAAATATCTATCTGTTTGCCTCTTGCATGCCTCCGGAAGCTTATTCGTCATCCTACTTAAACCTGAAAAAGAACTTAATCCCTCAGCCTACTCAAATTAATTTAAGCAACTGAGAGTTGAGGAGAAAACATAAACTTCGAGTCAGACATAAAGCATGGTATGAATAATAATATACATCCCGATTAAATATGTTAAGTGAGACCACGCCACTTAGCAGAACGGTTTTCCCCTCACTAACACCCGTTAAAGCATATCTTTTTGCAAATTTTTTCATAAAACCATATTTTGGGCTCCTGCATCCACAATGGTTAAAACATATATTTACAAAACATTATGTTGATATGCATATTTGAAAACAATTACGGCTTCCCCATCCCCAATTAAAGTTTAATTACATCAAAGAGGGACTACCAATTCCACACTCATTCTACTTAAGTTGATATAGACTATCCATCTCACATCACATAGTTTTCCTAGGATAACTATGAACCTATCTTTTTGCCACTTGATTCATGCTAGCCCCATGTATCAAACTATGTTATGTTAGCCCCATGAACTTTAACGATCTCATGTTAGCCCCATGAGTTTTTTTACATGTTTTCCTCATGATTATATTTGCCATTTGACTCATGCTAGCCCCATGAATCTATTTGTATCATGTTAGACACATGATTCTATATGAATTAGCCATTTGATTCATGCAAGCCCCATGAATCTATTTGTATCATGTTAGCCCCATGATTCTATTTTAATTTGCCATTTGATTAATGCTAGCCTCATGAATCTATTTGTATCATGTTAGTCTCATGATTCTATTTATATCATGTTAACCCCATGATTCACCTATTTCCATTAGTATTCCTAACTTAGGTCATATTAATTTATTGTTTCCTTTGGTACCCTCAAAACCCTTAGAGTTCAAAACCTTTCGAAACCATTGAAACACAACCCTTCGAAACCATTGAACCTCAAACCTTTCAAACCCATTGAACTTCAAACCTTTCAAAAGCAATAAAACCTTACCTATTTAAAACACTTGAAACATTGCCTTGGAAAACCTTTAGAAACCCTTCCGTTTAAAACCTTCCAAAATCATTCAGAAATAAAAACCTTTGAACCCCTTCGAGAGGTAACCTTTCGACTCCATCGAAACCTTAGCCTTTGACCCCTTTAAAGGCTTTGCCTTCGACCCCTTTTTAGAATCATTCGGTAACCTTTCGAAGGCATTAACCCTCTAAAAATCTTTCGAGAACTTTTTGGGTTCAAATTTAAATAGGTGGAAATCCTTGTTTTAAAACCTTTCAACTTTATTGGAAACAACCTTTCGGCTAAATCGAAAGTTCTGCTTCGAAATTTTAAAGCATCTTTTAAAACAACTCCTTCAAAAGCTTTGGGTTATGCTTCAATTTATAAAACAAGGATAAGTCACCTAAGTCGAAAGCTTTCATTCGAAAGCATTGGGGAAAAGCTAACTTTAAAACCAGCGAACCTTTTGAATGGGTCGGAAGGTTCAAAGTAAAACCTTTATAAAACAGTAGAAACCCTTCGGCGACGGTGGAAGGTTTTAAAACAGAGTAATGGTGGCGGCTACCACCTTTTGACACATCGAAAGGTTTTAAAGCCTTCCTTTAAATAACTTGACATGGTCGGAAATGACCAAGCCGAAAGCTCAAGTTCGAAAGCAAAGCAGGCGAAAGCTTTTTACTTATAAAATATTTACATACAAATTTCTTGACACCTTATGCATTGAGATTTGACTTTATCAAAAGCTAACGCTTCGACTGGGACAAAAGGTCTGGGCCGGAAGGTGTTCAGTCGTATGGATTGAAACAAGGGAAAAGTGTGAATTTTGTCTTTAAATTTAAAAAGGAATTTTTTTAACTAACCTGCCTTTGTTTGTCAAATTCTCATTGGTCAATAAAATACTTTTCAGAATTTTGCTGCCGCAATTACCAGGATTTATAAAATATTTTATTTTGCAAAATGCCCCTTCACCTTTATAAATATATAAAACATTTAAGTCACATAACTTAACTAGTTTTATATATCCATCAAATTGCTTAGGAAAATCTGGAAAAATCCTAGAAAATCTATTTTAATATGTTGTCTAACACATAAAAATTTCATCCACAAATAATTATTATATTAGCGGAAAATAATTTATAACCCAATAAACAATTTTCTTCACTGAAAATTAATGTAAAGTCCATCATAATTCAAAAAATTATGAAAATTGAAACTCGTCACTGAAATATCATTTTTGACCTATATTTAAATTTTTAAGGCATTTGGATGTCGTTAAAAAGGGTTTTCATGTCAAACATCATAAAACAAGTATGAACATGCATATTTCACCAACCAATAAATATATCAAACTTTAATCATCAAAACATGGCATAAACTTGCAAAAAATTTTTGGATTTTAGTCTTAAAACCAAAAATCAAAAGATAATGGGATGTACTAATTATTCACTTTAGCTTTAAGATTATAGTTGTAAGATTCGATGTTGGTTTAGTAGATTATCCTCCTTCTCTTGAATCATAACTTAGACTTCTTTTTAAGAGTGAAGATGGTGACCGGCCTTAGTGTTTTTAGTTTATGTAAAATGAAATGAACGTGAATTCCTTTCTCCTAAGTGTTTAGGGTATAAGCTCCATCTATTTTCCATATTGCCCTTGTCATTTCCTAACACCTTTGTTTTAGGTTATTTTAAATTAGTTAACACCCTATTATGGCACGGCTACCCTTAGCTAAAAAAATCTCAACATATTAATCTCCATATTATTTTATTTTATTTAACCAATTATATATCCTAAATAATGTCATGAAACTATGGGGTGTTACATACACATAGCTCGAAGTCTCACTAATTATAGTCACAAAGGTATAAATCACCTCACACTATCCTCTCTATTCCTATCACATGATTGTCATCTACTTAGAATGAATAACCGAATAAATATCATAATAGTATCCCACACCACTGCATGATACTCGATCGTTTATTCACTGTTTAGAAACAACACTAAGTATTCAGTATCTGTATAAGTAGTTCAAAGAATAGCTAGAGAAATATTACCGAATACCCATCCCAAACGATATTATAACTCCATTTATTTAGATTTTTTGTAACACAGAATCAAATAACACAAATTCGTCTAGAGGGTGTCACCATAGTATCATATTAAAACACCAAACAAACTCATCTCAACGGTGAATCATTCATATGAATTAATTCAATAAACAAGGATGAAATGTCAAAATAGTTTACTCAAATAAATAAATGTATATACATAACCACAAATAAATCTAGAATATCCATAACATAAAATCTTGATTTAACTTATTAAATACTTGTAAATAGATAATTACTCATAACCCATTATCATTTTACAACTTGATTTATATATTAGAATATCAAACATTAAATCTATAAAATTTCAATTTTGTCTATATGATTCTATTTTTAATAAAAGTTAAATTTTCATAACTTTTATAAATGAAATCATAATTTAATATTTACCGTTAACATTTGAAAACTTATTCTTTCTTTTAGTAATCCAAAGATAGTTTGTCAAACAAAACATTACATTTAAGATTTATTCCATAATTATTATCATCTAAATGCTATTTTAAATAATTACAAAACATCCAAATTAACTTAAATTATTCACAATACAATAAACACTCTTTTAAAATATGAAATATATAATAAATTTTATATTTCAATAGAAAGATAATTAATAACCATTTAATTAACATAAGTAAATTCTCTTTATTAGTTTATTAAATTTACATTCACATTATATATATATATATATATATATATATATATATATATTCAATTATAGATTAATTAAGTGTGTATATATAGAGTTGAATCCATACCCACACACATGAAGTGGACAAAACCATATATTTCTGTATATATCTAGCAACGGCAATTTAATATTTATAAAACAGTTGAGTTGCTGAGTTAAAACATGAAAATTACAAAGCAATATGGTAATAAGTGCACCAACATAACCAATAATTTAGAAATAGATAGCAGTACATATAAAGTTTATTTGTCATAGCACTAACAGCAGTAAAAGCATGGTGCACCAAAATAAATATACACATTAGTACGCACACTCATAAACACTCTAGTACTAACTACACACACTATCACACACTCAATACACACTTGCGTAAACCCTGTACAGTAACCCCACACACCTCACGTACACAAAAACGCATGCATACATCCAGTGCCCCTGATAACCGGGCCTGAAAATAATATGATAAACTTGCTAACCCTTTTTATCTACTTTGGTTTTATAAAACAAAATACATGCAACTACAATTTAATTAACTCATACTCCAACATAAAGCATTAACTTTTCACCTAAATGTGTGTGTATAGACGCACGCCCTTGGACAATCAAACAAACGCATATTAAAAATTTGTCTCGTGTATATTGTAACACAGACACTACACACTTCACTCACGTACACATCACAGTACACATTTATATAACTTACACCTAAAAACACGCACACTATGATATATGAATCCCACTCTCACCTGAAACTAACTCATATGCAAGCTGTAGAAAGGGGAGCTCACCAACACAATTTTAGCTAAAATAACTCACACAAAAACTCAACTATACACCGATGCTCACTCATATTCACAGTCCTACCTATGTGTAACTGCACTTATATGTATGCGCGTGTATATATAGGTTTTACATACACACTACCTACACACTCATGCACCGGTTTTATATATAGGTAGGCAAATGAATTCAAAAATGTAACAAGGATCGGCAAACAAAATAAAATACACAAAGAAGAGTACTTCCAAATTTAGCAACCAAAACACAGAGCAAAATAAACAGCAAGTATACAACAAACTCAACAATTCGTATGTAAAAATTTTGGAGATATAGACATAGATTTTGTGAGCGCTCACTTGGTATCCACATTTCCTACTTTCTCCCTATTTCCTAAGTATGCACACACACTATCAGAAAATCAATATCTCGACGAAGATTTGAACCCTTTCGGCCGCACTCATGAACCAACGAGAAGTATCAACATTAAATTTAAGGATTTAGTTTAGTTAAAATGATTTATGTTTGATTTTTAAAATATGAAAAGAATTAAATTTTAAATTCTAGAGGAAGCTAAAATAATGAAGAAGTGTATCTTTGTATGAATGAAAAATTCATGAGCAAGAAGAATAAGTGGAAGAAAGTTATAGTAGTGAAATCAGGCCTAAGCTATTTGGGCTTGGGCCAAGAAAAAATAAAGAAAACTTATATATACATGTTTTTATTTTTAGTTTATTTGTAATCTAAATTCTATTTAATTTAAAAGGGTACAAATTTCAATCTAAAATCACCTCATTACAAAATCAATACTATACTTCAATTTCATTAATTTTTATCTTTTTGGCAAGGCCAGCCGGTTTTATAGTGGACCGTCCATTTTTTATTAAGAACGTAATAAAAACATGAAGTACAGAAGTAAGGCAGAGGCACCTTAACTACAAAGAAAATAATAAAATACAGCACAGGAGTGTGACTGACATGTCACAACTACAACTAACAACTATCAAACTAAGACTCCTCCGAATGTTGGGCAATGTATTAAATTATTTTATCTTATTTCAATTTACTCATATTATTAAATTATTTTATTAGATAATTATGAAACCAATATCAAAAAAATCATCAAATTCCAATTTAATTAAACAAATTTCTATTATTAAAGTTAATTATTTATTACTTAAAAATTCAGTTTTTACAGTAGTCACGCGTGATTTAATACAATAAAATAAACGTACCATTTTAAATATTCTTAGTCAAGGACTCAAGATGCATCGAGGCTGCATATCGATACATCTGTTGAGATTAAAATACATATGACTCTTCAAATGTTGGGCAATGTATTACTCATGGTTGTTGGGGTCATAAAGGGGTTACATACTGATGGTTATTGATAACTAAAGAATGTCTCACTCGATAGTTTTCTGCTTGTTAATATAACTAAGGTCAAATAGAAAATATCGATGTGACAATATTACATAATTCCCTCGACTTGAGAATAAAAGCGAGCTTCAATGTGGAAACTCCACTTTAATTATAGTTAAATCATGGCACGGTGTCTGTTGAATGACTATAGTTGGGCCGAGGGACTATAGTTGGGCCGAGGGGAAGCATGGAAAGCGAGATACTATTCAACAGAAAATTCATCTCATCAATTATATGAAGTTAGTATCACAGTCAACTGAATTCAATTCAAAGTCGAAGCCTCTAGTAAGAGCGGTTTGGTTAATAATAATTGTTATTATTTAACCAAGGACTTTGTGTTTGGACTATAAAGTTGAATGTGGATGATACTGCTATTTTGACCATTACCAAATTCCGTAAGTTCTAAGTGAAATTGTTTTGGCACTGTAAATAATTGTCACTATTGGGTAATGCTCAAAAATTAAAATTAGATTTTACCGAAGCCAAATAATAGATGAATTCGGTCATAATGTCACACCACCTACTGAGTGATGTGTGAATGCTAATAATTGAATTGTATGATATAAATCGATGACTGAATTTACACCTTACAGTCACACGACCAAAACGTTGAATCTCCTATTACCACCAGATTTAATTAAATTTTAAATTGTTATAAATTAGTTAAATTAACTAATATTTATGATATATCAATTATAAACTTTTATTTGATATTTATTAATCAATATTGAATGTGTGTGCATATAATAGTTATAAATACACCAATCGATATACGATACCGATATACATTTAAATTAGATTTAAATGTGCTAATTATTGATAGGGCTTGCATCAATTTTGAGGCTCATAAGGAGGGCTATTATAGTCGGTTATTGAAGTGTGGTGAGGCCAAACATATGATGGCAATAGTGAGTCTGGGTTTTGAATTAATTAAAAAGAGGAGAAAAGGTAAGATAAAAACAAGTATCTAGATCCATGGATTTTCTCCTTGGTATCTCCTCTACTTAAGGGTGTTGTACCCTCACTGTATTATTTTACTTTTTCATTCCTTGACCAGATTAGGCCAGATTCTCCCTCTCTTCATACCTTAAATATTTAAGCTTTAAAACATTAACCTAATTTTGTTCGATTGTCTGTGGTAGCTGCACTAGAAAAGTAGCAATTTTTGGATTCCAAATTTGATTCAAGGAATGTACAGTTCATCATTTCTAGGTGTATCAATTAAGATTTAGTGAAAGGTAATAATATATTCTATACAATATATATATATATATATATATATATATATATTTGTTCATTATGTAATTATGATACATATGTAAGTGTTGTTACCATTAAATGGATAATATTTATTTGTATGCAACACACGCACACACATATATATGCTAAAACATTCTTGAGGCCAAAAATAAAAAAAAACATTTTTTTTATTTTTTTTGGAGTTAAATGTTTGTATTAAATTGTTCTTAAAACATAGAAATAAAATATTAATAAAATATATATATATATATATATATATAATGTACACATTTTTTTATTAATTATACACATTTATATTGAATTCGAATCTAAAAAAAATATTTAACATAAATATTAATCCATATATATATATATATAAAATTAAATTTAAATTTATGTAAAATTAATTCTTAAAAGATCATATAATAATTTTACAAAACCTATAATATGGTATATAATGTTTTAAATTTATTTTCAATTTTTTCAATTTTATTTAATTATTTCAACACAGAAATTAGTAATTTATTAAAAATATATTTAAAATTGAAAAAAACTTGTATGGTCAAAAGCATTTCCATATATATATATAAATATATTTTAATAATATTTGATTATATAATTTTATAAATTTTATTTATGTTATATATAATTATATGAAAAACAATTTAAAATTCATGAGTGAAATTCACTGCTACATTGTTTAATGGTAGCATGGCTTCTACGAACAATGATTTATCACTGCCTAGTCATGATATATGGATAGCAATGCATTCTTGTTTTAAGATAACAATGCCTTCTCCTGTATGTATAGTCTTTGATATGTTAAATTGTTACCATTCAACGTTTTTCACGTGTACAACAAAGTTGGCTATTTATTCCTTGAAAAATTATGTGGTCCTTTGATTATATGCATCTGAACCTACATTAAATGTTTATATATGAAAGGTAACTCAGTGTAACAAGGGTTAAAGAATTCCTCTTCATATCCTTCAAACTTCAATCTAGAGTTCCACCCTTAAGCACCCATCTTATCATCTCTGTTATTCGCTTACCTTAGTTCGGTTGAAATCTCCATGGCTTCACACACCTTTGATTCAAATCTTCTTTATGCTCTCCATTCCTCTAGGGAACTTTCGGTTGTAATCCTTGTGGTTGAATGTTTGCATTCTTGTGACGACTCGCTATTTTTAACATTTAAAAATAATTATAAACGCCATCAAAATACGCTTACAACTAATTTCAAACATTAAAGATAGTGGACTGTTAGTTTAGTAATACTAAAAAACGTATAAAATGAACACAAAAGGTGAAAGCTCATAGTGAAATTTAAACATCAATGTACTTATACATGCTTCAATAATCAAATATTACATGAATAAAATACATCATATAATTTATACATTTCATTACATCAATTATTAAACAACATCTTTACAACTATGATGCAAGAGATATATCGAACCATCCCACGAGAATGATCCGCTCCAGGCCCTTTGCTCCCTCCTTTGCTTCAATCTGCAAACTTACAAATACATATAATGAAGGGAAAAAGGTATCAACTATGTTTAGGACTGTTCCAACTTCTACACACCCCAACCTCAAGGGAGTCAGTGGCTATTGCATGCAAAAAGATAGCCTACCTACCCTTTTTGGAGGATCAAGCGCATATAGTTTTGTTTCCTACTCTTCTCTTACATCCAAGTACTTGTTAGCACATAACAACCTAGAATCTATACAACCATTGTACATCGCAACTAATGCAAATAGTAAAGGCAAAAAACAATATTTCTACTCATCCATCACAACAAATCATCATATGGGCAATAATAATAATAGAACACTTAGCCACTAAACATCACATACATTTTACAATGCTCAATGTGATGACCCACCTTACTGACCCCAGGGAATGACACTTAATACATCCTTGGTATTATTTTTTCGTTTCCCAAGCATTTGAAAAATAAGTTGTTGTGGGATAAAATAAAAGAGCAGAACGTAAAAGTCTCGCATCATAACGGTTATATATAACACAACAATAATATAGTACATAAGGCTACTCCTTAATTTGGAGTTACCAGAGTTACACAAAAATTACTGCAATCAATATTCGCATATACACTCATCCCTTATACGAGCTGATACAAAATAAATATATACATAAACATATAGCGGAAATAGATAACTAGTTACATAAAGAAGCCTCCTACTCGTCCGTCATCTTCAAAGAGCCCAAAGAACATGCTACTCTTGGACTACTCAAATATAATTGAGTACCCAAGAGTTTAGGGAAACAAACAACTCGGGTCCGAGAACAAGTCTGGTATGAGTAAATCACTAAACAAAAGGTGACAAACAATATGTGACTACACCACCACCTGCGAAATGGGTTTTTCCTTACAATAAAAACCTCCCACTATAAGTAATGTACGCGAATAGTTAAACATTGTGAAGTGTACTAGACACTTCCCAATGCAATTAAGAAATAATAATAATCAATGGTTTTGAATCAAATGCAAGGAAAGGGAAATTTTCCAATAAATGACTAGGAGGGTGCACCGCTTTGCGGAAAGTATACATCTAGAATATGCTTGAGAACTACGATGACACTTGGACCGTGCAAGTTGGACTACCTTAACCTTTATCGAGAATCCGAGTATTTCACATCTTAGTGCAATATAAACGGAAACACTCTAGAGTGGCTGTGATAATACCCTAATGGGAGCAACCCTACATAGCTTGGCTTATACGCACTCTTTGGGTTTAGTCATTTTTGACAAAGGATATCAACGCTCAAAATAAGCAACACATCGTCTTAGATTGATGGTATACAAAAGAAAGCTGAATTGATAGTCAATAAATCAACTATCAAGAATATTTAAAATGATCATATATGGAAATCAAATCTCATATTTTTAACATTACTCGTCGATTTCAAACTTGTACTACTTCTCGGTTAAAATGAAGTCGGGCACTGAAGATAATGTTACCTTTAGAGATTGCCTTGACAACATTTTTAACTTTCGAAAAAGGGAGGATTTTCCATACCTTGACATTTAGTGCTAAGAGTATGATTAAATCCCTTCCATACAAGCGATATCTTTTGCAGAAATTAATTTTCTTATCCATTTCGTAAATGAATCAAAATTTTTAACTTTTAAACCAGACTTATGCTTGGATTTCACATTGTAGATATTAACTTAAAAAACATTATCAAAATGATTGATTAATTTTAAAACGTGATAAATTTTTTCAATTTCGTTATTTTTAAACTGATTTATCAACTTTAATAAATGATTAATTATTTTAACATCTTTACATTATTGAAATGATTAATTAATTTTTAAAACATCATTACTAAAATGATTAATTAATTTGAAAACATCATCGTTAAAATGATTAATCAGTCTAAAACATCATTAGTAAAATGATTAATTAATTTTAAAACATCATTATTAAAATGATTAATTACTTTTAAAACATCATTATTTGAACAATTAATTACCTTAATCATCGTTATCTAAAATGATTAATTTATTTTTAACATCATTATTAAAATGATCAATCAATCTGAAACTATCATTAATAAAATGATTAATTAACTTTAATACATCGTTATATACATGATTAATTAACCTTAATCATCATTAGTTAGAATGATTAATTACCTTTCAAACATCATTATTAAATTGATTAATAATCTTAACTATTATTAATAAAATGATTGACTAATCTTAAAACATCATTAATTAAATAATTAATTATGCTTAATCATCATTATTTAAAATGATTAATTAATATTAAATATCATTATTAAAATGATTAATTATCTTTATAAAAATCAAAGCACGAGATTCAACCAAAATGTTTCCAAAAGAGGTGATAATTTTCAAAGTGCCGATATAGCGATAGCCACTATACGCACACTTTCATGTGTCACTTATTCATCCAAGCATCACATAACATGTGTATGAGAACAAATACAAAGGCAAGTACCAACTATGCAATATGTGGAGATCATCTCTTATATTATTTACTCAAAAAAATTCCCAACTAATTTCAAGTTACTTTACTAAACACGAAGATGTCTATTATTCAGCCTTTTGGCAAAGCCATGATATCATCAACTTGGCTAGAAACGAATGGTTATTGGCCTTGAGAATCAGTTGTATATAATACTATGGACAATTGTCGAGCAGACTGGGATCGAGACCCAATCGAGGTGCAATTAGTATGGAGTGATAGGGATATCCACATGTAGCTACATTCCAAATTTTAAGTCGATCAGAGTTCATATATTCGAGTTATGAACAAAGCAAGGATTTATATGGATCGATAGGGAATGATCCATAAAACAACTCAAATCAGAAAAGATCAATCAATATCTCAAATTCCACAAGGCCATTTCACTTGAAACTTTCAAGGCACCGATGTATTGAAGGGTGGAGACTAAAAAAATGATCGCAGGTTAAAATTCTACGTTCAAAAAACCACTGATTGCTTTATACCGATCATTAATAATGATCAGTGTGTATTAGCCAACATTCCATATTCGACGAAGATTGATCCATATCTAATAAACTACTCATAAACTACAATTCATAATGACTTCATATTTTAGTAGCAAGGTCTAGAGACATGTGGGACTCCTCACAAACAATCGTGCGTCAATCAGGTGAAATAAAAATGATTGGTATAATTCTTGTCTATCGTTCCAAACGTTGAGTCATGATCACCGGTCGTTATTGTGGGCCCCTATGGACCTTGAGAACCCACTTCCAAAATCCTAGTGAAATATCTCGTCATCTTACCCTATAAATACAGACCTATTGGTTCATTTTCAAGACCTTTACGCTGTTTATCACTCTAGACTTTATTGTAATCAAGTGCTGGCTTTGTTATACTATTGTGATCATATTTATAAGAGAGCAATAAAGTATAATCTTCATAGTGGACGAAGGCACACATAGCCGAACCACTATAAACCTCGCGTCTTTGATTACAGCTTATTCTTTGTTGCTAACTTACTCATTTACTCCTTTTAATTTTACTTCTCTTCATTTTCTTCTCTACAAAAACTAGTCTTGGGTGTTTATGATCATTTTTGGTGCAAATATTTTGGTGCTTTCACTGAGAACCTTGATTCTTAGCTTATTAGGATACCTTTGTTACTACTAGATTGCAAAAATCCTCTAAAGGAGAACATAGTTATCTTCAAGAAGTTTGCTCATTCTACTCAGATTTGCAAAAATCTAAACAAGTTATCAACAATGGTAAGGAAAACTTGATCTACTTCTCAAAACCTGGAAGGAAACGAGAATGCTAGTACCCAGCAAGAAGGCCTGAGTAATCAACCAATGGATGTGAATGTTGAGCCAGCTGAAGTCCAGAATTCGATTAATTCTACCACAAGAGGTGAATTCTAGAATCTGATTAGAGAGATAATAGATAGCCAACAATAATTAAATCAGTTGATTTAGACTAATATCAAACTAGTGAACCAACTCAGTTAGCAACAGCAAGGAAAAGCTAGAAGTGACCCTACCCCTTACTCCTACCACTTACTCGGCATTAGAGAGTTCTAGCTCATCGAATGAGTATCATGGGCATAGGCATTGTAGAATAGATAGATATCACATAGAAACTTCGAGGCATCAATAGGAAGATCATCGTGGTCTACCTGGAATGATCGATGTCGATCCGTACTCTAGGGAAGGGAACTTACCTATGCACACTGGGATTCAAACTAGAGCTATTGCGGCCGATATGGATGATGAAGTTCAGTTAAGTGTTGACCAAATGCTTCCTCAGAATGACGATGAAATAAATTTATAGGATATACATCAGGAAGATTGAACCAAGAAGGCATGGGACAGCCTATAGACATCAATCGAACCATTCACATAAGGTAGAACGAGACCATGCTTAAAAAAAAATATCAAATAGCGGACTTATCGGCTAGGGCCAGACAACTAGTGAGAGACAACTAAGGCTTGACCATTGATGATTGGGAAATCTCAAGAATCCATACCTCATTCACTGATAATGTCCGGCATATAGAGTATCCAAGGAGGTTCAACATGCCGTCGATGCCTGCCTACGAGGGAGAAACCGACCCCAGGCAACAAATCATGGGGTACGAATGGCAGATGGATTCTGCACAAGAAGATGATGCAATGAAGTGCAGATGTTTTCCCATAAATCTCTCTAGAATAGCAACAATATGGTTTATAAGGCTACCCCATGGTCAATCTCTAGATTTGATGATTTGGCAACAAGGTTTGTGGAGCAGTTTCGAATGCACGCAATTCGCCCTAAGGATGTAAAGTCCATGTCCAGTGTGATCCAGGCCCCAAGAGAATCATTGAAAGATTATATGGAGAGATTCCATATAGCCATTACAGAAATCAGTAATCCTAATGACCATGCAATATTGATGACCGTGACAAGAAGGAATAATCCGGAATCTGATTTTGGCGGTTGGTTAGCTGGCCAACCACCCACAACATTGGAATGCTTTTACGTAAAAGTGGCTTAGTATTTGAGGAAGGAGGAAGCTGGATCCTCTAGGAAGAAAACAGTTGCGGGACTGAGTGGAGAGGGAGTATAGAGTGGTATTGATGTAAAGCAATCTGATGATAGTTTTGGAAATGTTCAAGTGAATGTTCGAAATAAACTGAATCAATAAAATAAAGGTGGAGATAGAAGCCGAGAACGAAAGAGGGATTTTGGAAGAGGAAAGCCTAGGATTTTGATGTACAATACTTACACGCCACTAAATACGTCCTGGAAGAATATCCACTCGTCGGCCTGCAATACCATGCGGTACAGGAAGCCACCTCCAAAAGAATCAATAGAGAAGCAGAAACAAACTAGAAACTATGGTCGGTTTCATGAATGCTATGGGAAAAACACAAATGAATGCAGGCATCTCTAGGATATTAGCAAAAAGTTAATTCGAGAAAGGAAGTCATAACAGTTTGTAAAAATCCCAAAGGATGGCGGGTAAGGACATCTTACCCCAACAAGGACAAGTACCACATAGGGCCGAAGAGCTTGCACAAACTATTGGAAGATTGGTAATTAATATAATAGTCGGTGGACCATATCTGTCAGATAAAAGTTGGCATGAGATGGAGCGTTATGCTAGCGCGATTAAGCATGTGGGTTTTGAACGATGTTCAAATATGGAATATATAGGTCTAGCAAAATAGCAACGTACAATGGCAGATGATATCATGTTTAGAAACATAAATGCAGACAAGGTGGAGGCTCCAACGATTGACCCAATGGTAATTTTGGGCATGATCGACCCTGCTTTGGTGAGAAGGATATTGGTTGACTGTGGAAGTTCTATAAATATAATTTTCAAAAAAGCTTATGATCAGATGAGGACGGAAGTCAAGGACTTAAAAAAGTCTAAAGTTTGCATTTATGGCATTAATGGTGCGACAACTGAAGTCATTTGTTACGTTGATTTACCTGTAGAGTTAGGACCGTAGGAGAGTGTGTATTCTGCCTTTTGTTATTTTAGACGTCGACTCTACATACAATGCTTTTTTGAGTTGAATGACGCTAGCCGTGTTCCGGACAGCTCTTGCCCTATGGTGTTTGACTGTGAAGTTTCGACAGATAATGGTTTTGGAGTTGTTCATGGTGATCAAGCGACCGTACATGCCCGTTATATAGCTGAGTTGAGGGATGCTCAATGGATGGAGAAAGGTAAGGGTGTGGACAAATCAGTCTGCATCCAAGTCTCTGAAGATTGACAACTAGAGCTAAGCTCGGCTTCTGCGCTACATTCATTCTATAGAAATATAGATTCGAGGATGACGAAAAGGAGCCTAAAGAGACCATGGCCACACCGGCAAAGCTGACGGTTGACATTACAGTTAGCCACGATGACTAGTCATGGGTCTTAAGGATTGGATCATAGCTCAACATATCGATGATGAAAGAACTTTGCTGGATTTCTCTAAGAGAATTTAGACATGTTCGTTTGGAATCACTCTGACATGTATGGGATGTCTCCTACCATTGTGAGCCATGCATTGAATATTGACCTGTGGCTTGTCCCGATGAAACAAAAAAACGTGGCATGGATCCAAAGAGATCTACTGCTCTTGAGGAGGAGATCGATAGACTCAAAGACAATATGTTTATCACGACGTCCTCTACCCTAAGTAGGTATCTAATCATGTACTTGTGAGAAAGGCAAATGGAAAATGGCAGAAGTGCGTCGATTACTCGGACTTGAACAAGGCATGCCCAAAAGATAGGTTTTCCCTTCCATGGATCGACTAGCTGGTAGACTCGACTGCAGGACACTAATTGCTATCTATCATGGATGCATACTCAGGATACAACCAAATCTCGATGCATATTCTCGATTAAGAGCAAACCAGTTTCATTACCAATGTTGATTTATATTGCTATGTGATGATGCCGTTTGGACTAAAAAAGTAGTAGCGACCTACCAACGCCTAGTTAAAATAATGCTTAAAGATCGGATCGGAAAAATGATGAGGGTATATATGGATGATATGATCATAAAATCATGACAGTCTTGTGACCACATTAGAGACTTGCCAGAAATGTTCAACATCCTCTGACATTATAAAATGAAGATTAATCCTTTGAAATGTTCCTTTGGCGTTGCATTAGGAAAGTTCTTGGGTCTTATCGTTAATGCCCATGGAGTCAAAGTTAATCTCGAGATGATCTAAGCTATTCGCAATATCCAAGCACCAAAGACTATTAAATAAGTACAGGGCATCAATGAGAAGGTTGCTGCCTTAAGCTGATTCATTTCAAGAGCTACTAATAAATGCATTCCTTTCTTTGACTTAATTAGGAGAGGAAAATGAGATTTTGAATGGACATAGGATTGTAAAGACGCATTTCAAGCTTTGGTGAACCGCTTGAAGAGACCTCCTATCTTATTAAAGCCAGTGGATCATGAAGATTTATATATCTACTTGGCAGTGTACGTACACGCTATAAGTGTGTTCTACATCATGAAGAAAATTGAATCTAGAGAATGGTCTATCATGTTAGCAATCGATTTACAAGGGTTGAAAAAACCATTTGAAGATAGAGAAACTGTCATACTTCTTGCTGCTTGCATCACAAAAGCTTCACCCTAACTTTCAGGCACACCCTATTAATGTTTACACTGACCAGCTGTTATGACAGCTCTTGTAGTGACCTGAGATGTCTGGAAGGTTACTCAAGTGGAATGTCAAACTTAGCCAATTCGACATCACTTATCTTCCTCGGAGGACTATCCAGGATTAGGCAATAACAGATTTTATAGTAGAATTTACTACGTAGGATGATTTCTCGAAGAGCATTGAATTCCCTACCATACGATGGAAGTTGTATATAGATGAGGCATCTACTAATCGTTGTTCTCGAGCTTGGATTATGCTTGTTAGTCCCAAAGATCGGTCAATTGACTATGCTTTAAAGCTTGATTTCCCTATAACAAACAACAAAGCCGAGTATGAGGCTCTGATTGCTGGAATTAAACTCGCTAAAGAACTGGGAATGAAGTCTCTTGAAATACATTATGAATCACAATTGGTAGTATACCAAGTCAGGGGAAATTACCAAGCTAAAGGACAATGACCTGCTCCATACCTTTCCCAAGTCCAAGAGTTATTAATTGAATTCGAGTATTATGACATTATGCGCATTCCTTGGAATCAATATAGAGGGGTTGATTCATTGGCAAAGTTTGCTAGCACCGGGGATGCATAACAAATGGGCTTGGTTCAAGTCAAGGTGTTAAATGCTCGAAGCATAAGCTTAATGGAAATTGACCGGGTATTAGAGATGGAGCCTGGGAATGAGTCAATAGATGACTTCGATTAAATATTATTTGCTACAAGGAGTTCTTCCCGAAAGAAGGAATGAAAAGTGACAAGTCCTTCGTAAAGCTTCATGGTATATCATATAGGAAGGAGTTGTGTACAAAATGGTTTCTCCGTTTCCCTTCTCCGGTGTATCACTCATGATAAAATAAAATGAGTCCTAAAGAAAGTTCATGAAGAGGAATGTGGCATTCACACTGGAGAGCAAACCCCAGTGAAGAAAATACTCAAATACATGTATTATTAGCTGACCGTTAGTCGAGATGCTGCTGATATGTAAGGTGATGCGACAAGTGCCAGATATATGCAGAAGTTTCAAGAGCTCCATCGATAGAATTTAAACAAATGGTCAACCCATGGTCGTGTTCCATGTGGATACAGATATTATCGTTTCCTTACCAATCTCTAAAGGTGGTGCAAAGTACGTTATTGTCGTAGTTTGTTACTTCACCAAATGGGCTGAAGTGGAATCTTTAGCCACGATCACAACCAAGAAAGTTATCAACTTCATTGTCTGGAACATCATCTATCGTTTTGGTCTTTCATGAACTATTGTAACAGACAATAGGACTCAATTCGACAATGCTGAATTCAAAAATTTCTACCATCAGCGTCATACTGAAAAGAGATTTGCGGCAGTCACTCACCCTCAATCAAATAGGAAAATTGAAGCTATGAACAAAATCATAAAATCCAATTCAAAGAAGCATTTAGAAAGGGCTAGAGGCAAGTGGATGGATGAACTCTCAATAGCACTATGGGATTACATGACAACCCTTTAGTCTGCGACTGACCATACTCTATTCGCCTTCGATTATGGATTCAAGGCTGTTATTCCTATTGAGCTTAAATTTTCTTCTCATCGATTAACTTATTACGATCCCAGAACGAATGAAGATCTCCTCTTGGAATCTCTAGGCTTTATAGATGAGAAGCATGAGGAAGTTGATTTGAGGGCAGCTGCACACCAACCTGATCATTTTAATAAGCATGTACGAGAATTCTACACAAGAATAAAAGAATTCTTATTCACACTAAACTTGTTGTTCACAATACAAGTTTATCCAAAATGAGAAGTAAAAGTGAGGGTCGTACTTGTACAAACATGACCAACAAAAAGAAAAGGTAACCATCCATGCTATTTACACATCACATCAACCCAATGATTGTTTCTTGGATTTCCTCTCTTTCTTTTGTTTCTTTGGAGTGGCTCCATCCGAATTGCTACTCGATCCTTTCTTTGACCCTTTTCTACCTTGGCTTTTCTTCAAAGAAACATCTTTAGTTACGGGGATCGAGGCAGCATCATCTATAGAAGCAAGAGGGATTGAGGCACTCTCAACACTGGAAGCAGGGGGGACCTCAACTCGTTGAATTGTCCTATCGATTGGGATTATTTAAAGTGGAATAAGAATTAGCTCATTGAAATCTATATCAACAGGCTCAGCCTATGCCTTTTTTGTCAATAATTATTCCTTCTCAACATGCTCTTTCATGCTGAGCTCGTTAGTAGGGTTGGAAGTGGATGTGATTACAACATCCTCATCAAAAGGAATTTCGAGGTGTGGGTTGCCTCCTTCCTTGAACAGTGCCTTCTATGAATTGATCATCAATAACGAAGGTTTCTTCTTGAGCACCCTAAGCAGCGATTGAAGTTGTAACTATAATAGGTTCCGTCATGGTCGCTTGTGATCCCAATTGAGGCTCTTGCGAGGGAGGAAGAACGACAACTAAAAGATTTAAAGTTGAGGAAAAATAGGCGAGAAGATTTGAAATATCAACTGATGATAGCCTAACATTTTGAAAGGTAGAAGTTTTCAATGAAATACCTTCCTCGGTGTAGCTCCCAAGTTGAACTTAAATACCTTCAAAACTGCGTTCAGGAATTGGAGAAAGCCGAGGATTGTTCGGATCATACTTGGGGACGTATGAAGAATTTGCCACGGAGCTTAGGATAGCTTGGGATGCTGGAGGAAATTCAGCTGTAACATCAAGTTGTACCGACCCGTATCCTTCACCCACTTTATGTGAAGAGGCAGCAACAAATTCTTTCTAATGTGTAAGCTGGATATCATGCAACGTTTTGGATTCATTGCCCAACAGCATTTCACCTTCAAGCCAGGACAGGTCGATTTCCATAGTGGTAAGGAGTCGCTTTTCCTATGCAACCAGAAATTTCCACGCACGCCAGAGCTGGTAGGGATAATCATCACCAAGCCATGTTAGATTTCTATGCTCGAGAACATTAGCATTGTAAAGAATAAAAAGCAGGCAGAGCTCGTTCATTATCTCTTCCCTAACCTTATCCTTGGCAGCTTCTACTTTGTGCTGAATGAGTGCATCAACATCTTTGGCCTTTTCAGCAGCCGTATCTCTCTGTGTCTAACACTCATCAGTTCATTACAAGCATCTTGAGTGATTTTCTGAGCACATCCTTGTCCTTTTTTGCATTCGACCTTAGCCTTGAGTTTCGTTATCTCCTTCAAGGCTGTAGATTCATTACTTCAAGTCATATCTCTGTTAAGTGTGATTCTTGATTTTAATTATGTAACACTTGGACCATATCTAGATAACTAGACTTCATCTCCTCCATAGATTTGACGGCAGCATTAGCTTTACCCTCGGCCTCTACTTGAGAGGTTCTAGAAGCCTCTAACTCATTTGTCAAAGTATCAATGGTTCTTTATTCTAAGCCTCCTGGCATTTTAACTTTTCAATTTCTTCCACACACTCGAAAGATACTCTTGACATCTCTTCGCTGCTTTCATCCATTTCATAGTACTGCTTGTGTATATCAGTGACACAACCGATTGTCATTTTTTGGATATGGTCTGGGACCCCATTCAGATTAGGAGGGAATAAGAACCCTTCAAAGCATAGGTTTGGAAACTCTTCTTGAAGCTTGCCATGTGAGCAACTATATCGATCATAGGGTCTTCGGCAGAGATTTCGACTTTAATGCTTTCCTTGTCGGGCCTGTGAGCAGCAATATGTTCACTATGGTGACGATGATCATTGGATCGTATAGAATGAGAACAAATTTTATAACAACATCACCGTCATTATTTATTACTTAAAGAGCTTTATTTGAGTTATAAAATCTATTATTTAAATATTTAGAAATATTTAAATATTCAAATTCAAAGTGATTAAATTACAAGTCGTTACATCCAAGAAATTTCGCCCTTGAAACCAATCATACACAAAGAAAATAACAAAAGAAACTCAAATGATATCATTGAAACAAACAAGTACAAGGAAAGTGATTCTAGCACAACTGGTGAGCACTCTAAAATAATATAACAACAAATAAACAACTATGACAATAACACAGGATACAAATCACTAATATAATCCTCAGTTTTCTTAGTACAATCCTTAGCCTCTCCACTCCATCGAACCTTAACAAGATTCACATCATTCGTCCACAATTGCTTTATATCTTAAGCGATGATACAAATAAGCCGTCGAAGAATGGTTAGGTTAGGCTGAACTTTCGAATTCTCTTGTTATGTCGGTTCCATTATCTCGAAGGATCATACACATACTTATGTAAATGAGATATGTGAAATACATTATGTATGTCCGATAGTCTATTTGGAAACCTCATTCTATATGCAAGTCTACCAATTCGATCCAGGAAAAGGGCTAATATATCGAGGGGCTAGCAATATGTTTGTTATGGCAACGACGATCAGAACTTTTGGAGTAGGGGATCTCAATCTTGATCGATGCTTATCTTGAGATGGCTTACCCCTATCACCCCTATCTAGATAACTTCGGTCCTAACCGAAGCGATAACTTCGGTCCTAACCGAAGCGATAACTAGAATCATAATACTCTCGACTGCCACCTTGATTGTACAAGCGGGAGCGTGAACTAGAGGATTGGTGGTATATATCCCAAAGGGAATCGAACATGTTCCTTTTAGTCACCATCATTCCTATAAAGGAAAACAAAATTAAATCTTCTTTAAGCATCGAAGGGAACAAGTTGAGCACAATGCAACGTTGAGGGATGCAAGTGTGTGCAAGTGTGTGAAAGTGTCCTTGTATTCCCTAAGCTTAGGTAGGTTTAAATCAATTATTAGAAAATATTTTTATAATTATGACGCAAGAGATACACCAAACCATCCTGTGGATACGTCTCACTCCAAACCCATTTCTCCCTCTTTTGCTTCCACTTACAAAATGACAAATACAATTATTTACGTATAATAAAAAGGGAAAAGTGTCAATTTGTTTGGAACTACACCAATTTCTAGATGACCCTACCTCAAGGGAAATGGTGGCTATTACATAGAAAAAGACTGCAACCCTTTTTGGGGGATCAAGCTCATGTAATTATGTTTTTTTCTCTTCTTCTACATCCAAATACTTATTAGTACATTACAACCATTGAATCAATGCAACCATTGCAACATAACAAACAATGCCATCAATGCAAATTGTAGAAGCAAAAAACAATATTCCTACTTATCTATCACAACAAATCATCATATGGCAATGACAATAGTAATACACAGCCAGTAAATATCACATATATTTTATAACACTCAATATCAACCCTAATCAATAAACAAGAAAAAATATATTTATATACATATTAATCATCCATTATAGTTATATGTCACTAATATAAGTATAAATCATTAAATGTGTACTAATCACCTC
This sequence comes from Allium cepa, assembly GCA_030765085.1. Taxonomy (NCBI): domain Eukaryota; kingdom Viridiplantae; phylum Streptophyta; class Magnoliopsida; order Asparagales; family Amaryllidaceae; genus Allium; species Allium cepa. Next base: position 952,549,843 of record CM060945.1, on the reverse strand, counting down.
ATAATAGTAACACAACATCAATAATCAAATGTGCATTAACTAGCTCAATGTTAGTAACACACCATTAATTATAAGATAACCATAATCAACTACCCATCGTTTGGTAGTAAAAATGGTAAATATTGCATCCACATCCTAATGCGATTTCATCGTTGTTAACCCGAAAAATGGATCAATGCCCTGTTTTGAGTGTGAAAGAACCAGCCCTGTTCTTCCAGGACAATAATAGGGATAATAGATTCCAAAAGAAAATAGAAATAGGAAGGAGACAACAAGATTTTTATAGTGGTTCGGCTATTAACGAAGCCTACGTCCATTTTATACTTTTTATTATAGACTAATTGCTGTTACAAGTTGTATTTGAATACAAAGATCTTGAATATCCTTAGCTAGATTGAGTCGCAAAGGTTGGAATCCACTAGAGAATCATAGTGAATTCACTTAAAGACAATTGTAAGGGAGGTGAGGAGTGAAGAAAGCTTCCAGTAGAGTTTTGGCAATCAATTCAGATAAGATCCCCTTTATGTTGCAGATAAGAGAGTATTTATAGCAATTGGAGAGTCCCTGGGCCAAGCCTGTTCACCAGACACTTGTAGATGATCAAAGGATGGAACATAGGGAGTTCTTCAGTGACCCAAGCCAAAAGCATGGATTATTAGGGATCCATGATCTATGGATCGCTAGCGATCCATAAAGTATGTTCGAAGGCAAGCTAATTTCATAGCACTTTCCTTTGCTCTATTCCATTTGAGCCGCAACGACCCATGAAGATGTATGGATCGTTGGCGATCCATAGTGCATGGATAGTTGGCGATCCATAGTGCATGGATCGTAAGCGATCCATACACTTATATTTTTTCTAGACCTTAGTGTCTGGAGTGTCTTTGTCATCTTGTATTGATGTTGTTCATGTAGTCTTATTGCATAATATCTCGTTTTGATGATGGTTTACATGCTGGTTGTAATTAGCTGCTGATTGGACGAGGCAAATGCTTGTCTCTTGATTTAACTAACTCGAAATCTCCCCAAACTCAGTCGTTGCTTCTCAAATATGTGTTCGGATCATGATGCAAGAGAAATGGTGAACTCATGGGTTAATCCCATAGATTGCTAGTGTTCCATAGGCCATGGATGGATAGTGATCCATGTCCTTAGTAGATCTTCCCGTTCTTTTTCCTCGGCTTCCTTTAGCTTGTTACCCTAGTTCTTTTGGTTGACTTCTGGGCTACTTTGACTTGACCAATTTGTTTTGACATCTCTTGGATCCTGCTAGTTGAAAACCCGGATAAAATTTTCCCTCCAGAGTATCTCTTCATTGAATACAAGGCAAGCTCTGGAAGTAATTGCTTTTTAGTCTCAATTTTTTGAATTTCAAGTAGTTATGCTAAGGCTGCATGAATTTGAATTAGACCAGACTATCGTCTACTAAGTTTTGTCCTGGATTGCCATTGCTTGCTAGAAAAGATCAAATTTTGTTCTATAGCTTTTCGGAGCGTCTTGAAGTAGTGGGTAGACATCTCAAGGCAAATTTGAGGTCACAAGTTTGCAACCCTATGAATCATTGTCGATCAATAAGTGATGGATCACTTGCTATTCATAGTTGATGGATTGCTAGCGACTCGAATACTTAGCATTTTCTTTTCCACCTTTTGTTTTCTTATTTGAACACTCGAGCCGACCTCCCCCTTTCCATCACACGACCCGAGCTTGCAAATCTCTCTAGCAATTGGTGCCCCTTCCATGACTTGATCCAAGCTTCCTATCTTCCAGCACCGCCATCGACTTTGCAGCCTCGCAGTCGCCATCTCGTCATAGCTTCCAATCCTCTTTTGCCGCTAACTCCAAACCTTAGGTTAGCCTGCTACCTTAGATCATGTTGATCCATCCCTTTGCTTGCCTACATGCATAGGTCCCGCCGATCCACTGTTTAGGTCGCTAGATCAAGAATTTCAACCTTCATTGCCTCTTGATTACTAATTCAAGATGGGTTTGTTGATCATGACGCCGAGTTTCCATTTTGGAGGTGAAGTTGTATTCGCGGTGTTAGTCGTGAAGAGTCCGAGTCGATTACGGCTTAATGGGGGGTGATAGTAAATCAAGTCTTAAGTTCTTTACGGAACGACATTCGAGCCTTGCCCTGGGTGCTTGACATTTCTTGTTGTCTTCGTCCATTGAGCTTGGTCCCATAGCCGATACTGCATGACACATCATGTATTTGTTTTGTCCTTCTGAAAGATTCGACTTGATTTTACTTTGTTTTGTACACACAGTATACCTATATTGGAAGGGACTTTCCACGTCGCTTCAGACAACAGATTCTTTATCGATCATTGATTGATAACGGATAAGTGTAGGAGAAGTAATTTCAGAAGGAAAGTGATACGTGAAGTCCTTTCACCTTAAGCTACAAGCATACTATCTACATTGGGTAGATCGTTTGTAGCATTCAGGACACCAAGCCTACCACCAATAGATAACACATCGCACCTGCCCCGGTATATACTTGAAGTATGGCACATCAATATGAGCCGATAGTTCTTTGAAATTCAAGTGTAGTACGTGGATTTCTTATTTTAGAGTTAAATCACCTGACTGTTTTGGATGTAAGTTCTATTGTTTAGAATGTAGTATCCATCCTCTTGTCGTAAGTCTAGCGGAGGAAGTCCTACGCTTTCAAAGGCCCAGTCGTCATCCGTCGCCCCTCCTTCTGCTTCACGGGCTGAGTATGGCCAACTAGTTCCGGTTGGTCTATTTATGGATCGGACTCCTCCTAATTTTGGAGTTCTTCTAAATTCAAAGGAGAGAGCTTCCTCTATGAGGTCTTGCACAATATCTGCCTGCAAAACGACATCTCGGAGGAATATGTGCGCCTTCCAAAGAAGGATGATTTCGCTTATATGCTACCTCGTAGATATACCGCTTGTCATCAGTATATATGCTTTAATAGAGTTGTTCCTCCTTTTAATGATTTCTTGAAGGAGACCCTCTCGAACTTAGGGATTGCTCCATTTTAGATTCACCCCAATGGCTATGCCATCTTAACTTGTCTACACGTCCTTTTCAGGCGAACGTTCAATTGTGCCTCGACCTTTGATGAGTTAAGACACTTTCTTTCATTCAAAAGGAGAGATGAGTGTCCTTCCTTTTATAATCGAGGCCTAGAGGAATCGTAAAATTGTAATGCAGTTGTAGAGTAACCTGTCACAATTCTAGACTCAATAATTCTTTGTCAGATGTCCTGAGGGGTTCAACCATCTTCGGACAACCATAGGTAAGTTTCATTTTTTAACATTTAGTTCTGATGTGACACTATGAGATTTCTCACAAGTCGAATACTTCTTATGGTTATTCCAAGGCCGAACAGGGACTTGTCTCTTGATGGAATTTTCGAACCCTAAAGGTTATCGATGCTAGAGAAAGATCTGTTGAAGTCTTGTTGACTGAGGAATACTTGCTACGATACAGATTGCGGCATTCGGGGAGATCTGCAGTTCCAGTTGAGGTCCCATCCTCGTCTCGATCTACGGTGCGCATGCGATCCACCTCCTCATCTTACGGTTCCGAAGAATGTGCTTTTCAAGAATGGGAAGACCTATTCGGCGGGCCGGCCGAAGAGATTTGCGAGGGAAAAGACGCTGTGGCCGAGGCCAATGACTCGGTTAGGATGCCTACGATTCCAAAAGAAGAGGAAGAGGAATTTAATCAAAGAGAAGGCATGGCTGCGATGAACATAGAAAAAGAGGATGGAGAGATTGGGAGTAGTAGTGATGAGTCCACTTCTAGTGATGATTTCTATGTAGAATCCAATGATGGGGATTCTAAATCGTGTGATGAGACTCCAGAGATGAGCCCCGTTGTTCCGAATTCTCCTCCCTTAAAGATAAGCGAAAAAGGAGATGCTCCAGGAGCCAGACAATGTCAGGATTCGTCGATCAAAGACATCAGCGTAGACTTTGGAGATCTACGCAATGTATATAATGATTTTGACGTGCTCATGGGGGGATACTTTAAATTCGAAGAGATGTCTCCTCGTCAGAATGATGTTGGGCCCAAAATTAGACGAATGCCTTCCACGATATCCACCCGCTCCGTTCGTGATGTCGCTTTAGTCTCTCCCCCAAAACACATTACACGTTTCACTAGGGTTACACTCACTTACACAAATATTTTCATGCCTAATCTCCGTTTTTAAGAATTTTTATCTATCTTCCATGTCAGGTACAATGAGAGGATGCGGCCTTTCGAAGAATTCACCGACTCTCAGCATTGGACAAAGGGGTCTTCCAGTCGCCACTAGCCCCGTGAAATGGATGAGGAATATCAAAAAAGAAAAGATCTAGAGACTGAGGCTCACCGTTGAAACGAGAGGGAATGGAGCCATGTATATAAAGGCTGGTATGAAAAAAGGAAGAATTTTTATGAGAGAGAGGAGCCGTTGAAAAATTCAATATTTGATCGCGGTTCCCATTCTTTAGAACAACATGCCTTCGCTTTGGCCCCCGCCTCGATTGGTTCTGAAATCCCTGGCTTCTTCTGTACACATTCCATTTTCAACTCAAGCTCCATCATCTCATATGGCTCTTGCCCCTGGTTCTTCATGACCCCACCGGAGACATGCCTATGTACTTCCATCTGATCCTCCTAGGCTTGAGGTTGCACTCCCCCGGTGGTTCTTGGGGGAGGAGGCGTTAATTTGATCATGATCTTTATCTAGTTTGTAGAGATACATATATGCCCCACCTCCAGGCAATCCAGAGTGATATAGAACAAGCCGAAGGGTGGGAATAATTATGAAAACAATTAGTAGACACAAACTGTAACAACTATCAGAAAATCCTCTCATTCGAATCGGAGAAATATGAATTTGAAAGAGCGTTACATAATGCGATGCTAGAATCATACAGCTGGAAGAGGAAAAGGATACAACACCTTGAGAAAGAAAGAACAACATCGGCTTATTGAGGGTGCTAAAAGAGGTGCAAGCGACGATCGAGATTGTTCCAACAGACGGCACCAGAAAATCGCATAACAAAGAAGTTAAACCGCAGGAGGAGCTTGAATCCCACGGTACAATCACTAAATCCTAGAGGAAGAATATCTTCGACCATGACAAGATTGTAGAAAACCACAATAAGACGATCACTAAATATGAAGACGTTGTGAAGTCGTGCGACAAGGCAATCTCTGACTAGGCTGAGATGATTTCCATGCTCCAGGACCGAGTCGCGTGGCTTAGCGCCGATATAAATCGTGTCGAAGTTGAAAAGGCCGCCATTACGATGGATTATTTGGAGCTTCAGAATACTTTCGAGAGAAAGATGGAGAAGATGGATGAGATCATCTTGAATTTCCATGTCAACTCTCTGCTGCACCAGGGGAGTCTTAGCTACTTAGGCCCTAAATTCTCATGCACTCTCACTTTGGTTTGGAAGGAGATCTTGACTCGCTTTTGTGATAGTGACGATGTTTATACCGAGTGAGAGTTAGAGGAGGCCAACTTCAATGAAGAACCACAGAAGGCCTGGAGTGCCGGGAGATATTGCGGATTGAAAGAGAGAAATAAGTTGTCGATGCTACCAAGACAGCAACTGCTTATGCACTTTCATAGCCTTTTATTTCCTATGTCGGCGAATCATCGAGGCAACCCCATGAACCATCAGCAAGTCCTGGGCTTGAAGCTTTCCCTTGGATATTGAAGCCTTTGAAGGAGTGTGAAATCTATAATATGAAGTTGACATTCTAGGTCATTCTTTCGGTGTAGGTAATCTACTTGCTTCTCCCGTGTTTTTGAAGTTTCATCTAACACCATAAGAGCATGACGAATTTAACGGTTTCATTTTAATCTTACATGTTCGTCTTCCTTACCCGTTGATTCATCAATTCTCCAGGTGCCCAGACCAATTGTATCTTTACCGCTTCCATGCTTGTTTCTATATCTACTACAGTCGTTGCGTTTGTGTCTAGATCGCAACCGGGTCGGAATTCAAGAAGATCGTCGCACTACATGGTTTAGAAGACTCGTTCGTATCTTCGGAGATTGATTTCACAACAGGCGAAGCTTAGGAGCAAAATATTCAGATTGAGCAGCCACACAGATCTCAAGAACAACTGGTTGTCCTTAAAAAAGAGAAGGTTGAAGCAATAAAGGCTTCTAAGAGCTCCCATAGATCTCAAAAGCGCAAAACGAAGGGCGAGTCTTTTGAAAAAGTTACAAATCAAGCAAAAGACATCAGCACTACGGAGATCGTCGACATTACTGGCAGTGACACCATCCTGAGGTGAAGCAAAAACTTCGAACAAAAGGCAGGAAGGGGTGTGGTCGAAAGAAGCACTGAGAAGCTTAGGTGGTAGCTGATCTGGTTTTGATTTATCTTGCATTGTTTTGTTCAAGTGCAGAGTCCCCACTTAGTATTTTTGTTATGATGTCTATGCTTTTTCTTTTGCTGGTCGATATTATGTGGGTACGGCCCACACGTTTTGACCTTGTATAGGAGAAAATTATAAGTAATATACTGTTGATATTTTGACTGTACCTTCACTTATCTGCTCATATGTGTCATGTGCACTTATGTCTATTTTGTGTGCTTCCATTTCATTTTATCTAGTCCTGTGATTACTGTTAGAATTCTTTGTTTGGAGTAATAGAACTTATGACATGTGAAGTTTTTGTTTTTAAGCGTAACATTTTTATTTAAGTGCTGGTGTATGCCTCGTAGTTAACAGGGTTGTTTACATCAAACACTCGACAAATGATTGGTGACTTATGGTTCAAATAATTTGCAAGCCAAAATTTGGAATTTGACTAAGTCATAATTTGATTTTTCCTTTTACAAGTTTTGCAACTTATGTTTTATGTGATTGTGGAATGTATATAATATATGCATGTTTAAAATGTGTGCGAAAACGTAAAATTAGTGTTGAACATATACCTATGAGATTAACTTGATGAATAATCTTTGCAAATTTTTGGAAGTTAAACCATTTATCGCTTCTAAAAAATGTCAGTTTTATGAGTACCATTTCTTTGGATTTTTTGCAATCCTAAAAAATGTACTTCATTGCTTAGGATGTGTACATCATACGAGTTCACCGTAGGCAGTCAGACGTTATTCACATTAAATGTTACAGTTTATCATAGGGTGTCAGCAATTGGAGTTTTCTGCTAGTTCATAGCACTCTGATTTTGTTGGAGTCAAGCCAGTTATTCCCAATAATGGGAGTGGTTTGATCTTTTCAATTTCTGTGATAAATGAGTTTCCCGGTATTTCCAGGGCAATTTTGGTACTTAAAATATTTCTCAATGTTGCCAATCTTTAGGCAACGTGAGGAGTTTACATTTTAAGAGCGTGATTTCTTGGCTTAGAGAGTTAGTGAATGGCTTATGAAGTGTGCGGATTTTGACACATCTCAGTGTTGCCTATCTTCGGGGAACGCGAGGAGCTTGTGTTCTAAGTGTTAGTACTGGCCTATGAAGTGCATGGCTTTTGATACTTCTCAACATTGCCTATCTTTGGGTAACACGAGGAGTTTGCTTATTACGAGTTAGCATATGCTTTAAGGGATGCGCGAATTTTTCATTTGAGCCTTCCTAATGTTGTCGAGGCAACATTGGTTCTTAAAAGAAGGGGATAGGATTCTGTCAATCTAACGGTTTAAGTTGATTTGCTTCCGTTGACTCGGCGAGCAGGTGGAGCATACTTGGGCATGATTCCACTTTCTCAAGTAGCAATTATATGGTTTTGAGTCGATTTGATCTCGTCGACTCAGCAAGCTACTATGAAGAACATAATTTCATTATTTCAAAAAGCTAATCAATTTTATTAATAGAAGTTGGGAAAGTTTTTGCCTATGTACAATGATCCCGGCATACCATGATGGCTTATTTGCTGAAAAATAGAAAGTACAAAAGGTAGTTTTCAGGTTAAGTAGCGGCGTAGCGTTTCGCAGATCCATGCTCTAGGAATTTGGACTCCATCGATGGTTGTGAATTTGAAAGTTCCATCTTTTAGCTTTTGATTGATCGCATATGGCCCTTCCTAGTTTTGTTCGAAGGTTCCCGCTATGGGATAGATTGATGTGAGGACGTGGTCTCCCACTGTGAAGGTTTTATTATGAACCTTGGAGTTGAAGTATTGTGCAAACCTTTTTTGGTGAGCGACGATCCTTAACTCGGCTTCTTACCTCCTTTTGTCAATCGTATCTAGTGATTTGAGTAGGAGCTTCTTGTTTTGTTTTGATTCAAGTTTCACCCGCGGTGAGAGGGGACTCTAGTTCAACAGGAATCGTCGCTTCTGAGCCATACTCCAAGGCGACTAGAATGTCTCTAGTTCCCGCTTTATGAGTTATCCTGTGTGCCCATAGTGCGAGTGGAATTTCATCAACCGAGTTTCCTTTTTCTTTAATTAGTTGTTTTTTGATGGTGGACTTGATGATCTTGTTTATTGCTTTCACTTACCTATTTTCTTGTGGATGAGCAACTACATAGAAGCTCTTCTCGATTGGGAAACGTTTGTAGAAATCTTTGGATTCAACTCTTCCGATCTGGGTCCCATTATTGGTGATGAATTTTATGGCACACCAAATCTGAAAATAATGTTTTTAGTAACAAAATTAATAACCGTCTTTGTAGTAACGACAGCCAGCGGTTCCGCTTCGGCCCATATCATGAAATAGTCAACAATAACTATAGCGTATTTGGCTCCACCTTTAGTTATTGGTAGTATGCCAATCAATTCGATTCCCCATATCGCAAATGGCCACGGGCTAACCATATGTGTTAATTCTGTTGAGGAAGTTCTTTTAATTTTGCCAAATCTTTGGCAATGATTATATCGCCTGGCATAGTCTGCTGCTTCATGGTTTATTGTTGGCCAGAAATATCCGTACCACAGAACTTTCTTTGCAAGGATTTGACCCCCAGCATGGTCTTCGCATTTGCCTTCATTGACTTACTTAGGATCCATCGAGCTTCATCGTCGGTCATGCACCTAAGAAGAGGGGTTGTGAATCCCCTTCGATAGAGTATTCCATCCTGCATCTTGAATCGCGACACCTTCCTAAGAAGCATTTTCCGTTGATTATGGTCAGTTGGGAAAGTCCCTATTAGTAAGTAGTTCTTGATTTGGTGTTATCTATGTTTTTGGTTCGACGGTGGTCTCGAGAATCTAGTCAATGTCCATATCATATATGCTCGAGGCAGTCAAGGTCTCAACTAGGACTAGTCATAACGATTGAGCTTCTCCAAAGATTGCTATTTTAGTTAAGTAATCAATTGGTCTTCTTCTCCCATGGAATATGAGTTGTGGCATAACGTTCGATGTCACTCGACAACTCTTGTACTTTAGACAGATACGGTGCAAGGTTCCCCCCTCGAGCCTAGTACTTGCCCCTTTAGTTGGCAGACAACTAGCTGGGAGTCACTGTAGATGTGGATAGATTTTATTTCGAGTTCCTTCACAACTTTCAGCCCTGCTATTAATGCTTTGTATTCTGCTTCATTATTTGTTGCAGGAAATTCAAAGCGTAGGGCACATTAAATGGCTCATCATTTGGGGATTTCAAATACTACTCCCGCCCCCGATAGAGGTTGTTAAATGCGCCATCAACAAACATTTTCCACTGCGTCTCCACTTCCGATGGTGTTTCTTCTTCGTCATCCTGTATGGTAAACTCAGCGATGAAATCTGCCAGCGCTTGCCTATTGATCAGTCTTCTCGAATGGTAAGTAATATCATATTGGCTCAATTCGATGTTACACTTGAGAAGTCATCCGAAAGTTTCAAGTCGGTAAAGTACTTGTTTCAGAGGCTGATCGGTCAGTACTTTGATTACATGTGCTTGGAAATACGGTCGTAGCTTCCCAAACACGATCAGGAGGTAATATGCCAGCTTTTCCAGCTTAAATTTCTCAAAAAGCTAATTCTAGGTTCTTCTTTCCATCGGAATAATAGGGCCGTTATGCTCATTACTGAACTTGTTGAAGAGATGAAATAGTCGTTCTTCTTGTTTTCGTTTGGGCTGCCTTTCTTGGGTAATTTTTCTTGGCTCTGGTAAACCACTTAGTATTGTAGTATATGGGTCGTTGGATTTTCACTTCTTCATGCATAAGGGCATCGCTTAAAGCATGAGGTGAGACTGCTAGGTGAATGAATATGTCATCTCCGTCTACTAGCTTTGACAGGATTGGCGGAGCTAGGTAAATGAATAGGGCAGCGCTTAAAGCATGAGGTAACACTTACGATGAATCCTAAAAACTTTTTGGAGGTTACTCCGAAGTGACATTTAAGTGGACTAAGTTTCATTCCATACTTTCGGAGTATTTAGAACATTTCAGCGAGGTTATCTAGGTGGTTGGTAGCTACTCGCGATTTAACCAAAATGCCATCCACATAAACCTCCATGGTTTTCCTGATTTGGCGCTTGAACATGGTATTCATCAACCTTTGATAAGTTTCTCCAGTATTCTTTAAGCAGAATGGCATTTCCCTATACTAGTATAGTCCCAAATCGGTAATGAAACTGGTGTTTTCTTGATTAGGTTTATGCATCAAGATTTGGTTGTACCCAGGTTATGCATCCATGAACGATATCAGCTCATTACCTGTCGTTCCATCCACAAGCTAGTCTATTTTAGGGAAAAGGAAGCTGACAAGCTTTGCTTAAGTTCGAGTAATCGATACAGGTTCGCCACATTCCATTGGACTTACTGACAAAGACCGTGTTAGATATCTATTCAGGATAAGTTGCATCATAGATAAAACCATAGGCCACTAACTTGTCCACCTCTTCTCTTAAAGCCTTGGACCGTTCAGGACCCAGGCTACATCTCTTTGGCTTTACTAGTGTGAACTTGGGGTTAATGTTGAGCGCGTGGCATGCGATTTCTGGTGACATCCTACACATATCGGAATGCATCCATGCGAACACATCTAAGTTGGCATGAATAAATTTAATAAGCTCCAATTTCATCTTGTTTCCAATGTGCGATCCAATTTTCAAGATTTTTTTGGGTCATCCATGTCGACTGGGGCAGACACCATTAAATCTGCCGGTGCTGCTCGATCCTCCCTTAAACTCTTCTTTCTAGTATCTAAAGCCTTATCGAATTAGCTATGGTCCCCGAGCCAGGGGTGGCTCTATATTTTCTATTCAAAAGTTTCACGAATGTGGAGGGTCCTCCCCACATCCTTCCCCTTTTCCTTTCTTCTAGATTAGCGTAACTCTGCAATGTTACATTCTCCTAGCATTTGCAGTCAGGAACTTCATTGTAAGGCACCATTGGGCCAGAGCGACTCTGAAATCAGCTAAGTTAGGTCGTCCCAAGAAGGCGTTATACATAGAAGTTTCATCTACAATTATGAAGGTCTGAACGAGGGTAACTCTTCGATCACCCTCTCCAAGCTCCACTGACAAGTAAACTATCCCTACGGGTTGCTTGGGTTCGCCAGTAAACCCTTGGATTTTAGTTTGGCATGAAGATACTTTTCATGTTGATCTTTATTTGGTCAAAGGTACGTTTGAAAAGGATATTGACAGAACTACCGCTATCGTCCAATACTCGTCGGACCATAGTAGGTCCGATTACTACCGTCATCGCAATCGGGTCAAGAGTCGAAGCTTTGATCCCATCCGTATCTCAGTTTCTGAACATAATATCATCATTTAAAAAAATTTGCTGCTTGGTTGGAGCCCCATCTTCTATCGTGAGACATGATTCCTTTAGAGCATGTTTTAATGAACTTGCATATCGCTCTATCTCTCCCCAACTTCTCTTTGCAGGATGTGGGCCTCCAGATATCGTCCCGATAATGCGCCTCTGGTCAGTTCGCTTCGATACCACTTCATTGGTTCCGGCTTAGTTTCTTCGATTCCTAGAGGCTTGAGGATCCATGGTCTAGTTAGGATTCTGTAGTTTTCTTACGTATTGCTAGAGTTTATTCTCCTGAATCAGCTCTTCAATTAAATTCTTTAGGCGACGACATTCGTTTATGTTGTAACCGTTTGTCTCATGGAGGCGGCAGAAGTGCCCTGGGCGCTTTTGTTGCTCGGTTGCTTCCTTCTTGGGGGATTTTTTATTCCTTCGTCCCTTATGTCACAAGATAAATATTTTCCGAAGTTTCTTTGAGAGGTATGTAATCTTCAAGCCCAAATCCTTTAAGGTGTTTATTTTTTACATATATTTGAATTTTGATTCTTCCTTTTCGGATTTCTATCTTTCCCCACGATTCCTTGGGCAGTTCCAAAAGCGTTTGTATTTTGTTCATTGCCATGTCACTCTGTTTGATGTCGAATGGTTGCATGCCATTTTACTTCCTTTCTAACTCTTGTGCCTCCTCCAAACTTAGGTATTGACTTGCTTTGCGATTGAAATCCTTCCTTATAATGGGTTGCTTCATCTTGATCCACTTTCCAAACTCGATTTCGGGATGAATAGCTCAGACTAAAGCCATGAAAACCATGTCTTCATTGGAATTATTGACCTTTGTCACTATAGTATTGAACCGGTTCATGAAAGACTTCAGCAGTTTATTTTGTCCCTAGAATAATCTGGACAAGGACATCACATCTTTAGGTTGCACGGTATAGAGACTGAACTGATTGAGGAATCTTGTGGCTAGTTGATCAATAGAAGAGATAGATCTCGGTGGAAGTCCAGTGAACCTCGTGGAAACGGTTCCTTTCAAGAAAACTGGAAAACATCTAAACCAAACAACTTTTGAAGCATTTGCTCCATCCATGTATCAACTATACTTGTACATATGTGGTTATGGGTCCTTCATCCCATTATAGGATGGGATAGTTGGCATCGTGAATTTTCACAAATATCGCTCATTTAATATCTCATCAATGAAAGGAGTCCGACTTGGTGCGGATCGCCACTCATCCTCTCTTTATTTTTATTTTCATCCATTAATCGCTTAACCATATCTACGACAAATGCCTCTGATGTCCGGTAATCTCGGGGATGGTTGTCAGTCGCTGCACCAAGTGTTTGACTTTGCAAATGGCCTTGGCGAGTGGGCTAAAGCATAGTGTAACGGATCATATTTTCGACCCTTGAAAACTGGCAATAATACGTCAACTGTATCACATGCTGAATATTCGTGTGCCGAAAATACTAATTTGTTAGGGTGAAAGAAGTAGGCAAAAGATAGAAGAAAACAAAACGACACAGAATCTCACAACGCAGCGAATAATATATAATGCAATAATGGTCTTTACAAGAAGGAAACATATTTATTCATATAACATCAGAGTATGCAAGACTTATCCTAAATTTGGACAGGTATAGAAACATCTCCTTACATTGACAAAGATACAGAGTCTATAATATAGTGGAAGAAAAATAAACGTGAATACGTCTTGACCATCAAACTCCTCTCTAACTTTAAAGTATCTAGCTAAACCTGGGAAAGCATGCTCGATTTGACCCGAGCATTACATGGAATAACGCCCGAGTCAGTCTGATAAACCAACGTGAGTAAACTCGATAAAAAGAAATAACCAAACTGATTTCTACAATTGAAAACCTTTCAAACAAAGGACATCTCGTAAGACCACACCACATATAAAAATGGATGTGTTTTTACCTTACGATAACCAAAACATTTTATATCAAAATCCAGTGATATTATCATAGTGTTTAGGTTTAATGTAAATAGATAAAAGAGCTAAAATGCTTGCTCATATACCAACATCCTAGGCTCAACAATAAAAAACGTAAGGCACGTATTGAAGACCGGATTCCAACAATGTCAAGGTAAGGGATCACCTTTCGATGGTACACCTCTAGAGAATGCACTGATGCTAACACAGAGCCGACTTTCCTTTAACATGGTAGACCGGATTGCCTCAACTTATTAACACCAAAACCTTATACCACCATGGTGTTTGCACGCAAACCAACTTTGAAAGGGACATCTAGAATGGGGTGACCGCTCCAAATGGTAGCTAGCCACATAGCTCTGCTGCATGTCATGCTCTTGCCATTTCTCGTTGTAAGGATCTAGGCTACGCTTCACCTTTCTTAATAGCAATCCATCTCGGAATGCTAACACCTCCCTTTAGGAAATCCAATGATATTATCATAGTGTTCAGATTTAAAGTAAATATACAAAAGAGCTAGAATGCTTGCTCATATACCAACATCCTAGGCTCTACAATAAAAAACGTAAGGAACGTATTGAAGATTGGATTCCAACAATGTCAAGGTATGGGATTACCTTTCGATGGTACACCTCTAGAAAACGCACTGATGCTAACACAGAGTCGGCTTTCCCTTTAACATGGTAGACCGGATTACCTCAACTTCTTAACACCAAAACCTTATACTACCTTCGTGTTTGCGTGCAAACCAACTTTGAAAGGGACATCTAGAATGGGGTGACCGCTCCTAATGGTAGCTAACCACATAGCACTACTGCATGCCATGCTCTTGCCATTCCTCGTTGTAAGGATTGAGGCTACGCTTCACCTTTCTGAATAGAAATCCATCTTGGAATGCTAACACTGCCCTCAAGGCGGTAATGTAGTGCCAGCATTCATCCATACAGGTTTCCCGAGATAAGGACAAACCGAAGGCGCTACTTCTACTACATCCATTTTGGAACCACCCTCAGGATTAGTAGCAAGCAGCCCTTGCATATCATTGGCTCTATCTTTGATCCCATGCTTCAAGGTATCTTCATTTCAAAATGCTTGAGTCTGATCAAAGTGGTTTTCATATAGCATATCTGATCCAGGTCTCTTCAAAAAAACTTTCGAAATTTTCGATAAACCCAACCCTAGTTCTTTAGAAAATAAACAGAAAAAGGACAAGAGCAGAGTTCATCTCCTAACCGTTTATGCACAGATTACCTTATTATTCATTCTAGAAGAATGAAACGAGTTTACACGTACAATATAGCGCCTTCAACGGTAACTATACCATACAACTCTCATATTTCTCCTACATATTTCCAAAGTTATGTTTTGTCCAGATTTGATAGTTGGTTATTTAACTATTAACTAAACAAACATCCAATCATGGTTTAATTTCCTATGGGATCCACTAAGCCTTTATTAATTCTCTTTAATTAATAAAATCACTTTATAAAACTTGATCAAAAGATATTTTCAAAACACTATTTCTAAACCCCTTACATTTCCTTTATACTTGGAGCCATTTATGTACTTATCTCAATATTATAAGTATATTACCAAAACTTATTGCTTTTCATTCCTTGAAACAAAATTATATTCTTATCTTATCAGTATAACTATATTTACAAACCTTTCAAAGTTTTCTTCTTTCCAAATCCAAACATTTCTTCCAAATGAAACATTCCGCTTATCCTTTTTCAACAATTCCTTTTTTCAAAGCTGATCTCATATTTCAATTAACTTATAACTTTCAAAATAAAGTTATAATCCACTTTTATAAATCTTAATGTTAACTTATAAACCTCTTTCCAAATCTCTGAAATGATCTGTAAAACTTTTTCCTATTTTTAAAACTTTATATATAAACCTATCTATACTCCTTTATAAATATCATCTGTAAACACTTAAATAAACCCTTTATAAACAAGTTATTACTTATAAATAACTTCACAACATAATAGCTTAACTTGGAAATCATTTAAAAACTTTAAACTCTAAATAGATTAAAGAATTTAAGTTAAATAAAAAACACACTTTGTAGATTAAAAAGAGGGTTAGCAATCCGAATGGTACTAGTTTAAGTTACCATTCAATTTCAATTTGAGTCCCAAGTAACTTAACAATTATTTACATAAGCTACCAAATATGTAAATACAGTTCATATCCAATTCGGGAATAACACGTCAATATGACAAGTTGACAATACAAATCCAAATACCATAACAATAGGGCAGTAATATATCCTGCTGTTATCCCGCCTATTAGCAAGGCCGAGATACCAAGGAACTGACTGGAAAATAAGGGTCACATGTCCTCAGTTTTGAATGATTGTTGGTTTACAACAAATATCGATGAATTTTGTCAGAGTCCGGATCGGGCTACAATTGATAAGACACGACAAGCGAAGCTGTGGAAACCAACGTTCCAAACTTCGAGGCAATCCGAGTTCGTATGCTCAAATTATCGCCAATGGAAAGTGGAGGAGACAACCTCAGTTCGAATCGATCAGAAGAAGTTTAGGTTCGAATCCATAAGATAGCCTCACGATCGAACCCATAAACCATGCATTGGTTCGAATCCATCCTCCCAGAGCCTTGCCTCGAATCCATGAAGAGCTCCTTTGCTTCGACTCCATCGGGCAAGCCCTCACTTCGAATCCATCCAAAGCACTCCCTGCTTCGAATCCATCAGGGACATGCCTTCGTTCGAATCCATCAGAGGTAGCCACGCTTCGAATCCATCCACACCTACCTTGGTTCGAATCCCTCGAAGTATTCCCATCTTTGACTCCATCACATGAAAGTCCTTCGAATCCATCAGGCAGAGAAGTCTTCGCATCGACCAACTATGAAATACTCTGACCGATACGAAGGGCACGTACGAGGATACCTTCGAATCCATAACTTCGAATCCAACTCTTCGAACCCATCAGATAAGCGCAGCTAAAATCACTTTGAGTCACCATATGGATTCGACCATATGGATTCGAACCATATCGATTCGAACGAATCCATAGGACGAAGAGCACCATCTTGAATCGATCATAACTTGAGATCTACAAGTCCAAATGCTACGAAATTTTCATAGGAGCTTGCATATACACAGAAGAATGTCCACGCCAAGTTTCATCACGATAGGACACTTTTTTGATCGATTCGAACCAAGGGTCGAATCGATCCCAAAGTGGGCCAGATCTCCAGAATTCGGCTATGTGGGCCCACCACACGAGCCAGAAGTGGTCTCCCCGAATTTTAGGCGAAATATCAGCCTCCAGCACTTATAAATAGAGCCCCTGGTCATTCAGAAAAGGGATCGGAGAATTTGAGAGATAAAGCACGCCCGGACGCTGCCAGAATTGCTTCAGAGCACCACTGCTGCCTTTGATTTCGAATTTTGGCTTACTACTTGCTGTACCTTGACATTGAAAAGTTGTATTCTCCGAATATCAAGCAATAAAGTAACAAAATTTCATAGTGGACGTAGGCGAATCGCCGAACCACTCTAAATCGTTGTCTCTTGTGCAATTTACTTCCTGCTATTTGGAGTTTTTGTTAGATAATCCACATTTTAATTTACTTTCTTCATTTATTATATCTTCAAAAACTTCCTACGAGTGTTGTGCCCAATTTTAACACAAACACTTTGGTGCTTTCACTGAGAAAAAACCCAGTTTTTTCCTCCCGCTCCTTGGATCTATCTTCGATACCGGATTGCATAAATCTAAGAGAGAGATCCAGACCTCATATTTAGATTCCTTCCGTTCTATTCAGATTTGTTAAAAGTCTAGGAAAGGATTCAACGCTTCAAGATGGTGAGTAAAAGAACCACTTCAAACATTGGTGATCAAGAAGGTCGGGATAGGCAAAATCCCACACAGCTACAGTCTACCAGTCAAGATGCTGCTGGGCATACGGATCAGTCAGGTCCGGTCACAAGACAAGAGTTCCAGGCGCTACTCAGGAACTAACCCAAAGCCGACAACAGCTAACTGAGCAGTTGCGCGCTAACGCTGAGTTGACCAATCAACTAAATCGCCAAAAGCGAAGAAGATCCAAAAGGGATCGAGCTCCTCATTCTTCCACCGAAAGCTCTGCTTCATCTGACTACAATAACATATCTACCCGTCCCAGACTAGACGGAAACCATGCGCAAGTTGCTACCTATCAACAAGCGTTAACCGTTGGGCAAATAAGAGTTGGCCCATCTACCAGCTTCCATACTGGACCCTCCTCCCGAGGAGGCACTATTCCACAATACACTGCAGATGATCAAGCTGCTACAGCCGCTGCAGTTGACATAGGGGTTGATACCCGAGATCACTCCAATCAAAATTATCATCAGTAGGGACATGCTCCAGAGCCATATGTCCTAGAAGACATCGAGCCAAGGAGGCGAGATACAGATCATCGACAGAGCCCGATCCCACCTCGCACTGTGGAACCCGACCACACTTTGGCTCACCATACACAGAATTTTCCAGTGCCAGACTTCTCAGCCATGGTACGACAAATGATTCGCGAGAGTCAAGGCCTAACAAATGATGATTGGGGAATCTCCCAAAGTCATACCCCGTTTACTGATGACATATTGTATGCTGAACCTCCTCGGCGATTCAGAATGCCAACCCTGCCCATGTATGAAGGAAATTCCGACCCAAATCAACATATTTTGAAATACGAATGGTCGATGACTGCTGCGAGAGCTGATGACATAGTAAAGTGCCGCAGTTTTTCCATTTCCTTAGGGGGAATCGCGACGATGTGGTTTACACGATTACCGCCACGGTCTATTTCTTCATTTGATCAGTTAGCTACCAAATTTGTTGAACGATTTCACATGCATATTGCTTGACCTAAAGATGTTAATACCTTATCAAATGTCACTCAAGCTCCCGGAGAAACACTTAGACGATATTTGGAGAGATTCAATGCTGCATGCAGAGAGATCACCAACCCCAATGATAATTCTATTCTAATGGCTTTGACTAAAGGAATCGACCCTGATTCCGAGTTTGGAAATTGGTTAGCTGGAAAGCCTCCTGCATCGTTGGACCGTTTCTATTCCAAAGCCACTCAATTCTTGAAGCGAGAGGATGCGAAACAGTCTAGGAAGCAGGATGATGTAAGGCCTAGCAGTGAAGGGATTCAGAGTAATGTTGCGGTTAAACAATCTGGAGAAAGTTCAAGAAAAGTCGAGTTGAATATTCAAAATAAACAGACTCGACGATCGAGAAACGGTGATAACCGAAGCAAGAAGCAAGACCAGAATCGTGGTCCGAGACGTAGGGCCGTAATGTTTGACAGTTATACACCGCTTAACACGTCACTGGAAAACGTATACCTGCAGACTTGTAATACTATGCAATAAAAGAAGCCTACTCCGAAACCTTCGTCGGAAAGGCAGATTCAAACAGGAAAGTTCTGTAGGTTTCATGAAAGTTATGGGCATAATACCAATGAGTGTAGACATTTGCAAGACCTCATTGAAAAGTTGATCAGAGAGAGAAAGTTGGACCAGTTTGTTCGGGCACCGCAGTCTGGTGGAGCGGGCCCATCTAATCAAAATCGAACGCAGAATCAGGAAAGACAAGGTGAACCCGCTCGTATGGGCGGAAGGTTGGTTATCAATACAATAAGTGGTGGTCCCCATCCAGCAGACAGAAATTGGAGAGAAATGGAATCATATGCTAGCTCGATCAGGCATGTGGACTTTGAATGCTATAGTAACTCAGAAGACGGAACACCGGCTAAACAACAAAAGACAATGGCTGATGAAATCGTGTTTAGAAATCGAGACGCCGATAAAGTCGAAGCTCCCACAATTGACCCGTTGGTCATATCCGCTCAAGTTGGTCCTGCTTGGATGAAGAGGATCTTGGTAGACAGTGGGAGTTCTGTGAACATATTGTTTAAAAGAGCATATGATTTAATGAAAATGGAAGCTAAGGACTTAAAACCATGTCAATCACGAGTCCACGGCTTCAACGGGAGTGCGACGATACCAACCGGAATGGTTGAATTGCCGGTGGAGTTGGGAGTGGGAGAATGCCGAAGAGTTCGGATGTTGCATTTTGTTGTCTTGGATATACCTTCCCCGTACAATGCCTTTTTGGGCCGACCGACCCTTACTGAATTTAGGGCTGCTATTCCCCCATGGTGTTTAACTCTGAAGTTCCCTACGGACCACGGGATAGGAGTTGTATAAGGAGATCAGGCTGCTGGGAGAGCCTGTTATGTTGCTGAGCTGCGGGAGGCGCAGCGAAAAGAAAAAGGAAAGGGCGTAGAGGAATCTCTCTTCGTCCGTTTTACTGACAATTGACAACTAGCGCCTGGGCCTCGGCCTGTGCACCACAACCAATTCCAAAAGGATCTTGATCCAAGGGACAATGATAATAAAGAAGAATCTACGGAAAGTCAAGCTTCTCCAGCCGAACTAACCATCGATGTCCCGATTGACTACGATCACAATGATTCGAGAATGTTGAAGATTGGGTCTCAGCTTAACCAAGAGACACAACATGAATTGGTTGATTTTCTCTGGGCGAATCTCGACGTATTCGCTTAGACGCACTCCGACATGTGTGGAATCTCGTCAGACATCGCGAGCCACACTTTGAACATTGACCCGCGGTATGTCCCAGTCAAGCAGAAAAGAGATGGTATGGATCTAGAGAGATCTGCCGCCCTGAAAGAAGAGGTCGATAAGTTGAAATCAAATGGATTCATTAGAGACTCTTTATACCCAGAGTGGGTGTCCAATCCCGTACTTGTCCGGAAACCAAACGGGAAATGGAGAACGTGTATCGATTACTCTGACCTGAATAAAACTTGCCCAAAAGATAGCTTTCCGCTTCCCCGAATCGATCAACTGGTAGATTCAACTGTCGGACATGAATTGTTATCCTTCATGGATGCTTACTCAGGTTACAATCATATACCCATGCATGTACCAGACCAAGAGCACACAAGCTTCGTAACCGACTTGGGATTATACTGCTACAAGGTCATGCCTTTTGGATTAAAAAATGCTGGCGCAACTTATCAACGTTTAGTCAACCGAATGTTTGCCGATCAGATTGGGAAGACTATGGAGGTCTATGTAGATGACATGTTGGTGAAATCACGATACTCCGATAATCATGTCAAAGACTTGGAGTCAATGTTCAATATCCTCCGGAAATACAAGATGAAGCTTAATCCACTAAAGTGTCATTTCGGAGACGCATCCGGAAAGTTCCTTGGGTTCATTGTCAACGCCCGAGGAATAGAGGACAACCCTGAGAAGATCTGGGCTATCAGAAATCTTCAAACTCCGAGAACCATAAAGAAAGTTCAGAGTCTTAATGGGAAAGTCGCAGCACTGAGCAGGTTCATCTCAAAGTGGACCGACAAATGCATTCCCTTCTTCGATTTGATTCGAAAAGGGAAACGAAACTTCGAATGGACTGCAGAATGTGAGGGCGCATTTCAATCGCTAATCCAACATCTTTCCGTACCACCAATCCTTTCAAAGTCTGTAGATCATGAACAGTTATATCTCTACCTGGCGGTATCTGAAAATGCAATCAGTGCTGCATTAATTTGGGAGGAGGACCGAGTGCAAAAATCGGTCTACTACGTCAGCAAACGATTGACCGGAGCCAAGAGAAATTATCCAAAGCTTGAAAAGTTGGCATATTGCCTAGTCATTGCCTCGAGGAAGCTCTGTCCATATTTCCAGGCTCATCCCATTACTGTATACACCGATCAGCCGTTATGACAGGTCCTCACGCGGCCTGAGACGTCTGGTAGGTTACTAAAATGGAACATCGAACTGAGTCAATTCGACATCACTTATACTCCAAGAAGGGCCATTCATGGCCAAGTCTTAGTGGATTTTATAGCCGAATTCACAGTTCCTGAATACTTGCCCGAGACCAGCAAAACTCCCGAATACATATGGAAGCTGTACACCGATGGTGCGTCCAACGATCGGTGCTCAGGAGCTGGGGTAGTGCTTGAAACCCTCGAAGGACGATCCATATGTTATGCTTTAAAGTTCGAGTTCCGTGCAACCAACAATGAAGCCGAGTACGAAGCTCTACTTACCGGACTAAAGCTTGCCCGTGATCTGAAAATCATCGCTGTAGAGATCTACTGTGATTCCCAATTCATAGTATGTCAAGTTCGAGGAGAATATCAGGCTAAAGACCGAAGATTAGCCGCTTATCTAACTCGGGTTTTGGAGATGCTTGATCAATTCGATTACTATGCCATTTTCTATATACCCCGAGAGCACAATCAGAAAGCTGATTCATTGGCAAAGTTAGCAAGTACGGGTGAGGCTCAGCAGTTGGGGGTTGTTCCGGTTGAAACCCTATCCTCTCCGAGCATTGATCAAAGGGAGACTGATTTCACATTTGAAGCTACCTCCAATAAGGAGTCGTGGATGACTCCTTATCGAGATTATATCAAACGTGGTGTATTGCCCGAGCGACGAAGCGAGAAAAGACAAGTTCTACGGAAGGCCTCACGATTTGTTATTCAAAATGGAGTCATGTACCGGAGAGGATATTCTGTTCCTCTCCTCTGGTGTATCGCGCACAATGAAGTCAAACGAGTGTTACACGATGTACATGAAGGAGAATGTGGCGATCACACTGGGGGGCAAGCACTTGCAAAGAAAATACTTCGATATGGGTATTATTGGCCTACCGTTAATCGCGATGCTGCAGACTATGCTAGAAAATGTGATAAATGCCAGAAACACGCTCGAATTCCTAGAGCCCCGCCTACTGAGATAACCCAAATGGTCAGCCCTTGGCCATTTGCGATATGGGGAATAGATATCATCGGCACATTGCCTCTGGCAAAGGGTGGCGCGAAGTACGCCATCGTCGCAGTTGATTATTTCACCAAATGGGCTGAAGCTGAACCCCTTGAGACAATACGACAAAGAAAGTAATCAACTTTGTAGTACGTAACATCATCTGCCGTTTTGGTCTCCCACATACTATCATCACCGATAACGGAACCCAATTCGACAGTGCTGAATTCAAGAATTTCTGTCAACGATTCCACATCTATAAGAAATTCTCTGCAGTAGCGCACCCTCAAGCAAATGGTCAAGTTGAAGCTGTTAATAAAGTTATCAAGTCCATTCTAAAGAAGCGACTAGAAAAAGCTGGGGGCAAATGGGTCGACGAACTTCCTATGGAATTATGGGCCTATCGAACGACTCATAAAACTGCAACCGATCATACCCCGTTTTCTTTATCTTATGGTTCTGAAGCCGTTATTCCAGTCGAAATGGAAGTGCACTCTCATCGTGTAACATATTATGATCCGAAAACAAATGCCATATTACTTGCTGAATCTTTGGATTTACTCGATGAGAAGCGCGAAGAGGCTGACTTGAGGGCAGCCGCATATCGAAGTCAAGTCGCCCGACTGTACAATGCCAAGGTCCGTCCGCGAACCTTCAAACTCGGCGATCTCGTGCTCAAAAGGGTATATCCGGTTCCTTCGCACATGAAGCCAAATTGAGAAGGGCCGTATGTGATTTCACAAAAGCTCGGAGACGGAACGTTCAAATTATCGACCGTTGACGGTCTTACTTTGCCGAGAGCTTGGAATAGCGAAAGTCTTCGTTGCTACTACATATAAAAGACTTTACTTATTTATTTTCTGTCAATTCATCCCTTTGCATTTTATTCTAGTATTTCGAATAAATTTGTAATATGGCAACTGACTTTGCCATATTTTCTCATTTCAGCAATAAAATGCCATCTCTTCGAGCCAGAGCTGTGATTTAGTGAATATGACGTACAATATCACGATGTACGGAGAGCTAAGTTCCATCACGCGGTGGGATTTATTCAAATAAGGAGTGACTGTGATACGACGGGTCACTCGCTAAGTGAAACCCGAGCTCGGGGGCAGAACACTACATCAACATTCACAGGGATTGATACACGACAATCCCTCCTCCAACTCCAAATTCTCAGAGTGCGAATTGGAGTATAAACTTCAACTCTCAGTTCCCAGAGCGCGAACCGGAGTATAAATCCATCGCTCCCAGAGTGTGAGCTAACTATTGGAGTATAAACTTCAACTCTTGGTTCCCGGAGCACGAACTGGAGTATAAATCTATCGCTCCCAGAGTGTGAGCTAGCTCCAAATTCGCAGAGTGCGAATTGGAGTATAAACTTCAACTCTCGATTCCCGGAGCGCGAACCGGAGTGTAAATCCATCGCTCCCAGAGTGTGAGCCAACTCCAAATTCCCAGAGTGCGAATTGGAGTATAAACTTCAACTCTCGGTTCCCGGAGCGCGAACTGAAGTGTAAATCCATCGCTCCCAGAGTGTGAGCCAACTCCAAATTCCCAGAGTGCGAATTGGAGTATAAACTTCAACTCTCGGTTCCCGAAGCGCGAACCGAAGTGTAAACCCATCGCTCCCAGAATGTGGGCTAACTCCAAATTCCCGGAGCGCGAATTGGAATATAAACTTCCACTTTTGGTTCCCGGAGTGCGAGCCAGAATATAAAACTCTATCTCCAAATTCCCAGAGTGTGAATTGGAGCATAAACACCAACTCTTGGTTCCCAGAATGCGAACCAGAATGTGAGTCACTAACTTCAAATTCCTGGAGTGTGAATTGGAGTAAAAACGTCAAATACAGGTTCCCGGAGAGCGAACTAAATCATAAACGTTGATAATTAATAAGTTCCCAGAATATGGGCCGAACTGTTAGTTGCAAATTGTGTTAAGTCCCCGAAGTGTGGACATGTATTCCAGGCTTATGACATATGTAAGCACGAGATAATCAACGCAATATTAAAGCAAAAGAGATAAGAGTTGTTTTTCATTTTATCAACAAACAAAAAAGGGGGTTTGATTACATGACAAAAAAAAAACAATCCGTAAAGTGGATGCCGAGTCCACACTTATACATGGCCTAAAAAAGGAGAAGAAAAAAGAATTGCCATTTCACAACCGCATGGTAAAGCGAGAAGTTCACTCCTTCTTCTTCCGGGGTCTCTTCTTCGGAGTTGAGCTGCTAGACCCACTACCCGGCTTCTTGCGAGGTTTTTTGTCCTTCTTTGGAGCATCCTCAGGATCTGGCATAATATCCACGTCTTCCTCAGAGCTGGAAGGGATAGAGATCCTTTTGTGAGGACGAACCGGAGGCAGATAAGCCGTAACAGGTGGTGAAGCTTCGACACTAGAAGTTATAGCTGTGCTGGCGAGAGAAGTAACCATTAAAGGAGTTAAGCTTGGCGGAGCTACATCACTCCCGGAACCACCGACCGTTGTCACTGCAGCCATTTCAGCGCTTATCTCGACAAGGATTTCTTCTTCTCGGGAAGATCGAGCAGCGCTGAACACACTAACGGTCGGCATGAACGAGCTAAAAGTTGGAGCAACTCCACCGATTGCAAAGGAAGGATCGGTAAAGGGTTCACAGGGTTGCTTGAGAAGTTCCTCAATCATCTGAACATCAAACGACATTGAACTTCCCTCTCCCATCTCGCCGGTTACGGCGGTAGTTGTAATAGCCTCAGTAATGACGGCTCCCTGTATTGGCTGCGAAGTTTGTGATACTGGAAGTGCTGGCGCATCACTTTCAGTCACTGGTCGAAAAGAAATGAGAATAATTAGTCAAATGACCTGTTCCAAGTTCGACATTCTAAAAACACTTAAGCAACATTTGAAATACCTTCTTTGCCTTGGCTCGGTGATGAGACGAGTTCGGAAACGGTAGTTGTACCAAGAGACAGTTCCGGTCGATCCGGGTTATAAGTAGGAACAACACGTGGACCAACTGTAGCAGTAACTCCAGACGAGGTCGGGGCATCAACTGAAACATCCTCACTACCATGCGCAACTCCTGAACCCTCGCCAGTCTCCACATGGTGAAAACCGAGTCTCTCTCTCTCAGCAGAAATCATCGCTTCATGGAGAAGTTTCCTTACCTCCTCGCTCAACAAGCGAGACTCGAGTTCAAATTCATCCACGGCACCTTCAGGGAGAGATGCTTTCTTGTTCGCCACCAATTTTCTCCAAGCATTGAGTAGAAGCATAGAATAATCTTCGAGCCACGAGAGATTCCTGTGCTCGAGCACATTAGCATTGTAAGTATCAAGAAGCTCATCAAATTCGGCTTCTACCCTGAATATCTCTGCTTGAACTCTGCCTTCCACTTCTACCTCCACCGCTTCAACTTTAGCAACCGCCGCGTCTCGCTCAGCTCAGAGAGACACGACTTGCTCGCACGCTTCTTGTGCGGCCATGTTAGCATCATCTTTTTCCTTGTTCAAGTCGGCAAATTTAGCCTTTAACTCCTCAAGTTCTTCGACCGCCGCATCTCGCTCGCCCTCAACATTCTTGTACCGATGGCCCAAATCTTCAACTAAAGTGCAATGTGCTAGTTGCATCTTCGCCATCTCAGCTAGTGTCTCATCGACCTTTTTTAGCGACTCCATTTCGGACTTACGAGAAGATTCCATTTCAGATTGAAGTATGTCAACAATATGGTTCTTCTGAGCCAAGTCTGCTTCTAGTTTCTCAATAATTTTGGCTCGTTCGAAGGCTACTTTCGAAGCTTTAACAGCCGCCCTGTACCATTCTTTATACTGAGCATAAAAACCACGGGTATAGCTCAGGGCGGTGCTCACAGCCTCTTCGGAAATTCTTTTGAGATTGGGTGGAAAGATATAAGCGTCGAAGCATATTTCTGGAAAATCTTTCTTCAGTTGAGCAATTCTTATAGCCCCTTCACCAAACAGTTCAAGAGGGGCCTCCTCCACAGTTACGGTCGTAGCCGTATCAGTCCTTGAACGATGTGGACCAGGTTTTGAGATTTGTTGAGATGGTTGTTGTCGCGAAGGTTCGACTACAGGTACCTAGCCTCTGGATGGCGGAGGAGAATGAGAGGGAGAACGGTACCTTCGGTCCCTATCAGAACACTCCTGGCTAGAATAATATCGGGAATGGTCCCTTTCGCGATGCTCTTGCTCATAATACCTCCGTTCACGATCACGGTCAGAATCCCTACGGCGAGACTCGTAATAAGGTGAAGAATGATGCACTCGCCGAAGTCTATCAAGTGTAGAAGGACGATCCGACATGGCACCTTTAAAGAAGAAACAATTCGGTTAAATACCAAGAAAAAGAACTGCAATGCATGTGGAAGTCGTGAAGTGTTGTGAAAAGTGTATAAATACGCAAACCCTCCGACCAACCAGAAGCGTCGATTACACTAACGGGTAAAGAATCGCTTATATCAAGCGCTCCTCGGAGCTCTTCCAACCCGGACCCGTGGTGGAGAGATACATAGTCCGGAATGGGAATATCGTCCAGCCCTGTGAAAAGGTCTCCGGACTGGCGAGGAGATGCGCTGGAAACAGTAACCCCAGGTTTGGAACAGGTTACGACTACAGACTTCCATCTCTTAAACTTAGGTACAACAGCCTTGCCTTTCTGACCCTCTTCTATTCGGGAAAGCTCAGCTGCTATCTCAGTGTCCGTGGGCGTTCTTTCTTCATCGCTCACTTCTCTTATCACAACGCCAGGTTTTCTTTTTGCCACTTTCTTCTTCTTCCTCGAGGCCGATTTCGCCAATCCTTCAATTACAATACTCTGGCTCATCCCAATCAAACCCAATGTCCTTAAGTTATCATCGGTCAACAATGAGTCAGTGTGCCTTAAGTCGCTTGGGACCCTTTGCAAGCTTTGAACGACGCCTCTATAGTGCCCACCGGTAGGTCTCGAAATGATGGCTGTAAGAGTAGCAGAGTATTAGTGTAAAATATTAAAAGTGGCCATTCAAAGATGAATTATGATGCTTACGTCTAGATAACCATCTCCAGGAAAACCCTGGGGGGCATCGAACAAAAAACCACTCATTCTTGAAATAGCTAAGCCTGGTCCAGGCCACAGTCACAACCTGACAGTTTCTAACCGCTTCCAGAAAAGTGAAAGACGGGATATCACCCCTACTCTTGAAATTGAATATATGCCTGATCTCGTTTGGCCTTGGCGGGCGAAAAAGGCAATCCATAAATATGACAAAGACGCTATTCAGTAATGCATACCCGTTGGGATGAAGTTGTGAAGGAGCAATTCCTAAATACGACAGCATCTCTCTGATGTATTGGTTAAAAGGAGGAAGAGATCCAGCCGCGCAGGCATGACGGTAAAAGGCAGTATATCCTTCAGGTGGGTTATGTGGTCTGTCACTGGCACTAGGTAATAAAACATCGTCCAGGGATATGTTATGTTTCGAACATATCCAGCCTAGCAAAGACTCCGAGATATTGGACTGAATAAAATCGACAGGATCTTCGAAAAATATGACCTCCGACAACTCATTCGGAGCCGGATCTATGACTTCAGGAGGGATTTTCGGAATCTCAAGCGCTGGAAGAGGCGAGCTTTGTGCTTCTTGTTGTTGAGAACTCGAAGATTCCATAATTAACTAACTCACCAGAAAGCGGCGTTAAATACATAAAAAGCCCATGCATTCCCCCGGTGTAAAGTGTATGAGTATGTCGTGCAATGCAAGTGCTATGCAAAACTTAAGCAGATTTTACAAGTTGAAAACAAGATGTCAGAACGACGAAACTTTGGAATTTGAGAATGAAAATGACCGTCATCACTGACCGTCACTTTCACGCCACCCAGATGCTACTGACCAATTCAAGTATAAATTCGTTATATTTTGTTTAAGTCATGGTGCCATCGACGAGCTCCAAAAAAGAGGTCAAGTCAAATTCGATTATGCAAAGCCGAAGCTCGCCGGAGTCTAGTATGCTAAAGTTCAGTGAGTTCGTTAAAGTTCAACTTGAAATTGGTCGTAGTTCAGATATTGGAGCAAATCAGAAGAGTAGGAGTCCCAGAAGCAAGAACGTTCGAATCGATCGACTCGAATCGACACGAGTTGAATCGATGAACTTCGAATCGGTACGCCCCAACTCCATGAAGTTCGACTCGATGAGACCTTGGGACAGAGGAGCAGTTCGAATCCATGAAGCCCTACATGACTTCGAATCGATCAAAGTTGAGCTCCTGCGAATCGATCAACATATCATTACTTCGAATCGATCAATACTAAGCTCCTTCGAATCGATCAGAATATCGTTATTTCGAATCGATCGCCACGAGCCTTTTTTTTCTTTTTCTTTTATAACCATCGATTCGAAGATATGCATTCAAAATCGACTCGAATCGCTCATTCTTGGATCGATGCGAAGCAATGAAAGACGACACTCTGATCGATACGACTCGAATGGCCTCATTCCTCAGTTCCATCGAGTCAACCCACTTCGTCCAGATCTCACCACACCTCAAAATTTTCAAGAAGAAGAGATTGAATGGAAGCCAAAAAAGTTCTAAGTACTATCATTCTCATCTCGAATCGATCCCTTGATTACCTGAGTTGATTTGGTTACGAATGGAAGCGTGAAGGGGTTCGATCGATTCAAGAAAAGCACGTTTGCCTTGGCCCTGGAGAGATCGATTCGAAGAGGAGGCTATAGCAACAGTGAAAAGTAAAAAGTGAAAGTGACACCGGCTTCACGTATTTATATGGGTCTCACATAGGAAACGGGACGATTCGTCTCCCGGTCAAAATGACCGACCCCAACCGGTCATGCGCTGGTCGATTAGAACAAGCCACGTTCGAATCCATCACGTTCGAACCCATCGCGTTCGAACCCATCGCATTCGAATCCATTAATACTCCAAATCCATCCATGCAGTGTCAATACGAGACATCATTGATACGAAGGAACAACCGTACAGAGGCTGGATTGAAAGTCTTATCGACTCAAAGCACGAGGTCCATCGAGCCATCGATTCGAACAAACATAGCTTCGAATCCATCAAAGACCACCGATGAAAATGGACGAAATCGTTTCAATGTGAAAATTACTTGTCTACCTTTTACATCGATTCAGGAGAGGATCGATACAAGAGGACGATTATAGACAATCATAAAACAATGTGATAACTCGAATCTCAAGATCGGTTCAGGAGAGGACCGATGTAGAATTCGATAACAAACCAAACTGACAACGACTGGCAATCGCGCAACGTTAACCAAAACCAAAGTGGTACATATATGCACATGTGTATGACTAACACTTGATCTTTAACATTTACAGGGATCAAATGTTCACCTCGTCATGGTTACAACGACTGACGACTTTCAGAGGAACATGTCCTGATCGTCCAACGTGAAACTGCAGCTTTTCAAAGCACGTCATGTTTACACAAGACGTACTTTGGGGGGCAAATGTTATCCTGCCTTTTGGTAAGGCGGAGATACCAAGGAACTGACTGGAAAATAAGGGTCACATGTCCTCAGTTTTGAATGATTGTTGGTTTACTACAAATATCGATGAATTTTGTCCGAGTCCGGATCGGGCTACAATTGATAAGACACGACAAGCGTAGCTGTGGAAACCAACGTTCCAAACTTTGAGGCAATCCGAGTTCGTATGCTCAAGTTATCGCCAATGGAAAGTGGAGGAGATAACCTCAATTCGAATCGATCAGAAGAAGTTTAGGTTCGAATCCATAAGATAGCCTCACGATCGAACCCATAAACCATGCATTGGTTCGAATCCATCCACCCAGAGCCTTGGCTCGAATCAATGAAGAGCTCCTTTGCTTCGACTCCATCGGGCAAGCCCTCATTTCGAATCCATCCAAAACACTCCCTGCTTCGAATCCATCAGGGACATGCCTTCGTTCGAATCCATCAGGGACATTCCTTCGTTCGAATCCATCAGAGGTAGCCACGCTTCGAATCCATCCACACCTACCTTGGTTCGAATCCCTCGAAGTATTCCCATCTTCGACTCCATCCCATGAAAGTCCTTCGAATCCATCAAGCGGAGAAGTCTTCGCATCGACCAACTATGAAATACTCTGACCGATACGAAGGGCACGTATGAGGATACCTTTGAATCCATAACTTCGAATCCAACTCTTCGAACCCATCAGATAAGCGCAGCTAAAATCACTCTGAGTCACCATATGGATTCGACCCTATGGATTCGAACCATATCGATTCGAACGAATCCATAGGACGAAGAGCACCGTCTTGAATCGATCATAACTTGAGATCTACAAGTCCAAATGCTACAAAATTTTCACAGGAGCTTGCATATACACAGAAGAATGTCCATGCCAAGTTTCATCACGATTGGACACTTTTTTGATCGATTCGAACCAAGGGTCGAATCGATCCCAAAGTGGGCCCGGATCTCCAGAATTCGGCCATGT
Organism: Allium cepa; assembly: GCA_030765085.1. Classification (NCBI taxonomy): domain Eukaryota; kingdom Viridiplantae; phylum Streptophyta; class Magnoliopsida; order Asparagales; family Amaryllidaceae; genus Allium; species Allium cepa. The sequence goes on along the minus strand of CM060945.1, from coordinate 952,518,931 downwards.
GGGCCCCCCACACGAGCCAGAAGTGGTCTCCCCGAATTTTAGGCAAAATATCAGCCTCCAGCACTTATAAATAGAGCCCCTGGTCATTCAGAAAAGGGATCGGAGAATTTGAGAGATAAAGCACGCCCGGACGCTGCCAGAATTGCTTCAGAGCACCACTGCTGCCTTTGATTTCGAATTTTGGCTTACTACTTGCTGTACTTTGACATTGAAAAGTTGTATTCTACGAATTTCAAGCAATAAAGTAACAAAATTTCATAGTGGACGTAGGCGAATCGCCGAACCACTCTAAATTGTTGTCTCTTGTGCAATTTACTTCCTGCTATTTGGAGTTTTTGTTAGATAATCCACGTTTTAATTTACTTTCTTCATTTATCATCTCTTCAAAAACTTCCGACGAGTGTTGTGCCCAATTTTGACACAAACACCTGCTAAGTAGATGTCTAAACAATTCGATCAATTTATAGTAGAACGGTGATTATATTCTGCTTAACACATGTCCACGCAATTAAATCACTTACACTATAGAAGAATAGTGTTTTGTTCTGCTAACATATGTCATTTAATTCTCCTAATCATATGGGTTATTAAGGGTCTGGAAAAGAGATCATTTGATATGGAATCGAGTTATTTTGAAAAAGAAAATTGATTGAAACACATTCTGTTTAGTTTAAAATCACCTTTGAGAAGTTAAAAGTATATTTAGTTAACTTAAACCCTAATTAAATCTTAATTAATCCAATTTAAATCAAGATTAAATCATAATTAAATTCTAATTAGGCTTAATGAACTTGATTAAGTACTAATTAACTTCCTAATGCAACTTGGATAAGGTTAAACCAAATTATTTGAGAGATAAACCCTAATTAATTAAATGTTAGTTAGATAACCCATTAATTAAATAAGTAATTAACCATTAATCTTAAATAAACAATTGTAAATCGCTTAATTACTTCTTAACCCCATTAACCACTAATTAAAACTTTATAAATCAATTATTAGTCATTAACTTAACTTATGTGATGATTAACCTCTAATCACCTTCTTAATTACCAATTATGTGCTAATTACCATTATTTCACTAACTAGCTAATTAATTAATTATATAAACTACTTAGTTTTTAATATTACTAATTTAGTTACAAAAAACTTAGTAAACTAATTTCAAAATAAAACAAATTTGAAATAGAAATTCAAACCTTTACCGAACTGCATCCGCATTGACTATCTTTATAGGCGTAGTTTGCTCTAACATATTCTTGGCAAAACACTTCACAAACCCTTACTTTTTCATGATTTGAAACATACTTTAGAAATTTTTAAAAAAACTTAAAAACTAAATTTACAAACTTTAATCCATTTCAAAATTTTAAACTTCGAAAACAAACTTCGATTCCAATCGGATCTCATAACCGTTGCAACTACACAAAGTAGTTAACTTTGTTTACCAACTTCATGCCATAGCTCATATTTTACAATCAACATATTACTAACACCAACCATCTTCATCATAGATGGCATGTACACATCTATATATACATGCTTACTAACTTTACAATACAACATAAATTTCCATAATAATATCAAACTATAATCAACCATCCAAATCATAATCAAACCACATGATTATCATCCAAAATCTACACTAAATAATCACCATAGATAGTGACATAAATAAAGTTATCATTTCATTAAAAAATGATACTCACCAAACTTTCGCAAAAGCTACCCGAATTATGCTAAACTTTCCAACTACTCCCTAGGTTTAAAGGATGAAACTTTAGGTGCTAGCAACCGTCAAAATAGGCTTAGCCCAGGTATATGTAGGCTCGGCCAAAGGTGTGGGGGTGGATGTGGATAGTAGCTTAAAGGTGGAGGAGCTTCAGGTTATTATCGATTTTTCGAAAATGAACCCAAAATTAGGTCACTTTCCTACTGGTTTTTGGGCCACTAACTCAAAGAATTTTAAAGGGTAGGAAAAATATTGTAGGAATTTATTTTCTTTATCATTTTAAAAAATAATCAATCATTTTCAATTTGTTTTGAAGAATTTATGATCAAAAGAAGAAGGGTAATTTTCGGACCTGAAATTCTGAGTAAAAATTGCTCTTGAAACAATTGGTATTTTCGGATAGCTATGAATATGAAAAGGTAGTCGATTAGAATGTTGTAGCCATTAAAATTTTCACACGGTGTAAAAAAGAACTCCATTTGAGTTGGAAATGAGGAAGAACAGGTTGGTGGAAATAGGTGGAAAAATGGAGAAACATATGGGCTATTTATAAGCAAGGTTTCACACCTCATCATTTTGTCAAGTTACATCACTCTCTTATATATATAATTATTATGTTTATTCACATCATTCTCTTATATATATATAATTATGTTTAATCACATCACCTTATTTTATATATATAATTGTTATATTTAGTCACATCACTTTATTATATATATATATATATAATTGTTAATTGAAGCTAAGACATGATGAGTTATAATGATGGTTAATGATTACAATCTAAGATGTGACAAGAGAGGAATATATATTTATATATATAAGATTATTATTTTTAAAATTTTGAATTATCACATCACTTGCTAAACAAAATTAACATAATATAATATATCCTTAAGTATATTATTATTTGGCTAATTAACTCTTATATATATTTGTATATGGTGCACAAAGACGAACAACGTTCCCGACAACTATCGGGTGTCGAAAGGTTAAATTTCGAAAAGCATTCTTCAGTCATATTTTCTATTTTTCTATGAACTATTTAATTTGGTTGAAAACTATTTTATCATCATTATTAATTTATTCAAATGAGTTTATTTCATTACAAAACTTACATATTGAATTGTTAAAATTATACAAAAATATTCACTAATCAAAGCAGTGAATTTCAGGTCATTACATTCTTCCCCCTTAAAAGAATTTCGTCCCTAAAATTACACCTCGACCTGTCCCAAAAACACTTAACACTAGATATCAGCTCGTATGATGTATATAGATCATTCTTATGCAAAATCTGATTATCTCAACTCGAATACATAATTTTCCCTCCGAACTAGTATCGCTCATCCGATTCTCTAGTGCAGACTCCTATCAGGCTCCTTGATTTGGAACCTCTATTCTCCTTATATAGTTGTAAATATGATAGAAAACCTTGGTCCCACACCAAGAACCCTCATCAAGTGCTCGCCATCAAAGGTCGAGTAATAGATCCTTATTCGAAACGATGCAACACCTCAAAGCCATGTATTCGAATCTTGGAACACTCTATATGGAAAGAGAAATGATCTACGTCCAACTTATGCACTTACTTAATTGGTTCTCCCTAATACCAATTCTAATTCCACCAAATTATTTATGAAAACATTTCATAAACTATTCTTAAGTTCAACTTGTATGCTACTCCACTACATCTTAAGATCATATATCCCTATCTGATTCCATTATTCTGCTTTTCTTTTAATTTTCTAAGAAAATTCAAGCCCTAAATACCCTGCTTTTATTTTTAAAAAGTTTTTGAAATGGAAATCTAAGCTTCAAATCATACAAATATATATACATAGCCCGAGTAACTCCAAAATGATACTATGGAACTCGGTATCACCAAATAGTATTATACATTCTCTTACTAAGAAGGATAATATTCAAGAGAAGTGTTTACAATCTAAACACATCTCTTTCCCAATTTTAAGTTATTTTTGAGCCACTCAAACTAGTTGACTTAAAAATATTCCTTTTATTTCCAAATTCTCATTTTTGGAATAATACTTTACATTTTCCAACAACATATATCACCAACTAACTTTGGGTTTGTTCAAGTTGAACTTGTTTCAATCGTACAATTATAAAGAGAATAATTAACTAAGTACCCTACAACATTCACCTAAGCAAACATATGATCGTCACTTAGAAGATTAATCTGATCATCACAAAACAATAAAGACTTGTTCCCCGTACCAATCCAAAGATAACACTTCTTACTTACACTTTTATTCTGATAAATTTATACTTAAACCAAATTGGTTTCAAATATTATTATTATTATTTTCCCAAAACCTTGAAAATCATTTTCCGAAAGCACTGGAATTCAGGTTCTCTACTTTTCAATCTAAATTTCTTCCAACTTAAATGATACATTTTCACAAACCCATTTTATAAATCACTTCTATTAAAACCATTTTTAAATATTTATCCTAAAATATTCTAACTTGAAATCAAGTTCTACCTAAAAATCAACATCGAACGCCTTTTATTTAAACTGTGAAAATTAATTCAAAAGGTGTTCGTTTTTGTATTTTTCCCAATCCTTATCTACCCAACCCATATCTTAAAATGGGAACATACTAACAATAGTCAATGCTCATCTAGACGAGAATGATTAAACAAACCTTAAATGTTAATAATAACATATTATTATCTCCTAACACATCAACCAACTATATTACACTATTTGTGAAAATCATTCTTTTATATATAAAGCATACCCTGGGTAAAATTATTCACTTTACCCAATTCCAAAACAATACTACATCGATTTGTGTGGTTTAAGTATTTAGAAACTATATCGGTACAGTTGTACACCTTGTATCGACCAGAGTTCATAAGCCACTAAATCAATAAATCAACATAATATAAAATATTTGATAATCACTAACAAATATGCGCTCATATATATACACACTGAAACTCATTATAGGGTCACATTACCCTATCTATAATTAGTTAACCCTACGAAAGCCAAGGTTTTTGCTTAACCTTCAGCTCTGATACCAAATGTAACGAACCAGATTTTCAACCCTCGAAAACCAGCACTAATACATCTACTGTATCACATGCTGAACATTCAAGTGCTAAAAATACCGTTTTGTTAGGGTGAAAGAAGAAGGTCTAAAATAGAAGAAAACTAAACAACATAAAATCTCACAATGTAGTGACTAATATATAATAAATAATGGTCTTTACAAAAAGAAAACATTTTTATTCATATAACATCAGAATACACAAGAATTATCCTAAATTTGGACAGTTATAGAAACTTGTCCTTACAATGACAAACATACGGACTCTGTAGTATAGCAGAAGAAAAATATACGTGAATACATCTTGACCATCTAGCTCCTCTCTAACTCCATAGTATCCAGCTAAACCTAAGAATACATGCTCGGTCTGACCCAAGCATTACATGAAATATCGCCTGGGTCAGTCTGGTAAACCAGCGTGAGTAAAACTTGATAAAAAGAAACAACCAAACTAATTTCTGTATTTAAAAACCTTTTAAACAAAGGAGATCTCGTAAGACCACACCACATAAAAAAGGATGGGTTTTTACCTTACGATAACCAAAACATTTTATATCAAAATCCAGTGATATTATCATTGTGTCTTGGTTTAAAGTAAATAGATAAAAGAGCTAAAATGCTTGCATCTCATATACCAACATACTATGCTCTATAATCAAAAATGTAAGGGACATATTGAAGATTGGATTCTAACAATGGCAAGTTAAGGGACTGCCTTTCAATGGTACACCTCTAGAAAATGCATCGATTCCAACATACAACTGGCTGCCCCTTTAACATGGTAGACCGGATTACCTCACACCCTTGACATTGAGGCCTTATACTACCATAGTGTTTGCGCAAAAATCAACCCTGAAAGCGGCATCTAGAATCGGGTGACCGCTCCTAATGGTAGCTAACCACATAGCTCTCCTACATGCCCTACTTTGCCATTCCTCCTGGTTGTGAGGATTGAGGCTACACTTTACGTTTCTGAATAGCAATCCATCTTGGAATACTAACACTGCCCTCTAGGTAGTAATGCAGTGCTAGCATTCATCCATACATGTTGTCCAAGATAAGGACAAACCGAAGGCACTACTACTACATCCATTTTGAAACCATCCTTAGGATAAGTAGCAAGCAACCCTTGCACTTCAATGGCTTCGTCTTCAATCCCCTGATTCAAGATGTCTTCATTTTGAAACGCTTAATTTAGATTAAAGTAGTTTTCGAAGAGCATATCTGATTCCGGTCTCTCTGAAACAACTATCGATATTTCTAGTAAAATCAACCCCGGTTCTTTAGGAAATAAACAAATAATTAAAAAGAGCGGAGCTCACCTCCTAACCGTTTGTGGATGGATTACCTTATCATTTATCCTAGAAGAATGAAATGAGTTTATACATATAGTATAGCATCTTTAACGGTAACTGTATCATATAATTCTCGTGTTTCTCCTAGATATTTCCTAAGTTATGTTTTGTCTTGATTTGATAGTTGGTTATTTAACTATCAAATAAACAAACATCCAATCTTGGTTTAATTTCCCTATGGGATCCACTAAGCCTTTATTAATTCTCTTTAATCAATAAAACCACTTTATAAAACTTGATCAAAAGATCTTTTCAAAACACTATTTCCAAACCCCTTACATTTCCTTTATACTTGGAAACATTTATATACTTTTCTCAATGTTATAGGTATATTACCAAAACATTTTACTTTTCATGCCTTGAATCAAAATTGTTTACTTATCTTATCAGTATAAGTACATTTACAAATCTTTCAAAGTTTTCTTCTTTACAAATCCAAATATTTCTTCCAAATAAAACATTCCGCTTATCCTTTATCAAAATTTCCCTTTTTATAAGCTTATATCATATTTCAATTAACTTAATACTTTCAAAATAAAGCTATAACCCACTTTTATAAACCTTTATGTTAATTTATAAACCTCTTTCGAAATCTCTGAAATGATCTATAAACCTTTTTCCTATTTTTGAACTCTTGATATATACTTCTTTATAAATATCGTTTGTAAAACACTTAAAGTAACCCTTTCGGTAAAAACCCTTTTTATAAACAAGTTAATACTTATAAGTAACTTTACAAACATAATAGCATAACTTGGAAATCATTTATAAACTTTGAACTCTAAATTGATTAAAGAATTTAAGTTAATTCGAAAATCACACTTTACAAATTCAAGAAGAGGCCTAGCAATCCCAATGGTACTTGTTTAAGTTACCATTCAATTTCAATTGGAGTGCCAAGTCACTTAACAATTATTTACATAAGCAACCATATATGTAAATATAGTTCATATCCAATACAGGAATAACATGTCAATATAACCAGTTGGCATATACAAGTCCAAATAACATAATAATAGGAAGGTGATTTATCCTGCTAAATAGATGTCCAAACAATTCAATCAAATTATAGCAGAACCGGGATTTTATTCTGCTTAACACTTGTCCACACAATCAAATCGCTTACACTATAGCAGAATGGTGTTTTGTTCTACTGACAGATGTCATTTAATTCTCCTAATTATATGGGTTACTTAAGGGTCTAGATAAGAGATTTGATATGGAATCGAGTTACTTTGAAAAAGAAAATTTATTAAAATACGTTTTGTTTGGTCTAAAACCACCTTTCAAAAGTTAAAAGTATATTTGGTTAGCTTAAACCCTAACTAAATCTTAATTAATCCAATTGAAATCAAGATTATACTATAATTAAACTCTAATTAGGCTTAATGAACATGATTTAGTACTAATTAAATTCCCAATGTAACTTGGTTAAAGTTAAACCAAATTGTTTAAGAGTTAAACCTTAATTAGTTAAATATTAATTAAATGAATAAATAATTAACCATTAATCTTAACTAAATAATCATAAATCACTTAATTAATTCTCAACCCCATTAATGCTAATTAAAATTTTATAGATCAACTAAAAGTCAGTAACTTAACTTAAGTGACGATTAACCTCTAATCACCTTCTTAATTACCAATTAGGTGCTAATTATCTCTTAGTTAACTAATTACTTAATCAAATAATTATATTGCAACTTAATTACTTTTTAATATTACTAATTTAGTTATAAAAAACTTAGTAAACTAATTTCAAAATGAAACAAATTAGAAATATAAATTCAAACCTTTGCCAAACTGCATCCACAGTGACCTTCGTTATAGGCGTAATTCGTTCTAACATATTCTTGGCGAACCACTTCATAGACCCTTACTTTTTCATTATTTGAAACGTACTTTAGAAAGTTTTTTAAAAAACTTTAAAACTAAATTTACAAACTTTTATCCATTTCAACACTTTAAACTTCGAAAACAAACTTCGATTCCAACCGGATCTCATAACCGTTGCAATTACACAAAGTAATTAACTTTGTTTACCAACCTTATGCCATAGCTCATGTTTTACAATCAACATATTACTAACACCAACCACCTTCATCATAGATTGCAAGTATACATCCATATATACATGCTTACTAACTTTATAATACAACATCGTTTTCCATAATCAAATCAAACTCAAATCAAATATCCAAATCATAATCAAACCACATGATTATCATTCAAATTCTACACTATATATTCACCATATATAGTGACATAAATAAATTTACCATTTTCATTAAAAAACGAGTAGCTTACGCACCAAACTTCCGTAAAAGATACCCAAAATTAAGCAATACTTGTCAATGACTCCCTAGCTTTAAAGGATGAAAACTTTAGGTGCTAGCAACCATCAAAATAGGCTTAGCCAGAGGTGTGGGGGTGGATATGGGGTAGTAGCTTGAAGGTAGAGGAGCTTTGGGTTATCATCGATTTGTCGAAAATGAATCCAAAATTAGGTCATTTTCCAACTAGTTTTTTGGCCACCAACTCAAGGAATTTGGTAAAGGAAAGTTGTGGGAAGTTCTTTTCTTTATCATTATAACAAAGTGTCACTCATTTTCAATTTTCTTTGAAGAATTCATGATCAAAAGAAGATGTATAATTTCCGGACTTAAAATTCTGATTAAAAAAATTGCTTTATAAAGAATTGGTGTTTTGACATAGCTATGATAGAAATTTAGAAAAGTGGTCAACTAGAATGTCGTAGCTATTAAAAAATTTCACACGGTTTCAAAAAAAATGAAAAACTCCATTTGAGTTAGAAATGAGGAAGAAAAGGTTGGTGGAAAGTGGAGGAAAAATGGAGAAACATATGGACTATTTATAAAGCAATATTTCACACCTCATCATTTTGTCAAGTCACATCACTCTTTTATATATATATAATTGTGTTTAATCATATAACTCTCTTATATATATAATCATGTTTAATTACATCACTCTTTTATGGTGGTCATGGATTTTCATGGTCGAAGGTGAAGGGGAGAAAATCATGATTATTGCGATTAAGCCGAGTTGATAGAGGATGGGTGCAATGAGAAACTCGCACGAAGAGATGAACGTTGGCGATGGTGGCATATGATTTCGTAGCATGTTGTTTGAGTTAATGGAGGAGGAGTGCACGATCTTGGTACTGTGTACATTCGTGTGTGTATAGGGGAGTGCTTAAGAAAGGGGGGAAGAAGGGTTTACGTTAATTTTATTGTTAATTACCTAATTTAATGATTTTATTAATCCCAAAACGTATAAAATCAATAACTTCTACATACGAGGTCCAATCAAGATGTGATCTTTTACATTGCGCTCGTCGGAGCATTATCTATGCACTGGAGTTAGTTTCGTCCAGTTTGGATATCTTAAGGTAAAAACCCATATGTGTATATGTGCGGTATGGTCTTAAAAGGTACCTTTATTTTGAAAGGTTTTATAGCATTTAAAATCCATATGATTTTTATTTTTCACACCAGTTTACCAGAATGATTCAAGCATTATTTTCTTATAATATTGGGGTTAGAATAAGCAAAATTCCAGATTTAGTTATGGATACTTTGGAGCCTTAGGAGACAAGCTGGGTACCTTCAAGACGTATTCATATATCTTTTATTTTTGTTGTATTTGTTGTTTGTTATCAACATTTGTAAGAATAGGTTGTTATAACTGTCTAGGCTGGTGAAAGGTTAGTTTACTTTGATTGATGTATGTATATTACAGTTTTATTTTGTAAAGATTTGTCGTATATTATATATTACTCATCACGATATGAGAATTTCATCTGTCTTTTCTCCCTTTCACCCTAACATTCTGTCTTTTCAGTACTTGGATGCTCGGCATGTGAATACTGTGGATGTATTAGTGTTGACTTTTGAGGGCCGAAAAGGCCGGTCGTTACATGTGATATTAGAGCTTAAATGTGACGACCGAAAATCTATACCCTTTGAATCGACAATAATCCACACATGTCCGACCCAAAAAGCACAGAATGACGGAAAGTCAAGAGAAAGAAAAGAAGTGAGGGGAAGAGAAGAAAGAGAGAAGATAGAACCAAAAAGAACAATACAAAATCTTACATCTCAGCGGAAAATACATAATATCATATCAATGATCATTACAAAACAGAAACTGTATATATATACACATCAATCATAGTCAACAATCAATCAACAGTTATCAGACTAAACAGTTATAATAACTTGTCCTCACAAAAGCTGATAATATACAACAAACAAACAAAGCAATGCAGTGGATAATCAATAATCAAAGCAGATATGTGTACATGAAATGAAGATCTCCAGTTCGCCTGCTGAAGCTCCAAAAGCATTAATTCTGAACCTGTAAATATACTCAGTCTGACCCAAGCATTGAAAGGGAAGAACATCCGGATCAGTCTGTAAACCAGCGTGAGAAACACACTCAACTGAATTTATTAGGTGACCAAAAATTTTCTTTTATCAAAACAAAAGTATCTCGTAAGACAAGTCCACACATAAATACGGACATGTTTTTACCTTACGATAACTAAAACATCTCATATCAAACTCATGTGATATTATACTAGTGTCAAGTATACAAATAATATTCAAAATAGCCGAAATTCTTACCATTATTAAATTCCAACATATAGCCCAAAATGGGTAATACAATCAAAATGGAAAATATGTAGTGGAGTTTGGATTTCCATACAAATTACCAGGTGAAGGGACTATCTTCTGGCAGTACATCTCTAAAATAATGTACCGAGGCACAAAACATCTTCCCTCTACCAACACAAGACCGACCCACCTCCATAACTAGATGGTATCGAATATATCATCCTTCGGTCGTTACCGACCTTTATCGAGGGCCCTCTAGCATACAAATCACAATAATCAGATACACGACATTATAGCATGCAAAGATATATCTAAAAGAGGATGATCATACCATAATAGGAGCGATCCACATAGCCTTGCCGCATCTAACCCTATTTTGGTCGTTTCTGGTTGATGAGGACAGAGGTAACGATTACCTTTCACAATAACAATCACATCACTTTTGAATGCCACATGGCCATTTCCGTTGACTATTAATTGCCTTCTGCAAAAATACAACCCTTAAGCTCATACGTCTTAAGGAAGGGGTTAAGCTAAGAGAAGTTTCCTTCTCCGCCACCACTGATGTACGTTTATAAAAACCAATGTATGTAATCTATAGAAATGCAATGTCAGACAAACATCCATACAAGTTGTCCAGGAATAGGACAAACCAAAGGTACTTTCCTACCACATCCTGTCGAAAAAACCCTAGGATTAGTAGCGAATAGTCCTCGCATTGGATATTTCATAATGAAGAGACCACTGCTACTGGATGTATATTGGGATTTTAACCCCAAAACGATCAACAAGCAGTCCCCCACTATGAAAATCTGGAATATCAATATCATCACAAGAAACCTGCACAATCGTCGCATATATATTGGTCCGAAGTGGTTTTTGGATAAACCGATCCCGGTCTCTTCGCACCAACAACGCAAAAGCGTTTCTCAACTTCACACAAAAACTAAGCTCATAGACTTATCACGTCTCCAACTTTCAACTTGCTATCCTTCGGGCCAAGAAGGAAGCTCGTTAGATTAGAGTAATACTCCACACTATATGAAACAACATCCTCTACACAAACGATAATCAAGCCTATACAGAAGGCTACGTACTAAGTGTACGACTATATAGTTCCCACATCAAGTTGAGAAACTAAAATTTTGGCCAATTTGATAGTCGGTTATTTAACTATCAAAGCAAATAAACAAATATTTAGCACCATAACAATCACTAGGCCCTTTTAATTAATCTTTTATTAATTAAATCACTTGCCAAATATCCACTTTGAATTATCTTTAAAAATATATAATTTCAAACCATTTCAACTTTTCAATATTGGTAAACATTTCCATATACTTATTTAATAATAAGTAATTCACAAATCAATTTATTTTCAACACTTAGAAAATATTATATATACTTAAATCAGGATTAAGTATATATTTTATTCTTTAAGGAAAACATTCTCTTTAAACACATTTATTTGGGTCAAAATGAATGTTGCGTAAAACATCATTATGACAACCCAAAATCAATAGTATAGAGATTCGAAAATAAGATAGATATATAAATCCCATATACTCTATAAAACATTTCCTTTCGAAAATCATTTACTATAACAATAGTGTTATAGTCCATCATTTCCTTATTTCTCGAAAATTTCTATTTCAACAATGAATGTTGAAATCAATGGTTTCGATACTTAACACATTTTAAAACATCTTTAGACCATTTAACTCCATTTTAAAATATCACTTTCGAAAATATTTCTTTAATATACTATTCACTGTCTAAAATCGTGAATATAAATCTCTAACCAAATTCAACACTTCTACATATTTAATTAAAGGATTATCCAATGTCCAAAATCGTGAATATATCTCCTTTAATAAGCTTTCATATTTACTTATCAAATTCAATTGATTTCGGATTTATAAACAATGTTTAAAAATTCACATTTTTATTTTATAAAAACTTCAATCTATAAATCTCCTTTATTAACCAATTCCATTTATCTCATTTATATGCCAAATTCAATTTATAAGTTAATTACTTATGAATCATTTATTTTACAAATTCATTTATTTTATAACTTCACAATTATAAATCTTATTCACTTATAAACTCCATTTATAACTTCATTTTAACACTTATAAAAACTCCTTTATAATTTATTCATTTTGATTTATAAAAATATCATTTTTATAAATCTTATATAAACCTTTTATAATAAATTCGAAAATCACCATTTAAACTATTTTATAAAGTAATCAACTTCATTTTTCCAAAAATCAGATTTCAATTGTATTTCCCAAAACATCGTAATGTTTATAAAATAAAAAATATGACATGTATTTATTTAAAATAAATCCATTCCTTTAACACTTCAAAATTCAAAAAAAGTATATTTTCAAAATCACTAGAAAATCCTTTTAAATTTGGAAATCATCACTTTAACATTTTTAAATTTCCAAAATATGGCCCAATGCTGCAGCAATACTAAATACAACAATCACGGCATCCAAAACATCATATATCATATGATAACAGAATATATCACAATTTCTATAAATAAATTAATACAGATGAGGAATCCAGTTTGATCCCTCCAACATGTCACCTGCAATAAATATACATATTAAAATATGTGTACAATATCCGCTTCGAGGCAGACGCGCGTATAATGGGTCATCCGCTCATATACGGGAACGTATAGGGTCATCTGCTCCACTAGGCAAGAATATATATCCAAATAACAATCAATATATCATATATCATCCAAACAATCATCAATCATCATAAATATATTTATTCCCACTTATATAAATATCTGTGAGTCAGAAAGAGTGAGTTGTACTCACATTGATTCCAATCGCAGTTTTAATGTTTTATTCCGAATAAAATTAAACGAGCGTTAATGTTAATTAAAATTTATACTAGCTCCAATCAACTCCAAACTAGCTAAATTAGGTAGTGTTTGTCCATACGAACCCGATTGCAGTTCGTTTCGTGCGAAACGGATCTCGTATGAAAAAGTTATAGCGTTTTAAAGTTTATACAAATTTTAATATTAATAAATTTATAATTTCCTTTTATTTTTAAACTAATTTGCATCTGCATCGTTGATTCCATCATACCAGATCTAGGCCGCTCCCTCCTATTCCCCTTCTTCTTCCACGCATATAACTCCTAGGGTTAAGAAACCCATTAGTCGCTAACTCTTCGTGAATTTTCGTGCCCTCTATGATGATCGAGACGTCGATCAACTAGCGCCACTTCGAAGCCCTTGCCATCGTCTACCATTGTCGAGAATTGGGTTGAGCTCGGTGGTGATCTCTCCTTGAAAAATGCTCATGACTTGATGATGAACATGTCCCAGTTGACGTCCATCCATTACGTGAAATCCAATCATAACCATTGGATTGATAGCTCGCATCGTACGCTACAACTTCGTAGTCGAAAGTTTTTAGTAATTGTGGATGGATCGTGAGAAAATCGAAGAAGAACGAAGTGTATTTCTGGCCATGGAAATTTAGGTGGCGGCTTGCCCTAATGCTCTAGGGTTTTGTGAAAAATGAAAGAAATCATGGGCTTTTATAGAAAATATTCGTGCACTATTCATCCGGAAAATTTCCGGACCCGAAACAAAGTCTGCCGCCTGACGTTTATAATGTTTTACCCTTATTCCAAACACAATGAAATATATATCGGAAGCCAATTCGATCGTATTTGGAAGATGGGTTTTCAAATCGACTATTTAAATTTAAAATTCACTTAAATGAATTTCTATGCGTTTTAGCTTGCTCCGGACAAACCATAAATCCAATTGACACAAAATTTGAAATCTTACAATAATATAACATTACGGATCCGATGAAATTGGTTTCGTCGAAATCCAAGACTGTTTGAAAAATGGCTATTTTTACATGTCAGTTAAATATTGAAATATTCAATTTTTACAAATTAATTTTTAGTTCGATTTTAAAAGTTCTCTAACATCATTCTAATTCAAATAAAATTTAAAACAACTTTATAAATCATTTTTATTTATTTTAAATCCAAATCTCAATTATTTACGCAATTTCAAATATTAAATTAACAATTTAATTATCCAATTGCATCACTATATTCGAAATATTATTTATTCAACTTATAAACTTAACTTTTAAGTATTTAAAATTAATTAAATATATGAATTTTAAATGAATGAAATTCTGGATCGTTACATTAGGTTGAGAAAACACCTTGGCCTTGGTAGGGTACACTCATTAGAGATAGGGTTAGTAACACCCAAGAATAAGTCTAAGAGTGTGTACACGCGTACGCGTGTGCGTGTATATAAGAGCACGTATTTGTTAGTGCTATAAAAATATTTTTTATTATGTTGACTGATCTGTTGAGTGGTTTGTGAATTTTGGTCGATACAGAAGGAATAACTTTATTGATAGGAGTTTCTAAACATTTAGACAAGGCAAACGGACACAATATTATTCTTGAAATTGGTAAATGAAATAGTTTTACCTAGATTTTATAGTTTATATATAAAAGAATAATTTCATATAAAAAAATTGATGAAGTTATTTATGATATGTTGCTTGTTAGGAAATGATAATATCCAATTATTATCATTTGTTGTTTGATTAGTTGTGCTCGGTCGTTTAGGAGCATTGACTATTGTTTGTTGATTTTTGAATTATGCTCTACCAATTTATGTGCAGTTTTACCTTTTCACTGCATGAGTTGGGCAGGGAGTAATTGTGGGAACATTGAAACAAACACCTTATGAATTCATTTTTATAGTTTGACTATAAGGCATTCTATGATAATGTTATGTTAAAATTTAATTTTAATAAGAGTTTTTTATTACAATCTAAATAAATATATACATTTGTAAAATGATTTTATATATGGATAGTAACTGAAAGTTAATATTTAGGAATTTTTTTATGAATTGAGATCATGATACTTAGTAATAGTTACAAAGTATTTGATATTGCTTTGAAAACAATTTTGGATTAAGTCCAAAAGGCATGTTTTGGACGTATTGAACGCACATCTGTTGCTAGAAAATAATTCCAGTGTTGGCTGTAGCATCATCGACATTCATTTCGAGTTTCTAAGTGAGGGATGCTACCATAGTAATTTGTTATAGAGTTGTGTTGGTAAAACAGATTTTGATTTAATCCCAAAGGTATGATGTGATATACAAAAGTAGATATATATATATATAAATATTATATACATACATATATATAGACACATATATTATTCCAAAATGGTTTGAAATAAAACATGGTATTTAGTTCTTAAGTTTTCTATTAAGCTATTTCATGGACACAGGTATCCTCTGCATTAGGGTAGTTTGGTTTGTGCATACCATTATGATATGTTGTTTGGTAGTTCTCATTTGTTGAAATGAAATGGAACTCGGCAATTTTTGATAGTCGGAAACTTAGAATTGATATAGAAATCGGAACTAATGTTTTTGTAAAAAATATAAGAAAATAAGTTTTTGTGACTTATAAATTTGAGAAGATGGTATGTTAAAACAAGTTTTGAATTTGTCGAACCTGATATTGTATATGTACTCTTAAAATGTTGTGGGGTATTATCTGAATATGAACTTAAGCCCTGAAATGTTTTAATCGAAATTTTGTTTTAATGAATTATTTTATAAGCAAAGAAAAGCCTTTATTGAATGTTTATGTAATAAATATAACGTGGTATGAAATGATTCATAATGATTTTAGTATTAAATGAAATACTAGTAAATAATTGTGAATTAAAAATAATTTGTGTAGTTAAGAAAAAATGTAATCGATAAGTAAGTTGTAATATATCATTGTATTCACATAACTGTCCTTGATACAAATTCGAGTACATGATTTTGAGGTGATTTACATCCGTCCAATTGAGGATTTTTCACTCGATTATTGATAGCGAGCACTTGCTACAGATTCATAATATGGTTTCGAAGTTTTCTATTATAGTATATGGCAATGTAAGGAGAACGAAGGTTTCTAGTCAAGGAATCTGATCAGAGTCTGCACTAGGGAAGTCGAGTGAAAGATATTAGTTTAGAAGAGAAGTTTATGTGATCGAATTTGTTATTGCATACGTATGCCATATGTACATCGTATGAGCTTTAATATATTAGGTGCTTCTTGCATTAGAAATGCAAGTTATATATTTTGATATGGCATGTTTATGTGAGTTGATTGCTATATAGTATTTAGTATGTTTGGATTCAGGATATATGATGGATGAATTGTCGTATTGTTTTATTTGGTCATATACAACTTTCTTTTGGGTTACATAAGTAGGAGTCAAGGAAATCGAAGCAACGACTTGCTAGTTTCTTTAGGTTTCATGATTAGAGGTTGATTGCTTGACAAATGGTATATGTTTATGCTAAACGGGTGTGTTTGTTATGTGTCATACACATATTATAAGTATATATTGTTGTTGTTTTATCCAACTTACGGAAGGTCCTAGATATGGGCTTATATTATTGCTGTGATTTTTTTTCATTCCTAGCTACTCAAAGGAGGTGCTGCTGAAATTTTCCACAATATATGGGAATTTGAAAGCTTAATAACTCAATTTAATTAATTGATTTTAAAAGTCAAAGGGTTTTAAGATATTTTCTTCCCTTGGGAATTTCGAGGATGAAATTCTTTTAAGAAGGAAGAATGTAATGACCCGTAAGTTTTAACGTTTGAATTTGGATATTTAATTTATTTAAATATTCAAAATTGATTAAAATTTAGTAAATGATAAGAAAATCATATTTTGATATATGATGAATCGATTTTTGTGATGTATTTTTATTTAAATTTATATGATTTTTCCATAATTTTTAGTTTGGAAAATATTTAAATTATCATTTGATGTATTTTGCGACAAATGTTGATATTCTTGAAATTCACGTAATAAGATAACTAGTGCATTTTATTGTTGTTTAGTGATTGTATCATATTGTTGTGAGCTATCATATTTTTTATTTCTATAGTTCGCGGTTTGTACACGAACGAGATATTTTGTAGTAGAGTGCTGGGATTTGTAAATTAAACAAAACTCTACCCTTTTACCTTTCTTCATTTCCTTTTTCCCTCTTTACCTTTTATCTTTCCCTTTTAAGGTAAAAAGAAAATCAAATGTCCATCTTTCAAAACCAAAACTAACAGCTACACTTGACGATAAATTATGGCATTGGATCTATTGAATTTGTGTCGAGGTGGGGATCAAATCATTATAAAGATTGGAGGGTGCGATCAATCTTGGCCTTATGTGATGTTTTGTGGAAAATCTAGGGTTTTGGATTTGAGGGGATTTAGACGGAGATAGACGATGGCGTTGATTTCATATCATTTCTTGTGCGAAGGAGCATGGATGGTGTCAATTTGGTGATATGCAACATGATTGAGGAGGTTGTGACTTTTCATAGCTAAAGGTGAAAGGAAGAAGGTCACGATTGTGGGGGTGAAGCCAAGGTGATAGAGGTTGGGTGCAATGTGAAGCTCGCATGAAGAGATGAATGTTGGTGAAGGCGACATGTGGTTTTGTGCATATTTCTTGAGATAGGGGAGGAGAGTGCATAGCCTTGGTGGTGTGCACATTCGTGTGCATATAAAAGAGTGACTAAGAAAGGGGGAAGAAGGGTTAGGGTCTTTAATTGTTAATTAGCTATTTAATAATTTAACTATTTAGTTAATCTCGAAAACTTATAAGATGAATAACTTTTCATACGAGATCCAGTTGAGACGTGCTCTTTTGCAGTGCTCTTGTAGGAGTGTTATCTATGCACTGGAGTTGTATTCATTAAGTTTGGAGCGAGTGATTTTTTTAGCTATTTTAGACTATTCTGGAACGCATAAGCATCGGATAGAATGAGTTAATTCACTTTTGGATGAACACTATATGAAACATATACGGTATAGATTATTGTTTTTGTGCTTGATTGATTTAGTGGTCTAGTTTGGTTGAATTTTCACTTTGAAAAGAGAATAACATATAAAATGAAATACATATAATAATGGAATTTTGTAGTGGGATCCAGATTCATTGCCACTGTTGATGTTAATTTCATTTATATACTTAAGTTATAAATTTGTTGAATGTCCAAGTTTGGTGGTTTGACTTTATTTGATGTGACTTCGATATATGTTAAAAGTCAAACCTTTTTTGTAATAAAGGTAGTAGCAGCATTGGTTAAGCACTACAGTAGCTGTTGGCCTCGTTATAGGATCTACTAATTGTTGTTTTGATTTGCAATGGATTTAATTCGAATGATGATTTATTAATGTGACTTTTTGAATTTTCTATGATATTTTATCTAAATGATTTTTAACTTCTCTATTGCACTTCAAACTTTTTATTTGTCTTTTCTAACATATAGGGAAATGTTTTAAAAAGTATTTTAGGAAGTACTTATTTATAGGAAAGTTGATATAATGTTTATTATTAAGGGAGAAAAGGGGGTTTATCTTTATTATAAACTGTTTTAAAAGAAGAAATATATATTTTGGGATAAATATTTGTAAGAAGCTTTATATAAAAATTTATGAAAGCTTAGATTTATGAATGAGATTTTATAAATAAAAGCACAGATTTATAAATTAAATTTTATAAACAAAAGCACAGATTTGTAAATGAGATTTTATAAAAGGGAAATTGATATCATTTTGATAAATTGGAAAATAAATCACATTTTAGAATTTATAGTGATATATAAATGATCTTTTTATAATAAGTATTTAGTCTGATTTCGGAACCGAAGATTTGGGATAAGTATATAAGATTTAAAGAAAAGTGATTTATAAAATAAAGTCTTTTTGAATAGAAAGGTGACTTATAAAAGAAGTTTTTGAAGTAGAAAAGAGATTTTAAAAGAGGTTTTACAAATTTATAAAGGAGATTTATAAAAGAAATTTTATAAATATAAAGGAGATTTATAAAAGATGTTTTATATATAGGAAGGAGATTTATAAAAGGAGTTTTATAAATATAAATGAGATTACTAAAAAGGGATTTATAAAAGAAAATGAGATTTGATCTCTGTAAATGGTTATTTTAAAATATGGTGGTATGGAAAGTATTATTTTCATACTTAACACCAAGTTCTTAGATCGGAAAACTATTCTCTATCCTAAGAATTATAAATGTATGTCAAGGCAATGATAGTTTTCTAATGTGTTCTATATCATTGTTAATCGATGGATAAAAAAGTTTGAAATCGAAAAGTGGTGGTAAATATATTTGGTCTAAATTCTATATGACCTTGTTACTTACACCAAAAGTACTTTAGGTTGTCGTTGTCAATGCTTCTAAATGACATTTGTTTTAACCTAAATAAGCATGGTTTAGAAGTGAAATCTTTCTTAAGATTTTGTGAATATATTTATACCATTGAGATAAGTATACAAAAAAAAATTCTAAGTGTTGAAATATACTTATACCATCAGGATAAGTATATTGATATTTTTCAAGTATTGAGAAGAGTAGAGAGGATTTGTGAATATATCTTTTTAAAAAGGTATTTTAATACAAACATTTCAAAAGATATTTTAATTAATGAAAGGATTAAGTAAAGAGGCTTCATAGTTGCTTATGTGCTTAATCATGATTAGTTTTCAAATGAAATTAAATCTCTGATTCGATTGTTTGTTTATTTGATAGTTAAACAACTGATCATTAAGTCTTACCCAGTTTTGAAAACTATCGATTTTTGGTTCAAGAAGATCAGGACCGGATACGTGTAAGTTATCAAAAACCACTTCAAACCAGTATAAGTGTTCAGATTTGACACATCTTAAAGATGATCGAAGACAGAGTTCTTTCAAGTCCTACGGCTACTTGCTACTAATCCCGAGGGTGATACCCAAAATGGTTGTAGTTGAAGTAGTGCCTCCAGTTTACTCATATCCTAAACAAATTGTATGGATGAATGCTGACATTGAATTTTTTCTTGGATGGTAGTGTTAGCATTCCAAGTGGGATTTGATAAGCCTCACAGCTAGTAATTACTAAGACAGAGGATATGCTTCGGCAACATGTGGTTTGCTACCATTAGGTTATGGTCTTCATTTGTATCTAGATCGATATTTATTCATGGATTATGTTTGCTTGTGGCCATAGAAATGGTTTGCAAAGACTACCGGATGATGAAATATTTGGTACAATCAATGAATGGGTATGTCGGTCCTGATTCGTAGGGGGTCCATGTGAGGCCGTCGATACATTTTTCTAAAGGTGTATTGTAGTAGTCGGTAATCTAGTAGCCTTGTCATTGTATGGAATCTATTCTCCAATATGTACATTACAGACTTAATTATATACTAAATATGATGGAAATGTAATTAATGTTACCGTTTTGGCTATATTAAATATTTTACTTTAAACCATAGATATTATTGTAATATCATTGGATTTTCTAATAAAATGGTTTAGTTATCGTAAGGTAAAACCCATCAGTGTTTATGTGCGGCATGGTCTTACATGATATCTTTATTTTAAAAGGTTTTATAACATTTAAAATCCATATGATTTGTGTTTCTCTCGCTGCTTTACCAGACTGATCCGAGCATTATTTTCTTATAATGCTTGGGTCGGCCCAAGCATACATATGTTTAATTATGGATGCTTTAGAGCTTTAGGAGACGATATGGATGACTCCAAAATGTATTCACATACCTTTTATTTTTGCTTCATTTGTTGTTTATATTTATCAGTATTTGTAAGGATGGGCTATTATAACTGTCTAGGCTTATTAAAGGTTAGTTTACTCTTATTGATGTATGTATATTACAGTTTTCATTTGTAAAGATCTGTTGTATATTATATATTACTCATTACGGTATGAGATTCTATTCCCACTTTTCTTTCTTTCATCCCAACAATCTGTTTTTCGGGCACTTAGCTGCTCGGCATGTGAGTACTGTGGATGAATTAGTGTCGACTTTTGAGGATTGAAATGGCCTATCTTACAATATTAAAACACCTTTAATACTTTCCAAAACTAATTTATTACAATTTATTCTAGAATGACAATATTTTATTTTAAATCACCGAAACTTGTTATTATTTCTATTTATCTCAAAATAGCAACTATTTTATCCAGAAATACATTTGGAAAACATTTCTATACAGTTATTACCATTATCCAAAAAATATTTTTTATTTTATTAATCGACAATAATAATAATATTTCTCACCTTAAATACTGTAAAATCAATTATTTCGTCATTTATACAAAATCATACTATTTTAAAAAAATTCATATTATTATTATTATTTAAAATTTCGTCTTAATTTTATAAGTAAGAAACTTCCCAAATATCAATTTAAAATATAATTATAGTGATTATATATGAATTTCCCTATATAGTCAGAAATGACAACCTTACTAAATTTCGTACTTTTATTTCAATGAAGTTTAATAAATTGTCCTTACTTACAAAAACTATCCAAAATCTATAAATAACCTTGTTTATCATTTATTTATCTAATTTTATCATTATTATCAAATCTATCCCAATTAATAATTTTCCAATCCAACTAAAATATTCGTTTCAAGTAATCTCCCCAAAGCACTACAATCAACAATAA
This sequence comes from Allium cepa, assembly GCA_030765085.1. NCBI lineage: Eukaryota > Viridiplantae > Streptophyta > Magnoliopsida > Asparagales > Amaryllidaceae > Allium > Allium cepa. The sequence continues at coordinate 952,496,529 of CM060945.1, read as the reverse complement.
TTATCCAATCAAGGCACAAAATATTACAATAACCAAATGGTCATCCAAAGAATGCAATGTATATCAGTAAATATGTTAAATAGAAACATATTTTATAATATAAAATTCAATTAATTAAATTAAATGAACCATACCGATGCACTTTTTCTAATAGCCTCCAAACTAAGCAAACCCAAGGCCAAATTGTTTGGAATTCTACCATGAGTCAAACGGAAGAAATTGTGCATCAATCGGAGTTCACATATAAAAGACATAGAGGTTAGATTTTTTGGGTTATATTTGTAAAAAAAAGTATGAGGACTTACATGTAAATTTCCTTTCCCCTACATCGTGCTCAAACCCATTGCCATATCCTCACCGCACCATTGACCACCCTGTACAGCTGTCATCGACCATATGTAGCTACCCACCAATAGGAAACAACCTGCAACGATCAGCCACACCGACCTTACCACCTTTAGGCATCCACGACCTCCATTATTGGCACCCTTAATTCAGAGCAGTTATGCCTTTAGTGCAAATTCTAGTTGCCACATTGGCCTATTCCCTAAATTGAAACCAATCTAGACTCCTCTTATCAAGCACTACATTTTTGCACCTTCACTTAAATCAACCGATCGCCAAATCAAAAAGCCACAAATTGACACCTAGGTTTTGACGAATAGATTTTGACCATGATTTTCCATTGAAACGAGTGCTTTCTCAATAAACGAACGCCACTTGTCAACTCCATTCGTCTTGAGCTTTGGAACGGTATCTAATTCGATATAGGCTATTGAGGATCAGGTTCTCAATGAAATAACCAAACGCGTCAAAAGTGGACAAACGCCTCCTATCAAATTTATACAATAAAGAAAATGGAAAGAAAATACTAAAAAAGTAAGGTACATGAAGATTTATTATAGTTCAGCAGTAACAGGCCTACGTCCGCTGTTCATTTTTAATTTGGTTTTCCCATATTTCATGTTTTACAAGTGTTTGAATGTAGAATACAATGATTTGTTATCCATGGATTTGTTAGGCTTTGTTCAGTTATTCCTGTTCAATAGAGTTATATTGCTCCAAAATGTTGTTCGTATGGCTGCTAGAAGTTTGGATATTTATAGGAGTGAAGAGGTTGGGAGATTATCCTAATAAATCAAGTAGTTTCCTATTTAACTCTTTTGGTTCGGTTACTTCTGTTAGTTCCTAAGATAATGGTTTTGATGACAACAACCTTAGGACTTGTTATAAAATATAAATACTAATATTCTTGTCTATACACACACACACACACACATACATACATACATACATACATACATATATATATATACAGGTACTAAGAACGAAGACTGTGCAGTATAAATATTCAAGACTGAGTATATAGATTCAAGACCGACGAACTTAAGATTAAAGATATCAAGACTAAAGACTCATGATTATCAAGATGTCAAAATAAGTAATAGAGTATAGATTTATGTTAAAACTTCATAATAGCACTAAAATATTTATTCGGATTTCAATTGCGAAATGGAATTCACCTTCTCACTTTAATAGTGGGATGGAACCCATGACCTCTTTAGTGGGATGGAACCCAAATCCACGAAATTTTGAAAATGATTTCTTTTTTCAAAACTACCTTTTTAAAGTCATCTCTATCGATTTAAATATTTTAGCCTTAATTCAAAAACTATTTTTAATCATATTAATTTCAAAATCATCTCTTGTTTTTTAAACCATCTCTTGATTTTAATATTTTAGCTTTGATATATTTTAAAGAAATCTATGATGATTTTTAAACATTTATTTTATATTATAGATTATAAATTTTAAGATTACTTTCTAAAAATATTTTATAAGTTTAAGCTATATCCTAAATGGTTTACAAAGTCTAGAAAATGTTTTGACAAGTTTTAGAATAGAAATAATTTTAAAGCAAATCAATTTTTAAGATATACAAGGGGATGTCGACATGCCGCTACACTCCATATATGATAGTCGTAGAATTCAAATTTTAAATTTTCAAAAGAAGTCTATTCGTCACAGCCTTTCACGAATGGACATGACCATTGTTCTCCTATAAATACTAGTTGTTTTTAATGAATTTTAATTCAGTTTTCTTCATTTCTTCACTCCTTCTTCTCCACTCAAATATTCTTATATTTCAAATGCTTTAACAAAATTCAATCAAAATTCTATGCAAATCAAACTCGATCATCTCTAGTTTGATTCTCTGCCACTCTCTCCTAAAGATCTCAGTTCTATTCAGAGTTATAGGATTATTTGAAATAAGTATATCGAGTCTTTCTCTATCAATGTGTGGTTGAAAACGGTGTGATGATGTCCCATAAATCAATTGGGTGTGATTTTAACACGTAAATCAATAAGGTGATCTCGTAGCTTGGTTAAATCAAGAGAGTTTTCCCTAGACTCAAAGACAGAAAGGTGTATCTTGTGGCCTTGAAATTGAGGTTGTAATAGCGACATTATTTTTGAGAAGAAATCTACACAAGAAATTGTACGGGACTAGGTGTGGGGTAACTCCAAAATAGTATAAAATTCTGGTATGTTCTTTCCTCTACTGCTTTTATTTACTATTTGCATCTGTGTTTGATTCTGTGGTTGTTTCTATGTTTGTGAGTTGCATCTGTTTGGATTTAATTTGAAAAGATTTCAAAAAGATTCATAAAATTAATTAAACACTATTCACCCCCCCTCTAGTGTTAATTCTTCCTTAAGATTCGTAATCCTCATTTCCTACATTTGGTACCAGAACATTGGTTTTCAAATTTATCATAATGTGAATTTTGAAAAAGTTTTAAATGAGAATTTTTGGAGATTTTGTTGGCACTAGTTTGAAACTATCCAAATCATCATTGTCTCTTAAGTATACATATTGTCATTATAGAAATTCAAGTTATCTTCTGAATTGGTGTGTTGTGCAGGTATAGATGTATTATATGACTTTTGAGGAATCAATGCTCAATGGACAAATGGTGAAAATCAACAAAAACAAATGGATACTTGATAGTGGATGTTCAAGACACATGATTGGTAATCCGGAGATACTGTATGACATAATTTACGAAGATGGAGGAATGATCAACTTTGGAGACAATTCAAAAGGATATGTGATTGGCATCGACAATGTCAGCAATTCTAACGCTCCGACTATTTCTGATGTTTTGTTAGTTAGGAATCTAAACGCAACTTACTTAGCATAAGTCAATTATGTGACAAGGGCTACAAAATTAAATTTGAAAAGGATAAATGTCACATCGAAGATAATAAATCAAATATTGCCTTTGAAGGAATTAGGAAGAAAAATATTTATATTCTCAATATAAAAATCTCAAATGATAACCTATGTCTGTTGGCTAATACAACTGACCCTTGGATTTGGCATTATATTTAGGAATTTGAATTTCAAACTCTTATCCTCACTTTCAAAAATTGAAATAGTAAGAGGTCTTCCTAAAATGGATTTTAAATTAAATACTATATGTGATGCTTAAAAATTAGAAAAACATAGAAAGAGTTCATTTAAATGGTAAGATATGATTTCAGCTTCAAAATCTCTTGAGTTACACCATTTAGATATGTTTGGTCCATCACAAATTCAGTCAATAAATCATAGTAAATATGGTTTTGTAATTATAGATGATTATTCTAAATTTACATTGACAATTTTTTCGAAACATAAGAGCGATGCTTTTGATTTATTTAAAACTTTTGCAAAAATATTTCAAAATCAACTTTCTTTAAAAATAAAAACTATTCGTAGTGCCTACAGTGGAGAATTCGAAAATGAAATTTAAAATTTCTGTAATAAAAAAGGAATAACTCATAAATTTTCTTTTCCAAGAACTCCACAACAACACGGTGTGGTAGAGTGTAAAATTAGGAGGATTCAAGAGTGTGCAAGAACTATGCTTTTATATAGTAAATTACCATGAAATTTTTGGGATGAAGTAGTCACTACAGCTTGTTACATTTTGGACATGATTTCAATTAGACATCTAACTAATAAAACACCATATGGACTTCTTTTCAATAAGAAACCAAAGGTATCTTATTTTAAAGTTTTGGAAGTAAATGCTTTATTCTAAATAGAAAGGACAATTTGGAAAATTTTGATCCTGAACCTGTTAAAGGATTCTTGATTGGATATTCTAATAGAAATAAAACATACAGAGTTTTTAATTTAAAAACTAACAACATTGAAGAAACAATGCATGTATCTTTTGATGAAAATTTCAAAGATTTTGTTCAAATAAACGTTGAAGATAATTTTGTTACTTTAAATAATGAAACAAATTGTGAAACTGTTCATCCTAATAAAAGGATCAGACTTTTAAAAGATCATCCTATAGAAAATATACTAGGAAATATTGAATGTTTTGTTAGAACTAGAAATCAACTAAACAAGATGAGTAATGTAGCTTTTATATTAACTATTGAACCAAAAAATCCAAATGAAGCATCATCTGATGATTCATTGGTTCTTACTATGCAAGAAGAACTAAATCAATTCACCAAAAATGATGTACGAGAACTTCTTCCTAAACCTGAGGACAAAATATAATAGGAACTAAATGGGTTCATAAAAATAAAATGAATGAACAAGGTGAGGTCGTTAGAAATAAAGTTATGTTAGTTGTGTAGGTTATTGTCAAGAAGAAGGAATAGATTATGATGAAACCTTTGCACCCATAGCAAGATTAGAAGCCATTAGAATTCTAGTTGCTTTCGCAAATCACAGCAATTTTAAATTATTTCAAATGGATGTCAAAAGTGCCTTTTTAAATGGTTTTGCTAAAGAGGATGTTTATGTTGAACAGCGTTCACTTTCGGAAGAAGAAAAGTTTCCAAATCGTGTTTACAAATTAAAGAAAGCTTCTAATGTTCTGAAACAAGCTCCTAGAGCCTGGTATGGTAGACTAAGATCATACCTATTATAATCAAATTTTGAAATTGGTAAATTAGGAATACTATTTTTATTAAAAGAAACAAAAATGATATCTGTTAGCACGGATTTATGTAGAAGATATAATTTTTGGATCAACAAACAATGAAATGAACAAAGAGTTTTCTGAAATAATAACAAATGTGTTTGAGATGAGTCATAGGGGTGAACTTACTTTCTTTTTAGGATTGCAGATAAAACAATTAGATAGTGGTATTTTCATTAGTAAAGGAAAGTATGCTAGGTAACTTGTTAGTAAGTTTGGTATGAAACTGCGAGTGGAAAACCCACTCCTATAGCAATTAATGAAGCCTTAAATAAAGAAGACATATCAAAAGATGTTGATCAAAAAATATACAGGGGAATGATTGGATCGCTACTCTATATTGAGCCAGATATCATGCATAGTGTCTGTCTCTATGCAAGGTACATATCTCAACCCCAAGAAACCCGTTTAAAAGCTGCTAAACGTATCCTAAGCTATGTTAAACACACTTTAGACTATGTCCAATTTTACCCTAAAAATGATTCATTTGATTTAATCTCATATTGTGATGTTGACCATGCTGGTAGTAAATCAGACCAAAAAGTATAAGTGGAATTTGTCACTTTTTAGGACATTCTCTGGTTTCTTGTTTTAGTAAAAAGAAAATGCTATCTCACTATCAACAACTGAAACAGAATATATCTCTGTCGTTTTGGTTTGTTCTCAAGTTATCTATATGCAACAGACCTTGATGGATTTTGGATTAAATATTTCAAAATCTACAATATATTGTGACAGTATAAGTGCAATAAATTTATCTAAAAATCCTACTCATCATGCCAGAACAAAACATGTTGATATCAGACATCATTTTCTCAAGGATAATATAAGTAAAGAGATTATTTCTCTTGAATTTATCAATATTGAGAATCAAATAGCTGATATTCTGACCAAACCCTTGAATCAATCAACCTTCATTAAATTAAGAAGAAAACTAGGTATTTGTTCTATAACCGAGATATAGAATATAGAATAGTAACATATATATATTTAAATAAATAAAGAAAAACAAAAATTTTAAAATTTTCAAAGGGATGTCGACATGCCCCTACCCACCTGTTAGCAGAAAACGGTAATGATTGAAAATTTGATTTTCCCTCTAAAATCTGTTGGGAGGTTATATAATCACAATATTTCGAATTTTTCTATCTTCTTACTTCATTTTCTATGTAATAAACTTCTGAAAATATAAAATATTGGCCTCCTTTTCTAAATCAAACCAAAACATAACCATTTCCTTCCCTTCTCCTAATTCTGGTCCATTCCAACTTACTACATTGGCTCGTGTAATAAAGGTCGAGGAAATTATGAAGGATTCTCTGCAAATCTGACTGAATTACAAGTCGTGCAAATAAGGATGGCAAAGGAAAAAGAGAAACATTGCAAGATTCTTAGAAATTTGCAAAAATTTCTAATGAATAATCATACAAACCCTATTGTGATTGAAGACGATTCCTCTAACAAACGTATTCATAATCCATTCAAGGACAAAGAAGAAGAAGAAGAGGAGGAAGAAGCGCAAATGGATGAAGACGATAAAGTTATTTGCGTTAGAGAAGTCTGTTTTGACAAAAATGGTAATTTGGTTGAACAACATGAAAACTTTTGTCACCATTACCCTAATTGTTTGATTCACAAGTCAACAATTGTCAAGGACTCTCGTTAGATTTTTTATATATATTTTGTGTGCTTAGATTTATATTTCACTTATTATACTTCATTATTAGCATTTAGTTCCACAATATTGGTTTAAGGGGGAGTTATATAGTTTAGGATTAGATTTTGTTGATGATAAAGGAGGAGAATTATAAAATAGGTTAGTTGGGCTTAGATTAAGGGGATTTTTTGGAATACGGGGGAGTTAGAGAAGAATCAGAGTTAGGTGGAGTATATTTTATGAACATAGGTTGTCATCGTCAAAATGAGGGAGATTGTTAGTTCCTGAGATAATGGTTTTGACGACAACAATCTTAGGACTTGTTATAAATATAAATACTAAAATTCTTGTCTACATATACATGAAGGATATATATATATGTATGTATGTATGTATGTATGTATGTATGTGTAGGTATTGAGAATGAAGACTGTATATTATAAAGATTCAAGACTGAGTATAGAGATTCACAACTAACGAACTCAAGATTGAAGAAAACAAGACTGAAGACGCATGAGTATCAAGAGTTCAAGAGTTCAGGATATCAAAATAAGTAATAGTGTCTAGATTAATGTCAAAACTTAATAATCACACTAAAATCTTTATTTGGATTTTAATTGTGGAATGTAATTCACCTTCTCGCTTTAATAGTGGGATGGAACCCACGACCTCTTTAGAGGGATGGAATCCAAGACCTTCTCTAGTGGAATGGAATCCATGAAATTTACAAAATGATTTAGTTTTTCAAAACTATCCTTTTAAAGTCATCTCAATCAATTTAAATATTTTAGCCTTGATTCATAAACTATTTTTAATCATATTAATTTCAAAATCATCTCTTGTTTTTTAAACTATCTCTTGATTTTAATATTTTAGCTTTAATATATTTTAAACAAATCTACTATTTAGTTTTTAATATTACTTTTATATTATTGATTATATATTTTAAGATTACTTTCTAAAAACTCTTTTATAAGTTTAAACTATATTCAAAATGGTTTACAAAGTTTAGAAATTGTTTTGACAAGTTTTAGAATAGAAATCAATTTAAAGCAAAATCAATTTTCAAAATATACCAAGGGATGTTGATATGCCCCTAACCCCATATCGACATGGTAGCTGTGGAATTCAAATTTCAAATTTTCAGAAGAAGTGTCTATTCATCATAACCTTTCACGAATGGACATGACTGTTGTTCTCCTATAAATATCAATTGTTTTCAACGAACTTTAAGTCGGTTTTCCTTCATTTCTTCACTCCTTCTTCTCCACTCAAATATGCTCTTATATTTCAAATGCTTTAACAAAACTTTGCCGAAGTTCTAAGTGAATCAAACTCGATCATCACTCACTCTCAAATATCTTAGTGCTATTCAGAGTTATAGGGTCATTTGTAATCAAAGAAGTGTATCGAGTCTCTCTCTGTCAAAGTGCGATTGGAAACGGAGATTGTGGCCGTAAATCAATTGGGTGTGATTGTAGCCCATAAATCACTTAGTTGATCTTAGCCTGGTAAAATCAAGAGAGTTTTCCCTAGACTCGGAGACAGGAGGGTGTATCTCATGGCTTTGAAATCGAGATTGTAATATCGACATTATATTCGATAATAAATCTGCATAAGAAATTGTATGGGACTGGATGTAGGGTAACTCTGAACTAGTATAAAATTACGATGTATTCTTTTCTTTACTACTTTTATTTACTATTTGCATATATGTCTGATTCTGTGATTGTTTCTTTGTTTTTGAATTGCATTTTGTTTGGATATAATTTGAAAACTTTGCAAAACGATTCATAAAATTAAGTAAACACTATTCACCCCCCTCTAGTGTTAATTCTGCCTTAAGATCCATAATCCGCATTTCCTACAATTTTCATTTATAGCAGATACGATTAGATGTTTCCTTATATACCCAGATTCTTTCCATAAATATCCTATTCGGTTTGGCTGAAATGGCTCTGTTCGATGGTGGTTAGTTCAGTAGATAGACGTAGAAGTCTTCTTGACCAGGTTCCATGATGTGTTACTCTGGTTCGGCATAGCCTATCCACCTGTTGTAAACACCCCCACCTTTATACCCATACTCCCAAAGAGTATTAACAAGTAATATTGTCGAATAATATGGAGAATGAGATGGTATAAGATACATATAAGAATATTCCCTTGGTCTAACATTGATACGTATTTAAATATTGGATATAACTTACTAAAAAATGTACATAGTATTGGCACGAAGCAATAAACAAGTGTGTCTCTAAGATAGAATAATTCACAATATACAGTAAATATTAGAGAACAGAGTCAGAATCATAATGATAATATATAATACAAAAAACATCACAATGTTATTTATGTAACAAGACCATACAAAACAAAATAATATACTACACTAATAACTAGTCCTTATCATGCCCAAAAAGAATAGGTAAGTCTCATCGTCCTTGTACCTAGAATGTCTCAAACTGACCTGGGTATTACGTAAATAACATGTGTGTCAAACTATATCTAATTTAAGGGTTTATACACTCATATACATATCTATATATAATAAAAGTAAATGTATGGAATGATAAAAACAACATTATATCAAAACACATCTAATATTAAAGACATAAATTAAAGTATGCTCAAAGATGTCATCATCTATATAAAATCACACCAATTAATAATTACAGAACCAATATCAATTTGGTGAATCATCCATATCCAGAAATCATCATCAATGTCCAAAAATCATCAAATATGAGATATCGTCAAGTATAGCTGGCAAGCACACTATATATATCTCAATCTCGAGTGAAAGAATGCCAACATCAGTATAAACTGCAGATCGCTTGTCTGAAAATCATATATAATAAAAGATACGAGAATCCACTATACTTTGGATGCCTATTCAGATATATTTTTATGTCCTCATAAATAAATCAAAACACATTCTGACGTCGAATGACCGTATGGCAGACTCAAAGTCCCAAGTAGAGTCATACATAAATACATACATACATACATACACAAACATATATATATATATATATATATATATGTATATGTATATATATATATCAATATGTGAGTCACCCAACTTGGGTCACCTAACCCATATCTACACTTAGGTGAGTCGTATCGACAATAGATGTCAATCTTCCACTCTATTAGAAACAAAAGGGAGTTTGATGGCCATTTAGGTACTCCAAATAGTCCATCGGTTCTGCTCCTACAATCTTTGGTTACCTTGATGGACATCGTGGCTCATATACACCAGTGGCTCATCAATGCGTAGCATCAGTAACAACCCTGCTTGGTCCCCTATAGGTAACAAACTGCTAGCCAATGAGACAAAAAGGGCTAAAGAGCACCTACCCTATGGGTCATCTAACCCAACTCCCGTGATAACCCAAATCATGTGATATAGGACATCTACCTTATGGGTCACCTAACTCAAATCATGTGATGCACATCAAATATAATATCCAATATAGGTGTCAAGGATCTGGGGTGCGACCCAAGATCAAGCTGCTAAGGTGGATTCTAGCATCTGGTGCTCTGTAACGCTAATAAAAGGAGTACATCATGGCAGTGGAATACAAAATTCATAAATATAAGGGCACCTATTGTAAGGACACCCAATTTAATCACTTTAAATATGGATATTTAATATATTTTTTAAATAATTAAATACTGGATTTTATAATCCAAATAGATCTCTTTTAGTTAATAGCTAATGATGGTAAAGTTGTTTTACAATTTTTTTATAAAAATAATTAGTTTGGAAAAAAATTGAAAATGTGACCAAAAATCATTTTTTAGATTTTTAACTTTTTATCGTCTAAAGGTTGTTGAAACATGGTGTTGACACTAGCGTATATATGAAAACATATATACAAATAACATATACTTTTGGCCAATGAAGTAATTAGGTTAAAACATGTTTAAACATATACTTAATCTAATAAAAAGAAAGTGGACATTTCTTTTATAATTTAAAAAGAAAAGTAGCACAAAAATTGTGGCATTAGTAAATTAGAAAAGAGGACATGTGATGACATGGAGTGACAAGGGGGTTGTGTGTATACTAAGGGAAGAGGAGGGTGAGTTGTCAAAATTTTGGTGGAGGGTATGTATTTTTTTAAAAGAGGGTAATTTAGCAATTTACCATTTATATTATCTATAAAAAGAACTTCACTTTCTCACTTTAAATTTTATTTCATTTATTTTCGTTTTAAACTCCTTATTTTTCTTTCTTTCCAATCTCTTCTCTTATTTCATTGAGTTCTAAAAGAAAAGTTTTAAAAAGTTGCTCCGTTTTCTCTTTAAACGCTTAAACAAGTTGCTAAAACCTTCTTTAGTCCTCTTTATACTACTTATTCACCAAAAACAAACCCATGATCTCATTATTAACTAAGGCTGTACCCTCCTAGCCCTAGGCCAAGACTAATTGACCTCTTGTAAGCCTAAAAAGTAAGACTTCCAAGCAAAAGCTAGGTTCATGTGTCGTTTTCAAAGTAGCGGTAGTTTTGATAAAAGTTCATGTTGTATAGGTGAGTAACGCTCACTTAAAAGCAAGTTTACAATTGAATTATTTTGTTGAAATAATTTATGATGTGTATAATTGTATACGATTACTATTGTTTGGTTTGTTTTTGGCTTAAAAGCGAATTGTATATAGGATGTTCGCAGGGGACTTGAAATGAAATCATAGTATTCATAGTGAATTAGTCGCTACGACGCACTTCGAAGCACATATGAAAGGTTTTACAGGGACTTTATGAAGAGGGACCCAAAAGAGTTCCTTGCTTTTGTGGTTTTTATAAATATGCTTATGTACATGAATGTTGAATGCTGCTAGGCATATTTAACAAACTTGAGTTGGTTTTTATTTGACATCATGATCCCTTATTTTCTTTAAACTAGTTTACTACCTTTTTTTCTAAGAATGTTTGTGAAAAAAGATTTTTTGAACATAACTTTTGTTTTCAAACCATTTTGCAAATTTTTTAAAGTAGTTTAAATATAGAAATAAAAGGGTTTAAAAATTATTTTGATTTACAAAACAAGTTTAAAAGTTATGGTCCATACATCGATAGCCGCTAAGGATGGAGTTTGTAAATCGATGATTTTTGTGTAAAATAAAATAAGTTGCCTAATTTAGAAACCTTTAAAAGTATACTAAAATTAGTTTTATAAGTATTAAAACGGAATTTCAAAAATATTAAATATATTTTAAAACATTATTTAATTACTTAAATAATGAGTTTAAATTTAATTGCTTTATTTCTAAGGTCGAGTTTTGTTTAAAAGCAATTATCTTTTAAAAGGATATTTTAAATAAAATGGATTTCTTTATCTATGCCATTAAGAAACATCAAACAAATATAATAAGTTGTGCTAAAACGTTGACACGTTTGTGGAAAGTAAGTCATCTAGAATTTAGCACTAAAAGGAGATGAGTAGACTTTCCTCTATCTACGAGATCTAGAACTAGAGTTTCTGGCGGAAATATTGAAAATATGATAAGTATAAAATGGATGATTTTGATAAATGGATCATTATTAATTAAGTATATGAAGGTACTTCATAATGTACTTTACACCTTATCCCAAGGTATGGAAACTCATATCTATCTCGAGTAGTAAGAATGTATGTCAAGGCAAGAATAATTTTCAACCTTGTGCAACTTCATTGTTAGTCGATGGTAGCATGGATTGAAATCAAAAAGTGATGATAAATATAGGATGTCCTGTTTTCCATATGCAAACTATACTTATACCTAGATAGTGTTTTTACACTATCGATAACTTGACCAAATATAATTCTGAAAATATCTTGAAGAAACATGAGAATTATATGGAACAGTTTTCTTCGGTGATGTTATACTATACGTATAAACTCATTGTTCTCTTCTGGACTAATAATAAGGAAATCCACCCACTTAAACTGTTAGGAGGTCATCCCTGATTTTATGTATTGTCCTTTTATTTGCAAAATAATTGAAGTTGATTTTATCGAAACTATCAATTGTTGGTTCGAAGAAACTAGGATCTAACAAGCATGAATTATTTGAAAACTACTTCGAAATGGCATAATCGTTCAAATTGAAGACATCTTGAAGACTATAGAAGATGGAGTTATATGAAGTGCAAGGGCTGCTTGCCACTAATCCTGAGGTTGTAGTAGAAGTAGTGCCTTCGGTTTGTTCATATCTTGAACAATTTGTAGGGATGAATGCTAGAATTGCATTGTTTTCTGAAGGTCAAAGTTAGCATTTCAACTGATATTTGCTAGAAAGGTAAAATATAGCTTGAATCTCGTACCCAGGAATGACTATAATAAGGGATATGCAACAGGGCTATGTTGGTCGCATCCTTTGGGTATGATCATCCCTAATCTAGATAGATATTATTCCTTTTGATGTGTGCTTCGGGCCTCAGTATGGTTGTTAATCGCAACCGAGGGATGATCATATTAGATACAATCCCGGAAGGGGTAGGTCAGTTCTGTATTAGCAGAGGTGCGAAGGTTTTACGACGTCGGTAAATTTTTCTGGATGTGTACTATGATAGATGGTATCCTAATAGCCTTATCATTGTATGGAATCCATTTTCACTACGCGCTTTGCGCATTTGATTGTATATTAAGTATGCTAGAATGTAACTAATGTAACCATTTTGCCTATGATAAATATTTATTTGAAACCCTAGACATTATTATAATATCACGGGAATTCTTATAGAAATGTTTCTTTTTTATTGTAGGGTAAAACCCATTCGCTTTTATCTGCGATGTGGTCTTACAAGATACCATTATTTTTAGGGTTTTATAAGTGTAAAATTCATATGTTTTGAGTTTACTCAGACCAGAGCCATGTCTGACCTGGAATTTTTCTTTCTTTTCCTTGAACTCTTGGGCACTCTAATTTTTGAGTAACCAAGTAGTCTAGGTTCTTACAGATGCATTTTGGAGGGGCATGGAGCATGAGGCTTCACTGTTATCTAGTTCTCTACTTTATTTCTACTAGGTGTGTAGTATGTATCCACATTGTAGGAGGCAGGCAGTTATAACTGTCCCTGCTTGAAGTTAGTACCTGTTGTAACTTTAATGTTTCATTTTGGTTTAACTTTATGTGCACTCTTATGTTCTATTATATATGATTTCCATGTATTATGAGATTTCATGCATCTTTCTTCCGTTCTTTTCTTTCTCCCCAACGGCTTGTCTTTCATATTCCTGAATGATCGGCACATGAATATCATGGATGTATTAGATGTCATCTTTAGGAGTAAGAAAGGTAGATCGTTACACGTGGTATAAGAGCTTAGGCTGAGCGAACACCTAGACCTTGGTTGGGGTCAACTCATTAGAGATATGTTTAATAATACCATAGGATGAGTTTAGTTTATGAGAGCATGTATTTGTAGTTTTTATTTGTATATACATATATGTGTGCACTTATTTGAATTATTTGATCAACGTTGATATGTTTAATTTGGTACCCTTTTCCTTAAGATAATCTCGTTTGAATATTCTAAAGTTATCTTACTATATAAGAATGAGTAATAGAGGAAGAAGAGGAAGAGGAGCTGGTAGCACCATGACCACCAATGGTCGAGCTCCAAATTTAGGAAGAATTGGGACAATTGAAGAGGCGGCACTAGTGTAGCCCCATGTAAACTTTGCAGCCGTATGCAAAGCCTATACTAATCTGTGAGGAAAGCCGTTCAAGAGAATTTAATCCATTATCTAAGTCCAAGCATGGCCTCATTCTTGCGAGAAAATCTTCAAGAGGCTTGATGTCTCAGGTGAGCAAAAGCATTTCTTGGCATCTTGGCAGTTAAAAGATGGAGCATCCGTATGGTAGGATTCGGTTACAGCGAATGTCCCAGAAGATGAATTATCTTGGGCTAGGTTCAAGGAGGGGTTTAAAAACATGTACATACTAGCTGCAAAGAAGACCCATATATATAGAAGCTTTTTGGATCTTAAGCACGGAGATTTGTTAGTAGCTGAATATGAAACCAAATTCAATGAGTTATCGCGATTTGGTTTGGACCGATCGATACCGCTCTTAAGAATAATGAGATGTTTGTAATTAACATGAGGGAAGGATTTCAGGAGAAAATAACTGCCCATCTGAAGGGATCTTTTGTGGAATAGTGGATAAGGCTTTGAATTATGAAGTTCTTGAGAAGAAGAAGGTGACATATGCACTAAGAAACAATAATATCAACAACATGAATAAGAGGAAATTTAATCAACAAGGAAAGAAGCAGTTGGTAAGGGTGGGCGCGGTCAGTTAACCGATTCAATCGGTTAAATTTTTCGGTTAACCGAAAAAACAGTAGCAGTTCGGTTAACCGATGTCGGTTAATTTTGGTTCTGGTCTACCGACCGAACCGGTTAAAATTAACCGCGGTTAACCAATTTATTTAACCGGTTAACCGATTAACATAAACGGTTAATCATCGGGCGGTTAACCATTTATATTAATCGGTTAACCGCGGTTAGCAGACCAAACAACCTGCATTACAGTAATTTAGTAATAACAGTATTAGATTTCATTTCATGCTTTACCAGCATTACACGCATACATTACAGACACGGTGAACTAGTTGCAACTACGAATCAGTTCATTATTCACTTTGGTTTTATACTTCACTTCAGTTCATACTACAAATAGTTCAGTTGTAACTCTCAGTTCATATATTACATTACAAGCATCAATTACAATAATTACATGACATTAATAATTTATTTCAAAGTCCACATGGATAATAGGAATACACCGATACAACAAGAAAGTCAACTCCAAGTCCCCATTCTCCAATTTCAGTTTCTACTCTTTATTCTCCAACTTTAGTTTCCATTCTTCAAGCCTGACCAAACAAAGATAGACATAATAGTTTACCAATATAAGGGTACTGTGTATAAGGAACTGAAGCATACATGTTATAGTAATTGTAAACATGTCTATATGCAAATGAAGAAACTTCAGTTCCATTATCGTAAACATGTACATATGCAATTGAACTATAAATTTGAGGTCAATGAATTAAATGGGTGTAATTTCAGTATACTAGTTTAAAGATATATGACAACCATCTTTGTCTAATCTATGTTATACGGAATTATTTAATTGCCTTAATGACTAAAAGCTAATGTAAACAAAACAACTATTGAACTTGGCATATTATTAACAATTAGTCCAATACAAGATGAGAAACCTATAGACATAGATTGATACATGTACAGAAAAGAAGAAAGTCGCATAGAAAACAACATGACATGGTCCATAGTATATTTATTTACAACTCATGATGAGTAATTAATGAATACCTTAATTAGTGGAGGTGCATTAAGAGGACTCCCATCTATTCCCTAACAAATCACACTAGCAAGATCAAAATGAAGGAAATCACATGGTATTCGGTAATCCTAAGTGAAAAAGTAAGGACTGATTAGTATCACAAATACTTGAAAAAAAAAATTAAACAAGCCAACAATGCAATGTTGCAGTGTTGTGTTTACATAGCACTACATTACTTTACTTCATAGTGGCTTAAGCAAAGAAAAATTCAGCATAAAATGAAAAGGAAATGTATAGAATAAGGAATACCAATGTCTCAAGCTGTCCGGGATAAGTTCCATGACAACTGGATGGTTGCAATTTAACGTGTTTTCTAGGATATAAGAGAAATTTAATATGCTTATAAAAACAGCTTTAGTTCTAAGGACTTAAGCTGGTGTGCTGCACTAAATATTTTATGGGAATCACGTCATATAAAAAGATTATGATTCCAAAAACAACATGTGCATAGCATCAATGTTTCATGGAAAGATTTTGATAGGAAATACTGGATATTATAATTTGGTTGAACGCGTACCACGGTCGGAGAAATTTAACAATTGGGCGTTGTTGTCAAAATCCATGAGGTAATAATCCAATATGGGTAATAAAGAAATTTAACAAGCAAAAACATGTTAGGTTTAAAAGCGTAAGTATAATGTTGCACAGATCACTTAATGATAGACATGACTCGGAAAGTACTCCTATTCTAATGAAGGATGGCATGATAATTAAATAGCAAATGACCTATATTTGTATTATGACCGTTTTTTACAATAATATAATGTTGTGCATTATCTGATCACACAACGCATATAGTATATACTCTTTCGTGTTCAAAACATCTATTTTTAGTAAAAAAAACCTTATTGTCAATACCACGGAAAGATGTAGTATAAGAATGAGAATCAATGTGGTTATAAACGACGTCCAGCATAATATGCAATAATAGAGCAATCAAAAGATCGATGTTTTAATCAGTTATCGAACATATATTACTTTGCAAAATTGAGTTCACCTATAAGCAGTTCATATATCAGAATATTTGAAGACTATGTATTTTCCAGACTATTTATGGAATGTATATATGAAGACTATTTATCATATATCTGATAAACTAAATGGATAAATCATGCTGCCAATAATTTCGCTCAAGCATGCATGGATTAAAAAGCCACAGAAAATTATTCAAACCAAATTAAACAGATTTTAGTTTATCAAAACTAAATAGTAAATTATTAATTAAACTGAACTAAATAGATAAATTAAACACTGAATAATCTCATATGAGCATACACGAATTAAACGCTCAAACAAAATAAAATAAAATAGATAATGACTAAAACTACAAAAAATAAATCATACTCACAATCTTCCTATTCCTGTTAGAATTCACCCTTTCTTAAATCGACGATCCAGATAGTAAAAAATGAAGGCGAAGGCGGCGAATGATTGGTTTGTATTTGGATTCTTGGTCGGGGGCGACAAATTTTGTAGATCTAGGGTTGAACAAGATAATTATCTTGTGAAATGCGAACAACGGCTGGAAAGGCACAAATTAGGTTTGGGTTAAGAACGAGTTGGGTCGGGTTGTTGGCAACTGGGCATTGGGAGTTTTAGAGTGAAATGTTGTTTAAAAAAACTTTTCGGTTAACGGTTAACCGTTATATTAAATGTAATTAACCGTTAACCGACCCGAATTTGGTCGGTTAACATCGATCGGTTAACCGAAACTTCGGTTAACCGATTTTGTCGGTTAAAGCGGTTCGGTTAAGATCGGTTAAGTCGGTTAGCTCGGTTAGCTCGGTTAAATGCCCACCCCTAGCAGTTGGGAGGACAGCTGTTACAAGGACTACACTTGCAATATTTGCAATCAGAAGGGTTATATGATAAGATTTTGCAAGAATTCTAGAGTCCAAAAGCAACAGTCAGGTCCTAATTCTCCATTGGTTCTAAAGACACTCTCCTTTAATTGCCACAAACCATGGCATATGACGAAAGATTATCCACTAATGAAGAAGGGTAAGAAAGCCAAGGTTTATGCTACCAAATATGAACCGTCAACCTCAAAGGATGCGAAGGTGAAAGGAATTCTTGAAGGTATTCTGTCTGCTAAGCATTATTTGATACCGAGGTTTCTCGTAGTTTATTTCTAAAATATTTGTTGATGGATTAGAACTATCCCAAAGATTGTTGAAACACCTATTTGTGTGTCTAACCCCATAGGTGGTGCAACTAATCTATATATGATTTGTGAGAATATACAGATTACTTACCTCACCCATAATTTTTCATGTGACCTTTTTTTTCTAGATTTTAATGGGTTTGATGTTTTATTAGGTATGGATTGGCTGCTAGAGAATGATGTTGCCTTAGATTGCATTGGGAGGTCTAAATTTTTGAAAATTAAATTGGGAGATTACGTGGGAGCATCATGTGAAGAGCTTAACAAGCTAATGAGTAGTTTCCTTTATGCCTTGGATTCGTCCCAAAAAGAGTTAGGTTGATATTAATTGTTAAGGATTTCCCAAATGTTTTTGAAGAAGTTAACGGTCTACCTCTATATAGGGAGACTTAGTTTCGTATTAACCTAATTCCAGGTTGGAAACCTATTATTCATCCTATCCGTAAATTGGCTCCAAGAGAAAAGAAAGAGATAAGGAATCAGACAAAGGATTTGTTGTGGAAAGGATTGATTAGATCAAGTCACTTAAGTTGGGGAGTAGCTGTTGTTTTTGTTGCAAAATCAGATGGTTTATTAAGATTTTTGCTAATTATCATAAGCTGAATAAGTAGACGGTTAGGAACAAGTATCCTCTACCCCATATAGATGACTTATTTGATGAACTTCATAGTACTCGAGCATTTTCCTAGATGAACCTTGCTACAAGATTTCACCAATTAATGATAGTAGAGGATTGTATACCCTTAATGGCGTTTAGGGGGCCAGACTGTTTCTTCGAGTGGTTGGTTATGCCTTTTAGGCTAACCAATGCACCCACTTATTTTGTAGATTTTATGAATCGAATTTTTAGATATGTGCTTCACAAATTTATGTTGGTCTTTATCGATGATATTCTTATTTACTCCAAGATTGAAGAGGAACACACACATACACTCTAGAAGCGGTGCTTGAAACGTTGAGGAAACATGTTTTAAGAGCTAAATTTTCTAACTGTTATTTTTGGCAATCAGAAGCAAGGTTTCTCGGACATGTTGTGACGGTGGATGGTGTTTCGGTTGATCTAGAAAGGAAGCGACTGTTCAAGATTGGAAGACACCGCTGACTCCATTAGGGGCCAGAAGATTCTTAGGCTTAGCAGGATATTATAGGAGATTCATCCAAGGCTTCTCCAAGATCGTCTTGCACTTGACAAAGTTGACAAAGAAGGATGCTAAGTTTATTCTGACTTCAAAGTGTGAAGAAGCATTCATTAATTTAAATAAGAGGTTAACCATCTTTCTTGTCTTAGCTATTCTGGATGGAGGTGAAGGATTAGTCGTGTATAAGAATGCTTGTAGCATAGGCTTGGGTGCAGTATTAATGCAACATGAAAGAGTTATCGCTTATGCCAGTAGGCAGTTAAAGCCTTTTGAGTGGAATTATGCAATATACAATTTGGAGTTATTAGCTGTTGTGTTTGAATTATTGATGTTGGGACATTATTTGTTAGGTGAAAAGTTCGAGCTCTTCATATATCACAAGTCCTTAAAGCATGTAACAACCCAAAAATTTTAACTAGTATTTTGTTCTTCTATTTATGAACTTTGGGGTTTATTTTTCAAAAAAAGTTGAATTTTTAAATTTAATTATAAATCATCACCCAAATTTCATAAATATAAGCAAATTCTATAATTCTTATTTTGGTTAAAGTTTAACATTAATTGAAGTTCTAAATCTTTTAAAATTCTAACTTCCAAATCTTTTAATTTAATTAAATATATTGTAACAACATTTTACTCCACTTTTGATTCTTTTGAAAATTGGTTATCTACCTTTTTAAATTAAGTAATTAATATTGGATAAAGAAAATAAATTCTAAGTATATACATCAGTCCTTAGTTAATGATACATGAATCAAATGGATGTTAAGAATTAAAACTCAAATTGAGTAATAAATAGTGTAACTAAAGCTATTAATTACGCGTTTAAAATGGTGCGTTATTTTATGAAATATTTTAGCGTATGTTTACTAAATAAATAAGAAAAACGTATAAATTTAAAAACATTACTTTTGTTGTAAATTGGGCGTATGTTTGATTTAATTATTGCATCTTTAGTACACATTCTTAAAATTCTTACCTTAGCTACAAATAAATAATTTTATCAGTAGACATGCAATTCTAAGTGGGAAAGGAATAAATTTTACTCCACTTTTGATTCTTTTGAAAATTGGTTATCTACCTTTTTAAATCAAGTAATTAATATTGGGTAAAGAAAATAAATTCTAAGTATATACGTCAGTTCTTAGTTAATGATAAATGAATCAAATGGATGTTAACGAATTAAAATTCAAATTGAGTAATAAATAGTGTAAATAAAGCTGTTAATTACGCATTTAAAATGGTGCGTTATTTTATGAAATATTTTAGCGTATATTTACTAAATAAATAAGAAAAACGTATAAATTTAATACGTTACTTTTGTTGTAAATTGGACGTATGTTTGATTTAATTATTGCGTCTTTAGTACGCATAAAATTCTTACCTTAGCTATAAATAAATAAATTTATCAGTAGACGTGCAAATCTAAGTGGAAAAGAAATAAATTTTCTTTTCGTTGCCTCCTTATACCAAATAGGAATTGATGCCTTTCTTCCTCTCTAACGTTCAAATCAAATATCCATTCTGTTTCCTTTCACTCAATCAGCAAGTTCTTCTTTGAAAATATATATGTACAATACTTATTTTGCGGTTGTTTTACTGATATTGGTTGTATACTTTTTAAAGTAAGTAATAAATATTGTGAAAAGGAAATAAATTTATGTTTTCTTTTATACGTATATGCATCAGTTTATTTGTTAAATATTAAGTAAATCAAACCAATGTAAACAAATCAAAAGTTAATTAAGTAATAATTTTTAAAATTAATAGAGTGCAAATAGGCTATTTAACTTCATGTTTAAATTGGTACCTTTATATCCATTTGTTTAATTTAGTTGGCATATATTCTTTGAATGTATATTTTACTAAAAATAAATAAGAAACTAATAGTTTTTAATCACGTTAATTTTGTCAACTATTTGAGTGTACGTTTCAATTAAAATTTTGCATCTATTACGTGCTCAAAAATTTCATACCTTAGCTAATAAAATCAAATCAGTAGCCGTGATTTTTGAAAGAATTTTTTTGACCGTGCTTGCCATTCACGCGGGAAAATTTATTCCACTTTCTTTTGCTTTGTTGTTTTAAATGGGTATAAAATCTTCGATTGCACTGAACCGCTCTGAAATCAATTTTTGCTTGCCATATTTTTCTTTCGCCTAAATCACGCAATTACTTCTGTTTTAATTTCAAAACCACGCGCAATATCCCCTTACCACGTCAGCTGCCTGCATCTCTTCGTTTGAGCGGACTTCCCTATATATATTTCAACTCGCGTTCATAAATTTTCACTGCATTTGTTCATCTTCCTTCAATTTGCATGAGCTTCAGGTACTTCAGGTAATGGCTATTTTAAAAAAAAAATATTTTCTTCTTTTGTTTTTTTCTTGGGTTCCATTTTTCTGTTTCATGCAAAAGGCCTCCATCACCTTTGCACGACTCCCCTAACTCTCCACCATCACGTGCTGCCGCCACTACAACCGGCTGCAACCACCCCCTCCAGCTTCAGAGACGTCCTGGCCTTGCCTCGCTTCCAAGCGATGGTGGCCGAGCCATGCAGTTGCCAAGTCTTCGGATGATGAGTCACAGAGACGTGCATGTACAGGCCGAGCATCATCATGCATATGACCAAGCCTTGAACAAAATTTATTCGCCAACTTTGAATTTTGAATGCAGCCTATATATTTAACATCCCACGTGGTTAGTGCTTGCGTATGGTAAATGGCCGAGCATGGGTGTGGAGATTGAGTCGTGGGTTGAACGGCGTGTTATTTTATTTATCCCATCATTTATTCAATATAAGCTATTCGGTTTTGCTTATATGATCGTTTTTAAATTTTTCGTAATTAGTTGATTTATAGTTTGTTTTTTGTCAAGATTTGAATCGGATTGTCTCATCTTCCAATATTTGATCGGGCCTTCTATTCGTTCCCGTTGTGGATATCGTTGTTTGAATAAAATATTCAGCAGCAAAAATGTGAGTATTCTCACCCGACAAACATACTTATAGATTTGTAAATTAATAACAAGTGTAATTGTAAAATGGTTATATTTTATTTTACTCGCCTGTGATATAAATTTATGATGTTAAAAAACCCTATTATTAAATTGACGCATCATCAGTTATATTATCTACTGTTATATTTATGTTGTTTATTTATTTATTATTTATCACACTGCAAGTTTTCCGTAGAATAGAATCGTTACGGGCTGAAATGATAGGCCTGAATGATATTTATTTATTTACTTAGTTATTTATTTGACTTGGGATTGTGGGTTTGAAATGATAGAACCCGATTTTCTTTGTAAATTACGGATTGAAATGATGTATTATCCGTACCACTTGACCTAGGGTAGAAAATATTATACAGACCCGTGGTTATATATATATATATATATTTCTGGAAAAATTTAAGTAAATTAATTTGTATATTTATTATTTTGATTTGAATTGAATTAAAATGATTTAAGCGATTTTATACAAGTTAATTATATATAAATAAATAAATGGGTAAGTTAGAATGTGGAATATAAATTTATTTTGGAAATTGATTTTGTAAAGGAATGAAATTCAATTTAAGTAAATAAAGTATAATAAATTTGATGTAAATTGAATTTAAATGGATAAATAAGGTGTTATTTAAATTTTCTGTAAATTAAATGGTTAATAAAATAAATACATAAAAATATAATTTTGAATATAACTACACTTAGAAAAGTGGAGTTTGGTTTAAGAATAAAAGGGGTAAGTTAAGAAATAAATTGAAATTTTGATTATATTTGAAATGGTAATAAAACGTAATTGTTAAGTTAACTTTGAATACAAAGAATAGAAAATTTTGTAATTGAATTTGAAGTAAAGCCTTGAGAAGTTGATATTTATTGGTAAAAGTTTACTTTATAAAAATCATAAATTATTGAGTAATATAAATGACTATTTCAAGTGGAAAATATGATTTTATAAGTTAAATTGGTTTAAATTAAGGTTTAATTATTGTTGAAATTATATTGAGGTCTGAAATTTAATTTATGCAAATCTTCTGTAAAGGACATTACCGCACTTTGAATGTGTTGTAATTAATGCAAATGAACTAAGGCTAAATTTTGGGATTTATATTGGATTTTTGTAAGAGTAATAACTTCACCTTAAAATAGTTTTAAAATGAAGTATTTTGATTGAATTATAAACTATTTTTGGAATTTATGACCACGGGTAATAATAACGTTGGTTGTTAAAGAGACCGGGATCGGATATGGGCATACTCTCTGTCGATACCGAAAATCAATTTGACAACCGTGCATGCGGTGGAGTTTCCAGAATGAAGTAGGATGGGGGTGACGTTCTTTTGAGGTATGTACATGGACCCGACTCCCGTGAGTTGGAATAAGGTGGCTAAAACAGGAGTGATTGACGGGCTAAGGAGGTAGCACCTCTTATCGGACACACTTCTTCGTATGCCATTCTATTACTTTTGTGATTGTTTGGTGCGCATCTTTGATTTGGGAGTGTTGTTCGAGGTGGGCGGTAGTAGCAGCTACGCGCTACCACCTGTCCGGATGCGTAATTGGTATATCTACCCTGGCATTGCCTAGTTGTGCCGTGTTACCTACCCTAGCGAGCCTTATACGATTTTGGTTTTGTACCATACCTGTGGAGTGCCCTCTGACGACGCCCAGTACGGAGGAGATTACGGTACTGTATAAACTATGGGAATATATAAATGTGTTAAGGTGGAAAATGTAAAGCCTTAACGCTATTTAAAAGTAAGTTTATTTTACTAATAGACACTATTATAATAGCGAAGTATTACTATATAGTAAATAGTTTAACGGATCCTTAGAGGATGGGCGGTCCCAAGCATCCTTTAAGTTATTTTCCATTATATTACAGTACACTTGAATTAGCTTACACTGTATAAGTATGTATGTCCTGACTCAAGTGTTATGTTTATTTCTTACGCTCGGTCGGCCTGAGTATTAGTTCGGACTTCATTTCCCGGAGCTAGGACTTCTTAAGATCATCTTTTTCAAGCTGCTGTCAATTCTCTATTCAGTTCTTTATCTTAGTTTATGTAATGGAGACAAATAAATTTGGATTTTTCCATGGTTGATTCAAACTATATTTGGTTTAAAGACTATGTAATTTATACTTATTTTGAGACTATGTGATAGTGGCTTCATGAACCACTAAGTTATTTTTATTCCGTTGCGAGTATTCTGATTTCTGTGTCTGTGATTCTATGATTTGATTTCATTTTCTCCAAATTTAATTACAATCTATTGTTTTGCAATATTCAAGTTCGACACGTTTTAATTTATTGTCGAATTTGAATGGTGAAAAATAGTGGGTCGTTACAGTTGGTATCAGAGCTTTGGTTTTTAGGCAAACCATAGCCTGAGGAGCAAAAACACATTAGAGATAGAGTAGAAATACCCTAGAATGAGTGAAGTCAAATTTTAGAATCCTTTCTTTGTGAGAGAACGTATTTTAATAAATAAAATGGGATTTAAAAAAAAGGGTTTTCATTGAAGTATTTTGATATTAAAACTTTCTTGTTTTTAAATAAATTTTTCCAACTACTTCTTTCCCCTTTCTCCATCTTATATAATTGGGTCCTTTGTTAAATGCCTGTCTAATTGAACTTTATCTTATCTAATCTATCTTAACCTCTATATTTTCCTCCATCCTTAAGTTCATTCTTTATTTCTCAGGATGAATCGAGGAAATACCAGAGGTAGGGGACGAGGTGCTGACCCAGCTCCTACACCCGCCGCCCCAGTTAGGTTCCTAAGCTTTGTAAGGAATATACCGAGCTTGGTGGCACCAAGTTAATAGGTTATGAGAGCATAATTGAATCTCAACAGTGGTTGAGAGATTTGGAGAGAATTTTCTCCGGTCTTGAGATCACGAATGCCCAGCAGCGTCAACTGGCAGCTTGGCAATTATAGGGAGCGACTTTGGATTGCTGGCTGTCCATTACAGCTCACACCGCTGAGGCTGAAATCACTTGGGAACAATTTAGGTATCTTCTTTGGTTGACCAAGTATGGTTCAGTTTCCCCCCTTTTGGAATCTACTCGTGCTTTAGGGATGCTTTCCTCGCGAAATGGATGCCCGAAGCTGGGAAGTCTCAGCTGTATCGGGACTTCATGGATTTAAAGCAGGGCGATATGTCCTTTACCGAGTATGAAAGGAAATTTAATGAGCTATCGCAATATGGCCTTAATCTGATAGACACCCCGCTAAAGAAAAATGAGAAATTTATTGCGGGTGCTGTCTCGAGTAATACGATCGCCTTATTACCCACGTGCATGGTACGTTTACCGCTTTGATGGACATGGCTATCAGGTATGAGAATCCTACCTCTAGGGCTCCTCCTGCTGCCCAGTCTACCCCATCTTAGTATTCTGGAAGTTCCAAGAAGAGGAAGCACCATTTTCAGCACCGACAGAAGAGTAAGAATAGGACTTCTAGTTTATTATCGTCTTCGTCATCCCAGAGGCAGCCAATGGATCTATCTGCCATTACTTGCTACCGATGCGACCAGAAAGGACACTATGCTAATAGTTGTCCTACCTTAGGTGCTGCGATTCCACCTCCCGCTCAGTTGGCTAGGCGAGACCTTTGCCACCTTTGCCTTCAGCCAGGACATTTCAAGAGAGACTGCCCTACTCAGAAGAAGGGCAAGACATCAGGGATTTTTGAGGTGACTTCGGCATCTTCTCCAGCTCCTCCGACAGCCCCTGCACCTGCACCCGCTCTTGCTCCTAGCGATTCTCAAGGTACCCTTCAGAGTTCTTTTACTTTGTTTAAAACTCTCGTTCATGTTTTATTCGATACCCGAGCTTCCCATAGCTTCATCTCGTTGGATCTCTGTAATAAATTTGAGCATCTCCTTTCTCTCGAGTTTTCTTCTGTGCCTTTATGTGTTTCAAAACCAATCGATGGCCCTGCGAACCTTAGTAAGGTTTGTAGGAATGTGAAACTCTTCCTCGATAATTATCGATTCACAGGTGACATCTATGTTCTGGGTTTTGACGCTTTCGATCTACTGCTGGGAGGTGATTGGTTGGATAGGCATGATGCCCATATCTCTTGTAGTTCCCGAACTGTCTCACTTATTGGTGATAAGGGTGATTCTTTAGTGATTCAGTGTAGTTTGCCTCAGGAGTTCGCTGGTAGCTTCATTTATTCTCTCGATACTTTCCCTGGTGATATTGAGTCCACTCCTGTAGTTAGACTATTTCCTGACTATTTGGTGAAGTCATTTCTCTACCTCCGAAGCGAGAAATTGATTTCCGCATCGACCTTATTCCTGGAGCACGACCTGTAGTTCTTCCACCCAAAAGAATGGCGCCCCGGGAGAAGATTGAATTAAGGAAACAAATTGAAGACTTGTCCTCAAAAGGTCTGATCAGACCTAGCTTTTCAGAATGGGGAGCAGCCGTAGTTTTCGTCACCAAGTCTGATGGTTCTCTCCGGATGTGTGTTGATTATATGGAGCTGAACAAGCTCGCTATGAAAAAAAGATATTCTATGCCTCGCATAAATGATATGTTTGATCAGCTCTATGGAGCGACTGTTTTCTCTCAGCTTGATTTAGCCACGAGGTTTCACCAACTCAGAGTTATTGAGGAGAGCATTCCTAAAACTGCTTTACGTACTGAGAATGGCTTCTTTGAATGGCTAGTTATGCCTTTTGGGTTGACTAGCGCCCATGCCTTCTTTGTTGACTTGATGAATCATGTTTTTCGCGATGTGCTCAATAAATTTGTTCTAGTCTTTATTGATGATATCCTTGTGTTCTCTAAGACTGAGGAAGAGCATAAGTTGTAGGATCGATTTCACCCTAGAGAGGGGTGAATTGGGTGATGTTATTAATTTTAAAAATTAATTGCGGAAGCTTATAAAATTATTTCAACACAGATCACAGAATAATAGCAGCACGGAAAAAATAGCAAAATAATAAAATGCAGAAATAGAACGACACAGAATTTACTCAGCTTCGGCAAAACCCTGCCTACTGCCCCCAAGGTTTCTACTAGAAATTAGATAGTCAGACACTTACACACGTAAACTCACGACACCCGCTATCGACTAAACCTAACTTTACGCTCAAAACTCTGCCACAACTCAGCCACTGAGTTGCGAATTCTCAAACTACGCCACGTAGTTTGTCCTCTAGTCACACAACTTGAAATTTAAATGGTTTAAAAGGAAATTACAAATTAAAAACAATTTAAAATAAAATAACCCTATTTAAAAAATTAAAAACCCTTATAAGAGAAAGCTCTTTTAAAAAAAACAAGCCGGCCCATTTTATAATTTGACCCGATCCCTTTTTTTATTATTTACTCCGTTCCTTTTGAGATATTGTCGGCTTCTTTGTTCAAGCACAATTAGGGCTTTCGTCCTTCGATCCAAATTAGGGCTTTTGTCCTTCGATCCTAATTAGGGTTTCTTGATGAAGCTGCCGATTGTGTCGATCAATCTGGTTGACAATTGAGTGATGATTTGTTCGTCTAATGCTTTCGGTTGCTTCTGGTTGATGGAGTTCGACTTCGATTCGGTATGTGATTTTCGTTTATGCTATTCTATTATGCTTGATTGAACTCCATGATTTTTCATTGCCGATGATGAATTGGTTTATATAGGAGTTCGATCTCCTTGAATTGCGTTCGTCTGATTTGTTCAATATTATGCTTTCGGCCGTTTTGATTATTGCTTGGATATTTGAGATTGATTCTGACTTCTTCAATTTACTTGAACAACACGATGTTGATTTTGACTTGATTCGATTTTCTTTGGTTCAATATTCATCTGACCTATTCAACATATTCTTGTTATCCACGGCTTGATGATTGTTTGATCTCCTTGGTCATTATGGTTTGATTTTCATTTGACTTCGGCATTTAAACTTGACTATGTTATACTTGTACGATTGATCACTGTTCATCATAGTGGCTTTGCCATATCATCATATATGTATATTTTAGCTATTCACTGGTCTGATCTGTAGCACTGTTCATCACGACTTGGCTTGACTTTTCCTGTAGCATAAAAATATCTGTTTCATTCTGGAAAAGCATTATGCTTTTTTGTTGCACTTGCTCGATCCATTCCAATGTTATTGGCCTTGGTATATTTGTTTGCACCGCTTCTCAGTTTTGCTTCTGCACTATGCCTTGTTCTTGGTCGTAGCTGGACTTGTTGCCTGTAGTTGTCATACTCATGTACACTTTGGCCGGTTGACTGTTGCTTGATATGTTGGTTCGGTATATGTATGTTGTCACTTGGGCTTGTAGTTGAATGTCAGTTGTATCAGTCCTTGGTGCAGTTGATTTGTAGTCTCCGGTTCTTTGTTATTTATGTTTTCAGCTTGCACATATACTGTTTCATGTGCTTGTTCCTTCTGTAGCATGCATATAGCCATACTGTTGCAGTTAGCTATTGTACATTTTGGTTTCGCTGTCACTTGAAACTGAGTTGTCAATGTTGGTTTGATTTCGGCATTGATTATGACCACCCTTGTCTTTGAGTATGCTGAGTTATCACTTGCCGTTGCATGGTGATCTTGAATTATTCCTTTTTGTCTTTGCTTATGCTATTTGATACATGTTTGAACTGACTGTGTCTTGTGCTTAGTGCATTAGTTTGTACTGTGGACTTGTAGTTTGAGTTGCAGACTTCATGTTGCCTTGACTTTGGTTGTTGCATTGAGTTGAGTCATGATTGCAGTGACTTGACCTTTGCATTTTGTTTATTTTTCAAAATTTCACCTGAGTTGAATCCAGCTTATGCTCGGATTTGACCTTGTGCTGAGAGTTGTGATATTTATTTCATTGCACTTGAGTTAAATCCGATAATTTGGGTTTGACCTGTGCTTACATGTCCCTGTAAATTTATCAAGTGTATATATATCGGTGTGCACGGCCTTGTGGCATATACAGTGGTACACTGTGTATGTCACAAGCTGTTCGTGTATGATGAAGTGAAATTAAATGATGATGAACAACCCAAATAACCGAGGCAAATATTATTTTCAAAATCCATATTATATTTTATACACTGCAAAAATATTTCCTTTTCAATTTTACTGCGTCAATATTTAATTTTGCAGATTGCTCAGATGATGGATTCACATTGGAATAAAGTTGAAGATAAAATACGAGTTGAGTGAATGAGTGATATGTAGTGAGGTCAGATGTAAAAGTGAAATTGTGATGTAATTGAATTTGTATTGTAATCAAAGTTGTATATGTATAGTGAGAGCATGAATTTGTACTATTCAAAATTGTAATAAATATTTGTTTGAATAAAAATTCTGTTTGAATTCAAATTCTGTGTTATTTAATTTTATTCAGAAAATATTTATTTAATCTATGAAAAATGAAATAGTACATTACCAAATACATTTACACGAATATATATATATATATGTGTATATATATGTTTATTATCATCAAACAAAAATCATATAATCGCATATTCAACAATCTCCCCCTTTTGATGATAACAAACATATATTTAAGATTTTGAATATGTTAAATGTATTTGATCATAGATATACTCTAATTGCTCCCCTATTTAAATGCTTCCTCTCTACACAAAGCTCCCCCTACATATATGCATACAAATAAAAATATGCAAATGAACCTCGATGCAAATAGAAAATTATTTGACCTTTGCTTGATTTTATTTGACAAAATCTTAACTTTTCTCTCCCTCTTTTGTTATCGGAAAAAGTATAATAGTGTTAAAGAAAATAGAGATAAAGTGATCGATATTAATCCAACATTAAAACTCAATTGAATATAAATATTAAATTTCAATAAAAAATTAAACAAAAATCATAAATATTTTGTTAGACGCATATTCCACTTTTAGAATGATGGGAATGATGACATCATATAAAACCATACAATTTTGTTTATTTGTGGTATATTTATATCAGGAATTTGAATATCTACTAACCATGCATAACCGTTAGGACTTTTAAATGAGATTAGTAGTATTCCAATTTTATTTTAAAAAATATGAATTCAAGTATCTTCTGGCCACGCATAACCGTGAGGACTTTTAAATGGGATTAGAATCAACTTGTTTATTTTTAAAAATCAACTTTTGATATGCGTTCCATGCATGCATAACCGTGAGGACTTTTATATGAGCATGGAAGCACATAACAAATTCCAAGTAATTCACCCATGCATAACCGTGAGGACTTTTAAATGGGAGTGAATACTTTGGTATTTATTTTATTATTTTTTTGTTTTTTTAAAAAGAAATATAAAATGAAAAACGAATGATCCCTGTTAAAGTACCACATATCGACAAACTATATTGAATTTTGATGAGTGATGGTCGTTAGAAATATGATAGAAATAGAGATGGTCATGGAATTTTTACCAACAAAAATTTTGTAACTCTTGTTTAAATTTCTAAAGAAATTTACTAATTATACCGTCTCGAGTCATAATATATGATAAATATCAACACCCATCACTTTTCAATCACTATTTATCTTTTCGATAATTATTATGGAGTCAGATTAGTCAAAATAATCATTTAAAATCAAATTCAAAAATAATTATGAAATCAATTTTTCAAAATGACTAATCTGAAAATATGGTCAAAAATGATTTTCTCGAGGGGGTTATATGAGAAAAAATTCTTTTATTTGAAAATTATTTGAATTGCAAAATATGCAGATATTTTCTTTGAAAAACGATGCAGTTACTAAATATCTCAAAAATCATGTTCAATTAGTAGTTTTTCTGTCAACTAGATTACCAGTGTAATCTGCGTCTGAATTTCTCTTTCACTCAAAATTATCATTCATTGAATTTGACAGACCAAAACATGAAATGTACAACAAAATATCTCAAAATCAATTTTAACAGCCTTTTTAAACCACATTCTGTTGAATTTGAATTGAAGCCGTGTGAATAATCAAAAAACCGTGAATATAGAGTTAGCCATATAATAACCAAATGTATTATCATCGAACATAACATTATTTTTAATCCAAACTAATATATATGAAGTAATTCAAAGAATCTAGAGATTTTTATAGTGTTTTTGGCATAAGAATATAATTGACCAACAATTTTGAATAAGTCAGAATCAAAATCATCATTATTTCATCATCTTCATTATTGGCTGATTTAATTCAGAATATGGTGCAGATTATCACATCTAATATATCGTTCAAATAAATATACCTTTACCTGTTTTACCTTTACGATATTTTTCATTGTTGTCTGTTGTGATTCTGTACCCTTTATACTAGGCTAAGGAACTTTGCTTTGTTGCTCGTTGTGTTCTTGGGACAGCCAAAATCCAGAGAACACTATTGTTGTTCCTTAGCCTACCACCACACCTACACGGGAAAAGATTTATGCGACTTATTTGTTTTTATAGGTCCATGGTTGTTAGTGGCAGAATATTTAGAAAAATAATTTTGTGGAGACCCAAAAATATTTATAATTGTTCCCTTCGCACCCAAATTTGTTTAACTTTGAGAGATTTTATATTTGTGCCTTTTGGAACCCAAATCGGTATTGTTTTCACATGTTTGGGTCTATACCAACAATTATTGTGATTGTGTCCATATTTTCTACAAATTATACACATAGAATTAACTTGATTAATATTTCTTTCAACATTTTCAGAATGATTATATCCAAGTCCTTGTCTTACCGTATTAACAGTTTGCTTTCCTAATAGCATATTCAACGATTTTTCACTTTTTGAAAATTTATCTAAAGTCGTTGACAATTGTTGGACTTGTGTTTTGAGAGACTCATTTTTGTTTAACAATTGTGTGCACTTTTTAATAGAATTCTCTCTTCTAGTATTTTCATTTTCTTTTAAAATCAGAATTTCATTTTCAAGCGATTTCATTTTAATTTCTGATTTTTTAATTTCTTCATCAAATGTTGGACACTTAGCGATCCTACTTTGATAGGTTTTAACTAATTGGTCAAGTTGTTCATTTAATTTTATCAAAGTGTCTTTTTTGTGATTCAAGTTTAGCGTATTTTTCCCTAAGTCGTTCAAAACAGCCATTTACTTCGTGGAAATAAATAAGTAATTCAGAGTAAGTAAGTTTTGATACCTTGCTTGGCTCGTCATCGTCGCTATCGGTTATATTCCCATGAAGGCACATATCTGCTTTCTCACTTTCACTGCTATCGCTTTTATTCCATGTGGCTGCAAAACATCTTCTTTTTGATTTGTCGAGTTGAAATCGGGGATAATTGGGCTTGATATCACCGGATTTGTTGCAAATGATCCCGTGTTCTTCTGAGTTATCTAGTGCTTTGATTATTCTGCTTTTTAATTTTTGATTTAGAGCTGGATTTCCGTATTTGCGGTTCCACCTTTTGAATTTCTTCATTATTAATGCCAGCTCAGCTGCTCCATCATCATCATCCTCATCACAACTTCTTTTTACAAATCCTGTAAAGCACATTTCTTTAACTGAGTTGGTTGTGGAGGATTTCTCATTGCTGTTGACTTTTGCACCATATATTGCATTTAAAGTATTCCAGATTTCCTATGCATTTCCACAAGAGAGATGAATTTAAGATTATCTTGGTTAATATGAGAATATAATAAATGCATAGCCAGAGCATTAATCGAGATAATTTTCTTATCTGTTATATCACACCCATTTTTAACAATATCCCAACATTTAATATCAACAGATTTTAAATAAAATTCCATTTTCAATTTCCAATTCAAAAAATCTGTTCCATCGAAAATAGAAGGAATAATATTGGAACGACCCTCAACAAAAGTATTATTAAAAGAAGCCGTTTTAAAAATTCAAATTTTTAAAACAAAAACCGACTTTTGAATAACGAGTTTTTAAAACAAAAGTTGACTTCTATTCCTAGCTCTGATTCCACTTGTAGGATCGATTTCACCCTAGAGGCGGGTGAATACGGTGATGTTATTAATTTTAAAAATTAATTGCGGAAGCTTATAAAATTATTTCAACATAGATCACAGAATAATAGCAGCACAGAAAAAATAGCAGAATAATAAAATGCAGAAATAGAATGACACAGAATTTACCCAGCTTCGGCAAAACCCGGCCTACATGCTCCCCCAAGGTTTCTACTGGAAATTAAATAGTCAGACGCTTACACACGTAAACTCGCGACACCCGCTATTGACGAAACCTAACTTTACGCTCAAAACTCTGCCACAACTCAGCCACTGAGTTGCGAATTCTCAAACTACGCCACGTAGTTTGTCCCCTAGTCACACGACTAGAAATTTAAACGGTTTAAAAAGAAATTACAAAATAAAAATGATTTAAAATAAAATAACCCTATTCAAAAAATTAAAAACCCTTAAAAAAGAGAAAGCTCTTTAAAAAAAACAAGCCGACCCCTTTTATAATTTGACCCGATCCTTTTTTTTATTATTTACTCCGTTCCTTTTGAGATACTGCCGGCTTCTTTGTTCAATCACAATTAGGGATTTCGTCCTTCGATCCAAATTAAGGCTTTTGTCCTTCGATCCAAATTAGGGTTTCGTGATGAAGCTGCCGATTGTGTCGATCAATCTGGTTGACAATTGAGTGATGATTTGTTTGTCTAATGCTTTTAGCTGCTTCTGGTTGATGGAGTTCGACTTCGATTCGGTAAGTGATTTTCGTTTATGCTATTCTGTTATGCTTGATTGAACTCCATGATTTTTCGTTGCCGATGATGAATTGGTTTATATAGGAGTTTGATCTCCTTGAATTGCGTTCACCTGATTTGTTCAATATTATGCTTTCGGCCGTTTGATTATTGCTTGGATGTTTGAGATTGATTCTGACTTCTTCAATTTACTTGAACAACACGGTGTTGATTTTGACTTGGTTCGATTCCTTTATTGCCAAGGTTCTGACTTTGAACTGTTCAATTTTCTTTGGTTTAATATTCATCTGACATGCTCAACATATTCTTGTTATCCATGGCTTGATGATTGTTTGATCTCCTTGGTCATTACGGTTTGATTTTCATTTGACTTCGGCATTTAAACTTGAATATGTTATACTTGTACGCTTGATCGTTGTTCATCATAGTGGCTTTGCCGTATCATCATATATGTATATTCTAGCTGTCACTGGTCTAATCTGTAGCTCTGTTCATCACGACTTGACTTTTCCTGTAGCATAAAAATCTCTGTTTCATTCTGGAAAAGTATTATACTTTATTTGTTGCACTTGCTCGATCCATTCCAATGTTGTTGGCCTTGGTATATTTGTTTGCATTGCTTCTCAGTTTTGCTTCAGCACTGTTCCTTGTTCTTGGTCGCAGCTGGACTTGTTGCCTATAGTTGTCATACTCATGTACACTCTAGCCGGTTGACTGTTGCTTGATATGTTGGTTCGGTATATGTATGTTGTCACTTGGGCTTGTAGTTGAATGTCAGTTGTATCAATCCTTGGTGCAGTTGATTTCTAGTCTCTGGTTCTTTGTTATTTATGTTTTCAGCTTGCACATATACTGTTTCATGTGCTTGTTCCTGTAGCATGCATATAGCCATACTGTTGCAGTTAGCTGCTGTTCATTTTGGTTTTGCTGTCACTTGAAACTGAGTTTCAATGTTGGTTTGATTTCAGCATTGATTATGTGCACCCTTGTCTTTGAGTATGCTGAGTTATCACTTGCTGTTGCATAGTGATCTTGAATTATTCCTTTTTGTCTTCGCTTATGCTATTTGATACATGTTTGAACTGACTGTATCTTGTGCTTAGTGCATTAGTTTGTACTGTGAATTGGTTTGGACTTGCAGTTTGTGTTGCAGACTTCATGTTACCTTGACTTTGGTTGTTTCATTTAGTTGAGTCATGATTGCAGTGACTTAACCTTTGCATTTTGTTTATTTTTCGAAATTTTACCTGAGTTGAATCAAGCTTAAGCTCGGATTTGACCTTCTGCTGAGAGTTGTGACATTTATTTTATTGCACTTGAGTTGAATCCGATAATTTGGGTTTGACATGTGCTTACCTGTCCCTATAAATTTATCAAGTGTATATATATCAGTGTGCACGGCCTTGTGGCATATACAGTGATACACTGTGTATGTCACAAGCTGTTCGTGTATGATGAAGTGAAATTAAATGATGACGAACAACCCAAATAACTGAGGAAAATATTATTTTCAAAATCCACATTTTATTTATACGCTGCAAAAATATTTCCTTTTCAATTTTACTGTGTCAATATTTATTTTTGCAGATTGCTCAGATGCTGGATTCACATTGGAATAAAGTTGAAGATAAAATACGAGTTGAGTGAATGAGTGATATGTAGTGAGGTCAGATGTAAAAGTGAAATTGTGATGTAATTGAATTTGTATTGTAATCAAAGTTGTATATGTATAGTGAGAGCTTGAATTTGTACTATTCAAAATTGCAATAAATATTTGTTTGAATAAAAATTCTGTTTGAATTCAAATTCTGTGTTATTCAATTTTATTCGGCAAATATTTATTTAATCTGTGAAAAATGAAATAGTACATTACCAAATACATTTACACGAATATATATATATAT
The DNA here is from genome assembly GCA_030765085.1 of Allium cepa. Classification (NCBI taxonomy): domain Eukaryota; kingdom Viridiplantae; phylum Streptophyta; class Magnoliopsida; order Asparagales; family Amaryllidaceae; genus Allium; species Allium cepa. The sequence goes on along the minus strand of CM060945.1, from coordinate 952,460,650 downwards.
ATACACACACATGTTTATCATCATAAAACAAAAATCATATAATCGCATATTCAACATAAGTCCCACTTGAGCGTTGTGTTGGGGACCCTTAGGAGTCACCAGTTAAAAGCTAAATTCTCTAAATGTCATTTTTGGAAAGAGGAAGTCCGATTCCTCGGACATATTTTCTCTAGTGAAGGAGTTTCTATTGATCTAGTCAAGATCGCTGCGATCAATGTAAGTTTTTCCCTTCTTTCTCTTCCAAATTTAATCACTCTATCTTTTTGGGGTCCTTATTCTCCCTATTTTGTACAGGATTGGGAAAAACCTAAGACTTCAACTGATATTCGCAGTTTTTTGGGCCTTGCCAGTTACTATTGGAGGTTCATTGCACCCTTCACTGCTCTAACTCGAAAGAATGCTAAGTTTATTTGGAGCGATAAGTGTAAAGTAGCATTCCAAGAGTTAAAGAATAAACTTACTTCAGCACCAGGGCTTACCGTTCCGAATGGAAATGAGAGATTGATGGTATACACCGATGCTTGTCGAGAGGGTTTGGGAGCGGTATTGATGCAAGACGGGAGGGTGATTGCCTATGTTAGTCGTCAGCTGAAGACCCACAAAACTAACTATGCTGCTCATGATTTAGAATTGCTGGTTGTTGTCTTTGCATTGAATCTTTGGAGACACCATCTCTTGGGGGCTAAGTTTGACCTCTTCACTAATCATCAGTCTTTGAAATATATCTTCACCTAGAAAGACTTGAATCAGCGTCAAGTTCGATGGCTTGAGTTTCTCGCTTCTTATAATCTTGACATTAACTATACCCCTGGGAAAGCAAATGTTGTGGAAGATGCGTTGAGTAGGAAGAAGTCATTGTTGTGCCAGCTTGTTATTTCTTCTTCTCTTTTGGATCGTATCAAGGCTAAGCAGGATGAGGATAGGATCATCAGATTGATTAAGGAGAATGTTCGCAGCAGGGTTGGCGGTAGTAGTCTTGATGGGAGCGGAGCTCAGATTGATGATGAAGGGATTCTGAGGATTAATCATAGGATTTTTGTCCCGAATGTTGATGGTTTGAGGCAGTAATTACTTCGGGAACATCATCAATCTAGACTTTTCATTCATCTTGGTGTGGCGAAGATGTACCAGGATTTGAAGAAGCTCTATTGGTGGAAGGGTATGAAGCGAAATGTCTCTATCTTTGTTAGTAGGTGTGCGACTTGTCAACAAGTCAAGGCGGATCATCAGAAGACCCCGGGTTTGTTGCAGCCTCTGGAGATTCCAAATTGGAAGTGGGTGCAAGTTTCTATGGATTTTATCGATGTTTTACCGAGATCTAGGAAGGGAAATGAGAGCATCTGCGTTATTCTGGATAGACTGACTAAGTCCGCTCATTTTATTCCAGTCAAGTCTACCCGTACGGCTTCGAGCTTAGCTGAGATTTATATGAAGGAGATTGTTCGCCTCCATGGCGTTCCCCTTAGCATTGTTTGCGATCGAGACCCTATTTTTATTAGCCAGTTTTGGAAAGCTTTACAAGAATCCTTGGGTACTCATGTGAATCTGAGCACTGCTTATCACCCTCAGACTAATGGTCAAACAGAAAGGGTGAATAAAATTATTGAAGATCTTCTTCGAGCTTGCATTTTGGATTATGGAGGATCTTAGGAAGATCATCTCCACCTTGTGGAATTCATCTATAACAATAGTTATCAGGTATAAATTCCAATCCTCTGTTCTTATCTTGTCTTTCCCCTATCTATCTCATTCCATCTTTTTCAGGCTAGTCTTAAGATGTCCCATTTTGCTGCTCTTTACGGGCGACCCTGTAGATCTCCATACTGTTGGATTGAATCCGGAAATCGCTTGTTCATGGTCCGGATATGATTTTGGAAGCTTCGTAGAAAGTCGAGAAGATTAAGAGAAGGTTAAGAATTGCTCGGGATAGGCAGAAAAGTACGCTGATCGTCAAAGAAGAAGTTTGGAGTTCGCGGTTGGAGATTTAGTTTTACTTAAGGTCTCTCCCTTAAGAAATGTGGTTCGGTTTGGGCGTAGAGGGAAGCTTGCTCCTAGATTCATCAGTCCATTCCACATCTTGGAAAGGATCAGGTCTCTTGCATATCGACTGGATTGCCCGAAAAATTCACTGGAATACACAATGTATTCCATGTATCCCACCTTCGTCGCTGTTAGCATGATCCATCTCTTATTATCCAGCCTTCTGCTCTTGATAGTTTGGACATCGAGCCTGATCTAACTATTGAAAGGAAGCCTCTTCGTATCGTCGATCGAGGTACGAAACAGCTAAGAAGAAAATCTGCCCGCCTGGTCAAAGTGCAGTGGATCACTGATGAACAGGATTGCACCTGGGAGATGGAGGAAAGCATTCGTGCTTTTAATCCGGAATTATTTGTTTCAGGTACTTTGCTTTATTATCTTATCTTCTTTTGTTTTCCTTCTTTTGTTCCTTTTCGAGGACGAAAAGTTCTGAGTGGGGGAGAGTGTAACAGCCCAAAATTTTTAACAAGTATTTTGTTCTTCTATTTATAAAGTTTGGGGTTTATTTTTCAAAAAAAGTTGAATTTTTAAATTTAATTATAAACCATCAACCAAATTTTATAAATATAAGCAAATTCTATAATTCTTATTTTGGTTAAAGTTTAACATTAATTGAAGTTCTAAATCTTTTAAAATTCTAACGTCCAAATCTTTTAATTTAACTGAATATATTGTACACTTTTGATTCTTTTGAAAATTGGTTATCTACCTGAATATATTGTAAGAACATTTTACTCCACTTTTGATTCTTTTGAAAATTGGTTATCTACCTTTTTAAATCAAGTAATTAATATTGGGTAAAGAAAATAAATTCTAAGTATATACGTCAGTTCTTAGTTAATGATAAATGAATCAAATGGATGTTAACGAATTAAAATTCAAATTGAGTAATAAATAGTGTAAATAAAGCTGTTAATTACGCATTTAAAATGGTGCGTTATTTTATGAAATATTTTAGCGTATATTTACTAAATAAATAAGAAAAAAGTATAAATTTAATACGTTACTTTTGTTGTAAATTGGACGTATGTTTGATTTAATTATTGCGTCTTTAGTACGCATTCTTAAAATTCTTACCTTAGCTATAAATAAATAAATTTATCAGTAGACGTGCAAATCTAAGTGGAAAAGAAATAAATTTTCTTTTCGTTGCCTCCTTATACCAAATAGGAATTGATGCCTTTCTTCCTCTCTAACGTTCAAATCAAATATCCATTCTGTTTCCTTTCACTCAATCAGCAAGTTCTTCTTTGAAAATATATATGTACAATACTTATTTTGCGGTTGTTTTACTGATATTGGTTGTATGCTTTTTAAAGTAAGTAATAAATATTGTGAAAAGGAAATAAATTTACGTTTTCTTTTATACGTATATGCATCAGTTTATTTGTTAAATGTTAAGTAAATCAAACCAATGTAAACAAATCAAAAGTTAATTAAGTAATAAATTTTAAAATTAATAGAGTGTACATAAGCTATTTAACTTCACGTTTAAATTGATACGTTTATATCCATTTGTTTAATTTAGTTGGCATATATTCTTTGAACGTATATTTCACTAAAAATAAATAAGAAACGAATAGTTTTTAATCACATTACTTTTGTCAATTATTTGAGCGTACGTTTCAATTATAATTTTGCATCTATTACGCGCTCAAAAATTTCATACCTTAGCTAATAAAATCAAATCAGCAGCCGTGATTTTTGGAAGAAAATTTTTGACCGTACTTGCCATTCACGTGGGAAAATTTATTCCACTTTCTTTTTCTTTATTGTTTTAAATGGGTATAAAATCTTTGATTGCACTGAACCGTTCCAAAATCAATTTTTTCTTGCCATGTTTTTCTTTCGCCTAAATCATGCAATTACTTCTGTTTTAATTTCAAAACCACGCACAATATCCCCTTACCACGTCAGCTGCCTGCATCCCTTCGTTTGAGCGAACTTTCCTATATATATTTCAACTCATGTTCATAAATTTTCACTGCATTTGTTCATCTTCCTTCTATTTGCGTGAGCTTTAGGTACTTCAGATAATGGCTATTTAAAAAAAATATTTCCTTCTTTCGTTTTTTTCTTGGGTTCCATTTTTCTGTTTCACGCAAAAGGCCTCCATCACCTTTGCACGACTCCCCTAACTCTCCACCATCACGTGCTGCCGCCACTACAACCGGTTGCAACCACTCCCTCCAGCTTCAAAGACGTCCTGACCTTGCCTCGCTTCCAGGCGATGGTGGCCGAGCCATGCAGTTGCCAAGTCTTCGGATGATGAGGCACAGAGACGTGCATGTACCGGCCGAGCATCATCATGCATATGACCAAGCCTTGAACAAAATTTATTCACCACATTTGAATTTTGAACGCAACCTATATATTTAACATCCAACATGGTTAGTGCTTGCGTATGGTAAATGGCCAAGCATGAGGGTGGAGATTGAGTCGTGGGGTGAAGGGGCACGTTATTTATTTATCCCATCGTTTATTCAATATAAGCTATTCAGTTTTGCTTATATGTTCGTATTTAAATTTTTCGTAATTAGTTGATTTATAGTTTGTTTTGTGTCAAGATTTGAACGGATTGTCTCATCTTCCAATATTTGATTGGTCCTTCTGTTCGTTCCCGTTGTGGATATCGTTGTATGAATAAAATATTCAGCGGCAAAAATGTGAGTATTCTCACCCGACAAACATGCTTATAGATCTGTAAATTAATAACAAGTGTAATCGTAAAATGGTTATATTTTATTTTACTTGCTTGTGATATAAATTTATGATGTTAAAAAAACCTATTATTAAATTGATGCATCATCAGTTATATTATCTACTGTTATATTTATGTTGTTTATTTATTTACTGTTTATCACACTGCAAGTTTCCTGTAGAATAGAATCGTTACGGGCTGAATTGATAGGCCTGAACAATATTTATGTATTTAGTTATTTATTTAACTTGGGATTGCGGGTTTGAAATGATAGAACCCGGTTTTCTTTGTAAATTACAGATTAAAATGATATATTATCCATACCACTTGACCTAGGGTAGAAAATATTATACAGACCCGTGGTTATATATATATATATATATATATATATATATATATATATATATATATATACGAGTATGGTGGCACGTCCGTTGGACGTGTGCGTAACAGGGAGAGACCAAATTTTCTCTTTGTTACACTTGTCGTGTTGTTAGAGAGTATGGTGGCACGTCCGTTGGACGTGTGCGAAGAAGGAAGGGTGAAAATTTTGCGTGCAGTACAGTTATGGTAGTGAAATACACACACAGAGAGATACATGCATACATATGTACACAAATATATGTGTGTGTATCTTTAATAATAGTTGTAATACCTGAGTATTGGGATTTTCAAAATGACTTTGACATGCACATAATGTTGGATTTTTTTGTATGCGTGTATATGCACAAATCAAGCGTTTATCAAAATATGAATGAGACTAAATTATTTTATGAAATAATCGAACAGATAAAGAAAGTAATGAATACTAAAATTAATGTTTCTAATGGTTTGGAACTTAAAAGGCTAACATCATCTCTCTTTTAAAAAGCATTAAATCACCATATTAACATATCGAGCCTTTTTGTACTGGTTTTACAACTATTTTGCAAAGAAAACATAATTGCTATAACACCATTAAACATGCATAAATCTCTAGTTCAGATAAGCTTTGCGTTTCAAACCGTCCATGCATTAATTTTGGGTAATCAAAGTATATGAAGAAATTAAAATATAGGCATCTGTAAAGAGCAAATAGTGTTCGTAAATTCTTGTTATTGAATTTCAGACATGTAATTGTTACATAAGAGGTCTCATATACTAATAAATTTCACATATTAAAGCACATTAAAAAATTACAATAAAATTGCTGTAAACATTACAATGAAACAGGTTGTTGCTTCTTCATGCTGCTTAAAAAAACTGCTCTCCCCTAACAATTGCACGGATTTTAGTATAGTCTTTGCCTTTAGTCCACATTCTTTTCCCTTAGCTGGTTCGGCATCATATTGAACAGCTCATATACTTGCAGCAATTTTCTTTTCACACCCATCGCTGTGAATCTTACATTTTGCATTTAGCAATGCTTCACCAGCATATTGCACTCTCTGATCATCATGCTTGCCTCATTAGCCAGCAAATGCTGCACCTTTTTGACTCATGCTTTGTTGCTGTCTTTAGTTTTCACCAAGATACTTGGTCATTGTAATAGCAGTAGCGTTGCTTTCGGCTCATTAAAGTTAATCACAACAAAGTCAACTACAATGTAATAATTTCCCAAGAAAAGAATCAGCTCTTTGTATTATGACAGTGTAAAATAGAGTAAAATGCTACAGTCCTTAAATGCCTATATTTATGTGTGTGTATAAACGGTTAGCAGACCTTATTATCATAATACTCCAAGTGAGAAACATCAGATGCTGCAGTTGTTCTTCCTCTAGAAAAGTTTTGCATGGTGGTAGTAGGATCCTCTGTAATGCATGTATTTATTAACAGCAGTACAATACATTAAATATAAAACGAAAAGTGACGTAAAAATTACCGTAAACTGATTATTACCACAACTGTTCGCCATAGTAATGAACCTTTGCTTACAGAGCACCAAACCCAAGTTGCTCAAATTTTCAAGATTTTCAGCTCTTCTAACATCCTCATCCTTATTCTTTTCTGCAAGTAGAAATCTTACAAAACACCAATTGTAAGATTTTTGGAGCTCACAAAACAACTTTTATGTGCCAAAAAGGTACCATGTTGGTTTTTGAGCATGCAAGGCTGCAGATAACACTAAAATAGTTTCCTTTTAAATTAATATCATTATTACAATTTGTAAGAACTAAATTATTATAATAAATATTCTCTCTTATTTTTTTCATGGTTGAGTTCAACACCAATAAAGTAAAATGATCTGTAAGAGCTAAACTGTAATTATGGCAATCGTTTTCTTCTTTTCTTGGGCTTGAGAATGACATCATTGCTTTATAAAGGGCAGAGTTGAAAATGTGGTAAGGAGACATTTTTATGTAAATACAATGTTGTGCGAGTAATAAATCTGGCAAGGAGACATTTTTTTTCTTTTTCCACTAATTTAGTTTTTGGTTTGCAGGTTGAAAGTGCTATTGGATTCAAGTGAAAAACCCAATTCCCTTGGAGAAAACAAAGAGCATGCAAAGTGATGCAGCTGTGATTCAGGTATTTCGTTGAGGTTATCTATTATTTACTTTTATATATATTGAACATCATCAAGCATTAAGCCCTCTTAGAGCTAAAAAGATGGTGCAAATTTTGTTACTATAACAACTTCCTCATAGCTACCTAAACATGCTTTACTCTGATGCAAACACATTGAGGGTGGTCATATTTTAGTGCCTTATTTGGCTTCGTTGACAAATACTCATAATAGGTGCAGCAATATTGAACATTTCTATTTCATCCTTAATCTTCTCGGTTTCAAAATACAATATTTTTTATTTATTTCAACAATCAACTTGAGTTTCTTTTTAAATATATGTTTCAGAGCACATGAACTTTTCTATTATTCAACGGGAGGTGCACACTCCCTTTACAATTTATCCTTGATCATTGGTGTAAACCAACCTCTTCACACATAGTGATTTGTGCACAAAACATTATTTGTAATAAGCAAACAATAACTTAAGCTAGTTTATTCAAATCCAAATTTGAATTCAAAGTAAAATAACTCACAGTCTTTGAATCTCCAAAATCACCAATAGCACTGCTGGCAATTGAATACAGCCTGAGTTTATGAGGCTTTCCATTATTGTCAACTCCATCAGCTATAACACCAATAGATTGACCTTTCTGTACTGTACTTTTCCTGTAGTTCAATGTGATAAGTAGCTCAAAGCAATCAAATACGCAGTCTAAAGGCTCTGAAAACGTAGGTTACATGTATTAAAGAAAATGGCATACATACCTTTAGTACTGAAGACCATATGCCAGGTTTCAGCAGGTGCATCATCTCCAGTGATTTTAGTGTTAAGCAAGCATCTACCGACGTATGGATCTTTGGGCTGATGTAGATCTGAGTGTCACCTTAAGTGATAGAGTCGAACTACTACAGAACCGTGCACTGCAATAACGATAGCAAATGGATTAATCACGATGAAATCTTCAGCTACTAAGAATCAACCAAACTTCCATAATTTTTAAACATCATCATGTTGGTCTATCGCAAATGAAGCTGAATTTTCTTTTATTAGACTTGAATATGATAACATGGGAATTATACTTGAAAATAAAAGTAAAAGAAACAACAAATTAAAAAGTTGATGCAGTAAAAATTATTCATACAGCTACCTAGTTATATTATCACTTATATAATCCAATCCATAAGTCCACTCGTAAGTAAATCTAAATTTCTATTATCTTCCAGCAGACATGCACAACATTATCCTAATTAGATTAAAGTATAACATCAGACATAAACAAACGATAATGGATAAATTAGTTTGTCCTTCATCACTATTTGGTACAGATCAATAATTAGGTGTCTAGTTAATTTTTGAACAGAACTAAAATGATGCCATTTTATAAATAAATAAATAAGCATAATAATTCATACATATTAGAATGTAGTCTACTGAGCATATTAAATAGTGAAGGAACAAAATATATTTGTAGTATCCCATTTGAAAACTAATAATTGCATTCATTACGAAGAAAATTGCAAACATATACACTAAGGTGAGTTTGCAGTATATTCTATATATCCTATTATACAAAACAGTAAATAGGTAAGCTTAAAAAAAGAGAATACCTATACAAAAGCAAGCACCATCAGGCGTAACAAAAGACCGTGTGCTAAGGCGGTTCCACATATACTACAAATCTCCAAACTCCCTTATCTGAAACAAATCATATATAGTAGTCATTATACGTATTTCTTTTTAAGAAAAAGGCAAAATGAAAAATAAAATATAAATAAATCACCAAATTAAATACAGTACTATGTCACATACATCCTGCAAGTTTTAGTTTTCCATACTACATTTCATTAATAATGCCACTAACAGGTAAGTGGACCATGGTTCCTATTTTTACATTTAATTAATAAATCAACTGATTCTATGGTTGGCAAAACATTTTGTTTACTGCCTATATAAATGCATTTTTCAAGGAAATGTATGAAGATAGCAGGTAGGTTATGAGAATATCCCCCTGATATCTGCATAAAGCCCTGTAGTTGACATTTTTATCATCATTCAGAAATAAATCTGACATAAAAAAAAATTAATACACACACTGAAACATATCCAAGACATGCATAACTTACACTGTTAGAAAAAGTTGAACAGGTATTGCATTTGCAGCTACAGGGCCGAATAAATATGCAAGCTCATTTAATAGTTGACTTGTTATGCAAACTCAAATGAAGAGCAAATATATTATTTAAGAAATCTTGGAAGCAGACAATTTTCTCAAGACAACCGCTTATAATGAAAAGTAAAACAGTAATAAAAATAATAATAACAACCTATGATTCTTCTCAATTTTAGTGATACCGACAATGCATGATACTCAGTTTAAGGGGAAGCAAGGTTCAACCAACTCATTGTGAATAATAAACTTGATTTCATATATTCTTTTTTTGATGTAATGTACTGTGAATATACCATCGTCCACTGTGAACAAACCACATACTGTAATTTACACTAAAAGGAGCGAACTTAATTTACACAAAAAGATGAACCATAAACTGAAAAATAAAAAAAGTTAGGTTGTGATCACTTTTTCCCTATCAGAAAACTTTGAATTAGAAAAGGAGAAAAAGAGAGTAAAATCTTACAGAGACCTCTGCTACCATGATTCAAATCATTCTCGCTAAGCTGTCATTCTCAAATTACTCATATTATCATGCCTATCCATAAAAAATGTATCGAGTTACATGACTTGATGGACATCAAACGGTAAACTGCAGTATCTACATCAGCAATTTTGCAAACATAAAAGGTAATAAAGAACATAAGTGTGTTTAAGTATTGAAATATGTTGGTGTCTTTAAATCTAACAAAAAAATTATTTCAAAAACTTACAATTTCATTGCATGCTCGTGCAAGGGAGACCAATGTGAAACCAACGATTGGTACCATCTACGTATGCGCTCTTTGGATGACAGCATAAAGAAGGCACTGAAGAGAAGATTTCCAGCGAAGCGTGAGCAAATCCTCTACGAATTTTGTATTACTGAATCTATAAAGGTGTAAACGAAAACGATTTTGAATTAAAATTTAAAGGTAAGGAAAATGATCAATTAAGTGGATTTGATTTTGACAATGAAATCAAAAGGCGTGAGTAAAAAAACAATTCACACATATTTAATAGACGATATTTTTCGAAATAAAAGACCACTTACTTACCAAATAGGAATCAAAGTCCAAGACGTTGCTTTTGCTGGTTTGACGGTGTCAGTTTACTTCATTTGGCATGAAAGAAATAACAAAATCCTAAGGAAGTAACTTATCTGGTAAGAAGAGAGAGAGCACATGTATATATATGTTTATCATTATTATACCTATTTACACTTCATTATTGTACCTATTTACACTTCATGAAATGAAGTGTAGTCTGTTGTTTTTGTTTTAGCTTAAGAGTTTAATAATAAATTTAAGTGATATCAAATTTGCACACAGAACTTTTGAGTTAAAATGAAACAATAACTTTGTATCTAGAATCCTGAATCTGAAAGAACTTACTTTGAGGGATATATGGTTTCAAGGAACTGCGATTTATAATCCTAAGCACCCATATTATACAATTGAATTTAATATGTTTATACCCAAACAGAGCAAAAATTAAACGTAAATAGGAGAAACTGCTGATTTGGTAATTTAAAAACAGAAAGTAAGATATTTAGTGTAATAAGAAAATCAAGAATTTGGGGAAATCAAGTTCAGATCGTACCTTATGAAATAAAGATGGCCGATGGTGAATGAACGAAGCTAGAATCACATGAGACTATTGGCGGCAGCTGGCAACAGAGGTGGAATCAGCGAAGAGTATTGGCGGGGGCGGCAGATGTAGCAGCAGAGTGAGAGGGAAAGGATTAGTCGAAGGAAAGATAGGTCGATGAAGGGGGGCGAGTGGGCAGTTGAAGGAGGGAGGCAGCCATTTTTTTACGAAGAAAGGGGAAGTGGGTTTACAGGAAAGTGGAAGACGTAGAGGAAAATAAAGAGGATGGAAAGGAGACGTGGGAGTAATGCTGTCGGCAACGTGGTAGGGGAATGCAAAAAGACTGAATTGCCCTTGTGCATGGATTTCTTGTTTTTCTGAACGGTGGGCAATATGGGAAGTGAATAAAAGGCTTCACTTTGACCGGTTTGACCAAGGTTTTGCATTATAGTATAGATATATATATATTTTTCTGGAAAAATTTAAGTAATTTAATTTGTAAATTTATTATTTTGATTTGAATTGAAATAAAATGATTTTAGCGATTTTATACAAGTTAATTATATATAAATAAATAAATGGGTAAGTTGGAATGTGAAATATAAATTTATTTTGGAAATTGATTTTGTAAAGGAATGAAATTCAAGTTAAGTAAATAAAGTATAATAAATTTGATGTAAATTGGATTTAAATGGATAAATAAGGTGTTATTTAATTTTTCTATAAATTAAATGGTTAATAAAATAAATACATAAAAATATAATTTTGAATATAACTACACCTAGAAAAGTGGAGTTTGGTTTAAGAATAAAAAGGGTAAGTTAAGAAATAAATTGAAATTTTGATTATATTTGAAATGGTAATAAAACGTAATTGTTAAGGTTAACTTTGAATACAAAGAATAGAAATTTTGTAATTGATTTTGAAGTAAAGCCTTGAGAAGTTGATATTTATTGGTAAAAGTTTACTTTATAAAAATCATAAATTATTGAGTAATATAAATAACTATTTCAAGTGGAAAATATGATTTTATAAGTTAAATTGGTTTAAATTAAGGTTTAATTATTGTTTAAATTATATTAAGGCCTGAAATTTAATTTACGCAAATCTGCTGTAAGGGACATTACCGCACTTTGAATGTGCTGTAATTGATGCAAATGAACTAAGGCTAAATTTTAGGATTTATATTGGATTTTTGTATGAGTAATAACTTCACCTTTAAATTGTTTTAAAATGAAGTATTTTGATTGAAATATAAACTATTTTTGGAATTTATAACCACAGGTAATAATAACGTTGGTTGTTAAACGTTGGTTGTTAAAGAGACCGGGATCGGATATGGGCATACTCTCTGTCGATACCGAAAACCACTTTGACAACCGTGCACGCGGTGGAGTTTCCAGAATGAAGTAGGATGGGGGTGACGTTCTTTTGAGGTATGTACGCGGACCCGACTCCGTGAGTTGGCATAAGGTGGCTAAAATAGGAGCGATTGACGGGCTAAGGAGATAGCACCTCTTATCGGACGCACTTCTTCGTATTCCATTCTATTACTTTTGTGATTGTTTGGTGCACATCTTTGATTTGGGAGTGTTGTTCGACGTGGGTGGTAGTAGCAGCTACGCGCTACCACTGGTCCGGATGCGTAATTGGTATATCTATCCTGGCATTGCCTAGTTGTGCCATGTCACCTACCCTAGGGAGCCTTATACGATTTTGGTTTTGTACCATACCTATGGAGTGCCCACTGACGACGCCCAGTACAGGGGAGATTACGGTACTGTATAGACTATGGGAATATATAAATGTGTTAAGGTGGAAAATGTAAAGCCTTAACGCTATTTAAAAGTAAATTTATTTTACTAATCGACACTATTATAATAGCAAAGTATTACTATATAGTAAATAGTTTAACGGATCCTTAGAGGATGGGCGGTCCCAAGCATCCTTTAAGTTATTTGCCTTTATATTACAGTTCACTTGAATTATCTTACACTGTATAAGTATGTATGTCCTGACTCGAGTGTCTGTGTTTATTTCTTACGCTCGGGTCAGCCTGAGTATCAGTTCGGACTTCATTTCCCGGAGCTAGGACTTATGAAGATCATCTTTTTCAAGCTGCTGTCAATTCTCTATTCAGTTCTTTATCTTAGTTTAAGTAATGGACACAAATAAATTTAGATTTTTCTGTGGTTGATTCAAACTATATTTGGTTTAAAGACTATGTAATTTATACTTATTTTGAGACTATGTGATAGTGGCTTCATGAACCACAAAGTTATTTTTATTCAGCTGCAAGTATTCTGATTTCTATGTCTTTGATTTTGTGATTTGATTTCATTTGCTCCAAATTTTATTACAATATATTGTTTTTCACTATTCAAGCTCGACACATTTTAATTTATTGTCGAACTTGAAAGGTGAAAAATAGTGGGTCGTTACAAAGTACCTTTTCACAAAGAAGGATTTTAAAATAAGGTAGCAACGTTGGTTGAAATTTCTAGCGGCATATGATTTAGATACTTTATATATGTTGGGAAAAGCTAATGTGGTACAGGATGCTCTGAGTAGAAATGCAGTTTTGGCTCTTTTGGAAGTTACCTCTACTTTCCTCGAAAGGATTTCAAGTAAGCAAAGGAAAGATGGTTATTTAATGGGGATAATCAAGAATATAGAGAAAGGTCATTGTTTGAGCTTTGAGATCAATCATCGTGATATATTGTGGATGAATGGAAGGATATGCATTCAAAATGTCGATGGTGTTTGGCAAGAGGTATTAGCAAAATGCCATCAATCAAAGCTTTGTATCCATCCTAGTGGCTCAAAGATGCATCCGGATATGAAGCAAGTATTTGGGTGGAAGGGAATGAAGATGGATATTTCTATATGTGTTAACAGAAGTGTGATGTGCCAGTAAACTAAAAATGATCATCAATGGACTGCTGGATTACTACAACCACATAAGATTCCAAATCGGAAATGTGGGCAAGAATCGATGGATTTTTTAAACGGTATGCCTTGATCAAGGAAGGGTAATGAAGATGTTTAGGTTATTATCGACCAACTAACCAAGAGCGTACATTTTATTCTAGTAAAACCGACTAGTACTACTACAAGTTTGGAAGATATTTATATAAAGGAAGTTATCCTATTACATGGAGTTCCAAATAGCGTTGTAAGTAATCTGAATTCACTCTTTACTAGTCAATTTTGGGAAGCATTGCAAGTAGCTTTGGGTAAAAAGCTAAATTTGAGCATAGCATATCATCCTCGAATTAATGGTCAAATGGAGAGGGTGAACTGAGTTTTGGAAGATCTTTTTAGAGCATGTATCTTGGATTTCGGAGGATCATTTTCACTCAGGGGAATTCTCATATAATAATAGTTATCAGGAAAGCATTGGCATGGCACCATTTGAAGCTCTTTATGGACGACCATGCAAATCACCATCATGTTGGGTGGAAACTGGAGATCGATAGGCACTTGGACCCAATATGATTTGGGAAGCCACAGAGAAAGTTGCCATGATTAAAAGTAAGATGAAGGAAGCTTAGGATAGACAGAAAAGCTATGTCGATCGAAGGCATAGGGATTTAGAAATTTCAGTCTAAGATTTTATGCTTGTGAAGATTTCTCCAATTAACGTAGTTGTACGATTTAGAAGAGAAGGAATGTTAGCACCTAGATATGTCGGACCTTTCAGATTCTTGAGAGGATCGAACCACTTGCTTGCTGAGTTGAGTTGCTTGAAAGATTGTCGACGGTACATAATGTTTTTCATATATCACATTTGATGAAATATATGCATGATCTGTCACTTATTGTTGAGCTGAACTGTTCAAGAAGACTTGGAAGTAGAACCAAAGATGATCATAATAAGGCATCTAGTTCGCATTGTTGACGAGATGTAAAACAATTGCGAAATAAGGTATCCCTGACATGGAGAAATCAAACATCTAGTTCACACAAAAAACAAGGCATTAGCATGTTAGAAAAGAGGAGATGTGATGACATGAGATGATAAGCAGGTGGAATGTAAACTTAGGGAAGAAAAGAGTGAGGTATCAAAATTTTGGTGGTGGGTATGTATTTTTTTAAGAGAGTGGTAATTTAGTAATTTACCATTTCCATTTTCAATAAAAAGAACTTCACTTTTTCGCTTTACATTTTACTTCATTTTTTTCATGTTCAACTTCTTATTTTCTTTCATTTCCACTTTCCTCTCTTCTTCCATGGAATTTTAAAATGTTGCTCCTTTTTCTCTTTAAACACTTAAACAAGTTTCTAAAAACCACCTCTGCTCCTCTCTACACTACTTATTCACCAAAAACCAACCAAAGACCTCATTTTTTAACCCAGGTTTTATCCTCCTAGCTCTAGGCCAAGCCTTATTGGCCTCTTTTAGGTCTTGAAAAGCAAGATTTCTAAGCAAAATCTAGGTCCATGTGTCATTTTCAAAGTTGCGGTAATTTGGGTAAAAGTTTGCGTTTGTTCAGGCGAATAATGCTCACTTAAAAGAAACTTTGCAAATGAATTATTTTGTTGTAATAATTTATGATGTTTACATTGTATATGATTACTATTGTATGGCTTGGTTCTTGCTTGAATGTGGATGGCACATAGGATGTTTGCGAGGAACTTGAAATGAAGTCGAAGTGTTCGTAGCGAATAGGTCACTACGACGCACTTTGAAGTGCATATGGAAGGTTTTACAGGGGATTTTGTAAAAGGGACTCAAAAGGGATCCTCGCTTTTGTAGTTTTTATATATGTTCTTATGTAATAATTTTTTTTAATGTTGCTTGGTATGGTTAACATACCTAAATTGGTTTTATTCAACATCGAGATCCCTTGTTTTGTTTAAACTAGTTTACAACCTTGTTTTCTAAGAATGTTTAAAAGATAAATTTCAAACTTAACTTTTATTTTCAAACCATTTTGTAAAGTTATTAAAGTGGTTCAAATGCAGTTACCAAACATGTTTTAAAAATTATGATCCATATAGCAATAGCGCTATCGATGTATTTTGTAAATCGATAATTTTAATGTAAAATAAAAAAAGTTACCCATTTTAGATATTTTGAAAAGTCTTTAAAATGTGTTCATAACTACTAAAAAGGAATTTTGAAAACATTAGATATATTTTAATTTTTATTTAATTATTTAAACAATGGGTTTTAATTTAACCACTTTGTTTCAAAGGTCAAATTTTGTTTAAAAGCAACTATTTTTAAAAGTATGTTTTAAATATAAAGGATTTCTTTATCTATGTCATTAAGTAACATCAAGCAAATGTGATCGGTTAAGCTAAAATATTGACACGTTTGTGGAAAGTAAGTCATCTTGTATCTAACACTAAAAGTCGATGAGTAGACTTTCATCTATCTGTGAGATCTAGAACTAGAGTTTCTAAGCGAGGGATAGAGAAGTCCAAATATCGGAAACATGATAAGTATAAAAGAGTTAGTTTTGATAAATAGGTCATGATTAATTAAGTATACAGAAGGTACTTCATTGTATACCTGACACCAAACTCTGAGTTATGGAAATTCATCTCTATCTTAAGAAGTAAGAATGTATGTCGCGGCAAGAATAGTTTTCTAACTTGTCCTACTTTATTGTCAATCAATAGATGGTACTACTTGAAATTAGAAAGTGGTGATATGTCTTATTTTCCGTATGCAAACTATACTTACACCTAGTTAGTGGTCTGTCTACTACTGATAAATTGACCAAATATAACTTTGGAATATCTTGAAGAAACATGAAAATTATATGGAATAGTTATTTTGGTGATGCTATACTATACGTATAAACTCATTGTGCTCTTTTAAGACAAATAATAAGGAAATCCATACCCTTAAAATGTTAGGATGTTATCTCTGCTCTTATGTATTGTCTATTTTTTTCCAAAAGAATCGGAGTTGAGTTTACTAGAAACTATTGATTGTTAGGTTGAAGAAACTGGGATCGGACAAGCATGAGTTATTCAAAAACCACTTTGAACCGACATAAGTGTTCGAATGTGAGACATTTTGAAGATTATCGAAGATGGAATTATGAGTGCAAGGGCTACTTGCTACTAATCTTGAGGACATAGTAGAAGTAATGTCTTCGATTTGTTCATATCCTGAACAACTTTATGGATGAATGTTGGAATTGCATTATTGCCCAGAAGGCACTGCTAGAATTCCAAGTGGGATTTTCTAAAAATGTAAAACGTTGCCTCGAGCCTCATATCGAGGAATTACTAATATAGGGGAATGCTGCTAGGATATTTACGTCACACCCATTACGGTACGATTGATTTATGCTTCGGACCCTGTATGGTTGTTGATCAAAACAAAGGATGATCATACTCGGTACAATCTAAGAAGGGGTAGTCCGGTTCTGTGTTGGTAGGAGTGCAAATGTTTTGTAACCTCGGTACATTTTCCTGGAGGTGTTCTATGACAGACGGTACCCTAGTAGACTTGTCATTGCATGGAATCCATTTTCACTACGTGCTTTACGGACTTGATTGTATGCTAAGTATGATGGAATTTAATTAATGTAACCATTTCTTATAGACATTCTTATAATGTCATGGTATTTCTTATAGATATGTTTTAGTAATCGTAAGTTAAAAACATGTGCATGTTTATGTGCGGCTTGGTCTTACAAGATACCTTTATTTTTAAAGGGTTTTACAAGTATAAAATTCATATTATTTGTGTTTACTCACACCGGTCCCATGTCTGAACTAGATTTTTTTTATTTCTTTCCCTTAAACTCTTGGGTACTCTACTTTCTAGTAGCCAAGTAGTGCAGATTATTACGATGCATTTTAGAGGGGTATGGAGTAGGAGGCAATGCCATTATATACTTAACTATTTTATTTCTTATGTTACTAGTATGTATCAGTCTTATGGAGGCAAGCAGTTCTAACTGTGCCTGGCTGAAGTTAGTACATGTTGTAATTTTGATGTTTCATTTGGGAGTTACTATATGTACTATCCTATTTTCTGTTACATATGATTTCCATGCATTTTAAGTTTCTATTCTCTTTCTTCTTATCTTTTCTTTTTCCCTAATGGCTTATCTTTTGTAAGCCTAGATGATCGGTACACGTAAGTGTTGTCTTTAGGAGTAAGAAAGGCAGATCATTGCACCAACCCTGCTCACACTTATGAGCACCACTTCACATACGTACAATCTCATAATACTATATCTTCCATATGAGTACCATCTAATTACAATGAATAATCGAATAAATATCATAATAATGTCACATACCACTGCGTGATACTCAAATGCTTATTCGCTGCTTATTAACTACATTTAATTTCCAAATATTCCATATAATGAGTCTAAAGAATAACCGAAGAAATCTTACTAAATTCCCCATCCCAAATGATATTATAACTCCATTTATTTAGATGTCTCATCACATAGAATTAAAATAAAAAAATCAATATAAAAAGCTACAAATCCCTATGAATGAATGCCATTACTATATTATATCAAACTTACAAATCAAATCATTATCTATGGTGAATCATTCATCGAAATAAGTATAGGAAAATGTAGAGATCATACATTATAATCCCAATTAATTCAAAAGTGAAATAATAATAAAATTTAAAAAAAAATCTTTCATTAAATATTTAATTCAAAATATTCAAATATTTATTTATGTGTGCGCGCGCGCTCGTGTTCATGTATGTGTGTAGAGCATAGTATAATAATTCATAGGTAATCATATTATTAGTGAAATACACCTTAAGATACCCAAAATACTAAAAAGAACATGTTACATATTTTTCATAATTTTATAATCTATTAAATTATTAATTAAAACTAATATAGAATTTTCTTTTTATAAACTAATAATGCTATGTAAAACTTTTCTTCGATCAACTTATATTCTAGAACTAATAAATAGTAAAACATGTATGTATATATTAAATAATTTCACCCAGCTTATAAAATGTCAAAAATAAAGATTTAAACTCCATAACTTAATTTCAATCCTTGTTTATATTCCTATAAAACATTCATAATCAATTTACTAATTATATATAACTTATAGAGATTATCATGATAAAATTTCTATTTAGAAATAAATGTATAAACTTGCAAAATAAATTATATTTATTTCAAACGATTTTATATAATTCAATAATTTCACTTTATTCTCAAATTAATTAGAAATAATACATTTTCTTTAAATCATACAATATTTGTAATTTTCATATTATAAAAAAAGATTTATATTTATTTAAACAAATCAAAAATTATTTAATTATTTCATAAATGGAATTCTATATTTTTTCGAGGTTTGAAAACTCTTTCAACGATATATAAATAGCCCTTATAATAGAATCACTTAATATAATATTATTATATCCATAATATATTTTGTAAAATAACAATATATTATGTTTTTGTCTTGAAAATAATTCCATATTTGTAATATATTTTTATATGGATTTTAAAAAGACTTTTATAACCAAAGGAAATTATATTTATAATTCAAATTATATTTGTAGGTAGAAAAATAGCCAATTGAATAAAATTTAATAAATTATTTATAAAATACTTATAATAAATTTTCAAAACACATAAATAAAATTTTCAAACTTTTCCAAAATCATGAATAAGTAAAACGAATAAAACATTCATAAAAGCACGCATATCAATGTTCAAAAATATATAAAGTTCAATTCGCAATCAGATAGGGTTCCATTTGCAAATTGACATTTCCAACCAACACAAGAAATCACTATCATAACATCATCCGATTCCCAATTAATATACCCAATAATTCAATCAAAAAATAATGTCAAATAATTATTTAACCCATCAATTCAACTAAACAATTCAAATAATAAATTTGATAATACATACACGTATATAGCAAACATTGAATTATAAATAGAATTCCAAGTTTGAAACTCTTTGAAATGTTCCGTGGATTAACCAATTGGTGACTATCCTCATCTCAACACAAACCTATGATCGATATTGTCGTGTCTGTGCCATACATATGTCTTTGCCACCTATCTCACTTTCAGCAACATTACAGCCATACAACATTAACATTGCCTACAACCTCACATGCACAGTCCTCACACCCGCCTTCTCCACCACATTGCCACAGCATCCAACGCAATGCATGCGCACACATCTAATTCGCCTTGACCTTGCCTCAACGACCACCACCACGCGACAGCCTCTGTCAATCGCAAGCGTCGCCACGGCGTTGCCAGCCATAATCTTCGCCCAACACTCCACGTCATGACACCTAACTCCAACCACTATCATCAACGTGGCCTCTCCTTCTTCCGTGTCTTTTGCCAATAGCCTACACCATCTCGCATTCGAATGCGATTTTTTTTCAATTTAGCGGTCGCAATTTTATAGCTGAGGTTAGGGAAAAATTTAAATAGGGGTTCAGGTTTGGGCGTATAAAGGTGTAGAGTGGGCCAAGCTAGAATCATCTAGAAAAGGATAGGAAAAGAAAGGAAGAAACGGGCTTAATTTAGTTTGGGCCTTGTTTATCCAAGCTAGCCCCAATTAACTAGTTTTTCCTTTCTTTTTATTTTTAAACAACTTTTTCAAATTGTTTATACATTTATTTCAATTCAAATTAATTTACACTTCATTATACTGAACATATTTTAATGATTGAACAATTTTATCCATTTCAATTCTCTCTTATTTATTTTTCACTATTTCAATCACATAACAATTATTTACATTTTAAATATATTTCATACCCAATTAAAACATTTTACTCCATTTTAATAAATTATTCGAAAAGAATTTATGGAAACAAAATATTTTATTAAATAGAGTTTAATTAAGTAAAAAAAATTATTTATTATTCGACATTAAAAGTAGGGTTGTTACACCTCTATGCCAGATAAGATACCTTGTCCAGTGCTTACCCTACCAGACAAGATATTCTATCCTGTGGGGTTTTGTAAGAACAAGAATTCTTGTCTGATGTACCACTTAAGAATAAGAATTCCAGTTCGATGATATAACTACTAGACATGAACTCCTGCCTGGTATATTTCCATTATTTAACAGAAAGAATCAAAGGACCATCGTACCGAGGTTGTGTTCATGAATCCCACGAGTAAAACAGGCTTAAGGGCCACCGGACCGAGCGTGGGTATAATATGTTTGCATTAATCCCCCTAACCACTCCATAAATATCTTTACGACTTCCCCTGCCTCCATCTTGGGTCAATCTCATTGTGCCTAAATCACGTAGGTGCAAATGCCCATAACACTGGTCCCTAAAGCTTAGTTTCTAGAATACAGAGCGAGCTTTATTTGGTGCCTTGTTAAATTATTCAACACTTTGTCTTGCATTAGCTCTAGTTTGACATATTTTGCTCGGTGCTAAGGGTTGGTTCGGTGTTTCTTTGTTTGACATTCTTGGTTGGTGAAAATTTATCAAACAACATTTTATGTTCGGTCATGTTTTTCCGATGCCAAACATACCAGCTTGCCAATATAAAGGTTGTGTCTCCTTCTAATCAAACACCCCTATTCATTTTCTAGGTCTTCTCATTTTCTATGCATGTTTATCTCTTGAAGCCATTGATGGTACTGATTCCATCTTAAGCACTTTCAAGGTGATTGGTTTGCTTGTCATGATTCATATTGATTCGATGTACTGGTAGACGGTTAGAGTTTTATTTTACTTATTCAATCCTTATTGAATTCTTGGGGTTAATACATAGCTTTAAATTTAATAAGTCTAAGCCATGCATTATATATCCAAAGTATGTTTGATTCAAGTGGAATTAGGGTTTTTAGTTGGAACTTGGCCCAGCTATTAGCTTGGCAACCGAAGAGAGATTGGTGCTTGAACAGGGTTAACTACTTATTGGATATGATAAATACTTAGTTTGTGTACATTAAATTTCACATGACATTTCAAACTGCATTGCTTGGTTTTGAGGGAAATTTGCTAGGTGGTTGGGCGATTGCGGAACTAAAACCCTATGTTAGCTAACATGGCAGTGGCTTATGCCGTATTATTTAGCCATTGGCTCACCTTTGCTAGGAATTTTATACCAATGTCGTCTAATAGTTTATTGTAATTCTTATTGCACATACATAAGCACACACACTTCATGATAATATTTGGAATAGGTTATTATATCAGATAGGTATGTCAACCTGTCGCAAGACTCGCTCGTCGAGTACTTCTGGAGACCATGCTCCATCTTTTTTTTCTCCTTTGGATCCTACGCTATCAGGGCACCTAACTAGTCAACCTAGCTCCACCCATTCTCTAGTTTATGGATATGGGACCATCATAATTTTTGGTGGATCCTATTGATTTCGTAGCTTCCACTCTAACTGCTAAGCAGCTAAATACTATTGCAGCCCCTCATGATCTTCCTAAGGACGGTATGCTCTTGCCTACCTCTAAACAATGGGCTCATGCCCCATTAGAATGATATATGGCCTATTTGAGGTATCATCGCATGACCGAGGCCCTGCCTCCTCTTTCTTAGTGGATTACAGGTTTCCTTGTGTACCTAAAAGTCACTTCATTTTAGCTACACGATGCATCCTGACTAGCCTCCATGCTATATTCACGCGGGAGTTTTAGGCTCCTTCTACCCATCGGTAGATTAGGCTCTTGTATTCGATCTAAACCAAGGCAAAGGCTCCCCTTTCATCTACCATGAAGTAGGGAGTAGATTTAAACATGTTGGAGATTTGTACTCGAAGTATAGCATGTTCAAGAGAGATTTGTACTCGAAGTATAGCATTCGAAGTATTGCCAACTCACTCTCCCTTTCCTAAGTAACTTTGTGTCAATCACTAATTCCCTATTTTTTTACTTTTTCTTCTAGTTTTTTGAGACTTGTGTTAGGAGAAGACTTAAAGGACATGTTGAAAAACCGCAAAAAGTTCCCATGGAATTTGAAGAAGCTCCCCCACGATGAGAATTTAAGATAGCTTGGATTGTTAGCTGTTGGACGTTCAATCGGAAAAGTCAGTGCTCCCTCTACACATAAGCTTGTAAAGAAAAGGAAGAGAAAAACCTTAAAAACTAGTAAGAAAAGTGATGAACCAACTTCCCAATCTTTCACTTAAGGTGCCAACCTGACCTCGATTCTCCACAAAGCCGATCCGGTAGTTCATAAAGGCGTATCAGGTTCCAAACTAGATTCCTTCAGGATCGATCCCCATGAAAATGGTCGGCTTACAACCATAAGAAAATGGGATGATCGCAGCATCTGAACTAGGATGGTAGAAAAGACAAGTCCCATTTTTATGACGGCGAGCCCACCACTTCTGACCGCAGCAAAGCTCATTCTTTTAGGCACATTCGCCTTGAGACTTCATCCAATTTAATTGTTGAGGAGGCCATGCATTATACTTTTAGGAGTGAGGATAAAGAAGAATTTATTCCTAGGGATATCATAGTTGCCAACTATCTATGTAATGCTGAGCTTGAGATTCAATATGGGGACTCCGCCTCGATAGGGGAAATCCAATGACAATTGGAAACTCATGAGGACACTAAGGGTTTTTTTCAGATGTCATGCACTTTTTCCACACACGCATAAATCTCTTTTCGATGCTCTAGTGACGCACTTCTTGGCCTATTTCTTAATGCTAACTTAGTTCTAATTTATTGCTTCTAATGATTTTTTAGAGAGCATGAGTTTAAAAAGAATAAGTTTATTCAAGATGAAGCAGTTAAAGTCAAATGCACCCACTAAGGATGTTCATGAAGTTGCATCATCGTTTGGATCAAGCACGACATAAGGCAACTAGCTATAGAGGTTAAGATATGTGAAGTGGTATCTTACACCTAACCGAAGACAAGGGCAGCCAAGATCCCCAGGATGGCTCTCAGAAGAAATCCTACTCTCCTAGTAGCAAATCAAGATCCAAGACTCCCATGCTTACCTCCAAAGCTCCTAGGGCTTTGCCTTTCCTTCTCTTGGACTTGATAACTTCCAAGTAACTAGAGAGGACGAACAAGAGAGGAGCGATCATATCTGCCTCTATGAGTAAGGATAAGGGGAAGAATAAGGAAGGAAAAGTCATAATCACCGACGCCGATGACCCAAGTTATGATGATTTTCAGCAGCCCTATCAGCCTAAAGACCCCAATGACCCAACAACATAAATGTTGCTTATGCTAAGGAGTTGGATAATTTAAAGAAGAAGCACTCTCAAAATATCAAAGGTACCGAGACGGATTACAATGCTAGCTAAGGAAATTGTTTAAAGATTGCTTGCACCAAAAATGGGCATAAACACTTAAGAATTGAATAGTAGAGTTTAAATGATGAATAAATGAAAATAAAGTAGAGAAATAAATGAACACATAGATTTCTATAGTGGTTTAGCAATCTTGACCTACGTCCACTTTATATTTTTTTATTGATCTTGCACTTGATCATGATTATTAGAATGTTTGGATCAACTGGTATCCATTGGTAAAAGAGTGAAGAATAAAAATGGCATAGCCTGGGTGGTAGAAAGAAGGATCTTGTTTATGGAGAATGTTCGTTGTATTTATAGAGGAAGATGTGCATGGATCGGGATGAAAATTCGCTAGAAGAATCTCAAGATCAGGCCCAAACGAACAATCAGTGGTCTTACAAAATAACGATCAGGGCTAATCATTATTCTTGGCCCCAATCAATGTGTGATCGTTCATAGGCGGTCCAATAGGCCTATAGGCCTTGCTTCCAAAATATGGTGTCATTTTGAGCTATAATTTCTGAGATATGGACTATTCTTCGTAGAACACCAATCGTTATGTTGATCGTCCAACAACGATTGGTGTCTCTTTAAGTTTTACTTGAGTTCTATTATGCAATCGATAATGTTGGCTCTCCATGACGTAAATTACTTGCTCTCCAAATTTTTTGCAATTTCTATGTATCGCTTGTGAGATATCATCCAACCTTCATTGGATATGGGTCGTTTTGGTGATTCGTACGATCGGCCTCTTTTTCCAAGATTTAAGAGTTTTGTCATGCGATCATTTTCATGTGCTCCACTCTTCAATTTACCAATGTCTAAAAGTTTCAAGTGCATTGGATTTGTAGGTTTTGAGATATTTATCGATCTTTATCGATTTACGATATTTTATGGATCATTCCAGATCGATCCATAAAAATCCTTCGTTTGTCCATAATACTCGAGCGTATGAACTTCGATTGACTTGAAATTCGTAATGTTTCCTTGTGGTGTCTTCCTTGTCACTTCATGTTAATTGAAGCTTGATCAAGGACATGGTCCAAATCTGCTCGATTATCATCCATAGTATTATAACAGCTGATTTTCAAGGCGGGTAACTACCCGTTTCTAGCCAAATCTATGATATCATGGCCTTGTCAAAAGATGGGATAACAAAGATAATTATTTCATAAATACACTAAGAGCGATATATGATGATGTCCCCTGGTTGACTAGAGTACTGTATAGTTACACTGACATAATACAACACAACAGAATCAAACAAAATAGAACAGCAACTCCTAGATAGCTATCCATCGTCCACCTGCTCGTCTCTAGAAGCTATCTTTGCCAACCTACTAAAATCCTACAAACCTAAACCCTCAGCCTACTCAAATCAATATTGAGCACCCAAGAGTTTAAGGTGAAAAACATAATCTTTGAGTCAGACATAAAGCTCAGCATGAATAATACTATACATCTTAGTTATTTGATATTAAGAGAGATCACGCCGCTTGGTTTTCCCCATTTATACCCTTTTAAAACATATTTTCTACAAATCATAATCCTACAACCAAAATTGGTTAAAAATTGTAAAGTATATCATGTACATGTCAGGTGACAAATGAACTATCTATCCGAACATTATAGTTTTGTTTTGTTAACTACTAACATTTGGCTGACTCTGGCCTACCAGACAATATGAACAAAAAATGTAACACCTGTTAGACACTCCTCTTTTGGACGGTCTATCCCTAACTTATCTTCTCCTAGGTCAATTGATCCTAATGGTTTTGCGGGTTCACTAACAACCTATCTTTGTACAATTATATATATTCCCTTCTGTATGTAACATCATTTTAGTCTTACCGGTGACAAAGCCCAACACACTGGAATTTTAGACTAAATTACCTGGGGCTAATAGCAAATGTATAGGGCACAACCGTATACCAGTCACATCGAGTATACAAATATCTGAGTTATTTTATTTAGGGTAATCTTCCTTTAAATTTTCCTTGAAAACCTTTTCATCTCAAATTGATTTAAAACCTTTAAGTCAAACTTAAATAAGGAAAATATATACTATATGCTTTATTAAAAATCATCTTGCCATGTTATATAAACTTTAAACAAATCTTTGTTGATGAAAACATTTAAAGCTTTGAAACTATCCCTTTCTAATCCATTGAAAGTACCCCTTTCGAAACCAAGTAAACCCTTTATAACCTAGGACAAGATGCTAAAACATTCCTTTCGAAACCATTCACGATCACCTTTCGAAAACATTGAAAAACCTTCCCTTCGAAAGCTTCAAAACCTTAGACATCCTATCTTCAAAGCACTTAAACATTACCTTTCGAAAACTTTGGAAAACCTTTCCTTTCAAACCATTCAAAACCATTGGGGAACCATCCTTCGAAACATTTCTTTAAACCTTCCTTTTAAACCTTTTGAAACCATTAGGGAACCAACCCTTTAAAACCATTATTTAGACCTTTCGAAAGCATCCAAAACCTTTATAACAACAAACCTTTTGAAAGAATTTGTGTTCAAGTAAAACATGTGGAACAACCTTTCGAAACAGCTAAAACCATCTTCTCTAAAACCATTTGGTTTCTACCTTCAATAGAGCAAAACGGTCATTAAAACATTTATGTGAAAAGCATTACTTTCAAAAGAATTCCTTAGTAAAGAATTAATGGTGTCGAAACCAACCCTTCCGAAAACATTGGAGAAGCGACTTGGGTTTTACAAAAAAAATAACCCTTTCGAAGCCATCGCTTCGAAAGGTAGGAAGCGGTAGCTAGAGGTTTCGACCCCTTCGAAACCATTAACTTGAAAACAAAGGTGCAACCTCTTAGAAACCGTTCCTTTAAAACCATTTGATCCAGTCGAAAGCCAACCAAATCGAAAGCCCGCCTTTCGAAAGCGAAGCAGGCGTATTTTTCATTTGAAAGCTAAGTAAGGTTTCGACCTCCTTTGGAACCCATTGTTCCAGCTTCCTACCTTCTATCTTTATCCAATTCGCTAGGTACCAAGACTTGATACCATATGCATTGGTTTCAATGGTAATGGAAGCGGAACGACTAAGTCGGAACCTCAGATGCTGAAAGTAGCGAAATAGGTAAAAAAAACCTGTTTAAATTGAATTTTATCTTTTAAAGTATTCTTTTCAACTAACCTGCCTTGTTTGTTTAAATATCATTGGTTGCAAATTTTCTTTTTCCAAACACGGTCGAAATTTCTAAATAAAACAGTTTAAATAATTTACAAAATACCCCTTCTCCTTTTATAAATATATAAAACATATAATTCCCATACTTTAAACAATTTTACATATCTATTAAATCTCTTAGGAAAATTCAACAAAAATTCTAGAAAATCATTTTTAATATGTTTTCTAAAAAATAATAATTTCGGACCTAAAACATATATTATTTAACCATAAATAATTTTCAAATCCAAATAATCAATTTCCTTACTAGAAAATTATGAAAACATCATTTCTGATCTAAATCTAAAATCGCAAGGCATTTGGATGACATTTAAAAGTTTTTCACATCAATACATATCATTAAACCTATATGAGTAAGTATAAATCATCAACAAACATATATAAACATTTAATCATTCAAAAATATGGCATAACCTTGCAAAATAAATCGAGTTTAACCTTAAAACTGAAAACACTTAAGAAATATCAGATGTGGTCATTATTCACCTTAGCTCTGAGATTAAGGAGTTAAGATTTGAATGGATTTGAATTGATTAATCTTATTCCTTTAGCTTTTCTTTCTTTTATTATTGCTAATGGTGGTCAGCCTCTATTTTTAGTTTGGTATTACAAATGAACATATGAAATGAATTCCTAAGGGTTTAGGTTATAAGAATACTCTTTTTCCTATTCTACCCCTTCTCTATTTCATTTTAACTTGTCTTTAATTCGTTATTTACATGGCACGGCTACCACATAGTTTAATCACAAATCTCAACCACCCAATCATCACATTATTCTATTTAATTTAGCTAACTAAATATCTTAAATAATGTTACGAAAAATTAGGGTCGTTAAAAGAAGGTTGTGGAGTGGAAGGTTAAAAGGGCTTCTCTTCAAGATAAGCTTGAGGCTATGGCTATCGAGAAGACTGCCGAAACTAGTAAAGCTAAGAAGCTGCAAGTAGAATATGGTGAGGTGAATAACTAGCTTGATAAGGTGGATGATCATCTAGAAGTGATTTATTTCAGGATGTTTAACGAAAAGAGCTTGGCATGGGATCAAGAGGTCTTCTTCATCCATAAATGGATAATTAAAGAAGTCAAGGCTACCAGTGAGCATGAAGGGTCATTTTTTAGTCTTGAGGCTATTGGCACTTCCTTTATAGTAAAGGAGAAAATGACTATCCGCCTAGGTTATATGAAACTGGATGAGGCTGAGAAAGCCCAAAAGGAGAAGGAGGAATGGAAGAAGAATGGTGGCTCAACTTCAGGGGTGACAACTCAATGTCGAACATTGAAACAAGTCATTTATGCAAAAATACACGATGTCCCTCTAATCGTTTTCCATGTTTCTTTATATGCTCAATTCAAAGCTAACCTCGAGACATGCCCTTGACTCAAGGTGATATTCAACCACAAGGTGATGCTCCAGCTTTCCAAAAAGGAGGTAGGATTTTTCTATAAAGCCCATCGGCTACTACTCAGTACACTCGAGCTCGCTTGGGCAAGACTATACTTGATAGCCCTATTCATTTCTATGTATATGACATACTTGTAAAGAATCCTTCTGGAGCTATAGTTTCCTTAAAATCCCCATTGCTAGGGGTTGTGTCCCTATGCCCTTTAGACCTGCAATTGAGGAGAGTCACGACAAGATGATTGGCACTCATTAAGAAATTGCTGAAATCGAGATTCTTGGATTCATTGAGTCCATTGAGGATTTTGATAGGGAAGAAATCCTTAAGTAGAACGTCTTTGCCAAATTCCTAGGGGATGTTGCTAGAGTCAAGTTGGAAGCTATGGAGGAGTTGAAGCTAAAGAAGAAAAAGCATTTAGAGATGGATAAGGCTAATGTGTCCAAGTCAAGGAAAGAAAAGAAGGAAGAAGAGCGAAGGAAATCCAAGCCTCAAAGAATGAGCAGCATCTTCAAATACAACCCCGTGTGATGGTGATAGTTGTATATCTTTTTGTGTTTGGAACATTTTATTCTTTGCCCTTACTGTATTATTCATTTGTACTATACTCATCTAATTTTGATATTTTTAGTGAAAATGAGCATGTATTAGTTTTGAAAATTGTCAGTTGGCATTGGGAATGTTTGGAGATTTGATGCTATAGTCTAGATGTTTCCTGTTTGTGTATGCTTTGTTCCTACTATAGTTCTATTGCTCCAATTTGTTTTATCTTCACACACGCATGTCATGTATACTTTATATATGTTTATCATAGTGTCAGTTTATTTGTAATTATTCTCTATGACTTTAGCATTGATTGCTTGTATCGAACCGCCCGACAGTTGTCGTATTTTACTATAGGTGAGCTCGGTTGCCCATTGCTGATAGAAATCCCTAGCCAATCGTCGAGGGTGAACCAACTAGGTGGTGATCATGACCTGATCACTGACAAGTCAGGCTCTCCACCAACAACCAATGGTTTTAAGTCAATCATCAATGTTGAACACCTGGTTAAGGTCACTCTATTTCACCATTGTCGATGAAAGGTTTGAGGTCAATCGTCAGTGGTGGACATCTAGTTAGCGCTACTCTGGTCCACCTTTTCCAGTAAGAAGTTTAGGGTAGATCATTAATGGTAGACAACTGTTTAAGGTTACTCTAGTCCTATATTGCTGGTAAAAAGTTTGGGTTCGATCGTCAATGGTGGACACTTGGTTAGGATTACACTAGTCCGCCATTGTTGGCAACAAATTTAGAACCGATGTTCAATGGTGGAAACCCGATTAGGGCTACTCTGGTATACTATTGCTGGCAAGAAGATTAGGGTCGATCGTCAATGGTTGATACCCGATTAGGATTACTCTAGTGCACCATTACCGATAGAAAGTTTGATGGGATAAGCTCTCCCTTTTAAAGACGCCATTTGCCCTGAGTAGGGAGCTTAGCTCCTATGGCTCTTGCTTGATACAAATGTTAATTCGATGTGCTTAGGTTGTTTAACTTCATACCCATCACCTGGCACAAAAATTAATCAAGAAAAGTCATTTTATTAATATACTTTCTATAACTGTTTCAATTACACAGTTGTAATCCAATTAGAAAAGCAGTAGAAATTAAGTAAAATAATAATAGATATTTTGTGCATTCCAAGCCTTTCTGAAGATAACTCCATCCACCATGTTGAGGATGAAAGCTCCATTTCCTAAGTCCTTATGGATAACATATGGTCCTTCTCAGATTTAGATGTATACCCTTAGTCTAGGGAATATCCGCTTTAGGAACAGGTCCCATTCCTTGAGTGGGTGGTGTTTGACCTTCAAATTGGATGTCTTGCTATCCTTCGCTTATGTGTTTCCACTTTTAGACCAGCTTCTTCTTGCCTTTCATTAATCAAATCCAATGACATATTCATCAACTTTTTATTCCCATTTAGGTCACAATAAATCCTCATGTGTGATGGAACTACCGCTTCCACTGATAACATCACCTCTGACCCATAAGCTAATGAGAAAGGGTATATCTCATTTCCATCTTGAAAGTAGTGTGATAAGCCCATAGTATCAAATGAAGCTCATCTACCCATGCTCATTTTTCCTATTCCAATCGCATCTTTAAGAGTGCCTTCACAACGTTGTTGGCTGCTTCCACCTACTTGTTAGCCTGTAGGTATGCCACTATGGAGAATCTCTTCTTTATTCCATATTGTTGGTAGAAGTCGGTAAACTCCTCGCCGTCAAACTGCAATCTATTGTCTGAGATGATTTGAAAGGGGACTTCGTACATGCATATCACATTCTTGATCAAAAAAATTATAACCCTGGCTAACGATAATTAATGAGTGGTTCTGCTTCGAGCCACTTAGTAAAGTCATAAACTGCCCTATAGCATACTGAGCTCTGCCCGTCGCTATAGAAAGCTAGCCGATCAAGTCTATTATCTAGACAATGAAAGGCCAGGGGCTAACCATGTGAGTCAATTCAATCAAGACCAATCTTTGGACTTTCGCAAATCATTAACATTTGTCACACCTATTCACATACTCCATCGCATAATGATTCAATGTCGGCTAGAAGTACCCATACGACAACACCTACTTTGCTAGAGTTTGCCTAGTATAATCTTCATATCCCACTTTATGTATGTTTTCCAACACCTCCTCAGCTTTTCTTTCGTCTACGCACCTCAGCAGCAGGTTAGAAAATCCCCTTTGATTTAGCATACCATCTTGAATGATAAAGTGAGGTTCCTTCCACAAGATCTTCTTGGCTTTGTTCCTATTTCCCAGTAACACCCCCTCACTCAAATAACTTACAATTAGCATCATCAATGTTACCTTGTCATTGATAGTTGCAATCATGTTCACCAGCTCAAAGCTGGGGCTCCATAGGGTCACAATTGATACCGATCATCATCCTGGTTCTCCTCTCGTGGAATGTGTTTAATAATGTAATGCTCCATCTCATTAAGAAAAACCTTTACCTTCCTTAAATAGGGTATAAAACATTCTGCCTTAGCCTAGAATTCACCAAGTACCTAATTTACGACCAATTGCGACTCGCTATGCATGCACAGCTACATGATTCCTAATTCTCTTGCTATCTCCCATCCTACTATTTATGCCTCATACTCGGTCTCATTGTTTATTGCCTTGATGCCCAACCGTACCGCATAGCTCAACTTCCTCCCTCCATGTATCAATAGTACTACTCCTGAAGCATAGTTGTTCTCGTTCGAAACTCTGTCCATGTACATCTGCCATTTAAGAGCTTCTTCCTCTTGGGATTCCACTTCATCGTCCCTAATAGCAAATTCGACAATAAAGTCTACCGAAGCTTGTCCTTTAATCGTTGTCTAAGGATGATAGGTAATCTCATAGTGGCTCAACTCAATACTCCACTTGGTAAGTATTCCTGAGATATTAGCAGGTGCAGGACTTGCCTCAAAAGGCTAGTATATTAGTATCCGGAGAGGATATGACTGGAAATAGTGTCTCAACTTCTAGGATGTGATTAATAGGTAGTACACCATCTTATTTAATTTAGAATATCTAAACTCTGATCTAGTGAAGCGCTTGCTCAAAAAAATAATGTACGTTTCACCCAATCTTCTTCTTAGACCAATGTTGCACTCAGGGCATGGGATGATACTGCTAAGTGCATATATAAGTTTTCTCCTTCAAATGGCATAGAAAGAATTAAAAGCTTTTATAAGTGCTTCATGAAGTTAAGGAATGCAATCAGGTAGTCGTCTGTCTAAGTAAAATTTCCTTTCTCCTTCTTGAGTGCTTCAAAGAATGGAACACACTTATCAATGGCTTTGGATATAAACCTGGTCAATGCTGTCACCCTAACGTTTAGGCTTTGCATCTCCTTCCAAGTTTCAGGGATCTTGATATCTTTTAAAGGTTGCACTTGTTATGGATTGGCATCATTTCCTTTAGCATACATGATAAATCCTAAGAACTTTCCAACTTGAACCCCAAGAGGACACTTCAGTGGGTTCAGCTTCATCCCAAACACCCATAGGATTTGAAACACCTTATCAAGGTGTGAAATCTAATCTTCGGCTTTATTCAGCTTTTCCAGTTTGTCATTTTATTGACTAAACATTAATACGTCGCCTTAAATTGTTGAGTCCGATCGCATGCCCCTTATAATGATAGAGTCCTAAGTCGATGATAAGGATAGTCTGTTCTTGATTTGGGACATATATAGCAATCTAATTATGCCCAAAGTATGCATCCATAAATGATAAAAGTTCGTGCGATGTAGATCTATATACTAGCTGGTCATTCTTGGAAGCGGGATGAAATCCTTAGGTCATGCACCATTCAAGTTGGAGAAGACCACATACATTTATCATTTCCCATTCAACTTCTTGGCCAAGACTGGGTTTATTATCCATTCGGGATACCAAGCCTACCTGATGAACCCATTTGCTTATAAAGTCTCCATCTCTTCATTAAAGGCAAACGATTATTCAAGACCCATAATTCTCTTCTTTTACTTTACCGAGGGTTTACTTGGTTCAATATTCAAGGCATGATAGGCAATTGAGGGAGGGATTCCACACAGCCACGTGGGACTAAGTAAACATATCTTGATTATCTTGCAAAAAGCCTATTAACTGTATTTTTAGTTCTCGCTCTAACCTAGATCAGATTTTCATTAGCTTTGTCAGGTAACTACTATTTACATCAACAAACTCTATTGCCTCTCCAGGCTCAACCGCCGCCCCATAGCCTCCACCTCTCACGTCAAGTTCATTATAAGGGTCACTTGTAAACTCAAGCAAGGGGCCTGCTTTGATTACTATGCGATTGCATTTTTGGAAAAGACTATGACCATTGTGCACTTCCCTTTCTCTTTTTTTTTCTCGGTGCTCTGCCACATAACATTCCCTAGCTACATCCTAATTTCCTTCCATTCCTACAACTCTTTTACAGTATGAATTTTCGTGGTCAAGAACCATTGAGCCACCGTTGCATGAAAATATAATAGGGCTGGCCGCCCCAAGAAGGCATTGTACATCGAGAATCAATACACTAAAATGAAAGTTTTCTTTTGTATGTCTGATTGAGGATAGGTTCCCAGCTCAACCAAAATATCCAACCTTCCTAAGGGCGTCATTCGCTCTCTTGTAAAGGCATGCAGCTATTGGTTGCATGATGTGACATCCACCATAGACAACCCCATTTTATCAAATGCACCTTTGAATGAGATGTTAAACGAACTCTCGTTATCTACCAAATTTGATGTACTTCTGTTCGGCCAAGCATTGTTGAGATCACCATGGGGTCAGCATGCAAGTATTGTTTGCCTCGTATATCACTATCTCTAAAGATTATCTCGTTCTTCTCCCGATGATGAGCCTTGGTTTTTGCTCCTCGCTTTTAGCATACACGAAAGCTTCTCCTTCTTTAATACCTTTGCACATCTTTCCACCTTGGCCAAACTTTTTTAGTTATATGAGTGTTAAACCAAAAAATGAATCAACACCTTAGATCGCATCAGCTTTGTTCTTACAGAGCAATAATATATAAAATAAATGTAAAAAGAGCAGAAATAGCAAATAGATAAGAAGAATTTTATAATGGTTTGGTTATTACGAAAGCCTATGTCCACTTTATAAGCTTTACTATTAATTGACTGCTATTACAAGTTGAACTTGATTACAAGCTGATGAGAATAGAATAAATCACAAGTGCAAGAGTTCATTGGAGAATCACATTGAACTCCTAGATGAATAATGTGTGGGAGAAGAAGAGTGACAAATAATCTCTATAGAGTTCCAATAGCTAGTCCAAACTATCCTTTTTGTGTTATAGGTAGGATTATATTTATAGGGGTAGAAGAGCAATTGAGCCAAGGACGACTTGTTAGAAGCCTCTACGCAGAGCTAGGAAGAAGTCCAAAAAACTCAAGGCGACCCGAGCTAACATGATGGATTACTAGCGGTTCCGTCCCTTAAATTATTTTTGAGTCTACCCTTTTGGATTGCCTTCCTTTCGTCTATTTGAATGCCTTGTCAAAATATCAAGTCGTTTGGAATTTGTCTGATAATCCATCTTCATGGGTCATTTGTCAAGAGTAATCATCCATAAATCGCTCAAAATTAACGAAATCGGAGAAAACTTTACAGGTGCACTCTAGAGGATGTCTGGGACCTACCATAAAATTTCAGGTCAATCTACATGGATTGCTGGCGATCCATCTAGATAGGTCGCTAGCGATTTATGCCTTACCCAATCAAGACGATTTTTGGTGAGTGCATTCTTTTATGTCATTTAAGTGTTCTTCCAAAATTACAAATCAATCTGACTCCGTATGAGTTCTCTAGATCTGTTTTAAGTTGGCTGCTTTGGTCAAAAAGCGGGTAAACATTTGCCTCCCGAAGTACTTCTTTTGAATGAAAGGTGTGCTTTGCTTAAGATCAAGTCACTTCCTCCATTCTTTGATAATCTATCTTCTCGGCTACTTTCAGCCTTAATGAATCATCAGTTCCTTTGCATTCTCTTGCCGATCATAAGTCGTTCCAAACCTCTTGTAGCCTACGACTCTAGACTCTGCTTAAGAGTAATCAATACATCACAATCATTCCGATTTTAGTTGAAGTTATTACATCACACATCTCTAACTATCCTGTGTCTATTCGGATTTACATTATCATCATTTCTACTCTCATTCAGAGTTATATCATTATATATCAAAATCATATCATATCTCAAAATCACATCAAATATCAAAATCATCTTGTGTTCATCTAGGATTTACCTGTTTTATTCTATTTATAAGGCATTCAAATCCTTTTATTAATTCAAATTGGTTCGATTTCTTTGGATTATTTAATGTTAGTTTAATGTTTAAGTTAAGGGAAATGTTCTCTCCGGGTCATCTATATATTAAGTTCAAAGGAATTAAATAGACTCATTTGCTCAGTCTTCGGTAAGGGTACTTACTTCTTGTACTCTGGTCCCATCTCTCTGGTAAGGACACTAAGGCGATCAATATTGTACAAGTCCATCCAAGAGGACTAGCACCTTGCACTTCAGTCCCGTGTCGAGACTCAAAGGCGATAAATATCATACAAGTCCATCCACTCACTTTTCTAGCAAGGGGACTTGCACCTTGCACTTCGGCTCCATGTCGAGACTCTAAGGCGATCAATATTAGTCATCAGTGGATTTTTCAATATTCAAATATTAAAATCAAAGCAAATAAGCAAAAATCAGACAAGTAGGAATCAAAACAGGTAGAAATCCTAAATATTCACCTCGAAGATCCGACTCATAGTGTTCCTAGAGATCAATCTGGGTTTCATATACATGTAAGCAGTTCGAGGTTATTATTGTCCTAAATAGACATCTCGGGCATTCGACTCAGAGCGTGCCAAGAGATCGTTCAGGATCCTGCATATATATAAGCAGCATGAGGTTATTATTGTCTGAATACCAAAATAAAGTACGGAAAAAGAAACGAAAAAGCAAATCATGGGAGCCGGATCAGACTCTCATCTACCCCGATCATGTGATAATTTACCTTTGGCTCAAATCCCTAGACATTTTCTTGATGCATTTGCCATGGATGGTGGTTGTTCTTCCAATTCTACCACAGTTCTATTCCTCACATATTGTGGCAGCTGATTGTTCCTAACTAGTTCTTCTATCAGATCATGAAGGTGTCAACATTCATTCGTTTCATGCCTATTCAACTCATGGAAGATGCAAAACTTTCCACATCTTTTATCTCGATTAGTGGGCTCCTTCCTAGGTGGCCTTCGGTAGAAGTTTTGCTCCCTAGTATCCAAGTATATCCTCTCTGGGGTTTCAGTCAGGTAAGTGTATGCAGAGAATCTAAGCTCCTTCCTTCGTCATTTCGGCTCCCTAAAGTCATCTTCGGTTATCCTTTTCTTTTCCAATTCCAACTCCGGCGGTCACCTGTTCTCCACAGCATTTATTTCATCATCCACATCTTCATCCTTGACTTCAATATCTTCCAGATGCAAATATATATTAGTTTCATAGTATAATTCCACAAGATCCATGAGTAGATCCTTTTCAGTGCAGCTTTGAAATTAGTCTTACTCACAACTCCAAATACTGCTGCCATTATGATAAACGATGGATCTGGCTTATTGACTGCAGCTGCCGCCGCACTGAATCTTATTAAATAACTTCTTAAGGACTCTCCAAGCCTTTGTTTTATGTTTGAGAGCATAAGTTCATACCTCGGTTGCGGGACGTGAACTCTGAACGGTCTGAAGAACTTGTCACCAAGTCAGTCCATGTACTTATGGACTCATTCTCCAACTGTCTGAACCATATTGCTGCCAAGTACGTTAAGTATAATGGGAAGCACTACCCCATTACCTCCTCAGAAGCATCAAACACCTCCATATGTTGGATGTATCTCATCATATAAATCTTTGGATCCGTCTTTCCGTCATAAATTTCTAGCGCTGGAAGCCTGAAATTTGGAGGATTTCTCGCATTTCGGATATTAGCAGATCTTCTAGACCCTGATCTGAGGGTCCTCTAATAGCAACTTGGTTCTCACTGTTCAATGAAGATCACCATCCTAAAGCAATTTTTGCCCTTATTCCAATGGCGATAACTCGGGTTGTACTTTTCCGGCCGCATGCCATTGTTTTGATTCATAACTCTAGCTTCATTCAGACCTGTGTTTCATCGAGGAAGTTTTGTTACATATTTTTCTGTCAATTGCATCCTAGTATTTGGATTAGCTCCTATACCACCAATTCCTGGTATTTCAACAGTCGCTTCGACATTAGGGATTGATTCGCATGTTGATTCCAGCATTGCCCCTAGGTATCGGTTACTCTAGGCATGGGGGAAGACTCTAACTTATTCCAATCCAACTCCGACAGCTCGTGCGTTGTTCCTGGGAGTTTGATTCCTATTCCATGCAAATCTAGCCATCTCTTACTGCCCCATCTTCTCGATGAAGCCGCCATCATCTCCTGTTCTTTAGCTAAGATTTCATCCTGCATCTCTTTCATCATCCTTTCCATCTCCTCTCTAAACACATAGTTGGGTTAATGAGAATTTGAGGACACATCTTGGCTGCCCTCAAGCTTTGGTTAATTTGCTCTGGCTCAAGATTTGGTATTAGGCATGCTCATCTTTTCCTAGTCTTATATTTAAAGTTCAAGTCTTCAGATCCAGCCTTAAGTTTGGTTTCTCAGTGAAAGCACTAGCCTTGTTCTTACAAAGCAATAACGTAGAAAATAAATGTAAAAAGTGCAGAAATAGTAAAGTGACAAAAAGATTTTTACAGTAGTTCGGCTGTTAATGAAGCCTACATCCACTTTATAAGCTTTATTATTAACTGATTGTTATTACAGGTTGAATTCGGTTTCAAGTTGATGAGATTAGAATAAGTCATAAGTGCAAGAGTTCACTGGAGAATCACGGTGAACCCCTAGAAGACTGTTATATGGGAGAATAAGAGTGAAAAATAACTTTTTCAGAATTCCAACAGCCAGTCCAAAAGATTCTCTTTATGTTGCAGGTAGGATTGTATTTATAGGGGGTGGGAGTGCAGTTAGGCTAAGGCCGACTTGTCATAATCCTTTGCTTAGTGCTAGGAAAAAGTTTAGAAAAACTCAAGGCAACCCTTGCTAACATGATGGATCTCTAAAGATCCATGCCCTTAAACTATTTCTGAGTCCACCTTTTTGGGTTTCCTTCCTTTCATCAATTTGAATGCCTTGTCCAAATATAAAGTCATTTGGAGTTTTGTTTGATCATCCATCTTTATGGGTCATATTGTCCAGAAGCATCATCCATAACTCGTTCAAAAATTAACGAAATTAGACCAAACTTTATAGCTATATTCTAGATGGTGTCTTGGACCTACCCTACAATTTTACGATGGTGGGGCCCAATCTACATGGATCCCTAGCAATACTTCTAGTAAGGTCGCTTGTGATCAATCTAACCTCATCCAATCAAGCCCATTATTGGTGAGTGCTTTCTCTTATGTCTTTTGAGTGTTCCTCCACAATTTTAAGTCAATCCGACTCCCTATGAATTCTTTAGGTCCATTTTAAATTAGCTGCTTTGGTCAAAAAGCGAGTAAACAATAAATTCCTCCCTTTATGGTATTAGTTACCAATCGCTCATCCTTCTAACCATTAGCACTAGATCCTTCCTTCCATTACCATGTGGGATTTTTCTTCAGGGGCTACTATATAGGAGTAAGGGGAGCACTTAGGTTCCTAACATATTGCTTTAACTTCTTTTTCCTAATATGTTCTTCTATCATAACCCGCAGATGACAACATTCATTAATGCACCCACGAGATTCATGAAATCTACAATACTTCCCCATATTCATTTCGCATTCAGTTTCTTTCTTCGACCAAGGCCAACTGTATTTAAATTCCGCTTTTGCTGCTAGGTAGATATTTGCCATGGTATCGTTCTAATCCATGCAACTATCAAACCACGTTTCGGTTTAAACTTTTTTTGTTCTTTTTTCTTTCCACCAAACTTGCTTTGATTATTGTCTTTATCCTTCTCGGCATAATCACCTCAACTTCTTTTTTACAAGCATTTACATTATTGGATGCCTCTAATGATTTGACCATAGTTCCTGCTAACTTCAGGCTGTGGTCTCTTCCAATCGCATATATTCTATAACTTTATAGAAGAAGTCTTGCAAGGTAGTCGATTGCTTCATAGTTAATCTCTAAGCCATCTTCGTGTCTAGATGTATGCCCTCACACAATGCCATAAGATTTAATTGTTCGTTTAGCAGCTGCGGCGTTAAAGGGAGTCAAGTATTACCACGACATTTAATCCTCTTGTTATTTTACATCCGACAACAAGTATGAATCCTTAGGCAACTCTATATGAACCCAAAATTGATTATTAAACTTTAACTTCAACATTTCCCACAAATGGATTGTGCCAAGGAAAAGACATTAAAACCACATGGTTACCGAGTCTGCCAAGAATATGGGAAAGCATTTGCACAAAAGTTCGTCCCTCACTCAACTCATTAACATATGTTGCATACACCATCGATAAGGGTCCATGGTAAGTATTCGGCAACTCTTAAGATTTTGGGCAGTCACTATACCTATGGAAAGTAGGCTACCGACCCATGCTCCAATTCAATATTTTATTTGTTGAAATGAACACGTTCCTTTATAATTTGTGTCATTTAGTCATTTAGTTTGAGGTATGAGCAAAGTTGGGTTGACCTCTCCCTCTGAGGTGAAAGACTCCTTTTTCTTTTTTGTTGATGACTTGCTCTGTGATCTTTGTTTCGGGATTGTTTGCGACAATAAGTTCACCCTCCATCGTCTACCGCTTCTACTAAGATAGAGAGCACTACCTAGATTAGGAAGGTTCAACCATAGCTGGCCCTGGTCTGCCACCTCCCTAGTTGGTTTAATGCCAAATCAATCCTTGAGTGCTACTTGAGGCTAAATTTTTTTCCTAGTCGACTTCCTCGGCATTCAATTGCCTTACTATTTGATTTTCCTTATCGGACTGCTAAACGAGTATGATCTTCTCCGCCTCTGTGATCCCTTATTCTAGGATCTTCCTCTCACTTTTTGTGTGGTAGGTTGCATCTGCCCCAAGCATGTCATGATTTGGTCCATAATTGCTTACTGCTGGGCAGCAAACTGCATATCAAGATCTACCACAACTCTATCTAAGTTACCTCTGGTGATAATGTTTAGTCCTAGATTACTATATGAATGGTTATCTTGACTGGTAGCTGTTTGGTTAACATAATCTTGCTCTTCGATTTAGGAGTTATGCTGAGAATGATGAAAGCAAAAAAATTGTTTCCACGAAAAATGGACAAACACCTCCTGTCAAATTTATAGTAGTAAAGAAAATAGAAAGAAAATGTCGAAAAGTAAAGTACATGTAGATTTATAGTGGTTAAGCCGTAACGGGCCTACGTCCACTGTTCATTTTTATTTCCTTTCTCAAATTCATGGTTTTATAAGTGGTTGAATGTAAAATAGAATAATCTATTATCAAATATTGGATTTGTTAGGCTCTATAGTTATTCCTACTTAGTAGAGTTTTGTTGCTCCATAAAGTTGTCCCCATTGCTGTTAGAAGCTTGGATATTTATAAGAGTGAAGAGGTAGTGAGGCCATCTCGGTAAATCAGGTAGTTTCCTTATATAACTCGTTTGGTTCGGTTATTTCCATATATAGCAGATATGATCTAAAATTTCTTTGTATACCAAGATTTCATTCCATACATATCCTATTTGGTTTGGATGAAATGGCTCTATTTGATAGCGATTGGTACGATGGATGGACGTATGTGTCTTTTGGACTAGGTTCCATGATGTGCTACTTTGGTTCGGCATAGCCCATCCATCCCTTATTTGACTTTGGCCCTATACCATGCAAAATGTCTTGTCCAGTGCTTACCCTAATGGTTATGATATTCTGTCCGTTAAAGTTTTGCATGAAACAATAATTCTTATTCTATGCACCACCTACTGAACATGAATTCCTGTTTCAGGGTATGACTAATGAATAAGAATTCCTATTTTGTATATTTTCATCATCAGATAAAAAGAATTAGAGGACTATCAGACCGACCTTATGTTTAGGAAACCCGCGAGCAAGGTTGAAGGCCAACAAAGCATTGGTATAATATGTTTACTTTGATCTGTTAATCTCTTTACATCTTCCTTTGCCTTCACTTTAGGTCCATCACATTATTCCTAAAACTCATGGGTGCTAATTCCCGTAACGATGTATATACTTACTATTTTATTATGCCTAAAGCGGCTTTATGGTTTTACTTGTGTATGTGAAAACCCGATGGGGAAGGACAAGAAAAGATGCAGCCGAGATTTGGATGTAAGGAAATGAACGACTCAGATTGATTTAGGTGTTAAAATAGAAGTAAATTTGTAAATTTATATATAATAATTCGTGTAATCTTTAAAACATCATAACTTCTTTATACGGGTCTGTTTTTGACGTAACAAATTGCACTGGGTCCGTATTGACGAGCACTACATTTTAAAGCTAGTTGGAGTTGATTGGAGCTAGTGTAAATATTGGATAAAATTAAATGCCTGTTCAATTTTATTCGGAATAAAACACTACAACTGCTATTGGAACCAAAGTGAGCACAACTCACTCTTTCTAACTCACTGATATTTTTATAAAAGTGAGAATAAATTTATTTATGATGATTGATGATTGTTTGGATGATATATGGTATATTATATATATATATTGATTGATATTTGGATATATTCCATATGAGACCCAATATGTTCCTGTGTATGAGCGGATGACCCTTTGTACGTGCGTCTGCCTTGAAGCGGACAATATACACGTATTCTCATATATATATATATATATATATATATATATATATATATATATATGGTGCAGGTGACAGGTTGGAGGGATCCGATTGGATTCCTCAACAGTGTTGATTTATTTACGGATATTGTTATATATGCTATTATCATGCGATATATGATGTTTGGATGCCGTGATTGATGTATCTAGTGTTGTGGCAGCATTGTGCCATATTTTGGTAAACTAAAAATATTAAAGTGGTGATTTCGAATTAAAAAGTATTCTCAAGTGATTTTGAAAATATACGTTTTGATAATTTTTGAATTGTTAAGTAAATGGATTTATTTTGAATAAATAAAAGTTATAATTCTTATGATTTTTGGAAAATATAATAAGAATATGATTTTTGAAATATGAAGTTAACTATTTTGTGAAATAGTATAAATGGAGATTTTTGACTTATTATAAGTGGTTTATATATAAGATTTATAAAATTGATATTTTATAAATCAAAACATTGGATTATAAGGGAGTTTTGTAAACGATAAAATGGAGTTATAAATGAATCTTATAAGTGGATAAGATTTATAATTTAAGAATTATAAAAAGAATGATTTTGTAAATATATGATTTATAAGAAATTAACTTATAATTTGGATTTGGCATATAAATGAGATGTAAATGGAATTTATTAATAAAGGGAATTTATAAGTGGAAGTTTTATAAAATATAAATGGAACTTATAAACATTGTTTTATAAATCTAAAATCAATTGAATTTGATATATTAAAATATGAAAGTTTATTAAAGATATATATGTCCACGATTTTGGACAGTGGATTATCCTTTACTAAATGTGTAGTAACATTGAATTGGTAAGAGAATTATATCTACGATTTTGGATAGTGGATTATCCTTTAATAAATGTGTAGTATCATTGAATTGGTAAGAGAATTATATCCATGATTTTGGACAGTGGATTGTACTTTAATA
This sequence comes from Allium cepa, assembly GCA_030765085.1. Taxonomy (NCBI): domain Eukaryota; kingdom Viridiplantae; phylum Streptophyta; class Magnoliopsida; order Asparagales; family Amaryllidaceae; genus Allium; species Allium cepa. Next base: position 952,417,478 of record CM060945.1, on the reverse strand, counting down.
AACATGTAGTAACATTGAATTGGTAAGAGAATTATATTCACGATTTTGGATAGTGAATAATCTTTTAAATTAAATGAATGTTTTGGGAAGTGATATTTTTAAATGGAGTTAAATGGTTTAAAGATGTTTTTAAAATGTGATAAATATCGAAACCATAGATTTCAACATTCATTGTTGAAATAAATATTTTCGAGAAGTAAGGAGATGATGGAATATAACACTGTTGTTATAGTAAATGATTTTCGAAAAGAGATGTTTTGTATAGTTATGAGATTTATATATCTATCTTATTTCTGAATCCCTATACTAGTGATTTTGGGTTGTCGTAACGATGTTTTATGCAATATTTATTTTGACCTGAATAAATGTGTTTAGAGAGAACGTTTTCCTTACAGAATAAAGTATATACTTAATTATGATTTAAGTATATGTAATACTTTCCAAGTGTTAAAAATAAAGAGATCGTGAATTACTTATTATTAAATAAGTATATGGAAATGTTTTCCAATAATGAAATGGTTTGAGAATATATCTTTTTAAAGATAATTTGAAGTGAATATTTGGAAAGTTATTTAATTAATAAAAAATTAATTAAAAGGGCCTAGTGATTGCTTATGGTGCTGAATATTTGTTTGTTTGCTTTGATAGTTAAATGACCGACACCCAAATTTGGCCATTTTAGTTCCTCGACTTGATGTGGGAACTATTTATTCATACACTTAGTACGCAACCTTCTGTGTAGGCTTGATTATTGTTTGTGTTAAGGATGTTGATTCGTATAGTGCGGAGTATTACTCCAATCTATCGAGCTTCCTTCTTGCCCGAAGGATAGCAAGTTGGAAGTTGGATACGTGATAAGTCTGTGAGATTAAGTTTTTGTGTGAGGTTGAGAAATGCTTTTGCATTGGTGCAAAGAGACCGGGACCAGATTTATCCGAATACCACTCTGGACCAACATATATGCATATGATTGTGCGGGTTATTGATAATATTGATATTTCGAATTTTCATAGTGGGGCACTTCTTGTTGATCATTTGGGGTTAAAATCCCAATATACATATTGTTAGCGTCAAAATTGGTCACTAACACCCAAATCCAGATGAAAGCACCAAATCTCAATCACAGCTCACAGATAGGATGTATGTAGAGAGAAATAATATAAAGAACAGTTAAAATTAAAATGAAAGTAGTAAAGAACAACAGATTTTATAGTGGTTTGGCTAACTCCGGCCTACGTCCACTTCAGAAGTTTTCTTTTTATTTATGTAATAATCCATTACAGTTACAATGTGGTAGACTTGTCTTAGTCTTAGAAAGTAAAAAGTAAGAGAGCGGAAAGAAGAAGAAGAAGCAGTCCTCCTCCCATCTGGAGACCCACATGCTGTATTTATAGGCAAAACTAGGTTGTTGGGCGTCCTGAGTAGTTTGGGCCCACTAAGGGTACCGAGGTATCGAGGTGTCGAGGTATGGAGCTATCGAGGTGTGGAGGTATGGAGCTACGGAGGTATGAAGGTATGGATCTACCAAGGTATGAAGGTATGGATCTACCAAGGTATGGATCTACCGAGGTATGGCTCTACCGAGGTATGGATCTACCGAGGTATGGAGGTATGGATCTACCGAGGTGTGGAGGTATGGATCTACCGAGGTATGGAGGTATGCCGAATGACCCATCCAATGCCGAACGAGATTTATGCCGAACCTCCACCATGCTTAACCATGTTTAATGCCGAACCATGTTTCCTAGACCCAAAGTATAGTCGGTTCATTTTTATCCGATCATATTTCCATCTTCCAAGCACGCTGCGTCATCCATCCATCCAGTCGACTGAATCCATCGTACATCAGCCTCGACGCACGTGTAGTCAATTAAGTTAAATCCGCATATCCATGGCCTTGCCAAAAGGCGGGTTAACACTTTGGTGCTTTCACTGAGAACTGAAGTGCTCAGGAATTTTGGAGTTGGAAACTTGGATTTGAAGGAGCAATGGCTAGATCATCAGCAAGGAAGCAAGTGATAGAGAGGAGCAATCAGAAGGGAAGTCAGGAGGCTTCCTCTGGAAATGGAGCAGGTGGAGCATCCATTTACATCACCAGAAAGGAAATGGAAGCCATGGTGAAAAGACAAGAGGAGATGATGCAGGCTCTTCTCAGACAATTTGCGCGAGCAGGAAAGGAAGGGGCTCAGATCCATGGAGCTGGATCTGAAACGCTCAACCAATAACCAGAGGGAATGGCTCAGCAGGGGGCAACCCTCAATCAGCAGACGACTATCAATCCGGATGGATCTAGACTCGGGGGCATACCTCCAGGAAATGCTGGACCAATCCATAGAAAGGCTACCGCCTACCTTGAACGGAGATGGCACTGGATCTGGGCAACGACATCTCATTATCAACTAAACAGGTTTATGGTTGTGAATAAGTAATAGAACTCAAAGTAATGGGGCTAGGTCACTTACACTCGTACGAGATCGAGGACGGTCCCTAGGCGTGCTCTGAGATGACAAAAAACCGTGCTACTTGAGTCTATGAAATCCTACTTTCTTTCTATTTTTCTGCAAACTTTGGTCCCCTCTTTCGTATTTTTGACGTTTACTTTTCTTTGGTATGGTTTTGGAGTTTGGATTGAACTCCCAGTTTGGTTGGTTTTCTGGTTTGCCATTTTGGCTTGCACATTTGCTTTTTCTGATTCTGTTTTGAAGTTTGGATTGAACTCCTGGTTTTGTTTGTTTCCTGATTGGATTCCCGTTTTTCTGGTTTGGTTTTGGAGTTTGGTTTGAACTCCTGATTCTGTTTGTTTCCTGGTTTGAATTTTGGTTTAGATATTGGTTTGGATTTTCGATATGGATTTTTTGTTTTCTAATTTGATCTGGATTTTGGATTGACTTTTGATTGGATTTTTATCTGGTTTTTGGTAAACGGTCGTTGGGTATGGATTGTGTCCGGCAAGGGGTAAGTCTTTTCGCCTAAACGCGGTGAATTGACTTATTCAGGTCGTCGAGTATGGACTATGCTGGGCAAGGGTTCGGAGAGACCAGGATTCGGCCTAGGACTTAGGCCCTATATTATCGGTTACTATTTCAGGTCGTCGAGTATGGACTATGCTCGGCAAGGGTCCGGAGAGACCAGGATTCGGCTTAGGACTTAGGCCCCATATTATCGGTTACTATTTCAGGTCGTCGAGTATGGACAATGCTCGGCAAGGGTCCAGAGCGACCAGGATTCGGCTTAGGACTTAAGCCACGACAATACTCAACATCCAGGGACACATGATCACGGCCGTCAGGTATGGATTACGCTTGACAAGAACCCGGAGAGGTTACGGATATAGATATCGGCTATGAACGGAAAAGGATTTGGATATTGACCCGGAGAGGTCCTAAAGTCGGTTATTGGTTATTGGATATGGATGAAACATGGACTTCGAATATTGGATTTGAGGCTATTCAAAACACACCTTCCAACAGCAAGGTATGTTTTGGGGGGCAAGTGTTAACCCACCTTTTAGCAAGGCCATGGATATGCGGATTTAACTTAATTGACTACGCGTGCATCGAGGCTGATGTACGATGGATTCAGTCGACTGGATGGATGGATGATGCAGCGTGCTTGGAAGATGGAAATATGATCGGATAAAAATGAACCGACTATAATTTGGGTCTAGGAAACATGGTTCGGCATTAAACATGATTCAGCATGGTGGTGGTTCGGCATAAATCTCGTTCGGCATTGGATGGGTCATTCGGCATACCTCCATACCTTTGTAGATCCATACCTCCATACCTCGGTAGATCCATACCTCCATACCTCGGTAGATTCATACCTCGGTAGATCCATACCTCCATACCTCGGTATATCCACACCTCCATACCTCGGTAGATTCATACCTCGGTAGATTCATACCTCGGTAGATCGGTAGATTCATACCTCGGTAGATCCATACCTCCATACATCGGTAGATCCATACCTCCATACCTCGGTAGCTCCGTACCTCGACACCTCGGTAGCTCCATACCTCGACACCTAGATACCTCGGTACCCTTGGTGGGCCCAAACTACTCCGGAAGCCCAACAACCTGGTTTTGCCTATAAATACAGCATGTGGGTCTCCAGATGGGAGGAGGACTGCTTCTTCTTCTTTCCGCTCTCTTACTTTTTACTTTCTAAGACTAAGACAAGTCTACCACATTGTAACTGTAATGGATTATTACATCAATAAAAAGAAAATTTCTGAAGTGGACGTAGGCCGGAGTTAGCCGAACCACTATAAAATCTGTTGTTCTTTACTGCTTTCATTTTAATTTAACTATTTTTTATATTATTACTCTCTACATACATCCTATCTGTGAGCTGTGATTGGGATTTGGTGCTTTCATCTGGATTTGGGTGTTAGTGACCAATTTTGACGCTAACACATATAGTAGCAGTGGTCTCCTCATTATGAAATATCCAATGAAAGGACTATTCGCTACTAATCTTAGGGATTTCCCAATAGGATGCGGTAGGAAAGTACCTTCTGTTTGTCCTGTTTCTCGACAACTTGTATGGATGTTTGTCTGACATTGCATTTCTAAAGATTACGTACATTGGATATTACAAAGTACATGAGTGTCGGCGGAGAAGGCAACTTGTCTTAGCTCAACACCCTCCTTGAGACGTATGAGCTTAAGAGTTTTATTTTATGCTAGTAGTCAACAGAAATGGTCGTGTAGGATTCAAAGTGATGTGATTGTGATATGTGAAAGATAATCGTTACCTCAGGCCTTATCACCGAAAATGACCAAAACAAGGTTAGATGCAGCAGAACTAAGTGGGTCGCTCCCAAGTAGGATATGATCATCATCTTCTAGATATATCTTTACACGCGTTGACGTCTTGTATCTGATTATTGTGGTTTATATGCTAGAGGGCCCTTAGTAAAGATCGGTAACGACCGGAGGATGACATAGTCGGTACCATCTAGTTATAGAGATTGGTCGGTCTTGTGTTAGTAGAGGGCAGATGTTCTGTGCCTCGGGACATCCATCTAGAGGTGTGCCCATTCGGAAGGTAGTCCCTTCACCTGGTCATTTGTATGGAAATCTAAACTCCACTACGTACTTGCCATTTTGATTATATTACCCATTTTGGGCTATATTCTAGAATTTAATCAATGTAACAATTTCGGCTATGATTAATATTATTTGTGCAATAGACACTTATAATATAAGAGGATTTGATATGAGATGTTTTAATTATCATAAGATAAAAACATGTCCGTGTTTATGTGTAGGCATGTCTTACGAGATACTTTTGTTTTGATAAAGGAAAAGTTTGGTAATTTAATAAATTTAGTTGAGTGTGTTTCTCATGTTGGTTTGGCAGACTGATTGGGGTGTTCTTTCCTTTCAATGCTTGGGACAAAACGAGTATATTTACAGGTTCAGATTGGTGCTATTGATGCTTCAACACGAGAGCTGGAGATCTTCATTTTCATATACACGTATCAGTTTTGATTATCCATTGTGCTTAGTTGTTATATATTATCAACAGTTGTGAGGGCAGGTTATTATAACTGTTTAGGCTGATAAATGGTGATTGATTGTTGCTCTGATTGATGCATGTATATATACAGTTTCTGTTTTGTAAAGATCATTGATATGATATTATACGTTTTCTGCTGTGATGTGAGATTCTGTATTGTTCTGTTTTGTTCTATCTTCTCTCTTTCTTCTCTTCTTCTCTCTTCTTTTCTTTCTCTTGACTTTCCGTCGGTCTGTGCTTTTTGGGTCGCACATGTGTGGTTTAGTGTCGTTTCAAAGGGTATCAGATTTACGGGTCATCACACATGGTATCAGAGCTTAGATTTTGTATATTCCTAAGCTTTGATGTGTACTCAGTATAGATAGGGATAGTGACACCCTATATTAAGTTTGAGTGTACTATATATATGAGCGCGTATCTGTTAGTGATATAAAATGTTTTATATTATGTTCACTTATCCGTTGAGTTATTTGTGAATTCTGGTTGGTATGTGGGACGCCATGTTATCGATAGGGATTTCCAAACACTTAATGAGGCAAGTCAACATAGTATTATTTTAAATTGGGTAAATGAAATAATTTTTCCTCGATTATATTTTATATATAAAGGAAAAAAATTAGGAATGATTAAAGTGTACATAAATTGATTTTTTGTTGTTTGAAAACGTAAATAGTATATAAGTTAATAAAAGTTGTTTGAATAATCTTAATAAGAATAACAATTGTAAAAGAATAAATTCTATAAGCAAATGAATTACAAATATGGAATTATAATTAATATGATTTACAATTGTGAAATAATCTTATATATAAGAAGTGAAACTATATGAATATATTTATAAATACGAGTTGTAAATAAAAATAAATTTTAAACTAAGAATTTAAAATTTTGAATCCTATTCATTTTTATTATTTCAAAGTTAAAAGAGGTTATATTATTATAAATCTAAACAAAATAAGTAAATTTGGAATGAATCTTATGTCAGTGAAGTAATATAGTGAAATTATATAAGTAAAAAATTTGTAAATGTGATTTATAAATAATTAATGGAATTCTTAAAAGAATATAAAGCACTGAATTCACTACTGTTGCCGGAAAATAATAAGGGTGATGACTACAGCATAATAAGTATCATTTTCGAGTTTCCATGTGACTGATTTGCTACCAATAGTAAATTGAAATTGAAGCTTTGTTATGACAAACAAGTTTGAATTTAAAATCCAAGTTGTAATTGATAAATATAAGTAGAATGAGTTTTGGACTTATAATATGAAATGAAAATTTTAACTTGGTAAAGTTGAAATAAATTTGAGTTGGTACGATAACTATATGATTTGAAATTTAACTAAAGGAAAATTAATAATTAGATTCGAATTTGGACCAGATTAAATCAGTTATTGAAATAAAAATTAAACTTAAGGGTGATTATAAAATGTGAATTGGGAAGTTTAAATAAATAAGTTGTACAACTTATAAAATGGGAAAATATAAGTAAAACCAAATATTAAAATGGTTAAACAATTTTGTTAAAACAAAATCTGAATTTGAATAGTGATATAAAACATAACTTAAGTAGTGTTGAATGAAGGTGCATTTGATATCAAAATGAATTAATAAAGTGAAGTGATGAATATGAATTTGAGTTACATAAGAAAATTCAACTTGAAATTTATAATGAATTAGCATTGGAAATGTCATTGTTAAGAATTGAATAAAACCTAGGTTAAGAAGTTGTGAATTAATAATAATAATAATAATAGAAGTGAATACTAGAATTCAATCCGAATTGAATATTAAACCAATTGAAATTATTGAGCCAAATTGAATGTAAACAACGCAAAGTGAATAAATTTGGTTATGTTGGATATGCATTTATTGTTAGGTGGATGTTAGTTGATTGCCCATATGAAATTGAATTAATGAAATTGAAAGCTAAATAATTGAATCCAAATTGGAAGTAAGTGAATCTAAATAGAATTGAATTTTATTTGATTTGAATTGAAAGTGAACTAACTTGAATGCAAATTAGTGAATGTAAACTGATTGAACATAAATGAATGAATGTTGGTCAAATCTAATGTTAATGAATCAAATGTGAATAAATTGAAAAACCAATTCAATGAATATTAATAAGATATAAATGTATATTGGTTTGGTTATGGATTGATTGGATAGATATGGTTTGTTGAATATTAGTTGGATGATAGTTGTTTGATGGTTGGGTTTGTTGCTTATCGTTTGCATTTGCTATAGTGGCATATATAGTTGTTATATTGGTATGTGTTGTATATTGATATTACTTTCATTTATAAATGTTTCTCAATTGTTTATTGAGTGTTTAGTAGGTGCGGATGGCGTATGTTTTGCATTTGCGTTATATTAGCCGTATATGCTCGTTAATAATATATAAGGTACATATCTCAGATTACATATCGTACTTTTATACTTTTTTCTCTACGGGATGCCTCATCCGCGAAGATGAGATGTATATTTGTGATATATATGTGTGTTGTGATCTTACTACGATCAAACCGCACAAAGGAGACGCTGGCGAACTTTTTTGAAAATTAAAGGCGTTAAAATTTTTATGGGAAAATTGGAAAAAAATTGATAACTAAAATTTTGATTTTGAGTTAAAATTTGAAATGAAATTGTTTGCTTTGAAAAGATAATTATGAATGGATTTGAAAACTAAGAGAAATTTTTATAAGAAATTTAACTAATAGATATCGAAAAAAGTTAAAAGGTTTAAATAGATTTGACATTTAATTGGAACGATTTGTTTTGAAAAGTTAATGAATTTTGATACTTTTTCTTACTTGGTAATTTCGAGGACGAAATTCATTTAAGTAGAGGAGAAGGTAACAACCCATAATTTCAGTCATTCGAAATTAAGATATTTAATGGATTTTAAATATTCACAAGTTAATTTTATAAGCTGAATAACTTATATTTGAAATATAGTGATTTAATTGGATAATTAAATTATTAATTTAATATTTGAAATTGTAGAAATAATTGAAAATTTGATTTTATGTGAATAAAAATGATTTATAAAGTTGAATTAAATTCTATTTGAATTAGGATGATGTTAGAGAACTTTTAAAATTGAATTAAAGTTAATTTATAGAAATTGAATATTTTAATATTTAATTAACTTGTAAAAATAGCCATTTTTCATGCGATCTTGGATTTTGGTGAAACCAATTTCTTTGGATCCATAATATTATATTATTGTAAGATTTCAAATTTCGTATCAGTCGGATTTACAGTTTGTACAGGGCAAGCTAAAACGCGTAGAAATTCGTTTAAGTGAATTTTAAATTTAAATTGTCGATTCGAAAACCTATCTTCCAAATACGATTGAATCGGCTCTCGATATATATTCCATTGTATTCGGAATTGGAGTAAAACGTCATAAACGCCATGCGGCACGCTTCGATTGGAGTTCGGAGAATTTTTGGGTGAATAGTGCGCGAAAATTTTCTATAAAAGGACGTAACTTTTTCACATTTGCAAAACATTAGGGTTTTAAACTCTAGCGCCATTCCTTCGTCATTGGCCGGAAATGATCGATTCTTCTCCTCTTAATCTCTCTAAATCCACACATTATTACAGAAATGTTTCAACTACAACATCGTAGAGAACGTTGCGAACTTCAAATCCATACGACGATGATGAATTTTCGAGCAATGATGTAGCGGAAATTCAAGCTCAAAGTCATGCGCTTCAATCACATTTTATCGGAGGATGAAGTGGTCGAGCTCGACCGGCCTCTGGGCGTCGACGAGTAGGAGTAGGGCACGCGTAATGGTGGAGCTTGATCGTTGTCTAGGTCGAAGGATGTGGAGTATAATTCGAAGAGGAAGTGGAGTAGCTTTATGGATTTACTTGCGTACATGAAAACCCGATGGGGAAGGAGAAGAAAAGATGCAGCCGGGATTCGGATGCAAGGAAATGAACGGCTCAAATTGATTTAGTGTAACGATCCTAGATTTTAATTTAATTTAAATTGATAATTAAATGAAGTTTTGAATAAAAATTTGTAGAATTAATTATAAATGGAAGCGAGTTTCCTCGATTCAAATAGAAAATATGTAAAGTCATATGGATTTGAAAATTTGTATATATGTGAATATATATGTATATATTGGATTTTAAATAAATTCTTAAATAAATGATTTTGAAAAATAAATAATATACTTTAGACACAAGTATAGAAATAAATAAATAAATTGATTTAAAAAAAATTATAAATGATGATAATTTGAGTTATATAAAATATATGTGTACAAAGAGAAATGTAAAACAATAATTATTAAAGTAAAATTCATGATAAATATTTAAACTAAAAATAGAGATAAAATAAATATTTAAGTTAAAATAAAAGCAAATAGGCAAAGTAAACAAATATATTAGCATATGACAAAAGATATCACCCTCAGCCTACATAAAATTAGTAAACAAAACAAATTTAATTTGAAAGTTGTATGGAATTAAATCAATTTTGATAGTAAAGTTTAAATGAAAAATAATAACAACGAATAAATAAAAATAGCTAACAAATAAGAGATTGTTTCAAAACAATAAAATAAAATATAGGTGATAAGTTAAATATTAATAGTATAAACTATGAATAGAAATGAAATTTGAAATGTATGTTTGTAACAAAATCACAAAAGAAAAGACATACATTTTGATATAAGTGTGTAGAAATATAAAGGTGAACCAGATAAGTAGGTTGTAAACCAAACTAGAGTAAAGTGTTGTATTCAGCAAACAAAACATTAGATTATGAAAATCTACTAACAAAATAAAATAGCACTTGCCAAAAGAAGAAAATAAAAACCTGCAAAGTAAAACAAGAAAGTAACTATTCAAAAAAAAAACAACACTTACATATAAAATAAAGTGAACAGCATAAGCTGTAAACAAGCATGAACACGACATGCTATAAATATAAAGCAACATGCTTTCATTAAATGCTTACTCTTCAGCCACCCTTGAAGGAAGGAGGAAAGCATGGGTTGTACAAGCCTGTATAAAAATAATTATACAATATAATGATACTCTGTACTTTACTTGAGCCTGCATCTCCTCTCTATATACATGAGGTTTGTCTTAGTTTATACGTTCAACAATCATAACAAAGATCAGAAAACAAAGAGAAAAGAAACTACATCAATTCAAACAACAAGATCAACAACAAACAGGATTTAAATGGGGATCATCTGCATTTTTCAAACAATAAGTGTTATCTGTTCTTCCAAGTGAGTAACTTCAATTAAAAATGCTAAGTATATTTATATATTATTGATTGATTTATGCCTGAACTAAATATGGAAATGTGTTCATATATTGTTGAATGATTGTGTGAAATGATGCCTGTATGTTTATAGCTTGAAATACACCTCTGTATTTAAATTTTCAAGTTCATGTTTGCTTCAAAAATCCTTTTCTCTTAATCTAAGCATAATTTGGATATAGGATTTAAATAAAACTTGGTTGTTTTATTACAAGCTTCAGTTTAAAATTTTATTTAAGATAAAACAATTTGGTATTTTCTCTGGAAACGAGATATCTGAACCCAACTTCAAATAAGTAAAATTTCGAACTTCTTAATTCTTGAATTCAGGGTTACAAACAAAACTCTTATACTAAAATATGATTTTTAAAGTAAAAATTTTGATTTTTAGACAAAGGGTTTGAGTGCAGTTCGTCTTTGAAGGGAAATGGGGTTTTGGGCGATTTCCGGTGACGTGTTGAACTGGGGGAATCGGGGTTTCTCATGGTGATAGAGGAAGCTACGGTGGTGGTAGGAAAAATGACCGGAGGTGATGGAAGCCACGGCGGCGACGGCGGCACAGCTTTGAAAATTTTAAACCTAGTTTTGCTGTAGTTTTGTTTTGGATTCGTTCACCCTATTTGATGCATCGAGTTCGACGCGGTTTGGAGGGATGGTGGATGGGTCGTAGGTGAAGCTGCGGCTGGAGTTTGGTGGTGAACGGTGGTCGGAGCGTGGAAGACGAGGCGTTTTCCAGGTTTTGGAGGTGGGGTCTGTTCATGTTTCCAGGTTTCTTTTTTTTTAGCTTATTACGAATTCAAGTTGACGATGAGATTTGGGTGGTCGGGGATTGGTTGTTAGGCGATCGTTGACTTGTTCAATGGTGAAGCACCGACCGGAGGCGAGCGGTGGTGACGTGCAAGTGCACCGAGCACATTTGTATCTGGGTGAATATTTTTGGTGAAGTGTTGTTGTTTTGAGCAGCAGGTTGTTCTCGAGTTTAACTCGAGTAAATGGGAGGGTTGACTCGAAGCATTTTTGTCTGGCCTCGGGAAACTGTTTGTTCCAGGCATTTTAAAAACAGAAGCATGTTCTGTTTAAATTCAAGTCTGGATTTGTTAACTTAAGTAAGATTTAAACTTAAATTTAAATCAAGATTTTAAAACCTGGACTAAAAGTGAAATTTAAATACAAGTTGAAATAAATTCAGTTTTAAATCTGAAGGTGTTTTAAACAAAGTTTAAATTCAATTTAAATTTGGTTAAAGTTCTAAATGGTAAATCATTTTGAATCTTATATTCAAAAAAATGTGATTTAAATTTAAATTTAAAAAGGGCAATGTTCTACACATTGATATTAATTTAATCATTAATAAAGAAATAAATTATCTTAGAGATAATTAAGGTATTAAATGATTCAATTAATAAAATAATTTAGGAATGACTTATGTATTTAATTTATAAATTAATAATTTAGATTAATTTATAATTAGAGATTAAGTAAGAATGTAAATTTATTTAAAAGTTATTAATAAATTTTATCAGTTAATGAAGATAATTAACTAGGAATTATTAAGTAATTAAATTAATGTGATTAATTTTGATGATTTATTAGATTAATTAATTTAGATAATCAATTGTAAACTGTTAATTACTTAATGAAAGCAATTAAGGGGTTAATTACTAATTGTAATTAAATTTGAATATTTTGATTAAATTAATGATAAAGATAAATTGGTAATTAATGATTTGTTATTATGAGATGATTGCTTAATGGTAAGTAATTAAAGAGTAAATTTCTTGAAATAATGAATTAAGAAGTTAATTAATTTTATAATTGGTTCAAGAGTCAATTTAATTAATATGATTGATTAAGAATAATTTAATTAATTAAAGTGTTTAATAAATTAATTTATATCAAATGATTTGGAATTAATAAATCTGAATTGAATAATAAATTCATAAGTAATTAATTAAATTAGAAATGAATTGAATTAATTAGGGTTAAGCAATTAATTATTCCTGCTTACAAATGTTTATTGAATGCTTATGAATGATTGTATAGTATGAAATGCCTTGAATTGATTATCCTATTTGATTTGTGATATTTTGTTCTGTAGATTGAGCTGTGTATATTTATTTACATTTGTATACTATCTGTGATCTGTGAATGAAGATGGGCATTATAGTTTATATCGCTTATCAACTAGATTTCTGTATTCTGATCTGTGATGATTGTATGCTGTTGCACTACTGTGTAAAACCCCTAGACCACACTGTTACACACACAATTATGGATTTCACGAGGAAATCGGTTAAGTCACAGATTTTTGAAATAGTTTAAAATTTTGAATTTTTAAATTCAAATGTTTTGGAAATGGGATTGGAATAGAAGTGAAAAGCTTTTGAAATGGAATTTCAAAGATGGAAATTTATTTTGAATAACTGGATTAAGTGTTGGAATTTAAATACTTTAATTTAAATTTGAATTCAATATTCAAATTGAATTCTGTAATTTGAAACTAGGGATTAATGATATTATACTAGTCATTATGAGTTAAATCATTTTTAAAGTATTATTTTTGGGAATTTGAATTTAACCCAAGGATTTCAACTCGTATAAATGAATCAGATTTCCAAAATGAAAACTGTTGTTTTCAAATGATAAACACTTTTAGATAAGAACTGAGATTCCAGTTAATTAGGGGAATTTCAAGATTGAATAGAGAAATGATTTTCCTAAGTTATGAATGAATTCTTTTTGAAAGCTATGAATTAAATCTGTTTATTTTTAACAGATTTAAATTGATGATTTGTTTAAATCAAATTGAAATGAAATTGTTTTGATGGCTATAAGTTAAATCTTTGATTTAAAGATTTAACGAGTAAATCAAATTGAAATGAAAATTGATTTGGAAAATCTGTGAATGAATCTTTTGTTTAAAAGATTAAAATGTGAAAATTGTTTAAACCGTGAAAATGAATCTTTTTGTTTAAAGATTGAAAATGGTAATTTATTTAAACCATTTGAAAGAAAGTTTTGAATTATTAAGTTGTGACTTAATTGAAATCCCATATCCATATGTTTTAAATGTTTTCGCTCACTATTCGGGTTAGCCGGGAAAGGACCTTTGGGTCGTATAACCCATTTTGAATATGTGACTCGACGTTATGGATAGCATTTGAAGACCGGTGATGAAGACCGGGTATTTGCGAAAGCGATAGGATGACCTATCGATTGTTTCTGCACCGAGTCGCGCCGGTATAGAGACTCCCTAAGTGATGGGAAATCCGATCAGGAATGTGAATATCCGGATTGCAAGGACTTCTTTGTAAGTGCCTTCGGTTCTGTTCTAAATCCAGAATAGACTTGTATGGATAGTTATGTCTGACATTACAATTTGAGATATAAAGCTGATTTCTTTCAAATATATTTCTGTTGGTGGCGGAGAATTTATTCTCTTAGCTTAACACCCTTCTCTGAGACGTACGAGCTCAGAGGTTATGTAGTTGAATGTTATCAGCAATATATTCCCAATTTGGTAATGTGACATGCTGAGTGTTGCTGTGAAATGATCATTGTGTTGATTATTTGTGATAGGATCATTTGTTTGATCGTCTATCTTGGTGATCATTTCTATGATCATTTGTTCACCCAGAGCACATCTTTTGTATAAAGCGTGGCTTTGTGGACGAGACTTCGTCGAGCCTCACAAACCGGTAATGGTCGAAACAGGAATTGTGCGGCAAGGTTTTCAGGGACAGCGTCCCTAGGGTATGACCATTCCTTCTGGAAAAGGGTAGTATCATGGTATGGAGCCCAGATACTTACTCATGTTGAAACACTTACTATTATGGTGTGATGTTGGTTAGAGAGCTCTCATTTAAAGGTCCCAAAGGACCGGGGTTGGTATATCTGAGGGTTTGTAATATCCCTTGGGAAAAGGGGTTCCCGGCCTTGTTTAGCAGAGAACGGTTTGGTTCTCGGGGCGTCCTTCCAGAGGCGTTTCCATGTGGCAATGGGAAGTTCCTTGGCCTGACCATTTGTTGGAAAAATCCATTCATCCAATACGAGCCTTGTACGGTTTTAGTTGTATAACCTGCCATGGAATATGGCGGTAACCCGCTATTGAACATGGTAGCTATAGTAGGCATAGTTCGAAATGTCTATGTTGGCTAAGGTTTATATCTTTATTTTCTAAATGATTTTTTCCTACACTATGCACTAGTAATAATATCAAATGTTTCTTTTTAATGCGTATCAAGCATCTTTGACTATCATAAGGAGAAATCTCCTCCGATTCTGCGTTTGCATTGTGTGTGTGTGCGGGAGGCCTTATGGTAGTCTCATTTTTAAAAAGCATTGCGAATTGACTTTGAAAATCTTTTGTTGAATGTTTTTAAAGATAAACTGTTTTTGTTGCTCACACCAGTCCCACGACTTATCCGGAGTTTATTGTTTCTTTTCTAAACTCTGGATGCTCAAAATTTTTCTACACGAGCAGTTTAGAGTTGGGTTTTTCAGATAGTCAGGTCTAGTAGATTATTTGGAGTTAGTTCAGTCTTTGGACCACACCAGTCTTGCTTAGTTTGGTGCATCGTTATTGGGGGTTCGAGCTATTGCTGGATTGATTCTTGGAGATGGATTTGCAGTTCTCGGAGTTCTCTTTTGAAGACTATCTTAGAGTTATATTGTTCCGCTGGTATTTTATTGTATCATATCTCTGATATATATTGATATCTATTGGATCATCTGTTGTATCAGATATTGTATCAAAGCTGTATATCAATGTATTATTCTTTTATTCCGCTGTGTTATTTACTTAATGTTGTCATAAGCTCCGGCGAATCGGATTTGAACGGTCGAATCTACGGGATTCGAATACGATTTGAAGTATGGATGTCGATTTTCGAGCGGGCAAAATCTGAAACGTTACATTTGGTATCAGAGCTAAGGGTTGAACTTTAGCTCAGGAGTATAACACATTAAGTAACTCATTAGAGATAGGGTGAAGTATGCCCTAGAATGAGTAATCCTTAAGATATCTGTTTTAACGCCTCAGTAAATTCTCTTACTATCCACTGATAGTAAGTATGAGTGCAAGAAGAGAACGAGATAGGGGACAGGGGAATACGACTATAATTGGTCAATACCCTGCAACAGTGAAACAACTTTCTCTATCAATTTCCTTTGATTCGATTCCAATTTCTTTTTGATTGCTTCGTGACAGCTCCAGAAAGAAGTTTCGGTGCGATGATGGTCCTATGAATTGTTGTAGGAAATTCTTATTTCATATCTTCATCGATTATCGGCTTTTCGATTTAAACTCTATTGAATGAATTAGAAATTAGAAATTTTGAAGAAATTGTAAATTTTGAATAAATTAGAAATTTTAAATTGAGTTAAAATTGATTAATAGAAGATGAAGGATAAATTTGAATAGTATCGATAAAACGATTTCGTTTAAAACCGAATTTTGAAATTCTATTGTAATTTCTTGGGTTGGTCGAAGTCCGAAGAGGGGCAAATTGGTATGTATTTTGAGATATTCCAACTTGAGTTTGGAATTCATATCTTAAGTTTGAGGAATTATAAGAGATCGAATCCATTATCTATCTTTGTTGTTTTCGTGCCTGCGAATTTCGAGGACGAAATTCTTTTAAGGGGGGAAGTTTGTAACGACCCTAGATTTTATATTAATTTAAATTGATAATTAAATGAAGTTTTGAATAAAAATTTGTAGAATTAATTATAAATGGAAGCGAGTTTCCTCGATTCAAATAGAAAATATGTAAAGTCATATGGATTTGAAAATTTGTATATATGTGAATATATATGTATATATTGGATTTTAAATAAATTCTTAAATAAATGATTTTGAAAAATAAATAATATACTTTAGACACAAGTATAGAAATAAATAAATAAATTGATTTAAATTTTTTTATAAATGATGATAATTTGAGTTATATAAAATATATGTGTACAAAGAGAAATGTAAAACAATAATTATTAAAGTAAAATTCATGATAAATATTTAAACTAAAAATAGAGATAAAATAAATATTTAAGTTAAAATAAATGCAAATAGGCAAAGTAAACAAATATATTAGCATATGACAAAAGATATCACCCTCAGCCTGCATAAAATTAGTAAACAAAACAAATTTAATTTGAAAGTTGTATGGAATTAAATCAATTTTGATAGTAAAGTTTAAATGAAAAATAATAACAACGAATAAATAAAATTAGCTAACAAATAAGAGATTGTTTCAAAACAATAAAATAAAATATAGGTGATAAGTTAAATATTAATAGTATAAACTATGAATAGAAATGAAATTTGAAATGTATGTTTGTAACAAAATCACAAAAGAAAAGACATACATTTTAATATAAGTGTGTAGAAATATAAAGGTGAACCAGAAAAGTAGGTTGTAAACCAAACTAGAGTAAAGTGTTGTATTCAGCAAACAAAACATTAGATTATGAAAATCTACTAACAAAATAAAATAGCACTTTGCCAAAAGAAGAAAATAAAAACCTGCAAAGTAAAACAAGAAAGTAACTATTCAAAAAAAAAAAAACAACACTTACATATAAAATAAAGTGAACAGCATAAGCTGTAAACAAGCATGAACACGACATGCTATAAATATAAAGCAACATGCTTTCATTAAATGCTTACTCTTCAGCCACCCTTGAAGGAAGGAGGAAAGCATGGGTTGTACAAGCCTGTATAAAAATAATTATACAATATAATGATACTCTGTACTTTACTTGAGCCTGCATGTCCTCTCTATATACATGAGGTTTGTCTTAGTTTATACGTTCAACAATCATAACAAAGATCAGAAAACAAAGAGAAAAGCAACTACATCAATTCAAACAACAAGATCAACAACAAACAGGATTTAAAAGGGGATCTTCTGCATTTTTCAAACAATAAGTGTTATCTGTTCTTCCAAGTGAGTAACTTCAATTAAAAATGCTTAAGTATATTTATATATTATTGATTGATTTATGCCTGAACTAAATATGGAAATGTGTTCATATATTGTTGAATGATTGTGTGAAATGATGCATGTATGTTTATAGCTTGAAATACACCTCTGTATTTAAATTTTCAAGTTCATGTTTGCTTCAAAAATCCTTTTCTCTTAATCTAAGCATAATTTGGATATAGGATTTAAATAAAACTTGGTTGTTTTATTACAAGCTTCAGTTTAAAATTTTATTTAAGATAAAACAATTTGGTATTTTCTCTGGAAAGCGAGATATCTGAACCCAACTTCAAATAAGTAAAATTTCGAACTTCTTAATTCTTGAATTCAGGGTTACAAACAAAACTCTTATACTAAAATATGATTTTTAAAGTAAAAATTTTGATTTTTAGACAAAGGGTTTGAGTGCAGTTCGTCTTTGAAGGGAAATGGGGTTTTGGGCGATTTCCGGTGACGTGTTGAACTGGGGGAATCGGGGTTTCTCATGGTGATAGAGGAAGCTACGGTGGTTGTAGGAAAAATGACCGGAGGTGATGGAAGCCACGGCGGCGACGGCGGCGGAGCTTTGAAAATTTTAAACCTAGTTTTGCTATAGTTTTGTTTTGGATTCGTTCACCCTATTTGATGCATCGAGTTCGACGCGGTTTGGAGGGATGGTGGATGGGTCGTAGGTGAAGCTGCGGCTGGAGTTTGGTGGTGAACGATGGTCGGAGCGTGGAAGACGAAGCGTTTTCCAGGTTTTGGAGGTGGGGACTGTTCATGTTTCCTGGTTTCTTTTTTTTTAGCTTATTACGAATTCAAGTTGACGATGAGATTTGGGTGGTCGGGGATTGGTTGTTAGGCGATCGTTGACTTGTTCAATGGTGAAGCACCGACCGGAGGCGAGCGGTGGTGACGTGCAAGTGCACCGTGCACATTTGTATCTGGGTGAATATTTTTGGTGAAGTGCTGTTGTTTTGAGCAGCAGGTTGTTCTCAAGTTTAACTCGAGTAAATGGGAGGGTTGACTCGAAGCATTTTTGTCTGGCCTTGGGAAACTGTTTGTTCCAGGTATTTTAAAAACAGAAGCCTGTTCTGTTTAAATTCAAGTCTGGATTTGTTAACTTAAGTAAGATTTAAACTTAAATTTAAATCAAGATTTTAAAACCTGGACTAAAAGTGAAATTTAAATACAAGTTGAAATAAATTCAATTTTAAATCTGAAGGTGTTTTAAACAAAGTTTAAATTCAATTTAAATTTGGTTAAAGTTCTAAATGGTAAATCATTTTGAATCTTATATTCAAAAAAATGTGATTTAAATTTAAATTTAAAAAGGGTAATGTTCTACACATTGATATTAATTTAATCATTAATAAAGAAATAAATTATCTTAGAGATAATTAAGGTATTAAATGATTCAATTAATAAAATAATTTAGGAATGACTTATGTATTTAATTTATAAATTAATAATTTAGATTAATTTATAATTAGAGATTAAGTAAGAATGTAAATTTATTTAAAAGTAATTAATAAATTTTATTAGTTAATGAAGATAATTAACTAGGAATTATTAAGTAATTAAATTAATGTGATTAATTTTGATGATTTATTAGATTAATTAATTTAGATAATCAATTGTAAATTGTTAATTACTTAATGAAAGCAATTAAGGGGTTAATTACTAATTGTAATTAAATTTGAATATTTTGATTAAATTAATGATAAAGATAAATTGGTAATTAATGATTTGTTATTATGAGATGATTGCTTAATGGTAAGTAATTAAAGAGTAAATTTCTTGAAATAATGAATTAAGAAGTTAATTAATTTTATAATTGGTTCAAGAGTCAATTTAATTAATATGATTGATTAAGAATAATTTAATTAATTAAAGTGTTTGATAAATTAATTTATATCAAATGATTTGGAATTAATAAATCTGAATTGAATAATAAATTCATAAGTAATTAATTAAATTAGAAATGAATTGAATTAATTAGGGTTAAGCAATTAATTATTCCTGCTTACAAATGTTTATTGAATGCTTATGAATGATTGTATAGTATGAAATGCCTTGAATTGATTATCCTATTTGATTTGTGCTATTTTGTTCTGTAGATTGAGCTGTGTATATTTATTTACATTTGTATACTATCTGTGATCTGTGAATGAAGATGGGCATTATAGTTTATATCGCTTATCAACTAGATTTCTGTATTCTGATCTGTGATGATTGTATGTTGTTGCACTACTGTGTAAAACCCCTAGACCACACTGTTACACACACAATTATGGATTTCACGAGGAAATCGGTTAAGTCACAGATTTTTGAAATAGTTTAAAATTTTGAATTTTTAAATTCAAATGTTTTGGAAATGGGATTGGAATAGAAGTGAAAAGCTTTTGAAATGGAATTTCAAAGATGGAAATTTATTTTGAATAACTGGATTAAGTGTTGGAATTTAAATACTTTAATTTAAATTTGAATTCAATATTCAAATTGAATTCTGTAATTTGAAACTAGGGATTAATGATATTATACTAGTCATTATGAGTTAAATCATTTTTAAAGTATTATTTTTGGGAATTTGAATTTAACCCAAGGATTTCAACTCGTATAAATGAATCAGATTTCCAAAATGAAAACTGTTGTTTCCAAATGATAAACACTTTTAGATAAGAACTGAGATTCCAGTTAATTAGGGGAATTTCAAGATTGAATAAAGAAATGATTTTCCTAAGTTATGAATGAATTCTTTTTGAAAGCTATGAATTAAATCTGTTTATTTTTAACAGATTTAAATTGATGATTTGTTTAAATCAAATTGAAATGAAATTGTTTTGAAGGCTATAAGTTAAATCTTTGATTTAAAGATTTAACGAGTAAATCAAATTGAAATGAAAATTGATTTGGAAAATCTGTGAATGAATCTTTTGTTTAAAAGATTAAAATGTGAAAATTGTTTAAACCGTGAAAATGAATCTTTTTGTTTAAAGATTGAAAATGGTAATTTATTTAAACCATTTGAAAGAAAGTTTTGAATTATTAAGTTGTGACTTAATTGAAATCCCATATCCATATGTTTTAAATGTTTTCGCTCACTATTCGGGTTAGCCGGGAAAGGACCTTTGGGTCGTATAACCCATTCTGAATATGTGATTCGACGTTATGGATAGCATTTGAAGACCGGTGATGAAGACCGGGTATTTGCGAAAGCGATAGGATGACCTATCGATTGTTTATGCACCGAGTCACGCCGGTATAGAGACTCCCTAAGTGATGGGAAATCCGATCAGGATTGTGAATATCCGGATTGCAAGGACTTCTTTGTAAGTGCCTTCGATTCTGTTCTAAATCCAGAACAGACTTGTATGGATAGTTATGTCTGACATTACAATTTGAGATATAAAGCTGATTTCTTTCAAATATATTTCTGTCGGTGGCAGAGAATTTATTCTCTTAGCTTAACACCCTTCTCTGAGACGTACGAGCTCAGAGGTTATGTAGTTGAATGTTATCAGCAATATATTCCCAATTTGGTAATGTGACATGCTGAGTGTTGCTGTGAAATGATCATTGTGTTGATTATTTGTGATAGGATCATTTGTTTGATCGTCTATCTTGGTGATCATTTCTATGATCATTTGTTGACTTAGAGCACATCTTTTGTATAAAGCGTGGCTTTGTGGATGAGACTTCGTCGAGCCTCACAAACCGGTAATGGTCGAAACAGGAATTGTGCGGCAAGGTTTTCAGGGACAGCGTCCCTAGGGTATGACCATTCCTTCTGGAAAAGGGTAGTATCATGGTATGGAGCCCAGATACTTACTCATGTTGAAACACTTACTATTATGGTGTGATGTTGGTTAGAGAGCTCTCGTTTAAAGGTCCCAAAGGACCGGGGGTGGTATATCTGAGGGTTTGTAATATCCCTTGGGAAAAGGGGTTCCCGGCCTTGTTTAGCAGAGAACAGTTTGGTTCTCGGGGCGTCCTTCCAGAGGCGTTTCCATGTGGCAATGGGAAGTTCCTTGGCCTGACCATTTGTTGGAAAAATCCATTCATCCAATACGAGCCTTGTACGGTTTTAGTTGTATAACCTGCCATGGAATATGGCGGTAACCCGCTATTGAACATGGTAGCTATAGTAGGCATAGTTCGAAATGTCTATGTTGGCTAAGATTTATATCTTTATTTTCTAAATGATTTTTTCCTACACCATGCACTAGTAATAATATCAAATGTTTCTTTTTAATGCGTATCAAGCATCTTTGACTATCATAAGGAGAAATCTCCTCCGATTCTGCGTTTGCATTGTGTGTGTGTGCGGGATGCCTTATGGTAGTCTCATTTTTAAAAAGCATTGCGAATTGACTTTGAAAATCTTTTGTTGAATGTTTTTAAAGATAAACTGTTTTTGTTGCTCACACCAGTCCCACGACTGATCCGGAGTTTATTGTTTCTTTTCTAAACTCTGGATGCTCAAATTTTTTCTACACGAGCAGTTTAGAGTTGGGTTTTTCAGATAGTCAGGTCTAGTAGATTATCTGGAGTTAGTTCAGTCTTTGGACCACACCAGTCTTGCTTAGCTTGGTGCATCGTTATTGGGGGTTCGAGCTATTGCTAGATTGATTCTTGGAGATGGAGTTGCAGTTCTCGGAGTTCTCTTTTGAAGACTATCTTAGAGTTATATTGTTCCGCTGCTATTTTATTGTATCATATCTCTGATGTATATTGATTTCTATTGGATCATCTGTTGTATCAGATATTGTATCAAAGCTTTATATCAATGTATTATTCTTTTATTCCGCTGTGTTATTTACTTAATGTTGTTATAAGCTCCGGCGAATCGGATTTGAACGGTCGAATCTACGGCATTCGAATACGATTTGAAGTATGGATGTCGATTTTCGAGCGGGCAAAATCCGAAACGTTACATTTAGGTTTTAAAATAAAAATAAATTTGTAAATTTAAATATAATAATTCGTATAATCTTTAAAACATTATAACTTCTTCATACGAGGTCCGTTTTTGGCAAAACAAGTTGCGTTGGGTCCATATTGACGAGCATTACATTCTGGAGATGGTTTGGATTTGATTGGAGCTAGTGTAAATTTTAGGTAAAATTAAACGCTTGTTTAATTTTATAAGGAATAAAACACTGCAACTGCTATTGGAACCAAATTGAGTATAACTCACTCTTTCTGACTCACTCATATTTTTATATAAGTGAGAATAAATTTATTTATGATGATTGATGATTTTTTGTATGATATATGGTATATTATATATATATTGATTAATGATTGGATATGTTCCTGCCTATTGGAGCAGATGAGACCCTATACGTTCTCGTGTATGAGCGGATGACCCTTTGTATACGCGTCTACCTTGAAGTGGACATTGTATACATATTCTCATATGTACATTTGGTGAAGGTGACAGGTTGGCGGGATCCAACTGGATTCCTCAACAGTATTGATTTATTTACGGATATTGTTATATATGCTGTTATCATGTGATATATGATGTTTGGATGCTGTGATTGATGTATTTGGTGTTGTGGCAGCATTAGTCCATATTTTGGTAAATTAAAAATATTAAAGTGGTGATTTAGAATTAAAAAGTATTTTCAAGTGATTTTGAAAATATACGTTCTGTTAATTTTTGAATTGTTAAGTAAGTGGATTTATTTTGAATAAATAAAAATTATAATTTTTGTGTTATAAAAATTATGCTTTTTGGGAATATAATAAGAATATGATTTTGGAAATATGAAATTAACTATTCTGTGAAATAGTATAAATGGATATTTTTGACTTATTATAAATGGTTTATATATAAGATTTATAAAATTAATATTTTGTAAATTAAAATATTGGGATTATAAGAGAGTTTTGTAAATGATAAAATGGAGTTATAAATGAATCTTATAAGTGGATAACATTTATAATTTAAGAAGTTATAAAAAGAATGATTTTGTAAATAGATGATTTATAAGTAAATTAACTTATAATTTGGATTTGCCATATAAATGAGATGTAAATGGAATTTGTTAATATGGGTAATTTATAAATGGAAGTTTTGTAAAATATAAATGGAAATTATAAAGATTGTTTTATAAATTCAAAACCAATTGAATTTGGTAAGTTAAAATATGGAAGTTTATTAAAGGTATTACATTCACGATTTTGGACAGTAGATTGTCCTTTAATAAATGTGTAGTAACATTGAAATTGTAAGAGAATTATATCCAATATTTTGGGCAGTGGATTATCCTTTAATAAATATATAGTAACATTGAATTGGTAAGAGAATTATATCCACAATTTTGGACAGTGGATTATCCTTTAATAAATGTGTAGTAACATTGAATTGGTAAGAGAATTATATTCACGATTTTGAACAGTGAATATTCTTTTAAATTAAATGAATGTTTTGGGAAGTGATGCCTTTAAATGGAGTTAAGTGATTTAAAGATGTTTTTAAAATGTGTTAAATATCGAAACCATAGATTTCAACATTCATTGTTGAAATAAACGTTTTCGAGAAGTAAGAAGATGATGGATTATAACACTGTTGTTATAGTAAATGATTTTTGAAAAGAGATGTTTTGTATAGTTATGGGATTTATATATCTATCTTATTTCTGAATTCCTATACTAGTGATTTTGGGTTGTCATGACGATGTTTTATGCAACATTTGTTTTGACCCGAATAAATGTGTTTAAAGAGAACGTTTTCCTTACAGAATAAAGTATATACTTAATCATGATTTAAGTATATGTAGTAGTTTCATAGTGTTGAAAATAAAGAGATTGTGAATTACTTATTATTAAATAAGTATATGGAAATGTTTTCCAATATTGAAATGGTTTGAGAATATATTTTTCTAAAGATAATTTGAAGTAAGTATTTGGAAAGTGATTTACTTAAGAAAAGGTTAACTAAAAGGGCCTAATGATTGCTTATGTGCTAAAAATTTGTTTGTTTGCTTTGATAGTTAAATAACCGACTATCAAATTTGGCTATTTTAGTTCCTCGACTTGATGTGGGAACTATTTAGTCGTATACTTAGTACGTAGCCTTCTATGTTGGCTTGATTATCGTTTGTGTTGAGGATGTTGATTCGCATAGTGCGGAGTATTACTCCTATCCATCGAGCTTCCTTCCTGGCTGAAGGATAGCAAGTTGAAAGTTGGAGACGTAATAAGTCTATGAGACTTAGTTTCTATGTGAGGTTGAGAAACACTTTTGCATTGTTGGTGCGAAATGACCGGGATCAGATTTATCTGAAAACCACTTCGGACCAACATATATGCGCTCAATTGTGTAGGTTATTGATGATATTGATATTTCGGATTTTCACAGTGGGGGACTGCTTGTTGATCGTTTGGGGTTAAAATCCCAATATACATGTAGTAGTAGTGGTCTCTTCATTATGAAATATCCAATGCAAGGACTATACACTACTAATCCTAGTGATTTCCCTACAGGATGTGGTAGGAAAGTACCTTCAGTTTGTTCTGTTCCTGGACAACTAGTATGGATGTTTGTCTGACATTGCATTTCTATAGATTATGTAACATTTGCGATTTTTCGTTGCCGAAAAACCGAAATGCTAGGGTTAAAGAAGAAGAAAAGGATAGAAGAAGAGAGAAAAAGATAGAACAGAACAGAAACAACAGAACAATATCAGAATCTCACAATCGCAGCGGAACAACATATAATACATAAATGAATAATCTTTAAACAAAGAACTATATCAGTTATTACATTACATTATATTTCATTACATCATCATAGGGTACAACAACAAACAACATCAACAGCGGAAAAGAAATACTATATACTAGTGAATACGCCATGCATCCATCTTGCCTCCAGCAACTCCTGAATTCCAGAATATCCTGATAAACCTTACTCCTGACTGCCCGTGTGGAAATTGGTGGGCACCCAGAGTTTAGGAAGGAAAACAATAAACTCCGAGTCAGTCATGTGACTGGTGTGAGAACTAAAACAGTTTATTTTTCTTTAAAATCAAAATAGAGGAATATTTTTAAAGTCAATTCGAAATGCTTTTTGAAAATGAGACTACCATAAGGCCTCCCACACACACACACAATGCAAACGTAGAATCGGAGGAGATTTCTCCTTATGATAGTCAAAGATGCTTGATACGCATTAAAAAGAAACATTTGATATTATTACTAGTGCATAGTGCAGAAAACATTTCGAAAGTAAAGATATAAATCTTAGCCAACATACGACCATTATCGTATGCCTACTATAGCTACCATCTAAACAGTGGTGACCACCATAAGTAAATGGCAGGTTCTACAACTATAACCGTACAAGTCTCGTATTGTTTCTTTGGATTTCCAACAAATGGTCAGGCCAAGGAACTTCCCATTGCCACATGGAAACGCCTCTGGAATGACGTCCCGAGAACCAAACCGGATCTCTGCCAACACAAGGTCGGGTTACCCCTAACTGGGTAACTACTGACACGAATATGTCATCCCCCGATCGTAACCGATCAATCCGAGGATCCTCGATTTCCAACAACCACAAAATTTGCATCAACAACATAGGTTAAATATCTAGGCTCCATACCATGATACCACCTCTATCCAGAAGGAATGACATACACTAAAGGGGCGCTACCCCCTAATAACCTTGCTGCATCCTTCCTATTTTGACCATTTCCGGGGTGTGAGGTCCGACGAAGTCTCGTCCACAAAGGCACACTTTATACAAAAGGTGTGCTTTGGGTCAATCAAATGATCATAGAAATGATCACCAAGATAAATGATCAAACAAATGATCATATCACAAATGATCAAACAATGATCATTTCACAGCAACACTCAGCATGCCACACTACCAAATTGGGAGTATATCACTAATAACCTTCAACTATATAACCTCTGAGCTCCTACGTCTCAGAGAAGGGTGTTAAGCTAAGAGAATAAATTCTCCGCCACCAACAGAAATATATTTGAAAGAAATCAGCTTTATATCTTAATTTGTAATGTCAGACATACAATCCATACAAGTCTGTTCCAGGCTCGAACAGAACCGAAGGCACTTCCAAAGAAGTCCTTGCAATCCGGATATTCACTAATCACGACCGGACTTCCCGTCACTAAGGGTGATAAAACCTCTATATCGGAGATCAGCCGATGTAGAGTAGTTACCCGACGGTAATCCTTCCGTTTTCACAAATATCCGGTCATCAAATGCAATCCATAACAACGTATCACATATTCAGAATGGGTTATACGACCCCAAGGTCCTTTCCCGGCTAACCCGAATAGTGAGCGCTTATTTTAAAAATAAGTGCGGCATTCAAATTCAAGCAAATCACAACAAATACCCATTTAAAGGTAAATATTGATAGTCGGGTTATTTAACTATCAATAGGCATGCTCAACATCACCAAATTCCAAATAATTTCCCAAATTATTTACTTTCCAAAATATCTTTACTAGATATAAAATTTTCCACACTTCAACCATTTGAAAACAAATTTTCAAATCACTTTTCACCTTTATCACTTTTGAAAGAAAATTTCAATCATTTCTTTACGCGGAAATACTTTCATTTCAAAATGGTTTATTTAAACCAATTAAATAAATCCTTAACGATTTACTTAATATTTACGTTCCAAATCCGTAAATTTATTCCCACAGTTCAAAAATAAATCAACGTTTATTTTTAAACAAATTTCCCTTTCTTTTATAAATTCCCTAGTGAATTTACAATCCAAAATATTTATGAATATACGATTTCAATTTTTTCATTTTCAATTTATCTTCCAGAAGATAAATTCTCAAAACGTTTCATTTCACGTTGGAAAAACATTTCCATACTTATTTATTAATAAGTAATTCACAAATCCATTCATTTTCAACACTTGGAAAATATTCAATATACTTAAATCGAAATTAAGTATATATTTCATTCTTTAAGAAATCATTCTATTAAACACATTTGTTTGGGCCCAAAACGAATGTTGCGTAAAACATCGTTACGACGACCCAAAACTACTAGTATAGGGATTCGAAATTTAGATAGTTATATAAATCCCAATACTATACAAAAACATTTCCTTTCGGAAATCATTTACTATAACAACAGTGTTATAGTCCACCATTTCCTTCTCTTTCTCGAAAACGTCCATTTCAACAATGAATGTTGAAATCTATGTTTTCGATGTTTACACCTTTTACAACATCGTTAAAACGATTAACTTCAATTTATATTCATTTTCCCAAGCATATCCATTTTATTTATAATAATATATTCACTGTCCAAAATCGTGAATATACTTCCTTAACCAATTTCAACATTCAATTTATCAAATTTCATTGATTTCGAATTTATAAACAATGTCTACAAATTCCATTTCTATTTAAGCTTCGATTTATAAATCTCCCTTATTAATTCAATTCAATTTATATAACTCAATTATATACCAAAAGTCCATATTATAAGTTGATTACTTATAATTCATTTATTTACAAAATCGTTCTTTCAAAACTTCACAAATCATAAATCTTATTACCTATAAGATTCCTTTATATTTTATAAAAACTTCACTTATAAAATCTCCGTTATTAACAATTTCTATAAATATCCCATTTATATGCTTAAAACCCAGTTTATAAGTTAATTACTTATAAATCTTTTATTTTACAACATCTATTCAATTTATGTCTTCATAATTTATAATCTATAATTTTCAATTAAATCGATTTTATTCTTCATTTTAACACTTAATAAACTTGTTTTATAATTCCAATATTTTTAATTTATAAATATCAATTTTATAAATCTTTTATAAAAATTGTTTGTAATAGTTCAAAAATTCCAATTTAAACCATTTCATTAATTTATTAACTATTCATTTCAAAAATCACTTTTCGCTTTCATTTCATAAAATCATACTTTTATAACATTAAAAATTTTAACATTTATTTATTTTTAAAAATTCAAAATTTAAATAAAACGTATGCATTCGAAAATCACTTTAAAATTCCTTTTAAAACCAAAAATCATTATTCTAAAACTTCAGAAATGGACCCGATGATGCAGCAGCACCAAATAGTCAATCACGACATCCAAATATCATATATCGATATGATAATCAACAAATATCAAAATATCTGTAAATAAATCAATACAGTTGAGGAATCCAGTTGGATCCCTCCAACCTGTTTCCCTGCATCCAAAGATGTTAGCACAATACCAATTCCGCTCCAGTACGGAATTATCGCGGTATATGGGATTTATAAAATATTATCCGCTTAATAAACGGCGCAATAGGGTCTCATCCGCTATATAATGCGGGAAATCAATTCCAAGTACATAAATAATACCAATTTCACTGTACTGTGAAATATTCGCGGTATATGTTTTTAATAAATAACCTCCGCTTACTAACGGCGTATAATGTCTATTTTAACAATCAATAGATAACAATTATCATTCAAACATACATTCAAGAATTTTAAATCTAACTATTTAAAATTAAAATCGAAACCGATTCGATTGAGTGAGAAGTTCTCACCTTGATTTCAATTTCGTTTTCAGCTTTTATTTCGAATAAAATTAAACGCGCGTTTAATTGTACCCGAAATTATCACTAACTCCAAACGACTCCAATCCAATTCCATAGCGTAGTGCTCGTCCATACGATTCCAACGCAAAAAGTTTCGTCCAAAACGGACCTCGTACCAAAAAGATATAGCATTTTTACACGAATTAAAAAAAATCAATTTACATTTTTATTTCAACCTCCTTTATCCTGGGCCATTCGATCTGCTGAGATGAGATCGCGGTCGTCCCTCTTTTCTTCCCCCCCCCATCTCCAGGTTGCTCACGCACAACAAACCCATTAGCCGCCATCTAGGTTTTGCCTTCGTTCAAAAATCACTCGCCTATATCACGATCAGAGACCGTCATCTCGAAGCCGACGTCGAGCTCCACACTCACCAGGAAACACATGCAACTCGGCCTCCCCCCTCCATCGAAAATCATGCGTGACGTACCCACGAACGTGACCAATTTGAGGCCACCACAATGACTCAAACACGATCATGACCGTTGAGATCGAAGATCTCAATGCCCTCTACCTTTTGCTAGTTGAAAACTTCTTGAATCAACGCATGGATTAGAAGAAATTTGAGGGGGAAGAGGAGAAGATTTCGGCCATTGGTTTTAGCATAGGCGGCGGCTGAAGAAAACCCTAGCCTTTTTTTGTGAATAAAAGGGGGGCTATTTATAGAAAATATCGAACACTATTCATCCCGGAATTTCCAAACTCCGATTTATGCGCGGTGACCGGCATTTCTAAGGTTTATCCCGCGTTCCGGACACAATGGAATAGGTTTCAGAAGCTAATTCGATCATCTGTGCGAGATATGGCAATAAATGATCGATTTAAAATTAAACCGATTAAATGATTTTCTAGGCGTTTTAGCTTGCACCGGATAAACGATAAATCCGATTGACACGAAATTTGAAACCATACAATAATATCACATTACGGATACGATGAAACTGGAATCGTTGAAATCCGAGACTTTTTGAAAAATGGCTATTTTAACTCGCCAAATTAATGTTAAAACAATTTCGATGCGTTTCGAGTTGCCACGGTCAAACGAAAACTCCAATTGACACGAAAATTGAAATCCGATAATAACAAACTATTATGGATCCAATGGAACTAGTTTCGTCCAATTCTGAGACTGTTCGAAAATTGGCTATTTTTCAGTCAATAGTTAAATATTAAAATATTCACTTTTCACAATTTAACTTTTAATTCGATTTTAAAAGTTCTAAAACATCGTTCTAACTCCAATATTATAAAATAAAATTTTACAAATCATTTTCAATCATATTTAAACCCAATTTTCAATTATTTCTGGAATTTTCAACTATTAAATAATCGATTTAATTATCCAATTAAATCCAGTATTTGAAAATAAATTATTCGACTTATAAATTCCACTTATTAATATTTAAATTCAATTAAATATTCAATTTTTAATTAATTAAAATTCTGGGTCGTTACAGATTACGTACATTGGTTTTTACAAACATACATCAGTGGTGGTGGAGAAGGCAACTTCTCTTAGCTTAACACCCTCCTTGAGATATATGAGCTTAAGGGTTGTATTTTTGTGGAAGGCAATTAGTAATCAACAGAAATGTCCATGTGGCATTCAAAGTTTGATATGTTAAAGGTAATCGTAACCTCAGGCCTCATCAACCAAAAATGACCAGAACAGTGTTAGATGCAGCAAGGCTAAGTGGGTCGCTCTCAAGTAGGATATGATCATCCTCCTCTAGATATATCTTTACACGCTATGACGTCATGTTTCTGATTATTGTGGTTTGTATGCTAGAGGACCCTTAGTAAAGGTCGGTAACAACTGGAGGATGACATATTTGGTACCATCTAGTTATAGAGATGGGCCTGTCTTATGTTGGTATAGGGAAGATGTCCTGTGCCTCGGGACATCCATCTAGAGGTGTACCCATTCGGAAGGTTGTCCCTTCACCTGGTCATTTGTATGGAAATCCAAACTCCACTACGTACCTGCCATTTTAATTGTATTACTCATTTTGGCCTATATGCTGGAATTTAATCAATGTAACAATTTCGGCTATGATTAATATTATTTGTGCAATAGATACTATCATAATATAAGAGAATTTGATATGGGATGTTTTTGTTATCGTAAGGTAAAAACATGTCCGTGTTTATGTGTGAGCGCGTCTTACGAGATACTTAGTTTTGATAAAGGAAATGTTTGGTAATTTAATAAATTCAGTTGAGTGTGTTTCTCATGCTGGTTTAGCAGACTGATCCAGGCGTTCTTCCCTTTCAATGCGTGGGTCAGACCGAATATATTTACAGGTTCAGGTTGGTGCTATTGATGCTTCAGTAGGAGAGCTGGAGATATTCATTTTCGTACACACTTATCTGTTTTGATTATCTACTATGCTTAGTTGTTGTATATTGTCGGTAGTTGTGAGGACAGGTTATTATAACTGTTCAGGCTGATAGCTGGTGATTGATTATTGTACTCTGATTGACGTATGTATATATACAATTTCAGTTTTGTAAAGATCATTGATATTATATTATATGTTTTCCGCTGTGATGTGAGATTCTGTATTGTTCTGTTTTGTTCTGTCTTCTCTCTTTCTTATCTTCTTTTCTTTTCTCTTTATTTCTTTCTCTTGACTTTCCGTCAGTTTGTGCTTTTTGGGTCGGACATGTGTGGTTTAGTGTCCATCCAAAGGGTATCGGATTTGCGGGTCATCACACATACTTTGATGGATTTTTAGATAAATTTAAATCAATCATATTGTAACAGTATATTAGTGGTTGTATAATATTTAACTCAATTTTTATTTGAAGTTTGTTGCATATATATGACTTGCGAATAGGTCTACACCGTAGTTATTGTTATCCGGGTTTTAACCCTGCAGAAACCAATAGAAAACCGAACAACCTCATGTAAACTGGATGGTTCAGGACTTAACTAGAAAAGTTAAGGCAAGGGATCAACAAGGGCCAAGCTATATGGCTAAAACAACGACCGAGATCGACAAAGCCGAGAGACCGGCATTCTTTTAGTCCAATCAGTAGCTGAGCGCAAACAACTAGTGAATTGCCTTCAAAATAAAGAAACTAGGATTAAAGGCTATCAAAACATCTCCAATTCAAAACTCCATAAAAATCCTAAGGGCTTGGATCATTAGCAACTTATACCTCTCCACAAACATTCCAACAAGACAGCCAAAGAATACTATAAATGGAGACCAAGACATTGGCTTGCAAAACGAGCTAAGTCTATGGGTCGCTAGCAACTCATAAACCATGGGTAGACCCATGGCTTTGCCTCATTTTGCATGCCAAACCTCCCCAGGGTCGTTTTTCTATCTACTTATAAGCTGACAATGGAGTGGCCTGGCCCAGAAGCTCTTCAACCCATATAAATACCAACCTACCTACAATATAAAGAGGATCTTCTGGAAATGGTTGCGGAAGCTCTATTGGAACTATAATTTACTCTCTGCTTCCCTTAAAACAATCTCCAAAGGAATATATTGTGATTCTCCAGTGGATTCCATCTCTGGAGATTCAATCTAGCTAGAAAATAACCAAAGCCTTGTAACCAAACATCTGTTGTAACAGTAATCAGTTTATAATAAACTATAAAGTGGACATAGGCTTCATTAACAGCTGATTCACTATAAAAATTCTCCTTCTACTTTATTTTATTATTGTTTCTTTATATATGTGACTTGTAATATTGCTCTATCAGGACAGAGCTGGTGCTTTCAAATCCAAACCAGGATGTTGGTCCATTTTTTGGGTCAACATTTTGGTGCTTTCACTAAGAACTCCAACTCAGGATTCAAATCTATCTATCTACGTGGATACTATAAGTCCAGAAGTTAGATCCTTATTCTATGCTTAGAAGATTTGTTGTTGAGAATAGAAGAACCAACCAAGAAGGATCAGAGAAAAAGTAAGCAAACACATGCTAAGGTGATGGGTCGCTAGCGATCTGAAAGGTAAAGCTCAGAAATTAAAAATATATGGATCGCTAGCGATCAATGCACTATGGATCAATTGCGATCCATACCTTTTAAGCATACCACCAGGCTTGGGATGCTATGTTTTTCTCCAGTGAATCAGCTTATCGGAAGTGTTGTAACATATACCATGAACACTTCTAAATATAAAAAGAAGCAATGGGCGGAGCTCCAAGAATCATGGCAGAAGAAAACGTCAACACTCCAACTACTGCAAAATCATTGACTACAAACCCGAACTTAGGTGTGAAAACCCCATGTAAACATATAAGGATGCTTCTGTCTGCCTTTGAAGATGAAAAAAATTGAGGAAGACAAGTTAGATGAAAATGCCAATGTGCAAAATGCTAGAAGAGGCTCTAAAACCAATGTCGTAGCAAAGTGCCAAGCAAAGGACGATGAACTACAACCCAAACGGTATTCTAAGAGGCTGGAGGACCTAGAAGATATGATATAAACTGAGATCCATTACAATGCCAAGCTCCCATGCTATATTATGACCATTCATAACTAACCATCATGGAGCTCCCATCATCGAATCACGAATGTCATCACTGAAAATCATCAAAAGTCGTCAAAATGGTAGCTGAAAAACTCAGTTTAGGGTTGACTCAAAGTCGAACTTGGTTAATCGACTATTTGACTCAGGTAGATTCCAGAAGTCCTGACTCAAAGTCAAACTCAGGTATTACTAGCATATAGACGAAGCGAGAGCGACGGATGTAGCCATCTGCAAGGCCCTCAGGAATCATTAAAGGATGAAACAACCTGCTAACCTAGAAGAATTATATGGAAAGGTAAACTGGTTCTAAAGACTAGAAGTAGTGCAATTGAAGAAAGCAAACCCGACAGTGTGCCAAAGAACATCCCAAACGATGATGGAGCTACAGGCCT
This sequence comes from Allium cepa, assembly GCA_030765085.1. NCBI lineage: Eukaryota > Viridiplantae > Streptophyta > Magnoliopsida > Asparagales > Amaryllidaceae > Allium > Allium cepa. The sequence continues at coordinate 952,383,169 of CM060945.1, read as the reverse complement.
CAGGGACCTTCTGCCGAAGCAAGGCTATTAAGACCTAGCAGAAAAGCACTCCAACTAATTGACGAAATCAGACAAAAGGATTATTATCAAATAACACTCTAGCTAGCTAGCAACTAAGTAATGGAACAGCAACCTAAAGAGATGCATTCTCGTCCATCCTTGTCTACTCTCCTTTTCCAAATGAGCCATACCAGGACTCTAGGGGAATTGCAAATAGCACAGCGAAAGAAATGCTTCTATACCCTCGACGAATCATGTCAACCCCACTTCTAAGAGCCAACATTGCTGGTGGCGTCAAGAGGTCTTGTCCAAAGGATCATTGAACAAATCCAACACCGTAGCCTATAAGAACCGATAAAACTTTGTTCCCTCAAGCTGAATCTAAAAAAATTCCCCTTGAAGTCATTGAATTATTGCTTAAGACTGCTTGGCCACCGGACACACAATCTAAAAATCCTCTTGGAATCGATAAATTATCATTCCAAGGCCATCTGGTCGTCGGACATCCGACCACAAAAAACCCTTCACCAACGTGAAGATCTTTCATGAACTAAAGAATCATGAAGATAAACCGGTAGATCTCGGTTATCTGATCCAAAAAATCCCTTCACGAACGCGAAGGTCTTTCATGAACTAAAGCTTTATGAAGATAAACCAGTAGATCAGTGGTCATCTAATTCAAAAAACCCTTCGCGAACGTGAAGGTCTTTCAGGAACTAAAATGTCGTGAAGGTAAACTGGTAGATCAGTGGTCATTTGATCCAAAAAAACCTTCGCAAACGTGAAGGTATTTCATGAACTAAAGCGTCATGAAGGTAAACTGATAGGTCAGCGGTCATCTGATCCTAAAAACCCTTCGTGAACATGAAGGTACTTCATGAACTAAAGCATTGTGAGGGTAAACCGGTAGATCAACGAAATTTGTGTACGACTGATATCCATGAAGGTGAACTGGAAGATCGCTAGTCATCTAATCCAAAGCTCTTTAAAGTCAACAAAGCCGTGCTCCATAGCCATAAATCGATAATCATATTAGTCACCCTGCATAATTAAATGACCAATGAAACAAACAATGCTGAACCCCAAAGCTTCAAAGACGCTCAAAGGAACTAAGCCAAAACTGAACCGACCTTGTGGTTAATCAGGGGCTGACTCGAATCAATCCACGACTTAGAACTCGAAAGAACCACTCCCACTGAACTAGGGGCAACCAAACGAGTTGTGGAGAAACCCTGGATACAGTTCAATCACCCTAATAGCCCTATGGCATGGAGGTACGCACACACTTTAATAGCCATAAGAAAGGCCGAGACTGATCTTACCACGGTTCTGTTATGCCCGATAAAAAATTATGGTATTCTGACAACCACGGACTTCATGACCTAGATAGTGCAACAAATGAAATACTAGCATAATACTTGCCCACTTCTTTCTAGATACTATTTTACCACTCTTGGTGTCCAATTCGTCTTCCTCTTAGACAATTTTCAAGTTAAAGACCAATTCTCTAGAGGCAGTTTGGACCAAAAACTAAGAGTCTTGCCCCGAACTCCCATAAGCTCTTTATTCATAACCATCTCCATGCAGTCGGCTGTAGATCTCTCTACCATGACAATCTTATTTGTTTGGCAGAGCACATCCTCTAGTAATTAGGAGGAACATCCAAGCCATAACTACTCGATCTAAAAACTAGTTATCTCTTAGAATTGACGAAACCACGTTCCAACAAAATCAAACTGCTGGGATGATGGGAAAACTCGATCCTTACCTTTTACGTACGGTTATCACTCCTCCACCACCAGGAAGGCCCAAACCACATGTGTATCCTGTAATCCATGATTCGTTTCTTAAACCAATAAAGCCATGTTCATAGCAAATACCCGTCTGGTCGACGGAAGAAAATCGACCCAAACCGTTGGATCGACAATCCTTGCCTTCCAAAAACCAATGTTGCCCAGCAACATTGAGAAGGACGAAAACATAAACTCCTTGCATTGCCCAAAGATAGGTGATGCCGAGGAGCATCAAAAACTAACTCCTTGCATTGCTCGGAGATAGGCGACGCCGATGAGCATCAAAAACTAACTCCTTGCATTGCCCGAAAATAGGCGATGCCGAGGAACATCAAAAACTAACTCCTTGCGTTGCTCGAAGATAGACGACGACAAGGACCGTCAAAAACTAACTCCTTGTGTTGCTCGGATATAGGCAACGCCGAGGAGCATCAAAAACTAACTCCTTGCATTGCCCGGAGATAGGCAACGCCTGTTAGTCCGTGAGATGATGGTTTTGATGACAACAACCTTAGAATAGGATTATAAAATAAATACTAACATTATAGTTTAAAAATATATGTATATGAAGGATTTAACCATGCAGGTACCAAGAATGAAGAGAGATTCAAGATATCAACAATGAAGATTCATGAGTATCAAGAATATCAAGATTATCAAGAGTTCAATATTTCAAGAATAAGTAATTTTAATTAGGATTTTTTATTAAAACTCCTAGAAAAGCACTGGCATCTTAAAATCTAATTTATTCATGGAATGGAATCCACTTTAAGCCCGTTAAGCGGATGGAACCCTGAGCAGGATGGAACCTACGAAAAATATAGTGGAACGCTAACTTTATTCAGAATGATTTTACAAAATTATACCTTGTTTTCAAAATGTTTTTAAAACCTTCCTTTTAAAAGAATCAAATAGATCGATCCTAATTTCAAATACTTTTAGCCTTAAAATAATCTTTAATTTCAAAATCAAATTATTCTTAGTTTTAAAACTATCTTTAATAATAATATATTTAACTTTTAATATTTATACTTAGATTTGAGTATAAAATTTTATATATATTATTCTCTATATTTACTTATGTATTTTAACTATAGTCAAGTATATTTATAAAGTTTAAAATAGTTTTTAATATAAGATAAAAGTTATTTTCAAAGAAAAACAAACCACCAAAAATTCCTTTGGGATGTCGACATGCTCAATATACCCATGTCGACATAGTGTCAGTTAATTTCAAAATTTAAATTTCAAAAGAAGTGTCTATTCGTCATATCTCTTCACGAATTGACATGGTTGTTGTTCATCTTTAAATAGGGGTTGTTTTCAACCAATTTTTATTTCATATTTTTTTGGTATTCACTCCTCCTCTTCTTCCACATTTCTTTATACATATTCCTACCATTACTCGGCCGAAATCAACATTGAATCTAATTAGATCATTTCTGGTTTGATTCTCTATCACTATCTCAACAAGATTCTCAGTGCTACTCAGAGTTATAGGCTTCTTTATAATCATTTAAACGAGAAAAGGTGTGATTGTAGCCATGGAAATCAATCAAGCGAGAAAATGTGTAATTGTAGCCTTGGAAATCAATTGGGTGAACTTGTTGCCCGTGAAATCAAGTATCTCTACCTAGAGGATTGTGAATCTGCAGGTTGTACCTCGTAGCCTTGAAATCGAGGGTGTAATTGTACAATTGCTTTTGAAAGGAAATCCGTACTTATGTACGAGACTGGATGTAGGGTAACTTCGAACCAGTATAAAATCTGGTGTGTTCTTTCCTTTAGTGCTTTTACTTTATTTCTACATCTGTGTTTGATTCTGTGATCATATCTATGTCTGAATATTGCATACATTTGTGTTCAAATTAATGAAAACTTAAAAAGATTTAATAATTCCTTAAAACATTATTCACCCCCTCTAGTGTTTATCATAGCCTTAAGATCCGTAATCCACATTTCTCACATTTGGTATCAGAGCAAGGTTTTCAAAGTTTCGTAATCTGATTTTTGAAAAAGTTTTTAAAATGGCTATGTTTGTTAATATTACTTTAGAAATATTTAGATCAACATTGTACATGAGTCTACATATAATCAATGTTCATATTCAAGTTGTCTACAACAATTGTTTGATGTGCAGGAAACGTGCTTTATGGGAGTTGAGGAATCATTCAACAACAGACAAATTGTGCAGATCAAAAAGAACAAATGGATAGTCGATAGTGAATGTTCTAGACACATGACTGGCAATCCAGATATGCTGAATGATATAATATACAAAGACGGAGGACTGGTTAACTTTGGAGACAATTCAAAAGGATATGTGATTGACATCGACAAAGCCGGTAACTCTAAAACTCCTATTATTACTAATATTTTGCTAGTTAAGAATCTGAAATATAATCTGCTAAGTATAAGTCAACTCTGCGATAAAGGATATAAAATTAAATTTGAAAAAGATAAGTGTCACATTGAAGATAATAATTCAACCATAATATTTGAGGGAATTAAGAAAAAGAATATTTATATTCTTAGTATGAAAGTTTCAAATGATAATCAATGTCTGTTGGCAAATACAAGCGACCCTTGGATTTGGCATAAGAGATTTGGGCATTTGAATTTCAAACTCTTATCTAGACTGTCAAAACATGATCTAGTAAGAGGTCTCCCTAAAATGAACTTTAAAGTAGATAGTCTATGTGATGCATGTCAATTAGGAAAACTTAGAAAAAGTTCTTTTAAATTTAAAAGATATGATTTCTACCTCAAGACCTCTTGAATTACTTCATCTTGATTTATTTGGTCCATCTCAAATTCTGTCAATAAATCATAGTAAATATGTTTTTGTAATTGTAGATGATTATTTTAGATTTACATGGACAATATTTTTGAAACATAAAAGTGATACTTTTGAATGTTTTAAGAACTTTACAAAAAGGATTCAAAATCAACTTTCTCTAAAACTTTTAACCATTCGTAGTGATCACGGTGGTGAATTTGAAAATGAAAAGTTTGAGGAATTCTGCAATAAAAAGGGAATAACTCACAATTTTTCATTTCCAAGAACTCCACAACAAAATGGAGTAATAGAACGTAAAAATAGGACGATTCAAGAGTGTGCGAGAACTATGCTTTCAGATAGTAAATTACCAATGTATTTTTGGGCAGAAGTAGTTGTTATCACCATTAATATTTTAAATAGAATTTTAATTAGACCTTTAACTAATAAGACATCTTATGAACTTCTTCATAGAAATAAACCTAAAGTATCTTATTTTAGAATTTTTGAAAGTAATTTTTTTGTTTTAAATACTAAAGATAACTTAGATAAATTTGATCCTAAATCCGACAAAGTTATCTTTATCGGATATTCTAATAAAAGTAAAGCGTACAGAGTATATGATTTAAGAACTAACACCAACGAAGAAACAATGCATGTTTCGTTCGATGAAAATCTCAAAAATTTTGAAGATACAAATGATGAAGAGGATTTAATCACTCAAAATCTAGAGTCAACTGAAACTTATAATGAAATTGATCATCCTAATAAAAAGACTAAACATGTAAAAGATCACCCTATTGAAAATATGCTAGGAGATATGTAATCTATTGTTAAAACTAGAAATCAACTAAGTCAAATGACTAATGTAGCTTTTATATCAACTATCGAACCTAAAAATCCAAAAGAAGCATCAACTAATGATTCATTGATTTTGGCTTTGCAAGAAGAATTAAATCAATTCACTAGAAATGATGTTTGGGAACTTGTTCCTAGACCTGAAAATAAAATTATAATTGGAACTAAATGGGTTTATAAAAATAAAATGAATGAACAAGGAGAGGTAGTTAGAAATAAATCTTGATTAGTCGCTCAAGTTTATTGTGAAGAATAAGGAATAGATTTTGTGAAACCTTTGCTCCCGTAGCAAGATTAGAAGCCATTAGGATTCTACTTGCTTTCGCAAATCATAATAATTTAAAATTATTTCAAATGGATGTTAAAAGTGCTTTTTTAAATGGATTTGTAAAAAAGGAAGTATGTGTTGAACAACCACCACTTTTTGAAAATGAAAAATTACCAAATCATGTTTACAAACTTAAGAAAGCTTTATATGGTCTAAAACAAGCTCCTAGAGCCTGGTATGATAGACTAAGATCTTACTTATTACAATCAAACTTTGAAATTGGTAAAGTAGATAATACTCTTTTTATTAAAAGAAATAAAAAATATATTCAACTAGTACAAGTCTATGTAGATGATATCATTTTTGGTCCAACTAATTTTGAAATGAATAAAGAATTTTCTGAAATAATGGCAAAAGAGTTTGAGATGAGTCATATGGGTAAATTAAACTTCTTTTTAGGATTACAAATAAAACAATTAGATAATGGTATCTTTATCAGTCAAAAAATATGTGCTAAAGGCCTAACTAATAAATTTGGTTTGACTAATGCGAGTGGAAAACCCACTCCCATGGCAACAATGAGTACATTAGTAAAGAAGATATCTCGAAAGATGTAGAGCAAAAATTATATAGGGGAATGATTGGATCACTACTCTATACTGCTAGTAGACCTGATATCATGCATAGTGTTTGTCTCTGTGCAAATATCAATCCCAACCTAAAGAGACCCACTTAAAAGCGTAAAACGTATCATAAGATATGTTAAACACACCTCTGATTATGGCTTATTTTACCCTAAAAATGATTCTTTTGACTTAATATCTTACTGTGATGCTAATTATGCTGGTTGTAAATCAGACCAAAAAGGTACAAGTGAAACTTGTCACCTTTTAGGGCATTCTCTGCTTCCCTGGTTTAGTAAAAAGCAAAACACTGTTTCTTTATCAACAACTGAAGCAGAATATATTTCTACTGCTTTGGCTTGTTCTCAAGTAATATATATGCAACAAACTTTGAAAGATTATGGTTTAAATTTCTCAAAATCACCAATTTATTGTAATAATACTAGTGCGATAAATTTATCCAAAAATACTACTCAACATGCTCGAACTAAACATGTAACAACCTTGTATTTTATGATTATTTTAATTGTATATTTTAATTATTTTAAATTGAATTTCTGATTTAAAAACTTTATTTTATTTATTAAAATGAATAAATTTTGTTATTTTAAATATAAATTTTGATTTTAATGTAAATTATAATTTCAAACATGTATGAATTGAATATTTTCCAAAAAAGTGAATTTTGGTCAAAATGGTCAAATTTTGACTTTTAAATTTAAAATTTGAAAGCTTGGAAATTTTTAATTTTGCCTTTATTATGAAAGTAAATAAAATTTTAAGAACACTGCTTTTCGTTTTGTTGAAATATGATTTATAAGTGAAAGTTATGTCTTTTTAACTATTGTGTGAAATTTGCTGTATTTAACAAAATTGTTTATTTTAAATTATATAAATAATATTTTATTTGGTCATGTAATGTTCTAATTTATGTTTATGTGGGTAAGTAACATGTATTGCATATATTTTTGTTTTAAAACATTTTGAAAGTATAAATGGCATTTTCCAGTGTCAGTTGTATTTTTGTTTTAAAATTTCTAATTTCCAGTTTCAATTAATTAAAGTAATTCTTTATTTATCTTTATATTTTCTTAAGAACTTATTGTATTTTCATTCCCACTTTATTTTGTTCCTCATTTATTTTATTTATTTGACATTCTATTTGTTTTAAAGTGAAATAGAAATTTTCTAGAGCCAATGGTATTTTCTTTGTAATTTTCATGCCCTGTTTTCAATTTTTAAACAATTGCTTTAGTTCTTTTTCTATTTTTCTCCAATTTAATTATTTATTTCATTTTAGAAATGATAAATAAATTATTTTATTTCAAATTTTTGCTTTATAATATTTCCAATTTAATTACCTTTCACATGCTTTGGTCGTTCCTTTCTTGATTGTTAGCCATGCACTTCACTTTGTATTTCATGTGAAAACATCTCACTTTCTTAATTTCTCAAGGCACATTTCAGATCTGGAAGAAAATGAAAGTAATGGCCTCTTTTCTTCCTCTCTTTTCTTCTTCTTTTTCACCTTGTTTTTCTTAAATTTGCCTTGGCTTCACATATGATTTTCGGCCTATCACCTCCGCCATCTCCTCCACCAACCACCACCACTTCTTCCTCTGACCATAGGCGACCTAAATTTCATCTCCTCTGATCTGAAGTTGCCTTGACCATCCAATAATGCAAAATCCATAAAAAAAAATGAAAAATCCTCCAAAACTATGCAAGCCGAGCTCCTATGTGCCATCCACCTTCATCCCTTGCCACGGCCACCTCCTTGCCCTCCACCACCACCATGACATGACCTCTGACCATCAACCTAACCACTGACCAAACCCAAACTTGCTTCAGGCCGGACCAACAAAGCCTTAAGGCCGAGCCTATGTGAGGTTGTAGGCAAGCAAAATTTGTTTGAAAACTAGGTGATGTTATTTGTCCAGTCTAGTTTCCATTTGTTTCAATTCAAACTTTGGTATTGTAATTATATTTATATTTTGCTTTGTTTTTGTGAATACAAGATCATTATCAAGGTTCTTCATTCGTCCATATCAAATCGTGATTGTCGTGCCTTTGGAATCGATCTTGTGTGTCGTTGTGGTCTCTAGCTTTGAAAAGGTAAGTCCGTCTCACTCTGACATTTATACTTATGAAATAGTAAATGGATGACAAGTGTTTAGTAATTAAAATGTTATGTAAGGTAATGATGATTATATGTTATGTTATTCCATGTTATTACCATGTTAACTCTGATAATTATCACCTGACATATGATATTTGACATTAAGTTGTGATATTGACATTGTTTATGTTGTATATGTATATGTTCACACTGCAAGTTCCATATTAGAATAGAATCACTATGGGTTGAAATGATACATACCCGAACGGATATTAGAATAGAGAAAAAATCGTTATGGGCTGAAATGATAGGCCTGAGCGATTTTTATTTATTTTTATTTACTTGGGATTGCGGGTTTGAAATGATAGAACCCGGGTTTTCTTTTTAAATTGCAGATTGAAATGATATATATTTGTATCACTTGACCTAGGTTAGAAAATTTTATACAGACCCCGTGTCATATTTTTAAATGATTTTTATTAAAATATGTATTTTTAAAAGTATGAATTTTGATTTAAAAATATATATTTTATGGTTTTAAGAAAGTTAAATACTAAGTTTTGAATTTTGTGAATTTAAATATGTAAATTTGAAGTATCTGTGATTTTTGACTTTAAATTTTATTTTAAAAATGTAAGTAAGTAATGGAAATTAAATTTAAAGTTTAAAATGATATTTAAAGTAAAATGCCAAGTTTTATTTAATTTATAAGTTAATAAACAGTGAAAATTTGACTTAATAAATGAATTGAGTTTTAAAAATTAAACATTTGATTTTAAAAAATTTATTATGATAAATCATATGTTAGAATGATTTAAATATGAAATTTTAAAGTCTATAAATATGATTTATAAATTTAAATAACAAGAATTGAAGTTCTATTGTTTTTGAAAAGTTAAAATAAAATCTAAAATTTTATTAACAACATTTCCTAAAAATACTGTAGTCTTATGACAGCATTTTAAATGCTATTGTTTTGAACGTAACTATGTTTGAAATAACTAAATATCTATTACGGCATTTTATAAATGCCATTATTCTTGAACTAACTATTTTGGAAACTATAAGCTACGATAGCACTTTATAAATGCTGTCGTTGCTACATTTTGTCAATGTTTTGAAATGTTATAGATTTTAACACTATTTGTGTTATATTTTAAAGTGTTAAATGATTTAACTATTGGAATTGATTATTTGTGAAATATTAGGAGTTTTGAATATAATTTAATATTTAAATTTGAATTTTAAGGAATTTACATTGAATTTGAATTTAAATAAGGTTTACTTGGTTATGTGCTAAATTGAGTGAAATCAAATGAGATAAATGAATTTTTGAATGGAATTTTGAAATGTATTTTTGTAATGATGTTTGAAATAATAAATGAATGACATATTTGATTTTTAAATGATATTTAAATTTTAATATTTGAAATTGAATTCAAATAATGATTTGTTAATGAGGTTTTGAAGGATATGATATTTTAATGATTTCGAAATGGTTTTTAATGATATAATCTTTATTTTGATAAAGAATGTGAATTTGGAATGATATTTGATTTTTATAAATGAATATTTGAAGTTTATATTTGTATGAAAAGATATTTGGTTTAATTGTAATTTAAGTTTATTTAAACAATATTGGATTTACGAAATGAATATTTCAAAACTAAATAATAATGAAATTAGATTTGAGATATGAATTTATGAAATTATAAAGTTTAGTTTTGAAATGTGGGATATTAAAGTTCGGAAATATATTAAAATTGAATGGTTTATTTTGTAGATCAAATCTATATTTGAAATTTATAAGATTTGAAAAGTTTTGTTGGAAAACTGAATTGAATTGAAACTGATGGTTTGAATTGAATTAAATTGAAAATTTGAAAATTGAGTTTAATTGAATAAATTTGAAAAATTCAAATGTATGATTTCGAAATATTATGATTTTCAAAGTGTAATGATTTCAAGTATTTTGGTTTCGAATGAGTTATAACTTTGAAGTATTATGATTTTCGAAAGGGAGTATATGTTTGAAATGGAAATGATATCGTATTGACTTGAATATAGTTTTGGAATAAAAATGGTTTTGGTTTCGAAGTATAAACTATTTTGATTTGAATATAGTTTTGAAGTAAAAATGATTTTGGTTTCGAAGTAGAAACAATTTTTATTTGAATATAGTTTTGAAGTAAAATGGTTTTGGTTTCGAAGTACAAACTATTTTGATTTGAATATAGTTTTGAAGTAAAAATGGTTTTGGTTTCAAAGTATAAACTATTTTGATTTGAATATAGTTTTGAAGTAAAATGGTTTGGTTTCGAAGTACAAACTATTTTGATTTGAATATAGTTTTGAAGTAAAAACGGTTTTGGTTTTGAAGTATAAACTATCTTGAAAGGAATATAGTTTTGAAATGAAATGATTTGATTTTTGAAGTATAAACTATTTTGAAATGCCAACGGCGTTATAATAACGTTTGGTTGTAAAAGAGAGCGAGATCAGAAGTTTTCATACTCTCTGCCAACTTCGAAAACCACTTTAACAACCGTGTACGCGGTGGAGATTGCAGAATGAAGTAGGATGGTGGCGACGTTCTTGAGGTATATTACGTGGACCCAACTCCTGTGAGTTGGCATAAGGTGGCTAAAACAGGAGCGATCTCGGGCCAAAAGAGGTAGCTCCTCTGGTCGGACACATTCCTTCGATACTATACTCTTACTTGTGATTGATTAGATGGCCATCCTCTGATTTTGATATTGGAGTGTGTTCCGAGGTGGGCGTATGTGGCTGCTGCATTACCACCAGCATGTGTGCGTAATTGGTATATCTACCCTGGCATTGCCTTGTGTGCTGTGTCACCTACCATACCGAGCCTTTACTACGAGTTTGTTTATCTTCCGTAGCCCATGTGGTATCCTCTAATAGTCTCCCGATATGGAGATATCTTGTTATTGGATGGACTACTGGGACTATTATGTGTGAAGGGTGATATCGGTAAACCCGAAACGCTATTTTAAAGTAAGTTTATTTTACTGTAGACATTATTATAATAGCGCAATATTACTATATAGTAAATAGTTTAGCGGATCCTTAGAGGATGGGCGATCCCAAGCATCCTTTAAGTTACTGATGCATTTTGTTACTGTTCACTTGAGATTATTTACAGTTCATAAGTATTTATGTCCTGACTCGAGTGTTTTGTGTTTTGCTTTACACTGGATTCAGATTGAGTGATTCAGCATTCAAGACTCACTTTCGGAGTTTGAGCTTTTCTTGAAGATCCAGCCATATATTCTGCTTTTAGTATTTAGTGATTTTAGTGATTTATTCTGAATTGTACCTGATGTATCTTGTTACTCTTCTGCTGTATTTTGTTTAACTCTGATGTATCTTATTTTTATATAGTAGCTTCATAAACTACTATCCCTTTTACTTCCGCTGCATTATTATTTACTCTGTATCTGTGACTAATTATTTACTATATATTATGAGAATTTCCAAATTTTATTTACAACGCGAAATTTTGAGCAATTCAAGTCCGACATATGCGGATGTGAATGGTTGAAAATATCAGGTTGTTACATTTGGTATCAGAGCTTTGGTAGCTCTAGGCAAAACTCAGTATATAGGGTAAATGTATTTACAGAATCACTTTCATTCGAGTTTAAATCTCTTTCTTTTTAACTCGATTCCTTTGAATTTTAGAATGTTCCCTGCGGTTTCAAAATCCATTTCGTGTCCCTCACTATTCATTTCCTTTTGATTCTGGAGTATGCCATAACTCCACTTCGAAGGATCTTTATAATGAGTCGGTAGTCTCGCCAATCTCAAATTATTTGTAAAGGGGTGAAACTCCTTTACAATAGCATCGATTCACCAAAGATTTTATATCCTCGGTTCAGATGCTAGTATCTATTATTATCCCAAACTCTATCTCTTGAGACCGAATGTAGATTTTTCCTCAGAAATTCACATCGATCTTATTCTTTAAGTCACGGTTGACCCGGTTAAGGTTGCCTGCGATTTATATAAGCTTATCCATCTTCTTATTCTGTTATTTAATCATCCCATCTTTGTTCCAACTTATCTTCAAATCATTCTTCAGGTGTATTTGTAAAATTATATTTACAATTTTTGATATACCGTGTTCTTTGAGTTGTTGATGTTGATTTGAGTTTCTGATCGATTCGACTGATCAACGCTATCAATAAGATTTCCAAAACACTTGAACAGAGCAAACTAACACAATATGTTTTTCAAATTTAGTAATGAAATAATTTTGTAACTATATTATAAATATTTTTCAGGATTTTATTGAATTGGTTGTTAAGAAATAATAATTGATTTTATGTATCATTATCTCTTGTTTCATATATAAATAATTGAACTGTAAACCATGGTTATAAATTTATTTGGAAATTTAAAATGAATTTAAAACAAGAATTTGAGGATTTAAATTTTCGATGGTTTCAAACCTTGTATTTGAAGTTTTAAAAGGATATATTATTTAAAGTATTTTCGAATAGAAAATTGTTTCCAAAGAATTTTAAAGTTTAAAAATTAGTGCTATTTTCTTTGTCGCTGGAAAATAATTTTGGTGATGACTGCAGCGTCACCGACATTCATTTTCGAGTTTTGAAGTGTAGAGACCATTCTGTAGTCTTGCTATAGTTTTTGTTTGTGGAATTTAATTGATTTGAATTGCTTAAATAGGACTGGATTTATAACATATGCTGATATATGATTTAAATTGGAATGGATATATATATAGTATATGTGCATTTATTTATCTCTAAATAGTTTGGAATTTATCAGAAATTCAATTCCTAAATTTTATCTTGAAGGATAATTTCAAGTATAATTTCAAGATTTGGATAAATATTCATGCTTGAAATTATTGAATTGGAAAGTTTTATTTGTATAATACACTAATTTCATTCCAATATAACTTACTTTAATTTTCAGAAGTTGAATATGTAATTGGAAAATATAAAATATAAAAAGGATTTTTTAAATAAAATTTGAATGGTTATAATAAATGTTATACACTTAAATTTTAGTTATAAAAAGATTAACAGAGGTAAATAGAAAAAGGGGGGTAATGGAATAATATACAATATAAAATGATGATAAAGGAACTAAAAATAAATTTAAAGCAGTTATAACAAGTGTAAATATATTTAACATAGGTGATAAAATATATTAAGACGAATAAATTTAATTATAATTAGGAATAAAGAAGAATTAATTTATTGAGCACATTATGAGTATAATAAATGATTTTTCAAATCTATGATTTTTGAAATTGTTAATTTAAGATAATTGGATGATAAAATAATGAAATGAGAGATGATTAAGATTTATTTAACTTATGTAAAAATTTAATTTTAAATTTAAGTGGAAATTTTCATGGTTCCAAATTTATGATCTTATTTTATTTTTCAAATTATCTTCCGGTTGTCGTTGTTTTCCTTATCTTGCTACAAAATGGGAGGCTATTGCTTATAACAGTCTAGAAATCTATCTACAAACTTTAATAATCTTTGGTACTCATCTTTGAATCTGAGCACTGCTTGCCATCCACAGACCCTCGGTCAAACGGAAAGGGTGAATCAGATTCTAGAGCATCTTTTTTGTGCTTGTGTGTTCTATTCCATCTCCACTTTGTTAAACTTACCTATAACAATAGTTATCAGGTCTAATTTCGATCTTCTTGTCATCTTATCTTAATCCTATTTCATTCTATTTTTTTCTGTGCTTTTCCGTACCTCATTTCTTTTTGGGGACGAAAAGTTTTGAGTGGGGGAGAGTGTAACAACTCTGTATTTTCTGATTAATTTAATTGTATATTTTAATTATTTTAAATTGAATTCCTTATTTAAAAACTTTATTTTATTTATTAAAATGAATAAATTTTGCTATTATAAATATAAATTTTGATTTTAATGTAAATTATAATTTCAAATATGTATGAATTGAATATTTTCCAAAAAAAGTGAATTTTGGTCAAAATGGTCAAACTTTGACTTTTTAATTTAAATTTCGAAAGTTTGAAAATTTTGAATTTTTTTCTTTATTATGAAAGTAAATAAAATTTTAAGAACACTGCTTTTCGTTTCGTTGAAATCTGATTTATTAGTGAAAGTTATGCCTTTTAACTATTGTGTGAAATTTGCTGTATTTAACAAAATTGTTTATTTTAAATTATATAAATAATATTTTATTTGGTCATGTAATGTTCTAACTTATGTTTATATGGGTAAATAACATGTATTGTATATATTTTGGTTTTAAAACATTTTGAAAGTGTAATTGGCATTTTCCAGTGTCAGTTGTATTTTTGTTTTAAAATTTCTAATTTCCAGTTTCAATTAATTAAAGTAATTCTTTATTTATCTTTATATTTTCTTAAGAACTTATTTTATTTTCATTCTCACTTTATTTTGTTCCTCGTTTATTTTATTTATTTGACATTCTATTTGGTTTAAAGTGAAATAGAAATTTTCTAGAGCCAATGGTATTTTCTTTGTAATTTTCATGCCATGTTTTCAATTTTAAACAATTGCTTTAGTTCCTTTTTTATTTTTCTCAAATTTAATTATTTATTTCATTTTAGAAATGATAAATAAATTATTTTATTTCAAATTTTTTCTTTATAATATTTTCAAAATGATGTGGATATTTTTCCAAGGCTAGTGAAGATTTATTTGTAATTTTTGAACACTGTTTTGGATTTTAAGCAATTTCTTTTATTCTTTTTCTATTTTCTTTAAATTTAATTACTTATTTTCATATTATTTCACTTTTTTTCGGTTTTTAAATGTATTTACTGAAATTATTTTTTTATATTTGATTTAAAAGAAATAGAAATACAAAGAGACTTAGACCATTCATTTTCTAGTGACTTTTCATTTGCTAGACCTTTCACATGCTTTGGCCATTCCTTTCTTGATTGTTAGCCATGCATTTCACTTTTTATTTCATGTGAAAACATCTCACTTTCTTAATTTCTCATGGCACATTTCAGATCTGAAAGAAAATGAAAGTAATGGCCTCTTTTCTTCTTCTTTTTCACCTTGTTTTGCTTAAATTTGTCTTGGCTTCACATATGATTTTCGGCCTATCACCTCCACCATCTCCTCCACCGACCACCACCACTTCTTCCTCTGACCATAGGTGGCCTAACCTTCATCTCCTCCGACCTGAAGTTTCTTTGACCATCCAAGAATGCAAAATCCATAAAAACAATGAAAACTCCTCCAAAACTATGCTAGCTTTCAAAACACGATTCGCAACACTTTTTGCATCGGTTTTTAATAACTTTTGAAATATAATTTTAAAAGTAACTATTTTTTACAAATATTTTATAAATGTTTTTAAATGAATAAATAAGTGTTTTAAAGATGATTTGAAGATTTTATAATTTATTGGAACGAGTTGATAATAATTGACTTATAAAAAAGTAGTTATAAACAAATGTTATAATCTTGGCTCTAATAAGCCGACGAATATACCTGATTTTTCTAATCATGAGATCTAGGTGAGGTGATTAAATTAAGTAGATGTTCATAAGAAATTAGCATCATGGCTTACCTGGCCTCCCTTAGGCAATGGATAGACAAGGTTAAAATGTCTAAAACGAGCCAATTATAAAATATCAAAATTTCCAAATTTAAACAATTCAGATTTACCATTTTAGGTTACATGGTTTCAACTTATTAACAAGTTACGTTATGAAAATAAAATATCCTTGTTCAAAATTAAATAAATGATTTGCAAATATTTTCCTAAATAATTTTTTTGGGTTATTCCAAGTTTTAAAAAGGATTTAATTAAACCTAGGAATTTAATAAAGAGAGGTTTAATGATTTCGTATATACTAACAAGAATGTTTTCTTAATGATATATATATATATATATATATATATATATGTATGTATGTATGTATCAAAGATATTTTTTGATAAAAAAGAAATGAATGAAGACAAACTGCCTATTTATTGATTATCTTTTTATCGATGATTGGTTTGAAGGAACATGGGTCGAATTTTGGGTAATTCCTATCCGGAAACCACTTCGCACCAATATACATTTCAAAAGTGAAGAAAATAAATATTGAAGACATTGATTTTGAAGGCGGAGATCTTCATAATGGAAGGACTACTTGTTGAAACTATTCTGATTTGCTCCCAAGACAAATAAAAAGCAATGGTCCCTTCTTTTTGGGATATTCGTATGTAAGGACTATTCACTACTAATCCTAGAGGAAATTTCTGAGTGGACGTGGTGGGATAGTACCTTCGCTTTGTCATGTTTCTGGACAACTTGTGTGGATGAATGTCTAAACTTGCATTTCTAAATCATATTGATTGATCTCTATGAACGTATGATCTGTTTGGTCACGAAGAAGGCAATTCTCTTAGCTTAACCCCCTTTCTTGAGACATACGAGCTCAAGAGTTACACGTTTGTAGAAATCAGTTGTGCGATTATGAAATGGCAAAGTAGCATTCAAAGTAGAAGAGGTGCTATGTAAATAAGATAATCTTTACCTCAAAGCCTCACACCTAGGATAGTAAAATAGGGATGCTTTAAGGATAAAGTGGGTCACAATCAATTAGGGCATGAAATCACCTTATGGATGGATAAACTTTTTACCTGCAATAACGTCAGATTTAAATTAAACTATGTATGCTACTAGATGTCTCAGATAGGTCAGGGACTAAGGGGTGATGTAATACTTGGTGCTATTCGTATATTATATTTTCAGATAGGTTGGTCTTAATTCGTATAAGGACCAACACAGAGGCATTGGGTGCATTTCTCTAGAAATGCACTATACGGAAGGTAGTCCCTTACCTCGCTATTCAGTTGGAAATCCAATCTCCACTAAGCGACTTCGGTTTTGTTTTGTAGAACCTTATATGATTAGGTTAGAAATTTAATATGGTAAAAATATCGGCTAAAATTCATAAGTTTACTTGCAAATGTTTTCAAAAGAATGCCATTAAAGATAATATTACCAAATTTTCAAGTAAAAATGCTTTGGTTATTATAAGGTCAAAACCCGTTCTGTTTTTATGTGCGGTGTGGTCTTATGAAATACCTTTTGTTTTCAAAACCCGTACTTTGAGTTTCCCACACCAATCCCATAACTAACCCAGAGTTTATTTCCTTTTCCTTAAATCCTGGATGCCCTATTTTTCTGGGCAGCCTAGTAGTCAGGTTAAGTTAGAAGAAATCGGGAAGAGCTCAAAAGATGGAATTAGAGGATTCTTCAGTAGACTATTACCTCTTTACCACCACACTTGTTTATTATTTTATTCTACCTTTGTATGGACAGAGATTTATAATTTTCCATATTTAACTTTGATAAATGTATTTAAAATTTTTGCTATAAAAATTCTATATATTAAAATATTATATGTTATTCCATTCATGTAAGATTTTATTATGTCTTCTTTTTCCCTTTTATCCCTAACAAACTGCCTCTTTAGTGCTCGAATGTGTGGCACATGAATACCGAGGATCTATTAATGTCTATTTCTTAGGGCCGAAGAGACGAATCATTTACATTTCGTATCAAAGCTTTATTTAAGCGAACATCTAAGCTTGATCGGAGTAAAGTCGCATTAGGAATAGGGTTTGTAATACCTTAGGATGAGTAACTCATTAAAGATAGGGTTAGTAACACTTGAGATTGAGTTGAAAGCATTAGATATACAAGTGCATATTTGTGAATGATTTATAGAAATGGTTTTTGAAAAATATGGTAAATGAAATAATTTTACCTACAACTATATTTTATATATAAAGTATACATTTTATAAAGGATATATATTTAGATATATTATAATTTGGATGAATTTTAATCAAGATATGAAAAATCTAAGTATAAACATGTTGTGATTAGAATTTCACAATTTGAATATAAGATGTTTAATAAATAACGTTAAGAATGTTAAGGGATATAAATATTAAATAAAACCCAATAAGTCAAAAATGGTTGTAGAATGAGGATTTTAATCTAAAAAGTTTTCAAAGAATTTAAAAGTTGATAATAATAAACATTTAGTTATTATCATTAATTAATTAATTATTTGGTTAAAATTTTAAATACAAATACTTTATGAATTTAGTTTCATGATTTAACTCTGGGGTATTCAATAAATAATAAGTTAAAAATAAATTTGTAATTCGTTGAATATTTAGGTTAAGTAAACTAAATTGGAAATGTAATACTATAAAATAGTTTGAAATAATTATAAACTTTAGTTGTAAAATGATTATATAATTAGAAGTTGTAGTAATATAATGTGAATAAACTTAAGTAGCGATTTATAAATTTAATGTAAATAAGTTTGTATATGTGACGCCCCACCTCTATACCCACGCTAGCCAAGAACACTACTGTGAATGCTGTCAACTAGCACGGAGAATAAGGCTGTTGAGGAGCGACCATCTGTATAATTGCTTTGTGCGAGTACCGATATACCGGATAAAAATATAACTTTTCATCTCAAGAGGAAATCCGACATACCGACACAAACTCAAAGCTACTACACAGTGGCTATAAAGGTCTTCGAAAACAAATATAGAAATAAACATAAAACAAATCAGTCACAGACAATTCATATCACAAAGGAGGAAATAGATATGAATATTACACATGAAAGTGTACATCAGAGTAGTGGTCTAAAAAGATCCACAATAATACAAAAGAATGGCAACACGTGCTATACAAAAGAATAAGTATACATCATAGAGTCTGTATCTCAAATGTATACAACAAAAGACTACTAAACTAACGTAGTTAACCAAAAGTCGGGATGATAGTCCGATAAGGAGTCAAGCAGAAGCACCTGCAACATCTCGGTCTAACCCGAGTATTATTTAAGAAGAAAATAATAAACGGATCAGTCTAGCTATAAATATCAGATGAAGTGATATATAATAAGAGATATGACATAAACATATAATAATCACAATGCCAAGCTGTGATAAATAAGTAATTGAAAATCAACAAGAGATTAATCAATATCACAATTATCTACTCAAGATAAAAAGGAATGTCATACTCCTAATTTCATTCACCAAGCCACAATAAATGACATATATATCAATGCCCATCATAAAAGCTGGTGAAACATAAATTCCAGAAATCAACACACGAAATCCAGAAATCACAAGAAAAAGGAACAACGACGTCGTACAGCAGGACGTCCGATGAACCAAATCACAAGAAAAAGGATGGCCAATCCCCAAAAAAACTAGACATCGACGCACCTACAAAGACGCGCCCCATGTACAGTCGAACATCGACGCACCTAGAAAGATACGCCTCATGCTCTAGCATCGACGCACCTAGAAAGATACGCCCCATGCACAAATAAACATCGATGCACCTAGAAAGATACACCCCATGCACAAATAAACATCGATGCACCTAGAAAGATACACCCCATGCTCTAGCATCGACGCACCTAGAAAGATACGCCCCATGCACAAATAAACATCGATGCACCTAGAAAGATACACCCCATGCTCTAGCATCGACGCACCTAGAAAGATATGCCCCATGCACAAATAAATATCGATGCACCTAGAAAGATACACCCCATGCTCTAGCATCGACGCACCTAGAAAGATACGCCCCATGCACAAATAAACATCGATGCACCTAGAAAGATACACCCCATGCTCTAGCATCGACGCACCTAGAAAGATACGCCCTATGCACAAATAAACATCGATGCACCTAGAAAGATACACCCCATGCTCTAGCATCGACGCACCTAGAAAGATACGGCCTATGCATAAAATGAGACGAAGCTCAATAAAATGAGGAACAGTCCTCCACATAAACAACGAGACATCGCACATTGCTAGTCTAAACCACAAAGATGATCGTCGTGATCAACGAGAAGTGTCAATTACAATAAGCTAGTAAATATATGAGCTTAGCTTAATGTCCCATAACCACTAGCTTAACTTAAATATTTACGAACAAATTGTAGATCTCCACTAGAAAATTGTCGCATGAGATTCAATCGAACAAGTCCAAGAATTAACCGACGAAGTAAACGCAAGCATTTCATACCACTCGTTTTACTAAGTCATTTAATTAGATTTCTCATAGGAGTGAGGTAAAGGTTTGTATATACTAATAGATTGGAAAACGGTTTCAGAAAACGAGCTTTGTAATAAAATAGTGTTGAAATCATTTGAAGAAAGAGTTTTGATATTTACTACTAGTATAGAAAACCTTTATATTTTTAAAGTGACAAATCACAAAGATTGTAAGAACAACCAATTACTAAATTCACATTCGAAGACGTGAATAAAATCCAAAGAAATCGATACCAAATCCATAGAAATGGATATTTCCAAAAAGATCCATAAAAAGAAGTCGTCAAAGTCGACAATAAGTGATAATTATTAATAGGATCGCTAAAATCGATAAACAATGGAAATTCACACAAAACAGCCTGAATAGGCAAAAATAAACATTTCCAGATGTCTGATTTGGAATCCAAACGTCTGGATTTGTTCTCTGGAAATAACCCAGAGAACACTCAGACGTCTGAAACCTCAAGTCAGATGTCTGAGACCTATCCAGACGTCTGGTTTGATGGTTCAGACGTCTGAAAATAGTCTCTGGCTTTTTTTTATAATATGCGTGCATACATTTTTACTCTCCAGGTCCAAACCAGACGTCTGGACTTGGTCACCAGACGTGTGAAAACCTGGTAAGGGCAACAATTTGCCTAGGCCAGAGTGGCCAAAACGTATCGGGAGCGATCGGACGAGCAACAACGACTAAGGATTTATGCCTAGCGACAACCCGGTCTTATAGGCTCTCCGAAACACCTCTTAAAGCATGATCAAACATCAAAGTTATGATTTCTAGAGAATTGGCTTCAAACACCAAAAATGGAAATATACACAAAACCAATCCAAATCAAAAGCAATTTCACATGAATAAATGTTAGGGATTCATACCTAACAACAAAGATAGATATAGACATAGACGTGAGATAAAAATCTGACCTTTGAACTAAATTTATGAAGATGAAGCTTGAAAGCAAAGGGGAATCAACCACTCTTCAAAACCAAATCTAGAAGCTTGAATCTAAGCTTAAAAGAAGAACATTCCCTAAGTTAGGTTTAGGAAATTTCTGAAATTGAATGGAGAAAGAGTTGGAGAAGAAGAAGAGAAAGCTTACCAATGGGTTCTCTTGAACTTTGGAGCAAGAACTTGGATTTGCAAAGGAAGCTAGGGCTTGGAGTTTTAATTTCCTCCTCCACCCTCCATTAACATAAAAGCTTGAGTATTAGGAAAATAGAAGAGAAGTGAATGAAGAGGAGAGTGTTGGAACTGAGTTAAGTGGTTAATTAGCTCAGCCCAACCAAAGCCCTAAGTGGGAAAAAGTAGCAAAAATCAACTTTCCCCAAACATATCGAAGCTTATACTCAAAAAGGTCGCAAACGTCATTTTGAACTCGATGGAAGTGGTCTCGAGTACCAATTCGACAGTTTGCAAAAAGTAGGTTTTCGGACCAAAATTCGATGAACGGTGAAATATTTAAATAAAATATTTAAATATATAATCGATAAATATGCGGGTTGTTACAGACTCCCTCCTTAAAGAAATTGCGTCCTCGCAATAATTAAGAAGAAAATATAAGAAGTAACAACCATAGAAGCATATTAACACAAAAGAAAATTTGAATCAAGAAGTTCACCATAAAGAGCACGAAGGAGTAAATCCGAAAGTTTTTTGTTCGATGAATTCTCAAGATTTCACATGAGCAATCCTTAGGATTTGAGAACCATTGAACTTCTATCAAAAAGAATATCTTTATATTGAAGGCGCTCAACCTCCGAAGCAATGATGCGAATGGAATGGTGCTCAAAAGTCAAATTTGGTGAAACTTCAATCCCTCAATATCACCGGGCTCAAGAATGAAAAACGGAATCCCTAAGGCATTTCCGTAGATAAAAGACGTGGAAAACGTCAAGAATAGCAGAAAGTTGAGCTGGTGCAATGGCGTAGTACAAATACGGTACGCCCGAGAAACTAGAAACTTGAATAATTTGGAGCACCGACGTAGTACAAAGGCGGTACGTCCAATGAACCAAAAAGCCAAGTCATTGATGTAGTGCAAACGGTACATCCAATGAATCAAAAAGCGAAGACATTGATGTAGTATAAACAGTACATCCAATGAATCAAACATCAAAGTCATTGATGTAGTACAAACGGTACATCCAATGAATCAAAGACACTGATGTAGTACAAACGGTACATCCAATGAATCCAAAAAGAAAACACATTGATGTAGTACAAATGGTACATCCAATGAATAAAAAGCAAAGACATTGATATAGTACAAACGGTACATCCAATGAATCAAAGACCGAATGATTTCGGAACACCGACGTAGTACAAAAACGGTACGTCCAATGAACCGAAGCCCGAATGATTTCGGAACACCGACGTAGTACAAAAACGGTACGTCCAATGAACCAAACACAATAAAAGAACATCGGACGCAAGCTCATAAAAGAAATGAGATGGAACTCAATAAAACGAAGTACATCAAAACGCCCGATGAACTTGATAAAAAGATAATTTCATTCGGTCATCAACAAAGAAACAACCCCTTGTTGCTTACGACTAAACGCATTGGCAACACGATTTCCCCTTCGAGAATAAAAAGAATACCAAGATCATAGGAAGCTAGGAACTCGGGTCAACATGCAGTTCCTTAAGAGAACACAAATATTTCACAGATTTATGATCGAGGTAGAGAACAAATTTCTCATCCAAATATGATGATGCCAAATTCCAAAAGCAAAAACAATAGCCGAGAGCACTAGATCATAAGTGGCATATCTAGTCTCGATAAACTATAATGATTTAGAAGCACAAGTGATAGCATGTTCTCTATGGCAAGAGAATGGCATCCAAACCAATACGACTAGTATCGGTACAAATAGCAAAGTCTTGGTTCCCCTTCAGGAATCACAAGAAAGAATAAGAGTATCGAAAAGAAAGAACTTCTTTTAAATAATTCTCTTCCCTGAAAAGTTAAAACTTTCAAAATTACATTTTTACTTTTATGTAATAATCTTTCTACAAAAATTTACATTTTTACAAGTCAATATATCGTGTCTGATTGTCACATCAAAGCGTTTAGGAAATTCCCATCGATAACGTTGATCAAGCGCATCGACCAAAATTCTTAAAGCACTCGACGGGCAATACAATCACAAAATCATCTTTTATAGGATAAATAAATCTCTTAAAAAGTTTTAAGAATATTCTTTGTTCGTTTCAAGAACAAAAATCCAGTTTTACTTATAAATAAATCTTATGAAAAAGATTTGCAAAATTTTAAATTACTATTTTCATCCAAAATCAATAAATACAAGAATGGTCTCATCGAAATATTCATAGAATATTCGATTTATAAAATGGATAAAATGAGCTGGACAAATTGAATGACATAATAAGTCATTCATAAGAATCATAATAAGTGTGGAATGCGGTAAGTGGAATGCTAATTTCCGCAACTCGTAGCAAACGAAAACCGGTGGTAAAGTCAAACTGAAAAGACCTTAGCACCACACAAAAGATTACTTAGGTGATAATCCTAAGACAAGCTCAAAAATACCGAAAAATTTCTCAAACTACATGAATGAGAGAAATAACACTTTCCTTATAAGTGGGCTTAAGGAATAAAATGATGCCATCAAATTGGAATCAAAATCACAAAGGAAAAATAGAAATCTGCTTAACAGATTGAAAATGTCGAAGATGAATAATCCACTCGGAAAAATAGGATATGGGCTTCACAATTTAGGCCAATCCTTACAGAAAAAGTCAATTCCAAAGCCAAAGTAAATATCGGCTTGGAAAGAAAAGTCACATAAAACAATCTTGACATCAAAACAAAAGCAAATTGAGTGTTGCGGATCTACCATCCGGATTCGCAATCCTCAAAGAAGTCATCAAGCACAAAATATTTTCAAAGAAAAGAATCGACAAGTTCTTTTGATATAAAATAGTGAGATGAAACCCATATCAAAAAGAACTCAAATAAGAAGACCACGAAATTAATGCAATCAAGGATTAAATGAGAAATACCTTGACCACGAGAAGAGTTTCTTGCAATAGCGACAAGAATGGGGTTTTGGACACATATTCACATAGTGTTCCTTAGAATTACAATTGTAGCATCCTCCACGATTAGGGATTGGAGTCTTTGCTACAAAAGTAGTTTGCTTCACTCTCTTATTGGGATTAAGGCTCTTGAACTCAATATGCCTCTTCTTGGAAGTCCCAATATCACAAGCACTTCCTTTACCAAACTCTCCATGAAGAAGATTAACATCCACAAGCTGATTGAAAGAAACTTCAAGTTTCAAAGGTAGAACCATTTCGGGGTTCTTACTCAAAGCATAGATAAACTCTTGATTCTTTACAAGATCCAAAAGTCGTTGGGCAGACATAAAAACTCCATCCAGGGGAGTAGCACTAGATTGACCGGCGCTCGGACGGCCAGGTCTAACCATTTCTCTTCTTTAAGAAAGAAAGAAAGAAGAGGAAAAAGTTATTCTCAGAATAAATATCAATCAAACTTGATTGATAAAACAAGGAATCATAAAGAAAGTAGGATGAATCGGTACGAAGACACGAATTAAATCCTAAAGCACGACTCCTAAGATGGACTTAGGACGATGATCCTTGTTATAATATTCCATATTGTTCCGAAGTTTGGCTCTGATACCAAGCTGTGACGCCCTACCTCTATACCCACGCTAGCCAAGAACACTATCGTGAATGCTGTCAACTAGCACGGAGAATAAGGCCGTTGAGGAGCGACCATCTGTATAATTGCTTTGTGCGAGTACCGATATACCGGATAAAAATATAACTTTTCATCTCTAGAGGAAATCCGACATACCGACACAAACTCAAAGCTACTACACAGTGGCTATAAAGGTCTTCGGAAACAAATATAGAAATAAACATAACACAAATCAGTCACAGACAATTCATATCACAAAAGCGGAAATAGATATGAATATTACACATGAAAGTGTACATCAGAGTAGTGGTCTAAAAAGATCCACAATAATACAAAAGAATAACAACACGTGCTATACAAAAGAATAAGTATACATCATAGAGTCTGTATCTCAAATGTATACAACAAAAGACTACTAAACTAACGTAGTTAACCAAAAGTCGGGATGATAGTCCGATAAGGAGTCAAGCAGAAGCACCTGCAACATCTCGGTCTGACCCGAGTATTATTTAAGAAGAAAATAATAAACGGATCAGTCTAGCTATAAATATCAGATGAAGTGATATATAATAAGAGATATGACATAAACATATAATAATCACAATGCCAAGCTGTGATAAATAAGTAATTGAAAATCAACAAGAGATTAATCAATATCACAATAATCTACTCAAGATAAAAAGGAATGTCATACTCCTAATTTCATTCACCAAGCCACAATAAATGACATATATATCAATGCCCATCATAAAAGTTGGTGAAACATAAATTCCAGAAATCAACACACGAAATCCAGAAATCACAAGAAAAAGGAACAACGACGTCGTACAGCGGGACGTCCGATGAACCAAATCACAAGAAAAAGGATGGCCAATCCCCAAAAAAACTGGACATCGACGCACCTAGAAAGACACGCCCCATGTACAGTCGAACATCGACGCACCTAGAAAGATACGCCCCATGCTCTAGCATCGACGCACCTAGAAAGATACGCCCCATGCACAAATAAACATCGATGCACCTAGAAAGATACACCCCATGCACAAATAAACATCGATGCACCTAGAAAGATACACCCCATGCTCTAGCATCGACGCACCTAGAAAGATACGCCCCATGCACAAATAAACATCGATGCACCTAGAAAGATACACCCCATGCTCTAGCATCGACGCACCTAGAAAGATACGCCCCATGCACAAATAAACATCGATGCACCTAGAAAGATACACCCCATGCTCTAGCATCGACGCACCTAGAAAGATACCCCCCATGCACAAATAAACATCGATGCACCTAGAAAGATACACCCCCTGCTCTAGCATCGACGCACCTAGAAAGATACGCCCCATGCACAAATAAACATCGATGCACCTAGAAAGATACACCCCATGCTCTAGCATCGACGCACCTAGAAAGATACGCCCCATGCATAAAATGAGACGAAGCTCAATAAAATGAGGAACAGTCCTCCACATAAACAAAGAGACATCGCACATTGCTAGTCTAAACCACAAAGATGATCGTCATGATCAACGAGAAGTGTCAATTACAATAAGCTAGTAAATATATGAGCTTAGCTTAATGTCCCATAACCACTAGCTTAACTTAAATATTTACGAACAAATTGTAGATCTCCACTAGAAAATTGTCACATGAGATTCAATCGAATAAGTCCAAGAATTAACCGACGAAGTAAACGCAAGCATTTCATACCACTCGTTTTACTAAGTCGTTTAATTAGATTTCTCATACGAGTGAGGTAAAGGTTTGTATATACTAATAGATTGGAAAACGGTTTAAGAAAACGAGCTTTGTAATAAAATAGTGTTGAAATCATTTGAAGAAAGAGTTTTGATATTTACTACTAGTATAGAAAACCTTTATATTTTTAAAGTGACAAATCACAAAGAAGATTGTAAGAACAACCAATTACTAAATTCACATTCGAAGACATGAATAAAATCCAAAGAAATCGATACCAAATCCATAGAAATGGATATTTCCAAAAAGATCCATAAAAAGAAGTCGTCAAAGTCGACAATAAGTGATAATTATTAATAGGATCGCTAAAATCGATAAACAATGTAAACTCACACAAAACAGCCTGAATAGGCAAAAATAAACATTTCCAGACGTCTGATTTGGAATCCAGACGTCTGGATTTGTTCTTTGGAAATAACCCAGAGAACACTCAGACGTCTGAAACCTCAAGTCAGACGTCTGAGACCTATCCAGACGTCTGGTTTGATGGTTCAGACGTCTGAAAATAGTCTCTGGC
Source organism: Allium cepa (assembly GCA_030765085.1). Taxonomy (NCBI): domain Eukaryota; kingdom Viridiplantae; phylum Streptophyta; class Magnoliopsida; order Asparagales; family Amaryllidaceae; genus Allium; species Allium cepa. Next base: position 952,355,632 of record CM060945.1, on the reverse strand, counting down.
TTTTTTTTATAATATGCGTGCATACATTTTTACTTTCCAGGTCCAAACCAGACGTCTGGACTTGGTCACCAGACGTCTGAAAACCTGGTAAGGGCAATAATTTGCCTAGGCCAAATTGGCCAAAACGTATCGGGAGCGATCGGACGAGCAACGACGACTAAGGATTTATGCCTAGCGACAACCCGGTCTTATAGGCTCTCCGAAACACCTCTTAAAGCATGATCAAACATCAAAGTTATGATTTTTAGAGAATTGGCTTCAAACACCAAAAATGGAAATATTCACAAAACCAATCCAAATCAAAAGCAATTTCACATGAATAAATGTTAGGGATTCATACCTAACAACAAAGATAGATATAGACATAGATGTGAGATAAAAATCTGACCTTTGAACTAAATTTATGAAGATGAAGCTTGAAAGCAAAGGGGAATCAACCACTCTTCAAAACCAACTCTAGAAGCTTGAATCTAAGCTTAAAAGAAGAACATTCCCTAAGTTAGGTTTAGGAAATTTCTGAAATTGAATGGAGAAAGAGTTGGAGAAGAAGAAGAGAAAGCTTACCAATGGGTTCTCTTGAACTTTGGAGCAAGAACTTGGATTTGCAAAGGAAGCTAGGGCTTAGAGTTTTAATTTCCTCCTCCACCCTCCGTTAACATAAAAGCTTGAGTATTAGGAAAATAGAAGAGAAGTGAATGAAGAGGAGAGTGTTGGAACTGAGTTAAGTGGTTAATTGGCTCAGCCCAACCAAAGCCCTAAGCGGGAAAAAGTAGCAAAAATCAACTTTCCCCAAACATATCGAAGCTTATACTCAAAAGGTCGCAAACGTCATTTTGAACTCGATGGAAGTGGTCTCGAGTCCCAATTCGACAGTTTGCAAAAAGTAGGTTTTCGGACCAAAATCCGATGAACGGTGAAATATTTAAATAAAATATTTAAATATATAATCGATAAATATGCGGGATGTTACAGTATAACTTGTGAATTTGAGAAAATGTAAAGTAAAACCAAGTTTTAAAAATGGTTAAACATTTTGGTTGAGTAAAAAATAAAATTTGAAATTGCACCATGAAATGAAAATTTAACTTAGGTGAAGTTAAATGAGATAATATTATAAATATAAACTTAAATTTTTGAAGTGATAATAAAACATAGGTTTATAATAAACTTAAGTAATGATTGTATCGAATGGTTTCTAAAGTATTATTTATATTTCAGAAAATATACCAAGTAATAAATGAATATGAATAAAAAGAATCCAAAGATTAACTAGTTCGAGTGGGTCGAAAGTAACTAAAAATGGGTAGGAGTTGTGTCCGAATGGTAAACACTTCACTTAAGTAGAGGTTATGTGATACTATTTGTAGCTTCCAGTTCTTTGGTACTATTTTAGAGTTACTTGATCTAGGTAATTTTCTAGAGTTAAAAAGGAACATATTCTAATAAGGGAAGTTTATTATAAATTTGGAAAACAAAGATAAATGGTTTCTTTTGGAAAAGAGATAGAAATATTTTGTAAGTAAATATTTTGAAGTAATAAATTTATAAACAAAGTTTCATAAATAATAGGATATATTTATAATGACATTTCTATAAATAAAAATGATAAGTGTTGTAAAGGAGATATTTTAAAGAAGTAGATTTTAGTGAAACTTGATAAATATAAGGTTTTCATAAAGATTTTAGGAAGTTAATAGGTACGCATGTTGTGCATAGATCATTTCGTCGCACAATTTTGATCTAAGATTCAAGTACGGAACTTTAAGGTATTTATACCAATCAAAAAAAGATTTATCACTCGATTCTTGACGACGAACATTGATAAGGGTTTATGGTTAGGTACTTGAGTTTTCTACCATAATTGATGTTATGCAAGGAAGACTAAAGTTCTAATCGGAAAGCCTGATTAGGGTCCGCACTAGAGGATCGGGGGATCAATACTAGTTCAGAAGTAAAGTTGTGGATTCGAATAGTATATGGAATCAGATAATGCATACGAATGATTTATATACATCATACAAGGGTAATTTTAAAAATAAATGTTTTTCGTAAACACCTTTAGGCTTTTGTTCTTGTGTAATTTCCAGGACGAAAGTTTTTTAAGGGGGAAAGTCTATAACGACCTCCAAATTTATCACTTTAATAAATTTGATCTATTTTTTAAAATTTTCAAATAAAAGATTAATAATACAAATAATATTGTATTGAGTAACAGTAAATAATAATAATATTCTTTTGTATAATGAATAATAATGATAACCTTATTTAGAATGGATATTAACAAAAATACCTTCCTGGGGATTTAAATCGATAAAATGTTTAAAATTCGTTTATCGATAAACGACACCATAATTTTCCAAAGTCGTGAACAAGACCGGTGAATACATACACTCATTTTTATATTTAAAACAAAAATATGAAATAAAACAATTTATTTTATTTTTTAAAAATAAAATCTATTTATAACATCATCGGTAATAAAATTATAATTAATAACTATTAATGATTTTAAATTGAAATTAAACGATTTAATAATTATTATAATTATCCAGATAATTATTTTAAAATGATAATAATTCATTTGTAATAGTAATAAAGTAATAATAAATCCTTTATAATAGTTTTATAAAGATATATAATAGATTTAAAATTCTAAGGAAAATCGGTATCAATTAAACGACATAATAACACTTTTTGTATACGATCGTTCAGTATTGATTTATGTAGCTTTATAATTAAAATGAGATCATTTTAATTCATGAATAATAATAAGAAAATACTTTTCAAAGTTTTTTAGAAATATATATACATTAATTAACAAATGAAAATATGACGAAGATCGGGATCTAAATTCGTAATGGTTCGACATATATAAGTTGTATGATGTTGTTCAAATAAGTGGTGCACATTTGTGACATGCACATACACTAATTATCACGTACATATACACATGATAAGAGTAGAAAGTAAATATATATATATATATATATTTACTGCTGGTAAAATAATAAAATATCTAAAGTAATAATTACTTCAAAAAGCAAACATCAAATCAACCTTACACTACATCACGCCACCACCTTCTCCATCATCACCACCATTTCCTACACCTCATCAACACATGGGGGGAGTGGGCCGCCATATGTCTTAAGAGGTGGACAGGAGGTGATTTCTTGGGTAGGTAAGGGTGTGGTGGTAATTTCACTTTGAAGATATTTTTTCATTTTTTCCGATAAATACCACCCCTCCTTCTCACTTATTCTTCGCATTCTTCTTCTTCATTCTTGAGCCTTCATATGCTCTATAATTCTTGAATACGCAAGTAAATGAATTTTTTGATGATAATAAACATATATATATATATATAAATGTAATTGTTAATGTACTATTTTATTTTTCACATAACTAAATAAATATTTGCTGAATAAAATTAATTACATAGAATTTAAATTCAAACAGATATTTTATTCAAACAAATATATATTACAATTTTGAATAGTACAAATCTGTGCTATCACTATATATCCAAAATTTCAATTATAATACATTTCAATGTACATAATTGTCCTCACTACATATCGCTCATTCACTCGTATTTAATTTTCAACTTTATTCCAGATTGAATCCAGCATATGAGTTATCTGCAAAATACACACCGACGCAGTAAAATTGAAAAAGAAATATTTATGCAGTATAAAATAAAATGTGTTTTGAAAATAGTATTTTCCTCAGTTATTTGGGTTGTTCATCATCATTTATTTTGAATTCATCATACACGAACAACCTGTGACATGCATAGTGTATCACTGCACATGCCATAAGGCCATGCACACGGATATACACTTGACAAAACTATAGGGATAGGTGAGCACAAGGTCAAACCCAATCAAAAGCCGAGTTCAAGTCAAGTGCAATAAAAATAAAGTCAAAACATTATCATAAGGTCATACCCGAGCTATAAGCTGGATTCAACACAGGTGCAATCCAAATGTACACATGAATGCTATGATCAATGACAACAAGTGAAACAAGTTCAGCTACTAAATGAAAGCAAGCATTTGAAGTAACAGCAATACAGTTCACATATTTATATAGTGAATGCAACCATACAACTCAACGGTTCAGTGGAAATAGATCCGGCAAAAAGAGCACATGTTCAACCAAGTGGCTCAACAACTTAATATGCAAATAAATGCACTAGCTCGAACAATACCAAACTGAGGAGACTATATGGTCCGACCAGACTCAAGTGAACCAGATTGTATACAAGCATTTAGAAATTAGTCAATGCTGACATGACAACATGTATACATATACATGCAGCTACCACCAGATGAAACAAAGTCATAAACTAGTAATCAAGTGCAGTGAAATCAAATCGAAACAGCTCAAAACAAATGAACTCAACATCAATGAAACTCAAGCAAACAAAGGCATCATATATGTACTCGAGGCAACCGGACTACATCCAGTGCATAAGAATTTCAATGCATACTACACGAGTAAATACAATATTAATGGACACAAGACTGTAATCAACTCATGTACATGTGAACCAGACCATATGGAAACAGATGACTTCAAATGGCATTTATTAAGACCACAACAAGTAACATATATGCAACCAGACTAGTTTCAACATGCATCATATACATGAGGATCAGAGCACCAGCGAAAACAAAGTTCGGTGGCATGGCATAAAGGCACAAAACACAACCGAGACATCACATACACATATACATACATGTATGTGTACAAATGAAGACATCGGTGCATTGGAACTAAACATTGAAACCAAATTGCAATACAGTGAACAAGTCAAGCAGGTTTTACAAGTTTCAAATCAAGTCAAATGCTCACATGTAAGCTTTAGGATAAACCAAAGAATGCAACCAGACCAGAAACTAGAACAGTACTGGTGCAAAGAATAGTGAGGCAAAAACACAACAATAAATAGGAGATCACTGTATAAGATTGAATCAAGTACTGATCAAGCAACAGAGCAATTTACAATTTTACCAAAGTCAAAATCAGTTGGCATTGAACAAGTCGAAGTAAAATTCTCATCTGAAATATCATCACATAATCAAATGGCTGAACTCAACCTGTAGAAGAATACGATGAACAAGTCGGTGTCAAACCAGAAATTCACGAAGTCAATTTGCAGTTCTAAAAATCAAAACAGTAACAATTTCAACCAAATCAAGTCAAAGACAACATGAATGCATATGCTGTTCATAATAAGTCGAAGCCAAATATTATCACAGCATCAACATGTCGAAGGCATAGAGGTAAAACAATTCATTACTCATGATGCCAGAAATTGACAGAATCAAAGTCAATAAATTCAAAGTCGTGATGGTCAAGAAATCGAACAAGCCAAAATCGAAGTCACGATAGTCAAGCCTAGAAATTACACGAATTGAAGAAGTCATAAAACATCACATGCGTTCAATCAAAAATCAATGGCCACGAAAAATCAATTGACGAATTCAAGTAAATATATTCAAACGAAATTGTATGAATTCGAATCCTATATAAACCATTAGCATCATCGGCCCAAAAGCATCGAATTCAAGCATATAAACGAAAGCAAAAAGGAAAACACATACCAATTCAAGTCGAACTCGATCGAGAAGGAGCCGTGCGCAAATCAAAGAAACGATCAATTGACAAAGCAATCAACTCTAAACATTTACTTAATCGATCAACAAAGTCGGGTGCTTAATTTCTCAGAAACTCTAAATCTGAAGGGGGAACAAAAGAAGAAAGATGTAGCTATTTCTTCAATGCCAATACAAGGAACCGGCCTAACAATATAAAAGGGAGAAGCGGAAAATTCTTATCATTATACTTATTTGGGCCAACTTGTATTTTCATTTGGGCTTTAATATTTAAAATAAGGTTTCTAGTTTTTTAGTTTCTTTTAATTTGTATTTTTATTTTAAACTTTTGTAAATTCTACTCGTGTGACTAGGGTACGAACTACGGTAGTGTAGTTCGAGAATTCACAACTCAGTGGCCGAGTTGTGCCAGGGTTTTAAGCGTAGAGTTAGGTTAGTCAATAGCGGGTGTCGTGAGCTTACATGTGTAAGCATCTGACTACTAAATTTCTAGTAGAAACCTTGGAAGCAGCACGTAGGCAGGGTTTTGCCAAAGCTGGGTAAATCTGTGTTGTTCTATCTCTGCTTTTTATATTCTGCTATTATCTATGTTGCAATTATTCTGCTATTATCAGTGCTGCAATTATTTTATATACTTCCGCATTAAATTTTAATAGTTAATAGTATCACCCTATTCACCACCCCTTTCGCCGGTGAAATCGATCCTACAATAATGGTTTCCATGGAAGTCTTTTTTCTCAAAACTTAACAAAAAGTAGGAGGATTAAAAATAATGAAAGTGCTTAAGCATTAATCCACTGATTACTCTTTAACTTTTACAAAATTTAATCAAATCTTCTCTAATATCTTCAAACTCTAGTATTAAGCCTAAGTCATTATGGGAAGCATGATTAGTGAGTGGAAGGAGGCATGGCCATGAAATTTGGGTGTTTAGTAGATGTTTAGTGAAGCATTGATTTGTTTGAATGTTGGTAGGAACTATCGGTTTGGATTATGGTGAGGAACTATATATATATATATATATATATATATATATATATTGGATGATATAATATAGTTTTTTTTGTTTGGTTGTGATGATTGTTAATCATGTACTGTTGTTTTTTATATTTTGATCATCACGTATTGATTGTTTAATATGGTTGTTTTAACAACTCACATTAAATACACGACGAAATTACGAAGAAAACCACTTTCCTTTTATTAATGAAATGATATATATGAAATGTTAAACTTCTTAAAAATGGTTTAACTTTTTTTAATAACGTTTCATAAATATTAGAAACAAATTTGGTGAAGTTTGAATAAGAAACGAAAAACAAGTCAAAACTATGTACATCGCGTAACCGTAGTCCGCGATTTCGCACCGTAAAATTCGAATGAGCATATAAGTGGAATATAGCTTGGAATTCTTCATTATAACAATTTTCTAGACTATTACCATAATTTTCAAATAAAGAAAGAAAATCAAGTTCTCATCTTATAGATTTTCTAATAAGTCAAAACTAAATTTTCAAAAATATCAATGTTTTGCAGTTTAATGACTAAAGTTTAAAAATGATTTAAAATGGATATTTTAAATGTTAAAATATGGAGAAATCTTTACATACCCTTTAAAAGGTTTTAAAAGGGATTAGGGATATATAAATGAATTTCCAAATGATAGAAAAGTCGTTATAAATCAATACAGCTTTTAAAACACTGTTCATGGCACTTTTTGCGGCTGTTTTTAATAACTTTTGAAATATAACTTAAAAGTAACAATTATTTTCTGTATCTTTTATAAAAAAAATTAATGAATAATTAAGTGCTTTAAAGATTATTTGAAGACTTTATAATTTATTTAAAGGAGTTAAAAATAAATGATTTAAAGAAAAGTTGTTATAAACAAATGTTTTAATCTTGGTTCTAATAAGCCAATGAGTACACCTGATTTTTCTATTCATTAGATCTAGGTGAGGAGCTCTAACTAAGTACATGTTCAAGAGTAATTAGTACCCTGGCTAATCAGGCCTCCCTTAGGCGACGATAGATAAGGTCGAAATGTTGCAAATGAGTTAAGTAACTTGGTTTCAACTAATTAAAATGTTATGTTTTGAAAATAAAGTTTTTTGTTAATATTTAAATAAATCATTTGGAAATATTTTACTTAGTAAAATGTTTTAGAATTATTCCAAGTTTAAAAAAGGATTTAATTAAACAAATGAATTTAATAAAGAGAGGTTTATTGATTTCGCATATACCAACAAGAATGTTTTTTAAATATATATATATATATCTAAGAAATATTTTAATAAAAAATAAATGAATAAATCAAATAAAACACCGCATGTTTATAGAACATCTTTTATCGATAATTGGCTTGAAGGAACTGGGCTCGAATTTGATAATTCCTATCTGAAAACCACTTCGAACCAATTTATGTTTCAAAAGTGAAGAAAATATATATTAAAGACCTAGATTTTGATGGCGGGGATCTTCATAATGGAAGGACTGCTTGTTGTCAATATTCGGGTTAGCTCCCAAGACAAATAAATAGTGGTGATCCCTTCATTCTAAGATCTTCGTACGCAGGGACTATTCGCTACTAATCCTAAAGGAATTTTCGACGAGGTATGGTAGGAAAGTACCTTTTGTTTGTCTAGTTTCTAGACAACTTATATAAATGAATGCCTGGCATTGCATTTTTAGATCATATTGATTTATCTTTACGAAGATATCATCTGTCTAGTGGTGGAGAAGGCAACTTCTCCCATCTTAATACCCTGTCCTCCGACGTACAAACTCAAGGGTTATACATTTGTCGAAAGTAGTTGTGTGATTATGAAACGAAAAAGTGGCATTCAAAGTAGAAGATGTGCTATGTAAAAAGGTAATCGTTAACTCAAAGCCTCAAACTGGAGAATAGTAAAACAGGGAATGCTTTAAAGCTAAAGTGGTCGCAACCAATCAGGGTATGAAATCACCTTCTAGATGGATAAAGTTCTACCATCTATGACATTGAGTTTAAATTAATAATGTATGTTATGAGATGTATTGTATCGGTCGGGATCGACCGGGTGATGTAATACTCGATGCAATTCAGATATTATATTTTCGGATACGCGGTCTTAATTCGCATAAGGACCAACATAAGGGCCTCGACTGCATTCCCCTAAAAATGCACTATAACGGAGGTAGTCCCTTACTTGCTATTCAGTTGGAAATCCAATCTCCAATAAGCGCCTTCGGATTTTTTTATAGAACCTTAAATGATTAGGTCCAGAATTTAATATGGTAACAATATCGGCTAAGATTCATAAGTTTACTCGTAAATGGTTTCAAAAGAATGTCATTAAAAATAATATTACCAAATTTCCATGTAATAATGTTTTGGTTACTATAAGGTAAAAACATATTCTGTGTTTATGCGCGGAGTGGTCTTATGAGGTATCTTTTCTTTTCAAAACTTGTATTTTGAGTTTCTCACAGCAGTATTGTGGTTGATCCGGAGTTTATTTCCTTTTCCTTCAACTCTGGGTGCCTAATTTTTTCAGACAGCCTAGTAGTCATGTTTAGCTCGAAGAAATATGGAAAAGCTTGAAGCATGTAGTTAGAAGATTCTTCAATAGACAATTGCCTCTTTCCCACCACACTTATGTACTATTTTATTCCGCCATTGTTCAGGCGGAGATTTATAATTGTCCATTTTTAACACTGATAAATGTATTTAAAAATTTCGCTATAATGATTTCATATATTGAAATAATATATGTTTTTCCATTCGTGCGAGATTTTTTTGTCCTCGTTTTCCCTTTTGACCCTTAACGACCGCCACTCCATCGCTCGGATTTGCGGTACGTGAGTACCAAAAATGTATTAGTGTCGATTTCCAAGGGCAAAGAGGTGGGTCGTTACAGATATACTTCTTCATTATTTTAGCTTCCTTCGAAATTCAAAAACCAATTCTTTTCCTATTTTCAAAACCAAACATAAATCATATTAACCAGCCTAATCCCTAAGTTTAATGTTGATACTTCTTGTTGGTTTGTGAGTGCGATATGAGAGGTTCAAATCTTCGTCGAGATGTCGACTTTCTGATAATGTGCGTGCTTACTTAGGAAACGTTGAAAAATTAGGAAATATGGATACCGGGTGATTGTTTAGCTCACAAAATCTATGTCTATATCTCCTTAATTTTTACACATGAATTGTTAAGTTTGTTGTATTGTTATTGTTTATTTTGCTATTCTAGTTGCTAAATTTAAAAATAGTCATCTTCTCTGTATGTTTTTCTTTCATTTGTTGATCCTTATTAAATATATGAATTCATTTGCCTACCTATACAATTAATGCATGAGTGTGTTAGTAGTGTGTGTTTATGACCTATACAACACACACACATAGATATACACAAGCACACAAATATATATAGAAGTGCAATTACACATGAGTAAGACTAGAATATGAGTAAGCAACGATGAATATTTTGAGTTTTTGTGCGAGTTATTTTAGCTGATAATGTGTCTATGAGATCCGTTTTTTCTACAACGTGCGTGTGAGTTATTTCTGAGAGTGGAATTCATATATGAGAGTGCATGTATATGTATTTAGGTGTAAGTTATATAAATATGTATTATGATATGTGCATAAGTGAAATGTGTAGTGTGTGTTATAATATACATAAGACAAAGTTTTAATATGTGTTTATTTGATTGTTTAGGTGTGTGTGAGTAAACACACACACACACACACACACACACACATATATATATATATATATATATATATATATTTATATTCAGGTGTGTTTCTTTGATTATCTAGATGTGTATGAATGTGTGTGTGTGTACTTGGGTGAAAAGTTAAAGTTTCATGATAGAGTATGAGTTAATTAAATTGCATTTGCATGCATTTTTTTATAAAACCATAGTAGATAAAAGGGTTAAAAAGTTTAATCAAATGATTTGCAGGTCTGGGTACCCTAGGCATTGGACATATGCATGTGTTTTTGTGTATGTGAGGTGTGTGGGGCTACGGTACAGATTTACTTAGGTGCAAGTTGTGTGTGTGGTAGTGTGTGTAGTTAGTATTATTGTGTTTATGAGTGTGTGTACTAATGCATGTATTTATTTCGGTGCACCATGCTTTTACTGCTTTTAATGCTTCGACAAATAAACTCTATGTGTATTGTTGTCTATTTCTAAATTGTTGGTTATATTGTTCCACTTATATCCATATTGCTCTATAATTTTCAAGTTTTAACTCAGCAACTTAACTATTTTTCAAATATCAAAATGCCATTGCCATGTATAGGCAGAAATCTGCGGTTTTGTCCACTTTATGTGTTTGGGTATGGATTAAACTTTATATATATACACTTAATCTATAATTAATATATATATACACACACACATATGTATTTATGTATATTTCTTAGTTAGGATGCATCCATAAATGTGAATACAAATTTAATAAACTAATAAAGTGAATTTACTTGTACTATTTAAATGATCATTAATTATCATTCTATTGAAATATAAAAGTTAATGTACAATTAATATTTTAAAAGGATTTCTTATTGGATTATGAATAAGTTAAGTTAATTTGGGTGTTTTGTAATTATTTAAAATAGTATTTAGATGTTAATAACTGTGGAATGAATCTTAAGTTCAATGTTTTGTTAGACAAACTATCTTTGGATTACTAAAAGAAAGAAATAAGTTTCTAATATTAATGGTAAATATTAATTATAATTTTATTTATAAAAGTTTAGAAAATTTAACATTTACTAAAAAATGAATGATTTACCCATAATATTATTTTATAGTTTTCAATGTATGGCTGTCTAATATAAAATCATGTTGTAAAATGATAATTGGTTTTGATTAATTGTCTATTTATAAGTATTTAATAAGTTAAGGTTTTATGTGATGAATATTGTTGATTAATCCATAGTAATGTACATACATTTATTTATTTGAATAATCTATTTTGATATTGCTATTTTGATAATTCTTCCTTGTTTATTAAATTAATTCATATGAATGGTTCACCAGTTATATGGGTTTGATTGGTGTTTTAATATCATAAGGTGATGACATCCTTCTGTTTGATTTTGTGTTATTTAATTTCATGTTACAAGCAACTTGAATAAAGGAATTATAATAGGCATTCAGTAATATTTCTCCATTTATTCTTCGGACGCATTATGCAGAATACATGATAGTTGAGTGTAGTTTATAAAGAGTGAATAAACTGCTGAGTATCACATAGTGGTTTGTAATGCTGTAATGGTATTTACTCGGTTATTTATTGTAAGTATATGATACTTACATGATGGAAATAGAGAGGATATTGTGAGGAGATTTTTAGCTTTGTTACTATAGTTTGTGAGACTTCAAGTCTATATGTATTGTTTATATATGCCACTATTACAATATACTCCTATTGCGTTTGTTGTAGAGGACTAGATGGTAGTATCCACCCTGGCGGCCTAATCGTTGGGTCATGCCCTAGATCCATAATGGTACATCATTATATATCTTTGTGGTTAGCTTTATGGTCGCTCCTATGTCATCTAGGCCAGTAGTCTATTACGTATAGGGACATTTTAGCATCGTGACAAATTAGTCCTCGCGTTGATGAGCACAAGGTGAATATGGATCATGATGACTGAGAGGTAACTAAGAATGTAGAAACTCTATGACTCTGGAGCTTGCTTTGTGCTACCAGTCTCCCTTCAGGTACTGACGGAGTAGTAGATTTGCATATACGATTGATACACCTCATTGTTGCATTGATGTGGGACATGTGCAACATATTTATATTTATTAACTGTTTTTCTTAAGGGGATGGCTTCTTTGCTAAGTATCTTTATTTAGATCTGAAATGAATGCAGTATTTTTTAGAAAAGAATTTGAGAAGCTTATGGAAACCAATTAAATTTTTACAAATAGGCAGGTTGGTTAAAAAGCAATTACTTGAAAAGGCAATGTACATAAGTATGGTTTTGCCACTTCCATGAGTACCTTTCGACCCTGTACTTCTACCTCAACCAAGTCGAAACCAATACAAAAGGTATCAATGCATTGATACGTAGTGGAATAGAGTATGGCGGTAGGCATAGAGTCGAAACCATGCTTTCGAAGGGGTCGAAACCCATTAAAATAGCTTTTGAAGATGCCACTTGCCTTATTTTCAAAAGAATGCTTTCGAAAGGGTTTAAAATAGCTTTCGATGAGGTTGTCATCTTTTTGTTAAAGTGTAGCTTTCGAATGAATTACCTTGTTTTTAGATCAGTGCTTTCGAAAGGGTAGTTTGGACCAAGTCGAAACCATGCTGCTAACCTTATGCCTTTCGAATGAATTAAAGTCATCAACTAGTTCAAGAGGTAGCTTTTGTTTTATATATATAATAATACACTTCCCTAAGCTTTCGAAAGGCATACAGTAGCCACATAAGCTATCCTTCCAAATGTTTTACTTAAATGATTTAAGCTATTGATAGAATGGTTCCAAAGCCATCAGTTTTCCCCGAACTCTTTTATATGAAGGTCAATGATTTTGAAAGGGATACTTTCATTTATATTCACTTCGACTCGAAAGATATTTCAAAGATAAACCTAATGGTTTCGAAAGAGGTACTTTCAAATGGTTTGAAGCAATGCTTCTATGTGTAATTTGGTACTTTCAAAAGGATTGTTTTGATGGTTTCGAAAGGAAGATTTTGATGCTTTCGAAAGGTTTCGAAAGTCATGTTTTGAATGTTTCGAAAGGCGTATGCTTAGTGTTTTAGAAATAATATGTGAATGCTTTCAAAGGAAGATTTCTAATGGTTTTGAAAGTAAAGGTCAATGGTTTCGAAAGCCTTAGTTTTCAAAAACAATGAACCCAATCTCATTTTTAAAGGAAAACCATGGCAAAATAAATTTGTTTTGAAATAGCATTTAAGTATGGAGTTTTTACAGAAGCTTTCCTTGATAAAGTAATAGGTTAAAGGGATTAACCATGTTTCATATGAAAACGATTTCAAGGATAATAAATCATAGATGTTGGTGTTATTATGTTATTATGTTTACTTCTTCTAATACACATATTCATTTTAAAATGGACCTATAACGGTATTTTTGGGGGAAAGGCAGAGTAACCATTTTGGTTGACCTAGTAGTGAATATAAATTGAGTTAACTCCTGAATGAGTAGAATTGCATCTAGGAGGTCAGGAAGACCAGAATATAGAATGCTTAAATACCGATTAAAGAAGTTTCCAAATAGATAGGTTCATAGTAAACCCATGAAAACCATGTTTAGTAAGGGTTATTGGCAGGGGCTAATAGGTTTCGTAGTGATCTCATGAAAATTATATCCAGATAAAGTTATTGACGGAAGTCAATAGGCTCTTAGTTAACCCGTGAAAACTATGATAAAAGGAGAGTTATTGGAGATACCAATATGTTCAAGGAGAACCTATGAAATAATTGAATGAAGTTATTGGTAGGGGCCAATTGGTTCTTAGTGATCCCATGAAAACTATGAAATAGGACAGGTAGTGCAAAAATTTAAATCAAGTTATTTGTCAGCCCATGAGAACTAATAGGTTAATAGTGGTTCTAGAAACTATAACTAAGACAGATAGTCAAATGAATAGGGATGAGAAATCCAGAAATAATTTACTTGCTTGCATATCATTATAATATTTTAAATTGTTATGTTTTTACCATTGTTGATGTAGGAGCACAGTACATGGTTATTATAAAGTTTGGTTAAGATACTATAGAGGGGAAAACCCGTTTCGCTAAGCGGTATGGTCTCACTAGGTATCTAAATGGTTTGAGATGGTAGATTATTATTCATACCAGGCTTTATATCGGAATTGAAGTTTATGTTTTCCCCTTAAACTCTCGAGTGCTCAATAAACATTGAGTAATTTGAGAGTTGAGGTTTTTAGGTTTTCCTTGGACAAATAAGCTTCCAAAGACATGAACGAGTTAAACTAGCTAGTAGGGGTTCTTTTATATTTTGATTCCGCTGTGTTTTATTGTAAATGCAAAGTTGTTTAGTTGCCTATATATATACACACACACACTCTGATCATCCAAGGGGGCATCTTCATATGTCGCTCTTAATGTATGTTGTAATAATTATATTTTCTCTAAACATGGTTCTCAAATCTGGGATTATGTAATGAATTTGAAATGTTTCGAAATAGAATGTGAAAATTGTTTTATTATTTTAAACTTTTACCATATCCATGTGTTTCTATTAGATTAATGTATAACATTACCGTATTTGGTCGTCGATGATTAATAACAATGGATGACTGCAGCATCCAAGCCATTATTTTTGGACCTCCAAGTGGGGGATGTTACATGTGAGTTGAGGTATTATGTGGCAATAGGGTCCGTCTCTCTCCTAGAAGGAAGTATTAAGTAAATTAATGAGATTCTAAATAATAAGGATGTCTCTAAAAAGGTTTACTTTAGTGTTGAGGTATTAAGTGGCTATCTTAGGATCCCCCTTCCTACCGAAAGAAGTAACCTAATGAGATTTCATATTTTTAATTAAAAGTGATGATGGATATCTTGGAAAGTGTGCACATCAGATTTGAGTTACAAAGTGACCGATCTAGGGTTCGCCCCACTTCTATAAACGAAGTACTAAGTAGCCCAATGAGATTTTCCAACAATATCAACTAGATAGTACCAATGAGTAGTCCATCTTGGGGTTAGGATTAAATGAAAAAGGCCTGCCTATAAATAGGTGTTTAATGGTCAGAGGCCTACCTAGTTCTTATTAATAAGGTAATAAGTGGTTTGGGTACAGTCTTTCACATTGTTAAGACGATAATAGCAATAGATGCGCTAGTAATATGGCTATTATAAATTATAAGGCAATAGATAGTGGTCGACGATCTCTATAGCTAGGACCAATAGACCAATAATAATGGCACAATAGGTACATCTTGGATATAGGTCTTAAATGATGGGGCATACCTCGATTGAGGTCCTAATTGGCAGAGTCTATCTATTTCTCTTTTAAAAGTATTATATGGTGTAGTAGAAGCTCGATTCATATTTAGAAGTATTAAGTGACAAACGGGTACTATATTTGGTGGTTGATAAGGCTTCGCCAGTATTTTGTACCATGAGAATGGGTAGATAAGTAAATGTGTCCGATTAGAAATGCTAGCGGTAACAGCCCCATAGTGATACTCATATTATTAAAGAACATTACAAATAATGTTGTCTAGTAATACGAAGAACATGGCTTGTTAAGGAAGACCAAACGTGAATATAACTTTAATCTAACACTGACACATCACGCTTAACCTTTTTGTTAAATATCTGGAATGAAATTTGATGTGTAGAGTCTCAGTTTAAAGATGTAAACCCATTGGTTTCTTAAAGTCAAAACAATATATCATATAAATAACAATCATAATTTACAGCAGATAAATTACATCATATTCAATACATAAGGTGAGTCTACAAAATGAAACAATACTCACATAATAAACATCCAAAATAAGTCATTGTCTCAAATAATACATCCCATAATACATCATGTGAATATATACAACATAATATAAATTATGATGTCAAAATGTCTATTATCTGCTAGCACATCTACCCAAAACCTGAGTTTCCAAAAATCCTGAAAAGTCTTGACCTAACCCGAGCATTATAAAAAATAAACGGGTCAGACTGTCTCTAAATATCCATAAGGGTAAGGACAAGATGTAACATAAGGGATATGGTACTATAAATGTAATCCAGTTACATAAATGATTTAACACAGAACTTACCAAAAAACTCGAGAACATTTTTAATCCAGAAGCAATAGAATCTAAGATATCTAAAATAAAACATGTTGATCACCTAGATAGTTCATGCCGATCATAATGATAATCTATACCATGGAAACAAACTGGTATCACTCCTGCCGATATGAAACTAAGGATGTCCATACCATAAACAACTCTAGCTGATAACTAGGAGTTGTCTATGTTGATCCAATCGACGTAGAACACATAGCAAGGCACAAAAGAATTTAAAGAAATAAACAAGTATATCTTGTAAGAATTTATCAACCCTCGACCGAACTCTTAAAGAAATATACTCTAAAGTGCCAGATACTATCGCTTTCAGTGATCGCTAGAACTTAATCGAAACATCCCATATCGCATGGTGAGATTCCAGCATTTTCTAGAAGCTAGTAAATCTCACTCATTGCGAATACCACCAGAAAACCTGAACTATTATTAAGGATCTAGCAGCCACATGCCGTGCATCAAAAGAGAACAATCCTCTAAATTGTTAGAAACATCCTAATAGCAATCACATGAATTTAACCAAGCATCCCATACTACTCAGTGAAATTCGAGTATTCGCTAAAGGGTAAGTAAATTCCACTCAAACATTCTATTCAATGAGTTGTACCATATTCAATGAAGCGTTACTCGTGGCCATTTAAATCAATAGGTAACACTAAATTGATTACCACTACTCCCCAAATTATAGAACCAAGGTTCTCAAAACTTTAGAAAAAATCGTAGGGCAATACTAAATGGTAGAAAATATTATAAGATTTTAAGGATTGGAAGAAATTAATTAAACTTTTAATATATATAATAGTTTTCTAAAATTTCCTCACATAAAATCTTACTTCCAAATTCTCTTTTAAAACGAATCCATAACTTGATTATTATTTACTTTGTGTAGACATTCAATATTAAATATATTACCACATAAATCCTAATTATTCCAAAAATGCACTTACATATGTATATTTATCTAAAATTCCATACGGAATGTTTATTTCATAATCCATGTTCCAAAAAATATACAAGTCCCTGTATTTTATAAAATCCATATTTACTCTTGTCCAAAACCATACAATTATTTAAAATATTAATTAGCAGTACCTTTATTTACATTTCAAAATCATTCTTATTATATAAATAATAATAAGTATATCTATTTACACTTTTAAATATCTTGTCTTAATAGCATAACTTTCTTCTTACAAGATTAAGTAGAACGGTTCAGCTTGAAAATCCATTCTCTTTGAAAATCCTTATTGAAAACATGCGATGGAGATTTGGTGTCATACTATGCACGCTATGGCATAGCCATTCCAAAATAAGTTCATAATTCTAAAATTTAGAAATAACATTGAAATTATTACAAAGCGACATGAAACAAGACATCAAAAACAAGAAAATACCAACAAGGAAATAAAAGGGCGAGCGGACGAGAGAAAAGGAGCAATCGGGGAGAAAAATGAGCAAGCCGTGGGACTTAACCCAGTACGTGACTAGTGCACTGGTCTGGTGGGACTGGTCCTAGTCACATCGCATGGGGTGAGTCTCAGGCAGTGCAAGCGGCTCCAGGATCATCTGTTGGTAGAGGTTTTTCACTGAATTGAACCTAGAATTCAACTACAATAAATTAGCTATCATGCAAGCCACTAACCAACTTTAAATTGATGATTTAAAGAATCATATAAATAGGAGTTTCCAATAACATTAAATTCCATAATAGAAAATGCTAATACCCTAAGCAATTCAGATAGATTCGACGTCCAATTAATCCAAAACATCAAATACATCCAATATGAATCTAAAGATAGATTATATGAGTTGTTAACTCACCTTTACATCTTGAATTAAGGACAAAACCTTTCAGTAATTACCTAAATTTATTTTTAGAAATTCGCAAAAATAATTATTATAATCCCTAATAAAAAAACTAAAATAAATCAGCAAATTAAACACAATAGAGGGTAAGGAAGATTACCTTCTAATGATTCCTATAAGAAATTGCCAAAAGCCCTTTGATTTCTAATTAGAAATTGGAAATTTAAGAGCTAGGGTTATAGGATGCTTTGAGTTTTTGCTCACGGTAGAAAATTGAAAATTAGGAAAACCGTACGTGCTTTTCTTTTCATTCCTTATTCTAATTTTCTTGGGCCAAGTGGGTTTGGGTATAAACCCAATAACAAGGGATACTAATTTTCTATTCTAAAAGAATTGCTGCAATTTTTTTTTTTATTACTTATTACATATCCAATGACACTAAACAAGGTTTTATATGTTACCAATTTGATTACATAAAATTTAACAATTGCTAATACGTTAAAAATTATTATTGTAAATCAATAATAAATGCTTATATAAATTTAATCCAATTTTATCAATTACAAAGTATCATCATTTTGATAAAATGGATTAATATTTCCAAAAACAACAATTTTAACAATAATTTCAATATTAATAATATTCTTAAATGCCAATTTTAAATGATTGGTTTAATAATATTTAAAATTCAAATTGAAATTCTCATAAAAAATTAAACTCATTTCTTAATTAATAAATCAATTATTCACAAAAATTAGATTTAACTTCACAAGTAAATTTGACAAATTTATAATTTTAAATTAATTATCCAAAAACTTAATTAATTTGTTAGTTAAAAATATGGTTGTTATAGACTTCCATGCTTAAGAAAATTACGTCCTCGCAATTTGTTTAATGAATTAAATCTAAAATTTAAAATTTCACTTAAAGATACATAAGATATCCTACCCATTTTTAAGAAACTTATCAAATTTTCCAATCAATTTATAAATTATGAATTAAAAAATTTCTCATTATATAAAATAACATTAAGCTACGGAATTATTGCGATCCATTTTATTACATACAAAGTTGATCGCATAAGCTATCAGTAATGCCTTACCAAGTCCCTCCACTTCACATAACTATTTTATGGCGAAAATATTATTTTGATTTATTTTTAACTCAAATTACTTTCCCAAAACTATTATTTTAGACCCTTATGTCAAAATGTCTTGATTGATGTTTAGAAATTCCAATTGATAGTATGGCGTTCCATATCTCAATCAAAATCTTTAAAAAATTACCGGACAAGTTAAAACAATACTTAATTATAATTTTCTTTTGTAGTTATATCTATATTATCATTAATAGCATCCATGCATCCAAGTTGAATAAATATAACTAAACAATCAATTCCTAACAACCCATCAACTAAAACCAAATACATTTTATCATAAGTCCTATCCATAAAATGCAAAAATTGCAAAGGGTGCTTGACTATTTTTTAAAAAAATCTAAGGCATCCTAGTAAAAGAAAGAACACTTTCTAAAATAAAACGAATTATACCTAGCTAACCTGATTCACCAGAAGTTCCAATGATCCTCCCCTTTCCTTCGTTCTCTTCCAACAAAGGACGAATATTAAATTTAGTGACCATCCTTTTTGCAATATTTGAAAAATATCATGAAATAAAAAGTGTGAGGCCGAGAACACTTTTTAGCTACATGGTCATCCTCTCCACAATTATAGCACATTATACGTCTCCTAAGCAGTACTCCAAAATGAGATCCCTCTTGTCTTTCCTCCTTACTCTTAGACTCAAAACCGCTTGGCTCAAAGTACCATTTCCTGTTTATCTTCAGATGCTATATAGATTCATTCTCAAATGCAGTTCAAAAAATTTGAGAATTGAGGGCATCTATAGTGAAAGGCTGAACTATTCTCACTAACCCCTTAAGTTGCAAACTAGTTAAAAATAACCCTTCACCAACACGATCATCAATCAATCCAAGAAGAAATCTAGAAGATCCCTCTCCTGCCATAACTCAACTTTGCATAATCCAAACTCTAAATTAGAACAAATTCCAAATATTATTATTCTAAACATAAAAAAAATAAAAGTGCTCCCTAAATGATTATACCATAATCATTTTATATTCCTATCCTTAATTAGATAATTAATTTAACTATCTACCACACTGATATGATATGTTATAATGTCCTGACTCTGCTCTAATACCAACAGCAACAGCCCCACCATGATACCCATATTACTAAAGAACATTACAAATAACATTGCTAATAATATGGAGAAAACGGCTTGTTAAGGGCAACAAGA
Organism: Allium cepa; assembly: GCA_030765085.1. Classification (NCBI taxonomy): domain Eukaryota; kingdom Viridiplantae; phylum Streptophyta; class Magnoliopsida; order Asparagales; family Amaryllidaceae; genus Allium; species Allium cepa. The sequence continues at coordinate 952,335,070 of CM060945.1, read as the reverse complement.
TGTGAATATATCTTTAATCTAACATTGACATGTCACACATACAATTTTTGTTAAATATCTGAAATGAAATTTTGACGTGTATAGTCTCATTTTAAAGAAACAAACCCATCGATTTCTCAAAATGAAAATAACATATCATATAAATAACAATGTATCATATAAATAACAATCACAAATCACAACGGATAATTTACATCATATGCATTACATAAGGTGAGTCTACAAAATGAAATACTAGACTCACAAAATATAAATCCAACATAAGTCACTTTCTCAAATAAGGCATCCCATGATACATCATGTAAATATATGCAAAAGAAGATAAACTAACATGTCAAAATGTATATCATCTTCCAGCATACCTACCTGAAACCTGAGCATCCAAAAAATCTAAAAAGTTTTGGCTTGACCCGAGTATTATAAACTAAACGGATCAGACTATCTCTAAATATTCACAAGTGTGAGAACAAGATGTAACATAAGGTATATGGTACCATAAATGTAAACTAGTTATATAACTGATTTAACATGGAACTTATCACAAAACTCAAGAACATTTTAAATCCAGAAGCACTAGAAATCCAAGATAACCAAAATAAAACATGTCAATCACCTAGATCATTCATACCTATCATAATGATTGTCCATACCATGGAAACAAACAAGTACCACTTGTGCTAATTAGATACCAAGGATCGTTCATGCCGTAAAACAACCCTAGCCGGTAACCAAGAGTTGTCCATTTTGATCCAAACGATCATAGAACACATAGCATGGTACAAAAGAATTTAAAGAAATCCATAAGTATATCTTTTAAGGATTTATTGGCCCTCGGTTGAAACCTAAAATGAAATATACTCTAAAGTGTCAAATACTATCGCTTTTAGTAATCGCTAGAACTTAACCGAAACGTCCCATACCACATGGTGAAATTCCAGTATTTACTAGAAGCTAGTAAATCCCACTCATTATGGACACTACTGAAAAACTTGAACTGTATTCTCTTAAGGATCTAGCAGCCCCATGCCATAAGACAAAAGAAAATACAACTCTAAAGTGTTAATTACTTCCTAATACCGATCTCACAAATTTAACTAAAGCAACCCGTACTACCCAATAAAATTCGAGTACTCGCTAATGGGCTATAAATTTCACTCAAACATTCTATTCAATGAGTTATACCATATTCAATGAAGCGTTACTCGAGAGCATTTAAACCAATCGGTAACATTAAGTTGATTATTAATACTCCTCATATTATAGAACTAAGGTTCTCAAAATATTTTTTTTTAAAAGTCACAGGGAATTACCAAATGGCAGAAAATGTTATAAGAGTTTAAGGTTTGGAAGTAATTAATCATACTTTTAATATATATAATAGTTTTCTAAAATTTCCTCACATAAAATCTTACTTTCAAATTCCTTTATAAAACGAATCCATAACTTGATTATTATTTACTTTGTATAGTTATTCAATATTAAATAAATTATTACATAAATTCAAATTATTCCAAAAATGCATCTATATATGTATATTTACCTCAAAATTTTATATAGAATATTTATTTAATAAACTATGTTTTGAAAATATATATAAGTCCTTGTATTTTATAAAATCCATATTTACTCATATTCAAAACCATATAATATTTTAAACCTCAGATTAGAAATAACATTGTTTACATTTCTAAATCATTCTTATTATATGTATATATATATAATAATAAGCATACCTCTTTACACTTTCAAATGTCATTTACAAATAACATAACTTTCTTCTTAAAAGAATAAGTAGAAACGGTTCAACTTGAAAATTCATTCTCTTTGAAAATCCTTGTTAAAAACATGCAACGGAGATTAGATGTTGTGCTCTGGATTTATGGCATAACCATTCCCAAAAAAATTCACAGTTCAAAAATATGGAAATAACATTGAAATCATCATAAAGCAGCATGAAATAGGACATCGAAAACATGTAATATTAACAAGGAAACAAACAGGCAAGCAGACGGATGAACGGAACGATCATGGAGTGAAACAAGAATGACAAGGTCCTCAACCCAAGCTGTGACCGGTGAACCGGTTTGGTAGGACCAGTGGACTGGTGACACCACCTAGGCTGAGTCCCAGATTGTGCACGCGGCTCTTGGATCGTCCGTTAGCGAGGGTTTTTGCTGAATTGAACCTAGATTTCAACTATACTAAATTGGCTATCATGAAAGTAAGCAACCAACTTCAAATCGGTGATTTGAAGCCTCATATAAACGGGGTTTCCAATAACAGTAAATTCCATAATAGAAAATGCAAACATCCTAAGCAATTCAGATAGATTTGACATCTAATTCATCTAAAATAGCAAATACATCCAATATGAATCTAGAGATAGATTGTTTGAGTTGCTAACTCACCTTTATATCCTGGATCGAAGATTGACAGAAATTCACTTAGCCAAAACCTTTCAGTAATTACCTAAATTTATATTTAAAATTTGTCAAAAGAATTATTATGAACCCTAATAAAAAACTAAAATAAATCAGCAAAATTAAACACATTATAGGGTAAGGAAGATTACCTTCTAATGACTACTACAAAAAATTTCTAAAAGCCCTTTGATTCTGAACTGGAAATTGGAGATTTAAGAACTAGGGTTAGAGGATGCTCTGAATTTTTACTCATGGTTGAAAATAGAATACGAGGAAGAGAGTTATGCATGTATTTTTCTTCTCATTTTTTATTCTTATTTTCTTAAGCCAAAAAGGTTTGGTTATGAACCCAATAACAAGTGTTTTATTACTTACTACATATCCAACTACACTAAACAAGATTTATAAGTTACCAAATTGATTGTACAAAATTTGACATTTACTAATACGTTAGAAATTATAATTTTAAACAATAATAAAATATTTATATAAATTTTGATCCAATTTAGCACCTACAAATTATTTTCATTTTAATAAAATGGGTTAATATTTCCAAAATTCTCATTTTTAAAAATACTTTGAATTTCAACATTTTCTTAAATGCCAAATTTAAATGATTGGTTTAGTCATATTTCAAATTTAAATTGAAATTCTCGTTAGGAAATAAAAATCATTCTTAACTAAATTAAATCAGTTATTCACAAATATTAGATTTATCTTTACAATTAAGTTTCATAAATTACAATTTTAAAATTTATTATCCAAAACTAAACTTAATTAATTTGTTAGTTAACAACAGGGTTATTACACTAACCTTAATAGACATAACAATTAAATAGAAACCAACTGGTATAAATTTATGTTATGGATAGTTTATAAATTTTTCAGTCACCAAAATGTTGTTCTAGCCCCTCCTCTTACAACCCACAGGATAGATTTAGAGGAATAGGTCATTGGAGCTGGATGTGTTTAGTTGTTGGAGAAGTCTTCTTTTCTTCTCATGCTCGATACAAGTATGACAATCTGCTATCCAAGGAATATCATTCATTCCAAGGTTGTAATCATAATTTGTATTCTTATCCTATTATTATTTCGGCTGTGAATTTTGATTTCTATCGATCTTTGACAATGCTCATGCTTATTTGCATCCAAATCCAACGATCTATGCTTTGATGCACTTGGTTTTTGATTTTTATCAAAATTTTGGCCCTTTAAGGTATGGTTTGTTACATTTTCTATTAGAGCCTAGGTTAGAAGATAAAAGAAATTGTAATAAATTGAGAGAACGTATTCATACTTTTTCTATATAGTATTATTATATTTATACAATAGATTCTAAGAATTCTACTACAGAAGTAGTTGCAGTTCCACTCCAAGGTAATGGGCAAAGCATCTATGGGTTGGAAATATATTAAAGTTAAGATTTTCATGCCGACTCCAAAGTAACCCACAAAGTGGTGGCGATGCGTAAGGCGCTGTTGATAAAGAGCATCATATGTGGCATAATCCCGGAGAGTGGAGGTGTTCGACTTGATGGTTGAGATTCTAGCTACCTTGTGATTTTGGATTTTTATAATGAGTTCTAGTCGGAAACATATATTTATTCCAAGTGTATAAGAAATTAGAGTTTGTATGTCGTAATTGTCTAGAGGCAAGTTTTTGCTAGGATGCATTCACCGATCACCTCTTTGATGGAAAAATGGATTTTTATTTGCATAATTAATGTCAACTTCGTAGTCTAAAACATGCGAGAGAATTTTATGAAGTATATTTTGGAAATCCCTTGGATTTTGGAAAAAGGGTTTTTCAAATAATTACTATCCCATGGATTTTTTTTAGAAAGTTTTTTTAGGAAGTTTTGAAATTTTAATTATCAAAGAAACACGTATACTATTATGTTAGTCATGTTAAGATATTTTAGAGATTAAATTTTTTGAAATTCAGAAACATGTGTGCATAAGTTCGATTTTAAAGGAAATTTTTCTATGAAATAGTTCCTATTATTTAGAAATAAGGATAAAGGAGCATATATTTAGCTCACTGAGTTTTTGGCTTATAAAATCAAGGATTTTAAATTCTTTTCCCTTTAAGGTATAGAAAAAATAGAATGACATTCAATTTTACTGAGGTATGTAGTTTGTGGTGTTGTTGGTCGCAGCAGTTTTGTTGAGGCTATTGTAATCTTACCGAGGATGGGTCTACATGGTAAGGTAGACATTCTCTTCCTCCTCTCCATTTTCCACCGAACCATTTCCACCTTCCCTTTCCTTTACCTAATCAAAGCCTCGTTCCTTCATTCCTCCACCAACTGATGCTAAAATTCTTGCACATCAAATCTCGCCCCAACACCACTCCAAATCTAAAATATTTTCTCCATTTTTCAATCAGGTCTTAGCCCATGACACTACCCCGCATCAACAGCTCTTCCTCTCGTCATCCCGTCCTCACTCTACAAGAAGCCGCTTGGCTAACCGAAGTAAGTGAAAGATAGCTATTTATCTCGCAACGACAGACCAAGATTTTCTCCATGGATGACCAGTTAAATTGAAGATATTGCTTCTCTTGGGCTTGAAGATCTTTTCATCATGGTAGAACTTACATCGGTCCTCGGCTTTGAGACCGATGAATGGGAATATTACTCGTGCTTCTCCATCTTTTCAATACACAGATGGCGTAGAATTAATGATAGCAATAGCTATTTTGAGTTTATGTCGAAGGGAGTTCGGATCGAGATGAATGATGATGATCTCGCTGGGATTTTGAAGATGTCTTCTGTGGACACAGATTTGGATGACATAGAGATGACTATTTTAGAGACTCTATAAGGGATCTTTTCTAGATATATCGGTAATTCGAGGACCAACAATTTGCGATCGATTACCCATCTCGTCATGAAAATCATTCAAAACAACATCATTTCGAAGACATGAAGCCTCGACCAGATCCATACCTCAGTGTGGAAGGCCATATACGCTATAATTGGCGGCATAGCCGTTAATTGGGCTCGTGTTTTGATACTTCATATGGTCGGTCAGCAAGTTAGTACCCCAAGGACTAACTTTTCATTTTACAACTTGCTTAGTCGAGTGTTTAGGCATTATGAGGTAAATTTGAGCAGAGAGCCAGTAGTGAGGAAGGTCCCTTCCACCATCGAATGGACCATTATTAAGAGAATGAATATCTCTTTATCGCCAACCGCACCACCTATACAAGCACCAAAGTAGCAACCACATCAGCAGCACTAGCAGTAAGGGATCATACAGGGCACCAAGGGATACTTGAGTCCTGAGCTTGTTGCTAGCTATCAGGTTCAGATAGAGCTCTGAGAGATTTGGGTGGAGCGGCAGCGCTAGGGGCATGAGACTGAGTGCATAGCTTCCATGTTATGACCATTCCGTGGTCGCGACAATGGCTCAAGCTCCACCTGCGGGGCGAGACCTTCCACAGTTCTTATGCAATGTTTTATTTAGGATTGTTGTATCTTTTTATTTCCAGCGCTTTTCCTTTTTCTATAGGTTTGTTTGGGCCTTAAAACTATTGGTTGCCTCTTAAGACTACAAGCACGATGTTATGAGAAATGTTCCTAAATACAGTGTAAATATGAGAATCTCATAAAGACAGTTAATCAACAATAAATGTAGAATTAGACTGGAAATTTTAGCAAAGGACATGACAAATTCTTATGTTCCTTAAAAGCTGATTTTTTTTTAGGAAATTGAGCATGATGACCATTTCAAACAAAATGTCTAGTTTTATAGAATTTAGAATCCGGTTTATGCGTTTAGCGCATAATCGACTTCTGATTTTGCTGAATTATGACTTAATTTATCAAACTTTTTAAGAAGAAAGATATTTTGAAAAGTTTCTCTTATGGAAAAAAGTTTTGCGACTCTTAATTTATTTTGAGAGTTTTTGTTCAAAAATTTGATTTCAATGGAAAATGCGCGTTAAATATTTTGGGATTTTATTTTTTCAAATGAAGTACAAATTTATAAAGTGAGAAATATTTTTGTAAAATCTTTTATTTTGAAGGCCATGTGTTAGGTGTAGGAAAGATAGAGTTAGAATTGCAAATTTAGCAGTGCATTAGAATTGATGATGCGATAAATGCAAGCGATAACAAAGAAAAAACCGTTTTAGCATTGAAATTTATGTTTCCATATCTTGTAGACGAAGGGAGCGCGTCTATTTTTAGACTTAATTCCATTTTGATGCTTGAAAATATGCCTCATTATGCATTTTGTATGTGGAAAATTTGGAGTAAATCCACCGGAGTGGGGAAAATTCAGCTTTACTTTGGAAATGGGAAATTTTTAGGGTGGTAAGAATGATAAATTATCCACCTAAATTGGTTTTTTTAGCGAATGAGTAGAGTTTAGGAAGTGATTTTTTGATGCATTAGATTATTGGTGGTAGGAAGTGGATGCAAAATTGGTTACTTCATACTTCTACTCGGGGTTTTGGTTGAAAAGACTTTTCAAAAAGCCACATACATATAAAACTGTTAGTATACATATAGGTGTTTCGCATCATATTTTTCAAAAATGTTTTCAAAGAAATGCATTCATAAAGGAAGATCTGATTTAGAATCATTCTGCATACATTTTTTTGCAAGGTGGTACAGTAATACAATGTACACTTGTGCATGTTTGGTTGCAAAATTGGCTGTACACTTATTGGTTATGTAGTTTAGGATAATTAGGAGCCCAAATCATGACTTAGTCGTTGGTGAAACTTCAGGGACAATATTCTTTTTAAGGGTGGAAGAATGTAACTCCCCATAATTTGGTGTTAGTCATTTAATTAGTTAGTTAATTAATTTGGCTCCAAAAATGAAATTTATGCAAACGATGGAATTGACCATGAAACTTACAGCATTGTATTCATGGCAAAATTTTGAGCAACTTTTATATTTAGAGTTTTGCAATCAAAGTCCGAATGAAGAAATTATGAACAAAAACGAATTTTGAACTGAAATAATTCGAATAGGAAAGTTAACATTTTTATATTAATTGACCGAACTCACAGACCGACCCATTATTGGGGCTTGTTGAGACCCCCAAGGTCGACCGATGACCTATAGGCGTTTGACCGGTGGTGACTTGGCGGTTGTAATAAACCTATGCTGCAACGACCCAAATTTAATATTTTAATCGAATGACCATGGTAGATTTTAGCTCCTATAAATTCAGGCCTAACCCTCTCTTCCCTTCTCATATTTTTCTGGAAGCAGCAGTGAAGTTTTGACATTTTCTCTTCTCCACTATTTTCTAAATCGTAAAATAAAATATTTATATTTGAACAAGGATAGAAATCAAATAAGAGAAGAATAAGAGCGAATCAACACTGCACAATAATGTGGTAATATATATACATATATATACATATATATACACATATATATATATATATACATTTGTATTTGTACATTAATATTTCCCTTCAATCCCAAATCTCTTCTCAAATCTATAATTCTAATGTATGTATATACCCTTTTATACATATTTATTGGATTAAAAAGGATTTGAAGATGAATTTAAGTTTTTTACTTCAAATCTGGAGATTTGGATCACTTTTAAAAGTGAGTGGGAAATTTTATACATTGTTTATAATTTAAGATATATATCACTGGCATACGTTTGATTATTATGCCTAAATCAATTTTATTTGTGAAATTGTAAACTTAAATTAGTGTAGGAAACTATGGCCTACATGTTCTTGTTTTATATCTAATTTGAAATATGTTTACACCTAGATTTGGAAATGAGTCCCAAAAATTTTAAACTTTCAAAATTGTATATTTTTATTAAAAATCTGTACTTGGGTGTAAAATAGGACTTTTGGATTATTTTCAAAATTTATGCTAAGTTGTAGATTTTCCATAGTTTAATTTATGGGACGAACATCCGTGTGATTTTTATAAATTTGTTTACTTTTTCCACTTTTGATTGAAAATGGCGACATTTGTTTAACAAGGGATGCTCAAAAATAAAAGGTAAGAATGTGTAAAGTACAGATTTATTTTCCATAGTTTACATAGTCTAAACTAATTTAAAAAATTATCCATTACTTGTAATTTCAAACAGAGTCAATCTTTCCTTTTTGTGTTAAACCAATGGAAATCATAGCGGAAAATGTTCATATGGAATTTAACTCCAACAAATTAAACATGGAAACTATATTCTCATTACATATTTATGACTAGTTGGTTATGAATAGGTAGTTTTACTAGGTAGTTTATACGTATTTATTGCATTAATAATGAAAAACGGTGCTTATTCATGCATTATTTATGCATATCATTCGTAAGTTATTATTATATTTGTAAAAGCATATACGTAGACTTAGGAAATGTTGTAATTCCTATTAATGGGCAATAAATTAGGAATTGCCAACAATGGTAGGAAATAAAAAATTGTAACCCCAATTAATGGGCAATTAAAGGGAAATAGCGGTTAGGATTAGATTTGGGGTTATAATTAGTTAGTAAAAGAATGAAACTCCAATTAGTGGGCAGTTAATGGAAATGAGTTAGGAATTACAATAAATAGGGACAAGTAGATTAATGGGACTGATAAAAATGAAATAGATATAAAAAGGTTACCAGTTGAAATTAGTAATCACTATAATGAATGTCTTAGAAAATGTTCCTTAGGATTTTATGAATAGAATTATATTTATGAGCATAAAAAGAGGATTCATGGTAGATAAATATTTAAAGTAAATATTATTGCCTTAAATAAAAAAGGAAATTAATAAGCTAAGTCCAATGTTTAATTAAGATAATATAGGTAAAGAATTAGGTTGGTTAATTGGACTTAGTAGATTAGCGATGCAAGGTCAGTAGAGTCACTTGATGGAAGACTGCCGTTTAATTTAGGGTTATCAGCAGTCGGATGCACTTATTACTGATGTGAGGTGTCACTAATTATAATACCCATGACTTCACAAGAGATAGGACATGCTTAATGGATAGAGGTATTAAGTGGTTGTTTGAGGATCCGCTTCTTTCCCTAACTAAAAAGTATTAAATGGTCCAAATTTGGAATTAGGAGCGGTGACAGATATCTTTGTAGGGGTTCGCTTCTGAGTTGAGGTACTAAGTGGCTGTAGGGTCCGTCTCTCTCTTAAAAGGAAGTATTAAGTAACCTAGTGAGATTACAAATAAATAAGGATGTCATTAAAAAGGTTTTCTTTAGTGTTGAGATATTAAGTGGCTATCTTAGTGTTCACCTTCCTACCGAAAGAAATAACCTAATGAGATTCCATATTTAAAATCAAGAGTGATGATGGATATCTCAGAAGGGTTTACTTCGGGTTAGGTATTAAATGAAAAGGTCTAACTATGAATGGTGTTAAATGGTTGGAGGCATGCTTAGTCCTTATTAATGAGGTTTTAAGTGGCTTGGGTATAGTCTCATGCATTGCTAAGACTTTAATAACGATAGATGCACTAGTAGTATGGCTATTATAGATTATATGCTAAGACTTTAATAATGGTAGATGCACTAGTAGTATGGCTATTATAGATTATAAGGCCATAGCTGGTGGTCAAAGGTCGCTGTAGCTAGGATCAATGGACCAACGATGGCAATGCTAGAAGTCCATCTTAGAATAGGTCTTAAATGATGGGGTCTACCTCAGTTGAGGTCTAAATTGGCAGAGTCTACCTATTTCTCTTTTATAACTATTATGTGGTGATAGTGGAAGCCTGCTTCATATTTAAAAGTATTAATTGGCAAATGGGTATGGAAGTATAGGTGGTTGACAAGGCTTCATTAGTATTTTGTACCTTGGGAATTGGTAGGTAAGTAATTGTGTGTGCAATGCAAGATCAGATTAGAATTGCTAACCTTAGTAGACCTAACAATTAAATGGAAACCAACTGGTATAAATTTATGTAATGGACAATTTATAAATTTTCAAGTTACCAGAACGTTATTCTTAACCCCCCCTCATTACAACCCACAGGTTAGATTTAGAGGAACATGTCATGCTGGAGAAGTCTTCTTTTCATGTCATGCTCGATGTTGATGTGACAATCTATTATCCAAGAAATACCATTAATTTCAAGGCAGTAGTCATAATTAGTATTCTTACACTATAATTGTTTCCACTGGAAGTTCAGATTCTATCGATCTCTAATAATGCTTATGCTTATTTACGGGTACCAAATCTAATGATCTTTGCTTGATGGACTTATGTTTCATTTTTGTTTAAATTTAGGCCCACTAAGGTATGGGTTATTACAGTGGTACAAATATAGGTTCAGTATGCCGTTAATTAGTGAGAGAGAGCCAAGACTTGACCAATGATGACTGGAGAATCTCGAGAAGTCATACAGTGTTCATTGATAATATCTTACATGCAGAATATCTAAGGAGGTTCAGTATGCCATTAATACCTACCTATGAGGGAAAGACTGACCCCAGGCAGTATATTATGCGATATGAATAGATGATGGATTTCGCATGAGCAGCTGATGCAACCAAGTGTAGATGTTTTCCTATTACTCTCTCTGGAATAACATTGATGTGGTATATAAAATTACCCCCATGGTCGATCTCTAGATTTGGCGATTTAGCAACAAAGTTTATGGAGCAGTTCAATATGCATGCAACTTGCCCAAAAATGCAATTTCCCTATCCAACTTGAACCACCCTCCGGTAGAATTGTTGAATGATTATTTGGAGATATTCCATACAGCTGCCATAGAAATTAGTAATCCGAATGACCATGCAATATTGATGGCGGTAACAAGAGGGATTCATCCAGAATCCCAATTTGGTGATTGGTTAGCTGGCAAACCACCCGCAACATTGGAACATTTCTTTGCAAAGGCAGCTCAGTATTTGAGGAAAGAGGAAGCTAGATATTCTAGGAAGAAGAATGCTATGGAACCAAGTGGGGAGGGAGTACAAAGTAACATTGCAATGAAGTAGTTAGGTGAAAGTTCTAGAAAAGTTCAAGTGAACATCCAAAATAAACCAAATCAGCAAAAGAAAGGTGGAGATAGGAGCCCGGAATGAAAAAGGGATTCTGGAAAATAAAAGCCTAGGATGATGTACAATGCATACACGCCATTGAATACATCCCTAGAGAATGTTTATTTGTCTACCTGCAATACCATACGGTACAGGAAGTTGCCTCCAAAAGAATCAATGGAGAAGAAAACAAACCAAAAAATATTATCGGTTTCACAAATGTTATGGTCATAATAAAAATGAGTGCAGGCGTCTCCAAGATATTATTGAAAAACTGATTCGACAATAGAATTTACAGCAGTCTGTTAAAACCCTGTAAGATGGTAGGCAAGGACATCTAACCTCAACTGAGGACAAGCACTACATAGGGCCGAGGAGCCTACATTGACCGGTGGAAGATTAGTGATTAATACAATAGTCGAAGGACCGCTTCCAGCTGATAATTGTTGGCGTGGATGGAGGGCTATGCTAGCGTGATTAAGCAAGTGAATTTTCGAATATAAATGATGGAGCTCTGGCAAAACAATAACGTACAATGATAGATGATATGTGTTCAGAAATAGTGATGCAGACAAGGTCGAGGCATGGATGATTGGCCCAATGGTATTTTAGTCATGATTGGCCCCACCTTAATGAGGAAGATTCTGGTTGATAGTGGAAACTCTATAAATATAATTTTCGAAAAATCTTATGATCAATTGAGGACGGAAGCCAAGGACATGAAACCGTCTTAAGCCTGCATTCATAGCTTTAATGATGTTGCAATCGAAGCTGTTGGTTATGTTGAATTTCTCGTGGAGTTGTGAGAAGGTGACCGTAGGAGAGTGCGGATTCTGCCATTTGTTGTTTTGGATGTTAACTCTTCATACAATGCTTTTTTGAGCCGACCGGCCCTAACTGAGTTTCGAGCAGCTCTTTTACCCTATGATATTTGGCTTTGAAATTCTCGATAGATAATGATGTTGGACTTATTCATGGTGATCAAGCGATCGGATGCGCCTGCTATGTAACTAAATTGAGTGATGCTTAATGAAAGGAGAAAGGGTAAGGGTAAGGGTATGGACAAGTCTCTCTACATCCAAGACATAGAAGATTGACAACCATTGCCTAAGCCTTGGCTCGGGCACCATTGTTGATTCTATAAAGACATACACCCGAGGGATGATGAGGAGGAGCCTAAAGAAACCAAGGCCGCAATGGCTAAGCTCATAATCGAATTATGGTCAGCCTCGACAACCCATCGTGGGTCCTAAAGACCGGATCATAACTCAGCCCCTCGATGACGAAAGAACTTGCTGGTTTTATCCGAGTGAATGTCGACATTTGCTTGGATTCATTCTGACATGTGTGGGATCTCGCCTTCCATTGCGATCCATGCATTGAAAATCGACCCGAGGCACGTCCCGGTGAAACAGAAAAGACATAGCATGGATCCGGAGAGTCTGCTGCTCTTAAAGAGAAGGTGGGTAAGCTTAAAGACAATGGGTTTATTCGCAATTCCCTCTACCCTAAATTGGTATCTAATCCGGTACTTGTGAGAAAGGCAAATGGGAAACGGCGGACATGCATTGATTACTCGGACCTGAACAAGGCATGCATGAAAAATAGTTTTCGCATTCCTAGGATCGATCAGCTGGTAGAATCCACCATAGGACACGAATTGCTATCTTTCATAGATGCGCACTCAATATATAACCAAATCTCAATGCACATTTTCGATCAAGAACACACCGACTTCATTACCGACGTTGGATTATATAGTTATGTGGTGATGCATTTGGATTAATGAATGTTGGAGCAGCGTATCAACGTTTGGTCAATAGAATATTCAAATATTAAAATGGAAAAACAATGGAGGTGTGTGTGGATGATACGCTCATGAAGTCATGATGATCTAGCGAACATATTAGTGATTTAGCAAAAATGTTCGATGTCCACTGATATTACAAAATGAAGATCAATCCTCTGAAGTGTTCTTTTGGTGTTGCATCAGGAGAGTCATGTGATTCATTGTTAATGCATGCGGAATCGAAGCTAATCCTGAGAAGATCCAAGCTGCTCACAACATCCAAGCGCTATACACCATCAATCAAGTACAGAGCCTGAATGGGAAGGTTGCCACCCTAAGTTGATTTTAGCTACCGATAAATGCATTCTATTTTTTGACTTGATCGGGAGTGAGAAAAAGAATTTTGAATGTACACAAGATCGTAAGGACGCATTCTAGGCTTTGGTGAACCACTTAGAGAGACCTCTTAACTTGTCGAAACTGGTAGATCATGAAGACTTGTATATCTACTTGGCTATGTTGGCACATTTTATAAGTGTTGCATTGCTTCGTGAAGAGAACCATCCAAAGATCAATTTATTATATTAGCAAGCGATTGACAGGAGCTAAAAGGAACTATTTGAAAATATAAAAATTGGCTTATTGCTTGTTAATTGCCTCACGAAAGCTCCAACCCTATTTTTAGGCTCATCCTATCAATGTTTATACCAACCAGCTTTATGACACGTCCGCAAGGTTGCTTAAGTGGAATATCATACTAAACCAATTCGACATCACTTATCTTCCTTGAAGGGCTATTCAGGGACAGTCACTGGTGGACTTTATAGTAGAATTTACTGCACATGATGATTTCCCAAAGAGCACTTGAAATCCTACCATACGGTGGAAGTTGTATATGGATGAAGTACACAATGATCTTTGTTCTAGAGCTGAAATTGTGCTAGTAACTCCTTAAGATAGGTTAATTTGCTATTCTTTAAATCTTGATTTCATGCAACAAAAAATGAAGTTGAGTATGAAGCTCTGATACTAGACTTAACCTTGCCAAAGAACTGGGGATAAAATCTCTTGAAATCTATTGCGACTCATAATTATTTGTATACAAAGTTAGGGGAGATTACCAGGTTAAAGGACAACGACTCGCTCCATACCTTACCCGAGTCCCAGAGGTACTGATTGACTTTGAGTACTATGATATTACACACATTCCTCGAGATCAAAACAAGGAGGCTGACTCATTGGAAAAGCTTGCTAGCACCGGGGATGCACAAAAAATGATGTGACGATCCGCAAATCCATACCCTTTGAATCGACAATAAACAACACATGTCCGAACCAAAAAGCACCAAATGACAGAAAGTCGTGAGAAAGAAAAGAAGAGAGAAGAAGAGAAGAGAAATAAGAAACAAGAAGAAAACCAAACAGAAAATGTAGAATCTCACATCGCAGTGGAAAAAATATAATATCATATCAATGACCTTTACAAAACAGAAACTATAATATCATATACATCAATCGGAGTTCAACAATCAATCACTAATCATCATCCTGGACAGTTATAACAACCTATCCTTACAATTGATGACAATATACAACAACAATCCAACAGAAAATAACCAGATACGTATATACGTCATGAAGATCTCCAGCTCTCCTACTGAAGCTCCAAAAGCACCAAATCTGAACTTGTAAATATACTCGGTCTGACTCAAATATTGAAAGGAAAGAACGCTCAGATAAGTCTGGTAAACCAACATGAGAAAACACACTTAACTGAATTTTTAATTTACCAAAACTTTTCCTTTAAAAACAAAAGTATCTCGTAAAACACGCCCATACAAAAAAAAGACGGACATGTTTTTACCTTACGATGACCAGAACCTTTCATATCAAATTCTCTTATATTATACTAGTGTCTATCATACAAATAATATTAATCATAGCCGAAATTGTTACATTGATTAAATTCTAGCATATAGCCCAAAATGGGTAATACAATCAAAATGACAGGCACGTAGTGGAGTTTAAATTCCATAAAAATGACCAGGTAAACGGACTACCTTCCGAAGGGTACATCTTTGATGGATGTCCCGAGGCATAGAACATCTACCCTCTACCAACACAAGACCAGCCTACCTCTATAACTATGTAGTACTGAATATGTCATCCTCCAGTTATTACCGACCTTTCCAAGGGCATCATAGCATACAAACCATATCAATTTACATCGCAGACGTCATAGCGGGAAGAAATATATCTAAAAGGGGATGATGATATCCTAATTAGGAATGACCCAATTAACCCTGCTACATCTAACCTTATTTTGGTCATTTCCAGTTGATGAGGCATGAGGTAACAATTATCTTTCACATATCTCATATCACATCACTTTGAATGCCATATTTTCATTTTCGTTGGCTACTAATTGCCTTCCACAAAAATACAACCCTTGAGCTCGTACATCTTAAGGAGGGTGTTAAGCTAAGAGAAGTTGCCTTCTCCGCCACCATGTATGTACATTCATAAAAACCAATGTACGTAATCTTAGAAATGCAATGCCAGACACTCGTTCATAAAAGTTGTCCAGAAAATGGACAAACTGAAGGTACTTTTCTACCACATCCCATTGGGAAATCCCTACGATTAGTAGCGAATAGTCCTAGCATTGGATATTTCATAACGAAGAGACTACTGCTACTGGATGTATATTGGGATTTTGACCCCAAACGATCAACAAGTAGTCCTTCACCATGAAAATCCTAAATATCGGTATCATCACAACCTGCACAATCAATTGCATATACGTTGGTCCAAAATGGTTTTCAGAAAAATCTAATCCTGGTCTCTTCGCTCCAACAAAGCAAAAGCGTTTCTCAAGCTCATACAGAAACTATGTCTCATAGACTTATCACATCTCCGACTTTCAACTTGCTATCCTTCAGCCAAGAAGGAAGCTCGATAGAACACTACATGAATCAACATCCACAATACAAATGATAATCAAGCCTACATAAATGGCTACGTACTCAGTGTATGACTAAATAGTTCTTACATCAAGTCGAGGAACTGAAAATGGCCAAATTTGATAGTCGGCTATTTAACTATCAAAGCAACAAACAAATATTTAGCACCATAAGCAATCACTGGGCCCTTTTAATTAATCTTTTATTAATTAAATCACTTTTCAAATATTCACTTAAATTCATCTTTAAAAAGATTTGTTCTCAAAACCATTTCAATATTTCAATATTTGGAAAACATTTCCGTGCATTTTAATAGTAAGTGAATTCACAATTTACTTGAATTTCAAACCATTCAAACTTCGTTTTATAATATCACTTCCCAAAACATTTACTTAACCTAAAGGATTGTTCACTGTCCAAAATCATGAATATAATTCTCTTATCCAAATTCATTACTCTTACACATTTAATTTAAAGGATTATCCACTTCCTAAAAGTACGGATATAATTCCTTTATAAACTTCCATATTTAACTTATCAAATTAAATTGATTTCACGTTTATAAAACAATCTTTATAAATTCCATATATATTTTATAGAAACTTCCATATATAAATTTGCTTTATTAACCAATTTCATCTATCTCTCAAAATCCAATTATAAGTTAATTCACTTATAAATCTCTTTATTTACAATTTCATTCTTTTTGTAACTTCATAAATTTATAAATCATCTTATTTACTTATATGATTCATTTACAACTTCATTTTAAATATTTACAAAGCTTGTTTATAATACTATCATTTTTATTTGTAAAATATCATTTTTATAAATCTTATATATATATATAAATTATTTTTAATAAATTCACAATCTCATTTTTAACTTATTTTACAAAATAGTTAACTCCATATTTCAAAAACCATATTTAAGTATATTTCACATAACCATAGTTTTTATAACATATAAACTATAACTTTTTACCATTTTAAAATAAATTCATTTTCTTAACAATTCAAAAATTAATACAACATCGAGTTTTAAAACCACTTTGAAATCCTTTTTAATTTGAAATCATCATTTTAATATTTTTAAATTTTCAAAATATGGCCCAATGCTACAACAACACTAAATAAGGTGATTCACATCAATCACGACATCCAAATATCATATATCACATGAGAACTGCATATATAACAATATATGTAAATAAAAATCAACACTAGTGAGGAATCCAGTTGGATCCCTCTAACTTGTCACCTACAACACACATACATATGAGAAAATATGTACAATATCCGCTTCGAGCCAGACGGTGTACAAAAGGGTCATCCGCTCATTCACGGGAATATATAGGGTCGCATCTGCTCCAATAGGAAGGAATATATACAAACCAACCAACATATATAATATATCATATATCGCCCAAACAAGCATCAATCATCATAAATAAATTTTATCCTCACTTATATAAAAGTATAAGCGAGTCAGATAGAGTGAGTTGTACTCACTTTGATTCTTACAACCATTGCAGCATTTTATTCCGAATAAAATTAAACGAGCATTTAATTTTACCCAAAATTTTCACTAGCTCCAATCAACTCCAAACTACCTCCATCATGTAGTATTCGCGAATATGAACCCAATGCAACTTGTTTCGTCCAAATCCGACCTCGTTTGACAAAGATACACAATTTTAAACATTTGAATACAATCTACATGATTAATTTTTTCTATTTTTACCAAGAAAATATCCTAGCCCACGTTTTTTGATCTGTAATCGAGGTCGCCCATGTTCGCCTGATCGAATGTGAAACCCGTCACATGCGATTATTCTTAATGGTCGCTCCCTCCGTCGAGCAACAGGAGATCGATCAAAGACCTTCGATGTGTGCGCTACCCACCTTCATCCCTTGTGCCAAGTGTGATCCCCCACAATGCCACCGTTCGCCCCAAACCAACCATTAAATGCGCAATCTTCACGAACAAATCTCCACCAATCCGCTTCACTAGATCCAATCACGACTATTGGATTTATAGCTCTCGTTGAGCTCTACGATATTGTAGTTGAGGGTTTTTTGAATTGGTTGATGGATTGGAAGAAAATCGACGAAGAAGAACACGAATTTCTAGCCTTTGAATAGCAAGTGGCGGCTAGGGTTAGTGGGGCGAGGTTTGGGAAAATGAACGTCCTTATATAGACAATCACAAAACACCATTCAGCTGAAAATTTTTCAAACTCCCAACGAAGCGTGCCGCTAGGCATTTATTATGTTTTACCTCTATTCCGAATACAATGGAATATATATCAGGAGCCAATTCTTTCGTATTTGTAAGGTAGGTTTTTGAATCGATTTATTTAAAATTTACTTAAACAAATTTCTAGCGTTTCAGCTTCGCACGATCAAACTGTAAGTTTGATTGATATGAAATTTTAAATTCTACAATAATATAACATTACGGATCCAATGAAACCTGTTTCATCAAAATCGGAGACCGTGTCAAAATGACTATTTTTACACGTTAATTAAATATTAAAATATCCAATTTCTATAAATTAACTTTTAAATTAATTTTAAAAGTTCTCTAACATCATTCTAATTCAAATATAATTTAACTCAACTTTATAATTCAATTTTATTCACATTAAATTCAAATTCCAATTATTTCCACAGTTTTCAATATTAAATCAACAATTTAATTATCCAAATAAATCAATATATTTGAAATATATGTTATTCAACTTATAAAATTTACTTTTGAATAATTAAAATCAATTAAATATCCCAATTTCGAATGACCAAAATTTTGGACCCTCACATTCTCCCCTACTTAAAAGAATTTCGTCCTCGAAATTACAAAGTAAGAAAAAGCCATATAATCCATTTACTTTTCAAAAAAAAATCATTTAAACTAGATATCAAATTCATTTAAACCTTTTAACCTTTCTCAAAATCCATTAGTTAAACTTCTTATAAAACTTTTCTAAGTTTTCAAATCCATTCATAGCTATTCTTTTCAAAACCACCTATGTTTAACCTTTAACTCGATATCAAAATTTCAGTTATCAAAAAAATTCCCCAATTTTCCCCAAAATTTTTCTAATGCCTTAAATTTTCAAAAAAATTCGCCATAGCTTCCTTTGCACGGTTCGATCCGATAAAAATTCACAATATATATATACATCTCATCTTCGAGGATGATGCATCCCGTAGGGAAAAAATATAAAAATACGATATGTAATCCGAGATATGTACTTTATATATAATTAGCGAGCACCTACGGCTAATATAGCATGAGCGAGCTCCAAATGCAAGCATACACCATCCGTGCCTATCAAACATTCAACAAACAAATGAGAAACATATGTGGAAAGTAATGTCAATATACAACATGTGCCAATATAACAACTACATATGCCAATATAGAAAATGCAATCAAAAGCAACAAATTCAATCATCAACAACTATCATCCCACTAACATCCCACAACCCAATATCTATCCAGTCAATTCATAACCAAATCAATATTCATTCATTTCCTGTTAATATTCATTGCATTGGTTTTTATGTTATCCATATTTGATTCATTAACATTGGATTTTACTAACATCCATTCATTCATATTCAATTAGTTATCATTCACTAATTTACATTCAAGTTGGCTCGCTTCCAAATTAAATCAAATTCAACTTTATTTAGATTCACTTACCATCAATTCGAGTTCAAGTATCTTCAATTTCATTAAATTCAACTTCATTAACATTTAACGAATTTCTTTTCAATCAAATAACATTCATCTAACAACCAATGCATATCCAACATACCCAATTTAATTTACACTCAAATATTCATATTTACTTCATTTATCTTCAATTTGGTTTAACACTTTTAATTTCAATTGGTTTAATTTTCAATATAGATTGAATTCTGGTATTCACTATATTCACATATTTATACAACACTTCAAATAATATTATTAATTCACAACTTCTTAAGTTTTATCAAATTCTTAACAACAACATTTCTAATCTATATTTATTCACTAATTCACTTTTACAATTAAACTGGAATTTCATTTAACAATTTAAGTTTATATTTTTATTCATCACTTCACTTTATTAATTCATTTTGATATCAAATTCAACTTCATTCAACATCACATAGTTATGTTTCATTTCATTCTCATGTACATTTACTTTCACTATACAACTTAAATTCATTTCTAATTTAATTGAAAATTCATTTTATTTAACTCATTTCATTAATTCATTAGCACGTTTCATTTTCTTTACTTGAGTTAAATTTCGTTTTCAAAGATCATTTCCTTGTAAGTTAACTTAGATTTCATCTCTAAAGTCATTTTATATAACTTTTAATTAAATCAAATTTCATAGCACTATTCAAATTCAGATTTTGTTTTGCTTAATAAAATTGTTTAACCGTTTTAATATTTGGTTTAACTTACCTTTTCTCACTTTATAAGTTATATAGCTTTTTTATTTAAATTTTCAAATTCATATTATATAACCACCTACCACTTAAGTTTAATCTCCATTTCAATAACTTATCTAGTCCAGTTCAAATCCAAATCAATTTATTTAACTTATCTAAAATTAAATTTTTATTTCATACTATAAGTCCAAAACTCATTTTACTTATATTTATCAATTTAAACTCGGATTTTAAATTCAAATATTCTATTTATCATAACGAAATTTACTTTTTAATTTACTAATGGTAGCGAATCAATCACGCAGAAACTCGAAAATGATACCGATGATGCTGCAGTCATCACCCTTATTATTTTCCAGCAACGGTAGTGAATTCAATGTTTTATATTATTTTAAAAATCCTTTTTATTTATTTATAAATCACATTTATAAATCTTTTACTTGTATAATTTCACTTGTTCACTTTACTTATATAAGATTCGTTCCAAATTCATTTATCTTATTTAGATTTATAATAATATAATCTCTTTAAATTTTGAAAAATAACTTTCAAAATCAATGGGATACAAATTCTCAATTCTTAATTTAAAATCCATTTTATTTACAACTCATACTTATAAATATACTCATATAGTTTCATTTCTTATATATAAGATTATTTCATAATTGTAAATCATATTAATAATAATTCCATACTTTATAATTCATTTGCTTATATAATTTATTCTTTTACGATTGCTATTTTTATTTAGATTATTCAACAGCTTTTATTAACTTATATATATATATATATTCAAACAACCAAACAATTAATTTATATACACTTTAATAATTTCTAAAAAAAATTCTATTTATATGTAAAATAAATCGAGGTAAAATTATTTTATTTATCCAATTCAAAAACAATACTATACCGACTTTCCCCGTTTAAGTGCTTAGAAATCTCTATCTATAGGCGTCCTCCGCACTGATCAGAATTCATACACAACTCAATGGATAAGTAAACACAATATAAAACATTTTTTATAATCATTAACATATACGCGCTCATATATTTTATACACTCAAACTCAATCTAGTGTGCTATTAACCCTATCTGTACTGAGTACACATCAAAGCCTAGGAATATACTAAATCTAAGCTCTGATACCACGTGTGACGATCTAGGCTTTGCAACCATCGACGGTGGATAAAATCAACCGTAGCTCACATTGGTACCTCACACTTTGCTTTTATGACCAGCCTATCAACTGTAAGCCGAACTGGCAAACCAACCCCTCGATACTCGATCTCAAGGACATGTAGGAATAAGAGTCATCCGTTCGCTACCTAACAGGAAACGAGAACCCCCTATCATGTACGAACATCACTAAGCAAAGCTGATCCTAGCCACTTCACAGCAACAACGCAAAAGCATTTCTCAACCTCACGTAGAAACTAAGTCTCATAGACTTATCACGTCTCCAACTTTCAACTTGCTATCCTTCAGCCAAGAAGGAAGCTCGATAGATTGGAGTAATACTCCACACTACATGAATCAACATACTCAATGAAAACGGTAATCAAGCCTATACAGATGGCTACGCACTAAGTGTACGACTAAATAGTGTCCACATCAACTCGAGGAACTGAAAATGGCCAAATTTGATAGTCGGTTATTTAACTATCAAAGCAACAAACAAATATTTAGCATCATAAGCAATCACTTGTCCCTTTTAATTAATCTTTTATTAATTAAATCAGTTTCCAAATACTCACTTCAAATTATCTTTAAAAAGATTTATTCTCAAAACCATTTCAATATTTCGATATTTGGAAAACATTTTCATACAATTATTTTAATAATAAGTGAATTCACAATTTACTTTAATTTCAAATCATTCAAACTTCATTTTATAATATCACTTTCCAAACATTTATTTAACCTAAAGGATTATTTATTGTCCAAAATCATGAATATAAACCTCTTATCCACATTCATTACTTCTATACATTTAATTTAAAGGATTATCCACTGCCCAAAATCGTGAATATAACTCCTTTATAAACTTCCATATTTAACTTATCAAATTAAATTGATTTCACATTTATAAAACAATCTTTATAAATTCCATATATATTTTATAAAAACTTCCATATATAAATTACCTTTATTAATCAACTTCATTTATCTCTCAAAATCCGATTATAAGCTAATTTACTTATAAATCTCTTTATTTACAAATTCGTTCTTTTTATAACTTCATAAATTTATAAATCATCTTATTTACTTATAAGATTCATTTACAACTTCATTTTAAACATTTACAAAGCTAGTTTATAATCCCATTACTTTTATTTATAAAATATCAGTTTTATAAATCTTATATATAGAAACCATTTATAATAAATTCAATATCTCACTTTTAACTTATTTTACAAAATATTTAACTCCATATTTCAAAAATCATATTTGAGTATATTTCACAAAACCATAGTTTTTATAACATGTAAACTATAAATTTTTATGTATTTAAAATAAATTCATTTTCTTAACAATTCAAAAACTAATAAAACATCTACTTTCAAAATCACTTTGAAATCCTTTTTTGTTTGAAATCATCATTTTTATATTTTTAAAATTCCAAAATATGGCCCAATGCTACAATAGCACTAAATAAGGTGATTCACATCAACCCGACGCAACTTATTTCGTCCAAATCCGACCCTGTATGACAAAGATTTACAATTTTAAACATTTGAATACAAACTATATAATTAAATTTTCTTTTTTCTTTTTTTCTATTTTTACCAAGAAATATCCTGTCGCACGTTTTTTGATCTACAATCGAGGCCACCCTTCCCTTTCTTCTTATTTACCTGATCGAAGGTGAAACCCATCGTACGCGTATATTCTTGATGGTCGCTCCCTCCACCGAGCAAACGAAGATCGATCAAAGACCTTCGATGCGTGCGCCTACCCACCCTTACCCTTTGTGCCAAGTGCAGTCCCCTACAGTGCCACCATTCGTCCCAAATCAACCATGAGTTGGGCAACCTTCATGAATGAATCGCCGCTAATCTGCTTCACTAAATCCAATCACAACTGTTGGATTTGTACCTCTCGTCGTGCTATATGGTATTGTAGCTGAGGGTTTTTTGAATTGGTTGATGGATTGGAAGAAAATCGAGGAAAAAGAACATGAATTTCTAGCTCTTGAATAGCAAGTGGCGGCTAGGGTTAGTGGGGCTAGGGTTTGGGAAAATGAACGTCCTTAACCAAACACTATTCACTCGAAAATTTTCTGAACTCCAAACGAAGCACGCCACCAGGCGTTTATAACGTTTTACCCTTATTTCGAACATAATGGAATATATATCGAGAGCCAATTCTATCGTATTTGGAAGATAGGTTTCCGAATTAACTTATTTTAATTAAAATTTGATTAAACAAATTTCTATGCGTTTCAGCTTCGCACAATCTAGCCGTAAGTCCGGTTGACATGAAATTTGAAATCATTTAATAATATGGCATTACGGATTTAATGAAACTGGTTTCGTTGAAATCCAAAACCACGTCAAAAATGACTATTTTTACACGCAAATTAAACATTGTAATTTTCAGTTTCTACAAATTAACTTTTAAATTAATTTTAAAAGTTCTCTAACATCATTCTAATTCAAATATAATTTAACTCAACTTTATATTTCATTTTTATTCACATTAAATTCAAATTCCAATTATTTCCACAATTTCCAACATTAAATCAACAATTGAATTATCCAAATAAATCAAGATATTTGAAATATACGTTATTCAACTTATAAAATTTATTTTGAATATTTAAAATCAATTAAATATCCCAATTCTGAATGACTAAATTCTAGGTCGTTACAAATGGGATTGGTTCCAATCGACGTATTAAATGCTTCAAGGATAAACTTAAAGAAAATCGACCAAATAATAGAGTAGAGCCAACGAAGGAATCGTGGATGCCTCTGATTAAAGACTATTTGCTACAGAGAGTTCTTCCGGAACAAAGGAATAAAAAGCGACGAGTCCTTTGCAAAGTTTTATGATTTATAATTCAGCAAGGAGTTATGTATAGAAAGGGTTATTCCATCCTCCTTCTCCGGTGTATCGCTTATGATGAAAAAAAGGAGTCCTAAAGGAAGTTCATGAAGGGGAATGTGGAGATCACACTAGAGGGCAAACCCTAGCAAAAAATATATTCCATTATGGGTATTTTTGGACAACTATCAATCGAGCTGCTGCTGATCATGCAAGGCGATGCAACAAGTACCCGAAGTATGTAAAAGTTCTTAGAGCTTCATAGATGGAAATCACACAAATGGTCGGCCCGTTGCCATTTTACATATAGGGAATAGATATTATCAGTTCCTTATTGATCTCAAAAGGTAGTGTGAAGTACACCATCATCGCAGCTGATTATTTCACTAAATGGGTCAAAGCAGAACCTTTAGCCATGATCATGACAAAAATTTAATCAACTTCATCATTCGAAACATCATTCGTCATTTTAGTCTTCCACGAACTATTGTAACTGATAATGGGACTTAATTCGACAGTGTTGAATTCAAAGACTTATGTTATTGGCATTACATTGAAAAGAGATTTACAGCAGTTGCTCATCCTCAAGAAAATGGGAAAGTTGAAGCTGTGAACAAAATCCTAAAGTCCTTTCTAAAGAAGCATTTGGAAAAGGATAGAGGCAAGTGGGTGGATGAACTCCTGATAGCACTATGGGCTTATAGGACCACCCGCAAGTCCGCGACTGGCCATTATCCATTTACCCTTGCTTACGGCTTCAAGGCGTAATTTCTATTGAACTCGAAGTCCCTTCTCATTGAATGACTTACTACAATCCCAGAATGAACAAAGATCTCGCCTTAGAATATCTCAAGATGAGAAGCGCGAAAAAGCTGATTTGAGAGTACCTGCACGCCGACACCGAGTTGCCCAAAACTACAACACTAAAGTCCGACCTAGAACCTTTGAAATCTATGATTTGGTCCTAAAATGGGCTTTTCCTGCCCCGTTGCATATGAATCCTATTTGGGACGGACCATATGTCATTGAACAAAGGCTTAGAGAGAGAATTTCAAGTTCGCGATTGTTGATGGCGTCACAATCTCAAGGGCATAGAATAGCAAGCATTTACGATGTTATTTCACTTACTTTAATCTGTTTCATTCAGTTGTATTCAGTTTTCAAATTTGCTTTAGCATTTGATTTTTCAGATATGTAATAAAACAGAATATGTCATTTCTTTTCATTTAGTAAATAAAGTTTGAAATTTCCTTCATGTCAATGATTGTTGTAACACTGCATATCAGTTACGATACCCGACTAACTAATATTGATATGTCCGAGCAGGTTCTCGGAGTTTGGGGATAACTGATTACATAAGTTCACAATTGAACTAAACAAAATGAGAATGGTCCAACCGCTCATTGGATGGTTCTCGCTCAAACCCGATGGACGGAATATCTGGCAAGGGATGGACGTGACCAGACCATCCAGTGATAAAATTAATCTTATTAAATGATGGGATAAATATGAATCAAATGCGATTATGATATGACCAATCGTTCGCTAAGGTAAATCTTGGATTTGGGAGCAAATCAATCAATTAAGGAAAGTACAATCCGACTATTTTTTGAAATAACTCTAAGTCCCTAGAGCGTGGACTGGAGTATAAACATAAATGGTTATGATCCGACTACCCACTAACTAACCCTTTTTTCCAAAGTGCGGATATGAGTATAAACAAATTAATGAATGTAGTTCGACCATTCACTATTCTATAAACTCCAGCTTGAAATCGACAGAAGGTGTATAAACTCGCTAAGGATGGAGTTCGACTATCCAATATCAGAATCCGCAAACTCGAGACTGGGGGTAGGAGTATAATCGCTTAACCCGTTGAATTCGACCACATAACATTAGGGCTTGAGCCCCATGTTTGGTATGACTCGGAACCATGACCACATGGAGGCCTTGGAATAAAGTTAATGGATTACCATCCAAATCTATGAGCAACTAATTAAAGTACATTGAATGAAAAAGTAATAGCTCAAATACGTAGGCAAACTCATATAAGAGTTCGACATAGAACAAAGAACTTTTATTTGCATGCTCAACTTCAAAGTTGAGGTACAAAATTTATTCAAAAAGGGGGTCGTACCTGCACAATCACATCCGATAAAAGAGAGAAACAACTATACAATCGATACACAAACTGAGCCAGAGTCACAGCTATCTCTTTTGCCCTTTTTCCCATTTGGATTTTTAGGGAGTAACATCACCAGAGCTTCTGCCTGCGTTTTCCTTGATCCTTTACCGCCCTTTGCAGGAGAGCTCTCAGAGGTAAGAGGGAGTTCAATGGGAACTGACCCCTCGGGTGGGATGATTTGTAGAGGGATGAGATTTGGATCATCGATGTCCACATCAACAAGTTCAGCCTTAGCATTTTCTTTAGTAATTCCTATCTCTCAATTCGCTCTTTCAAGGTCAGATCATCGGTATGTTCGGTGGCGGCAGTAATTACAATGTCATCTGATTCATCAGACAATGGCAGGTCTTCAAATTTATCATCATTAAGTGTTCTGATAACTTCAGCATCGGGCCCTAGAGTGTCGGAGGCCGTTGGAAGCTTGGTAGATGTCGATTCTTGCTCCACGATGGCACCACTTCTTGGAGTTTGGCTGGGACCCTGGAGACCTGCAAATTCATGGAAACAAAAGAATAAGCCCATGACTATTAGGCACGAAGAAAAAAATATTCCATAAAATGGAGAATAAAGCAGGATACCTTGGTTTGGCTGACTCTCAGTTGTCATCGGAGTGCTCCGCTCTAGGATAGGAGTCGGGCACTTAGATTGACAACCAGGTCTGTTCGGACTGTAGCTTAGATCCTATTCCAAGCTGAGAGAAATTGATGCTCTGGTTGTTTGAGAAGAGGAAGGACCCTTGGGATCGAACTCCAAAGAATTGACAGTGTTTTCCCCTTTCCAGAGTGTGCTAGGATGTCAAAGTATTGGAGTCTTGCAACAAAAAGGTCTAAAGGTTCATCCCCGTAAAGAATCTTCCATACCAACTTCTCTTTATCTAAATTAGCTTCACCGATGGTTTTCTTTTTCATTTTGGAAATGTATTTCCAGGCTTCGGTGAGCGACTCGAGTAGCCCATTCCAAGAAAACACAAATTGCGATGAATAATGACTTTAGCATTATATTCAATGATCAGGGAATCGAACATGTCCTTAACTTCATTTCGACCGACTTTCCAAGCTTCTTCTAACTAGCTCGATCTATTCTCTAATCTTAATGTGGTCGCTTCCCTAATCTCTTCATTGAGGACTTCAATTTTAGCGAATTCCTCGTCAAGCTTAATTTTCAGTCCCGGGCTGCAACACCTTCTTTGCAATATCTTTGCGATTTTTCCTTAGCTTTTATTTTCTCTTCCTTCTCTTCGTTAATAGTTCTTCAAGCTCCACAACATGGTGGACTAAAATATTTTTCTCCTTTTGCAAGGTATTTTTTTCCAAGGCTAGCACACCACTACGGTTGAGGGCGACATCTAGTTTCTTTTTTTGGGAAGCTTCTAAATGACTCACTGCCTCAGATGTTTCCTTAGCAATTTTTTCTGCATCGGTTAACTTCACATTACTCCATGATCTCATTATCTCGATGTTTAATTATACCTTTATCATGGATCACCTTGACTTGAGATGATCGATTTCATGTTGTCTCTCAATAGACACCTCGAAGATCTTTTGGATTAAGTGTTGGAACGATTTTTGTTGCACAAAAATGTCGTTGACGCATGCGAGGGAACTCGCTTTAGCAGTCCCTAAGATTGTATGAATGGAGGGAAGGAACTTAAGCCCATCAAAGCAAGTCTTTGGGAAATTGAATTTAAATTCGGCAAATTTTCCACCGTGGAAGCCTTAGGAACTACAGTCGACGAATACGGATTAGAAATAATGATTGGGTGTTTGCTCGACCTACGATATTGTTCGAAGCTAGATGAACCAGAGTACTACTTAGGCGCTACAGTAAATTGAGGACCTTGAAAAGAAGTCTGATCACCACTGTATACAGAAAGATTAGGCTGAGCTTTATGATGAGACTATTTAGGCTGGGGTATATGTTTAGAAGATGAAGAATCCCTCGAGCGACGGCTTCTTTCCCGACTGTCATCTCTCTCCTTACGCCTACCCGATTCTGAATATCGGCTGGATCCATACAACATCGAGGAGCCCTTCAAACGATCAAAAGGATGGGATTTAGACATCACACCTATAAACCAAGCAAAAGTATATAAGTGACTGTTGAACAAAAGATAGATGAAAATCTTATGGTGAACTGTGCGTGATTGTGAATGTCATAGTATCCCCCTAATGGACCAGTTGCTACAGCCTTGCTTATAGGATTTTTCTTTTGCATCACCACTTCTGTTGGGAGAATTGAGACCTCTAATACTGATGTTAGGGATTGGAAGGTTCGAGAACCCTTCCGTCAAACTTTCTAAATATTGAGATAAAGATTCTTCATCAACGGAAGTGATAATAAACTCAGGCTCTTTAGCCGTTTTTCTCCTACGGATTTTATATGCAACCTTTTGTCTTCTCCTTGTTGGCATGTGAAGTTGTGCACCATTAATGGTTTGACCACAGGTGCATTGCTCAGACCTACGTCAGCATCCCTAGGCTTGTTGACTTCAACACCCTTGGTTTCACTCTCTTCGATGTCATCCTGAGTTCCCTCAACTAGGGGCACGATAGGGTTATCAGCATCGCCTTCTTATTCTGCAACATTTCTAAGTGCAGCTCTTCCTGGAAGCCCAATGTAGCGACCTTCTTCCAGCAACCCAAAGGGAGATAACCATTCATCGGTTACAAGGAATCTAATGTCCTTGTCTTCAATCGAGGTGGCACGAATTACAAAAATTACCCTTGAGAAACAATCGCCCTCTGGACGTGGATGGACACCCATAGATTTTCAAAATATTAATTAGTTTAGGATATGACTTGGACTAAGGAATTTGAGAGTAAAGTGAAAACAACACTTTTGTCCTTCTAACCATCGCGTCGCAAAGCATTGTAGACATCGGGCATAGAACTATTTATGTTTAAAGAAGCTGAGTTTGTTTCGAGCGCCAATTAAGACTTGACAGTTAGGCGAAGGCTCGAGGAAAGTGTAGGGAAGGCTTCCTGTAAGTCGTTTGAAGTTATAAACGAACCTGATAACCTCAGGAGATAGCGAGCGAAACAGAATGTTCATGAATGGTAGGAATGTGCCATGAAGCAAGGCATTGTAACAACCCGCCATTTTGTACGTTTAAATTGACGATAAACCACACACGTCAGACTCAAACCATACAAAAGAGCGGATTGTTATTGGGGTAAATAAGAAAAGTAGAGAAAGGAATAAAAACAAACAGAATCTCACAATGGAATGACAAAATATAATAATCAAATAACAGTTCATGAAACTGTTTTACAAAACATTTGATTATACT
Organism: Allium cepa; assembly: GCA_030765085.1. NCBI lineage: Eukaryota > Viridiplantae > Streptophyta > Magnoliopsida > Asparagales > Amaryllidaceae > Allium > Allium cepa. Next base: position 952,304,933 of record CM060945.1, on the reverse strand, counting down.
TATACAACACATATCAGAGTTACACATTCCAAAGAATAATAAATAATGCAGCGGAACAGTATGAATGTAGTAGAATAATATAATAAATAATAGTAATAAAATCTTCGTCTTCGTCCTCCAGAGATAAAGTCTTCGAATCCTGAAATGCTCAGACTGACCCGAGCGAATTGAAAAGACAAAACACTTGAGGCAGAACTAAAAGATCTTATGTTAGTTAAATCAACAGAAATAAATATGAGTGGAACGTCGTCAGAGTTATTTATGGGATTTGACAACTCCTATCCAAAGTGTAACGTGAGTGCAGTAACTTAAGAGATGCTCAGGATTCACATCTCCTAAGGATTCGTTAAACTATTTACTATGTAGTAATATACGCTATTAATACTGTCTACGGTAAAGTATAATATAAATTAAAAATAGCGTTAAGGCTTTACATTTTCCACCTTAACACACTTTTATATTCCCATAGTCTATACAGTACCATAATCTCCCTCATACTGGACGTCGTCAGAGGGCACTCCATAGGTATGGCACAAAACCAAAATCGGATAAGGCGTGCTAGGGTAGGTGACACGACACAACTAGGAAATGCCAAGGTAGATATACCAATTACACTTCCGGGCCGGTAGTAACGCGTAGAGCGCAGCTAGCGCCCACCTCGAGCCACACTTCCAAATAAAAAAAATCAAAAGTGCCCATTGAATCAATCCAAAGGTCAGAGTATAATATCGAAGGGATGTGTCCGATCAAAGGAGCTACCTCATTATCCCGTCAATGGTTACTGTTTTAGCCACCTTTTGCCAACTCACGGGGGTCGGGTCCACGCATATACCTTAAAAGAATACCGCGGCCATCCTACTTCATTCTGGAATCTCCACCACGTATATGGCTGTTAAAGTGATTTTCGAAGTTGGCAGAGAGTATGACAACTTCCAATCCCGGTCTCTTTAACAACCAAACGTTATGACAACACCGCGGTCATTTTCAAAATAGCTTATACTTTAAAACCAAATATCATTGCCTTTCCAAACCCAAATCAATACGATATCATTTTCATTTCAAATATAACACTTTCAAAATTATAAAATTTCGAAATCAAAACACTTGAATATAACACTTTCAAATTATAATAACTTGAAACTCATAACTTTGAAACATAACATCCACCACTTAAATAATTTAAAATACTTTATATAATAAAATAGCTTCTTCAATTTCACAAATCAATTCCAAAACAACTCGAATTCCTAAATTTTAAATTTAACCAAATCCAAAATCATAAATTTCAATTCAATTCAGTTTCCAAATAAACCATTTCAAATTATATTGATTTCAAAACGATTTGATCCACAAAATAAACCATTTCAAATTCAGAATATTTCAAGCTTTAAGTATTCAACAATTTCAAAACTATGTTTGATAATTACAATTCAGCAATTCAATTTTCTATTATTTAGTTTTGAAATATTTTACTTAATAAATCCATTATCATTTAATTAAACTCAAATTATAAATATTTAAATATTACCTTCAATTTATTTATACTTGAAATATTCATTTAATTCACCTCAAACCAAAATCACGTTATAAAATCATACCTTCTAAAATTTCAAATTTAATAAATTTCACGTCAAGCTTATTTGAGCTTAATTCTTAAATAAATTTAATTTCAAATAAATCTCAAATTTATCTTCCAACCTTAATTTTATTTAAATCATTATAAACTCTATATTAAAATAATATTTAAATACTTGACCATGTTATCTTCAATAAAAATCAAGCTTATTATTAAGGGTATTCTATATTAAAAAAATTATACATAGCTTAAAATCAAAGATAGAATAGCATTTATATAATATCTAAAATCAATATTTATCTAAAACCATATATTTCTTTACAAAACCATAGAAATCATTTCAAAATATTTTTATATATAAACCACGGTGTCTGTATATAATTTTCTATCCTATGGTCAAGTGATACGGATATTTATCATTTCAATCCGTAATTTTAAATATAAATACGGTTATATATCATTTCAAACCGCAATCCCGAATGAAATAAAAATCCATAATAACTTGCAGTTTATAACAATATAAAATACAACATCCATTCATCCAATATCATTCATCAAAAATTTATCACAATCACCATCCAATTCAATCAATAACATCAATATAGAATAGATAATAAATAACAAGTATTTACTGGCAGTTTATATTCAATAATAAATTAAATAACTATTTTATTCAAATAAATTCAAATAAAATGAGATGATGATTCAAATATGCCAAACAGTCATAAATGAATTTCAAATCATATCATAAATCAATTTAACAAACAAAAGAAATTTTAGAAGTTATGAGTGGGTTAAAATACTCACCTTTTGAATTTAAATTGAGTTTAAATGTAATTTAAACCCAAAATTTGAACAGTCTCAGAATCCATCCAAACCAGTGCCAAACTGTTCGGGATTCCAATGCGATCCTAGCGGAGAAAACCTCGCATGAAGCCGATCATGTATGGAAAAGATATACGGTTTAGAAGTCGAAATCAAGTTTTAAATAATAAAAAGAAAGGAAAAAAAGAAACGTGTACTCACAGGCCCACCACGCTGCCACGTTCGAACAGCAGCTAACCCTGCTAATACGCAGTCAACCCACCGTTTGACCATCGTTTCCACGCGCCTCTGGCCATGCTAGCATAGGCTACCACCTCCATCACCTTCGTCATGCTCGGCCGCACCCCGACTACGAGGCCGTGCACCCCGACTACGAGGTCGTCGCCTCCAGTTCCCCTCCCGTCGTCGCAGCCGCCAGGGTTTTCGAACCCTAAACCACCCAAATTGGCCGCGTCAGGCCGAGTTAAGCCACATGACCACTGCCAATCGACTCTAAACCATAACCTCCCCAAAACCCACAAACCAATTCATCGATTTCGGCCTAAATCAAAAATACCCAATTTGATTTTAGGGTTCCGCGAGATTTAAACTTTGACTGAGAATTCTGGTCAACTCGGGCAACGCTTACAGAAATAGACAGCAGATGCAGCTTCACATCGTTGAGATCTCCGTCATATAATTTTTTTTTTTGATTTGAATTGGAATTGAATTGGAATATTTAGTCTTTTCAGCCATTGAGAAAGAAGAGCAATGGAAGTTTCTATACGTACAGAAATGAGAAATAGAAAGGCTGCTGGGGTTTATAAGCAGATATATATATATATGCAGGACACAAAAAGAATGAATGGATACAATTGATTTGAGTTTTGAACGATAAATGACCCGAAAAGCCCGTTTCGATTCTGGAACGGAAATGGATCAACCCATATATCAAAATATATGTTTTTGAATATTTTAAAATCAATGGAACATGTTTCAAGTTCAAATTCCATCGTATGAAGAAGTTATGCTAAAATCAAGTTATTTCAAATTGATTTTAATTGATTTCAATTAAATTGATTTATAGGTGTTTCGAGCCCGTACAATCAAACGACTAGTCCGATCGTTACGAAATTTGAAATCCTATAATAATTCACGGTTAAATCTGACGAAACTAGTTTCGTCGAAATCCGAGCCAGTGGCCAAAATGGTTATATTTCACATTATTAAATTAAATTAATATTTAATTAATTAAATCACTGTTTCGTTTCAAATTTAATAATTCACAAATTCCATCATTTTTGATTTCTTAAACAATTACAATAATTTAAACAAACTTAGATATCAATTTCAAGTTAATAAATTTACCAATTACAGTGTTTGAATTCAGTTTCGGTAAATTCAGATATTATAAATTAAATTTCCAATAATTACATTTAATTTAACTTGCATCCTATTATCCAATCTATTATTAACAAATGGAGGGAATTAACATTAGTTCCTGATTTATTACATTAATATCTTCAAATTTCAGTTAAATTTACATTAACGTACTAGTTAAATATTTTAATTTCATTTAATTGCAATTAATCCAATTATTATATTTTAAATTCCATTAAATTAATAAATCTTGATTTCCATTCATTTTATCCAACCAATTGTCATACTATGAATAAAGTTAACATTATTCAAAATATTAACTTAATTTACATTAACATAATATTCAATTTGGATTTATTGCAATTGATTACCGAATTTTATTTAATACGCTAAATAAATAAAAAACATATATTAGTTGTCACCTATTTACTTTCCGTTAAATTTAGGTTTATTACTTACCAACACAGGTTATACTTTCAAATATAATACAAATTTTATTTCATTACCATTTACGATACCCTTTCATCACATACTTCAATATTTACATTCGCTTATCTTATATTGAATTCATAACCAAGTTGTCAATAATTAGTTTCAATTACCATTGATACATTTCGTTTTTAGCATTCATTTCAATATTAAATTATAAAGTTTTTATTTCTTTCCAAATTAAATTACAGAAATCTTGTTAAAATAACAAATTTAGTTATCGAAATTTGCGGGTCGTTACACTCTCCTCCACTCAAAACTTTTCATCCCCGAAAAGGAAAAAGGAGGAAAAGAAGGAATTAAGTAGTCAATATATCTTATTCAAAATATTAATTTTATAAGCTGATAAATTTACCAAATCAAATAATTTGAATGAAATACATAAATTTATAAACTATTAAATCCTTTATTTTTAAGTCAATAAAAGTTTGGAAAACATTTCAGAAAAATTTTCTAAGTCCAAAATTTACGAAAAATTTCGGCAGAGTCTCCTTTGTACGAAGAGGCTTGGGAGGAAATATAATATCAAATATATCATTATATATCACAATATCTCAAAATAATATATCCCAACAATGGGAAAAACAATATAATAACACTATAAAACCGTAATCCGAGAACGTACATATTTGTCAGGCAATTAATGCTTATTTTATGAAACCAAAAGTAGTAACAATTGCTTTCATAACCTGTATTTCACTTATATAATCCAAAGAGGTTAACAATTATATAAAATGAAATATTTAAGGTTATTTCAACCACTAACAAACAAATCAATATAAACAACAACAATCACTTGCAACCACAGCATTACAATCATCGTATGAAGTCAACAAAATCAACCATCCATGTATCCTTTTTAATTTACATTTTATTTCTACCATTTTCATTTCCATTCTTTTATTTTCATATGTTATCTTCATTTCTTACATATGTTACTCATATACCATTTTAATTTAAACATATGTAAGCATATTCCTAGAGTACCATATAAGCTTCTTTGTACATAATTTCACATTCATTCATTCAGTCTTATTTTCATTTATTTCTATCCACTACTTACAAATTCATTTTCGTTTATCCATATAATGCAAATTTCTTTTATTTGCATTACATTCATTTATTCACTACTTAATTTCATTTAATTACATTCATTTATTAATATTATTCATGTTCAATTAATTACTCAGCATATCAATTTATTAACTTAAATTTATAATTTCTTACTTACCTTAATCCCTCTTTTTATCACATTTTATTGTAGTACATTTCAATTATAACTCAAGTTTATAACAACTACAACATCAAATTCTTGTTTGTTAAAGAATTTCACTGAATACTTTCATTACTTTAAGTTTACCTATATAATATCCTATTACATTTTCTTATTAAACATTACAACTTTTCGTTTGGTAAGTTATATATATGTTTTAAGAATGTAATTGAAAGTTATACAAATTTTTCTCATTTTCTTTTATTTTAATTTAATGTTCAATAATCATATCCTTTGTTTTGTAGGTTACGAATTCCAAATTTCTTTTAATTTCATTTGTAACCTAGCATTTAATCTCTTATTTTAATTAAAGGTTCCACTTATTAATTAGTTACATTCCATTTCACTATAATTTTTAAAACTATTAATCAATGGAAACTTAAGAACTACTTGCCGGGTTAAATTTCAAATCATTTTTAAAACAATAGATAAATATATATACTTACAACTTATATATCCAATTATATTCAAAATAAAATTTATATTTGTTTATCTAAATAAATCTGCAGTAAAACTACTACAGTGGCCTTCCCACTTAGAAACTCGAAAATAACTGTCGATAATATGTGCACTCATCATCGGAATTATTTTCTAGCTACAGAGAGGGGAGTATATAAGATATTTCTTTCCAAAATTTCTTTAAAACAATTCTTTCAAATTATATTGAAATATTTATATCAGAAAATACTTATAAACAATATTATTATATTCCAAAATCCTTTGAAAGCAATTTTCAAAAATCCCGAAACTTAAGTTCAAAAATTTCCAATTTTCGTTTATTTTATTTTCTTCAAATCTTGTTTCCAATCAATACTTATAAATTTCACTACCTAACAACCAATATATTACAACCAAACATAACCTTTATAAAATTTATTATTTTATATATATATATATATAAATATACAATAGGAAATTATTTCATTCACCTATATTTCAAAACAAATTTTGTGTCGGTCTATCCTATTAAGTGTTTAGAAATCCCTATTGATGTCATAGCATCCTATGCACCAAACAGAATTTATAAATACAAAATGGAAAAAATTAACACAATATTAAAACCTTTTTATAACACTAACAAATACGCTCTCTCATATACATATACATATACACTCAACGACTCATCATAGGGTATTACTACCCTATTGATAAAGAGTCGGACCACATAAAGCTAAGGTTTATCGCTAAACCAAAGCTCTTATACCAATGTAACATCCCGCCTTTTTGTACGTTTAAATTGACGAAAAACCACACACGTCAGACTCAAACATACAAAAGAGTGGATTGTTATTGGGGTAAATAAGAAAAGCAGAGAAAGAAATAAAAACAAACAGAATCTCACAGTGGAATGACAAAATATAATAATCAAATAACAGTTCACGAATATGTTTTACAAAACATTTGATTATACTTATACAACACATATCAGAGTTATACATTCTAGAGAATAATAAATAATGCAGCGGAACAGTATGAATGTAGTGGAATAATATAATAAATAATAGTAATAAAATCTTCTTCTTCGTCTTCCAGAGATAGAGTCTTCGAATCCAGAAATGCTCAGACTAACCCGAGCGAATTGAAAAGACAAAACACTCGAGTTAGAACTAAAAGATCTTAAGTGAGTTAAATCAATAGAAATAAATATGAGTGGAAGGGCGTCAGGGATGTTTATGGCATTTGACATCTCCTATCCAGTGTCTAACATGAGTGCAAAAACTTAAGAGATGCGTGGGATTCACATCTCCTAAGGATCCATTAAACTATTTACTATGTAATAATATATGCTATATAATAGTGTCTATAGTAAAGTATAATATAAATTAAAAATAGCGTTAAGGCTTTACATTTTCCACCTTAACACACTTTTATATTCCCATAGTCTGTATAGTACCGTATTCTCCCCCATACTGGGCGTCGTCATAAGACACTCTATATGGTACAAAACCAAAATCGTATAAGGCGCGCTAGGATAGGTGACACGGCACAACTAGGCAATGACAGGGTAGATACACCAATTATGCTTCCGAGCCGGTGGTAACGCGTAGTGCACAGCTACCGCCCACCTCAAGCCACACCCCTAAATAAAAAAAATCAAAAGTGGCCACCGAATTAATCCAAAGGTCAGAGTATAATATCGAAGGGATGTGTCCGATCAAAGGAGCTACCTCATTAGCCCGTCAATCACTTATGTTTTAGCCACCTTATGCCAACTCCACGGGAGTCGGGTCCATGTATATACCTCAAAAGAACGCTGCCACCATCCTACTTCATTCTGGAATCTCTATCGTATACACGGTTGTTAAAGTGGTTTTCGGAGTTGGCAGAGAGTATGACAACTTCCAATCCCGGTCTCTTTAACAACCAAACGTTATGATAACACCGCGGTCATTTTCAAAATAGTTTACACTTTAAAACCAAATATCATTACCTTTCCAAACCCAAATCAATACGATGTCATTTTTATTTCAAATATATCCTTTTCTAAAATCATAACACTTTCAAAGTTATAACATTTCATAATCAAAGCACTTGAATGTAACACTTTCAAATTATAATAACTCGATACTCATAACTTTGAAACATAACTTCCACCACTTAAATGGTTTAAATATTTAAAATACTTTATATAATAAAATAGCTTCTTCAATTTCACAAATCAATTCCAAAACAACTCGAATTTCTAAATTTTAAATTTAAGCAAATCCCAAATCATAAATTTGAATTCAATTTAGTTTCCAAATATACCATTTCAAATTATATTGATTTCAAAACGATTTGATCCACAAAATAAACCATTTCAAATTTAGTATATTTCAAGCTTTAAGTATTCAACAATTTCAAAAGTAAGTTTGACCATTACAATTCAGCAATTCAATTTTCTATTATTTAGTTTTGAAATATTTTACTTAATAAATCCATTATAATTTAAATAAACTCAAATTACAAATATCTAAATATGTCCTTTAATTTACTTATACTTGAAATATTCATTTAATTCACCTCAAACCAAAATCAAGTTATAAATCATACCTTCTAAAATTTCAAATTTAATACATTTCACATCAAGCTTATTTGAGTTTAATTCTTAAATAAATTCAATTTCAAATAAATCTCAAATTTATCTTCCAACCTTAATTTTATTTAAATCATTATAAACTTCATATTAAAATAAAATTTAAATACTTGACCATATTATCTTCAATAAAAATCAAGCTTATTATTAAGCTTATTCTATATTAAAACAAATTATACTTAGCTTAAAATCAAGGATAGGATAGCATTTATATAATATCTAAAATCAATATTTATTTAAAACCATATATTTCTTTACAAAACCGTAGAAATCATTTCAAAATATTTTTATATATAGACCACGGCGTCTGTATATAATTTTCTATCCTATGGTCAAATGATACGGATATTTATCATTTCAATCCGTAATTTAAAATATAAATACGGTTATATATCATTTCAAACCGCAATTCCGAATGAAGTAAAAATCCTTAACAACTTGCAGTTTGTAACAGTATAAAATACAACATTTGTCCAATATCAATCATCAAACATTTATCAAAATCATCATCCAATTAAATCAATAACATCAATATAGTACAGATAATAAATAACAAGTATTTACTGGCAATTTATATTCAATAATAAATTAAATAACTATTTTTTTCAAATAAATTCAAATAAACTGAGATGATGATTCAAATATGCCAAACAGTCATAAATAAATTTCAAATCATATCATAAATCAATTTAACAAACATAAGAAATTTTAGAAGTTGTGAGTGGGTTAAAACACTCACCTTTTGAATTTAAATTGAATTTAAATCCAATTTAAAACTAAAATTTGAACAGTCTCACAATCCGTCCAAACCAGCGCCAAACTAACCGGGATTTCAATACGATCCTAGTGGAGAAAACCATGCGTGAATCTGATCATTTATGGAAAAGATATACGGTTTATAAGTTGAAATCAAGTTTTAAATAATAATAAAAAGAAGAAAAAAAAGTGTACTCATAGGCCCAACCACGCTGCCACGTTCTAACAACAGCTTGCCCCGCCTATACCCAATCAACCTGCCATTTGACCATCGTTCCCACGCACCTCCGGCCATGCTAGCCTAGGCCACTACCTCCATCACCTTTGTCATGCTCGGCCGCACCCCCGGCTACAAGGCTGTCGCCTCTGGTTCCCCTCCCGTCATCGCCGCCACCGGGGTTTTCGAACCCTAAACCACCTAAATTGGCCGCGTCTGGCCGAGTTAAGCCACACAACCACCGCCAATCGACTCTAAACCACGACCTCCCGAAAACCCACAAACCAATTCATCGATTTCGGTACCCAATTTGATTTTAGGGTTCCATGAGATTTAAACTTTGACCAAGAATTCTGGTCAACTCTGGCAACACTTGCAGAAAAAGACAGCAGATGCAGCTTCACATTGTTGAGATCTCCGTTATATAATTTTTTCAAATTTTTGAGGGGTTAGAATTTTTTGTTGTATTTGAATTGGAATTGAATAGGAATATTTAGGTTTTTCAACTATTGAGGAAGAAGAGAAATAGATGTTTCTATACATACAGAAATTAGAAATAGAAAGACTGCTAGGGTTTACAAATAGATATATATAGGCAGGACACAAAAAGAATGAATGGATATGATTGATTTGGGTTTTGAACAATAATTGACCTGAAAAGCCCGTTCCGATTCCGGAATGGAAATGGGTCAACCCATATATCAAAATATACGTTTTTGAATACTTTAAAATCAATGGAATAGGTTTCAAGTTCAAATTCCATCGTATGAAGAAGTTATGCTAAAATCAAGTTATTTCAAATCGATTTCAATTAATTTCAATTAAATTGATTTCTAGGCGTTTCGAGCCCGTACGATCAAACGACTAGTCTGATCGTTACGAAACTTGAAATCCTATAATAATTCACTGTTACGGATCCGATGAATCTGGTTTCGTCGAAATCCAAGCCAATGGCCAAAATGGCTATATTTCACATTATTAAAGTAAATTAATATTTTATTAATTAAATCACTTTTCGTTTCAAATTTAATAACTCACAAATTCTATCATTTTTGATTTCTTAAACAATTGCAATAATTTAAACAAACTTAGATATCAATATCAAGTTAATAAATTTACCAATTACAGGGTTTAATTCAATTTCAGTAAATTCAGATATTATAAATTAAATTTCCAATAGTTACATCTAATTTAACTTGCATCCTATTATCCAATCTATTATTAACAAATGGAGAAAATTAGCATTGGTTCATGATTTATTACATTAATATCTTCAAATTTCAGCTAAATTTACATTAACGTACTAGTTAAATATTTTAATTTCATTTAATTGCAATTAATCCAATTATTATTTTTTAAATTCCATTAAATTAATAAATCTTGATTTTCATTCATTTTATCCAACCACTTGTCATACTTTGAATAAAGTTAATATTATTTCCAAATGTTAACTTAATTTACATTAACATAATATTCAATTTGGATTTATTGCAATTGATTACCGAATTTTATTTAATACGCTAAATAAATAAACAACATATATTAATTGTCACATATTTACTTCTAGTTATGTTTAAGTTTATTACTTACCAACACGGGTTATACTTTCATATATAAAACAAATTTTATTTCATTGCCATTTATGATACCCGTTCATTACATACTTCAATATTTACATTCGCTTATCTTATATTGAATTCATAACCAAGTTGTAACAATTTACACTATTTTATTACTTGGATTTCACTCCAATTGTCAATAATTAGTTTTAATTAGCATTGCTACCTTTCATTTTAGCATTCATTTCAATATTGAATTATAAAGTTTTTATTTCTTTCCAAATTAAATTACAAATTTTTTGTTAAAATAACAAATTTAGTTATCGAAATTTGTGGGTTGTTACAGGAATAGCTGTTTGCGTAGCTGAGCAGGAGCAATTTCGAGATATTTTTGCATTTCTCGGATAATTGAATTGAAAGGCTGCACGCATCCAGCCTAGCACATGAATTTATTTCAAGTTTTGTACCCTTCCAAGGGCAAATGAGCCATGATGTTCATCGAAGGAACCAGAACATCTCTAAACGGAATCTTATGCCTAAAGCATATTCTACAAAGAGCGGCCTCATCGATCTTAGAGGCTTGGTAATCCATCGGATTATCTAAAAATATAGCACCTTCTACAACATCGAGTGCTTGGCTTATATCTTCTGTAGTGAGGATCAGAATATTAAAGAAAAGATCAGCTAACGGGTCGAAAACCTTATGTTGTTCAGTTCGACGATCGGGGCAAAGTCTACCAGATATAATTGCGGAATGAGGTTCCGCTCCACGGTTGCAATGTTGTGAAGTCGGTTCAAAGGACATTGCAGCTAGACTACTTGAATGTATGTAGTCCATATCAACTAAACTAAGTAGATAATCGAGATTAAATTTTTTTACATGTCCATCTGTGCTAGGTGTAAGCTAGTGTGGTGTAGTGTCATGCAGTGAAGAGATAAATAGTTCAAAACAAAAAAACAAAAGTAAATGATGGGACTTTGGATTTCGACCAAAGTGACTGTCATAGCTGACCGTCTCAACTGACGAATAGATTGATCAGTTGTGTAAGCTTTGAAATTGATCGTCTGCGTATTGAAGTATGAGATCCATTATTAAGGCCCATATGTTAACTTTTAATTCAAATTCTAAGTCCTAGGAGTTTGGTTGTCTAATTTTGAGTTCGATATTGGATATGCAGATCCTATTGTTCATTATCGTTATATGTTAAAATTTATTAGGATGGAATCAATCCCTTTTGTTCACACAGGCGCACATGGATTGTTTTTCAAGTTTAATCCAAAGCTAAGGAACGAGCAAGCACAAATAGCCAACCCCTATACATGTCGATCCCTATTCCAAAGCGAGATAACTGATCCCTCTCTTCAAATTATTCATGTCGATCCCTTTTCCTAATAACGACCGATCCCTCCAACTATAACATGCCAAAAAACCACTGATCCCTTATTAATGTTATGAATATTGTATATTCATTTGCAATTATGTATATATATTTATTTATTTGAATAATCTATTTTGATATTTCTTCCTTGTTTATTGAATTAATTCATATAAATGATTCACTATTGAGATGAGTTTGATTGGTGTTTTAATATGATATGGTGATGACATCCCTCTATATGATTTTTTGTTATTTAATTCTATGTTATAAGAAATCTAAATAAACCGAGTTATAATATCCTTTGGGATAGGCTGCTTGTTAATATTTCTCCGCTTATTCTTTGGACTTGTTATATAGAATACTGGATAATTAAGTGTTGTTTATAGGCAGTGAAAAAGGATTGAGTATCAAGCACTGGTTTGAGATGTTGTAATGATATTTATTTGGTTCTTCATTGTAAGTAGGTGACACTCACATGATGGGAATAGAGAAGATAGTATGAGGTGATTTAAAGCGTTGTGACTATAGTTAATGAGACTTCGAGTCTACGTGTATTGTTCCTATATGTTGCTATTATGATGTACTTCTATTATGTTTGTTAGAGAGGACCAGATGGCCAATATCCACCCCAGCGACCTGATCATGAGGTCGTGCCCTAGTCCATAACACTATATTATTATATATCTTTGTGGTTAGCTTTGTGATCACCTCTGTGTCACCTAAGCCAGCAGTTTGTTACTTATAGGGCATTTTTAGTGTCGTTACTCATTAGTCCTCGAGTTGACCAGCATATAGGTGGACATGAGTCATGATGAATGAGAGGTAATAAAGACTATAGAGACCTTGTGACTCTATAGCTTGCTTTGAGCTATTAGTCTCCCTTATGGTACTGACAGAGTAATAGACTGGCGTATATGATTGATACACCTCATTGTAGCATTGATGTGGGCCAGGTGTCACATATTGTTTTATAGATGACTTTACTTGGGGATTTGAGTCTATCGTATAGTTATTTCCCATCATAATACTTTCTGATAGTATAAATATGAGGAAATGGGATTATACCAGTGATATGTGATTTTAGTATATTGGATTCTCGGTATATTGGTAGGCAGCCTATCCTATTTGAGATTGATGATGTTTTGTCGAGATTGAGAGTTATATTTGGATAGTGCTTCATGCTGTCCTAATTATACTAGGCTTCATGATGTTTTGTTTCAAATGAATTTGATATACTTCCCTGTTGTGTTATCTTGATGACTATTTTTTGCTTTATATGTATATATTTTTTTGATATGTTATCTTATGATTTGATTATCGATGTTAGTCTTATCATATTATTATTATCATGTGTTTATATTGTGTTTCTATTATTATATACCTTTGATTAGACATAGTCTGACTCATGTGTTATTTTACAATACTCAAGTTAGTTCAAGGCATTTCAGGTACAGGGATCATGACCAACATATATGTTTAGTGGGCTTAGAGAATTTATACTAGGGATTGTTATATTATATAGGTGTATTGTTGATTCACTTTACATTTTGGTGTTGAGATGTATATTTATTATACATTACGCTATTAGGATATTTGGTAATTGTATTAAGTTGTACCCTTATTGTATATACTATATATATAATATGTTATCACTGTGATTGACTCCGTGTTCTCTATTATTGTGTTGTATATTGTGTATTGCTATCTCCTAGAGGTACACATTTTTATTATTTTGTACTGCATTGTGCATGCACTGGTAAGTTTTATATTTGATGTTTTAATATGTACCGGTGTTAATTCAAGAAAATATTCACGTATGTATCCCATAAAGCATCGTTCTCCATATTATCTGACAGTATTACTCTGTGATACTCTTGGATAGCATAGGTATAGTGGTAGGGTGTATCAACTAGAACACATTATAACTGCTATCACAAAACATACCATTTATTAATTTTCTATTAAATATGCTTTTAGTTAAATTAATTAATTAAAATAAAACTTTATATCAAGTATATAATAGAAAGAAAACACCTTTTATTTCGAACAAGATTGGATATCGAGTTAAGTATATGTAACAATTACATAATTACCTCTAAGGTGTACCTCTAACTCTATCAATCTCCCATTTGCACTTGGGGCCAATTATATAATCTCTATCCCATCCCTTCGATCAGTTTGATGGAAACTAATCAAGTTATACCCTTTGTGTATAGATATGTTATGTTGTTTTAGCTATCTACTCTATCAATCAACTCTATTTGATGCCGATAAATTACCTTTATCATGTGGAACTATTCGAAGTATGTTTCTTGACTTCTAGCGAGCTCTTATCATTACAATGTTATCATCAACAATAATGTAGTATGCTCAATACTTGTATAAACTTATGCATTCATAATTATACATTGCTTTTATTACGGGGCTATTCAAGGGGATGTACTTAGCCTTTTCACTTAATCAACCACAACTTATTGTTTGGAACATTTCCAACTTAAAGCACCTTACTAAGGTGTGAACATGAATTCAATATCGACATATTATACTTGATAGCACTTAAGAAGTTCGAGTTTAAACACTTCTTCATAAGGAGTTCATTATTTCTACAAACAATTCTCTAGTATTTCATAAATATTAGAGAATACTCTAAACTACCATTAAGTGATCCTTATTTGGATTTGATGTTTGCTTCATACATTAAATACATAAGTAAATTACGATATCATAGTTAATACAACACATATGATAACTCTTATTGTCAATACATAAGGAATCAATCTTACATGTTCCATATTAAACTATTTACAATGGTGGTTTTGCGTATCTTTCAGGATATTCCCGATACCTTTATATTTATTATAAAATATATAATTTACTAATCCAATATTAAGTATTAAATAATCAAACTATTACTGATTTCAACATAAGTACATCATTAACAATCAGCGGTATGTTGTTTACTTATAGTCTAGAAATATCTATGTACCTGGTTGTGTTCTTTCTTATGGACACATAATTTGATAATTTTATCAAAACACTTACTCAATTCTAATGCTTATAGAATGATGCTTTTGTATCAGTTCTTGGATTATATCCGGTAGAAAACCTACAAACTTAATATTGCTCCCACCGACTTTGAGACACTTTGGTCGTTTTGTGCAAAGATATTCTAAATCATTATTTAGAATTATCTTTCAACCCATATGTACCAAAACACAAAGTCATATCAAGCGATAATTTTGTGAGTGAAATCCAAATTAATTTGAGCACATCAAAAAGTGAATCCCTTACATTAATTTCAATAACTACGTTTACAATGTTATTCTTATCAATGTTGCCCGTCCGATACAACTATCAAAATCATATTTTGATGACATACTTAGAATCCTTACGGATTTGCACATCATACAATATTATAGAGTCAATACTCTTGATAATTGAGGATTATCTATTTTTGACATTGATAGGAAACTCACAACTTCTCACCAATATGCAAGAATATTTATTAGACACTCTAATATGTTGTGTTCGTTTAGGTTAGGTTAGTTTCATTCCATCCCACATAATCAGTTTCATCTCTACTTCATATCTAAATCCATTTTCACCACCAACAATTTCTAAAAGAAATTACTTTGCTATGTAGTTGGTATTTCTTGAAATGACAATTGTTTCTCAGTGTAAAGGAATACATATTCATAAATATTTTATGAATTGTCTTATATATAAACTAATTTGGTTTTAACATAAATTGGTCATCAAATGATGACCATTCCCAAACTTCTTCTGGGCGATTCATACAAGATCACTCACGTACTATTATTACATGTTGTCTTTCGACTCGCACAACCTATCAACTCTTTGACCTAAGATATAATGGGGTTTCTTATAAAACCTTATCTTGCATGATTTTATAAACTATTTTTTATATGAAATTAAGTTTAACTGTGTGTGCTACTCTTAAGTACATGATCTAATGGAAAGAAGTTAACACAACCTCACTCACATTTAATCATACTATGTTCAACAAAGTTTGATTACTCCTTATCAATACATCAATAGTATCATAAAGAGGAGTGACTTTTGAAATTGAACCTTTATTCATTTTTAGGTATGCTTGGAACTCATTCCAGTATAATCATTTGTTGGTTCAAATTGAATCAATTTTATTTTCTCTTGCACGTTATTTTATTTATTTCTAATTTATACTCTATAAGCTTATCATAGACATATTACATGTATATCAAATACATATGTTTATTTTTTTGGTAATTCATAAGTGAAAAATTTATGGAAACAATTTGGTATTATTAGACTGACGATTGCATACATTTATATGTATCAACCCGAATAGTTCATTAACTCTTATGTCACTCCTACCCAATGGGTGCTCTGTCCTTCTTCATTTGAGATATAACTCATTAGTACTATATGATTCATAATCATATGACCAAAGAATTATTTCTTTAAACCGCAGCTCGGTCTATAATTCCAAAATAATTGCAAATGAATTTAGAAACATACGTATTTTCCAATGTATCATAGATACCACTGTTATAGTTTTGTTTTATAACGAATATTCATAATATTCATGATGAAATAAAACTATTTCTGTTTTTCAATCAATACCAAAAAATATTTATCATTTCATACATATATTTGGCATTTTTACAAAAATAATTTTTGTAACTTAATATGATTAATAGTGTTATATAGCATGCTCTAACTATTTCCACTATTAATGTAATAACGTACAAAATACAAAGTTCCATTCAACCACTTAATATAGACTATTTATTTCATCTATTGTAACCAGTTTACAATTGAGAATTTCAGATCAAATATTTTTAACTCAAAGAAATAAATCTCATAAAAAATAAATTTTCTATTTGAAAATACCTCTTGGAATAGAAATCATATTTCACATTCCAATGTTAAGTATCATTTATTATTATACTATTCTCATTTCAGATGTTCATTTATGAAGCAGATGTGACCATTCGCTCTCTTCACCACAACTGTGTCTTAGGTTATCCCCACTCTTATACATTCAATTTCCTTTCTAAATTGTCTAATCATCCAAAGAAATGCTTACTAATATATTATAAAGAACCCTTTGCAAAAGTGCATTGGGTCATCCCTAACTTTTGAGGACATGAAGTAAAATGCACTTCACACAAAATGGTCAAATTGACATTTCAGTGACTGAAATCTTAGGTCTATCCTGTAGCCTTTGGTACAATGCTACATTTACATAACAAGATCATAATTGTAATCAATCATATTAAATACATCATCTTACACTACAGTTTACTTGCTTATTTCAATGAACTAATTTCATTGAAGTTTCATATATTATGAATGTCGTTCACCATATTACATTTATATGTGATCCTATATGGATCAAATATCCATATTTTTGTGTTACTTTTTAGAGTTCGAAACTCATTGATGACAATACATAGTCTTGGACAAGTAAACTCATAAGTGACCAAGTTATAAACATATTTAGTGGTTTTATAATTAGGTGCTTGCATAGGTCAAAGTGTAAAAATTTATCGGTAAGTATGCTTTATATTTTTATTCATCAATATTTATTCAATTCATATGTATGTTTTAATGGATAAAAAATTATCAATTATATTAGTTGCACAAATTTACCAATGTAGATTATTCTAACTATATATCGTAGATGTTCTTACAACAATAGAAAGGTTAAATGTTTCCATTTTTTATAATAAGGCTCCCACTAGTCTTTTATGTTTCTTCAAAACCTAAGACGAAATATAGAAGTCTTTCAACTTATCTAGTGGGTGTTAAGGCTCGTCTGTCTTGGGATTCAAACCTTGAGTTTGCTAAACAAGTCGTAATCCTATAAACATTGGATAAATCCTTATTAGTTGTATCATATACCACTCCAATCCCCTGATTCTTTATCCTAATCTCATTTCGACCTTGACTTGGCTCAAAAAATCAAAAGATATTACTACTTTTACCTACCATTTCATGATGGTCTAAGTATAGTATATATACTCTAGGTTTCTCAACAAAAATATATAGTTATCATACCTCATCTAGTCAATATATTAATAATACTACACATAACATTTCTAGCTTGAGTATGCTCAACAACCAGCGAGTATGCAAGTAATTTATTAATATATAAGTGGTAGAGGACAACATTTATATTAAGAATACATAATCTTCAATATATTTAGTTGAGTGACATCGACTTATAAAATAAAGCATTTCTTATGAAATTCTCTCATGATTCAAGTGTTAGACGCGTCAGAAACCACGGTATACGTACTTTGATGTATGTATTTATTCCTTAAGTCTACTTAGGGTTTCTTTAATGTTCCACCTTTATATACATTTATATTGTATCAGTTTTATTACTATATAACTTTAATACTTTATTTAACTATTTTATGCATAACATAATGTTAATTAAATCTTATTTAATTAATTAATAAACACTTTAATTAATTAATATATTATACAATTATAACATATTATATTGAATATATATACTATAAGCTTTATAGCAATACAAATATATCTTCTATATGTATTTTAATTTATTAACTAACTTTTAATTAGTTTATTTAATTAATTAAATTTTATTAATTTCGACGATTCTTTTATATGCACATCGTATTGTCTTAAACAATTCAAGATAGCATAATATATATATATATATATCATTATATATATTAAACATGTGTGTGTATAATTAATTTTAACTTATTTAATTAATTTATTTATTTTATTAATTTTATTAATAAATAATATTTTCACATTTTCAAACTTTTGGAAAATTATAACTCATAATATGTGTTTTGTTTTTAAATTTAAGTTTTAAATTTAAAATTTTATTTTATTTTCAAAATAATTTGAAAATCTATATTATTGCATTTATAATATTTTTCTTTTTTTAAATTTAACTTTTAAATATACAACTTTTATTTTAATTTCAAAACAATGTTGAAACTATCCCATGGCCCAATTCAAATTGGGAATTTTCTATTAGAAATTTCCTTTGTGCTTACCTTATTGTTACGAGCCAAGTCGTAGTTAGATAGGGTGGAGTATTTGATTACCCTAACCAGACCTTATACACTACTTTTCTAGACACCCTAATATATGTATATGGATAGGATTTAATGAGTTAGCCCTACTACTATTAATTTAAACCAAATAGGGTATTTGGCTTTGATACCATTGTTGGGCCTAGGCTAGCCCGCGGTTGAGTAATTGAGTAAAGTTTAATTTCTTTTTACCCTTTTTTATCTTTATTGGGCCTATGTACTCTAAATTTATATAGAACTTTTCTAAATTTTAGTTTAAATAAAATTAATATTTTATTTATTTCATAAATAAGGTTTATTTACTTTTAGATATGTATTATATTATATGATATGTGTATCATATACATATATGTGTGTACGTGCACGTGCAACATAATAAGGTGTACATGGTTTAACAATCTGCACCTTAGTAGGTCCAAATTTTCGCTAAATCGAAAACCCAAGTCCACTAGGATATGAATCATTGGTGTTGGTATCCTATAAATAAAAAAAGTATATCATAGCACTACCGAAATAAACTCACAATGGGATAGTAAACTATAATAAAATAATGAATTACTGATCAAGGCTAATATCTCTGGTGTCTAGTACTCTTGTTAGTATCGAGCATGCGCTATTTTATTCATAACACTAGTTTATATCGATTGTCTTCCATTACATGTTATGTCTACTATTTAACTTAATCGTCTTGATTTCATGTACGCGTACAATACGCCTAACCTACTCGAGGTATAAAATAACTGCATATGTATATGTAAGTATATGTAAGTACAACGGTCCTCTCATGGACCAAGATACATTCCCTGCTCATATCTGTAACTCTGCACCGCGCTAGGTATCCACCATTTATGTCTAGGCCGAATTGCTAGCGTAGACCGAGGAACCTCCTATCATTGCCTAATAACGGCATTATAACTAATTAGTCGTATTTTAATTCATCTCGAAGACTTATCTAGCCGCTTCATATCGAGGACCTGGCTTCTCGGACTGCTGTATATTGAGGACTTAGTTCTTTGGACATTAAGGACTCAACTCCTCGGATTATAATATCTTAATGACTCGTCTAAGTATTATCTAGCCTTTCCCCCTAAATACAAACAAACTAAAAAACCAACTTTGAGGCAGTGCATGTTCCATACGGAATCTACACTAGTAGGAGGTGTAGTATGTCTAGGAATCTTTCTAATAATGCTCCATAACCCGAAAAAGCTTTTGACCTATTTGTGCAGCCGTACATCTCGCATATTTGGTACCAACCTTGCTGACATAGCACCAAACCTATGCTTATCATCCAATTTTAGATTGCCTAATGCAATCAAGGAAGTGCCACTTGTTACTTAATAACCCCGTAAGGATTGAAGTAGACCTAACTTAGCCCTTTAACACTTTAATCCAAGGCGGACTCCACTTTGGTATATTTCCTTCACCTATGCGTGAACGTATATTCTCACGGGTCTTACAGTTGAAAATGTCCCACATTAGTATAATGTACACATTGCTGCTGGTATCCCCTTTCGGAAGGAAGACTTAAATTATGCTACATGCTGACCTCAATTTCCAGTCCTTATAAATGACTGCATCATTCTTAATCAATTCAAATAATTGGCCAGATCCGATAATTCATACTCGTCATAAATTTATACTCGAGACTATATAAATTCTGCTGAATTACTACACCTCTGATGTTTGACCGTTAGCATTCATAACTTACTTATTGCTTCATTAGTGCCATTTAATGTCATTTACCAGTTCTAATTTAATAGATTAAATATCTTTTACTGATTATCTTCAACTTAACACTATTAGATATAGTTTATTGTTTGTTTTCAACTAGTAACTGCATTTTTTTGATAACTATAACTTAATTCCACATTATTATATTTATACTTCACTGCGTATTATTTATTCCCTAACTCATCTTAAATCATGTATATTTGATTAACAGTTAAATTGTTGTTATTAACTCTCTTACAATACTTTGGTTTATACTTAGGGATTTCTACATTTAATGCATTGGAATTATATCTTCCCAAAAAGGAAATGTTATCACTGTAGTTCCCATAAATTATCTAAAGGACGGCTTGTGTAATGTTTGGTATTACGACGAATTATCTTTTTTATTATTATTGAAATAGATGACACAAAATATGGTAAACATCCCTATTTTGTACATCCCTTTCTTTAAGCATATTTCTAACTATTTCAAACAATACACTTTTATACATAATTATAAAACAGGATAATTTATATAAAAAAATACATTGCAATATACTTCATTCTAAATGAATTAATATGCTACTCAAATCCCAATCCAATTTATAATAACTTTCAATTCATACTTAATAACATACAACATTCAACAAACAAACTTAGAATTATTATACAATCTCATTAGCGAATTATCTCATAACATTAGGGACTATTTTCACCCTTACTTTCCTTATTTAAGTATATGCAATATTTAATAATTCACATTATATATAGGCATGGTTCTCAAATTCATTACTTATGAATATTTAAGCCTACGACTCAAAGCCTAAAAGAAAACAAAAGTTGGAAAAAATTACAACTACTACTAAAATCCTACTACTACCTATGGGCTATAGGATAGCCTTGATCTTCCACGAGAGCCTAAATCGCTGCCGTGACCCCTAATTGATCGGAGCATGGAAGATATTCATACAAGCTCGTTACTCTTATGCTGCTTCTCAGCTCATATCTCTTGCAGCTCGGCCTCAATCTGGATTTAGGAATCTCGTAATGCTACATACATAGGGACATGTGGCTATGGCTCTACAACCTCTTAGCCTGGCTATGGAGCTGAGTATACCTACGTCTAACCTGCATCCTCCTGTGCACTAAACTCTACATGTGCCTATTTAATCCCCATATCTCTTGCACCTTAATTTTCTCACATCCTATGAATAGAAGTATGGTTCAACTAATTTTGCATCCAATCTCTACCATCCAATACCTATCACTCAATTTCTAACGTCTAAAATTTGAAAATCCAGTTTTCTAAACCTATATTCTTATGCCATGAAAAGTGGTTTAGATGGGGAAGTTCATATTTTCATCCTTCTCATGTGTACCTATTCCGTTGTACTTTAGAACCATATCTTTTGCCCCAGATTCTTTTTCAACTTTTCCAAGTATAGTCTGCATAAGGAAATTTATTTTTAAAATTTTAAAACAGAGTTATTTCAAAACAATTTTTGCTCCCCTATCAACAAGACATGGAAAAAAAAATTCCAAATCTAAAATAGCTTGTTATCTCATCATTAGCTATATTTTTATTACTGTCATTTCCGGAATCCATTTTTGCTAACCCATCGATTTTCCCTATGCTACGCATGTGGTGTTTCAAAGATCTCAAAATTTTCTCTTTTCCATTCAAAATTCGTTTTCAATTATGTTTTTGGAAAACTTTAAAATAAAACAAAAATCATTTTTTACAAAACTAGTATAAAAAATATTTTATTTTAAAAGTCAAGGACTTCTGAATAATAATTTTCAAAAGTATTCATTTTTAACTTTCCAAAACAAATTAAGCCACATCTCATGCAATCAGGGTTAGTCGATGGGTTAACGTCTATGATTGACTCTATCCTATGACACGATAAATTTTCAAATTTTGAAAAAAAATTCTTTTATTTTAGAACAATAATCAACACACAAGTTCATTTATAAATTTTAGCTTTTAAGGCATAGGGATAGAGATCCGTGATTTCACAACAACCTTTCCCTATTCTTCGATCGCTAAATTTTATCTTCTAAGATTTTAATACTTTTTTGGACTTTAGTTTATTTTTTGTGGCTAATTTTATAAATTTTCTAACTTATTTTATAAACTTCCGGTTTTTCGTATATTCATATTTTTTTTCTTTTGCATTAGTTATGTGTCTTTTATATGATTTCCTTATTTATACTATTTCCCAATAAATATAGCGATCAATCCAGAAAATAAATAAAAATGAACATTTCTCATAACGTCATGTGTGTTTTAAACAAATAGAGAAAACTAATGCTTACAACCCAAAGCCTAAAAGAAAACAAAGGATGGAAAAAAATTACAACTGCTACTAAAATCCTACTACTACCTATGGGCTGTTGGATAGCCTTGATCTTCCACGAGAGCCCAAATCACTGTCGTGACCTCTAATTGATCAGAGCATGGAAGATATTCGTACAAGCTCGTTACCTTTGCGCTACTTCTCAGCTCATATCTCTTGCAGCTCGTCCTCAATCTGGATTTGGGAATCTCGTATTACTACATACATAGGGACATGTGGCTATGGCTCTACAACCTCCTAGTCTGGCTATGGGGTTGAGTGCACCTACGTCTAACTTGCATCCTCCTGTGCACTAAACTCTACATGTGCCTATTTAATCCCCATTCTCTTAAGAGAGGACCTATCCAATAGTGCAAGTGCCTTCATTTGTAACTTCTCCCTTTAAAGGCCAACTCCTTATTGTCAGAAGATGGGATGAAAAGATGACAATATGGATATAGCTCCTCCACATTGCAACTTCCGAGCTTATGTAATGGAACAAGATGAACTTAACTCAATTCTCTTAAATACCACCTATAATGGTTTAGTTGGACTTCTGCACCAAGAGGTAGATTTGATTAAAACTCCCCATCCTAGGGTAGATGTTATGCTGAATGATGCGGGGGACCAAACGGGCTTGGTCCCGCATGTTGTCTATTCGCCAGACGCTTACTCCCCAATTGAAGATCTATTATAAAATCACTAGATCGAACATATTGATATCCTTTAAATCTTCTTCTTTTATGAAGATGTGAAGAATAACTTCAAACTTCTCATCAGTCATTCGAATCTCCATCCCCTTCATTACAGATATAAAGCTATTAATGTCGTCATCAAATGAATACTTCAAATTAGCAACGAATAGATCCATTCATTGCTATTAGCATTCCACTCCAAAATATCAGGGTTAAGGATCTGCACTAATCCCGCAGCTGTAAACAAACCCTCTAAATCATAAGTAGCGAAGTCCCCAAACTTCACTGGTCATCCTTGCATAAACGCAAAATTTTCCGCCTCTTCATAGCCTTTTATCTCTTCTTCATTGTTCTAGAGCCATGTGATCTCTTGCGGGGACAGATTTGGGTGGAGAGACGAGATGTTGCTTTACGGAGGTGCCATGATTTGGTTTGGTGGGGGGTTTAGAGTTGGATCTGGAGGCTCATTTGAGTGGGGCATCGGTTGTCTTTGAGTTGCTAGAGCCATCTCAGTCGTTGCCTATAGTGGGGTAAGTGGGGTCACTCGATTTGTGGAGAAAGAGGAGGAGGTTAGATGGGAAGAGGAATCAAGAGAAATGAAGGGGAGGCTCGACCTGGACATGGCTTTAAATCCCATTCGAGGTTCGGGTCATGCTCGAAACCAGCTAATCGGTTGACCGAATATACTCTAGCTGTTGACCGCTCGCGTGGACCAATTAAACCCAACGGCTAACCACGCCTGACCTATTTAGGCTAGGTTGAACCTCGACTCTATTCGGGTTGGTTCGAATCACAACTATTAATTATAACTAACATTGTTTTGTTCCGCTTTTGCCTACTTCATCTTTGTTCTAACTATTCTAAAAATTTCCAACCTACCCATGGCAGTGCATTTGCCAACCTCTTTATTTTTGGGTTCTTATCTTCTTTACTATTCTTTTTATCCCATTTAAAACTTGTGCCACTTTCTATTGTCCATCCACTTAAAAAAAAATTCAGCTTGTTTTTTCATATCATAAAAATCGACGAGCTACACAGCCGTTCTACTTTCTTTTTATTTCAAAAGAAATATCTCTTTCTTATATTGCTTTTCTAACGAAAAATTTTGGTCTAAACAAATTTTACTTTCTACTAGAATTTTCATTTAAATTAAATATAAAGGATATTTTATTATACAAGAAATTTAATATTGCTTACTTTTAAATAGTAGGGTTTTTCTACTTTTAAATAAATCTTATGAAAATCATTTCAACTATATTATTTGTTTATTTATTTTTCACACCTTTTTACTAAATTCTTTCATATGGAGTCAAACTCAAAGTGGATTTTATTTGCTCCTGCTTTTGGACTTTTATTCTTTTCCACCTACATCATGACATATTCTCTTTCCAAAATATACTAAAATTCTGGTTATCATTTTGGAGTGATTTATACACACCTTTCTTCAAAAACTTATTTAATTGTTACTTTTAGATATCTACAACATATAGATTCTCACCACTTATTTGGATCTAATATGAATCATCAGTCGACGATCATATAGGGATCTACTATCATAAGGAAATCTAGGCCCAACAAGGTAATCAAGTACTATCCAGCTTTAGGAACTATTCTATGGGGTGATCGGGATAAGCGTATATTTTTAACTCTTTTTATTGTTCCAACTCACAGTTGATTTATCCATCTTTTAAGAACATGGTTACACCTACTTTTATAGTCGAAATTTGTAAGTTTGCATATAAAATGTACTCTTAATTAAAAATACAAATACATTCAGTTAGTATATTTTGATGTCTATGATCAATTGAGCTAAGATATGATACCAATGTAAGAACCCGCACCTTTGTAGGCTCGAATTTGCGCTAAATCAAAAACTCAAGTCTATTAGTGTACAAATCTTTGGTGTCAGTGCACTATTGAAATAAACTCATAGTGGAATAATAAAGTATAATAAAATATAATATTACGACCAAGGCTAATACCTCTGGTTTCTAGTACACCGTCAGTGTCGAGCATGCATAAGGAAATATGTCCTTTCACCGTTCCAGCCTTGTATTAGTTCTGATTCTTCTAATCTATCTTATGGGTTGTAATGAGGAGTAGGTTCGAGCAATATTCCGGTGACTAATAAATTACATACTTTATCTATAACATCAGTTTATGCTGATTGTCCTCCACTATGTGTTATGTCTACTATTTAACTTAGTTGTCTTAACTTTATTTATGCGTATGATATGCCTAACCTACTCGAGGCTTATAATAACTACATACATATATATAAGTACATGTAAGCACTGCGTGTTTAAAGAGTAATTTTCTATTAGATTAGAAAATCGTCGATAAAATCTTAATTAAAAATAACCGCAAGCACTCAGGGTACAATTTTAGTACGTGGCGAGTACGGGATGATCCAGTGGGAATTATATTGATTTGAAATTCTACTCAATCAAATTAAACCAAACTTGAGATTGAAGTTGTTAACAAGTGAATGAAAATATGAGATTAGAAAATAATTTAGAGGCAATCCACTCTCATACTTTTACATAAATCAACACAAAAATAATCTATGATCTCTCTATTTTGATCTTAAGTAGAATTAGTGATGTATTTATCATAAATATGGTATATTTATGTTATTAATTAACATAACTTAAACCATCAAACTATAATACGATAACCAAAACCACTTATCAAATGTAATAAAAACAAAGTCAAAGTGAAAGTAAGTTTAAGTATGATCTATTTACTATTGTATGTAGCAACATAGGTTATCAAATTTTGTTTCTATCTTAATTTCACAATCAAAAATCAATTAGTAAAATGATGATGTAAATTATGTTTATTTTTGAATAAGAATAGCCTATTTGAGAATACAACATAGGATATCAAATTCACTTTATAAACTTACATCAAAATCAAAATCTTCAAGAAGCATAAAAGAGGTCATAAATCACACAATATGTTGAATTTACTTAATTTTTAGAGAGCTTCATTACCCCTAATTATAGGGGTTTAGCTACTCATTTGTGTTATCATTTCAACACTTGTAAATTTCAACATAGAAAAACAAGTAAAGTAAGAGCTAAAAAAATAAAAAGAGAATTAATCTACTTGCATAAAATAAATCTACACTACTTACATGAAACAAAAGAAAATATATAATGAAAATAAGCATAAAAGAACATGTAAGCATGAAATAAAAGCAAGTAGAAAAAGAAGAGGCTTAGGAAGCCATTTCAATTCTCATTTCATTTGAGGCTACAACTTGCATTCTAATATGATAAGTGATTAAAGATCCATTACATGAACATAAGAGGGCTATTTATACGTGTGTAAAATCCTAATTCACATTTTAGAGGGCTTCCTAAAATACCATTTAGGAAGTGTGATCACTAAGTTATCATTAGCATGAATTAATCCTTCTTTAAATTTGCATGTAACTTTAACCTCCACTAACTTGTGCGTTAGCTCCTAATTGTAGATTAAGGTAAGTGGGTAGGTGGGGTCCTTCATGATACATGAGGATTTATTTCCATCTTCATCTGCCTTCTTCTCTTATGCATGCATGAATACATGAAAGCCTCTTCATATTTCCATCCAAATTTCTACAAATAAAAATAAAATGTGCAAGTTAATATTCTCAAAATTAATTTATGCATAAAATTACCATTTTACCCCCAAATTAATGTATGAATGAATGACAACTTGAAAGCATTTTGAAATTTGGTTTTAAACATGTAAAACCACCCAATATTTAAAATAAATGTAGATTAAACATGAAAGTAAAAATATGCACATTTACATGCATATCAATTAACCCCACACTTACCTTTTTATTCGTCCTCACATAAACTAAAGCTAAGATAAATCTGTTTTTGTAGGAAACACGACTGCATTGAGAGTGTGCAACAAGCCGTTAAACCTCTAGGTGTCCCTAGTAGGACGAGTGTTGTCTCGTGTGGGTTTTTAGCGGATACTACCCACAAAATGCAAATGCAACATGGTAAATTCCTAAATGCAAGATTTATTTACAAAGATATGAATGCAAGTTTTTGAAAATATTTACAAATGAAGAATTTACTTTCAAATTGGCACAGAAATGTTAAATATAAGTTCTGGTCATTAACAAGAAATTTAAGTCCATTTACTGTTAAAACATTCAACAAAAATTAAGTTATCATCACAAATAGACTCTAGTTTAGCTAGTTGTTTCGGTTGACAACATAGTGCAACTATGAAATGGATCCTTAGTTGATTTTAAAAGTTTTTAAAGGTGGTATTTTTATTTCTTTTAAATAACAAGTCAAATCACATAAGTGAAAATAGTGCTTGGATTTCAATTGCTAACTCTCTCTTATTTGAAAATTTTATTGATATTAACAATATTTACATATACCTAACTCAGAATACCGAGGCCAGATATTTCACTCATGCACTGCCTTTCGAGCTTACGTGAGGGGAATACAGAGCATGCAAGCGTAGACAAAAGTATATACACCTATCAACTGTAGGCGTAATTAATGAAATAATTTTTCTATACATACACCTAACTAAGATAAACTGAGATCAGATATACCGATCATGCATTGCCTTTTGGGATTATGTAAGAAGGGCAAAGAGCATGGTGAGTGTACACACTTGCATGTGAACACGTGACTCTAGGTGTTAATAAAATATATACATGTATAAAAAAAAATTGAATTTTTATTTTATGAAGAGAGAGTTTTACAATATCATTTTAGCACCACTTGAATAGAAGATCAAAAATGTTATCGTCTTTACTTTAAATCAACCACTTATTAAACAAAGATTTCAGTTATGATATACTTCATAATTATCACCCATGAACCTTTCTATATACTAGTTAAATCATTATTACTTGTAATCAAACTTTATTTTTACTTTTGTTGATGCAGATAAATTTTCAAAGATTTCAATTTAATAACCAAAACTTGTACTTATCCTATAGTGTTTCTTCAAAAATAAATCAAAATGCTAAAAAGAATTATTATTTTTTGGGATTTTTTTATAGAAATTTTGAGTTTTTCAAAGAAAATGAAAAAATAATCCATGATGAAAAATATAAACCATGAAAAATAAAGATGAGTCTCCCCCCACAATTGATATTGATCATGTCCCCATAGCCAATGCATGATATAATGAGTGTAACAGGGAAAAATATGTACATATTTACAAAAGAGGGTTAACATTTCTTACTATATGTAGCATGGCTCATGAAGAATCACGAACTCCTCCTCTTGATCACACTGCAACTCAAAGGACGATTTCAAATGATGACCATTGACTTTATAGATCGATCCATCGCTGGAGTTTTATATTTCTATGGCACTGTGTGAAAAAACAGTTTGTACAATGTATGGTTCGGTCCATCTTGATTTTAGTTTCCCAGGGAATAAAGGAAGTCTAGAGTCATACAAAAGAACTTTTTGGTCGGGTGAAAATGTTTTACTTATGATTGACCTATCATGAAAAACTTTTGTTCGATCAATATTTAAATTCTTTATTGCCCACAATGCTTTGTGTTTGATTTCAACTGGTAAATGGCATGCTTTCCCATAAACTAAATGAAATGGGGACATCCTAAGGTTAGTTTTAAATGCAATACGGCAAGTCCAAAGCGCATCGGTTAATTTTTGAGACCAATCTTTACGATTTTTAATGACGATTTTCTCCAAGATTTGTTTTATTTAATGATTTGAAACTTCAACTTGCCCGTAAGTTTAAGGATTATACGGAGTGGATAACTAGTGGGTTATCGAGTATATCTTCATTAAAGTTTCGAATGAACGGTTGCAAAAATGTGTTCCGTTATCACTTATTATTGTGCGAGGTGCACCGAATCTCGAAAAGATGTTTTCTTTAAGGAATTTTACAACTATTCTATAGCCGTTGGTTTTACATGGAACGACCTCGACCTATTTCGAGACGTAATCAACAGCAAGAAAAATGTACAAATTTCCAAAAGAATTGGGAAACGGTCTCATAAAGTCAATACCCTAAACATCAAAGATTTCGATCGTAAGAATGGGTTTTAGATGCATCATGTTTCGTTGAGAAATTTTTTCCAGCATTTGGCAACGATTGCAAGTTTTACAAAATTCAAATGAGTCTTTGAAAAGAGTAGGCCAATAGAAACCACATTAAAGCACCTTTTCAGCAGTTTTACGAAGACCGAAATGTCCAACACATGCTTGATCGCGCAAAATGAGAGAACACTCTTGATTTTGCAATCTACAATGTAATGTCGAATGATTTGGTCGGAATAGTATTTTGGAAAGTATGGATCGTCCCAATAGAAGTACTTGATTTGAGAAAGAAATTTACATTTATCTTGTTTTGACCAAAATGAAGGGAATTCCTCAGTGACTAGATAGTTCACAATGTCGGCATACCATGAATCGATAGAAACAGAAAGGATTTATTCATTGAGAAAGTTTTCATTGACTGGTAAAGGCAATGGTGCGTTGGAAATACAAGGCTAGTGATCGGCTATGACATTGTCAGATCCTTTTTTGTCGCTGATTGTACGATCAAATTCTTGTAGTAAAAGGATCTAACGAATTAAGCAAGACTTAGCGTCCTTTTTAGCAAAAAGATATCAAAGAGCGGAATGGTTAATGTAAATAGTAATGTGTGAGCCTATCAAATATTGTCGGAATTATTTGAGAGAAAAACTACCGCTAGAAGAACTTTTTCAGTAGTTGTGTGAATGAGTTGAGCATCGTTCAGAGTCACATTAGCATAGTAGATAACATGAAAGATCTTATTGATGCCTTGTCCTAAAACAGCACCAACTGCAAAGTTCAAAGCATCACACATTCTTTCAAATGGAAGTTCCCAATTCGGTAAACAAATTGCAGGTGCAAAAACAAGTTCATTTTTGAGACATTCGAAAGTAGAAACACAATCAGAATTAAAGTCGAAAGGAACATCTTTTTCAAGAAGAGTCGTACGAGGTCTAGCAATCTTACTGAAGTCTTTCACAAAGCGTCGATAAAAATCACATGTCCAAGGAAAGAGCAAATGTCTTTAATAGAGTTGGGACTGGATATATTTGCAATGACATAGATTTTCGCCTTATCTACATCAATGTCTTTATTTGAAATGACGTGTCCAAGAACTATGCCTCGAGTGACCATAAAGTGACATCTTTCCCAATTTAGTATTAAATGTTTATCCCTGCATCGTTTAAGAACTGATTCAAGATGGTGTAAGAACTCAGAAAACGAGTTTCCAAAGATAGAAAATTCGTCCATAAACACTTCAATAAAACGTTCGATCATATCAGAAAAGATGCTGACCATGCATCTTTGAAAGGTAGCAGAAGCACTGCAAAGGCCGAAAGGCATACATCGATAAACAAAAGTGCCAAAGGGACACGTGAAAGTTGTTTTCTCTTAATCTTCAGAAGTGATAAGAATATGTTTATAGCCAAAATAACCATTAAGAAAGCAATAGAATTTGTGGCTAGCTAAACATTCAAGCATTTGGTCAACGAAAGGAAGAAGGAAGTGATCCTTACGTGTTGCGGCATTTAGTTTTCGATAATCAATGCAAACATACCAACCATTTGAGTACGAGTTGGAATAAGTTCATTTGAGTCGTTCTTGATAACGGTAAGCCTATACTTCTTTGGTACGACATGAATTAGGCTAATTCATGAACTACCAGACAATGGTATATGATTCTGTTATCAAGAATCTTAAGAATTTCATCATGAACCGCATCCTTCATTTTTAGGTTAAACCTTCACCGCGCATCATGAACGGGCTTGGCATCGTTGACTAAATGGATGCGATGTTGAATAAGCGGACTAATTCACTTTGTATCGATGATCGACCATCCAATTGCTTCCTTGTTTTTGTATAGAATTGAAAGTAAGGAATTTTCTTGATCAATAGAAAGAGTTGCAGAGATTATGATGGGAAACATTTCATTGTCACCTAAGTATGCATACTTAAGGTGATCGGGACGGGTTTAAGGTCCAACATCGGAGATTGTCGACTAAAGAATTAAGTTGAGATTCAAACTCAACTGAAAGCAATGAAATGGGATTTTGTGAAATAATCTTTCGTACTCGGCCTCGCTTTCATGTTAAGGTCATTATCTCGTTTTCAAAGTTTTCGTGAATAGCACTAAATTCCAACGTTTGATCGCATGGTTTATTCGATTGATTTTCAAGATTGAAAATATTAAGATCAAAAGTCATGTTTCTAAAAGAAATTTTCATCGAACCATTGTGATAATTTTTAAAAGAATTTGAAGCTGCCAAGAAGGGTTGGCCTAAAACCAATAGAATTTGACTCATAGGATTATTCATGGGTTGAGTCTCCAACACAATGAAATCGACAGAGAATATGAATTGAACAATTTTGATGAGTACATCCTCAATTTCTCCAATAGGTTTCTTAATCAAACGATCGGCAAACTGAAGTGTTACTTTTTTCTGTGTTAGCTCACCCATGTTCACCCAACCCAAGTTGTTGGTAAACGGAATAAGGAACCAAATCGACACTCGCACCCAAATTGAGTAAGCATTCGTTAATCGTTTATCTCCTATCGTGCATGAGATTGTCGGTCGTCTAGGATCGTTGTATTTAACGGGATTGATTGAGACAAAACTTTGCTAAGTCCGGCGGCTAAGAAAACTTTCTTGGGTACACGAGTATATCATTTTTGAGTATAAAAGTCCTTACGAAATTTAGCGTAGGTTGGGACTTATTGAACGATGTCAAGAAGCAGGATGTTAAGTTTGACTTGTTTAAAAAATTTCAACATCTTTTCCATATGGTCAGATGTTTCTTAGGTCGAAGACGATGTAGAAATGGAACAAGATACTCAGTAGGCAGGTCTGTATGAGTAGAAGAAGAACTTGGATTGGAATTTAGCCCAATGTTTGGCTCCATATTCTATTCAAATACGTTTGTTGGATTAAAAGTGTCGAGAGGGGTTTCTGGTAGATCATTTAGATTAACGACTTGATTATCAATTTTTTTTGGAACGCAAAGTTGTGATAGCATTCATTTGAGTTACATTGCTATCTTGGACAACATGGGCTGGATTCGAATTAGTGTTTTGATTTCTGAGATTTCGAACTAGCTGGCTAAGGAATGTGCCTTGTTCATGTTCACTTACTGACATGGCTAATTGACTCATTTGCATTTCATGTTTAGAATAGACTGACTTGTATTTTGCATATATGAGGTTAACAAATTTT
This sequence comes from Allium cepa, assembly GCA_030765085.1. Taxonomy (NCBI): domain Eukaryota; kingdom Viridiplantae; phylum Streptophyta; class Magnoliopsida; order Asparagales; family Amaryllidaceae; genus Allium; species Allium cepa. Next base: position 952,271,351 of record CM060945.1, on the reverse strand, counting down.
GCAAATTGTTGTTTGATTGGATGCTTTAAGTCGTTGATTTAGCCAACGTTTATAGACTTTTCTCAAGTGAACTTAAATGTTTATCGTCTTGGAGAAGGGAGCAACATTTTGTTGAAAATCTGATTGTTCGGGTTCATTTTGCGATTGGGATGCAAAAAAATTTTTGAAAATAATTGTGCTGAAAGAGAGGATTTGAAGCATTATTTGAGAAAAGGTTGGCACGAATCATATTTTTATTGGGATTATTTTTGATTCCAAGCAAAATTCAGATGATTTCTCCAACCAGGATTATACGTTGAAGAAAATGGGTCATTTTTAATCTTATTAAAAGCATTGAGTTGTTCGACAGAATTAGGGCACTGATTGGATATGTGATTCGGATGGTAACATTTATGACACAAGGTTTGGAAAGCTTTGTTCATTTTGTTCGATGAGAAAACGTTATCAAATTTATTAATCATTGCATCGATTTTAGCTTCTAAAACCAAAGATGATCCTATCGAGAGTGCGCTCGATCGTGAGTAAATTGATTTTTCATTAGAATGTTCCAATTAGGATGATGTTTTGGCCAAGTCGTCAAGAAATTTCCAAGCATCATCATGATGCTGGGCAAGAAAGTTACCTTGGCACATTGATTCAGCATGGTTTATGAGCTGTTTTTCGAGTCCATCGCATATGGTTTGACAAAGCGTCCATTTTTCAAAGTTATGGTGTGACATTTTATCATGAGCTCTTTAAATCTTTCAAAATATTTTCTGAATGTTTCACCCCTGAATTGATGAAAATTTATGATTTTTGTTTCCGATTTTGTTGTTTTTTTCAAGGGGTAGAATCTTTTTTAAGAAAATTTTAATGAATTCTTCCAAGTTTTTATCAAGTTGGATGGTAAGTTGTACAACCATTTTTCAGCGTAATCTGTAAGAGAAAATGGAATTAATCGAAGTTTGATTTCGTCATCAGAAAGTTGCTGGACTTTCATAGTTGTGCAAACTTATTCAAATTTCGTCAAGAAAATGTATGGGTCATCGTGTTCAAGATTGCCAAATTTTGGAAGCGTGGCAATATGGTTTGAGTGAATTTCAAAATGGTTACCCATAACACGAGTAAAGTGATACAAGAAGGAATATAAACTCAATCGGAAAAGATTCTATCAATAAAAGTTTAAGAGGCATTCTCATTTGCCATTGTTGGATTATCGTCTGTTCGAGAAAAAGATTTGTAGAATGATCTCGAATCCAAGTATTCGTAGAAGTGTCACGAGTCCACGTACTCATGCACAAGCAAAAGTTGAGAAGAGAAAGAAGTTAGAATTGAATTTAAGAGAAAGAAATAAGGTTTAGAAAATGAAGTGAAAACCTGGTTTTGGTTTTTTTAATTATTTCTTTTAAAGAAAAAATATTTGCAAAAGGTATTTTTTTGAAAAGAGAAATTTGATTTTTGTTTTTGTTTTGTTTTTTTGAAAAAAAATTCTTTTTTTATATGTTTTTGTTTTTTTGAAAAGATTTTATATATATATATATATATATTGAATTTTTTTCTAGGAAAAACTAACTCAAATTTTTTTTTTGGATTTTCAAAAGTAAAATACTTGTGTTTTTTTTTGGATTTTTTTTATTTTGATTGAAAATTTTCATAGGACAAGATTTAAAAGGGTTTTTATTTTGGATTTTTTTTAAAAAAAAACAAGTTAAGTTAAATTTACAATTTTTTTGGATTTTTATTTATTTTTTCTTTTTTTAAATATGCAATGAACTAGTGCAACTAAATGAATGTAAAGACTTAACTATAAATTTTCTGTCCTTAATAGCTCCTAATCCAAAATTATATAATCACACTTTGTCTTAATCCAACAAGATATTTCTTAGCCAGGTAACGGGCAGTAGTTATCAGTGCACTACGAATCATCGTAGCAATGCAGCCGAAAGTTTAAATACCTTCAAATAAACAATCAGTGTAATACTTACGAATCATCGTAATTTTTATAACTGATTATTGCTCTGCTGTAGCGTGGACACCAAGAAATAAATTGTTCAAAGAAGATAACTGTCAAGATACAATTAAGCCTTAGGTGCACGACATCCTTAAGCCAAATGTCTAACTGTTATTATTAGTCAAATTTTATGATAAAATTCAATTTGTTTGCCAAGCAAGGGGTGATAGAATCCCCCACATTATGTGAATTGGGATGTTGCGCTTAAAAAAGAAAATAAGATGATATGAATGCAAAATAGAAATCAAACATGAATTTAACGATGCAACTACTAATGAAATTTGTTTTTGTTTTTGTTTTTGTTTTATATTCTTTTTATAAAATGCAAGCAACCAACAATGCAAAACAAATAAAAAGAAGCGATATGAACACGATACCAGAGCGTACAGACTTATTAGCAATTTATTTCAAAGCAATGATTTTTTTAAGCAAGCAAGCAGTTTATTTTTGACAAGCAAAGCGAAGCAAGCAACCTCGATTTTCTGCAATTTGCAACCTAAAATTAATTTTGAAAAAACTTGAAAACAAAGAAATAGCTTTAACACAAAAAAATTTTCTTTTTTTTTAAGAGAACATACGGTCCCAGCCCTTATTGTTATAATATATTTATAATACGGGTGAATATGCTAAATGGTCAAGGACAATATTGTAATTTTCTTTAGATTTGAAGCCTATAAATATGGAGCTCATTTGTATTGTAAAGTGATCTGAATTGAATAATAAAAGCTCTTCTCTCCTTTAATGTCTTTTGTTTTTTTTATTTTATAATACGTTATCAGCACGATGTTCTATATCATGATAATATAATATTAGATCGGTAGTTTATTTGCTTCCTGTTGACCACCGCATGTCTATTTGCTTTTGATTATTTTTTAAAATTTAACAAATATCTCTCTGTTACCTATTCATATGCCGGCCTACTTTGTAGCTGCTACCAAGTCTCTCGCTTTTCATCGATCCTCCATCTTTCTGCATCATATTTTATACGTTATAAATAGAATCAATATTCACTTGTCTTTTGTATCCTAATACAGCAAAAACAATCTATATATTTATATTGCATTCCAATCCAAAAGGTACAGTACAGTACATTTTTCCTTTTCCACTCTTACTTTGATGTACTATAATATTCAAAGATACATATGATTTTATTTATTTATTTGCCTGTAGCTGCGTTACATAAGATTTTTCTTTGTTTATTTCTTTCAACACATCTTATTAGGCTTACCTGCAGTACAACCTTTGTTAAAGGTACTTACAGTAGATCGAAATGAATGCTTGCTGTATATCATTTATGTGTTCTGACAACTTTATGTTATATCATGCGTACACTTTTGTTTATTAAATGATCGTTTTATAGATTGACCGAAGAACTACTTTCCCTAGTCTTGTTAAGCTGTACATTTGTTTGATTCGAGGTGTATAGGTATAAGAATTCTTATTGTTTTGCTGGTCGCTTCATGCTTTATACTTCGATTGAACTCACAACAGTCAAATATTGGTTTCGATTTTGTCTGGTGGTATGTTAGTATTTAATATAAGACTGATCACATCATTACTATTAATTTCTAGTAGTGTCAAATGTTGTTTTTGATCGTATGTTGAAGCTAAACACTGTTTGATAATTTTCTCTCCCAGGCATACATATGTGTTACCTCAGTTGAACATGTTCAGCGTTTTGTTGGATCAATTTTTTCAAGTTTTGCAACATGTGACTTTAGAGTCCCTTTGAGATACCGAAAAGTGACAACAATTTTTGCTACCGCTTTGCCTGCCTTTTGTTAAATTAGCTAAATAAGTTATAATGATTATGTACACAGATCAGCGACAACGAGTACACATTCAGTGACTTTATTTTTGTGATGCTCGAGTATATATTTAATAAGTTTTTTTAAGTACACAGTTTTTAAGTGATATGATATTAAACAATTTTTGGGTAGCCGCAACATTTAATACTATTTTTACAGTACGCTGATATTAAACGTTCACATTTTCTTACTCTCTCTTAGTTTGAATTTCTGTCATTTATATTTTCTAACCCCTTTAGTTCATTTATTTTTCTTGTTGAACTTACCACGTCAATTGTTTTTGACAGTAATAGAATTCATGGCAAATATTGCTAAGATTGAATTCAAAGCGTTGGACATATCTGGAGACAACTATTTGTCATGGATACTGCATGCTGAAATCCATTTGCAATCTCAGTGCTTAGAAAATGCAATTAAAAATGGCAATACTATGTCCCAGCAGAACAAAGCAAAGACTTTAATATTTTTAAGACGTCACATCCACGATGACTTAAAAACAGAATATTTAACGGAAAAGGATCCTCTCCACTTGTGGAACTCCCTGAAGGAGCGTTATGACCATCAGAAGACGGTCATACTTCCAAATACTAGGCAAGAATGGTTGAACCTGAGGTTTCAAGATTTCAAATCTGTAAGAGAATATAATTCTGCTATGTTTAGAATTACTTCTAAACTGAAATTATGTGGAGAAAAGGTGGATGACGCACAAATGCTTGTAAAGACTTTCTCAACATTTCATGCCTCGAATATAGTCCTACAGCAGCAATATCGAGAGCGTCATTTTACAAAATATTCTGAACTCATAGAATGCTTACTAATTGCTGAACAAAATAATGAATTGCTTATAAAAAATCACTCCTCAAGACCAACTGGTTCAACATTACCTAAAGTTAACGCTAATTTTTCCCACTCTGGAAGAGGTAGGGGTCGGGGTCGAGGTCGAGGTAGAGGACGTGGTCGTGGACGTGGATATAACTCCAGCAGAGGCGGTTATGGTGGTTTTAAAGGTAACAAAACCACCAACTTTAAAAAACAGCAAAAGAAAATTGAGCCTGTAAAGAACAATGATTCAGCTGTAGAAAATAAAAAGCATTACGAGGAAGTTTGCTATAGATGTGGACGATCTGGTCACTGGTCATGTACATGTAGATCATCAAAGAAAACAATTGAAGAATATCAACGTTCGAAGAATATTGAAACAAATAACACTGAAGGAATGTTTGGTAATACTAACTTGAAGTTAGATGATTTCTTCGAAGATGATGATGGAAATTTCATAAATGATGAAAATTTCATAAATGATGAAAATCTAATGCAATGATTAATGATATGACCGATCTGATCAATTAAAAGTAGCCTGAAGCTTGTTGTTTGGTTTTTCCATGTATTTTTTTTAGTTAGTTAGTTTGAATTTGATTTTTGTTTGTTTTATTTTTCTAGAACTAGTTGAAATAATGTGCACCGGTGGATATTGGTTTGATTGATAGTTTGCTTTGTTTATTTATTTAAGTTCAGAATTATTTCAATAATTGACTAACTGTATTGTCTCTAATTCTTAAGGTATGGACCACCAATACTTGAATGATGATATATGCCTACTAGACAGTGCAACTACTCATACAATTTTGAAAAACCAGAAGTTTTTCTCTGAATTATCTGAAAAGATTTTAGCTAAAGTTTCCACCATAGCTGGATCTGCAAATATAATTGAAGGGTCCGGAAGAGCCCATATAGTATTACCAAATGGTACACATATCTTTATTCAGAATGCATTATACTCAAGCAACTCTAAAAGAAATTTGCTGAGTTTCAAAGATATAAGAATGAATGGATACCATATTGAAACTATAAATGAAAACAACAAAGAATATCTTTGTGTTATTTCTAGAATTGAAAGCCAGAAGCTTATCCTAGAAAAATTTGGTACAATTTCAACTGGTTTATATTTTACAAAAATTAGCATAGTTGAATCTCACTCTATAAACATGAGCCAGAAGCTCACAAATACAAAGACATTGATTCTTTGGCATGATCGCTTGGGTCATCCTGGATCAACCATGATGCGTAAAATCGCTAAAAATTCGAATGGACATAATTTATTAAATCAATTGAATTTACCAAGTGATTACTTATGTGCCCCATGTGCACAAGGAAAATTAATCACTCGACCTTCATATAGTAAAATCACTTCGGAATCTCCAACTTCCTACAAAGAATTCAAGGTGATATATGTGGCCCAATCCACCCTGAATGTGGACCATTCAAATATTTTATGGTATTGATTGATGCATCAACTCGTTGGTCACATGTCTGTTTACTATCTACAAGAAATTTGGCATTAGCCAAGCTGATTGCTCAAATAATAAAATTAAGAGCACACTTCCCTGATCATCAAATTAAATCAATTCGACTAGATAATGCCGGAGAATTTACTTCTCAAGTATTTGATGATTATTGTCTATCATTGGGAATTGAAATTGAACATCCAGTAGCTCATATTCATACTCAAAATGGTCTGGCAGAATCATTAATTAAGCGCTTGCAACTTATTGCAAGACCATTGCTTATGCAGTCAAAACTACCCGTTTCAGCTTGGGGACATGCAATTTTGCATGCATCGAAATTGGTTAAAATTAGACCAACAGCTTATCATCAGTTTTCACCATCACAGCTATTAACTGGATCTCAACCAAACATTTCACATTTACGAAAATTTGGTTGTGTTGTGCATATACCTATTAATCCCCCACTTCGTACTAAAATGGGTCCTCAACGACGGTTGGGAATTTATGTGGGATTTGATTCCCCATCGATAATTCGTTATCTTGAACCTCTTACAGGTGATGTCTTCACTGCAAGATTTTCAGACTGTAAATTTGATGAGACTATCTTCCCGCCGTTAGGGGGAGGAAAGACCGTTCCAGTAGAACGACGTGAAATATCATGGAATAATCCATCTATGTCTTATTTGGATCCACGTACCAAACAATGCCAGTATGAGGTACAAAGAATCTTGCATATTCAAAATATTGCAAATCAACTGCCAGATGCATTTAGTGACACTGCAAAAATAATTAAATCTCACATTCGAGCAACAAATTCACCAGCAAAAATCGATGTCTCTGAAGGATCAAATGTAAATATAGCAGCAAATGAATCTAAAGCGAGACAAAAACGCGCAAGGCCAATTGGTTCAAAAGACTTGGCGTCTAGAAAAAGAAAGTCCAATGAAAAATCATCAATTATGGAACCTTCTGAAAAGGTTATAAATGATCAAAAGGATCACTTAAATGAAAATCTCAATTCTCCTAGAAGTGCGAAAGGAACTATTATCCCAGAAGAGATAAAAGAAGCTTCCAACGATAAAATGGTACCTAATAATAATGAGATCTTAATATTTTATACAAACTATGGAGAAATATGGGATCGAAATAAAATAATAATTGATGATGTATTCTCGTTCGCAGTAGCTACTGAAATAATTGAAAGTCATGACCATAATGAAAGTAATGAGAATGACGATAATGAACCAAATAGCATAAATGAATGTCGAAAAAGGCAGGATTGGCCAAAATGGAAAGATGTTATCCAAGTGGAATTAGATTCACTTCAAAAACATGGTGTATTTGGACCAATAGAGAAAACACCAGAAAATGTTAAACCAGTAGGTTGTAAATGGGTATTCGTTAGAAAACGAAATGATAAAAATGAAGTCGTAAGATACAAGGCACGACTTGTCGCACAAGGTTTCCTGCAGAGACCAGGCTTTGACTTTAAGGAAACTTACTCCCCTGTTATGGATGTCATAACATTTCGATATTTAATAAGCCTTGTAGTTTCTGAAAAACTCGATATAAGGTTAACGGATGTTGTGACAGCTTATCTTTACGGTGAATTAGATACCAATATTTACATGAAAATTCCAGATGGATATAAATTGCCTGAAGCAAAATCAAAGTCCATGTACTCATTAAAACTAAGACGATCACTATATGGCTTGAAACAATTTGGAAGGATGTGGTATAACCGTCTTAGCAAATATTTGGTAAAAGAAGGATACGAAAACAGTCTCATTTGTCCATGTGTCTTTATAAAGAAATCGGTAAAGGGATTTGCTATCTTAGCAGTTTATGTTGATGATATAAATTTGATTGGAACTCCAGAAGAGATTGATGAAACAATAAATTATTTAAAGAAAGAATTTTAAATGAAAGATCTTGGCAAAACTAGATATTGCCTCGGTCTACAAATCGAACATAATACCAATGGCATACTGATTCATCAGTCAAACTATATTGAGAAAATTTTGAAACGTTTTCAAATGGATAAAGCATATCCACTTAGTACGCCTATGGTTGTCAGATATTTGGATATTAAAAAGGACCCTTACCGTCCAAAAGAAGATGATGAAAATGTGCTTGGTCCAGAAATACCATATCTTAGTGCCATTGGTGCATTATTATATTTGGCCCAATGCACAAGACCAGATATTGCATTTTCAGTAAATCTTCTAGCAAGGTATAGTTCAGAACCAACAAAAAGACACTGGAATGGTATAAAACATATCATGAGATATCTTCGTGGAACGACAAATTTGGGTTTGTTTTATTCTAACATAGGCAATAATCCAAATCTAGTTGGCTATGCTGATGCAGGTTATCTTTCTGACCCACGTAAAGCAAGATCACAAACTGGATATGTTTTTAATAACAGCAACGCAGCAATTTCATGGCGATCTACAAAACAAACATTAGTAGCAACATCATCCAATCACTCTGAAATACTAGCACTACATGAAGCAAGTAAAGAATGTATTTGGCTGAGATCACTAATTGAGAATATTCGAAAAAGCTGTCAACTCCCATCAGTAACAGAAGAGTCAACCATTATTTATGAAGACAACGCAGCTTGTATAGCTCAAATTCAAGCAGGTTACATTAAGGGTGATAGGACGAAACACATTTCTCCTAAATTTTTCTTCACACACGAATTATAGAAGGACAATAAAATAAAGGTGAAACAAATCCAGTCTCAAGAAAATCCGGCTGATCTATTCACAAAAGCACTTCCAAAATCAACATTTCAAAAGATGGTGTATAAAATTGGTATGCGTCGGATGCATTCTCAAACTAACTGAATAATGCGTTATAAATCAGGGGGAGCATTCAAATATATGCTATAATGTACTCTTTTTCCTTCACTAATATTTTTTCCCACTGGGTTTTTGTTAGTAAGGTTTTAATGAGGTATTATATTGATCCAGAAGCATCAACCCCCATAATGCCATAAGATTTCAATCAGGCTATTATTATTATCAAACGCATATTCAAGGGGGAGTGTTATAATATATTTATAATACGGGTGAATATGCTAAATGGTCAAGGACAATATTGTAATTTTCTTTAGATTTGAAGCCTATAAATATGGAGCTCATTTGTATTGTAAAGTGATCTGAATTGAATAATAAAAGCTCTTCTCTCCTTTAATGTCTTTTGTTTTTTTTATTTTATAATACTTATCAATTTTTAAATCGATTTCCTAAACTTCAAAAGAAAAACCTCAACTACGATTTCCAGTTTTATTTCTCTAAATCAATTTTCCCAAATCAATTTTTCACAACCAATCCCCAGTTTTAATTCTCAAAGTCGAAATCACTAAAAAAAACTTCAGCTATGATTGTAGGCGATTGCGATTGGAGGAGGCCGGTGATAGCAATAGAACCACAGTGAAAGGTAATTACGTGGTCGGCTATATTTAAGGTGGAGATCGATTTTGTTATGGTCGCGGTTTGTGAATGGAGGTGTTATTCGGGTTCTGGTTCGCATCGAGGCAGAAGCAGGTTGGTCGAGGAGGTGTCAGTGGGTGGAAGTTTGGTTCAGTGTTCAGTGTGCAGTAGTGATTCAGTGTTGACGGCGGAGGGGGCAGATGGTTCAGTGTTCAGTTTGGATATGTTGTAGTATGGAAGTTGAGAGATGGTTAGGCAAGTGGGATGTTGTTTGTAATGTAGTTGGATGATATAATAGAGTGGAAATGGTAGCGGTGGATGTGGAGATGGTCAGGTGCACAGTGGGAAGAAGGTGGTTTGGTGACAGTTTTGTAAAGATGTTATATAGTGATGACTGTCAGTTGGTAGGACAGTGGTTCAAGATGGTTCAAGGGGTGTGATAGTGGCTGGAGGATAGTATGGCGGTTTGTATGAAGTAGAGGTGAAGCACAGTTTTAATGAATTGATGGCAGTTCAATGAAGTAAAAGTGTGGATGATGAATTGTTGCAGATGCAGTTGCTTTGACAATGTAGCAGTGACAGGGTTGGCGACTATTGAAAGCAGTGATTGTATGTTTTGTAGGTTGATGGGGAAGTTCTTTGGTTATGATGTCATTGGAAATGTGATGGTATTTGTTTTAGAGGTTGACAGGCAGCAGTTCTGTAGATGTCAGATAAGGTGACTGTCAGGTGGACAGTGTTGATGTATGTGCAGCTGATAATGTTATGCATAGTGAATGTTTGTTGAGGGGAGTTGTATAGCTGTTGCAATGAGATGTGGAAGACAGTGATATGTGGTCAGTGGAGATGGCAGTGCAGCGTAGATGGTGCACTGGGATGTTTTCTGGAGTGGCAAGGTTAGAGGCTGTAAACAGAGAGATAGGTGGTGGAAGAGTATGGTGGAGGAGGAGGTAGTTGTAGGTGAATGTGTAGTTGTTGATAATGTATAACTGTGGTTAGGCATGCACTAAGTGATTTGTGACAGAGGTGGAGTGACGGTTTGATAGTTTGAAGGGGAGGATATGCAGTGTTATGTAAGCACTGGTATGGTTGTGGTGGCAGGGTACATGCACAGAGGTAATGAGATGTACATGCACAGAGGTAAGTGGAGTTGATGTTATTTGTTGGAGTATGTGGAAGGTATGCAAACAGTAAGCAGGTGGAAGTTGATGGTTTCAGTGGGTTGTTTGCCGTAGAGGTGCATTAAGTAGTGATGAGGTGATAACAAGTTGTAGGGAGATGGTGATAGGTAGTTTGGTGGATGTGCACAGTTGCAAGTTGAGGCACAGTGATGATCAGTGTGTAGTAGTGAGTGTGCATGGTGATGGATATGTCAAAGGGATGGTTTATGTTCAACAAAAGGGATTGGTTTGAAGCAGATTAAATGGTGTTGAAGGAGAATGTTACTGATGAATGTATGTTGACAAGGATGGTGATTGTTAAAGTTGTATGAAGTGTAAGGTAATGGGAAGGATGTATGGTCAGAGGCTAGAAGAAGTGACAAATAATTGTTTGGCAACAAGATGAAGGTGCTTGATGAAGTATGAGGTAGAGGAAGTGAGTTGTACGTGGAGGAACATTTTTTTTGGGTATATGTTCACAAAACGGTGCAAATAAGTTCTGTAAACAACAACAACAAAGCCATTTTTTTCAAACAAGTTGGTGTCAAATAGAGATAGAATCCGAAACTAAGTGACAAAAGTAATGTAAAGGTTATAATACTAACAATAACAATAGCAATAATAAAATAAGGTCAAATAAGTAAATTAGTAATAATAGTGACTAAGTAAGAATAAAAATAAAGATAGAAATACAAATGTAAAAAATAATAATAATAGTAATAATAATAAATGAATAAAAATAATAAATAAATGATGATAACAATACAAATAGTAATAATGGTGTTGATAGTAATATCGATCAAGGATCAACCGCTACGTCTTAGGCTCTTTTTTCTTGATCTCATAATCTAAAACTTATAAAACTCATAGCTAATGGTTCTGGTACGCGGATCGCTAACTTTCATGCGCTCATATCCGTTACCAGCTCTTCAGATATATTCCAACCCTTCATATCCTTTTTAACTACTTCCTTCCATGTCCGCCTTGATCGACCTATGTCTCTCTTCAAGCAAACGACGCGACATATAGTTCCAATGCGCACAGGTGCCTCAGGTGGTCTTTGTTGGAGATGTCCAAACCATTTTAAACGATGTTGAATTAGCTTCTCCTTAATTGGTGCTACTCCAAGTTTTACCAACCGAGGAGAAGCTAATTCAACATCGCTTAAGATGGTTTGGACATCTCCGACGAAGACCGTCTGAGGCACCTGTGCGCGTTGGAATTATAGGCCGCGTCGTTTGCTCAAAGAGATGCAGAGGTCGACCAAGGCTGATATGGGAGGAAGTAGTTAAAAGGGACATAAAGGGTTGAAATATATCCGAAGAGCTGGTAACGGATAGGAGTGCGTGGAAGTTAGCGATCCGCGTATCAGAACCATGAGCTATGAGTTTTATAAGTTTTAGATTATATGATTAAGAAAAAAGAGCCTAAGACGCAGCGTTTGATACTTGATCAATATTACTATCAATACCATTATTACTATTTGTGTTGTTATCATCATTTATTTATTATTTATAATAATTAATCCATATATAATACGAGAAAGTTCCATCCAACTCGTCCTCTGCATAGCCACTGCATCTTACCCCGACTTGGTACATTTAAGAGTACCCAAGATAATAAAAAGCAAAGCATAAAAACTTGAGCCAGAAGTCTGGTGTGAGCGACAAATGAATCTCAAAATACCATACAGGCTGATATAGTAAGGAACAAGGATATATAAACCATACCTAACCAATCTCTGCATCTAAAGTGTTAGCATATACGAATATAATGTGCTACTCTAAAAAATCGTAAGGGTGTACTCTAACCTAAGTAAAATAATAGGTGTCCAAGTATTCTTATCCCCAATACCTATATCAAGTGACATCCCTGGGGTGATAGATTATGGAAGAAAACAATCGAAACAAACATAGCATCCAATGAACAATCCTCACTATCACTCACTGTGCTCTAGATATATGATAACCCGTAGCCCTTTCACTTATCAGGGATTAATGGAAATCCCGATTTTTAGTGTACTCACTTTTAGCCTGAAGCTAATACTAGACCCGTTCCATCGGTCTAGGGAATAAAAATCCATTCCATCGATCCAGGGTAACCGAGCGAAGTACCCAAGAGCACACTCACAATACCCCTGCTTTCAAGTACATCAGAAAACACTTTGAATTTCAATAATCCCCAAGCATGTGTATCAATGCCCTTTCCTTGCTCCATCAAATTTCCATTATCTCAAGGAACGGTTCCACATTCCTTCATTTCATGGTAGAACTATTCAACATTCTATCCATGGCTCACCATTCCTAGAACCCACCCTTTATGGACAATCGTTCTCATGACTCCTTTCAACATCGAGTTGCCATCTTCATAACCTAAATCCATTCACCATTGATTTACCATCATCGAAGTCCAAAAATTATCATCATGCTACTACATCGCCATCAAACCACAAGCGAACAAACAAACAGCTTCAACATGTCCTGTAGAGCCTAAAACTTTCCTCCTGGAATTTCCACCACAACCTAACCAAAACGAAATAGTCGATACCAGTCAACAACTTGGTGTCGAATAGTTTACTTCGGAAAATTTTGGTCCTTCTTCTTAACATGAAGTCCCTCTCTTCTAATGCTCCATCTTTTGGTGGTTGGGCCCCACCATTTCCCAAGAAAAGTACTCGGCACCGACCCCTTTCCTTATCCAAATTTTGGCTTTCGATTTTTGGAGTTTCTCTCCCTTGCCAACCTAAGGTTCACTCGAAGCTTTCCTCTATTTTCCTTAGGCAAGCCTACAGCACGACACGAATTTTAAATTCATCGATTTGATTTCCACTGACCAAAAACCACTAATCTACAACCGCTCTCCTTTGATCCAATCTTGATGCGACTTGAACTGTAAGCTCCTCCCTACTCTAGACCCCCTTCTCTAAGTTTCATCTAATTTCGACCATCTTGCCTTCGATTTGTCCAATTCGACAACCTATTTCCTAACTATCAAAAGAACTAGCAAATTATAGCAAAGCACAATATAAAAACATCAACTATCATCCATATACATCCATGAACACATACAATTCATTAAAACATGAAAATCATCTTCTAGATGTAACTTTAGCACTAACATGCTAATATAATGAAAAAGGGTTGAAAAACCATTTCAAATCATTTTAATATCAGTGAAATAAACATGCAAGGGTGTGATTAAGGTTTGAAAAAAAATTCAGATTAAAAATTTAAAAAACATCTAATTTAACTATATTAACAAGCATGGGATAGCGGCAGGTCAAGAACCACTCACTTAATACCTAAAATTACCACTTTTCTCCTTAGATCTGAAATAGACAACAAGGAGAACAAATTCAACTTAGCTAAAAAAAATTGTAATCTCTAATCTATCTATAACTAATTACCCCTCTAATGATGACTTGAGCTAAGATTAGTAGGAAAAATGTAAGCTTTTTTATGAGATTAGGATTATGGAAGCTTAGAACTATTTTGAAGAAGATGAAAGTGACTTAGATTGATCCCGTTAGTCCCCCATAGGCTCTATTCTTGAAAGGGATTAATAGGCCTAAGTATGGGTTAGTCTAATTACCCAATAATGAAGGCCAATAGTAGCCAAAATTTAAAACATCCATAACTTTCAGACAGTGAGTTTGTTTTACTTTTATGACCACTCTATAGAATGGAGAACCATCATCGTGAAGCAATAAAAGTAGTCTAAGCCCTTAATTTGGCTCTTAATAAATGTCATAATCTATAAAATATGTTCAATGTCAAAATAGTCATATAGATGTTCGACAAAAATCCTAAATGTGGAAATGTCCCTAAGTGTCATTTCCAAAAAATTTAGAGTCATGCGAACTCATATGAATAAAATAAAAAATATTTTACATTCCTTCATTACGTAAAATATGGGTTGTTACACTCTCCTACCATTTAGTAATTTCGCCCCTGAAATCCCACAAAGTCAAAGAACCGTCAACCATAGTTATTTTGCATGCCTAACAATCATATGTAACCATCAAACATATCAAGCAACCATGCAATCAAAAGTATAGATAAACCTATCTTAGAATGCGAGATACTAATCCATCATATATGATATAAAATGTGAAAGTAAATATGATAAACAGTGGGCCTTAACAACAAAGAGCTCCGGATATGCAGCATTCATGCTCTCCTCGGTTTCCTACATGCAATTACTTCCACTTTCGCATTACTGAACGTTCACTAACTACATCATCTTCCTCCTAAGCTATTTTGTATCGCATTAATACGAACAAGCCTAAGATATCATGAATCTTCTGGTTCAATATCGATATCATTATGTTGATCTAGTGTAATCGTCATGCCTGAGCCAAGCATAAATTTCCGCAGAAGAGAGATATGGACGACATTATGCTTATCAGCCATCTTCTGAGGGAAGTCAATCCTATATGCTTTATTCTCAATCCTCTCTACCTATGAATCTAGGTTCCAACTTCTCCTTACTTTTATTAGCAAAAAAATTCAACTTCACAACACTCAACTTGATCATAAAGCAATAGGTAATGATTACTACTAAGAATTTGAATCGACAGACACAGCTTGTGTTAAACCTGCCTTTAGGAAGTGACTATGTCATTGAATGCTTATACAGTCATGTAGTCACATTCCAACTGCTTCTTAGAATGTCAAACTCATTTCGTAAAGAAATCACGATTTATAATTTAATGCAACACAAGTAAATAATAAAACATGAAAAGTAAAGGACATAGAATTTTTTTACATGGTTTAGATTTTTGTAAATCCTATGGCTATGGATCAAATCCTTTGTATATACTTCTTTCTCTTAGTATAAGTTTTTTAGGGCATTCCCCATATTATACAATACTCTCCTATTACCTTGTCCTTCTTTTCTTAAAAAAGTAGAAAATGATTGGAGAAAGATCCCTTGCCTATCCTCTAGTCTCTTCTATTTGTAGTGTAGAAGATGGATTGCCTATTGCCACGACAGCCCCTTATCCACTGTTTCAATCTCCACCTATGGAATCTGCCACATGTTATCAATTTACATTATTTATCTAACGTGCCTGGATTGCTGACATGTATTTGGAGAAAAATTTGACTTTCAGTAGGAAAACCCAAAATTAGAGCAGGAGACTTGAATTTAGACGGGTTATGCATTCCTGATCCGGTGAGGTGGGTGGTCTGTATGTCATTTTAGGAGGGCAAGGAATGCTACCTTTTGGCTTTAGGGTGCGGCCATCATATTTGGAGAGACGCTGCAGTAAACAGTGAGCGATATTTGCATGATATTGTGGTGCTCGCATCTTAGTTGTTCATCTAATTTGAACTTGTTTGTTTGACATCGTATCAAAGTGAGATTTTTGTACTATACCCTAGCTTGGGTGCTGGCTTGTTATGCTTGCGGATGGGACCAAAGTTGGCTTTGATTAATGTGACTTCGTGGCTATTGTGCATAGGTCGTTGATAAAGGAGGAGGAGTTAGTATCTCTGTTGTCTGCCTATGAGTGTGGATCTGCGTTGGAGCATTATTTGAGTGGCCCTATGCACTGCGTATGAAATGTCCCCTGACTCCGTATGGTACTACTAATGTCCCCTGACTCCTTATGGTACTACTTAGGTTTCCCTCCACAACTGCAGTGCAGATTTGTTCTCGAAGGTGCCAGCAAAGTATGAGTTTTTCTGACAGCGCAGTTTGGTTACCCATGTTCTTTGGCTTATGTGCACCACGTATCGTCGCTCATGCGCAACCATGTTTTACCGAGATGCATTGTATTACCAAAGCAGCAGATTGCATGGCTGTGTGGTATCAATGTTTTTCTTTAGCTTTGTGAATTGCAATTGCTTCTTGCTCCCTGTAACTATGTTAGATGTTGAGGAATATGACATAATATTAAAACTTAAGGGATAGGTGCAGATATAATATCTTTACGGCTCTTCTTTTGAGCATGGTATTTCATCCCTTTTCTGCTTATTTTGGCCACTATTCCTCCGGTTAAGATTAATGATAGTGGCCGTAGAAAGTTTGTTGCGCAGTATCGTTTGGACCGCTTTGATTCCATCTCTTCTCACTTTGATTTTAATTATAGAGGCAGCTTTCATGGTTTTCAACCATATTCATTTCTCTTTATGATATTGCAAGAAATGTGAGTGTAACACTTGTTTTCAAGTCTACGGAAATCATAGGTTGGCATAGAGTTTTCATTATTTGGTACGCGCATTTTTCGCTTTTGCCGAATCCTTCCTACTTTTTGTAATAGAGGAAAGAGTCTTATTATTTAATTATGCATTTAATGCTTTCATCCACATGTTATGTTTTTATTGGGCTATTGTCTGAACCATTGTTGAATCATAATTTTCATCTTTCCGTTTAAATTCTTATTAGTCTTTATGCTTATTGTTTTGGCAATTCAATCAACGTTTCACAATTTTCCTCATCATTGCGATCGCATGACCATTATTCAAATTAACTTACGTATACTTCCCTTCATCTTCTCTTTATTCAACTTTGTTTAAGAAAAGAAATAGGAGGAAAATGTATTTTTAAGTCGATCATATTCTTGCTTTTAGATTTACTTCTTTGATCAAAGTAAGAAATTTGGTTTTTTTAATTTTTGTCAAATCTCTTTGGTTAGAATCTTTTCTTTTGATTAATCTTGAATTTAGATATGGCTTCCTCTCCATCTTCCCTTTTACATCCGCCTTATAAAATTACTCAAATGGAGGATGTCGAGGTTATTTTAACCCAATTTGGGTTTTTTTTGTTTATAAAGCTAAGGTTCTTAATCCTATGAGCATTTTGATACTCCTCCGGCTAGGTTTACTCTAATTACTTCCAAACATATACGTTGTGGGCTCTTCCTCCCCCTAATCCAATTCTTACCCATGGCTTGCTTCTTTCAGTCTTATGCCTACGTAGCTCACCTCCCTCTTTTACACTCTTGCGGTAGCCACTTTATTTCTTTATGTGGAAAATGATTAACCTCATTCTTATAAGGAGCTTCAGTTTCTTTTCGATATTAAAAACAGTCCTACATAGAGCAAGGATGCCTTTTTCTATGCCTAAGCATAAACGTCTATTTTTATGAGGTCCCCTTGAAAACCCAACTATGGGTTGATTTATAATTTTTTGTTTCGAGTTTAGATGGTTTTCCTTCTTCTTTCTACAAATGCCCCACTCATTTTGTTTGTTTTGGAAAAAAGACATCGAGGAGTTTGAGAGGCGTAGGGAGCGTATTTTAGAAGTAGATGTAGATAAAAAGGAATTCGTGATATTCTTTACTGAAGAAAAATAGAAAAATAATGGGTTCTTGCGCCCACCTCGACGCTTCTCTTATTCCATTTTCAAGCCTTCCTCGTTTTCAGTCGATTCTAGTGGTGTAGGATACCTATGATAAAGTTCACATTTATTATTCCCATAACCCAATTTTTCATTGTGATCTTCTCCTACTTTTAACATTTTCCTTCTATATAGGTATAATGGTTGTAGTCCTCCTTGGTTCAACTAGCCAACCAAGATAGCTACTTTAAAAAGCCAAATGAAAACGAGCATATGATGCGGCCCTAGACTCCGATCGAGGCCTAAAAAAGGTGGCTCCTTCTCTCCTTCTTCCTCTAGGTGTGTTACAACCTAGAATTTTTGTCATTGAATTTTAAATGTTTAATTAATTTTTAAATATTTATATAACTGGAATTTGAAAAACTAACTTCTATATATGATAGAATTAGGTCACGATAATAGTTGCATTAAGTTAACAATAGGGATACTTAGCTAAACAGGCTAATGAGCACGCCACGTCCGAAGTTGGTGCATTTCGGAGCGTGAATTGTACCAGTTAGAGAATCCTATATAAGGATCCCCATAACGATTCATTTTGCTCAAACCCTAACCCTAAAAGATACCCACCATTTTTATATAGCCTAATCCAAAGGCCTACGTCAACCAAAGCCACTCGAGGCAATTTTAGGCTAAGGGTCCAATATTAAAGTTGTTCGGCATAGGGTGTTGAGTGAGATGGATGGTTGGATTATGGCGTGGGGAGTGAGGCGATGACAAAAGGCTAATGAACATGGGGTAATTTTTTGGTCGAATCTCTGACATTAGGGCGTTTCTGAAAGTTAGGTTTGTGGTGTTTGGTGGCTCATGGTCAAGGCTAGTTACGGGGTTGATGTTGTGGTCTCTAGTGGTTCATAGTGGCAGCAGGTCGGAGTTATTCAAGGCAAAGTTTGATCGAGCTTATTTTTAAGCTTTGGGGTTTGATGGCTTCGAAACTAGAGGTGTAGGGTTCATTGAAGTCTGGGGAGTCCTGGTTACAATGCGATGGTGGCCACGGCGGCGCCTTGCTAAAGTTGATCGGAGTATATATTATTGCCTTGGGTTATTTAAATAAGGTCAAGGCTTGGATTAATTAGGTATTACATTACTTAATGATGTAATTAAGCAATCAAATTATATTATTTAATTTATAGATCTTATTTAACTCATAGCTAGTTCATACAAGGTCCAACTTGAATGTGGTCGGTATTGTTGGATTCATAATGACGTTAGCTACATTTTGGAATTGGATTAGTAGAGTTTGTGGCTTATCGAATTTCAAGCTAAAATCGAACAGGACGGAATCAGAATGTGAAAGCGATAGCTAGAATTTCGGTGAGTTAAACTCACCTTTTTGGTTAATTAGTATATTATATTGTAGATAAAAAGTATTTATTGCCTACTTGGATGTTAGTTTATATTGTTGTTTGTTTCCACCTAGTAGTGAATGACATAAATAACCATTTTGTTTTAGAGGACAAAAAGAAGAAGTCGGAGTGTAATCGTAGCGAACGGGTCGCTACGGAACATTTCGAAAAATACACATACATATATATGATTTACATGGGACATTTGTAGTGAGAACCAAAGGGATTTCTCGCCATTATTTATTTACTATTAGCTACATCTCATTTATATTCATTTATTGCTTATATTGATGTTTAGTTAAAATAATTTATGACCATCTATTCGAATTATTTAAGTACCGCTATAGCAATTTTTCACTACCGTCACTTATTGAATATCATCTCTCTAAACCTTTTTGTGTTGAACTTGAGTTTGTATTTTTACAAAATAGATGTTTAAAATTCATTAATCATTTTGATTTGGTGATATTTGAATTATTCAATCATTTTAATTTTTTATGTTTGAATTTAGTAAATCATTTTAATTAATGATATTTCAAATTAATTAAACATTTTAATTAATGGGGTTTAAATTTAATTAATCATTTTAATTAATGATGTATTAAATTTAGTTAATCATTTTATTTAACGATGATTGAATCATATTAATAATTTTTAGTCAATGCTTTAATTACTAATTTTAAATTTATGATGTTTGAATGCAATTAATCCATTTAATTAATGATTTCAATTAATGGAGTTTAAAAGTTAATCAATTAATTTAACAAAATAATTTAAAGTAAATCAATTAATTTAATAAAAGTGTTTAATGGTTACTTAATTTATTTAATAAAAATATTTTAAAGTTAATTAATTAATTTGATAAAAGTGTTTGAAAATAATTGATCAATTTATTTAAAAGATTATAAAGTTTTATATAAATTATCCTTTGGACAAATTTACATTGTTTTAAATTTATAAAGGTATTTAAATTGATTTATTATCCTTTGGGATAATAATTAGATTTATAAAGGCTTGTTTAAAAATGAGAAAATCATTTAATAGAAACTGGTTAAAAATAAAGCTGTGCAAATTGTTTTAGGTTTATAGTAAACAATGTTTTAATGACATTTGTTTTTGACCCTTATTTTAGTACAATTAATATTTTAATTTTTCCTCTTAAAAGAATATTTCAAACAGTATTTTGAAATTTTTTATAGTATTTGAAATGTGAAAATCAAGTCCAAGCGTGGATCAAATATTTTAAAAGTTTGATTCATTTATTAGTAGTAAGCATATGCGATTTAATTGCCATACACAAATCACTTTGTTATTGTCAATAGTTGAATTACCGAATCTCGATTGTGCTGATTTTATCTTCTTTATATTTCATCACTCTAAGACAATGTGTTGCTCTTTTTGAGTTTTGATATCCTTTATCGAAAATGACTAAAACCAAAGCGCATGTAAAGGGAGGGTGCACCCTCGTAGTCATTGTTGTGCTTTATCATTCTAAGATGATTTGTTGCTCAATTTTGAGCATTGGTATCCAACAACTAAAAACTAAAACCAAATCGCAAGTGAGAGCCAAGCCATATGGGTTGCATCCATTAGGATATATTCACATTCATCTAGAGAAGTCGATAGAATGTAAACAATGATGTAAGTATATTCGAATGCCTGTGGATTTAACAGGGTCCAGTTTGGGAAGTGACACATTTTCCATCAAGTATACTTTATCTAGAGGTATACTTTTGTTGAAGGGGGAGCACCCTTCTAGTTATGTTGGATAAATTCATTTTCATTGTTTCTATCTCAAACCTAGGAATTGAATTGTCTATCTTTTGTGTTTCGTCGGTTCAAAATGATTTATTGCATATTTTTAGTGTTGGTATCCTTTTTCGGGAATGACTAAAATCAAAGTGCAAATGAAAGCCAAGCTATGTGGGATTTTTCCTATTAGGGTATCTTCGCATCTAATATAGATTGGATTCAGTGGTATGCATTCGGAGATGTGAAATACTCGGATTCTCGATAACCATTGGTGGGTTTTGGTTTAGTGTTGTCCGAGAGCCATCGAAGATCTCAAGTATATTTCTATAGGTATACTTTCGGCAAGGGTCACCCTCCAAGTCATTCGTTGGAAAATTCCCTTTCCTTATTTGACTCAAATCTTTAAATTATATACTCTTAATTTGCATCGAGAGGTGTCTGGAGTTCTTTTTGATGTCTAATTTTATTTTTCACTCTTTAAGTTTAAATTATATGGTTATCTGCGTACATCCTTTCTTGTTTGGATTGTTATTTTTATTCTTCCCATTTCCTTGTATATGGATGTTATTCTTGTAAGGAAAAAACTCATTTCGTGTTTAGCGTTGTGGTCTCATGGAATTATTAAATGTTAGCCTTATTACTTGAGTTTTCTCATGCTGATTTTTCGGATTGATCTGGGTTTATTTTATTATAATGCTTGAGTCAGACTGAGTATTTTTCTAGGCTTCCATTGGCGGGACATGGAGGTTATGGCGTAGAGCAAGTTTTTCATCTATCGTAGCATTTTATTGTCCATTGTATTATATATATAGAAATCAGCATATAGTAAGGTCAAAAATTTATAGCTGTCTAGCTGATGGGATTTGTTTTTAATTCAGATGTATCTTATATGTTTGTCACGACCCAAATTTCAGCGTTGAAAAATCGGTACCCGTACTTCACTTGTACTCGAATGCCGCAGATTTAATCGTTGAAATCTGATTTGTGCCGGAGCTTATAACACATTAATTACAACAACACAGCGGAAGAATGAATAATATCACACAACACCAATGATACAATATCCAATGATATACAACAATGATCTCAAAGACATATCAGAGATCAAATACAATGCTACAGTGGAATATATAACTTGAACTTGAACTCCAAATAAGGAACTCCAATATCAGCAAACTCCAACACCAAAGCGCCCATCTAGAAATAGATCGAACTCCCAATCACAATTTATAGAGCAAGGTCGGCCATCCAAAGACTGAAGAAGATTTCCAAAGACTGAAGGCTACAGAATCTACTCCTACTATTTGATTATCTGAAAAACCCAACTCTAGACAGCACGTGTGAGAAATTATAGGCATCCAGAGTTTGGAAAGGGAACAATAAACTCCGAGTCAGTCATGGGATTGGTATGAGTAAACAAAAACAGCTTATCTTTAAACAAACGACAAAAGAATTTAGAACATTGAAATCCACAATGCTTTTTGGAAAATGAAACTACCATAAGGCCTCCCGCCGCACACAACATGCAAACGCAGAATTGGAGGAGATTTCTCCTTATGATAGTCAAAAATGCTTGATACGCGAAGACCATTTGATATTATTATTAGTGCATAGTGCAGAAAACCTTTCGAAAGTATAATATTAATCTTAGCCAGCATACAACATTTCGTCGTGTGCCTACTATAGCTACCATGTTCAATAGCAGATTACCGCCACATTCCATGGCAGTTTATACAACTAAAACCGTACAGAGCGCATATTGTTTCTTTGGATTTTCCAACAAATGGTCAGGCTAAGGAACTTCCTATTGCCACAAGGGAACGCCTCTATAGAGACGCCCCGAGAACCTACCGGGCTCTCTGCCAACATAAGGCCGGTTTACTCCCTTCCCGGGAATAACACCTAAGATATGCCATCCCCGTCGTTTGCAACCTTTATCCGAGGGCCCTCAACACCGACAACCACAAAATAATGTATTTGCAGTAACCACAAACGTTAAATATCTGGGCTCCATACCATGATACCACCGTTTTCCAGAAGGAATGGACATACCCTAAGGGCATGACCCTTGCAACCTTGCCGCATCTTTCCCGTTTCGACCATTTCCAAGGAGTGAGGTCCGATGAGGTCTCGTCCACAAAGCTATGCTTTTTACAAAAGTCATGCTTCGATCAACAAATGATCAGCAACACACAGCAGCACTCAGCATGCCACACTACCAAATTGGGAATGTATTACTAGTAACCATCGACTACATAACCTCTGAGCTTGTACATCTCAGAGAAGGGTGTTAAGCTAAGAGAATAAATCTCCGCCACCAAATAGAAATGTATTTGATAGAAACCAGCTTTACATCTCAAAGTGTAATGTCAGACACACATCCATACAAGTCTGTTTCGGGTTCGAACATAACTGAAGGCACTTCCAAAGAAGCTCTTGCAAATCCGGATAATCCCTAATCATGTCTGGACTTCTCATCACAAAGGGTGATCAAATCTCTATACTGGGGATCAGCCGGTGCAGAGACATTCGACGAGTTATCCTTTCACTTTTGGAAAAACCCGATCTTCACCACCGGTCTTCAAATGCTATCCATATCGTCGTATCATTATTCGAAATGGGTTATATGACACAAGGTCCTCTCCCGGCTAAACCAAATAATGAGCACAATATTTTAAAAACATATGGATATGCGATTTCAGTTAACTCACAACTTATTACTCAAAACTTTTCTTCCAAATGGTTTAACAAATTACCATTTTCAAATCTTTAAACAAAAAGATTCATTTCACAAAGTTCCCCAATCTTTCACAAAGATTCATTCACCATATTTAAACAATTTCCCTTTCAAGTTGGATTAACTCATCTAATCATTAAATCGAAGACTCAATTTATAGCTTTCAAACCCTTCCTAAATATTCATTCATAACTTTCAAAAAAATTCCCATTTCAAATCTTCTTTTTATACAAAAGATACACCATTCAAAATTCACTTCAATTTCAAAACAAAGTTCAACCATTTTTCCCAAAGATTTATTCGTAGCTTCCAAAACAATTTTAAGTCTATTTCAAACTTGAAGTCTTTCAATACAAATTGGAAATCCTTTATTTATATGAAAGCTATTATTATTTGAAAACAAATAGTTTTCATTTCGAAAAATCCAATTACATTTGCATGAGTTAAAGCTCTTCAAGTATAAAATTTGGGTTAAATTCAAATTCCCAACACAATACTTTTAAAATGGTTTAAACCGCATATAAACACATTTATAACTAGTATAACCTTTTTAAACCATAATTTCCAAATATAAAATTCAATTTCAAATCTTGAATTCAAATTTAAATCAAATTACTTAAATTTTATCAAGTTATTCAAAATAACCTTTATCTTTGAAATTCCTTTTCAAAAGCTTTTCCATTTCCAAAACTATTTGGATTTAAACTACAATTTTAAAACCATTTCAAAAATTTATGACTTAACCAATTTCCTCATGCAATCCATATTTGTGTGTGTATAGTGTGGTCCTGGGGTTTTACACAATAATAGTGCAACATCATAATCATCACAGATCCAAACACATCAATATATTTGATAAGCGGTATAAACTATAACGCTTATCTTCATTCACAGATCACAGATAAATAATATAAGTTCATTACAGATAATTAAATTACATTTCACAGATAAATAAATTACATCACAGGTGAATAAATTACATCGCAACACACAGCTCAAATCGGAATAATTCATATTACAAAGCATCACATATCAGGGATATCACATAATTCAACATTCCATAAAATCCAAACATCCATAAGGAAAATCAATTTAATCATTTGATAAATTTAAATCAGATTAATTACTTATGAATAATTTACTAATCCTGGTTGATTAAAATTAATTAATTACAAATTATTTTGATTAATTATTCTTTAATCATTTATTAATTAACCTTTAATTATTAATTAATTTTTTGATTAATTATTCTTAATTAATTGCAATAATTAATTAATTAATCCTTAATTAACAATCATCCCTTAATCACTCATTAATTAACTAATTTTTAAATACATTAATTATTCTTAAATTAATTACCTTAATTAATTAATCGCATTAATTAATTATTCTTTAAATTAATTACAATAAGTGATTATTCCTAATTGTTAGTCCGTGAGATGATGGTTTTGATGACAACAACCTTAGAATAGATTATAAAATATAAATATATATATATATGTATAAGCAGGTTTTAACCATGCAGGTACCAAGAATGAAGACTGTATAGTACAGAGATTCAAGATATCAAGATTGAAGACTCATGAGTATCAAGAATATCAAGAGTTCAAGAATTGAAGTAATTTATTCTTTGATTAGAAATTTTATTAAAACTCAAAGAAAAGCACTGGCATCTTAAAATCCAATTTATTCGTGGAATGGAATCCACTTCGAGCCTGTTAAAGGGATGGAACCCTAAGTAGGATGGAACCTACAAAAAATCTAGTGAAACATTGTTTTGTATCCGCTAACTTTTTATTCAAAATTATTTTTCAAAATTATATCCTGTTTTCAAAATGTTTTCAAAACCTTCCTTTTAAAAGCATCAAAAACCTCTATCCTGATTTTAAATAATTTTAGCCTCAAAATTATCTTTAATTTCAGAGTAAAAATTACTACTGATTTTAAACTATCTTTTAAAATAATATATTTAACTTTTAAATATTTATACTTAAGATTTAAATATAAAATTATAATTAAATTATACATTTATTATTCTCTATATTTACTTATGAATTTTAACTATAGTCAAGTATATTACAAAAGTTTAAAAAAGTTTTAATATAAGATAAAGGTTATTTTCAAAGAAAATCAAATCATTAAAAATTGCTTTGGGATGTCGACATGCCTATGGTGACCATGTCGACATGGTGTCAGTTGAGTTCAAAATTTAAATTTCAAAAGAAGTGTCTATTCGCCATAACTCTTCATGAATGGACATGGTTGTTGTTCTTCTATAAATAGGGGTTAAATTCAACGAATTTTATATCAGATTTTCTGGTTTTTCACTCCTCTTCTTCTTCCACATTTCTTAATACATATTTTTACCATTACTCTGTCGAAACCAATATTGAATCATACTCGATTACTTCTAGTTTGATTCTCTATTACTATCTCAACAAGGTTCTCGGTGCTTTTCAGAGTTATAGACTTCTTTGTAGTCTATTAAGCGAGAAAAGGTGTGGTTGTGGCCTTGAAAATCAATCAAGTGAGAAAAGGTATGTTTGTAGCCTTGGTAAATCAAGTGGGTAGACTTGTGGCCCGAAAATCAAGTATCTCTACTCAGAGGATTGAAATTCTGGAGGGTGTACCTCGTAGCCTTGAAATCGAGGGTGTAATTGTACAATTTCTTTTAAAAGGAAATCCGTACTTGTGTTGCAGGACTAGATGTAGGGTAACTCTGAACCAGTATAAAATCCGGTGTGTTCTTTCTTTACTGCTTTTATTTTTTTTGCATCTGTGTTTGTTTATGTGATTATCCCTGTATCTGTAGATTGCATACATCTGTGTCTAAATTAATATAAACTCAAAAATATTTAGTAATTCTTTATAAACACTATTCACGCCCCCTCTAGTGTTAATTCTGGCCTTAAGATCCGTAATCTGCATTTCTTTCAATTGGTATCAGAGCAAGGTTTTCAAAGTTTCATAATCTGATTTTTGAAAAGTTTTCAAAATGGCTACCAACACTAGTACTGTTACTAACACTAGTATTCCTGTCACTAGTTCATTTGTAAAAGGTCGGTCTACTGTCAAACTACCACTTTTTAATGGCAGTAACTATGCATATGGGCATGTAGGATGAAAATATACTTACAATATATAGGATTAGACACTTGGAATAGTACACAAACTGAATATTCTGAACCCACAACTGATTTTGCACAGTGGACTGCTGAGCAAAAGACTGTTGCACAAAGTAATTCTAAGGCAATGAATATTTTGTTTTGTTCACTAGATAAAAGTGAATTCAATAGAGTGTCAGTTTGTAAGTCTGCATATAAAATCTGGAAAACTTTGCAAGTTACTCACGAAGGAACAAGCAAAGTTAAACAGACCAAAATTTCTATGCTCACAAATCAGTTTCAATTATTTAAAATGAATCCTAATGAGCCTATTTCAGATATGTATAGTAGATTTCAGGATATTGTGCATTCTCTAATATCTTTGGGAAAGGAATTTTCTGAAGAAGATCAAGTCAGAAAGATTTTAATTCTCTTACTCCATAATGGGATCAAAAGACACTTGCTATCGAAGAGGCAAATGACATCAGTACTTTAAAGATAGAAGAATTAATTGGAAATCTAATGTCTTATAAAGTTCAAATGATCAGGAGAAGAGAAAACAAAGCATTTGTAAAGAAATCAATGGCATTCAATGCATTGACCGATGGATCATACTCAAACAGCGATAATGATGAAGAGATAGGCTTTATGACCAAAAATTTTAGGAAATTTTTGTAATACAGAAAGATGAATAATCTCAAGAGAAACAACTATAGGAACTCTGGAAATCAGAATGTAGTGCTAAATAATGTCAAATGTTACAACTGTGATGAACCATGCCATTTCAAAAGAGACTATCTGTATCCAGATAGGCAAAATCCTTCATGAATAATGATCTAGCAAAGAAACGGAAGCGTGCATTTACTGCTACTCTAGATGACCCAGACTCGTCCCCAAGTGATGATGATCAGAAGACAGATAATTCGAATTTGTGTTTCACAGCTATTCACGACTCCGACGAATTCAAAGAGACGGACTCATAAAAAGGTACACGTTTACAATACAATTGGTTGAAATTGCTTGCTTAGAATTATTTGCTTGATTGATTGATTTTGAATAGGTGTGTTGTTTGAATTTTAAATTTTTTTATATTGTTATCTTATTATTTTATTATTATTTTATTATTTTTAATAGTATAATTTTCTGAAATATACTATAAATATATCAGATATATATATATATACATTAAAAATAATAAGTATGTATATATATATATATATATTAGAGAACTTAGGAAAAATAAATTATCAAAATTCGCTGGCACATGTCGACATGGTCCCTACCATGATGTCGACATGGGTAACGGAATTTGAATTTCAAAATTTGAATTCAAATGTTTGAATTTCCCTCCACCTTTTCACTTCATTCAATTCTCTGAAAAGCTACCTTTTAACCAGAGAATATGTCCATCGAGAATCTATTTATTCACTATCTTTTATCATATCTTTTCACTCTCATTTTCAAATTCAAACCCTCTCTTAAAAACTTCAAGCTCTCTACTCTCTACTTTAATGGCTTCTTCAAGCAACCCCTCCACCATGAGAATTTCTAGAAAAGTAAAAGAGCAATTATTCAATGATCCAGAGGCAATAAAAGCATACATCAATTATGCTAATTATGCCAAAGTCCATCCCGGAAAGTTTGATATTTTTCAAGATTTCACTCTTATGAACTTGATTCTCTTTTTGCAAACAATGGAGTTCTTAGTCTTATTGATGCTTCTCAAAATGATTTTGTTTGCTATCCAAATCTTGTCAAAATTTTCTATGCTAATTTAAACCGAGGATTTCATCATGGAAATGAGGATGAAATTTGGAGCAGTGTCAAAGGCACTAGAATTGTTTTGAATTGTGATCTTTTGGGTACCATTCTCGATTGCAAGTGTACGGGAATGGATCTTTCTAATTTTAAAATCGATGAAAATGATCGTGAGAAATTTCATCACATTTTCGAAGGGAATGATAATTTTGAATTCAAAAATCGAAATTTTCGACCAAAGGCAAGGATTGTCAATCTTCTTTTGCAACATTCTTTGACCCCAAGATCGGGGAATTTTAACAATCCTACTTTAAAAGTTTGCAAAGCTCTTTTTGCTATTTTTGGAAATTATGACATAAATTGGGCGCAAGTTATTTTGGATGAACTTCATCCTAAAAATCTTGAAATGGGTGAGAATAATTTATATCATGGAATTTATCTCACTCGAATTTTTAACTATTTTAGGGTGTATTTCAAAGGCGAAGAATTTGTTTTTAGAAAAGTTTTCAATCATTCCAACATTTCGCTTATGAAAATTCCATTTGTTTTTCAACCTTGTGAGACCCTTGCCGAAAAGGAAGAGTGTTTGGCTCATGAAGAAATAGAAGAAGAGGAAAAGGAAGAAGAAGAAGAAGGGGATGAAATGGAAATTGAAGAAGAGGAAGGTGAAACCTCTTTGGAAAGCATTGAATCCTCCTAATCCATCCACCAAAACCCTTCTCAAAAATCAAAAGACGATTGTTGAGAATCAACAGATTCTTAAACGATCCGTTAGTAAGAAGTTGGACAAAATTTCATCCAAGATGAACAAGTTCATTTTCAAAGTCAGCAAGAAACTTGGACTTTCTTCATCATCATCGTCCTCTAACTAGTTTTATCTTTTCGTATCTTGTTGTATGTGTTTTAGTTTGTTTAATTCGAAAGTTTATGTAGTTTGGTGTGTGTTTAATCATTGTAACATCTTAGTATGCAATGAAATGAAATTTCTTTTCTATTATCTACCTTATCTTATCTCCAGAATAAATGTTAGTATAGTATATAAATATATATATATATATATATATATATATACACACAATTATTCACAAAATCAAATTAGTCATAATTTTTCACTAACTCATGTCGACATCCCCTCTATGACCATGTCGACATGTACTGGTCAGAAATGACAATTGATTTTGAATTTGAAATTTGAATAACAACCATATGTCTATTCATTTCAAACGAATTTCTACACCTATATATACCTATTTCTTCCATAATTCTTCACTGAAAATTATTTCCTATCTTTTAATTCTTCATTTCTTTCACAAATTCAACTATGGCTAATCCAATTCACAATTTATCCGAAAATCTTGAAGAAACTCTTAATTCGGTCAAGAGTATTCTCTCATTCATTCTTCTAACCAGTGACATTTAGAATTGAGTCAAATGCACATGATCAAGGAGCAAGAAAGACATTTCGATGCAATATGAGGGATGATTTTCTTCCTACACAAGGATGATAACAAAGCACATCCTCCAGTCTCTCTCACCCACGACAATGATAATTGGGATGCTATTAAGGCAAATCTAATCTTTGGAGAAGAAGGATGGGTGGAAGTTCAACATAACGTTTGATTTTTATTTTGTTTACTTTGTTTGAATTGTTTGTTTGAATTAATTTGATTTGGTTTGGGTTGATGCTCGGTGTGAATTGATTTCTTAAATTAGATTGATGGTTGCTACATAAAACATGTATATATATATACATACATTGAAATGTATATAATCCTTGATTAATTATCATGTTCATAAGGATAATTATTTCAACCTATCTATTATATATTCCATTGTATAGTTTATTAATACAGGAACTCTAGTCCAAGAATGAGGGGGAGTTAGTTTGTGTTGATGACAAAGGGGAGAAATATAAAATAGGTTAGTTAGGCATAAATTAAGGGGGAGTTATAGATTAAGGGGTGTTGTTAGGATAGAAGTAATATTTTATAAACAAAGGTTGTCATCATCAAAAAGGAGGAGATTGTTAGTCCGTGAGGTGATGGTTTTGATGACAACAACCTTAGAATAGATTATAAAATATAAATATATACGTATATGCAGGTTTTAACCATGCAGGTACCAAGAATGAAGACTGTACAGTATAGAGATTCAAGATATCAAGATTGAAGACTCATGAGTATCAAGAATATCAAGAGTTCAAGAATTGAAGTAATTTATTCTTTAATGAGAAATTTTGTTAAAACTCATAGAAAAGCACTGGCATTTTAAAATCCAATTTATTCGTGGAATGAAATCCACTTCGAGCCTGTTAAAGGGATGAAACCCTAAGTAGGATGGAACCTACGAAAAATCAAGTGGAACATTGTTTTGTATCCGCTAACTTTTTATTCAAAATGATTTTTCAAAATTATATCCTATTTTCAAAATGTTTTCAAAACATTCCTTTTAAAAGCATCAAAAACCTCTATCCTGATTTTAAATAATTTTAGCCTCAGAATTATCTTTAATTTCAAAGTCAAAATTACTCCT
The DNA here is from genome assembly GCA_030765085.1 of Allium cepa. NCBI lineage: Eukaryota > Viridiplantae > Streptophyta > Magnoliopsida > Asparagales > Amaryllidaceae > Allium > Allium cepa. Next base: position 952,240,098 of record CM060945.1, on the reverse strand, counting down.
AATTTTAAACTCTCTTTTAAAATAATATATTTAACTTATAAATATTTATACTTAAGATTTAATTATAAAATTATAATTAAATTATATATATGTGTGTATATATATATTATTCTCTATATTTACTTATGAATTTTAACTATAGTCAAGTATATTAGAAAAGTTTAAAATAGTTTTAATATAAGATAAAGGTTATTTTCAATGAAAATCAAATCATTAAAAATTGCTTTGGGATGTTGACATGCCTATGGTGACCATTTCGACATGGTGTCAGTTGAGTTCAAAATTTAAATTTCAAAAGGAGTGTCTATTCGCCATAACTCTTCATGAATGGACGTGGCTGTTGTTCTTCTATAAATATGGGTTAGTTTCAACGAATTTTATATCAGATTTTCTGGTTTTCCACTCCTCTTCTTCTTCCACATTTCTTAATACATACTCTTACCATTACTCTGCCGAAATCAATACTGAATCATACTCGATTACTTCTAGTTTGATTTTCTATCACTATCTCAACAAGATTCTAAGTGCTATTCAGAGTTATAGACTTCTTTGTAATCTATTAAGCGAGAAAAGGTGTGATTGTGGCCTTGAAAATCAATCAAGTGAGAAAAGGTGTGATTGTAGCCTTGGTAAATCAATTGGGTAAACTTGTGGCCCGGAAATTAAGTATCCCTATCTAGAGGATTGAAATTCTGGAGGGTGTACCTCGTAGCCTTGAAATCGAGGGTGTAATTGTACAATTGCTTTTGAAACGAAATCCGTACTTGTGTTGTGGGACTGGATGTAGGGTAACTCCAAACCAGTATAAAATCCGGTGTGTTCTTTCCTTTACTGCTTTTATTTTATTTCTGCATCTATGTTTGTTTCTATGATTATCCATGTATCTGTAGATTGCATACATCTGTGTCTAAATTAACATAAACTCAAAAAGATTTAGTAATTCTTTATAAACACTATTCATACCCCTCTAGTGTTAATCTTAGCCTTAATATTCGCAATCCGCATTTCTTTCATTAATCACTTAATCATCTCCATCCATTAATTAATTACCTTTAATTAAGTAATTATCTTTAAGTAATTAATTACCCTTAATTTACTTATCATGAATTATTTAATTAACCTTAATTACTTTCATTTATTAATCCTTAATTAATTATCCTTTATTAATTACACTAAGTAATTAGTTTTTAAATGAATTTAATAAACTTTGGGACTTGATTAACATTTCCTTTGAAACTTATTTATCTTTCAATATACTTTAAAACTTTGTTTAAATCCAAATTTCTTGAAACTTCGTACATTTTCTACTACTTTTAAATACTGAACAAAACTTACTTTTTAATTTTAAAACCAGTTATATTTAAACCTGAAACATATTTCCCTTTTTAATTTTAAAATCTGGTTAGTTTGTAAAAAAACCCGAGCCCATACTTATTTTCCTTGAGCCCAACAGCCAAATTCCCGTGCCTAACTTCGATTTCTTCCCAAAGTTTCCCCCGAGCTCCCTCTTTCTTTTCCCTTTTTAATTTACTTTGTTTTTATTTTTAAAAACTTTAAAAACCTAATAGCATGTTAAACAACTACGAATCTACTCCCAAGCCAAAGCTTCTTCTTCTCGAGTACGAACTCGAGTAACTATCCTCCTTCCCCAAGTTTCGACATCACCAGACATTGGTGATATCGCATGCACGTGCACACTTAGTCGGGGTCTCTCAGACCATCACCACCAGTTCCAAAAGGTCGACAATGACCTCGACCTTCTACTCGACAGCTCAGATCGAAGATATCACCTTCAAATCAAAACTCAACCCAATCGACCAACGCCTGTAGCCATTCCCATCGGAAAACCATCCTTCGCCAGCAATCTCGACCACGAGAACCTCTGCTACTCCTCCCAGAGACGCGTCACATCCCCACACATTTGTCTTCTCTGCTGCGGTAGCACTCGATCCATCCACAGCGACGAAATCGCCTTTAAAATATCCTCAACTCAACCAGCTAACAAAATCCTAGTTAGACCTCCTCTTCTTTCCACGATTAATTATAAAATCATTAAACATTTTTCTGGTCATCCTCAGACCCTCGACCGCCTCCAGCAACCACCCCGCTGTCTAACCCATTGCCGATGGTCGGAAAAAGACGAAAAGACCCAAATTTATCGACTCGAGAAACTCCACGATTTTAAAAATTAAAAATTCTTGAAATGATTTTCTAAATTCATCAATTGCAAGAACGAATCAAGTTGAGAAATCAAAATTCAAAATTATGTTCATTAATTTTTCTCATTAAAAGGCTCTCTCTGTTATATTCTATTTTTATAAATATTTACTATCTATTTTCATTTGAAATTATTTAAAAAAAAATAGTACCAGATTGATATTAACATGTTTTATTTAAAGATCATAAACTAAATCATATTATATAAGGAGATATAGATTTATGAATAGGCTTTTGAATTCTAGAAACCTGGAACAGAGACAATTTGCTTTGTACCCAGACCTGCACTCACCCATTTCTACATATATACATGCATATTTTCATATATGCAAACACATCTACAACTTTACTTCCAATATTAACCACCACATCAAGTCAAAGATCAGATCTAAGGTAAGTTTGCTCACCTGTCTGGAAGAACAGAGAAGAAAACCTAAAACTGAAATCTAGGAAAAACTGGAAATTTGCTCTGCAATCTTGATGTTTGGTTTGAACCTTTTCATGAATTTGTTTGATCTGATCTTTAATTGCTTTTTATTTTGTTTTGCTCCTGATCCTTGTTCCAGATTCGAGATTTTTGATTTAAACCTGCCTTTGTACTTCTGGTTTTCAAGTTGATTCTCAGGCTTTTATTTTCTTTGATTTTTTTCAGATTTGAAAGCTTTTGATTTCAGGTTTTGTTTTGATTTTTATTTATCATTTTTTTTCCATTTTCCAGATTTGTATATGCAAGAAAGAAAATTGAGAATAGAGTATAGGTTTATATATACATAGCTTGAATTCTTTTATTATTTTTAAAAATGAAAACAAATAACTTTGACACTTATCTTCATGCAAGCTAATTTGATTACAAATGTTTTAAATGCATTTTAAATAGTTTACACTTGTTTAAAATTATAAATATTATGTTTAGATCCTTAATTTAAATTAATTTTATAGACTTATGTTTAAATCCCTCTTAGCTTTATATTTACAAAACATTTCTTTTTATATTAACATATGTTGCAGTCTTTTATATATATTTATCTTATGTTTATGATATATGTTTTAACACATTTATATTATTAATCAGCAAATCATATTTTTTATGTTACATATATACTCAAACTATTTATTACGAGTGAATATTTTTAAAAGAAAGTACGTATACTTATTTTATTTTCAATGTTTATATTAATTTAAAGAAAAATGATTTTTAAAACTAATTATACTTTAATAAATAAACACACATATTATAAATATAGGATTCAGATTTAAACAACTTTTTGAAAATTATTATATTTAATTCAAAATATAAATTTTCAAAATATATTTACATATGTATATAATAATTCCAAGACAAATTTTTATCAAGTTTAAATCATAGAGTATTCAAATCCAATTTACTTATAAAATATTTATTGTTGAATATCAGTTTCAAAAATCCAATTTGCAATCGTATTTATATAAACATGTATATAAATAAAAAAACACATATTGTTTATTAAATTTGAAAATTTTCAAATTAATTCACACTTAGATCCAAAATTTTATATTAATTACCAAATCAACTATTCTTAAAAATCAGGAATGTTACAGATTCCCCCCTTAAGAAAATTTCGTCCTCGAAATTTGAAAGTAGGGTGACAACAAAAGAATATAAAAAGATAGAGAGATGAATCACCAGATCACGCTGAATATCTATTCTGCATTTGGCTTACCAAATCAGAATATCAACAATAGATACAAGAACGAATCTATTTAACACTTCACAAGATACTCGGGTCATCCAGATCTATAAAATATATAGGGAATTGGTTAGTTTGAAGAGATAACTAACCATTCGTAGAACATATCTGGATTCCAAAGAATAGACAGATGGATACAATCCCAAAACTTTTAAGTTTAGAAACCAAAGTATACCAATCAACCATAAACCAAAGCAAATAATTCATCCAAACAAACAATTCTGACCTATTTAGAGTTTATGTCCCATACCAACTCATCCTTTGATTTAACCAAAATAACGATCTACTAACAAAGCTTCTCCCTCAAGCTTCCACGAAGCCATCAAAGAATTGAAATCAGATGATGGTCAAAGAGATTTGATAGAAAAAGATTATTTCCGTCGTTGCGGGGTATTGACCATTTGTAGTGGTATTTCCCTGTCCCCTACCTCGTCCTCTTCTTACACTCATACTCCCTATCAGTGGATAGTAAGAGAATTTACTAAGGTATACGAACGGATATCTTAGGGATATACTCATTCTAGGGTATACTTCACCCTATCTCTAATGAGTCACTTAATGTGTTATACTCCTGAGCTAAAGTTCAACCTTCAGCTCTGACACCAAGTTGTCACGACCCAAATTTCAGCGTTCGAAAATCGGCACTCGTACTTCACTTGTACTCGAATGCTGTAGATTCAATCCTTGAAATCTGACTCGTGCCGGAGCTTATACCACACTAAGTACAACAACACAGTGGAAGAATGAATAATATCACATAACACCAATGATACAATATCCAATGATATACAACAATGATCTCAAATACATATCAGAGATCAAATGCAATGTTACAGCGGAATAAATAACTTGAACTTGAACTCCAAAGAAGGAACTCCAATATCAGCAAACTCCATCACCAAAGCATCCATCCCGAAATAGCTTGAACTCCCAATCACGATTTATAGAGCAAGGTCAGCCATCCAAAGACTGAAGAAGATTTCCAAAGACTGAAGGCTACAGAATCCGCTCCTACTATTTCATTATCTGAAAAACCCAACATTATACTGCCCGTGTGGAAAATTATGGGAATCCAGAGTTTAGGAAGGGAACAATAAACTCCAAGTCAGTCATGGGACTAGTACGAGCAAACAAAAATAGTTTACCTTTAAACAAACAACAAAAGAATTTAAAACATTGAAATCCATAATGCTTTTTGAAAAATGAAACTACCATAAGGCCTCCCGCCGCACACACAATGAAAACGCAGAATTGGATAAGATTTCTCCTTATGATAGTAAAAAATGCTTGATACGCGAAGACCATTTGATATTATCATTAGTTCATAGTGCAAAAAACCTTTCGAAAGTATAATATTAATCTTAGCCAGCATACAACATTTCGTCGTATGCTTACTGTAGCTACCATGTTCAATAGCAGGTTACCGCCACATTCCATGGCAGGTTATACAACTAAAATTGTACAGGACGTGTATTGTTTCTTTGGATTTTCCAACAAATGGTCAGGCTACGAAACTTCCTATTACCACATGGGAATGCCTCTGGAGAGATGCCCCGAGAACCTACCCGGCTCCCTGCCAACACAAGGCCGGTTTACTCCCTTCCTGGGGGTAACACCTAAGATATGCCATCCCCGGTCATTTGCGACCTTTATCCGAGGGCCCTTAACAACAACAATCACAAAGTAATGTATTTGCAGTAACCACATAGGATAAATATCTAGACTCCATACCATGATACCACCCTTTTCCAGAAGGAATGGGCATACCCTAGGGGCGCGACCCCTGCAACCTTGCCGCATCTTTCCTGTTTCGACCATTTTCGGGAAGTGAGGTCCGATGAGGTCTCGTCCACAAAGCTACGCTTTTCACAAAAGTCACGCTTCGATCAACAAATGATCAGCAACACACAGCGGCACTCAGCATGCCACACTACCAAATTGGGAATGTATTATTAGTAACCATCAACTACATAACGTCTGAGCTCGTACGTCTCGGAGAAGGGTGTTAAGCTAAGAGAATAAATCTCCGCCACCAAAACAGAAATGTATTTGATAGAAACTAGCTTTACATCTCAAAGTGTAATGTCAGACACACATGTATACAAGTCTGTTCTGGGTTCAAACAGAACCGAAGACACTTTCAAAGAAGCCCTTGCAAATCCGGATAATCCCTAATCACGTCCGGACTTCCCATCACAAAGGTGATCAAATCTCTATACCGGGGATCAGCCGGTGCAGAGACATTCGACGAGTTATCCTTTCGCTTTTGAAAATATCCGGTCTTTGCCAGCGGTCTTCAAATGCTATCCATATCGTCGTATCATTATTCGGAATGGGTTATATGACACAAGATCCTCTCCAGCCGAAACCAAATAATGAGCGCAATATTTTAAAAGCATATGGATATGGGATTTTAGTTAAGTCACAACTTATTACCCAAAACTTTTCTTCCAAATTGTTTAACAAATTACCATTTTTAAATCTTTAAACAAAAGGATTCATTTCACAAAGTTCTCCAATCTTTCACAAAAATTCATTCACCATATTAAAACAATTTCCCTTTCAAATTGGATTAACTCATCCAATCATTAAACCAAAGACTCAATTTATAGCTTTCAAACCCTTTCCAAAGATTCATTTCATAACTTTCAAAACAATTCCCATTTCAAATCTTCTTTTTATACGAAAGATACACCACTCAAAATCCACTTCAATTTCAAAACGAAGTTCAACCATTTTTCACAAAGATCTATTCATAGCTTCCATAAAAGTTTTAATTCTATTTCAAACTTGAAATCTTTCAATACAAATTGAAAATCCTTTCTTTATATGAAAGCTATTGTTATTTGAAAACAAATGGTTTTCCTTTCGGAAAAATCCAATCACATTTGCACGAGTTAAAGCTCTTCAAGTATAAAATTTGGGTTAAATTCAAATTCCCAAAACAATACTTTTAAAATGGTTTAAACCCCATATAAACACATTTATAACTTGTATAATCTTTTTAAACCATAATTTCCAAATATAAAATTCAATTTCAAATCTTGAATTCAAATTTTAATCAAATTATTTAATTTCAAATTTTATCAAGTTATTCAAAATAACTTTTATCTTTGAAATTCCTTTTCAAAAGCTTTTCCATTTCCAAAACCATTTGGATTTAAACTACAATTTTAAAACCATTTCAAAAATTTGTGACTTAACCAATTTCCTCGTGCAATCCATATTTGTGTGTGTATAGTGTGGTCTAGGGGTTTTACACAATAATAATGCAACATCGTAATCATCATAGATCAAAATGCATCAATATATTTGATAAGAGGTATAAACTATGACGCTTATCTTCGTTCACAGGTCACAAATAAATAATATAAGTTCATCACAGATAATTAAATTACATTTCACAGATAAATAAATTACATCACAAATGAATAAATTACATCACAACACACAGCTCAAATCAGAATAATTCATATTACAAAGCATCACATATCAGGGATATCACATACTTCAACATTCCATAAAATACAAACATCCATAAGGAAAATCAATTTAATCACCTGATAAATTTAAATCAGATTAGTTACTTATGAATAATTTACTAATCCTGGTTGACTAAAATTAATTAATTACAAATTATTTTGATTAATTATTCTTTAATCATTTATTAATTAACCTTTAATTATTAATTAATTCTTTGATTAATTATTCTTAATTAAATGCAATAATTAATTAAATGCAATAATTAATTAATTAATCCTTAATTAATAATCATCCCTTAATCACTTTCATTAATTAACTAACCTTTAAATACATTAATTATTCTTAAATTAGTTACCTTAATTAATTAATCACATTAATTAATTATTCTTTAAATTAATTACAATAAGTGAATATTCCTAATCACTTAATCATCTCCAACCATTAATTAATTACCTTTAATTAAGTAATTATCTTTAAGTAATTAATTACCCTTAATTTACTTATCGTGAATTAATTAATAAACGTTAATTACTTTCATTTATTAATCCTTTATTAATTACACTAAGTAATTAGTTTTTAAATAAATTTAATAAACTTTGGGACTTGATTAACATTTCCTTTGAAACTTATTTATCATTTAATATACTTTAAAACTTTGTTTAAATCAAAATTTCTTGAAACTTTGTACATTTTCTACTGCTTTTGAATACTGAACAAAACTTACTTTGTAATTTTAAAACCAGTTATATTTAAAACCTGAAATATATTTACCTTTTCAATTTTAAAATATGGTTAGTTCGTAAAAACAAACCCGAGCCCATACTTATTTTCCCCGATCCCAGCAGCCAAATTCCCGTGCCTAACTTCGATTTCATCCCAGAGTTTCCCCCGAGCTCCCTCTTTCTTTTCCCTTTTTAATTTACTTTGCTTTTATTTTTAAAAACTTTAAAAACCTGATAGCATGTTAAACTAGTACGAATCTACTCCCAAGCCAAAGCTTCTTCTTCCCGAGTACGAACTCGAGTAACTATCCTCCTTCCCCAAGTTTCGACATCACCATACATTGGTGATATCACGTGCACGTGCACACTTGGTCGGGGTCTCTTCGACCATCACCACCAGTTCCAACAGGTCAACGATGACCTCGACCTTCAACTCGACAACTCAGATCGAAGATATCACCTTCAAATCAAAATTCAACCAAATCGACCAACGCCTATAACCATTCCCATCGGAAAACCATCCTTTGCCAACGATCTCAACCACGAGAACTTCTGCTACTCCTTCCAGAGACGCGTCACATCCCCACACATTTGTCTCCTCTGGTGCGGTAGCACTCGATCCATCCACGTCGATGAAATCACCTCTGAAACATCCTCGACTCAACCAACTAACAAAACCCTAGTTCGACCTCCTCTTCTTTCCACGATTAATTATAAAATCATTAAACATTTTTCTGATGATCCTCAGACCCCCAACCACCTCCAGCAACCACCCCGCTGTATAACCCATTGCCGATGGTCAGAAAAAGACAAAATACCCATATTTATCGACTCGAGAAACTCCACAATTTTAAAAATTGAAAATTCTTGAAATGATTTTCTAAATTCATCAATTGCAAGAACGAATCAAGTTGAGAAATCAAAATTCAAAATTATGTTCATTAATTTTTCTCATTAAAAGGCTTTCTCTATTATATTCTATTTTTATAAATATTTACTATTTATTTTCATTTGAAATTATTTGTAAAAAAACAGTACCTAATTGATATTAACATGTTTTATTTAAAGATCATAAACTAAATCATATTATATGAGGAGATATAGATTTATGAATAGGCTTTTGAATTCTAAAAACCCAAAATAAAGACAATTTGCTTTGTATCCGGACCTGCACTCACCCATTTCTACATATATACATGTATATTTGCATATATGAAAACATATTTACAACTTTACTTCTAATACTAACCACCACATCAAGTCAAAGATCAGATCTAAGGTAAGTTTGCTCACCTATCTGGAAGAACAGAGAAGAAAACCTGAAATTGAAATCTGGGAAAAAGCTGGAAATTTGCTCTACAATCTTGATGTTTGGTTTGAACCTTTTCATGAATTTGTTTGATCTGATCTTTAATTGCTTTTGATTTTGTTTTGCTCCTGATCCTTGTTCTAGATTTGAGATTTTTGATCTAAACCTGCCTTTGTACTTCTGGTTTTCAGGTTGATTCTCAGGCTTTTATTTTCTTTGATTCTTTTAGATTTGAAAGCTTTTGATTTCAGGTTTTGTTTTGATTTTTATTTATCATTTGTTTCTATTTTCCAGATTTGTTGATGCAAGAAAGAAAACTAAGAAAAGAGTATAGGTGTATACATACATAGCTTGAATTCTCTTATTATTTTTAAATGAATATAAATAACTTTAACACTTGTCTTCATGCAAGCTAATTTGATTACAAATGTTTTAAATGCATTTTAAATAGTTTATACTTGTTAAAAATTATAAAAATTATGTTTAGATCCTTAACTTAAATTAATTTTATAGACTTTTGTTTAAATCCCTCTTAGCTTTATATTTACAAAACATTTCTTTTTATATTAACATATGTTACAAACTTTTATATATATTTATCTTATGTTTATGATTTATGTTTTAACTCCTTTGTATTATTAATCAGCGAATAATATTTTTTATGTTACATATATACTCAAACTATTTATTACAAGTGAATCTTTTTAAAAGAAAGTACGTATACTTATTTTATTTTCAATATTTATATTAATTTAAAGAAAAATAATTTTTAAAACTAATTATACTTTAATAAATAAGCACACATATTATAAATATAGAATTCAGTTTTAAACAACTTTTTGAAAATTATTTATATTTAATTCAAAATATAACTTTTCAAAATATATTTACATATGCATATAATAATTCCAAGACAAATTTTTATCAGGTTTAAATCATAGAGTATTCAAATCCAATTTACTTATAAAATATTTATTGTTGAATTTCAATTTCAAGAATCCAATTTACAATCAAATTTATATACATTAATATAATTAAACAACACATATTGTTTATTAAATTTGAATTATTAAATTTGAAAATTTGAAAATTAATTCACACTTAAATCCAAATTTTATATTAATTACCAAATCAACTAGGCTTAAAAATCAGGAATGTTACAATGTTGGTGTGACGGTTTATACTGTCCTAATTATATTATATGTTGTTGATTCCACTGTGAGAATCTCTTTTCCCTTGTTCTTTTCTATGGTGTTCTTTTATTTACCCTAATAATCTACCTTTCTGGCAGTTGGATGCTTGGAATTTGAATACAGTGAATGTATTTGGTGTCGACTTTTATGGTTGAAAAGGTAGGTCGTTACAAGGCATTTCTTCTCCTTCTACTTAAACTCTATTGATTGTTCCTCCTTTATAGAATGATCATGTCCTTTATGTCTGCATTCTTTGCCTGTGGGGGTTATATCCGCTCTAGCGGAGAAAATGGAGGAGACTACCCAGAAGTCATTACTTCGTGTTGCATCATCTTATCCGCTTTATTTCCATCCTCTTCCATTTCCCAAATTTCTCCTTTCCAAGCTACTGTCTGACTTGGAGAAGACCTGGTCCTATGTATGATTTTTTTTTTTTTAATTTTGTTTTAACTTATGTCATAAACATTTGTTTGTTTTATTAATTGAATTTTTTTTATATAGCATGCTGCCTTGATGATGGAAGCACGAGCGCATTAAAGTGAATAGGTCATTGCTCTTAATCAGTTAACTAAGTTTGAAGCTAATCTCGTTGCTTACACCATGAGATTGTTGACCTTGTTTCCGCGAAGGTCAAGTTTGAATAGGTGGTCACGGCTGTGGTGGAGGCCTTGTATTTAGAAAATCTTGCATCGTAGAAAGAGTTATCCAAGGCGGAAAAAGAACTAGTCGATTCAAGAGAAAAGTTTAGGATTGACACCTCCAACCTAGTTTACACTAAACGTCTCAGCTAGAAGTGAGCTTAAGTAGGAGATCGGCCTTGACTTCTTGGATAACCAGTCTTTGATCTACGCGATTTACAACTAATGTCGTGACAAGTGGAACAACGAGTATACTGAGTCTGAAACTTTTCCCTACATTCACCACTAAAAGGTGTGGGTAAGGGAGCAGGGGAGGAACAATAAGATATGCCTCATGATGATACTGAGGGAAGGGATAAAGCTAATATTGAAGTTATCTTACCTTCTCATGTAGATATTTAAAATCTTTTGTAATAACGCTTAGACATGCTACCACATGGGATTTGTTTCTTGATTTTTTTTTTCTACATAGTTTGTTGTAGTTCCTTTACTATGTTATTGTTTGATAAATGATTCGGCCATTTTTTATTTGTTTTAGTTTTCTGAAGAACTTTGTTTATTAAGCTTTTGAAGGATAGTGATGGCAGGCTCAAAACCCAATCTTTAGACCAAATTTTTGTATGCGGCCATCAGTAAGCATGGGAGGGAATTGGATGAGTTAAATGCCATTCTTAAGAACACAACCCAAGAGTTCCTTTTGAGGATTGATCAAGCAGTTGAAGAAAAAGAAGCCTTCAGTGATTTAGTGCTGGCCGATGATAATACACACTAGAAAATGGTTCATTCCTAGCTGACAGCACCCACTTATAGTGGTTTAGACTTAGGCTTAAAACTTTGATTGATGATTGAGCCTTCTGTCCCCTTGTTATTTTACATATGATCTTTAAGTACATGTAAAGGTAATGCAATAAATGATGGATATTCAATGTTAAATATTTATCTGTCATATTTTAATTAAGTTATATTTTATTATTGATTAAGTTGGTTCTCAAAAAAATCTTTTCAACACTAACAATGCCTTTGGTCAAGATGCTCCTACCCCTTTTGTTGCCTCTGACCTTAAAGGTCATGACGAGATTGACGTCGGGGTTGAGGTGGAGGATGCTTTCGATGCTTTTGAGAATGAGTTTGTTCAACTTATGGATGAGAATGAAAGGCTTGAAATAAAGTGGAGGTTTGTCGATGAGGAGCATCAAAAAGCTAAGAATGTGTTCGAGCACTAGTATGATTGTAATAAAAAATTGCGTGCATGGTCTGAAGGTGCCGCATCAAGGTTATAAGGGATATAATAGGCTTTAGAGGATGGTGAAGAGCTCTATGGTATTATTTATAAAGATGAGATTTCACAATACAAGAAACAGATGGAAGGCATGTCTATGGACATTACCCATTTTCTTAGTGAGAAGTAGGCTGCCAAATATGAGAAAATAGCTGTGGTACCATGCTCAAACACAGTTTCTGCCCTCCTTATGCATTCTGGGTCTTCTCATCCTTGACATGGGGGATGGAAAACTAAAAGACTAGAAAGAAAAGAACCTCTGTTAAATGAAAATCTAGAGGAAACGAGCAAAATAATTGTATTGAAGATACATGAGCTTGAGGATTCCCAACGAGCTGCTTAGGGCAAGATTGCCTCCTACTCAGCAAAACTTAAGCAAGAGAAGATCAAAAGTAAAAGGGAAGAGGCTTCGCTTTAACGTGCCTGCGATGTCTTAGAGTTCAATACCCTACGCTTGACCAAAATTTCCCAAACAACAAAGTGGACTTCGATACGATTGTCGAACAAAATACCGATTACTGAGAAGGAAATGTTATGGTCCTTGCAGGAAATTTCCCGCTAGCACTGCTCCACCTTTACCTAATACTCTTTAAATCATATTGTCAAAATCTTAGGATAGGGAATGGTTTTTTATAACCTCAGGATACTTGGCGCTGTTTTTGGATTTATACATATGTTTGTTGAATTATTATTTTTCTACAAATTTTGTTGACTTCCTTATTTGTAACATTATTAATTATGTTTGGTGTGGGCTTATTTAATTTTCAGCCCGCTTGCTTTAACCATGATTCGAAGATGGGAAGGATATGGATTCCTTGGTAGAGCAACTCCATGATGAAAAAGTAAAGAAGGTAACGGCAACAATATGTAGGAGGCGAGCAATCAATGTTTTCACATGCTTTACACCTATTCTTGACTTATCTTTCTTATACAACCATGCAGATTATTAATTCAATCTGTGGGACTGCATTGACCATTGGACTGACACCAATTATGATCCACTTACGGCTTACTGTAGTACTGCTTACGCCGTACTACTCCTGTTCGCTCATTATTCATTATTACTGAACTGGACGATTCTCCTTCTGTTCTTCCTATGGCAGGTTGCTCTTCTTTACGTGCGAAGTCATACTATTGCAGATCTTCTTACCATAAAGCAATCGTATCTAGCTCTTCTTCTGTCATTTTTTTAATGAAGTGTAATTCTATGCATTTAATACAGTTCATGTTATGTTTTTACCTATTTCTTGCTTCTGAAGTAAGCGTAGGTGTATTGAATCGCATATAAAACCTTTAGCAAGTAGGAATAGAACTACATTAACTAGAATAAGTTTTTGGTTTCTGTGGTTTACCTAGCGAACTCTAATTTATGGAATTGCACCAGATTGTGAGTCATGGTACACTCCATGGATCATCTCTCCTTGCGATTTCTTGCTCATGCTTCCTGAATTTGACTTGTGATCACATGTTTTGTTGTGAGTCCGATATGACATGCCCCGTTGTTTCAGGAGCAGTGTCCTATGCCGTCTTGACTGGATGCTTGATATTACATACCCTCCTTTTTGGGATGCAATTTCATACGTACGCTTGGTCGCACCATTATTTACCATTACCGTTCTCATTTATGAGATTACCGTTGTCTCTCCAATGTTGCATTGCAAATGTAAAATGATGGTGATGAGCTATGAAAAGTGGTATGTTCGTGCACTTGGCACAGTCTTCCCACTTTTTGGGGGAGGACCAGAAATTTTGACTGTGAAGTCGAGTCGTGTTTTACAACCTTCGCATGCACATGATTTTTTATACTGGTTCTGATTGTCTAGTGTCCGTATATCCACTGTGCTATGTTAGCAGTACTAACATAGAGGGGTTATAATACTTGTTTGGACCATCCAATATTTCTATGACCGGTTAGACTAAGAAGTCGAGCTATGTTCTACACAGCACCACTTTGATAACTGGTCCAGACAGTGTAGTATCCCTTTGTCTAGTGCTGTATTTGGCTGAAGAGCCGATTGCATTGATGCAATTCCAAGTATGTAAGTCTAGTTTCACTGTTTTCATCACTGAGATTGTCGTTCTTGCCTACTAACCTCGCGCTTTGCTTAATGAATAGCTGTTAGCGGTGAACTACGAATGTGCGTGGAGAGATCCTTTAACCATGCCAACCAAGAATAATATAGAGATTTTTATACTGGTTCGGGCCGTCTAATATCCCTAGATCCAGTTTAATACATCAATACGTAATATTTTTTACGATGCTCATTTACATAAGTAGCACAGATCACTTAGGATGAGGTCTGAGACTCCGAGCGCAGTATTGAATGCTTGTCATTTGCAATTATAGTCCGTGCTTTGACTTTAGCCCCTTCATTGGATTTTGAATCCATCATGCTTCCAATCTTGGCTATTTGTCCGATATGAACTCTCCCTCGGGTTAGGGAGAGAAGCATCAATGCTCTCGGTACTAATAGCAAAATTTGGTTATAGTGGCGGCAAAAGCTAACCATCAAATCAGTTTGCATCTCAATCACTTCAAATGGCTGCTTAGCTCAGATGGGATGTGTGCTGAAGGGCACGGCAGTTGAATAACCCGATTTCTGAGTAGAATGTGCAACCGTCCTTACCTACTCGACCGTATTAAGAGGGTCTTTTCTGAATCCTCTTATCATCGTAATAAGAGTTCTTGGATTCCATCTTTGGATTTTTTTTTCATCATTAGAATCACTATCCAAATCAGCAAATACCTATGTGCTTTCATCCAAACATGTAGTCCTTGGTTTATAAGAGGGGAGAAGGTCAATTGGTAGTAGCTGTTCAACTTGATTCCATGCAACACCAATTATTGAGTCTTTTTATCAAGTAGTTTGTGGCTGGCCTCACCGTTTTCATTTCCAAGAGTGTCCTTATTACTCACCCGCTGCATAACCAGCATGATTGGTGAGTAATGGTGGTGGGTCATGGATAATAGAGGTGTCATTGATCGAAGAGCAGCGGTTTGGGTCATCGTTCCATTTACCCCCATTGCCCGTTTTGGTTAGAAAGGGTCTAATTCGCGGTTTGGAGAGGATCCATGTAGGCCTTGAGTGACCATCTTCGAGGAAAGGGAATGAATGGGTTAATGAGCTTTATAGTTGGTGCAGGAAACGAATGTAGATTTTACCGACAGTTAGGAAATGGAGGTTATGCAAATTTATTAGAGAATGAAAAAAGGAACGGAGGTTCGATCCCACTTTCTAGCTTCAAAATTGTTGGTAAAAATTTTCAACTTCACAACACTCAACTTGATCGTGAAGCAATATAGTCAATGATTACTCTTACTAATTTGAATCCACAGACTTAGCTTGTGTTAAACCTACCTTTAGCAAGTGACTGTCATTGAATGCTTACACAGTCCTGTAGCCATACTCCAATTGCTTGTTAGAATGTCGAACTCATTCCGTAAAGAAAACACAATTTATAATCTAATGCAACACAAGCAAATAATAAAGCATGAATAGTAAATGATAGAAAAATTTTACGTGAACAGAAGATCTGCAAAAATCCAAACCACGTAAAAAAAATTTGCCCTTTAATTTTCATGTTTTATTGCTTGTGTAACATTCGATTGTAAATCATGATTTCATTTATGAAATGAGTTCAACATTCTAACAGGTAGTTGGAGTGCGACTATAGAACTTTGTAAGCATTCAGTGACATAGTCACTTCCTAAAGGCAGGTTTAACACAAGCTAAGTTCGTTCATTGAAATTAATAGAGTAATCATTGCTTAGATTGCTCCATGATCAAGTTGAGTGTTGTGAAGTTGAAAATTTTCGCTATTAACTATCGTATAGAATAACATTCTTTAATGGTGATATTTTCAAAAGCACCATATCACCAACAAAGAACTCCAAATCTTTATATCTCCTATCTACGTTGTTCTTCTACCTATCCTAAGCAACTTCAATGCGTTGTCGAATGATCTCAATCTTTTCTAAGGTTTTCTAACTATATGTGGCCCAGGTATCAATTTCTCGTCTGTTTTCCACCAACATGAAGAAGCATTACACGATCGATCTTACAATGCTTCGTACGGTGGCATACCGATATTAGACTGATAGCTATTGTTGTATGCAAACTCCACCAAATGTGAATTATCGTCCCATAAGCCTTAGAAATCGAGTGTAGAAGTTCGTAAGAGATCCTCCAATATAAGATTCACTTTCTTGGTATGCCCGTCCATTTGTGGGTGATAAGTTGTACTGAGATGCAGCTCGGTCCCTAATGCCTCTTGTAAGCTCTTCCAAAATCAACTAGTGAACAAAGGGTCTCGGTCACTCACAATGCTATTTGACACACTATGCAATGATATAACCCATTTCATATACAACTTGGCCAGTTTGAATGTCATTCTACTAGACCTAATGGGTATGAATCAAGCACTCTTCGTCAACCTATGGACTATTACCCAAATGCTATTATACCCAGCTCCGGTCCTCGATAACCCATCTATAAAACCATCGACACTTGCTCCCATTTCCGCTTGAATCTTTAAGTGGTTGTAACATTCCACTTGGCTTCTTCCATTTTGCCTTCACCAACTGATAGTTCATGCACTTCGAGATGATTGTCTTGACACCCTTCTTCATCCCCTTCCAACAATAGGCCTGCTTCGTATCACATACATCTTATTACCTCTGGGATGTACATTCAACCAAGAATTGTGGAACTCTCGTAGAACATCTTCTCACAGTCCATCGATATCGGGAACAAAGTTTCTCCTATCCTTATGGAGCTAATCATCTTGATTGAGTCCGTACCATTTCATATCTTTAGACCTATGTAGTTAATACTGGATAATAACATCAATATATCATCGATATATCACATATCGCTCTTTAACCGATATTTTTTCCAAAATATCTCTTAAAATATCGTTACCGATATATCGCCCGATATTTGCGATATATCACTTAGATATTTAGTGTAAAATCCTCGATTATTTTGAAGAATATCGTTCATATTATATGTTTTAGAGAAAATAAATTTACAAATAAATATCCTCACATTCTTAATATTTATTTTTACTATATATTGAACGACAATATATAGAAATCCTAATGTGCTGATGTTTCTAGTTTTAACCATTATTTTATTGGTATATTTCATTCGTTTTTTATGAAAGAAAACTCTATTTATTCCATTATTTTATATGTTTTATTTAGTGCGAAGACTTTACCACTAAAAACTATATTGTTTAAGAGCTTCTTGTCTTTATATTTATATTTTGGTTCATAATTTCTAATTGGTAAGTTAGGTTAAGAAGATTGATTTTATTAGTTATTATCATACAGTGAGCCCACTTATTTCCTGTTTTAGCCTAACGGATTTTGCTATATTATTATAATCATCACTTGGTTAACCTGTTTGGTTGTAGGAAAGGATTTGCAAAATATATGTTTTCAAAAGGGATATTAGTGAGGGGAAACCCATTCCACTAAGCGGTGTGGTCTCACTAGATATTAGTAAACAGAGATGTAATAGAAATTATTCATACCAGGCTATATGTTTGACTCGAAGTTTTTGTTTTCCCTTAAACTCTCGAGTGCTCAAAATTGATTTGAGTAGGCTGAGGGTTTAGGTTTTCAGATTTTAGCAGATTTTGGCGATTAAGCTTCCGAAGACGAGTAGGTGGCCAACGGATAGCTAAATTAGGAATTTTGTCTTTTGAGTTTCCATTGTGTATAAAGACAGCTGTGTCTATATTCTTTGATCGTCCAAGGGGGCATCTTTATATGTCGCTCTTGGCGTATTGTTGCAAATTATATTTGATTTTTGCCTGCAATACGATTGGGGACTTTTGTAATTTGGATATGAAGTGTAATCACTAAAATTATTGTTTTTTTAATCTGTGATTTTGTTAACATTCAGGTGTTTGTGATATTATGGATACTATTAACATTACCTTATTTCATCACCAGAAGTTAATATTGTAGATGACTGCAGTATCCACAGTGCTTAGCTTTTGACCTCCAAATATGGGATGTTACACTATTTTACTATTATGACCAATCTATGGAATGGGAAACCACAATCCTGAAGCAATGGAAGTGGTTTTAGAGCCTAACTTGGCTCCTACCAAAGTTTATAGGCCATATAAGATTTTCAGGGTCAAAATTGTTAGATAGAAATTCGATATAAATCATAGGTGTATAAAATGTTCGTGTGAGCCATTTCTTGAATATCATATTCATATGACTCAAAATTAAATAAAAATATTCACGATCCTCCGATAAGTAAAATACACATCGTTGCCTGGAAGTTTGCTTTGAACTACGTTGCAACTTCTATACCACCTCCTCAAGAATCATAGATGATGGTATTTCATTTGGCAAGATTACTTGGTAGGCTTTTTCTCAGGAGAAAACGTAAATTATACGGGTGTGGTATCATATTTGAAACATTTTTGCAAACTTAAAGGGTCTTATGTAGTAAAATCAGATGGTTCTAACTAATTTTTCAAGTTTACCTATGTGGAGGACAGAAATAAAATTTTATAATTTGATACTAGAGGACAAACGTTTATCATAACAACGTGGAAACTAACATTTGGAACCGTTCAAGCACAAGTTAAGAATGTTCCTATTTGCGTACTTTTTCAACTATTCCCCATTTAACATGGACCTTAATTGGTATTAATTGGCTAGTTTGATTTATAGAAAGATTAATAGCTTTAATGAAGCTATAAAGAAGCAAGAGC
Source organism: Allium cepa (assembly GCA_030765085.1). NCBI lineage: Eukaryota > Viridiplantae > Streptophyta > Magnoliopsida > Asparagales > Amaryllidaceae > Allium > Allium cepa. The sequence continues at coordinate 952,220,789 of CM060945.1, read as the reverse complement.
GTCTTAAGTATGCGAATTGTTTGACTGAAATCACGCCGGATAAGGAATTGTCTGAATATATTAATGTTGGAGAGGGAGAATGTCAAAGAGTTTATATAGATTATTCTTGGTGGCCATTAATTTGCACTTTATCTCATTCTTTTGGGCATGCAACTAATACATGTGATATGAAAATAATAAATCTAATCTAGTCCATGAAAAGTCTTCTACAATGCCACATATAAATGGAAATGATAGTGATAATCTGAATTTTCAAAAACCTGTGCAGGGTCAATTACAACAAGCTTCCAAACAATTAATCATAACAAGGAAAAACCTTTTTCTTAAGTATAGAAAAGGAAATTACCTATGAGCAAAGTTGCAGATCCTATTATATAGCAAACTGCTTATGAACAGACTTAAATTTCGATAATCAGATTATTTCTACAAATGAACTTGAACAAGTCAATGTTTGTTTTGAAATCATTGCTCATTGTTCTCCTACTTTCCTCGGCGATATTCAAAAATCATCCAATCCTTCTTTTGTCTTGGAAGATTTAGAGGAAGGTGAAGTGATTTCACCTAAGCATATTCACAATGACCACAACCTGATGATACATTATTACCTCTTTTATCCAATGTTGATAATTCTCAGAGTAACATAAGAAATTCTACCTCTATTCCAATTGTTTGATCTGATACTTCTAATTTGTCAACTACCTGCAATATCATATCTCCTTCTCATAATCTTCATGCATGTCGTTGACATGCATAAGTCCTTTGTGCATGTAGTTGTTGACAAAAATACCTTATTATCTGTGTCTAATCCTATCGATCCTTTTGATAACTGCTCCTCCTTAATTGATTGCAGCAAAACTACTCCGACCATTCCATCTCATGATATGAATGTGCAAGAACATTACAAGCTCAATATTTCTATGCATTTTGATGTAACAATTGACAGTATACCTTGTTATACGTCTAGTATACTAAAACAGAGATGAATCAATAATAAACTTGTCTCACAAGTTTACAACTCAGATTTCCACTACTCTGGAATTCTGTATTTGTTATTTTAACATTAAGTATGTTGCAATTAATTACAACAATAAAGTAACAACTATAGCAATAATAACTATAGTGATAAATCAAACGTTATACTATTTAAAGAAATAGTACAACGCAGAAAGAAAACGATGTTTATATATAAAAATATATAAATCAACAAGAAATCTAACCAGATGAAGAAGGAAATTACGTCTGAGGCTTGTCGTAACAATTTCCTTGAGACTTTATTCAAAGTCTTCCAATATACAACAGATGTGATCTGCTCGAGATTGTGATGTGTATGATCTTCTGTGTGATATGCAAAAGCGTACGAATTGTAGATATTAAGAAACGAAGAGGAAGAAGAGAAAATTCGGAATCGCTTGAGTGAGGAAAGTGATCAGCTTTCCTCCTTATTTATAGCCGTATTCCCAATGGCTACACCCGTTGAGAAAAGTAGCATCCCTTCATTTGCAATGCCAAAAAGCATTACTGTTCGCAACAGTCGCGCCTCTTCGTTTTGCAACGGCCGAAAACTGTCGCTGTTCGCAATAGTCGCGCCTCTTCGTTTGCAACGGCCGAAAACTATTGCTATTCGCAACAGTTGCGTCTCTTCGTTTGCAACGGCCAGAAACTGTTGCGGTTTGCAACAGTCACGTCTCTTCGTTTGCAACGGCCAGAAACTATTGCGGTTTGCAACAGTCACGTCTCTTCGTTTGCAATGGCTAGAAACTGTTGCGGTTTGAAACAGTCGCGTCCAATCCAGTAATCGCTTCGTTTTGAATTTAAAAAGTAGAAAACTGTTCACTTCTGTATAGCAAAAATATAAGACGGTCCACTTTTATTGGACCCGCACCCGACCCGGCCCGGTTCGGTCGGTCAGACGGACGGGTGACGGTGCACGCGTGTGTTATTCCACGGCCATATGGGTCCTCCACCTCGCACAAAATTACCTAACCCTAAGGGCCAATATAGGGATTGAGGGTATACTATACAAAACAAAAATTGAACATATTTTTGGCGATGTGGGACATATCTCATTCATCTTTATTTTGAGAATTCTAACAATCCCCCACATGAATGAAGATATATGTCTCCCCCACACAAAGTGTAATATCACACAGTTCATATGAAAATAATGTTATATCGAAGATAAGTAGATATTTCACTTTGAACTTTCCCTAGTTAAAACTTATCGGATATACTTGGCTAATTGGTGAATTATTTCATCTTGAACCGTTAGTCGGTATTGTATAACTAGACAATAAGCTTTACAAAGCATTATTTCCCTTCACATCCAATCTCTTGGTTGTGTTCATTTTGGTCCTGAACAATTTTTGGTTCTACGAGTGCTTTTAGAGAATAAGCCTTTAATATTCTCAAAGAGCCGACCCAGCTCACACTAACATAGGTGATCGCAACCATTAAGAGCATCCTACATATACTCCACTTGTTATTTTCAAGATATGGTCATCATTAAAAAACACAGTTTTAACCTTTAAATACTTCTGTAGGCATGCATTTATATTGTGCACCATAGGAATGGAGTTGGACTATGTCCAAGTAAATGCATTACGTCTTGAGTTACTCAGAACTGGTTTGCCTATTGATCCTAGTCCGTGGGATCTCCAATCGCTAGGATGGGTTTCCATATAAGATAACTCTTGGTGATTTAGGCTTTTAAACCCATTCCCCTCGATGCGCAGTCAATTTTCTCTCTTGATAAACCTTTAATAAATGGATCCTCTAGGTTATCATTTGTTCTCACATAATCTATGGAAATAGTTCCATTTGAGAGTAACTGCCTAACTATGTTATGGTGTCGACGAATGTGTCAGGACTTTCCATTATACATAAAGTTGTACGCTCTGCTTAGCGCAGTTTGGTTATCACAGTGTATGCATATGGACGGTACAAGTTTAGGCAAAAATGGAATTTCTTCTAAAAAAGGAGGAAGTCGTTCTGCTTCTTCGCCTGCTTTGCCTAAAGCGATGAACTCTGATTCCATAGTGGACTGAGCTATGCATGTTTGTTTAGTTGATTTCCATAACACTGCTGCTCCTGCTAAGGTAAATACATAACCACTCATTGATTTTGATTCCTCTGAATCAGCAATCCAGTTTGCATCACTATATCCTTCTAAGACCGCATGATATTTTCCATAATGTAAGGAATAATTTGTGGTATTTTTTAAATATCCAAGCACTCTTAGTAGTGATTTTCAGTGTTCCTTTCCTGAATTGCTTGTATATCTGCTCAGTCTACTTACTGCATAAGCTATGTCTGGTCTTGTGCAATTCATAAGATACATGAGACATCCTATTACATGAGAGTATTACAGTTGCATTACACTCTCATTAGTGTTTTTATGCAGTACTTCTGATGGATTAAAAGGTATTTTTACTCCTTTATTCCAAAATTTTGAAAATTTTCAATCACTTTTTCTACATAGTGTGATTGAGATAATTCAATTCCATTAAATGTTCTTATTATTTTGATTCCCAAAATAACGTCTGCAACTCCTAAGTCTTTCATATCGAAATCTCTAATTAATATCTTCTTTATGGTCTCTATTACCTGAGTATTTGGATCAAATATTAACATATCATCTACATATAAACAAATCATCACATATGATTGTCTAATTTGTTTATAATAAACACACTTATCGCATTCATTTATACAAAAACCATTTCTCATCATGACACTATCAAATTTTGCGTGACATTGTTTTAGAGCTTGTTTTAGTTCGTATAATGATTTTACTAATCTACAGAATTTGTTTTCATTTCTTTTGGAAACAAAACCTTCAGGTTGCTCTGTGTAGATCTCCTCATCGAGATCTCCATTTAAGAATGCTGTCTCTACATCCATTTAATGAATTTCTAGATTATAGATCGATGCAATTGCTATTAGCATTCTTATAGAGGTCAATCGTGTTACCGACGAATATGTATCAAAGATGTCTACTCCTTCTTTTTGACGATATCCTTTGGCTACTAATCTGGCTTTATACTTGTCGATAGAGCCATCTGCTTTTAGTTTCTTCTTGAAAATCTATTACAGCCAATAGGTTTTATTTCTGGTGGAATATCAACAATTTCCCAAGTTTTATTACATAGAATTGAATCAATTTCACTTTGGATTGCTTCTTTCCAACATGAAGATTCAGAAGATGACATTGCTTCCTTGTATGTTTGAGGTTCATGCTCTAACACAAATGTGTAAAAATCTGAACCAAATGTCTTGGAAGTCCTAACCCTTACGCTTCTTCTTGGTTCAACTTTCTCAATCTCATGATGAGTTTCATCTTCATGTGAATTGCTTGATTCTTCTCTTGTCCTTTTAGGGACATTATTTCCTTCATTCCTTTTGTGTGGAAACACGTCTTCAAAGAATGAAGCATCTCTAGATTTCATGATTGTATTTACATGAATATCAGTAATATCAAACTTGAATACCAAAAATCTGTAGGCACTAATATTTTGGGCTGGCCCTAAATAGTAACAGTCTACTGTTTTTGGTCCAAGTTTGACTTTCTTGGGAGGTGAAACTGGAACTTTTTCCAAGCACCCCCACACTTTGAGGTATTTAAAACTTGGTTTATGTCCTTTCCATAACTCATATAGAATTGTTCCTGTTTTATTGTGAGGGACTTTGTTTAATATGTGATTAGACATATTTAAGGCTTCCCCCCATAAGTTCATCGGTAGACCAGAGGTTAAAAGCATGACATTAATCATGTCTTTTAACGTTTTGTTCTTCCTCTTGGCAATGGAAACACCATTTTGTTGTGGTGAATGTGGAGCTGTTGTTTGATGAATTATACCATTTTCGGCACAGAACTGTTCAAATGGTGCTTCATATTCTCCACCTCGATCGGATCTCAATATCTTGATTTTTTTATTTAACTGATTTTCTACATCAGCCTTGTACTTTATGAATGATGTAATTGCTTCATCTTTACTATTCAAAAGATTTACATAGCAATATCGCGTATAATCATCAATAAACGTGATAAAGTACTTTTTCCTACCTCTCGTAGGTAACGATTTAAAATCACATAAATCTGTATGAACCAAATCTAATGGTTTGGTACTTCTATCAACGGATTGAAATGGTTTTTTAACCATTTTTGCTTCTGCACATGTCTCACATTTGTAGTTCTTATCTACTTGGAATTTCCCAAGTGTTATAATGTTTTCATTTTCCGAAAATTTATGTGTCCCAACCTATCATGCCATAGTAAAATTTCGTGCTCAAGCAAGTAAGAAACTTCAATTTTATTAATAGCACAATCAAAATACATAGTTTTATTGCCGATAACGGCTACATTTGCCTTAAATAGGCCATCATAAATATCCCCTTCCGATATACATTCCAGCTTTGGACAGAACCATCTTGTCCGACTCGAACACCATTTTGAATCCTTTCTTTGATAGCACTGCACCAGAGATGAGATTCTTGCGTATGTCTGGAACGTGGAGCACGTCATTCAACTTGACAGTTTTTACAAAAGTAAGCTTGAGGATTACTGTGCCACTGCCTTCGATCATGGATACTGCAGAATTACCATATAGAGTTTTTCTTCGTGATCGAATTTTTGGTATGTAGAAAACATGGATTTGTCAGAGCAGACATGACAAGTAGCGCCTGTGTCTACCCACCATTGGTTAGGACTCTAAACCAAATTGCATTCAGATACAACTTTCGAGAAGTTAGACTCGTCTACTTCCATGTTGTCTACTATATTTGCATCTTTGTTTCGTTCCCTTTTGTATTTGCAATCTTTAGCGACATGTCCAACCTTTCCACAAACCCAACACTCGCCATTAAACTTTTCGGTTCGTTTATTGTCTTTTAGTTTGTTGTCTGGAGCTTTTCTTTTCTTCTAGAAATTATTTTTTTTGTTTTTGGTCTTTGACCCTTCAGCCACAAATGCCTCCTCGCTTGGTTTTGTAACTCCACGGTTATCTGCCACAATTTTTAGTCGGACTATAAGATCCTGTAAAGAGATTTCCTTTTTCTTATGCTTTAGATAGTTGCGGTAATCTCTCCATGACGGCGACAGTTTTCCCATGATGGCTTCAACCAAAAACGGTTCTCCAACCTTATGACCTTCCGCTTCGAGTTCATGAATGATGATTTGCAGTTCATGCAGTTGAGCAGTCACCAGTTTGTAGTCAGCCATCTTGTAGTCCATGAATTTGTCTACAACGCATTTCTTAAGACTGATATTCTACCTCTTGTACTTCATGGAAAGTGCATTCCAGAGTGGTTTTTCTGTCTTTAGAGGCTGATATACTTTGCATAGCACCTTGTCGAGACAATTCAGAATATAGTTTTTGCATAGAAAATCGGAATGCTTCCACATATCAACATCTGATTCCTTGCCTGGTGCTAGAATCGATTCCTCGTCCTCGAGATACCGTTGTACCGAGTGTGGTGAGATAAAATATCATTTGATTTTGCCATGTTATGAAGTCATCACCATCTCCTTTGAACAAATCAGGCCTGTTGTGAATAGTAGCCTTTGTTGATAGTTCAACTATTGCCATCTCTGTTTTAGTCAAAACAGGAAAGTCTTAAGATGTTATACATCTAGTATACTAAAACAGAGACGAATCAATAATAAACTTGTCTCACAAGTTTACAACTCATATTTCCACTACTCTAGAATTCTGTATTAGTTATTTTAATACTAAGTATGCTGTAATTAATTACAACAACAAAGTAAACACTATAGCAATAATAACTATAGTGATAAATCAAAAGTTATACTATTTAAAGAAATAGTACAACGCAGAAAGAAAACGATATTTATATATATAAATACATAAATCAACTAGAAATCTAACCAGTTGAAGAAGGAAATTACGTTTGAGGCTTGTCGTAACAATTTCCTTAAGACTTTATTCAAAGTCTCCCAAGATACAACAGACGTGATCTGCTTGAGATTGTGATGTGTATGATCTTCTGTGTGATATGAAAAAGCGCACGGATTGTAGATATTAAGAAACGAAAAGGAAGAAGAGAAAATTCAGAATCGATTGAGTGAGGAAAGTGATCAGGTTTGCTCCTTATTTATAGCCAAATTCTCAATGGCTACACCCATTGAGAAAAGTAGCATCCCTTCATTTGCAATGCCAAAAAGTGTTAATGTTCGCAACAGTCGCGCCCCTTCGTTTTGCAATGGGCGAAAACTGTTGCTGTTTGCAATAGTCGCGCCTCTTTGTTTGCAACGGCCGAAAACTGTTGTTATTCGCAACAGTCGCATCTCTTCGTTTGCAATGGCCATAAACTGTTGCGGTTTGCAACAGTCGCGTCTCTTCATTTGCAACGGCCAGAAACTGTTGCGGTTTGCAACAGCCACGTCCAATCCAGTAGTCGCTTCTTTTTGAATTTAAAAAGTATAAAACCTTTCACTTCTATACAGCAAAAATATAACACGGTCCACTTTTATTGGACCCACACCCACACTCTACCCGGGTCGGTCGGACGGGCTGCGGCGCGCGCGTGTGTTAATCCATGGCCATAAAGGTCCTCTCCTTCGCACAAAATTACCTGACCCTAAGGGCCAATATAGGGTTTGAGAGTATACTATATAAACCAAAAAATGAACATATTTTTGTCGATGTGGGACATATCTCATTCTCCCTTATTTTGAGAATTCTAACATACCTCGATTCCTAACATCAACCCCTCAGTTATTGCTAATTCTTCAATCACTACTAAAAATCATAATTTCTTACCTTCTCTAAAAATCCCTCCTGATTTACAAAATCCTTTTCAAACACTTCTAAACCTTTGCTCTCTGTTCATGATGCACTTGTACACGTTGATAACATCCACACCTTTAATCATGAAACCTCTACTACATCTTTAGACCCGTATGCTTCAATTAGACCCCTGATTTCATTCAACTTTTCTCTCCAAAAGGCATTCCTCATTTTAATCATGATCCTCCTCCTTCTGGATCTGTAGGAAAAATCAATTCCTCTAACAAAAAGAATAAAAATTGGTATCTAAACAAAAACAAGTAGAAGATTCTCTCTGAAGTAGAAAACCTTAACTTAAATAGAGAATTTATAGAGAACCAAAGACTACCTTGTTCTTCCAAACCTAGCAGGATAAGCACTCCAGCAACTTCAATGACCACTAGGCTATCTGCCACTATAAACAAAAATAAACCATGCTAGATAACATAAGGTTTTGGAATGTCATGGGTGCTCATGGTGATTCAAATTTCCATGAAATAAAACTTCTTACTTCCTCTCATCATCTTCAACTAATTGCTATATCTGAAACTAAGCTTAATGCCGATTTAATAGCCAAGGCTGCTCTTCAAATAGCTCCTAATTGGTCTCATAATCACAATCTCATTCAAGCCCTGTATGGTCGTATTTTTATTTTATGAAACCCTCAAATTTTTCTTCCAAATAGTCAGGAACCTATAAGCAATTTATTCACTACAATTTTACCCATATTTCCTCTAACTTATCTTTTAGTCTATCCTCGGCATATTCTGATAACTCAAAATCGAGAAGACAATAATTTATAGATAATTTTCCTTCTTTCCAATCTTCTCTTCTTCTATGGATATGCTTTGGAGATTTCAATTGTATGCAATCTTTTTTCGAAAAAAGGTGGCAATCCATTATGTTAAGGGACATTTCTCCACTTAATCATGTTATAATCCAAGCCATTCTATTTCAAATTCCAATCTCTAGTTTCTTTTTTACATGGAACTATCAAATAGGTATAGTAATAGAACTTTTGCAAATTAGACAGATCTTACCTTAATTCAGCAACTATCTCAATCTGGCCCAACCTCATTTCCCTTCTTCCTCCTCTATCTTTTTTGATCATAGGCATATAATATTACACTAGGGCATGGCTACTATAAAAGGTCCTTTTTGTTTTAATTTTATAATGTTTGGACGAAAGATTCTAAATTTCTTTCTCTTGTAGCTCAGGTTTGGGAAGCACATATTTATGGTAATCCAATGTTCATCCTCTAGCAGAAGTTGAAGCAAATAAAAATATGTTGAAGGATTGGTCTCAAAGAAAGTTTGGAAAAGATAGTCTTCTCTCCAATAACCTAAGGGATGAGCTTCACTTTACTCAAATCCATCCACATGACATGGATATGGCTGATAAGGAGCACTTTTATCTTCTCAACTATCTTTGGCTATTGGTATAGAACTTGATATGCTCAAACAAAAAAGTAGAGATCTTTGGTATTTGAAGGTGATAAGAATACTAAATACTTTCATAACTCTCTCAAATTTAGGAAAGAAAGCAAAATAATTCGCTCTATAAAAGATCATTAAGGAATGCAGCAATCCTCTCCTCCTAATATTTACAAAGCTTTTATCAGCTATTTCTATAAGCTTAAGGGTGATAATTCCTCTCAAGTTTTGAATTATCTCCTCTGGCCCATCTGCATTTGCAAGCTTTCTAATACTCAAGCCAATAGCCTTATCACTCAGATCACTTATGATGAAATTAGAAATTCCATATTTGATATGAAATAGGATAGTTTTGCGTGTTTAGATGGTTTTTTTGCTCATTTTTTCCAATACATATAGAACATCATCAGGTCTAATTTCACTAAGACAATCTTCATTTTTTCCAATCCAACATTCTTTTAGGTGGTATTAACCATACGAAATTGGCCTAGTTCCCAAAAATGATTATCCCAAGGTGTCACTCAATTTCGTCCTATAGCATGCTGCAATGTTAAATATAAATGTATTACAAAAATCACTTTAGCTATACTGAAGGCCTATCTTAATTCTATTATTTCTGCTAATCAAATAGAATTCTTGTCGAAGAGATCTATTCATGAGAATATCCTGTTATCTTACGAATTAATGAAAGGTTACAAGAGGAAAAATATCTATAAGATGTGTTCTCAAGTTAGAAATACATAAAGCTTATGATACTGTTAACTGGGAAGCTATCATCTCTATTATGTCAAAGATGAACTTTCCTTTATCTCTACTTGCTTGGCTATATACTTGTACCTCTATAGTTAAACTTTATTTATCTCTAAATGGGGAATGCTTTGATTACTTTTCTTTCAAAAGAGGAATTAGGCAGAGAGACCCCATGTTATCCGGATTTTAGACTCGGCTATATCCGGGTTGAATGGTTAAGTTTCACTCAATGATAGATAAGGAAAGTAGCTCAAAGAGGTGATCATAGAGTCTAGAGATCAAGCACAGATGATAATATGAAGTAATGATCAAGCGAAGCTAAGAGATAGACTTTAGGCAGGGAATAGTGCTTCCCTAGGCAGGGGATCGAATCAGATCACTATGGCTATGAACAACATGTATCAGCAGTACAACTCAATGGGAATTGATTGATATCTCTGAAAACTTAAAAGCAACTATGAAAATAATTTTGAAAACATGAAGCTAGTATAGAGGGGGACCCATTTGACTGATCGCAGCTCACCATGTAGTCAGAAAGATCGATCGGCCCTAATCGCTAGATATTGGGAATTAGGCTTCGAAATTTCCTGGGTGACCTCGTCTACATATGGAAATTTTACTGGTGAATTTTCAAGAAGGTATTAGGTCACCTACGCCTATAAATACAGGGTTCATGTGCAGTTATAGACGCAACAAAATAGATGCATATGCAACTGGAGCATCGGGATAGGAAAATATGCATATGCAAATGGAGCATTAGGACATGATTAGGTGATCGGCTATGGCCAAATGTCATCGACCGGTATCGAACCGACCAGGGGGGATTGACAGTGAACCCTCTAATCAAGGGGACGATCGACATGCAAGAGAGTGGACTTACTCTAGAGGTGCAGCAATCGATCAAGGTGCAGGAGCTCCAGTGAATATGGTTGAACTGCAGTTGAGAGAAGATGATAGAACTACTACTTAGGGAATGGATGAAGATCAAGAGGAGCCAAGGCAATGTGGCACTACTCGGAGGCATAGATCGGGTCATTCACATGAGGTGGAGCATGACTGTGGCTTGGCACCAACTTTCCAAACACCAGACTTAACACTATAGCAAAGCAGATAGTGAAAGAAAGCCAAGGCTTGACCAGTGATGATTGGGGACTCTCCAGAAGTCATACTCCATTCATCGTCAGCATCCCACATGTAGAATATCCATGGAGGTCCCATATGCCTACAGTGCCTTCCCACGCTGGAAAAGCTGGCCTGTGGAAGCACCTTTTGAAGTATGAATGGCAGATGGACTTAACCTGAGCCACTGATATTGTCAAGTGTAGGTATTTATCTATTTTTTTAGATGATGTTGCAACCATATAGTTTACCACCACGGCCGATCTCTTCATTTGAAGAGTTAGTATAGAAGTTCCTGGAGTAGTTCCACATGCACATGACTCTCCCCAAGGATGTAATTCACCCTCCAGCTTGGTCCAGGCACCGGGGGATTACTAAAAAAATTAGGTAGGTTTAATATAGCTATTATCGAAGTCAGTAATCTAAATAATGATGCAATACTCATGGCACTAACTAGAGGAGTTGACCCTGATTTTGAGTTTGGAGATTGGCTAGCAGGAAAGCCTCATTCTACATTGGACCATTTCTTTGCAAAAGCGCTTTAGTTTTTAAGGAAGGAGGAGGTAAAGCGTACCAGGAAGAGAGATATTGCAAGCCCAAGCACTGAGGGAGTACAGAGTAATATGGTAGTAAAGTAGTTTGATGATAGTTTCGAAAAAGTTTAAATCAATATTTAGAATAAATCGAATGAGCAGAAGAAGGACGGTGATAGAAACAGTGACTGAAGATGGGATTCTAGGAGAGGTAAGCCGAGGGTCCCATCATTTGATACATACACACTATTGAATATACTGCTAGAAAATGTTTTTCTATCGACTTGTAATACTATACAGTATAGAAAACCACCTTCGAAGGAACCGACGGAGAAGTGGAGACAGTCCAGAAAGTACTGTAGATTTCATAAGAGTTACATATATACCATGGACGAGTTTCGCAACTCTATGATGTTATTGCGAAGTTAATTCAAGAAAGAAAGTTGCAACATTTTGTTAAATCCCCATAGGATGACGGGTTAGGGACATCCAACCATAATCGGGGACAATCTTCACCCGATGCTAAGGAAACTCGACGGATAATAAGGAGATTAGTTATTAATACCATTATTAGAGGACCACATCCAGCCAATAAAAGCTGGAATGAGATGGAGCTTGACACGATTGCTATCAGACATGTTGATATTGAAAGTTAATCCAACACGGAGGATGGTGCTCTAGCAAAGTAGCAGCGAACTATTGTAGATGATATCGTATTTCAGACTAGAGATGTAGACAAGGTGGAGGCCTCTATAATTGACCCGATAGTGATCTCGGCCATGATTGAATCGCCTTGGTTAGAAAGATTCCGAATTATTGTAGATGTTTCATGAATATTATTTTCAAAAAGGCACATGACCAGATGTTACTAGAAGCCAACGATCTAAAACCATCCAAAGCCCGTATACATGGCTTTAACGGTATAGCAACTGATGTGGTAGGCTATGTCGAGCTACCAGTGGAGTTAGGAGATGACAGCCAAAGTAGAGTGTGGATGATGCCATTTTTTATGATGGTGTGAGCTCCCTATACAATGATTTTCTAGACCGACCGGTCCTTACTGAATTCGGGATAGCAATCTCCCTTTGGTGTCTGACCCTCAAATTCCCAATAGAGAATGGTGTGGGAATTATCCATGAAGATTAAGCGAGTGCACGTGCCTGTTATATGGGTGAGTTGAGAGACACTCAGGGAAGGGAGAAAGGAAAGGATGCAGAGAAGTCTATTTGCATCAAAACTAATAAAGCTTAGCAATCAGCATATGATCCTTGGCTAGGGCACCATAGTTTGTTCTATAAAGATATAGACCTAAGAGAGGAAGAAGTCGAGCCCAAAAGAAACTAAGACTGCACCTGCTGAGCTAAGACAACATCACAGTCCACTACGACGACCCATCATGGGTCCTGAGGATCGGATCACGGCTTATTGCAATGATGATGAAGGAATTAGATGGCTTTTTCTGAGCGAATCTTGATATGTTCGGTTGGACTCACTCTGATATGTATTTGATCTCGCCAAAACTATCCCGAGCCATGCATTGAATACCTGTTTGAGGCATGTCTCGTTGAAATAAAAACGATGCAACATGGATCTGGAGAGATCTGATGCACTCAAAGAGGAGGCGGATAAACTCTAAAAATGGGTTTATCCACGATGCCCTCTTCCTAAAATGGTTATCTCCGGTTCTTGTAAGAAAGGCTATTGGGAGGTGAGAACGTGCTTCAACTATCAGACATAAACAAGACATGCCCAAAAGACAACTTTCCACTTTCGAGGATCGACCAGTTGGTGGACTCCACCATTAGACGTGTACTGCTTTTGTTTATGGATGCATACTCTGAATACAATCAGATCCTGGTGCACATCTCAGACCAAAACTCACCACCTTCATTACATACATGGGATTATACTGTTATGTTGTGATGCCCTTTGGACTAAAAAAATGCCGAAGTAACTTTCCAAAGACTGGCCAACCGAATGTTCAAAGACCAGATCGGGCAATCAATGGAAGTATACGTGGATGATATGCTCACGAATCACGACAATCAAATGTCCCCATTGATAACTCAGTGGAGATGTTAAGTGTTCTCCAAAAATATGGCATGAAACTTAACCCTTTGAAGTGCTCTTTCAGCATTATGTCAAGAAAATTCTTAGATTTCATCATCAACTCTTGTGGAATTGAGGCCAATCGTGAGAAGATTCAGGCGATGAGGTATCTCCAGGTGCCAAAGACAATCAAGCAGGTGCAAAGTCTAAATGAGAACGTCACCACCCTGAGTCGGTTCATCTCCAGAGCCATTGACAAATGCACTCCTTACTTCAACTTAATTACTAGAGGGAAGAGAAACTTTAAATGGATGCAGGATTTTTTTAATGTGTTTTAAGCTTTGGTACATCACTTAGAGAGACTCCCATCCTGTCGAAGCCATTGCATCGTGAAGACTTATATATTTTGCTTGGCAGTGTTGGCACATGCCATAAGTGTCGCATTACTACTTGAAGAGAATCGAATTCAAAGGCCAGCGTATTGTGTTAGCAAGCGGTTGACAAGTGCTAAGAGGAAATATCCGAATCTAGAGAAGCTCGTGTATTACCTATTGATTGCATTAAGGAAGCTCCATCCTTCATTCCAGGTTCATCCCATCAATGTCCTCACCGACCAGCTATTATGACAGGTCCTACAGTGACCTGAAAAGTCTCGAAGGTTACTTAAATGGAAGATCGAATTGAGACAGTTCGATATCGCTTATCTCCCTCGAAGAGCTATCCAGGGACAATCATAGGTGGTTTTTATAGCTGAATTCACTACATAAGATGACTCTTCGGACAGTAGTAAAGAACGTACCATCTAATGGAAAATGTACATGGATGAAGCATCCAGCGATCGATGTTCTGGTGCTGGAGTTATATTGGTAATTCCTAAGGAACACTTAATCTGGTATGCCCTAAAGCTTAACTTTCCTGCAATGAATAATGAAGCTGAATATGAAGCTTCAATCGTTGAACTTAAATTGGTTAGAGAGCTAGAAGTAAAAGTTTTCAAATTTCTATGATTCCTAGTTAGTAGCTTCTCAAGTCAAGGGAGAATATCAGGCCAAAGGAGAGCAACTAGCTCCTTATCTTAACCGGGTCCAAGAGCTAATAACTGATTTTGAGCATTACGCTATTACACACATCTGCAAAGAGAAAAATGAGAAAGCCAACTCGTTGGCCAAGCTAGCCAATTCTGGGGATGCATAACAAATGGGTTCAATTCTAATTGAAATACTCAATGCTCCAAGCATTGAACAAATGCATATTGATTGAGTCTTAGAAATAGACCTCGAGAAGGAGTCATCGATGACTCCGATTAAAGACTACTTGCAAAAGGGAATCCTTTACGAATGGAGAAATGAAAAATGATAGATCCTTTGTAAAGCTGCGTAATACATCTTTCAAGAAGGAGTCATGTACAGAAAGGATTTCTCCATCCTCCTGCTTTAGTGTATCGCCAACGATGAAATCAAGCAAGTATTAAGAAAGTAGGAGAGTGTGGTGATTACACCGATGGCCAAAACTTGGCGAAGAAGATACTCCAAGATGATTATTTCTGATTAACTGTTAATCGAGACACAACTGATTATGCTAAATGATGCGATAAGTGCCAGATGTTTACAAAAATTCCAAGAGCCCATTGACCGAAATCATTTAGATGTTTAATCCATGGCCACTTGCTACTTGGGGTATAGACATTATTGATCCTTGCTAATTTTCAAAGGTGGTGCGAAGTACACCATTGTAGCAGTTGATTACTTTACTAAATAAGCTGAAGTTGAACCTTTGGCCACGATTAGTACGAAGAAAGTAATTAATTTTCTTGTTCAAAACATCATTTGTCGTTTTGGTCTCCTCCAAATAATCATAACCGACAATGGGACCCAATTCTATAGCATTGAGTTTAAAGATTTTTGTTGCCGACATCATATCGAAAGAAAAATTATGGCAGTTGCTTACCCTCAAGCTAATAGAAAGGTTAAAAATTTAACAAAATCATAAAGGCATTCTGAAGAAGCATTTGGAAAAGGCTACAGGCAAATGGGTTGATGAACTCCCATCAACATTATGGGCATACATTACCACCCATAAGTCCACGACTGGCTACACTCCATTTGCCCTTCCTTATAGCTCTGAAGCTTTAAATCCCAGAAAACTTGAAATCCCTTCTTATCGAGTGACTTGGTATGACCCTAGAACTAATGGAGATCCCCTTTTGGAATCTCTAGACATGGCTGATGAGAAGCATGAAGAAGCTGACTTGAGGGCAGCCGCTCACCGACACTGAGCCGTCCGATACTACAATGTTAAAGCCCAAACTAGGAACTTTGAAATTGGATTTCTTGTCCTAAAATGGATCTTTCCTAGTCATGAAAACATGGGTCCGAGATAGGAAGGACCATATGTCATCAATTAGAAGCTTGGAGATGGAACTCTTAGGCTTGCGACAGTCGATGGCATCGCACTCCCTAGAGCATGGAATAACGAGCATTTATAATGCTATTTCACTTAGTTTTGTTTTATTCAATTGTATTTCATTTAAAATTTCTTTTGCATTTGAATTCAAAGGCATGTAATAAGACATACCCTGTTACTTCTTTTTTAGTTTGTAATAAATTCTGAAGTTTGCTCCATATCTGTGAACTGTTTGTGTATAATATAATAGTTGTGATATACGACCAACTTACGTCCACATATGCGTAATACAAACCAAAAGTTCCCAAAGTTTGGGGCCAACTAAGTACCTGGGTCTATAATTGAATTAAGAGAAATGAACCTGACTTAACCGTTCATCTATTAATTCTCGCCTGCAATTCGACGAGCTGAGTATAAAATGGAGAGCGGATGTGACTCGACTATCCCTTAATTAACTCCATTTCCTGATTTGATATGAAGAATGTAAAATAAAAATGGTCATGGTACAACTGACCACTCTTCAACTTTTGCCCTAGACCTGGAGGCAAGGGAATTAATCAAAGTAAATGTGATTGGACCGTTTCCCAAAACAAGTCCACTTGTAACGACCCTGGATTTTGACCCTATTTATCTTAATAAATATTTAATCCAATTAAATAAAATGTAAACTAATCATTCTAAAATAAATAAATCTTTTGGAATGATTGCCATTTGTTTATATAAAATTGTATTTTGGAAAGAACAGTTAGATTTGAAAGTTTAAAATAAATCTCTTACATAGCATTTATCTTATGTAATTGAATTAAAATATTTCACTTTGTTTACAATTGATAAATATTATATATAGGTTATAATTTTGAAATACATCAAAGACTATCAAACTAAACGATAAATGTTAAATGCAAATAAACTTATAAATGTCGTTAAATATTGTTAGTCAACATACAAAGAGAATATATATAAAAATGAAATAAGAAATCAAGTAAAAGCATAAACTCTTAGCAATGTAATATGAAATTAACAAGTTATATTTACACTCAACAAACAAAGAATTCAAAATCAGGCTGCACTATAAAAAAATAAAATAAAATAATATAACACACTTATATTCATAAGCAAGCTTCATAAGTAAGACAAAGGTAAATTAATTAATGAAGCCACCTGGACATCTATTGAGTTTAGGGTAATAATTGAGTATAGGGTAATAATATCAACCTGACAAAATTAATTAATGAAGCCACAAATCAATCTTTTCAGCCTACAAATTTTGTACACTAAAATATCTTGCCTAAATTTCGTCAACCTGTAACTTTCATCTATATATACCACCCTATCTTTCATTCTCGTTCATACTGAGTTTATAAAAATAAAAAAAAACATCACCTTATATTTTCAAACTAGTTATCAAAGCAGTGAAAAGGCTTCAGGAAATTTCGTCTGCAGTTCCATCAACACCTTGCCTTCTGTTCAAAGTTTTATTCGTGTGAGTAAACATACTTTCTTAAATTTTAAGTATGATAATTAGCTTCTGATGTTTTGTGTTGCTATATATATATATTGAAAATAAATGGAAAATAAATGGACCTGTAATTATTTTATGCACTGGAAGCTCTCTGTCCCTAATTTGTTTCAAGCTTTTGAGCAAAAAGGAGCAAAGGATATTAATACTTATCCATTTAAATAAATTTTAAACCTAGAAATGTAAGTAATACAGATTGTTTAACTGAAAACAGAAGCTTGGGAATGTAATTGAACTATAACAGTAAGATATAAACACTGTTTATTTCAAGTTACAGGTAAAGAAATCAAAGGATCAAAATTCGAATGTTTAAATTTGTAAATTTAATAACATATTTAGATTTCATACACATAATTGTGATTTTTAGCATAAAAATTGTGATTTTTATGCAAGGGTATTAAGAGCAGTTTTGAAATGAAACTAAAATGGGTTTTGTCGATTTTGGAAGATTAAGTTAATTTTAATTTCTGTAAATTGATATGAAGCAAGATTGTAATCCATTTGACACAAGAAAAATGTTAAAATAATTTTCGAATGCATAGATTTTGAGATTGTGATTAAAGTATGGTTTTTGTCACGAGTTTCACTGAGCTCTGTAAATTTTCGATTTCGACTCACCTAGATGACCGAGCTTCACGAAAATTAGAGGAACGGTAGTATGGAGGCTAATGGTGGTGTAGCCGGAGTCTCGAAGATTCCGGAGGTTTGTATCGCTTGAACGAGGAGGAAGTTGTCGGAGCATTATTTTGATCTGAACCTCAAAACTGTCGTTTCTCGTTCTTGAGTTCCATCAACGTTTTGGGATGTTGGAATCCAAAGAGTGGATGGCAATCGACTTGTCAGCGATTAGGCTAGGTGATGGAAGAGTGTCGGAGGGGGTGTACGTGCACAAATGGTTGTGCACGGCGTTGAAATCTTGCCTGAGTATTCTGCAGAAGGGAGCTCGAAGGAGTACTCGAGTAGAAGGTGAGTTGGCCCGTGTAATTTGTATTTTGCGTTGGAAAGAAACAGTTTAAATTTAAACTGTTATAAAAAAAATGAAGAAGGTAAGCATAGGGGAGAACTCAGGGAAAACACAGAAATGCTCGAGTCCAACTCGAGTTTTGCCTGGGAATTTCTCGGGTCAAAATAGTATTTGTCTCAAGTCTGATTGTTTTTGCTTAAATACTTAAGTATTTTGATTTACAAAAAATATGAATAATTAAGGGAATAATCTT
Organism: Allium cepa; assembly: GCA_030765085.1. Lineage (NCBI taxonomy): Eukaryota > Viridiplantae > Streptophyta > Magnoliopsida > Asparagales > Amaryllidaceae > Allium > Allium cepa. The sequence continues at coordinate 952,201,981 of CM060945.1, read as the reverse complement.
GGTTAGTTTAAGTTAATATTTGATTAAAAATTTAGTGAAGTGAGGTTTGTAAAGGAAGATGATGATTAATGTAAAAGTATAAGGTTATTAAAATTTAACTTATACTCGTAATTAAATTAAAGTAATACCTTTAAATTAAATTTGAAATTAGAAATAAATCATATGTTTAATCCACTTAACTTAAGAACGTTAGTTAATTACTTTAAGTTTAATTAATCAATGGTAGTTACTTAAGTAATTAAGTAAAGATAAATGATTCAATTGTTGATAATTCATTAATTGTAAATAAATGATTAATTAAATAATTTGTGATAAGTAAATATGTAATAAGATTGTAATTATTAATAAGTAAGTTATTAATTAATAAATTATGAATCAATTAATTAACCGAGTAAGTAAGTAATAATTAATAAAGTTATAAGTTAATTAATCGGTAATTCATAAAGAATAAACTAGTTTATCAATAAGTAATTAATTAAGTGTTAAGTAAATCAAACCAGTTGACATGAATTGATGATTCTTGTCTGATTGATTCTTATATCTGTTTGATGATGGTTTGTGATATGTTGTAATATATTATGGATATATCTATGATAACTGTATATAATTTATCTGTAGTATCTGTTATGTGAATACTTAATATTAAATTGAACTATTAAGTTAAATAGACAACTTGGCCCTTAAAATGGCGTTTGGATTCCGATGAGACCGGGATCGAAAGAATCAATTTTGATTCTCCGAAAACCACATCGATCCAAATTAAACGATGGGTCGTGACTTATCAAGTGGAGATCGAGATGGTGTTTCAGAATGCAAGGGTTATCGTCGTTAACTCTGAGGGTGATTCCAAAATGAGTGTAACGAGATAATGCCTTCGGTTTCGTTCGAACCCGGAACGAACTTGTATGGATTGGATGCTTTCAGCACATCGTCAGGCGGACGTTGGGCATTCTAAGAATAATGTTCAATAAAGGTAATCGCAGCCTCAAGCCTCATCAACCGGGAATGGCTAAAACAGGGGAGATGCAGCAAAGTTAGGTGGGTCATGCCCAAGCAGAACAAGATATTCCCCTGTCTAGATGTCCCTTTTTATTTCGGCTGTATGGGCAGTTGTTGGCCACAACTGCGGGGTTATCTTGTTCGGGACTGTTCAGTAAGGAATGGTTCCGGCCTTGTGTTGTAAGGGGTCGGGAGTGATCCTCGGTACGGTGATCTAGGCCCCGTACTGTGACGGGCGGTACCCCATTAGCCCTGCCATTGTTGGAAACCCATTTTCCCTACGAGACCCTACGGTTTTGATTTGTGTTACCCACTTTCGTGGCTAGTAGCTGGAATTTAATTATGTAACAATTTCGGCTATTTTCTATTTACTTGAAAACCCTAGACACTATGATAATATCACTGAATTTCCTATAAATTGTTTTGGTTAGCGTAAGGTAAAAACTTACCCGTATTTATTTGTGGGAAGTCTTACGTGATGCCTTTATTTCAAATGATTTTCAAAGTTAAACAACTTTAAACCGATTACTCATACTAGACCCATGTCTGATCCAGATTTTATATTTTGTGTTTTCATGAACCCTTGGGTACTCAAATTTTTATGAGTAGCCAAGTGATAGGTATTGGAAGTGTTGATTTTCTGGAGAAGCTTTTGGGAAGAAGACCTGACGTATGTATCTATATATGTAGTTCCGCTGTGTAGTTAGTATATGTTGTATTTGGATGTATGTATGGACACATATGTATATGACAGTCCTATTATATGATATTGTATGACTCTAATGCATATATAACCATATAATAGTTATGTGATGTATTATATTTTGTTCCATTCCGCTGTGAGATTCTGATGTTGTTGTTCTTTCTTTCTATTCTTTTCTATTTCTATCCCTTTCTTTGTTAATGATGAAACGTCTTTCTGGGGTTAGAAAGGCGGGTCGGCACAGTTGGTATCAGAGCGCTAGGTTGAGCGAGTACCTAGGCTCTTGTGTTATATTTATCCTGAGAGTGCGTATTTGTATTTTCATATAATTATATATATATCTATCTAAATTGTTGAGTTACCTGTTCAGGTGACCGACATGAGTTCCGGAAGAAGAGGTAGAGTTAGGGCCAATACTTCAACAGATGATGGACGGAGTCAAAATGCTAGTGAGGCTGTCAATCCAGTACCACCTCAAGTTAGTTTTGCAGCTTTATGCAAGAATTTCAAACATCTCGGAGGCCAACCATTCAAAGGTTCAGAGTCAATAATTAAAGTCCAAGACTGGCTACGCTCTTGCGAACGTATTTTCAAGAGCATGAAATTGTCGGATGAACGTAAGAGGCATATGGCATCGTGGCAATTGCAAGGTGGTGCAGCAGCATGGTGGGATTTAACAATTGCAAATGTTTCTGAGGATGACATGTCATGGGACAAACTTAAGGAGTTGTTTGAATAGAAGTTTATGCCAACGGCAGGGAGAACCCAATTGTATCAGGATTTTATGCATTTGAAGCATGGTAGTATGTCTATTTCGTAGTATGAAACCAGATTCAACGAACTCTCTTGTTATGGTCCAGGACTCATCGATACTCATCTGAAAAAGAATGAGAAAATTTGTGCAAGGGTTGAGGCCTGAATTCCATAAAAAATTGACGGTCCTTTTGAAGGGATCTTTTGTTGATTTGATTGATATGGCGTTGAGATATGAAAGTTTGATGAGTAAGAAACCGGTGGCTCCAGTTGCAGCTTCGGGTGGGAATTTCACTAATTCGAATAAGCGAAAGTTCGATCCTAAATGGAGGAAGCCGAATAAGAAGAAACCTAGGAATAACAACGGACCTCGCAAGTGATACATTTGTCAACAGGAAGGACATTTGGCAAATAAGTGTCCTAGAAGAGGATTCCAGCAGCAACAACAACAACCGCATCAGAGTGGCCCAGGATCAGCTATGGTTCAGAAATCATTGTGCTTTAATTGTCATCAGCCAGGACATATGATCAAGAATTGTCCACTTCTGCAGAGGGCGCCTCAGAATAAAGTTTTTGCTTTGGAAGCTGGACCATCTTCTTCTTCGATGGGCAAGGGAGTATTAGAAGGTACTTTACTTTTAGATGGAATATATATTAAAGTTTTGTTTGATTCGGGTGCTTCCTTGAGTTTTATTTCTTTGCACTCTGTTGAAAAGTTCTCTCTTACCCCTTGTTCTGTAGACAGTCCTATCTTGGTATCTAATCCTATAGGAGGGGTGACCAAATTAGACACCATCTGTAAGGACTTGAAGATGTCTTATCTATCCCACAGCTTTTCTTGTGACCCGTATGTGTTGAATTTTAAGGACTTGTATTTGGATGTATGTATGGACACATATGTATATGACAGTCCTATTATATGATATTGTATGACTCTAATGTATATATAACCATATAATAGTTATGTCGTGTATTATATTTTTTTCCATTCCGCTGTAAGATTCTGATGTTGTTATTCTTTCTTTCTATTCTTTTCTATTTCTATCCCTTTCTTTCTTAATGATGAAACGTCTTTCTGGGGTTAGAAAGGCGGGTCGTCACACCACTCATCGGAGTGTGGGCTAGAGCCTACATCAAATAGGTGCAATTGACCGACCATCAACTAACTTTAATTCCTAGAATGTGGATGAAAGTATAAACACAATGAATGATTGTGATTCAACCTTTCATTCTCCAACTCTGGCTTGAACCTAATAGGAGGAGGTTAAACTCATCATGGCTGGGACCTGACTATCCACGAACTCACTTCACTAACCCAAGACCGGGGCCAGGATTATAATCACTTAACCACTAGACACGACAGTGTAATACTTTGGCTTGAACCTAATGTTTGATACAACATACGACTACGATCGAAAGGAGGCCTTGAGATGGATTTGTCAAATCGACACCCGAAGCAATAGGCGATCGAAAGACATGGCAACTTGAATGAACAGCGATGAATTACAAGTACATTGAATGGGAAACGTGATAACTCAAACATTTAGACAAATTTTATACAGAAGATGAACGAAAATGAAAGAATCTTTATTCACATACTGAAACTTGGAAACTACATACAAGTTTATTTCGTTAATTGCAGGCCAAAAGGGGTCGCATCCTTATGTTGTAGCCAACACAAGGAAACTAGCTACCTAGCTACGAACTACCCAAGCTAGTTCATCGACTATTTCTCCCTTTTTAGGCTTCTTTAAGGTGGATTCTCTAAAGCTACCACATCGTTCTATCCTCTTTGTCCCTTTATTCCCTTGCTACCCTTAGGAGAGATGCTTTTAGAGACGGAGGTGGTCTCGCTTTGGGATATGGAAGGATCGACCTCCTCAGGAGGGACATTGCCCGGTAGTATAACTTGAAGCAGAGTAATATCCACTTTGGCACTTTCCTTCTTGGCTTGCAACTCTAACTCCTCCTTTTTAGTGCACTCCTTCATGCTAAGTTTCCAGTGCGTTCGAAGGCATGGGTCACTACGATGTCCTATGTTTCATCCTGGCCCTTCGAGTCATCAATCTTTTCTTCATGCAGAGCTCCTACGACTTCCGCATCCGAGCCAGGAGTCTTAACATGTTGATCGGAAGGAGCCATCTATGTAGTGACATCTGTATTTGACCATATGGTGAGCGTCTATTGCTTTATGGAAACATCATCATTGGGAGCATGGGCAGATGTAGACAAACCTACAATTTCATGAAGACCAATGGGTAAGCCCATGACTATCTGGTGCAAGATACAAACCTTCTCGAACGATGGAGAAGTAAGAGATATACCTTCACCAGATTGACCTTCGGTCGTAGCTAGGGTGCCGCCTTCCAAAATTAGAGACATCCCAAAAAAATTGTTCATCCCTGATAATCTGGATCATAGTCCGAATCCTTTTCCAGGGCATGAGAAATTGAAGCACCAACTGTTTAAGTAGTAAGAGGGTTTTAGGAACCAGATCCTAAGGGTTCGCCACCACCTTTCCCATTTTCAGTGATAGTTGGATCACTGTGTAATCTAAGTCGAGTGGCACTGAGTTCATTGGGCTCTTTATCATGCAAGATTTAACACATGAGTTGCTCTTCATCAGCTTCAACACCACAGAGGGACTTCTTTTTCTTATCTATAATATGGTCCAAGGCTTCGAGGAGCGACTTGGGAAATGCATCTCCAAGGAAGCGGAGGTTGCAATTAATTAGGCGGATGCATTATAATATATCAACAATGGATCAAACCCATCCTTTATTTATTTCTGGCCAGCCTCCCTAGCCTCTTCCTTGAGGGCCTCTATCTGCGCTAGTTGTCTGTTGGCTTCTATTTTAGCTTCGTGAGTTTTGACAATCTCCATGTAGTATCATTGGGACTCTAGTTAAGCCTCAAGTTTCTCCTGCTTTCCATTTTGGGCTCTTCCTCAAGCTGTGTAATACGAAGGGCCATAGCATCATTGTCCTTTTTAGCACCTCCTTCTCCTTGGGTAAAAAAGTTTTTTTAGAGCTAAAGTACTGCCACAACGAACGAAAGTGTCCGGTTCAGCTTGGTGCACTTCATTGAACGCTTGACGTCCTCAGAAGACTCGCTGGCTTTTTTCTCAGCATCGACCAGCTTCGTACCCAACTACTTGATCTCCTCGTCCAAGTACCTAATGATGTCTTTGTCGTGGATTGCCTCAAGAGTTAAGCATCAATTTCGTGTTTTCTTTTCATCGACACCTTGGAGACTCTCTTGGCCAAACTGAGAGTTGTACTGTGCTAGACATAGACAACATTAATGTAAGAGAGAAACCATGTCCTTAGCCTTTGGAGGAATTGAATGCAAAGTGGGAACAAATTATAACTCGTCAAAGCACAATCTGGGAAATATGGCCTTGAGCTCAGCCATCTTCTCAGCAATCGTGGCATCAAGAGTAGTCAAGGCTAAAAGGGCCTGTCTGTCGTGCTTGCGGGATAAAGTGTCAGGACTTCTATGCCAGACTGGCATTTCGAAGATCGAGAGGCACCAAAATAACCCGAATGTTACTCAGGCTCAGTGGCCGAAGTGGAAGCATGAGCGAGCAATTTAGTACTACTATGTATAGTGGGGTGTTGACTGGCGCCTTTGTGCTGAGAAGATTAGGATTTTTATTTATGTTTGGACAACAGTCTTTGGATTGGTGGCTTTAGTCTCAATCTTCTCTTCCTTCATACCCTTCGCTGTCTTGGTTAGGGTCCGGACCTTGATTGGGCCAAAAATAAGATGGCTAAGAGTATGTTGATCTCATTAAGCGATTATAGTTATGGGGCGTCCCATCAAGCCTACAAACAAAATAAAATTATATAAGAATTACTGAAGTTAAAGGTGAATAAGTGTCATGTGATGCAGTGCACGTGATCATGAGTGTCCTCGTGTCCTCTCAATGAACCAATTACTGGAGCTTTGCTCATTGGAGTAAACTCTTCCATACCAGTAGGAGGAATGTCAGCATCAAATCAAATAGAAGATTTAGACCCCCTTGAGATTTAAATCGACAAAATCATAGTTTTCGACATCGTTCGATAGCGGGATGTTCGACAAACCATCAAATAGTTTTTCTAGAGGCAAAGAGCTAGATTGATTTGTAGCAGTAGAGATTGACTTGAATTTCTTAGAGACCTGTCCTCTATGAAGCTTATAACAAGCCTTTTTCCCGTTCTCTTCTCTAAGGCGAGGAACTGTAGGTGTTGGGAGGATCCGATCGCAGGCTCATGGCTTAGGCTCGTTGTGTCACACCGAACTCATTAGCATCACCCCACACCTCATCTTCCTCGGTGGCATCCTGAGCCCCTTCAATTGGAGGCGCAACATAATCAGCTTCATAGCCTCCTTGCCAAAGGACTCCTTTTCTCTTAAAAATTCCACCTTGGTGTTTCTAGGCAGTCCCATGCTGTGACTCTCTTCTAATAGATCAAAGACAAAAAGGCGCTCATTGGTGAGAAGAGATCTGATGGCTCTATCTACCACAAGTATGTTTTTGAACGTAGAAACCGTCTCCAGGTATATGTCATGGTGGGATGTCAATGGCTACTAGCAATGTTAAAAAAAACTGCTTAATTCAGGACATGGCTTGAATAAAAGTAATTCAGTTAAGTTTGAAATGACATTTACGTCCTTCTAACCATCGTCCTGCAAAACTATGTAGGAAGCGCACGTAGAACCATTAATTCTTAAAAGCGCTTAGTTTGTTCCAAGCATTAGTTACGACCCGGTAGTTTGTGATTGACTCGAGAAAAGTGTATGAGAGACTTTTCCTTCACTGCTTGAGATTGTAAATGAATCTAATGTCTTCCGAGGTCGGCTCTTGATATAGGAATTCGAAGAATATCCTTTACATGCAATGCAGAAATGCATAGCTGTTTGGATGCAGCTGAGCCGGCGCTATTCTTAAATAATGCAGCATTTTCTGAATGAATAGATTAAAAGGCAGAATGTGACCAGCCCAGCATATAAACTTGTTGCATGTAGTATAACCATTTGGAGGTAAGTGAGCCTTATCATTATGAGGCAGGACTCGCACATCCTAGTGTAGAATCCCATGTTTAACGCATAACCTGCGAAGAGAGGTCCATCAACCTTTGAATCCTCCAAATCATTCAAAAATATAACATCTTCTAGAGTGTTAGGGGCTGGCTCGATCTCTACTTCTAAGTTCAAAGGAATTTCTAACAGCTATTGAGAACTTTCAGGCTGTTCAAATTGATGGCCTAGAGAGTTTCGAGCGAATATTGCTGTAGAACTTGACTCAGTGTTAGAATTGTCATAAGAAGTAGTTTATTCAATATCCATGGCAACTAAACGCTCCATGCATTTGGAACCCATAGCTGTCAAACTCAGCATATAATAATCTTTAGAAAAATTAACCTATTCCCCCCATGCTAAGTGTAAACTAGTGCAGTGTGGTGCACTGTAGAGATAGACAGTTCATAATTAAAATGACAGTTATGACGAGACTTTGGGATTCGACCGGAGCGACCATCATCACTGACCATCCCAATCGGCTTTCATGTTGATGATCGTGGATTTTGTTTAATCTCTGGGATCAGTCATCGACATATTGGAGTATGATATTTGCATTCAAGGTCATTTAAGACCATATGTTATACTTGTTCAAGTCATATCCAAGAATTGTGACTTTGGGTTCCGATGATTCAAGTCATATAAGTTCAAAGTAAAAGTCCAAACATTCAAATTCTAAGTTATATGCATGTGTTCCGAAGTTCAAGTACTTGAGTTTAAGGTCATACATAGTTCCTAGTTCAAGTTCAGGCTTAAATCAATTGTTCATGTGTATTTAATAGAGTTCAAGTTCATTAAACAAAAATGCTAAGTCCCCCAAGGGAGTGGTATTGTACCTGATCCCTTACATAAGCAACATAGCCCTATTCCATTCCGAACTCGATATGCCAATAACCGATCTTCGCAACCTAAACCACGATCGATCGCATATCCGCCAATGATCGCCTTCCATTACTTCACTTCAACAACCAATCGGTCCCTCTCCCCACACAAAGTCTTCTCCATCTTATGCCACAACCGAATCCTCTATGATTGATCCATCCATTCATTAAGTAACCGATCCCACTACGATGGATTGACCGAGCTCAACTTCGAAATACTACACATGATCGCATCACATCGATCGATCCCTCCTCGTCACTTCATCTCTTTCGCATCAACATTTATTACCATCGTCCAATCCCTACGAATCCAAATCGATCCAGAAACTCACATGAAATAAAAATCAAAATTTCCTTGCCTCAATTTATATCCTAAACTCGTCTTTATATGATGGCATAGATCAGGTCGTTGAACAAACGAGAGTTTTCCTAAACAACTATGGGTTCATGCTAAAATTTAACTAGAAAATTGAGTCGGTTGCAATTAGATGATGGATGCGTTCGAAGACAACGACGAGGATTATAGTGGGAGATAGCAATTTTAATCAACGATGGATTTGGATGGTGAGGTGATAGCCTTGAGCACTAGTTTGATAATGGTGGTTTTGAAGGGAAGTAAGGGTTCGGATCGGTTGAAGGAGAAAATGAGCATAGTGGAGTGGAATAAGGTAAGTCCATAGCTTATATATGAGCGCGACTCGCTTAATTAGGCTTGAAATTTGTATAAACCCATTTACACTAAGGGATAGGTACCATCCTCGGCTTAGGGATTGGTACGAAATTCCCCTTACCAGTGTTAAATATATATATGTATGTATGTATGTATGTATGTATGTATGTATGTATGTATGTATGTATGTATGTATGTATGTATGTGTATGTATAGTATATGTATATGTATAGTTATATGTATATGTATATGTATATGTATGTATGTATATAAAAGGAAAGAAAATGTGAATGAATGAAAAAGATAAGAAATTGCAATGCACTTATGCTTCAATTAAATAATATCGGTGACGACCCATAAGCGCACAAACATGTTTGGGAGCTAAGTACCATGATATGTACTTAATCATGCATGCACACCCAACATTCAATTTCTTGAATCGACGAAGAGTGAATTCTCACCACGATTTCTCAGAAAAGAAGTCACTACCGATAGTCTGGACATGCTAACTCGATCGATTAGCTCAATGGAACCGAGCATAGACGAAGACACTGGAGATTACATCCTGAATTTATATTGACTAATATTAAGTAAGCATCGCAACGAACAGAAAGCGATACAACACTATTAAAGGATAATGACTATTTAGGAAACTGAATGGGATTCTTTCCAATGATTCTAACTTGTTTTGATTCAAAGCACGTCATGTTCAAAACAAAACGTACTTTAAGGGGCAAGTGTTATCTGGCTTTTTGACCTAGCTATATCCAGGTTGACTAGATAGGTAAGACTCAATGATAGATAAGAAAAGCAGTTTAGAGAAATGATCATAGAGTGTAGAGATCAAGCACAGAAAATAATATGATGCAACGATCAAGCGAAGCCAATAGAAAGATTCTATAGAACATTCTAAGAATGGAATAATACTTTCCCTAGGAAGGGTATCAGATCGGATCAGTATGGCTATGAACAACTTGTATGAGCAGTTCAACTCAAAGGGAATTAATCAATATCTCTTAAAACCTAAAGCGAATATGAAAACAACTTTGGATTCATGAAGCTAGCATAAAGGGGAACCCACTTGACTGATCACAACTCGCTACATGGTCAGGAAGATCGAAGGCCCCGATCGTTGGATAGTGGGAATTGGGCCTCTAAATTTCCTGGGTAACCTTATTTACGTTTGGTGATTCTACTAACGAATTTTTAGGAAGATATTAGGTCATCTACGTCTATAAATACAAGGTTCTTAGCTCATTTGAGGGATCTTTTACATTGTTGTTTTCTTATTAATCCATTGTACTTATGGATTCTGATTCTGTTTCTGATTCCATGTCTTTTACTTATTCATTTCTATCATGGACCTATAAACTAGTTTGATCAGTTATTAGATTGAAATTAAACTGATAGAAATCCATCCCAAATGTAATGAGCACAATGTTTCCGCCCTAATGTTGGTGGATGATTTATTACCTTTTTAAAACCTTCTGTCAAGTCTATAACTAATATCCTTTTAGCCTTGGATTTATTTAAAAGTATGACAGGGCAAGATATTAATAAGCAAAAATCTCAAATTGGTATTGTTGGTATATATGAGAATGCTAAACAAGATATTCTCTCCATCTCTAGTCTTAATCCTCTTGATCCTAAAGCTTTATATCTTGGTGCTCCTATGTGTACTTCTAGAGTTTCTTATGCCCATTGTCTTGCTCTCTTTTAGAAAATTATTGCTAAGTTAAATAACTTGCATAATAATAACCTCTCTCAAGCTGCCAGATTAGTAATTACCAAAAGTGTGGAGACAGCTATGTGTTCTTACTATTTCAGAATTTATACCCTTCTTGATATGCTTATTTCTATGATTAATGGGGCATTTAATCACTATTTATGGCATGCTAACCCCTATTTAAAGAAACTCATCCCTGTGGCTTACAATAACATACAATTACCTTACAAATTTAAAGCAGTTGGCATCATAAATCTTAAGTTCTGGAACCAAGCAGTGAAGCAGCAACTTCACATTTCATTAATCAAACCCTAAATAATAGTTCTAGCTTGTGGGCTAAATGGAATAAGCGTTGTAACACGAAAAATAAAAATTATGGAAAATGGATGTTCCCTTGGATACTAGCTGGTATTGGTGCAATATTTTAAATTTTAGAGATGAAGTATTTCCTATAATAAGATGTAATCACATGGAATCCTTTTGGAATTCACCTTGGAGTAGCAGTGGAGTTATTCTTTCAAACTTAATTGAATATGGCCTGAGGCAACTTAATGGTATTCCTGAATCGGCTGTTGCTGATGGTTACATTCATCTTGGAATAGCCATTCTTCCTCAAGTCAACTCTGCCTCTATTAGACCTTTGTGGGATTTAATTCAAATCTCATTCTCCCTTATTTTTGATACGAGCACCCATTGGAATACCAAGGGCAGGCACTCTATCTCCTCTACTTATAATGCTCTTTTATCTAGCCAACAACCTTGATTGTTTCTTTGATTCAAGAGAATATGGAAATCGGGTACTAAACTCGAAGAAAAATTATTGTTGTGAAAAATTCTCAATAGTAGAGTACATACTAAGGATAATCTTCTTGGAAGAGGTACTGTCAACTCTTTTAATTGTTTTCCTTACTTACGTGCTCCTGAAAATATAAGTCATCATTGCTTTAATTTCACTTTTGTGTACAACTTGTGGAAAAGATTAGCTTCGGCATTATAATCTTCAATGTTCTGTTAGAACCATAGGTCGAAATGGTTAACTATATATAAAGCTACAAGATGGAAAACTACGGATTTAATTATGCTTTTAAAACTGCTGAAAAGGGTTATCATGGTGACATAGGTGGAAACAAATTCACGTTTCTTTAAAGGGAATAAACTAACACTTTCTTTGTTGTTTCAGAAACCAATTAATGGCTCTGGCTTCCATAGAATTTGAAAATCGCATACTTCTTTAACTATTTAGTTAGAACATTTGTAGTTTTTATTTTCTTCTTCGGGTTGTGTTCTCTTGTCTTAGTTTTTTCGTTTAGTTTGTTTTGTTGTATTTTAATTGTGGTAATATAATAAAAGTGGACAGTCCACTATAAAACTGGCTTACCATGCAAAAAAAATAAGTGTCGTTATAATCTATGTTTGTAGTGTAATGTTAGATATTGGTGCCATGTTGTGCTTGTACAGTAGTGCAGATACCTCCATGTCATTAGTTCAGCATATTGTGCTCTCTGTAATTAACTAAACTCATACACTGCTCAATCTCCACTTCGTTGTACATAGGTTTTCTATTGCTATGTGATGTTATGGAATGTTTTTTAGATGTGTATTATTATGCACGAAGTGGTGTAAGGTCGGAGAAGAGAGTGGTTGTGAGATCGATGAAAAAGGAGGATGGAGCTTTATGGCTTCAGGTCATATTCCAACAATTAATAGCTCACTACATGAGCGATCGATGACTCATGTCGATCGCTCATGTCGATGGCCAAATGCTTGGGTCGACCACTGACCAAGCTATTTTCATGTACATTATTTTCAGAATTATTACATAAAAATAAAATAAAATAATTTGAAAATAGAAATTTGATGTTTTCTAAATATCAAATTATTATGTTCGAAAATTTTCTAGGAAAATTTAAATTCATTTGAATTAAATAAAAAATAATTTTTTGATTTGAAAATTCATTTAAAGATCTAAATAAATTCAGGAAAATTATATAACAATTTTAACAGTTATTACATGATTTTAAAAGTATTATTCCAATGTTTTCTTATTAGAAAGAGATTTGGAAAATTATTTCTCCGGTCAAAATTCCAATTTAATTTGGAATTGAATAAATAAGCAAAATATTGTATTTTTACTTGGAAATTAAAAAATCTTTTGAGGTAAATAGATAAAAAAATTCAAATAAATAATTCATAAAAAACATGGATCTTATGTGATTACATTTTCTTTGTAATGAGAAATAGGAGTAAATGGAGTTATTATACCGTCTGGTATGAAACTTTCAAAAATATTTCTTTTGTTATTTGTTGGACTTGTTATATAAAAATAAGGAAATGAAGAGAGTGTAGTTTACGAGCTTGTAGTAAACGACTAGATAATATTAAGTGATATGGGACGTTCAAGTGATACTAATTTATTACTATTTGTAAGTAAATGTCACTTGCTTTAGGGTCAATGGTGTTAGAAATCGTTTAAAGTTGACCGATTGGGTCTAACAATCGAGAGATGTTATCTCTCTAAGTACTATGAGTTGATTATGTAGAGTTAAGAATAACTAAGTGAAGCCACTCTCATTAAGATATGCTACGTTAAGAGTATTCGAATCTACGTCATTGGGTTCACGCCACTATGGAGAGCGCATGATTAGAACCTACCAGACAGGCTGGTATCCATTTTAGTTGTTCTAATTGCAAAGTCGGTGCCCAGGATCCGTGATGTCAATTTTGAGAGTTGACGTTGAAGGTTATTACTCTCATTAGAGGCATTGCCAAGACTTCACAATAGGACTAATAGTTTGTTACCAAGGGCAAGTAGAAATCGTGATCAATGCGCCACGTAAGCTTGCAACATGTTCAGGACATGTCGATGGGTGTAGGTATTGAAATTATAGAAGTACCTAAGGGACCGTAGAAAATGGGATTCCATCATTAGCATTTCCCTTGAGCAGTGCTACTTTATTCCCCCACTAATTTTAATGTCAGTATTCAATTGCAAATGCCATAAAATACGATTGCAACTAATTTCTGATATTAAAAGCAGTTGATCGTTTGTTTTAGCATTTAAATTTCAACAACTAAGGAAAAGGGAAACCTCACAACAAAATCAAAAATCAATGTAAATGAACATTAACTCAATAATACAATTATTTTACAACACTATAATATAATTTTCCATTTCAATACATCAATGATCAGCAACTCATGAATAATATAAAATATGTATAAATGAATATACCAAATCAACTATCCATGATATAGCCTAAACCCACCTTTCCATTCTCTCTTATGCTTCTACCCGCAACTTAACATATGAGCGTGTGAGGGTTTGTGTGTGTGTGTGTACAATGCAAATGGTATCAACTATGCTTGGGCTATGCCTTGTCCTATAGAATACGGCCATAAGCTCGATAGTTATTACAAAGGGGAAAGCTACCTGCATACCCTTTTTAGGAGATCAAGCTCATGTAGTTATGTTTTCTTCTCTTCTTCTACATCCAAATACTTGTTAGTACATAATAATCATAGCATCCTTGCGGTCACTGTAAATAATGCAAGCATGAACACTACTCTTTCTAAAATATTCTAATCAATCACCATAAATATGAAGTGACAACATTAATAGCACACTTAGCCATGAAATATTACAAACATTTGACAACACACAATGTCAACCCCAAACATCAAATAACTAATGAAAACATATATACTCACGTATACTAATCATCAACCTTTAGTAATACTTTGTCAAGAAAGTATAAATCAATCGTATGTGTACTGATCCACTATATTAGCAACACAAACCATCAACACAATAAAACCCTAGTTAACTACACACAAAGTTGTAATAATGGAAAAATATCGCACACATCCAAATACGATTTCATTTTCATAAAACAACATATGTGATAAATAAAATCAATTATTAATCACATATTACATCCATCCATAACATCATATTTACGACCATTTCTTTCTCTTAAGTATAAAATCATTTTATTATTGTTTAATCTAAAAACACCTTTATTTATTTCAAAACAATAATAATCCTTCCAAAATGATAATACACTTCAAAATACTTCATTGTAGTCGCATTATTTCAAATCTCTTAAAACATCATATTTTCCATTAAAAACGGAAATTTACATCAAATTACTTTTCAAATCAATAATGTTACTATTTAATCAAAATGGTATTATATTTAAACCTTTATGGTATTTCCCAAAACCAGTTCATTACTATTTGTCTCAAACATTACAGTATTATATATTAAACTTCAAAGCTCCTTTTATTTCTATTTACCTCAAAACAGTAATAATTTAACCCAAAATAATTTTGAAAACATATCTTTACTACCATTATTATTATAAAAATATATTTTATTTAATTACATAAATAATCAGTATAACATTTTTCCAATAAACATTGCAAAATGCATTACTTTGTCGCCTACTCAAAACAACATAACTTTCACAAAAACCATATTATTATTATTTATGAAATCTCATTTTATTAAATAATAATAATAAACTTTCCAATTTTAGTTTAGAATATGTTTTTACTATCATTTAATAACATATTATTAAATAATAATAATGACCTTATTAAATTTCTTTCATTAATACCATCTTAATTCAATAATCCGCCGTTATTTGCAAACATTATCCAAAATCAGTAAATAGCCATATTTAACATTTATTTATCTAATATCCGCGTTACTAGTCAATTTCATCCATTTTATCTCAATCAATTACATCAACATTTCTAATCCATAATTGATAATGGTCAGACACCGAATAACACAATATTAACAACAAATTATCAACAAGGCACAACATATCCATAATATCTACAATATCTGAACAATCATCAATATATCACAACACATATATGTAACTAAAAAGTGTCATCAATGGAATGCATTTAATATTTTAAATTCAATCAATTAAATTAAATGAATTATACCAACGCACTTTTGCTAACAGCTTTCGAACTCATAATGCCAAATCATTCGAAATTCTGTCACAAGTCTAACGGAAGAAAAGCGCATGAATCAGAGTACGTATGAAAAAGTTATTACGATAAGAAGATTCAGGACTAAATTTATAATTTAATAAAAATTAGGGCAAAGGTGTAAATTACCTTCTCTCCTACAGTAACACACTACCCCATTTCCCCCCTCAAACCAATCATCTGCCATCTTCAACTATCGGCGTCGACCACAAAAAGCCACCGTTGGCTGATTCGAGACCATCATTGAACTTCCCATGTCCTGCTCCACCATCCCCTTCCATTTTCATATCCCAAAACTCGTTGTTGCTACCTACGTCTAAACCTATCCGTAGGGAATACTAAGCCAATTCTTGAGAATTCAGGCTGATCTGAGATGATCGGCCACCATGGATGCACTTCATTTATCATCACCTAACAAACGGTACACCTCGATCGTCGATTGGTCGTTGTTTCGCTATTGAATTGAAAGCCCTAGATTCGATGGCAAAGAATAAATCATGAATTTCTGGTCAACTAGAGTGTCAAATTGGAAAATGGATCTCATATGCCTTTTTGCCTTGTCGAGAACTTTGAATCCATATATAATTTGATAAAAGTTTGGGCACTTTGAATTTTTAATAATTATTCTGCTAATTACCATTAGAAGATAGTTAAGCAATTTCAAGATTAAAGAAGAAAACTGAAGACTAAGGTGATGACTAGGGCTTCATGGCCTCACATAATAGTAGTTGGGCTTGGTTATGCATCGTATATCAAGTTTGATCTGAAGCAGCTACGTATGTTATTTAAATAGTACAACACCTATTTTTTGAAAACCATAAACCCAAATGTATCAAAATAATATATCAAACTAATCATCTCATAAAACCGTCATAATGGCTATAAACTTGATACACAATTTACCCTTTTATTAAAAATTGATTTTTAATTAAGTTAATATTTGCAATGTCAAATTTGTGAGTCATTACATTTCCCTCTTAAAAGAATTATGCCCCTGCAATATTCCATATATAACCCTCAAGTAAATCAATAAAGTCTCATCATGGGTTTAATTACAAAATATGGGGAAGTATCCTATTCATAATCAACCGTCTTTAATGTAGTAACACAATCAATCATGACATGCAACAATTCACTCATAATAATGAATTCAACACACGTGCTATAGTAACACCTATAAATCTTCAATTGTGCAATTCAAACTGTAGCATGTAAAAATAACACTCCATCAATAAAGGGTGAAATAATCTCAACTATAGATCAACTCATACACAAGTCACAACATGCATCTTAGCAATCCAAGCACAGCCATCTATAGCGAAAATTCACAACAAATTTTAGATTGGTCCAAACATGCATGCAGAATAAAAATATACATAAATCGATAATCAATATAACGCATTAAAGTAAAGCATGCACACACCCAAAAATGGCAATCATCATCCCATCATACCAAAAAATAACACATGTCTGTTAGTCCCTATGTTGACTATAAATCCACTACAATATGTATTTTTTTTCTCAAAACTACCAATGCACTTACTTGTAGTCTCGCCTTCATAACAAATGGTATACTATCTCATACCTACACCATCCAAAGTAATATACGTACCCACTTACGACTACGTCATTAAAATAATTCCTCGCTTACATCCATCCTTGATTTCTTAGTCCTTTACATACAGTCGAGAAATATAAACCATCATTAATTTCAGTAACTACTTAACATCGCGGCTTCACCAGCGTCCAAAGTAGCTCCTTTCCATCACTAAGTTGAATATACCATCAATAAGTCTTTACATTATAATAGCCAGCATCAAGATCTCACATTACCATGACTTTCCAAAAGTCTTGCGTCACCGCCATCATTATAGAAGCCCTACTTAGCTATGACTTTCCTAAAGTCTTGCCTTACCACAATCATTATAGATGCCCCGCTTCATAATGACTTTCCGAAGTCTTGCATCACTGTGATCTTTGTCGAAGCCCTGCTTCGCCACAACCATCACCAAAGTCTCTTGGATACATGATAACTCATTCAACAACCTCCCAGGCCAGCAACACACCATCTCATAATTGGGTTTGGTGTTCATTACCTATACCATAGGTACTACCTTCCCAAGGTAGCCCCGACCATCCCACTGTCCAGGGTACACAAGTAAGTTTCCTTACATAACTTTGCCCCATGAAACACACACAACTAGAATTATTATTGATTCCTTCAGTGCACGACTCGATTTGAGACATCTCATGCGCCATTGCATCGCTCTACCTTGTCAAACGTGCCTCCTCGGACTACCCTAGCATCATCTTACACATCCCATTGTAAGTACTTGTTCAAACGCCTCACGTTATTGATTTGTCGAAGTTCAGAACACCACACTTAGCTCCTAGGATTTCCTTGCACTTGACTCAAAGCAAATTACCATTTTCCTTAGGTATGGCCCAAAGTTAACTAGAGAAAATTCCATATCATCCACCATGATTGATTCATATATGTCCCTTATCATCATATTAAATTTTCTAATGCACATCCCTTAAGAGGTTAACATTGGGTAACTACCTCATTATAAGATTATTAACACTAATAGGTAATGTATCCTAACATACAATGTAAACAATCATAACAAGGGAAACAAGAAATAACCAACAATTAAGCGGATCGAAGCAAAACAAATAATCAACAAAAATATGAATCACAAAAAAAGAATCAACTCAAAAACGCATAACATAAAATAAGGAAAAATCACCATCAAACAAGTAAGCAATGATAAAACAATACAAATGGAATAATTTAATTCAAACAAACATGCCATAGACCATAAAACAAACACAATTAAATGAAACAATCAAATTAACATAACTAATCTTAACTAGCAACAAATCAATAAAGACAATTCTGCTAGAGCAAGCCAATACAAGTAAAAGTTCACTAACTCATACATCAAAATGGGAAGTCCCTATATCATAACCCAACCCTCTTCATGGAAGGGAATAACTATGCATTCCTATAACCCCTTAAGGAAATTCTCACATGACAGTTGTATGGGTGACATTATCATAATGAGTGTCGAGCAAACTCACCTCAACACATCATTACATGCCGTATGTCACACAGTCAAGTCTTATGATCTTCAAATAAAGACTTTCAAAACAAAATATCTTTCTAATAAAGTAACTTTCAACAAACACTGCCAAAGTTTGTTATTTTGATCAAATATCTTAATTTTTTTTTCAAAATCCACTTTTGAATAAGATTATTTCCATCATTGTAAATATTTTCCTAAAGCATTCCCAATATATTTGACTAAATTTTGTACAACACATCTTTCCCACAAAAGAAAAATGTTTTTATACATATTATCAGTAAAACATTCTCTTTTATAAATTGGGTACTTCCCCAATAAGAATCCTTTAGACATAAAAAACATGTTTTTCCCTAAGACATCATTTACCACAAAATGTTCTTTATATAAAAATACATACAACTAAAATTATCTTTGACACAAAGGCTTTTCAAATTTCAAGTATGTTTTTTGAACAAAACAAATTTTCCAAATAAATGCGTTCCTCTCATGGTTTAGTCAAAATGATTTTTTTTAAACACTTTTGACAAAAATACTTTCAAATATTTTCTCCACTAAAAATACTTCTCAAAAATATTGTCTATATGAAAACATCTTTTCACTATAAAAGCTTTTGTCACAAAATGCAGTCGGAACAAATTTTAGTCAAGTTTAATATTTTATTTTCACCTTTTAAAATTTCAGTAGACCACTTTAAATCCAAAACGCACATTTTTCCTTTTTAAAATAACTTTCAAAATCCAACATATATTATTAATATAGCTTTTCAAGTCGAAATCCAATAAAAATAGGCTTATTTGTTAAGGTTAGGTGTTAATGTCATGTGCATCTCACTTGGGTTAATACTTAACGCCTCATAAAAGTTCTCATCCTGTAATAATCCGTTTTCCATACCATTTGAATCGACAATAAACCACGCATGTCTAACTCAAATTGCACGAATAGACAGATCAATAAGAGCAGAAAGAAAAATAAAGACGGAAAATAATCTCACAAGAATGGAATAACATGTATTATTTCAATAATAATCTTTACAGCAGAAAATTTTAAAATACAATATTAGAGTCTAACCTAGATTCAGCCTGGACAGTTATAACACCTGTCCTTACAAATGCTGACAAATAACAAAAGAAATACTATAGATATAGTGGATAATCGAGTACGTCCATACGATGATGAAGATCTCCAGCTCTCCTCTGGAAACTCCAACTGTCTTCAACTAAACCTGAAACTATTCGATTCTGACCCGAGTATTAAAATACCCGGATCAGGCTTGAAAAAGCAGTGTGAGAAAAATCAATAATAAATGACAGTGTCATATATCAGCCTTTGAATGAAATCCTTTCACTACACCAAATAGCCTATTTTGTAACACTTTTCTACTTTCAATTTGTCATGGTAATAACCGCTACAAATTTATAACAGATATTTCTGTTACAAACGTTTGTCACGGTTATTACCGTTACAACATCTGGTAATTTTGTAAATAGTTAAAAAGTAAAATGGATAGGATTGTAATTTTATTTCTGTTATTACTTATTCCATTTCTCACGTACAACAGTTCATCATTCATTTTAATTGCTCTTTCGCTCCTCCGATCTATTATTCCACCACCTACGCCGTATCGACCGCCACCATAGCCGTTCTACCACCACCTTTTGCCACCATCTCCATCATTCTACCACTGCCTTCATTTAACTATTTTTCGCCGATTTGACGAAGACAAGGGAAGATTAGGGTTCGTATTTAATTTTGACGAAGACAACGAAAAATTTCGCCGATTTGACGAAGACAAGCCGATATTTCGCCGATTTGACGAACACAACGAAATTTTTTCGGTCAAGGTATGTTGGTGATTTTATGTATTTAATTAACATAATAGAACTATACTGAAATACAACTGGTATTTGTAGTGTTTTAGGAAAATCACTATAGTTAAACAATAACAAATTTTGTTCCAGACATTGTTTTAGGAAAATCACTGCTTTCATTGCCTTGGTGTTTACCTACTGTTATTTCTAGATATTCAGTGGTATTGGCAGAACTTGGTATGTTGTAGTGAGATAATTTGTTTTACTTGCTGCCATATTTGTGATGAGTATTCACGCAAGAAAAATAAGTGAGATGAGCTTTCCTCTTCTTTGTTACACAGTTTGCACACAGTTGTAGTATCAGTTCCCCAGTTCTTCATTATGTCCGTCATTTTTAATCTATTTATGTGCACTAGAAATATAATCGTAGACATTTTTGATGCAATATCTAACTTCCATATGTGATGATAACATGAATGCGCACTATTTTTGAATCTGGAATTGTCCCAGGAAGACTTTCAGAATTGTAGCTAGGGCTCCACCACTAGAAATC
Organism: Allium cepa; assembly: GCA_030765085.1. Classification (NCBI taxonomy): domain Eukaryota; kingdom Viridiplantae; phylum Streptophyta; class Magnoliopsida; order Asparagales; family Amaryllidaceae; genus Allium; species Allium cepa. The sequence continues at coordinate 952,180,728 of CM060945.1, read as the reverse complement.
TTCTTGTTCACTGTTGTGTATGCTTATATGCCCAGTAGTTTTGATTACATTCAGAGGTAGGTTGGAGGTGTTGAGGTTCCATTCTGAATCTAGAACGAGAGCAGACACTTTCTTATTATCTTCACTTATACAACTCAATGATTGGCACCCTAGTACATTTATGAGAGATCTGCCATCAATCCATGGATCAAAGAACATATTTGCACTTGTGTTATCAGCAATTTTCTTTTTAATGAGACAATAACATGATGTCCTTGATTGTAGTACTTTCCATGTGACTTGCACCTCTGCATGGTTGTTGCCTTTGAATTACAGTAGTTCTTGTGCAATTCCACCAATTTATTTCTGTACCATTTCAACATATCAATTTCGCGTACTTATTCCTCTATCGCTTTAGTTTTCCTCTGTTTATGCCATTAGACCAGTAATTTATATTGACATAGGCCTAGCATTTAAAAATATTAGCATGACGGTGAACACTTATGGTTCCTTCATAAGCTATAGCTTAATCCCACTAGAATATATGCAAATCAAATATCATTGTTTACCTTTGTTTTATTTTTATGTATGGTACCTACAGTAGCATGTTTCAATTCCAAAATTTCTCTATTTGTTTATATTTACATTGTGATTGGTAGCTAGTTTTGAATAATATTTAATACTTGTTATATTTTAACTTCTAGAAATGAATTAGTCACTTCTTGGTGCTATCATATGTGAGTAGAGTTTTAGCCTATTGTGCATTGTCTTAAACTACAAATGTTACTCTATTTTCTCTATTCTAGACTCTATTTTGATTTTCATTTGTTTGGCATAGGAATTATAATGAGTTGGAAAAAGCAAAAAGTTTAAAAACTTGTATATAAAAAAAGAGAAACTTCTTTTAATATTTTGAATACAGTTTTAATATTACCACCATTTTAGCTTTCTTTGTTACACTTAGTTTACCTTCTTTAGCTAAAACTAATAACTGATCACAAGAAACTAAAAACCAAATGCATAATAGCTCTTTGTTTAAGTTTTCCTTTTAATGACTTAGGTTGATTCATTCAATGGCAAAGGATAAAATAATATAAATAGTATTTACATGAATATAAAACCTAGAGTTGTATGTACTGCACATAGGAATTTTCTTTCAACTTGAGGAATGAAAGAACCATATATCATAAAAATATGAATAAAATATTACCATATTGTGTTAAATAGATTGCGAGGCATTGGTACATGAATAAAAATATGCTTTTTTATAGGGTGGAAGTGAAGTTATCAAATGCAAGTTGTTTGATTGGATGGGAAGTGAAGAATAAACAAGAGAGCACCCTAGTTGGTAAATGCTCTAAGCATATGATGTAATTTTACCTCCTTTATTCCTATGCAGAGTAGGGCAGTAGTTACAAGAATAATAATTGCTACAACAACATTGATTAAATAACGTGATAGGAAAATTGGTACACTGTCTGGACCACCGAATGCTAATTCGTGGACAGACCGTTATAGGAAAAAAATATTAATCTATGTAACATAAAGTAAGTATATTAGATTACTGCATCTTTGATCAAAAATTCGATATTTCAGGAAAATATATAAGTAGGCTACTGAGGGACGAGTGCTAGTGGAAAATGACAAGAATAGATTGCATTATGGTGAATAACTACTACTCAATGTTTTATTTTATCCATAAATGAGACTTGCGTTCACCGTTGCTCATTATAGTATTATCATGCATGAAAAAATCATAGTTTTTTGAACTGTTTATTTTATTTTATTTTATTTTATTTTATTGACACATCACATATATCACTTAATTTGTTGACAATGTGCAGATTAAATAACTCTCGAATTTCATAATTATTTTAAAATCTGAGTTCATAATATAATCTCAAATGTTTTGAATACAACAAGTGTTTTTACAATGTGCACGTACATAAGAATTGGTATTTCAAACATGGAAAATGCTAGTTTTTCCTACTTTCAACTATAAAATGAATGCGCATGAATTTGTTTATAAACGTGCATGAATTTGTTTTAGATCACTGAATCAAGTCGGGTCGTGGATATAAAATTGAATTGGCTTAGTCTGGGCAACCAGTTTTATAGCTTGATATATTATCCGTTGAAAATGGATTAGATAATACTAATCTGAATTCCAGTAAGTATAAATCCTGTTTGACTCTTGGGTTGATTGACTGTCCATGGGCCTGATTAACACATAGGCCCTGATCATGTCCACTACTAACCGAGAGATAATGGATCGGATCAGGTCGACTACTGACCCAACCCACTTGTGAGGCGTAGTCTATAAATACCTCAATTAGTTTCCTTAATCAGGCTATCAGGATACCTCAATTACTTTTGAGCCCAAATTTTTTGAGGATTTGGTCTATTGAAGCATCGGCAGCACCGGTGATAAAGGAAAATACTAAAATGTGGGTGATACTCATCTTTACCGGTGCACAATAAGGTACCTCAGTTAGTATGATATGTTCAGTTAGAAAATATAAGTGGTAATGGTATAAATTCAAAATGCATGCTCATATATACCACTTAACCATTAACTAATGTTTGCTACACCAATTTCTTATCACAGCGATGAATTATCAGATGCAACAATTGTCTATTAAATTTGGCTTTGTAAAGCATATATTGAACAATCAGTCGGTCCACATGTCTGCGCCCGTCAAAATGCTGTTTGCAGGCAGACTATTTGGTAAAACTGTTTAGCCATCATTTACACTTTACATGCTTTACCATTTTATGTTTATATGATTTCATTTTCTAGTGGTATAGTTTGTGGTATACAGTAACGTGCCGACGCATTTTTAATTTTCACTCCCATTTCTACGCTTGAGTTCTGATATGGTTATGGCTGATGTGAATTATATTAGTTCATATTTATTTAAATTACGTGTTCGTTCCTTTCTAACACGGCACAACAACGTTTCAAGAAGGTGTCGTTATTCATTTCCATGATGTACATAATTTGTACAGTTGTACTCATGTTGCTTGCATACCATTATTGTACAGTGCTGTTGATCAGTTTAAGCAACAGTTTGCTCATCTTGAGGAGAATGGCGGTAAAATTTTTACCGTAGTACCAATAGATAGGAAGCATGCTTCTTTGCCTAGGTACTTATGCCACATGTAGCTATACTCAATTTATTATGTGATCTGCATCAGCATGTTCATAATATATGCAGCTCTTTAGCTTTAAATGCATGAACTTTCAAATTGAAGCATTAAAAGATATATGTTCATAAGTATCGGTATCAATATTGAAAGTGTAGTTATAGTGCCACAACCAGCCATCTTGTTCATAATCGACTGAAGTTTATTTTAGTGAAATAAATGATTATAAAGTTCAGTTGACAACCCTGCTTACAATGCATTGTATCCCTGTATAACTAAATAGGATTCTCTAATATTACCAATAAATCATAATCAGCATACCATTTTTTGACATGGCTAAACATCTTAAAGTGTCGCAAGTAGAACAAAATCGACGGGGTGGTTATATTTTAATTGCATCTATACTTTTCTCTTGGAACTTTAGATGAGTTCTATTATTAATTAATTTATTTACCAAATAGATGATCGCAAGAACGGTGGCGTGCTTCATGTGAGTTCCTGTTCAATGTTTAGGAAATTAAAACCTTTTAAGCTTACTTTGAATTTGGTAACCATACGAATACTTATTGGTAGGGCAATATGCACCCATTTTTATAACAAAAATCAAACTAGAGCAATTTGTGATTTTAAACATACATTATGAAAAGCTCAAAGTTATTTGTGCTTCTAGGAAAATGCAAGTTGTACTAATTTTATTTGAGAAAATGAAATTGATTCCGTAAAAAATAAGCATGCATGGAAAGCACAAACCGATTTGCCTTTTCTTCTTCTAAGTTTGACATAACTTAATCACACTAAATCTTTGAAAGTTCAATGTTGATTTAAATAATGTACTCTTTTTAAATTACGTATATACATTCATGTATATATTCATGTATGAAAAACACATACTGATTTGCACTGTTGAAAAATGCATGTTAAAACAATCATCTTCCTGGAGAAATTTTCAAGTTTGATGAGTCAAAAAAACATTGGATTCATCAAAAATAATAATTAACATGTTTTGTTTTCAGAATTTCGGCGATGAACCAGTAAATCTGGCACCCATCACAACAACATCACATAGCAATCGACATGAGAGGTGGTGGTGGTAGTTTTCCTTTCTTTCAACATCTTTCAGCAGCATCAGGTATTTTTGAAGCGAGTAAGAAGAGTAAACTTGACCAAATAAAAGCTGATGAAGTGAGCATGTTGCAGTCAAGGAAACCGCCTGCTTTTAGGCACGGTATTGCTGCTGCCACGACGGTTGCTGCTGCTAATCCTCACCATAGAAAGGTTGGTGCTGTTCAGTTTGGCATGACGGGGATGTATTAGTATTGTTTCAAATATATATACTATGCTTGCATGTTATAATTTGTGGTGTTGGTATGAAGTATCCTTTGTGGCATTTGTATGAAACATAAATGTTTGGTGTTGTTCTAATTATTGATCGTATGTTTTCTTAATGTTAATACTATATATTTTTTGTATGGATTGTTTATAGCTGTAATAAAATATTGGTGCTATATAGTTTGTTTGATATTGTTTTAGTTATCATGGTTATAAGTGTTAGAAAATAACCTTTTGTAATGGTTATAACTGTGATATAATTTGCAATTGTCACGGTTATAAGTGTTAGAGTTTCCTTTTTGGTAATTGTTATAAATGTTAGAAACTATTGTTCTATCATGGTTATAAGTGTGATACTATCTAAACTTTCCGTGGTTATAAGCGTTAGCAATAACCATTTTATCACGATTATAACCGTGAGTAAATAATGTTCTGTCACGGTTATAAGTGTGATAATATCTAAATTTATAACGGTTATAAGCGTGAGAATACTATTTTATCAAGGTTATAACCGTGAGCAAAATTGTGACTGAATTTGCCCACGGTACCTATTTTCATGGTTATAACCGTAACAAATCAATTTTGTCATGCTTATAACCGTGAGGAAATTGCCTTTCTGGTGTTGTGTTTGAAAATAAAGAGTATCTCATAAGACCACACCTACACATAAACACAGACGGGTTTTTACTTTGTGATAACTAAAACACTTTTATATATCAAAACATTTGATATTATTTCTAATGACATCTTATTGAAAACATTCGAAAATAAACTTATTAATCTTAGCCGAAATTGTTGACTTTATTAAATTTCTACCATACTATGCTCTGCAAACAAAACTATAGGTTCTTATTGGAGAATGGATTTCCATACAAATGACCAGGTAAAGGGACTACCTTCCGATGGGTACACCTCTAGATGGATATCCCAAGGCATATAACATCTGCGCTCTACAAACACAAGACCGGCCTACCTTTGTAACAATCATATAATCAACCAATTTTGCAACCAAGTTATCAAACATTTAATCATTCAACATATTTAAACTTTTCAATCATTATACTTGAAATAAGTTATGGATTAATTAGTAAATATGAGTACTCGCCTTTTAACCTAATTGTTCATTCCTACCAACATTCTTTTTCAAACAACACTTCACTTAAACTTCAACTAATCAACTTCTACTCCATTTCTTTTGTTTTATGCTATCGACCTCCTCCTCCATACCATCGAAAATCCGGCAGAGTTTCCGCAGCATCTTGGATTTGCTTCTAACTCCTTGGAATAAAATCGGCGACACTTCCTTCTTTTTTTCATGCTCTGGAGCTTTTCGACTTGCTCCTCCTTCTTGGTAGGCTCAGCCACACCCTATTCCACTCCTTCCTCCATCATTTCTTCACTTCTTAGATGTTAAACCATGTTTTAATGGTATTCTAAGGTCTTTGGCAAAGTTCGGCGGTGTTTGAAGTTGATTTGATATGATTTTGAAAAAGTTAGTAAGGATTTAGAAGAGAAGAAGAAGTTATTAAACAGAGCGTGAAGGAGGAAGAAGAAGAAGGTCGAAATAGTGTGAAAAAGGTGAGAAAGTGGTTGATATTTATAGAAAAATAAATGAAGTGATAAGTTACCAAAATATCCATTTACCAAATTACCAAAATAACCTTACTTACTTCCTAAGTAATCTTTTTTTTCAACACTTAACATCACATTTCAAATCATTACTTCTTGTTATTTTCACTTAGATATTAAGTAAAGAAAGTAATAATTATATTTCTTTTATTTGACATTTACTTTATGCTTTGAAATGACATTTTTGTCTTTTTGTGTTTACTTTTTCTTAATTATATTCTAGAATTTTCTAAGTATGTTTAGTAAAAGTAAACTTGATTACTGAATTAATTAATACTTATACTATTTGAATATATGTACCTATATAAGAAAATAAAGGTGCGACGACGTTGCGACAACTTTTAATTGACAAAACGTTGTTTTTCGACAAAATGTTTTACGGTCACATTTTGACATTTTAGTTAAACTATTTATTTATGTAAACCAAGTTTAAAAATAAATTTGCATAATACTATTTAAAAATATAAACACTCATAAATAATTTATTTAACCATTGAAACTCATTTTTTTGAAATCAGCATTTCGTCACTTTTGTCGTTAGAGGCAAATATTACTGTTTTTGTGTATACTTCTCTTTCCAAATCCTATCTAATATTATTTGAACCATACAACCTTATATATTTTGTATTTAAATTCATTTTAAACAGTATATTTTAACGTGGTCATTCTGGGTCGTTACATTTTCCTCTACTTAAAAGAATTTCGTCCTCGAAATTACCCAAAACAAAAGTTTGCCCAAAATATTTATATTCAGACTTAATTCCATATAATATACATAGATCATCCACATGAAATATTTTATTTGATCTCTTATTCGAATACACAACTTTATTTCCAAACTAATATTGATCCCCAGATCCTCTAGTGAGGACTTCAATCAGGCTCTTTGCTCAGAAACTTTTGCTTTCCTTGCATAGTACTCAACAATGATAGAAAACTCAAGTATCCAACCAAAATCCTCATCAATGTTCCTAGTCAAGAATCGAGTGATAAATCATTTTTGGACAAGTGTAAACATCTCAAAGGTCCGTACTCGAATATTAGATCATCATTTGTGTGAATAAATAATCTACATATAACGTATGTATTTATTAACTCTCAAAACTTTCATAAAAACTTTATCTTAAGCTCAAACATTTTATAAAGGTGCTTCTTTATATAATCTCATTAATTATTTATTTCCAAATATCTTTATTAAAGGTAAATTTTCTGTGGAAACCATTTTTCACTCAAAAGATTATTTATCTTTAAAAAAGTTTTCCTACAATCTTTTAACTCAGTATGTTTCGTTCAACATTAGTATTATTTATGAATCATTTCGTAAAACTACCACTTAAGTTTATTACATCTTATAACTTATGCAAATAAATCACATTTTAAAGACTTAAGCCTAAATTCTTGATTAATGCTTGGATTCGTTAATAAAACATTTTCTAGGTTATAATTTTCTTTTTGTTTATAATCATATTTATAAATTATACTTATCCAATTTCATTTACTCGGAATATTTCACAATTATTTGTCTTTAGCAAAAGTTTTCGTAAATTTCTTAGCTCTGAATTAGGTATGATTCGAAAATTTTCGACTGTCCAAAATTGTCGAGAATCCCGCTTTTATTTTAGCAATTAGCGACCTCAATTTATCTTTAGTTTATTTTTGAGCCAATCAAATTAGTTGTCATAAAATACCTATTTTTATTTGAAATAATACCATTTTCAAAATCCTTTAGACATTACTTTTGTTTATAAAACCTATCTTATAAATTCTTTTTATAAATTTATCTTATGTTAATTAACTTTATTTAAATTTCCACAATATTTTTACTCGAATTTTAATTCTCATTCCTTTTATATATTTTTTTCCTTTTACATAATTATTTTCTATTACATTTTTATCTTATATGTTCATTCCTTAAATAAATCTTCTTATCAAACACCTTATAGTCAAATCGTGAAGCTTAATTCACAAAGTATTTGTACTTAAACTTTTAAATCAAACAATTGATCTATTTATGATCGTAACTTAACATTGCCATTTCTTAGTTTATTATTTTGGAATAAAGATCTTAATTATCATATCATATTTCTTACTTATCTATTATCTATATGAAACATCTTATAGTCAAATCGTGAAGCTTAATTCATAAGATGTTCATATTTAAATTTTACTAATCTCGATTTCTAACTATACAATTTTTCAAAACATATACTTTATATTCAAGGTATAATCCTAGGTAAAATTATTTTATTTACCATTTTTTTAAAAATTAGTGTGTCGATATGCCTTGTTAAGAGTTTAGAAATACGTATCGATACAGCTGTACTTCCCATATCGATCAGAATTTACTAACAGCTCAACCGATAAACACAAAACAATTTATTAGTCGCTAACAAATACGCACTCATATATAATATGCTCAAACTCATTCTAGGGTGTAACTAACCCTATCTATAATGAGTTACTCATCCTATGGTATTACTAACCATATCTCTGATGACTCTTTACCCAACCAAAGCCAAGGTTCTTGCATAACCTTCAGCTCTGATACCAAATGTAATTAACCGTTTTTCCGCACACTTTGAACCGACAATAAACCACGTATGTCTAACTCAAATTACACGAAAAGATGGATCGTTAAGGGTAGAAAGAAAAATAAAGACAGAACAAAATCCCACATGAATGGAATAATATATATTATTTCAATAATAATCTTTACAGCGGAAAGTTTTAAAATACAATATCAGAGTCTAATCTAGATTCAGCCTAGACAGTTATAACACCTGCCTTTACAAATACTGACAAACAACATAACAAATGCAATAGATGTAGTGGATAATAGAATATGTCCATACGATGATGAAGGTTTCTAGCTCTCCTCTGGAAACTCTAACGTCTTCAACTAAACCTGAAACTACACGGATTTGATCCGAATATTAAAAATACCCAGATTAGGCTTGATAAAGCAGCGTGAGAAAACTCAATAATAAATGACAATGTCATATATCAGCCTTTGAATGAAATCCTTTGAAAATAAAGAGTATCTCATAAGACCACGCTCACAGATAAACACGGACGCATTTTTACCTTATGATAACTAAAACCGTAGGTTCTTATTGGAGAATGGATTTCCATACAAATAACCAGGTGAAGGGACTACCTTTCAATTGGTACACCTCTAGATGGATGTCCCGAGGCACAGAACATCTGCCCTCTACCAACACAAGACCGGCCAACCTTTGTAACTAGATAGCGCCGAATATTTCATCCCAATAAATTGAAAAGAATATATCTAAGAAAGATATTTTATTAAATAAAATATGAACTAATTGATTGATGATTGATATCCATATATGAACTTAACATCTTTTAAAGCGATGATTGGCTGCGAAGGAACCAGAGTCGGATTTAGGTGATTCCTATCCGAAAACCAATTCGAACTAATTTACGCGATCGAAGATTGAAGATGTTTGAAGACGGATCACATTAATTTAACTGAGCGCGCTCTAGCATACAGACCACATTAATTTACACCTCGAACGTCAAAGCGAAAAGAAATATATGTAGAAGGGGATGATCATACCCTAATTGGAAAAGACCCAATTAGCCTTGCTGCATCCAACCCTGTTTCGGTCATTTCCGGTTAATGAGGCTCGAGGCAACGATTACCTTTTCACATAGCACGTCTTCTTTCACTTTAAATGTCACATTGTCATTCCATATTCACATGACTGATTTCTACAAACGTATAACTTCCTGAGCTCTTATATCTTGGGAAAGGGTGTTAAGCTAAGAGAAATTTCCTTCTCCGCCACCAAGTAGATGCACATTTGTAAAAATCAAACGTTGTGTCTCAGAAATGCAATGTAATACATTCGTCCATAAAAGTTCGTTCTCGGACCGAACGAAACTGAAGGAACTTTCATCGGCTATTACTAGACGAGAAGCCCTTGTGGTTTTGAGGATTTTTCATAACAAAGATACCGCCGCTACAATATAGTGAATCGTGAGTTTATCCCTAATTAATCAACAAGTAGTCCCTTGTTATGATTCGTCTCAATATCTCCGTCTTCAAACATCTTCAATCTTCGATCGCGTAAATTAGTTCGAATTGGTTTTCGGATAGGAATCACCTAAATCCGACTCTGGTTCCTTCGCAGCCAATCATCGCTTTAAAAGATGTTAAGTTCATATGTGGATATCAATCATCAATCAATTAGTTCATATTTTATTTAATAAAATATCTTTCTTAGATATATTCTTTTCAATTTATTCCACTTTCTTTTCAAGAGTATATGGAATCATTAAGCATCATTTATCAAATCATTTGGTTTATTTAAACCTTTCTTAAATCCTGGAATAATTCCAAATCTTTTCCTTTTTACTTAGAAAAACTTTTCAAAATCATTCATTAAATCTTAGTCAAATATTTCTTATATTCGAGTTATACTTTTAACTTAGGAAAAATATTCCCAAATCATTTATTAAATCTTAATCAAAGATTTCGTTCCTAACTTCAAATCATATTCTTGCAAAGCGAAGATTTTCATAACAAAGCACTACTGTCACTTTAAATATGGTAAATTTCACCTCCAGGGACTAATGGCAAGTAATCCTACATCATGAAGATTTTTGTCATCAATAATCATTGTCTTTAATATATTTTATCTCGAAAATTAGTTTGATGGGGTTTTGGGATAGGAATCACCCAAATATGATCCTGGTTCTTTGGAGAGGAATCACCCAAATCTGATCCCAGTTCCTTCGTGCTAATCATCGATAAAATAATGTTAAGTGGTTAATTAACATTCAAAGAATTTGTTTCTTTTCTTTTATCTTGGAAAAACTTAGATATGATCTTTTAGATCATCCCGGCTTTCCTTTCGATCTTTCCATACCTCGCCTAAAAAGATAAAACATAAGCCAAGTAAGTTCAGAGGACTGGTTGCTCCATCCCTAACCTTAGTTAAACACCTTGTTTTATCTTTTCAGATCTCATAGACGGGACAAATGTACTAGTCGTTTCTGCATACTCAGTTTGTTATTACATTCGATATTCTTTACTTTTTGTTTAAGTGGTATAAACAATCCCTCTTAATCATTTATTCAAACTCTTACTAAAACTTTCAAATAATTGTTAAATTATTTAATTATATTTTTTTAATCATTCACAAAACATTTAGGAAAGAATTGTTAAGTTTAAAACTCATATTCAAAAGATTATAAAATTCGTAGCATAAAAGTGCTGTGGAAAATGCTATATAAGCTTATTTGATTTAAACAACTTTTTAATATTTGAAAATTCATATTTTCCATTCCAAATTTCTTTTAAACCATTTTAATAGATTTATCAAATTTATTTCATATTTTTAATCATTTAAAAATATCATTTATAAATAAATCTCTTTTTGGATTCCGAACTGCAAAACCGTGATGTTTTTAGAAAATTGTTTTGGATATATTTCAAAATCTACTTAATAAAATCTTGATTTTCTTTCTTTGTTGGAAAACTGTTAACATTGTGGACCAAAGAATTTTTATTTCGAAGAAATCTGACTCATAAATAATTTTCTACGTCAATTTGAAGTTATGGGTCTAAATTTACGAATTGCCGCTACGCGACGAGCTCGATTTTGACCAATTTTATGAATTGCTTCGAAACGTGTCCGAAACACTTCAATTTATTATAAACCATATTTAAACTATTTTAACTCATTTAAAACAATATTTTCATCATTTCAAACTCATTTTTCATTTCATATTATTATATTACTATAATATCATTTTCAATCTTTTTAGATATTTTGTAAGCGTTAAGAGGCTAAATAATTTCCATACACACATTTATATGGATTTAATTTCCACTGAATTAACTATAGTTAATTTCTAATCATTTCTCTTATCATATCAAACAAGGTATCAACCATATAAATAATCATATGATCAACCAAATTTGCAACCAAGTTATCAAATATTTAATCATTCAATATATTTAAACTTTTCAATCATTATACCTAAAATAAGTTATGGACTAATTAGTAAATATGAGTACTCATCTCTTAACCAAATTGTTCACTTCCTATCAACATTCTTTTTCAAACAACACTTCACTTAAACTTCAACTAATCAACTTCTACTCCATTTCTTTTGCTTTATGTTATTGACCTCTTCTTCCAAACTTTCAAAAATCCAACAAAGCTTACGAAGCACCTTGAATTTGCTTCTAGCTCCTTGGAATGAAATCGGCGACACTTCCTTCTCTTTCTCTTGCTCCGGAGCTTTCCGACATGGTTCTCCTTCTTGATAGGCTCGGCCACACCCTATTCCACTTCTTCCTCCATTATTTTTTCACTTCTTAGTTGCTAAACCATGTTTTAATGGTATTTTAAGGTCTTTGGCAAAGTTTGGTGGTGTTTTGGGTTGATTTGATGTGATTTTGAAAAAGTTAGTAAGGATTTGAAAGAGAAGAAGAAGCCATTAAAGAGTGCTTAAAGGACGAAGAAGAAGAAGGTAGAAATAGTCTGAAAAAGATAAGAAAGTAGTTGGTATTTATAGAAAAAGAAATGAAGTGGTAAGTTACCAAAATATCTCTTTACGTAAATTATCAAAATAACCTTACTTACTTCTTAAGTAACCTTATTTTTTCAATACTTAACATCACATTTTAAATCATTAACTTATGTCATTTTCACTTAGATATTAAGTAAAGAAAGTAATAATTATGTTTCTTTGATTTGATATTTACTTTATTATTTGAAATGACATTTTTGTCCTTTTCTGCTTACTTTTTCTTAATTATATTCTAGAATTTTCTAAGTATGTTTAGTAAAAATAAACTTGATTGGTGAATTAATTAATATTTATACTATTTGAATATATGTTCCTATATAAGAAAATATAGGTACGACGACGTTGCGACAACTTCTAATCAACAAAACGCCCTTTTTCGATAAAATGTTTTACGGTCACATTTTGACGTTTTAATAAAACTACTTATTTATGTATACCAAATTTAAAATTAAATTTGTATGATTCTATTTAAAAATATAAATACTAATAAATAAATTAAAATAATTTACTTAACCATTGGAACTTATTTTTTTGAAATCAGCATTTTGTCACTTTTGTCGTTATAGGCAAATGTTGCTATTTTTGTGTACACTTCTCTTTCCAAATCCTATCTAATATTATTTGAATCATATAACCTTACATACTTTATATTTAAAATTATTTTAAATGGTATATTTTAAAGTGGTCAAATTCTGGGTCATTACACATCGTATCCACTCATATAGTATTTATTTCCCACTCAAAGGTCGCTATAAATAACTAACATCCTAGGAAGTGGTAATGGTGGTTACATATATAACCCATGCACATAAAAAATGAAATCATTTACAACGATGCTCTTCCATTCTATACTTTAAATCGAACATAAAGGGTAAATTTAATCTAACCTAAGTGGTTAAGTCCACCTAAGGCTCGGTGAATCGCTAAATATAAGTATTGATATTGTAACACCTCCCTAATTTTAATGTCTGAAATCAGTTACAAATACCACAAAATACGATTGCAACTAATTTATGATATTAAAAGAAGTGGACCGTTTGTTTTATAATTTAATTTTTTAATAACTAAGAAAGGAAAAGAGAAATCTCGCAGTGGAATCAAACATCAATATATATGAACATTAACTCAATAATACAATTATTTTACAACATTATCTTATCAATTTCCATTTCAATACATAAATTATCACTAACTCGTGAACCTTATAAAAATGGTATAAACGAATAAACCAAATTATCTATCCATGATATAGTCTTCGTTCACCTTTCCATTCCCTCTTTTGCTCCTATCTGCAACCTCATATCTATAAAGACATATATAAAATGGAAGGGGAAAATGTTCAATCATATTTGGACTACGGATTATCCTATACATTACAGCCATAGGCTCGATAGCTATTTCTATTTCCTATTCTTCTCCAACATCCAAATACTTATTGGTACATAACAACTATAGTATCCATGCAATCACTATAACCAATGCAATAAGGAAATACTACTCCAACTTCCATTCAATCTATCATCATAAATATGGGGTAACATCATTAATAACACACTTTTCCATTAAATATTATAAACGTTTGATAACACACAATGCTAACCTCAAACATCAAATGACTAATCACATGCTCTCATATACTAATCTTCAACTATTAGTAATTGTAACATTCCCATTTTGAGGCTAAGGATGCTATAGTCATCCACAGTACTAATTTTCGATGATAAAATGTGGACACATTAATAGTATCAATGACATCAGAAGCACAACAATATGAACATTTCCAAATACATTTCAATAGTAAACTTGTTCATCTCATTTCATAAGTAAAATTTATATTCATTACATAATCTCATTCGATCCTATATTTAGAGAAATGTAATTGATGTGCATGTAAAAGTGCATTTTGTTACTTCCATATTTAATCTACTTTTACTTAATAAATGAGCATATTAGGGTATTTTACATGTCCAAACCAAAATATAAAATGTTTTCGAATCATCATTCGTTCATTTTCATATGAAGGAAAAATGGTCATTTTTGTATGTACTGAATTTTGATAAAATTTACTTGCACGTTTTAATGCTGTGCTGTAGGAATTTGAGTGATTATGGGAAGTGGCTTCATGCATGCACAAGTGAAGGAAGACAAAGGAATGAAGAAATAAAAGAATTCATGCATCATGGACAAGCCCACCTACCCACTAACCTAATTAAAAGATAATGCATGTTAGTGGAGATTAAAAGCACATGCACATTTAATGGAGGATTAATTTCATGCTACTGAAACTTGGCGGCCACACTTCCTAAAGGACATTTTTGGTAGTCCCCTAAAATATGGATTATTGTTTTAGCCATGTAAAATAACCCTCTCATATTAATGTAATAGAGTTTTTAATCTTCTTATAATATTATATGAGTTGTGGCTATAAAATTAAATGAGAAATAAAATGGCTTCCTGAGCCTCTTCTTTTTTTGTATTTGCATTTATTTCATGCTTACTTTTATTTACATGCTTTCTTCTATTTCATGTCAGTAGATTAGTTTTCTTTTCATTGCAAATAGTTTTATTTTTATGTAAGTAATTTAGTTCTCTTTTATTTTAATTAGCTCTTACTTCGCTTGTTTTTCTACATTGAAATTTACATGTGTTGAAATGATATATCTCTTCAAATTTTTTGACTTGGTGTGTTAGACCAATTCTTTGGCAAAAAAACAACCAACCATAATCAAGACTTTTGTATTTTACTTTGACCCACGTAATGGTTTACCATTCAGCTTATCAATATAGCACTTTATTTGTTGAAAAGTTCATATAGTTGTATTTATTACCCAATGATGGTTTCTACCAAATGCCTACTCTTTAAACTATTATATTTATCCAATTACCCTTCAAGTCATTCTACGTATTAAAAACAAAAATTTAGTATTAAAATCACACTTTTATAATTTTAAAACGTCCTAATAATATTGTAAGTCAAAAAACCATATATTTAATAGTTCATTAAATAACCAGTATTCATAAATAAGCTTACTAACTTACTCATATGTCTATAAAATATATTCAAATTGTTACAGAATAAAGAGAATGAAGGCAATTAGAGAGAGAGCAATTCTATTGAATTGAGAGATATATTTACAATACAATCAAGCTCCATATTTATAGACTACTTATGCAGTGCAGATTACAATAATGTCCTTTCATATTTAGCATATTCATCCCTATTATTAATGTATACTACAACACTCCCCCTTGAATATGCGTATGTAAAGATGATAAGAGTAATTGCCTCATTAAAAACCTTGTTATGAAAAACCCAGTGGGAAAAAATCATAAACAACGAAAAGAGTACAACATGATTTCATCTTTAAGTAACATATATTTTATAATGTTACTACGAGGGTTGATTCTTCTGGATCAAGATAATGCCTCATTAAAACCTTACTAATAAAAACCCAGTAGGAAAAAATATTAGTGAAGGAAAAAGAGTACATTATAGCGTATTTCATATACTCCCCCTGGATTATAACGCATTATTCAATTAGTTTGTTGATGCAGCCGACGCATACCAATTTTGTACACCATCTTCTGAAATGTTGATTTTGGAAGCGCCTTTGTGAATAAGTCCGCTGGATTTTCTTGGGATCGGATTTGTTTCACTTCTATCTTATTATCCTTTTGTAGCTCATGTGTGAAGAAAAATTTAAGAGAAATGTGTTTCGTCCTATCACCCTTAATGTAACCCGCTTGAATTTGAGCTACACAAGCTGCATTGTCTTCATAAATAATGGTTGACCTTTCCGTTACTGATGGAAATTGGCAGCTTTTTCGAATATGCCCAATCAGTGATCTTAGCCAAATACATTATTTACTTGCTTCATGTAGTGCTAGTATTTCAGAGTGACTGGATGATGTTGTTACCAATGTTTGTTTTGTAGATCACCATGAAATTGCTGCATTGCTGTTATTGAATACATATCCAGTTTGTGATCTTGCTTTATGTGGGTCAGAAAGATAACCTGCATCAGCATAGCCAACTAGATTTGGATTATTGCCTGTGTTAGAGTAAAATAAACCCAAATTTGTCGTTCCACGAAGATATCTCATGATATGTTTTATACCATTCCAGTGTCTTTTTGTTGGTTCTGAACTGTATCTTGCTAGAAGATTTACTGAAAATGCAATATCTGGTCTTGTGCATTGGGCCAAATATAATAATGCACCAATGGCACTAAGATATGGCACTTCCGGGCTAAGCACATTCTCATCTTCTTCTTTTGGGCGGTAAGAGTCCTTTTTAATATCTAAAGATCTAACAACCAATGACGTACTAAGTGGATATGCTTTATCCATTTGAAAACGCTTTAGAATTTTCTCAATGTAGTTTGATTGATGGATTAATATGCCATTAGTAGTATGCTCAATCTGTAGACCGAGACAGTGCTTAGTTTTGCCAAGATCTTTAATTTCAAATTCCTTCTTTAAATAATTTATTGTTTCATTAATCTCTTCTGGAGTTCCAATCAAATTTATGTCATCAACATAAACTGCTAAGATAGCAAATCCCTTTACCGATTTCTTTATAAAGACACATGGACAAATGAGATTGTTTTCGTATCCTTCTTTTACCAAATATTTACTAAGACGGTTATACCACATCCTTCCAGATTTTTTCAATCCATATAGTGATCGTCTTAGTCTTAATGAGTACATGGATTTTGATTTTGCTTCAGGCAATTTATATCCATCGGGAATTTTCATGTAAATGTTGGTATCTAATTCACCATAAAGATAAGCTGTCACAACATCCGTTAATCCTATATCGAGTTTTTCAGAAACTACAAGGCTTATCAAATATCGAAATGTTATGACATCCATGACAGGGGAGTAAGTTTCTTTAAAGTCAAAACCTGGTCTCTGCAGGAAACCTTGTGCGACAAGTCGTGCCTTGTACCTCACGACTTCATTTTTATCATTTCGGTTTCTAACGAATACCCATTTATAACCTACTGGTTTAACATTTTCTGGTGTTTTCTCTATTGGTCCAAATACACCATGTTTTTGAAGTGAATCTAGTTCCACTTGGATAGCATCTTTCCATTTTGGCCAATCGTGTCTTTTTCGACATTCATTTATGCTATTTGGTTCATTATCATCATTGTCATTATTCTCATTATGGTCATGACTTTCAATTATTTCAGTAGCTACTACGAATGAGAATACATCATCAATTATTATTTTACTTCGATCCTATATTTCTTCGTAGTTCGTATAAAATATTGAGATCTCATTATTATTAGGTACCATTTTATCGTTGGAATCTTCTTTTATCTCTTCTGGGATAATATTTCCTTCCGCGCTTCTAGGAGAATTTGGATTTTCATTTGAGTGATCTTTTTGATCATTTATAACCTCTTCAGGAGGTTCCTTAATTGATGATTTTTCATTAGACTTTCTTTTTCTAGGCGCCAAGTCTTTTGAACCAATTGGCCTTCCATGTTTTTGTCTTGCTTTAGATTCATTTGCTGCTATATTTATTTTTGATCCTTCAGGGACATCAATTTTTGCTGGTGCATTTGCTGCTGGAATGTGAGATTTAGTTATTTTTGCAGTGTCATTAAATGCATCCGGCAGTTGATTTGCAATATTTTGAATATGCAAAATTCTTTGTACCTCATATTGGCATTGTTTAGTACGTGGATCCAAATAAGACATAGATGGATTATTCCATGATATTTCACGCCGTTCTACTGGAACGGTCTTTTCTGCCCCTAACGGCGGGAAGATTGTCTCATCAAATTTACAGTCTGAAAATCTTGCAGTGAAGACATCACCTGTAAGAGGTTCAAGGTAACGAATTATCGATGGGGAATCAAATCCCACATAAATTCTCAACCGTCATTGAGGACCCATTTTAGTACGAAGTGGGGGATTAATAGGTATATGCACAGCACAACCAAATTTTCGTAAATGTGAAATATTTCTTTGAAATCCAGTTAAGAGTTATGATGGTGAAAGCTGATGATAAGCTGTTGGTCTAATTTTAACCAATTTCGATGCATGCAAAATTGCATGCCCCCAAGCTGAAACGGGTAGTTTTGATTGCATAAGCAATGGTCTTGCAATAAGTTGCAAGCGCTTAATTAATGATTCTGCTAGACCATTTTGAGTATGAACATGAGCTACTAGATGTTCAATTTCAATCCCCAATGATAGATAATAATCATCAAATAATTGAGAAGTAAATTCTCCAGCATTATCTAGTCGAATCGATTTAATTTGATGATCAGGGAAGTGTGCTCTCAATTTTATTATTTGAGCAAGTAGCTTGGCAAATGCCAAATTTCTTGTAGAAAGTAAACAGACATGTGACCAACGAGTTGATGCATCAATCAATACCATAAAATATTTGAATGGTCCACATTCAGGGTGGATTGGGCCACATATATCACCTTGAATTCTTTGTAAAAATGTTGGAGATTCAGAGGTGATTTTACTATATGAAGGTCGAGTGATTAATTTTCCTTGTGCACATGGGGCACATAAGTACTCACTTGGTAAATTCAATTGGTTTGATAAATCATGTCCGTTTGAGTTTTTGGCAATTTTACGCATCATAGTTGATCCAGGATGACCTAAGCGATTATGCCAAAGAATCAATGTCTTTGTATTTGTGAGCTTCTGGCTCATGTTTATAGAGTGAGATTCAACTATGCCAATTTTGGTAAAATATAAACCAGTTGAAATTGTACCAAATTTTTCTAGGATAAGCTTCTGGCTTTCAATTCTAGAAATAACACAAAGATATTCTTTGTTGTTTTAATTTATAGTTTCAATATGGTATCCATTCATTCTTATATCTTTAAAACTCAGCAAATTTCTTTTAGAGTTGCTTGAGTATAATGCATTCTGAATAAAGATATGCGTACCATTTGGTAATATTATATGGGCTCTTCCGGACCCGTCAATTATATTAGCAGATCCAGCTATAGTGGAGACTTTAGCTGAGAAATTTTTAGATAGTTCAGAGAAAAACTTCTGGGTTTTCAAAATTGTATGAGTAGTTGCATTATCTAGTAAGCATATATCATCACCCAAATGGCGTTCCATACCTTAAGAATTAAAGACAACGATCAGTCAATCACTAAAAATTTGTATGAATAAATGAATGTAATGTAAACAAACAAAGTAATATGATTAAAATAGGCTATTGATTAAAAACAACATCCACATTACACATTACTAGTACTGCAAAGGGAAATACAATTAAACGAACACAAATTTCAAACTGATTTATTGATGCAAGCTAATGAAATAAAATGAAAGTCACATAACAAACTTCAAGACATTTCTAATTGATCAACTCGGTCATATCATTGATCATTGCACTTAGATTTTCATCATTAATGAAATTTCCACTGTCATCTTCGAAGAAATCATCTAACTTCAGGTTAGTGTTTTCAGGTAACTTTTCGGCATTATTTGCCTCAATATTCTTCGAGCGATGATATTCTTCAACTGTTTTCTTTGATGATCTACATGTACGAGACCAGTGACCAGATCGTCCACATCTATAACAAACTTCCTCATAATGCCTTTTATTTTCTAAAGCTGAATCATTGTTCTTTATAGGCTCAATTTTCTTTTGTTGCTTTTTAAAGTTGGTGGTTTTGTTACCTTTAAAACTACCATAACCACCTCTGCTAGAGTTATATTCATGTCCACGACCATGTCCTCTACCTCGACCTCGACCCCTACCTCTTCCAGAGTGGGCAAAATTAGCATTAACTTCAGGTAATGCAGTTGAACCAGTTGGTCTTGAGGAATGGTTTTTTATAAGCAATTCATTATTTTGTTCAGCAATTAGTAAGCATTCTATGAGTTCAGAATATTTTGTAAAATGACGCTCTCGATATTGCTGCTGCAGGAGTATATTCGAGGCATGAAATGTTGAGAAAGTCTTTTCAAGCATTTGTGCGTCATCCACCTTTTCTCCACATAATTTCAGTTTAGAAGTGATTCTAAACATTGCAGGATTATATTCTCTTACGGACTTAAAGTCCTGAAACCTCAGGTTCAACCACTCTTGCCTAGTGTTTGGAAGTATGACCGTCTTCTGGTGGTCATAACGCTCCTTCAGGGAGTCCCATAAGTGGAGAGGGTCTTTTTCAGTCAAATATTCTATTTTTAGATCGTCATGGATATGACATCTTAAAAATATAAGAGCCTTTGTCTTGTCCTGCTGGGACATAGTATTGCCATTTTTAATGATATTTTCTAAGCATTGAGATTGCAAATGAATCTCAGCATCCAATATCCATGATAAGTAGTTGTCTTCAGATATATCCAAAGCTTTAAATTCAAGCTTGGCGATGTTTGTCATTTTGTGAACTGTTCATAAAATAAATTGCATAAGGTGAATATATTCGCCACAACAGCATTCACTATTTGTTTGTTTCCAGCTAAAAAAGAAGAAAAAAAATGGAAAGTCTTCATTCATGGTATCAAACAACTATACCAAAAAAAATCGTATCAACAAAACCAAACATTTGGATTTTGCAACTTTCATGTATTTATCAAATAAGAAAGGAAAATCAGCTTTTGCGTATATTCCATTCCAAACTTTTGAATTTTATTTTGCAATAGATCCGTAAAGGGAAAAAAAATAATATTGAATTTAGAAGCCAAAGAATAAAAATAAGAGTGATACAAGAAAAGACATGAAAAATATAGAAGCGAACCCCAAACTAGCATGTGCTGACTTGATAACTTTATCAAAAAAAATGTGATATTGACAATTACCTTTTTGGAGAGAGGAAAAGTAACGAGTTTACAAAGAAATGCAAGAACAATTCCTTTACATGCTGTTTTAAAGGAAATAAGAAATAGAATGTATGTAGATATATTCTAAAAGACTCGTCTGCACTAATATATATAATAGGATTTTGAATATAAATAGGCTTAGAATTGGAATGGTCAGAAGAGAAACAGTCAGAGTAATTAATATTTAATTACTTGCTGAGAAGTTGGAAAGTTTGAAGGTGAACAGGTTGAGGTCAGTAACTAATTCGCATTCCTTCGTGCTGATAACGTGTTACATAATAAAGAGAATGAAGGCAATTAGAGAGAGAACAATTCTATTGAATTGAGAGATATATTTACAATACAATCAAGCTCCATATTTATAGACTACTTATGCAGTGCAGATTAAAATAATGCCCTTTCATATTTAGCATATTCATCCCTATTATTAATGTATATTACAATACAAATGAATAATATGTGTATTATAACCCTCCTATATCATTAATTGAGATCCCATTCTTAATTAATTAAACTCCTAAATTTTTTGTGACAATTCATTAAACAACTTAAGAATTTATTATTTAAGTTGCTACCAATCAAATGATGAGAGTGCTAATCACTCCCTTATGGTCCATATGCGTAACAACCCTCTCCAAAATGGGTATAATTTTCGATCTAATCAAAGCCCATCAAACTTAGCTACATTCCAAACTGGGTTATTTGTTGGTAAAATTTGTACAATTAAACAATATACGGGCTATCTATTTATGTTTTCAGAATCTCATAGTGAAAATGATGAAATGTAATAAAAAAAAGTAACCATTTCATAAAAACCAAATCTCAAAGGTGCAATATTATAAAATATACATATTACAATATCTCAAAATAATACATCAACATGTCTTAATCTTGGTGCATCTAAATTCATCAAAAACATAGATAAATAACTAAACTGTCACAAATCTTCACCGTCGCATCTGTCTTGTCTATCAGCATCGTTCCCCCTAACATGTGGGTTGTAATAAGGAGGGAATCAAAGCAATAATGTCTAGTGAATAAAAATCTTAAGTCTTACCATAATATTATTTGGACAGTATCATTTAGATAAGTAATATGTCTTACATATCCTTAACATACTAATTATACCTCCACTATAAGCCATGGGCTTTGCCAGTCCAATCCCATAATGTACCTTTAACTATAGTCCAATGGCCCTTTCCTGTTCAACTTTATAACTCTAATATGGGTACAACACAACTACCGCCAATCATCCCCCGATAATGTGAGAGAAATCACCTGAGCCACTTAATACCTCTTTAACATGAATTAGACGAAATTTGACCATTTAATACCTATACCCTAGGAAAATCCCTAACATTTAATCCTTAAACCAATGCGAACCCCTTCTTGGTACTTCCTAACTGACATTGTAAGAAATCCATCAGACTACTTAATACTTCTTTTATGGAAAGAGGTAGACCCAACAATAGCCACTTAATATCTCAACCCTGAAGCGGACCCCTTCCATAAACTTCCCACTACCGCACCTAAAGATAGTCTTAACCATTTAATACTTCTTGGGTGGTAAGGAGAGGGACCATACAATCGCCACTTAATACCTTCAACCTAAAAGCAGACCCATACTGGATTATCCATCTTATGACCCGTAACCAAACCGTGACGTCTTACATTTGTCCGACTATTCGTAGCTACAAGTAGCCACATTAGCTGGGCAGACTTGTCCTATAAAATTAAGACTAACCTTCCATCCACCGTGTGTACTTATTATAGGCGATGTCTCACATCAGTCCCAAAGTCGCACCATTGGTAGCAAGAGTAGTTGAGCGGACTTCTACGTGCTTTTGACTGACCTTGCATCCCTATAACTTAGTCATATTTCTGCTCTTCTAACATACTACCATATATGTTGTATGTATGTGTGTGTATATACATATTACTCCTCACCGCATTTGTGTATGAGACCATATAAGAAAGGCTCCTTATTTGATCTTTAATTATGGGTTAATTTCCATAATTATTCTTACCTTCCTTCATAAATGGTTTCATGGTATTTATTAATTTATATATTCTATATGATATGATTTATGCGTTACTATTTATACACTACTAAAATATTTATACGTATGTAAATTTTAGGCAAACTAAATATTCATAAGCGTGCATAGAAATATTCCTATTTTAAGATTTCTACTTCCAATGCTAATTGTTAAAATGTGAAAACTTCAATATTAATATAAGCCTAAGTTCCATATAACAGTTTACAAAATAGCTAATATCCTTAGCCCGACTATACATATTTTTATAATAAAATGGAATCAAAATAGCAAATGTATTATACATTAATACAATAGAATCAACGCCTCTTTTCGAGGGAATGAAACTTTATAATTTAAACCCTTTATATTATATTTAACTTTTACATAAACAGAACTGAAGAGGAAAAAGGATTCATATTTTTCTAAAATATAGAACTAGGCTGTACAAACTACAAATAGAAAAATTCATACTTTGCACACCATTTCCTAATAATTTCCTTTTTGAACCCTTTTATTGCAACAAAATAAATTAGAAGGGGAAGTTGTATAGAACATAAATTATTTAAATTATAAACAGAAAATTAAATCCTACTATATATTAATATAAAATAAATGAGATTCCAACTATCAAATAGTTAACATTTTATTGAAGGAATTTTAGGGTTATTAGGGTTTAGGTTTTTCGCATACAAAATTCCCAAAGGTATATAAAACAAATCCAAACTTTTAGTGCACAATTTACTAAAATGTGAAAAAATAAGGCAGTGTTTGATTTAAAAACGAATTTTTTGTTTTCGGTTTCAATATGCGTCTCAAATATGAGAAGAATGGAGGGACGACGAAGAGGATGAAAGAAAGATGGATGGGAGGGCAAAGGGGATAGAGGGACGATGGAAGACTGGATTGTTTCACGTGCTTGTGTTATTTTCCAAAACGCGAAAAATAAAAAAATTGTTTTCTATTTAATATGTTAACTTCGTTTTCTAAATTGGTCATTTTCGATAATATAAATGTATCGTGTGAATTTTTGTATGAACAAAAACTCAAAACTAAAAATAACAAACCAAACACTACGTAAGATTTCCACTCATAGATAGTTTCCTTGCTTTTACTTAGATTCGATTTGTGCCTACGCCTAACTCTTCTTTTAGATGTCATCTTTTTAAAGTACATAAAAATTAAATTATGTACAATTAGATTCAGAATTCAAAGATTAACGAAGAATAGGAAAAACATATATAAATATAAGCCTATTACCATTTTCCCTTGGATTTAAAATCCTGAATCTAATCAAAGAATCGAGAAAGAAGACTGATGGAGTTCCACTAATGTTCCAATTTTTTGTGAATAAAAAGGGGGCTAGCCTCTCATTTATAATGGTTAGGATGCTCCTGGACAATATGAATTAAGTTGGTTCAATCTAATATAATCCAAGCCATTCTGACCTAACCTAACCCTAGCCATTGTGCCTTATGGATAGACCACTCATCCTTGGGTAGTGACCGCTAGCGATCGATCGGCCTAATGGAGGGGTCGACCGATCGTCTACTATTGG
Organism: Allium cepa; assembly: GCA_030765085.1. Classification (NCBI taxonomy): domain Eukaryota; kingdom Viridiplantae; phylum Streptophyta; class Magnoliopsida; order Asparagales; family Amaryllidaceae; genus Allium; species Allium cepa. The sequence goes on along the minus strand of CM060945.1, from coordinate 952,155,663 downwards.
CCCTGATTTATTCATTATCTTTTAATGCTTATTCTTTCCTACTTTTCTAAATACCATTAAAGTTTTCCTGAATTTTAAACTTTCATTAATGTTAGAAATATTTATTACCATTTTAATTTCAACGACAATGTTTATAAATTTTCAAATTTGAGTTCATTCGATTTATTTTAAATTCGAATTCATTCGATTTATTTTAAATTCGAAAACCTCAAACGTCAATAACTTTTTCAATTGAGCTCCCACTGCATAATTTTATAGATGAAAGTTGATTAGAAAATCGCCACAAACATAATGGTATAACTTTCATGGCCCAATTCCAACGTTTGAAAATTTTCCAGTTTTAGCCTTACTTTTAATTAATTAATTAATTTCTTATTTAATTTTTACCGGGTGTTACATTCTTCTCCCCTTTAAAAAGGATTTTGACCCTAAAATCCCTAAGGAACAGATAATGTAAAGCGCACTCTAAAACTATGTTATACAACTAAGTTATTCGCACAACCATCTATTGAATCAAAAATGCAATGTGATTATGTATGCAATATACTATAGGTAAGTTTAATCCTTGTCTGAATGCAAAACTGTGACATATAGGCATGTTTGCAAGCATCCTAAATATGCATAAAATTCTATATGCGTGCAAAAATAATAGTAAAAAGTATAGCAACCATTTTCTACCATCCAATCTAGCAACCATGATGCAACCAAAACCTATATAGTACTAAATTCTCTAGAGAGAGAGTTTACCAGAGAAAAGCTCAGGATGAGAAGCCTTCATTTTCTCTTCAGCTTCTTATGTACTTCCAATTGGATTATCTCCTCATTACACTAGGACTAGCCTATAACTTCCTAACTCTGTGCTCCACAATGCATGCGGTGGCACAGGGTACTATCAGCTCTATTTTTATATCTGCTAACTGATTAGGTTCTACTTTGCTAGCTATGCTATGCAGACATATCCTCAAGTGAGGTATGTGGAAGATATCATGGTCCCCATTAGCTTGGCCAGAAGCTCTACACGATATGCCAGTTTCTCTACCCTTACCAAAATCAAGAAGAGCCCAACAAATCTTGGCATCAACTTCCCTATTGTTCTGAACCTTATAACCTTCCCAAGCAGGGAAATATTAATAAATACCTTGTCCTAATCGAAAACTCCAACTCTTTCCCTCCTTTATCAACATAGGAGTTCTAACGGTCATGTGCAACCTTTATTCGCCGCCTAGTTTCAACTCTACTTTATTAGAGGCTTTGCTGATCAAATTGATCAAAATATAATTTTATCGATAATTTCCCATCAATAATTAGGTGACTTGCATGGCCTCCCATATAAGGCTTCAAAGGGTGTCTTGCCAATCATTGCTTTGTAACTATTATTTTACGTGAACTCTACAAACGGTAAATGATGCTCCCAATGTCCTTCAAAATCCATGATGCAAGCTCTCAATAGATCTTTCAAAATCCTATTCACCCATTTCGTCTGACTGTCGGTGGTAAGCGATGCTAAGATTCAATGTCGTTCCTAATGCTGATTTCAATCTCCTTCAAAATTCACTAGTGAATAAGGGGTCTCTATCACTAACAATGCTGACCAAAAGTCCCTGCAGTTGTACCACTTCTTTGATGTAGATTTTCACCAAAGATGCTTTGTAGTCCTATTGCTCCTTACGAAAATAAAGTGGGCACTTTTAATGAGCATATCCGTATAACCCAAATAGCCTCATTTCCTCTTTTAATCCTCGGTAACCCATCTATAAAGCCCATTGAGATATGCTTCCACTTCCAAGTCGATGCCTCTTACGGAAACAACATTCCTTCGAGCTTCTCTTGTTCTGCATTTACCTTCTAGCATATTAAAAACCTAGATACATACTCCGCTACCCTCTTCTTCTTCCCCGGCCAATAGAAAACCTGCTTCATATCCCTATGCATTTTATCTCCATCGACCAATAGCCATCCTAGAATGATGGGACTCATCTAGTACTTCCTCTAAACATTCTCCACCATTGGAACATATAGGCGTCCATCTCTCCTCATCCATCCCCTTTTGTCTATTGAATATATGCCGACATGGGGGAAATGTTCTCCTTTACCTAGCATCGAAAATATCTACTATTACCTGATCCTTATTCTCTTCTTGCCCGATGCGGTCCATTAACGTTAGCCTAACTTCTATTGCTACCAGATAACATAGAATGGGTTTTGATGGCGGTTAGAAATTGAAATTTGAGAGGACTCCGACTGCCTCTACTCATGTATAGCACCAAGAGTAGCATTCCTCCGGCTAAAGGCATCGGCAACAGCATTTCCTTTTCTAGGGTATACTATATATCAAAGTCATATGATCCTACGAACTTCATTCACCGCTGCTGTCTAAGATTCAAATCTTTTTGGAAAAACAGATATTTAAGGGATTTGTAGTCGATTTATAACTCAAACCTTTCTTCCAAAAGATAGTACCTCCATATCTTCAAAGTGAAAATGATAACCGCTAACTTAAGTCATTAGTGGGGTACCTTTGCTAATGGTTCTTCAGCTGCCTGCTTGCATAGGCTATCACATTTTCTTGCATAAGAACAAGCTCCTAGTCCCATAACACATGGATCGGTGTAAACGGTGAAAGGATTGATCCCAGTTGAAATAGATGTACTGGCGCACTAGTCAACATCTCCTTTAGCTTCTCGAATGCTTCCATGTATTTCCTATCTTATGCAGAAACTAAAATTTTCATGGTTAAGCCAGTCGTTAAGATTGCTATCTTTGCAAAATATTTGATGAACTTCCTATAGTAGCCTGCCAACCCAAGGAAACTCCTAACTTCCATGGCGTTCTTCAAAATCTTGCAGTCTTGAATAACTTCCACTTTTGCAGGATCAATAGACAATCCTTTCTTGAAAATAATTTGACCGAGATATCTTACCTCCTTCGTCTAAAAATGACACTTTGATAATTTGACTTTTAGTTGGTGCCTTCTCAAGGTCTCTAGTACCTCTCTTAAGTGATTTTCATGCTCACCTTCACTTTTAAAAAATATTAGAATATCATCTACAAGCACTATGATGAACTTATTTAGCTGCCCCTAAAGACTCTATTCATTAAATCTATAAAGTATGCAGGGACATCCGTCAATCTAAAAGGAACTGCCTCCCATTCATAAAGTCTGTATGGAGTGTGAAAAGCGGTTTTCTACATGCTATCATCAACTATTATCAGTTGGTAGAATCTAGTGGCTAAGTCCAACTGAGAAAAGATTTTGGATCCAATAAGCCAGTAAAATAAGTCATCTTTTCTAGGTAAAGGATGTATATTTTTCTTGGTCAGATTGTTAAGCTCTCTATAGTCAACGCATAGCCATAAAGAGTCGTTTATGTTAATGGCGAAGACAATAGGTGCTCCCATTCTAAAGTACTATGACGAGTAAATCCCTTCTACAATAGCTTCAAAATATGCTTATCCAACCTCGCCTTTCTTTGAAGGCCATATGCCTTAATGCCAGCATCAAAGGTCTAATATCCTTCTTCAAATCAATCCTAAATTTGATCTCCCTTTGGGGTGGGAGACCAAATACTTCTTTAAAGTTGTTTGGAAAGTCTTGGACCACGAGCATAGATGAGAGCTTATCCCATGACAGGCTAAAAGAATATAAATAATTTAACTTGACTAAATTTTAGGGTGTACAACGAACATCAATATCTCGTCCTTGCAAATCCTTAACCAATCGATCCTCCTATCATAATCTAGGACAGTCTCGTAGTAAGATAACTGATCCTTCCTCAGGATAAGTCCATACCCCTCAAAACCTAGAACATACACATTACATGTAAAAACAATGTTACATATATCTGCAACTATTTCTTTAGATATCAAAGAAAGATGTGTCGATACCCCAATATGATTGGATATGCTAATGGGTTGGTGGAAACTTAGGTTTTTGGACTCAAGGAGTTGACTACATTTTTATCTATGAATGAGTGTGATGCTCCGAAGTCAAAGAAGATACGAATAACATTCACGAAGATAATATTTGTACCTTCCAATGCAGCTCTTCCTTTTTCTCTGGGAAAAGGTATACTTGAGACAAATACAACTTTGATGGCATAAGCTTACCTAGCATGAACTTCCTTTACTGGCTTCAGGCACCGATTATTTTAGTGCCTATTTTCATGATAGCGATATCATCTCCCCCGAACTCTTCCCTTATTAAACTCACTTTACAGTTCTTTATAACATGCCCATTCTTCTGACATCTACGACATGTCACCCCTCCCTTCTTGATCTTCCCCTTGTCTTTCGTATCAGCCAAAACCCCCTTCTTTTCTCCATCTTGATTTTGCACCCGTACGACCTTCTCCTTTTCCTCAATAGCAACAGTCTGAAGCATGGTCATTTCGACTATCATCTCATAAGTGGCGCCTATATGTACTTAGGTTAAGAGTAGCTCCCTACGTAGAGAATTTAGGCTTTTAAAAAACTTTATAGCTTCTTCCTAGGGGTGTCAATCAGACTCAGTCAAAACATAGCTAATTCCATGAACTTATTGACTTACTCCTTCAGTGTTGAGTCTCCTTTCCTTAGTTTTATAAACTTCTCCAATTGCAAGCTTACTTTAGCTTTCGATAGGAATCACGGCTCAAAAAAGCCCTATATTCATCCCGAGTAATCCTTCCTCGGCATTATCTTTTACTAATATCCACCAACCCAGTGCTTCCCCTTTTAAATTCCATGCAACCATCCTACTCTTAATCTGGTCTTCCCATCTCAGCTTTTGGAATATACGTCCACAGTCCTTAATCCAAGCCTTTGTTTCAATAAAATCTTCAACCCCCGTATATTCCCGTCCTCCTATATTATGAATGTCTTTACACATTTTGGGGAAGTCTACTGGACGGGACACTACTTCAGTAGACAGAGCAACTGGAGCCACTGGTGTAGCTTGTTAATAAATGAGAACTTAATGGCCCATGCCTTAGGTATTGCTTGAACCATTCTGGTATACCTCGTATGGTGGGTACTTCTTGGATGGAGCAATTACCAGCCTCCGAGCAATTGTTTTCAGACATAATCAATGATCTGTACATTTGAGCTTTTAGTTACAACTTTCTAAGATAGTATTATTTGCTGAAATAAAGATTTTCCTAGTGTATTTGTGTATGTTCATAAAAGTGTGCATATATAGTAGGGTTTTGAAAAATACTTTCGAAAATAACAAGTACGCACTCTTACATGTGCATATTCCTATTGATCGGGTAACCTGGCTCTATACCAAATGTAATAACTATCTCTGGAAAGGGCTTAATTTGAAATCCAATAAAAGCCCATCGAACCTTAGGCCGTTCCAAAGTAAGCTATTAGTTTGTAAAATTTATAAAGTGAACAATATATATCGCTATTTATCTATGCTTTCAGAATTGCACAATGAAATAGATAAAATACAAGAACAAAAATAAGTACCCATTTCATAAAAACCAAATCTCAAAATTGTAATATCCTAAAATATCCATAATACAATATCTTAAAATAATACATCAACATGTCTGAAATCTAGGTACATCTGAATACATAAAAAAACATAGATAAATAAATAAGCTGCCACAAATACTCACCGCCGGCTCCGTCTTCTCCATCATCATCATTCCCTCTAGCCCATGGGTTGTAATGAGGAGGGAGTTAGAACAACAATGTCCAGAGAATGAAAATCTCAAGTTTTACCATAATAATGTTTGGGCGATATCATTTAGATAAGTAATATGTCCTACGCATCATATACTTTAACCTACTAAGTATACATCCACTATAAACCAAGGACTTTGCTAGTCCAGCCTCGTAACATACCTTTAAATATAGGCCAAAGCCCTTTCTAGTGCAACTTTATAACTCTAATGCAGGTGAAACGCAGCTACTGCCAAACATGCCTTAACGACATGAGAGAAAGAACCTAAGCCACTTAATACCTCTTTTGTGGGAATTACATAGACTTTGACCATTTAATACCTATACCCTAGGCAGATCCTCATCATTCAATACTAAAACCCAAGGAAGTCCCCTCCCTAGTACTTCCTAACTGACATCATAAAAAAATCTCATTAGGCTACTCAAATACTTATCTTACGGGAAGATGCAGACCCTACAATAGCTACTTAATACCTCAACCCCAAAGCAGACCCATCCATAGGTTTCCCACTATCACACCTAAAAGTGAATCCTGACCATTTAATACTTTTTGAGTAGGAAGGAGGTAGACCCTACAACAACCATTTAATAAATTCATCCCAGAAGCAGGCCCGTACTAGGATATCTGTCTTATGACCCGTAACCCAACTATGACTTCTCACATCAGTCTGATTATTCTTAGGTACTAGTAGCCAGAATAGCTTTGTAGACTCACCCTATAGAATTAGGACTAACCTCGCATCCACCATGGGTACTTATTAGCGATGTCTTACATCAGTCTCAAAAGTCACATTGTTGATAGTCAAATTAGCTAGGTAGACTTTTGTGTTCTTTTGATGGACCTCGCATCCCTATAGCTTACTCATATTTATGCTCTCATAACATATCCTCCCGCCACACACACTCCTCATCACATTTACGCGTTAGGGCCATATAAGGAAAACTCCTTATTCCGCCTTTAATTATGAACTAATTTCCATAATTATATTTACCATCCTTCTTAAAGGGTTTATGCTATTTTTTAACCCATTTATTATATTCAATATGATTTATAAGTTACTATTTATATGCTAGTAATATATTTACACGTACATGTAGGCTAACTAAATATTCCTAAAAGTACGTAGAAATATTCTTATTCTAAGATTTCTGGTTCATATGCTAATTGTTAAAATGTGAACTTCCATATTCATAGAAGCCTAAATTCCATATAATAGTTTGTAAAATAGCTAATATCCGTAACCCGACAAAACAGACTTGTACAAAAAAATGGAATCAGAATATCAAACCTATTTTTACGTTAAATAACATAATAAACACCTTTTTTCAAGGGAACAAAATTTTACAATTTAAACCCTTGATATCCTATTCAAATTTTATATACAAACTTGAAGTGGAAAAGGAATTCATATTTGTCAAAATTACGAAAATAGACGGTGTAAACTACAAATAAAAAATTCATATTTTGCACACCTTAATAATTTCCCTTTTGACCCTTTTATCACAATAATAGAAATTAGAAAAGGAAGTTGAATAGAACATAAATTATTTAAATTGCAAACAACAAACTAATCCTACTATATTAATGTTAAACAATTGAGATTCCAACTATTTAAGAATTAACATTTTATTCAGGGAACTTTAGGGTTTAGGGTTTTTATATACAAAATTAAGGCTAAAAAGATCCAAACTTTTACTTCACAATTTATTACAATGAGAAAAACTAAGATTTCCACTTATAGATAGTCTTCTTGCTTTCCCTTGGATTCGATTCACACCTATGCCTAACTCTTTCTTTAAATTCTTCTTTTTGGAATATACAACGATTCAATTGTGTATAAATTAAATTTAGAATTCAGAGATTAGGGAAGAAAAGAAAAAATATATGTGTATGTGTATATAAACTTATTACCTTTTTCCCTTGGATTTGAAATTTTGAATCTAATCAAAGAATCGAGGAAGAAGACGGAGCTTCTCTAATGTTTCAATTTTCTTGTGAAAAAAAGTTTTGGGCTTAGTCTCTTATTTATAGTGGTTAGGATGCATCTGGACCATAGGATTTAAGTTGATTTAATATAATAAAATTCGGGTCATTCCTAGCCTAACCTAACCCTACCCGTCATGCCTTAATCGGTCGACTGACCCAATGGAGGGAGTCGATCGATCCTGTTGTTGGCCATGATTTATTTATTGCCATTTAATATTTATTTCTTTCCCACTTTACTACGTGCATTAACATTTTCTTAAACGTTAAACTTTCGTTAACATTAAAAATATTTATTTTCATTTTAATTTCAACATTAACTTATAAAATTTCAAATTTGAATTCATTCGAATTATTTTAAATTTGAAAATTTTAACGTTGATAACGTTTTTGTTTCGGTTCCAATTGCAAAACTTTATATAAAAGTTGATCACGAAATCGTCACAAACACAATAGTGTTACTTTCATAGCCAAATTGCATTGCAAATTTTTCATTTTTAGCCTTATTTTTTATTACTAATTTTTTATTAATTTTTACGCGGTTTTATAATAAGCACCTGTTTATCACTTATACTCTAACAACAATCATAAAATCTCACAAACATCATCAAACGATAAAGTTTAAGTATAGGGCTTACTAACCTGTTTGGATACACATTTACTCTTTGACTTTATTCAATATTAATTCATTTATGTGTTATACAAGCCCTAAATAACTGAATCCACCCATCGTTGTCAAATTCCTAACATCCTAATCAAAACCTCTATACCAACTTAACAATCAAACATAAAATAGATGCATAAGAAAGATTACAGATAAGAGAGAGGTTCTACTCGTCAATTCAACCAAAATCCATTACTATAGGCTCTCTAATCTAATCCAACGCTCTCTTGAATGCTAACCTGAAATCCAAACATGCTCAAATGTCACCAAACGGAAATGTTTGTTTTTCATAGCTAATTAGACCAAATAGGGTTTTTATTTGATTTTAGAGAATTTGCTTGACATGGTCTGAGGTGGATACGTGGAAGTTTTTATACAATAAATAAGAGATCATAGACTAGAGAGAGGTTACACTCACTAAATCAACCAAATTCCACGATGGTAAGCTCTCTAATCTTATCGAATGGTCTCTTGAATGCTAATATGAAATCCAAATGAGCTCAAAATATCATCAAACGAAAATGTTTGTTCTTCATTAGCTAATTAGACTAAAGGGTTTTCATTTGATTTTAGAAAATTTAATTGACGTTGTTTGAGGTGGATTTAACTTGGAGCTTTTGTGAAAAAGGAAGATAGATAGATGAAGGACAATAACATGACAATAAATGAGTGTGTTGCCGACTTCTCTTTTAAGGATAGAAGTGAGTTTTAGGTCTAATTACAAGTTACAAATAATCTCCAAACTCGTGACGTCTCTACTAATATGTAACTTTAAAATATAAGAGCCTATTTGGTTTCATTTTGTATTTTGCGTTTTGCATTTTCAACAAAAAAAAAATATACATAAGGGTAACGGAGGAGAAACATAAAATTTAGACAATTACGATGACGATGGAGGGATAACGGAAGGGAAGGAGGGACAACGATGGAGATGAGTTGTTTTTCATTTTTTTTTGGTTATTTCTCAAAACATGAAGATTTTTTTTTGTAGAGATGGAGGGACAGCTATGGAGATGTATTGTTTTCTCTTTTTTTGTTATTTTTCAGAACATGAAAAACAAAATAATTTTGTTTTCTATTTTATATGTTAGCTTCATTTTTCAAATTGATTATTTTTCAAAAACACAGATGTTTTATGAATGCTTTTCAAATGAAAACACAAAACTCAAAATGACAAATCAAATGAAGCCTAAAGTTTTGTATGTCATTTTGTGTTTTGCGAACGTTAGAGATACAATGAAATATGTTTCATGGTCCAATACGTCCTTGTTCAAAAGTCGTCTTTATGATCCTTTTCAAAAGTTCACTTCAATCGCCAAAACAATTTATCAAACCATTAGAGGTTTATTTACAAATTAATATATTACATTTTTCAATCTGTAGATTTTCGTCGTGTTTGCAAACACAATATGTCAAATTGATTTTTTTTTTTAACATAAAGAACACTCCGTAATTGTTCATTGTTTTTGTTTGGCGGAAATCATCTACTTTTGTAAATAAGCTGAAAATAAAAAACGAAAAAAATAAGATGAAGATTTATCTGCGTGATTGGCTCCTGGCTCATTGCCCACGACGATTTACAAAAGCAGGGGCGACACTTTCTACTTTTTTTTTAGTTGTACAGGAAAATGGAAGAAAATATCAACCATATAGGTTGTCCGCCACCGCAAATCAACTCCACAATAAACGAGTCAAATTTCCGAATACGGGCACGTTATTATAACAACGCCCCCGTTTCCCAAAATTCAAACGCTAGTGTGAATCCAAATTCTTCCTCTTGTCTTGTCCACATTCAAACAATGTGGATAGAAAATAAATTTAAATAATTGCTGAAATCATCTAAAATATTATTTGCTAAATAATTAGATTAGTTCCCAAAATGAAATGATGGTCTTGGACCAGTTCTTTTCTTATAAATTCCCGCTTCCAGTGGTACCGAGATTCAGAGATCCTTATTTTTACAGGTGCGTGTTTTTTATTTTATTTATTTTTTGTTTATCGCCTAGATCAGTTTTCGTGAGTTGTCTGTTCCGGTAGCTTGATTGGAATTTTCTTTTTCATATATTAGTCTTGTATTTTGATTCTGGTATGCTATGTTAATAGATTTGATTGAATCCAATTTTTTTAGATTATTTTTATTCCCAATTATGGTAAGCTGAATTTGCAGTTTGAGCGTATAGAGTTTATGAAAAATTCGAATTTGTAACGTTTATTTTAATCCGATTGCCTTTTTTTTTTCCTTTTTTTTTATGTACTGTTATATAGTTGTAATTCAGAATTAATATTCTTATGTACTGATATTTTTTTTCTCCAAAAATTGAAATAAAATAGCTGTATGTGTATAGTAATTTTAATTCTGAAATACAAATTCATTAGATAAATGAAGTATGTTGTTAAGGGCAGCTCAATTCCCTTTTTCTAGTACCATTGTCGAAAAATATCATAGAATTCTACCTTGAACTCTTCCTGATGCCAGATTTTTTTAAAGAGGCTACCAAATGCATCATTTTATTTTCTATTTCTTGCACGACCCACAAGCGACGACCAATTTCATTTTCTACGTCGATCAACCACCGAACAACAGTAGGCTGATGGTTGATGGTCGTGGAAAATGGTATTGGTCGGCAATTGTTCGCTGTGACAATTGTTCGCTGTACAAAATGACTTTATGCGGTTTTTGATTGCCGTGTCAAACGACTTTCGTACTAGGAAGCATGTAAATTTATTGCATTTATTATTTTCTTCAAGGTACTAGGAAGAGGAAAATTCGGTGCCATTAGCAACACATCAAACTAATTAAACCGAAATGAACTAAGCAAAACAAAACCACGAGCAATAACGATTTTTCCCGTAACATTTCACCTTAAATCTCTTCAAAGTTATCTCTGTGAATACTACAAATCCTTTTCTTTCTGTATATTATTATTTGAATGATCATAAAATCAGTATACTTAGTTCAAATGGAAGACTTTTTTTTCTTCGAAAAATTCAACTATTCTCAAAAAGAAAATCATCCTTTTCTTGCCGAAAATGCTTGATTTTGCACAGAAAAGTTTTTTTTTTGTTGTAAATCAAATATTTCCAAATATCCTTTTCAAATAGTTCAAATTTTGCTAATAAAATTCAAATATTATTTTTATCAATGTAAATAAAAATTATCGAATGGTCTATAGCTAACATATTCAAATTTTCAATTAACCTTTGAGAGTTATTTTTTTTCGTTTTAATGTAATAAACTTAATAGTAATATACACACACACACACATACATATATCAGTTTCCGCTATTGCATGGTACTAGTAGGCACACGTGGCTTGTCCTTTCTTGGTCTTGTTTTTGTTGGATTGTGTTATGATTGCTATGGGAAACATTAACACAAGCTTTTTTTCAAAGGTGAAATTAAGGTTCTTATGATAAATGAAAGAGTAGCCTGCCGTTTCTTGCATATGATTATTCTTTAGTCTTCCTGTTGGGTAAATGGAGAAATAATTTTTGAGCCTGTTCTTGAATTATGATATACGTGTAAGCTGTATAGGTGGAACCCAGTGCACGAGACAGACTCCCACACGATAGTGAGCTCCGGAAAGGTCGATAATGTACGCAGCCTTTCTCTCGCATTGCGAAGATGCTGCTTTAGGAATCGAACTTTGACGCGCAGATCACCATGCGGGTGACCTAACCGTTGCGTCAAGGCTCCACCTCTACTTATAAGCTATATGCTACAACAAAAAATAACGTCCTATTTTTTTAGCTTATAACCTAGCTTTCAAATTCAATGAGTAGGTTTGGGATTGAAGAGCTTGCAAGCTACTTATATATTGGAGTACTGCTTGTGTTTGGGAATCCACTTCTAGCTACTTCTTTGGCTTTTAAGGGAATGTTTGGGGACAATTTGTAGATACAGCTCAAATGTAACTTGGATTAAGTTTTAACTTATAAATCAAAAGCAAAACATAGATATCACTTACTTTTGAATTTTTTTACTTTAACTATAAAATTTATGTGGCTATTTCTTACTTTAACTATAAAATTGAGGTATAAGTCAAAATATAATTTTTTTTGAAATGTTTATAAGCTAGAAAGAGGCGAAATAAGTTGTCAAACATTAGTCGGATTGTAAAATTGATTTTAACATATTTTTCGGAAGGGGTCATGGACCACTAGCTCAAGTGGTAAGATCTTTAGATTGTGTATCTAAAGGTCTTGGGTTCGATTAACGGATGCTAAAATGAGTGCTCTGTCAAATGAAGTATCATTCTTGTTATCATATACACACACTCACACACACACCTCACACATATGGAGCTTCTAAACATGCCACACTTTCTTTCTTTTTTCTTTTAGAAGCTTAGCTACATTTATCATCACTTCCTTTTTTTAACAATTCATAAAAACTTAATCACGCATGGCTTATGTCTACAACCATAATTACATAAAAATATATAAGCGGCACTGGTTGAAAACCCAAATATATCTTGGAAATTCGTATAATAAAACAAATAAATCATAATCATAATTATGTAATAATTTACTGATGCTAATATGTGTCCAATGGACTCACTTTATCACTTTCTGTCTCACCTTTATTTGTTATAGGGTTTTAAAAACGTGAATTTGAATTACCATTGCGATATTACTCTAGTATGCATGAAGTTCTCACTAATTTATATTTTCTTGCAATGTCATGTTTTCCTATAGAACAAGGGCAGGACAGAATTTAAAGCAAGATGGTATTGGATATTGACCTCAATTGTACACCTGTTGAAGAAACTTCTGTCTGTATACTTCCACAAGTGTTTACGACCGAATTAAATAAGGGACAGTATGATTCTCCCATTGATGTCGATGCGTTAGATGATGATATTGAATTATTATCTTCCCCACCATTGTTCTCTCAAGTTTGTTTATTTTTCTTTTTGTTTCAATTTTATTCCATGTACTTTTAATTTTAATTCTTAAACTTCTAGTCATAATAAAACTAGCAAAGTTTTTTATGTCCTTAAGTTTGTTAAAGTTGTAAGGTAGACCATAATGTCCAGTTTTGTGATTATCTTAAATGCATGACTCAGGAACTTCATTATTATTAGAACATGCTAAAATGTGCATATTGCACAAGCAATTAAAACTGAATCATCACTTCAGGATATACAAAGTACTGCTGTGGATTCTGAATATACAATAAAATGCATTTGATGTAGTTTTACTGAATGTACAAGTACTTCAATTGCTAGTTTCCTCAATCCTATTACAATCATATTAGGTAAGAAGGCAATCTCAGAAGAATCATAGAATAACAATGGACCTTGAAGCGGATCCAGAGAGGCTTCCAGTGGAAACAGGTACAGTTTATGTATCTTCAATTTAACTGTATAGGTATTTCAGCAAGTTCTTTGTGCATAAATTTAGTTTTTGCTAATAATATTCTTTCAACTATTATACCCGTCGATTTAAAGGACACACACATACACATGTGTGTATACATATATCCTTTTCCCGTCTTTGTGTCAAAATTTCTAATTTGAACAAAATTTTGTCGATACAATCTATTGTTTATCAATATCATCAACAAAAAGTTGGATCGTTTGAAACATTTAAATCCATTAAAATTACATTTCCAATCAATGATCAAAATACATATAGTTGGTGGTTTATATATATTTGGGATTTGGAAAGAGTTAAAGCTTTGAAATGATCTTAATTGTTATGGACAGTAAATCAATAACAAATAAATTATGTCTACTAATTTTTGTTTTGTTTCCCTATTTTTTTTCACATAAAAGACGAAGAGTGTGTATATAAGAGATGGGCTATGGATCTCTCGTACATGCATATGTCTTATAGAAATTATTCAATGTAAATGTGTTTACATGTGAAGTTCATGGATATGCAGGTGAAGTGCATATGCGATCTTCACATGCAAACATGATGTTCAAGCGCGAGTAAGTACTATTTCATACTGCGCTCATCTCCCATTCTCCTTACACTCCTCCCCCCACCTACACCCCCACCCCCTCCCCCCCCAAAAAAAAAAAAACTCCGATCGTGCCTCTTAATTTGAACCCATTTTATTCATTGGAGAATGACATTTTTTTTCCATCTTTTGAACGTTGTTGTAATGGTTTGAAATAGGTCGTTTTCAATTATTAATGGTACAGATTATTGTGTCATTGAGTTTCTAAGGGAGTAATAGGTTATGTGATTATTACATTTATATCCTTGTATATCTTTCTAGTTAGCTTGGTAATAGCTTATGCTTCTTTCATCAAAGCCTCATGCACTAACTTTGCAGTCGGTGGTGTGCTTTTGTTTTGAATGTCAATGAAAATATTTTTTGGGAATTGTTATAGGGAGGTATTTTCAATAAATAGAGTGAATGGTCGGAGAAAAATTGTAAGAAAAAATAAAATCACAAATAGAGAAATATTACTCTATACATGTTTTAATTTAGAAAGTTGTTGCTCCTCCCAAAATATCTTTCTATACATGTTTAATGTAGGAAGTTATTCTATACATGTCTTATCGTAATCTCCTTTCTCTCTCTTCCACACAGTTAAAAATTTGTTCATCATAAAATTTCAAATTGGAAGTCTATTTGTATAATAGTAAATTTGAATTGATATGGAGATTGATATAATGAAAAGTTAGATGGAGACTGATATGGAGATTGAAATGAGTCCTCTTTCATGGTCATTTTTAACTATTTAATTAGAGAATCAAGGATTTTGGTGATGAAAAGATAGAAACAGCGATTTTGACAAGATAGAAAATTACTTAGTATAGAAGAAAAAATTGTTAATTTCGGTAATTTTGGTTTATTTTGACAGGGGAAGAATCAATGGTTGATTCTCTTCTTTTTTTAATATCATTTTTGCGCTCCTTATCTAAAACATTTTGTTTAATCGTTTCCTATTTTTTGAGCTGGAAAATCAAAATTAGATAGCAATCTATTGTCAAATATGCGAGTCATAAGATGTCTATGAGATGGATGAGATCATCTTCTCCCAACATGGAAACATCCCTATATCCCCATGTTATTATCACCCAATCAACATTTGACGAACCATCAATGTCTTGCAAATAGATCCATGCTTTGATGTAAAATCAGACCATTTTAAGTATTAAGAATTACACACACACACGAGGAAACCCTCATTTGAAGCTTTTGAATTGTCCAACATTTTACAAGTTTTACTACACGAAGTGGTTATTTTTGTCATTATATTCCCCATATGTCTGTTACACTATATTTTACTCTATGGAGTTTGATCATAGTTTTATTCGCACACGTTCAACGGACATACCTAACGTACAGGTAATAATAATAGTATAGTTGAGGAATATGATTGATTTGGCACATGAGACGAGATATCTGATTGAGAGGATTTGAACTCTCAATGAGGACCCTGTAATGAGCTGGTTAAAGGTCAAATAATTCCTGTATATCTGTATTAATGATTTTGTATGATACTGCGGATTCTTATCATTACCACTCAGATTGAGGATATTACTTCTGAGTTGTTAATCCTAATATTTAAGAACATAAACTATGGGACCTAAAGTGTAACATTGTACAGGAACTGCTATTGCTGAATCAGCAGCCATATTGTTATCTTTCAATGGTCGCTGTGATCTTGAACTGGTGGATGAGCAACCTTGTACAAATCTGACACTCTTTTCCGCAGGATATGGTAGAATTGAGGTATATTTTGCTTTATTTTTGTATTTTTAAATGATACATTACATTCATTTACCTCACCTTATCATCCCTGTCCACCCTTTTTTCACCAATACACATTGCAGCAAAGATCTTGCACATGTAAATATGTCATCATTTTTGTTTTACGGCTGGAACTACCATTTGGGTTTGCTTTTTATCTTTGCTCTGTCACTGTCGAAGTGGATGCCATTTATTAACTAATTTTTTAAAGTATGGCCAATCTTTTTGTTATTCTATAGGTAAAGGTTGAAACTTTGTACACCTCAACCCTCTGCACTATTTGTATAGGAATTTTGAAAGTTCTGTTTGTTTACTGTACCACAGTTCTATTGGTTATAATTTGATGCAACTAGAGATTAGTTTTTTCTTTTCTTTTTTCCTTTTGTTTAAAAATAAAAATAAATGGTGATTGGTTTGAAGGAAGCTCAGTGATCGTCGATCTTTGAGATTATTTGTTGAACCATCGTCTGTTTCAAGAAAAGGAAGAAAATGAATGAAAATAAAATCTAATACCTTGACATCAAATCTGCATATATTGTAGATCATCAAGCTTGCCTACAACTCAGTTGCATTGAGTGTGCAAAAAAATTAAAGTGAAAGCTACTTTATTGATATTTCAATGAAAAAGTTCATCGATTGTGTTGACTCTGTATCTAACTAAACTTGGTGCATTTTCAGGAAAAAAAATTTGTTTCATCATCTTCATCGTCAATGTCAGCTCTTCCACCATCTTTGCCATCGGTTCCTCCACCGTCACCATCCAGGACAGATTCAAGCATGAATTGTCCTATATGTCTTGATACATTTTCAAATCCATGTTCGACTGCTTGTGGTCATATTTTCTGTGAAAAGTGTATCGATGCTTCAATTAAAGCTTCCGTGAAACAGAAGAAGGGTCGAATATGTCCAAATTGTCGTTCGAAACTTCCTAGTAGGAAGAGCTATCACCGAGTCTATCTTCCAAATATGAACTAGTGATGGAAATGGATGCTGTGATTTTAACAATTTGTAATTCCCCTTGCAGTTAATTTATGTGCATGCTTAAAATTAGTACCATTTATGAATTAAGCTCTGTAATGAAATACAATATTTTAAACCTCTACAGGGAAAGATTATATTTTGTTAGTGCTTCTGGTAGCAAAAGTTTTGTGATGAACTTTTCCCTCTTATGGATTTTTCATGTAATAGGTGAATTCGGTGGGTTTGTGGGAAACGGAAATGGACCAGGGGTATTTAAGCGGGGAAGTTGAATGAACGGGGATTGCGTTTAGGGATACGAAAGGGGTATTTGAGCAGGTATTTGAGAGGAGTAGTTGAAGGGGAGGAAGGGGAAAGATAAGAAATCAACGATCGTTGATATCAATCGGTGGGGACGTGTTCAACGACAATGTACTTTCCACCACCATTCATCTGAAGGAAGTTGGAATGGGGTTAACCCTGTTTGGGCGTCCAACACGTCGGGCTCATCGGACGCGTCCTAGACGTGAGCATGCCACAACAAGCTTGCGAGTGACATGTTCACGTCCAACAAAAATGCTTTAATATATACATACACACATACCACATACATACACACACTGTGTGAGAGAGAGATTTTATTCGGACACAACATGTAGGCGTAAAAATGACATAAGAAATCTTAATCATTAGATCTTCTTTTAAATTAGACCTTCCATATAAAGATATAAATAGCCAACGACCTATACTTATGTTAAATTTTGTGTTACAATAGCGGCTCCTTATATTCTTAGCTCATTTATTATGTAGTTTTATTTTTTTGTTTGAACTATTCAAAACCGACCAAAATTTTCCATACGTGCTACGTTTGCTATGATGGTCCTCTACGAAATTTGAATCATTTTGGAACTTTTAACTTATTCAAAATTATAATTCAGTACAAAACATAGAACATAGTCGATCAAATATGCAATTTTAACGAAGTGAATAGTTTCGAGGCGATTCAAATTTTATGTTTCTTATATGGCATATATTATTTTTGTGAAATTTTGTTCCATTTCAGAAAATTAACACAAAAGGATGGAATGAGGCAACATAAGTAGAGGGCCTTCAATATCACCCAGGTACACATGTACACACACAACATATACATTTTTATAGGTACACCTACATACACACGCACACACCTACCTAAATCTTTCTTTGATTCCCTGTTTGTCTTTTTGTGAAAAAAAGTTATTTTTTTTTACATAGAGAGATCATCTATATAAGAGTTTGGATCATTTCGATACATTTAACCCCTTCAAGATAGCGTGTAAATGTGAGGTATTGAAAAATATTTGTAATTTCGACGGGACTAAAATTTCATAATGACTCAAATTTTTATGAATGTAAATTCACTAACAAATTAAACATACCTACAAAGCTAATGACCACTATTTAAGTGGTAAAGCTACTATCTTGAGTTATTGTTAAAGGCTTTGTATTTGATCCCTTATGCATACATTAGTACCAAATATAAGGAAAACTATGCATTTGATTCGACGCGAAACGTGTTGTCTTAAAAAGAAGAGGGGAGGAGGGAGTGACATGCAGTCTATAAAGAGTGGAACCTTGATCCTTGTCATACATATGTGCACGCGCACGCGCACGTGCACGCATACACGCATGTGTGTGTGTAAACACACATCCATCCATGCATCCATGCATGCGTGTGTGTGTTTATGTATGTGACTGTATAGACATAAACACAAATATATGTATGTATGGATGTGCCAGTATCGACATCCCCTTTATTTAGCCTCCAATTTTAGGACTCGTTTGGTTCGACTAAAAAAGCTATTTTTCGGATTTTTGAAAACGTCTATTGTAACACCCCTAGTTTTAGTGACATTATTCAGGAGATTTAATTAGAATAAATTAAATAGGATAATGTAGATATGGAGATCGAGGTTGGTTAATAAATTAGGTCGCCGTGCTTATTAAAACTAATGAACTTATATAAATGGTTAGGAAATTAAACATAAGGGCATTAGGGTAAATAGCCGTCCACATTCCCCATCCTTATACTATCTTTCTTAGACCTACACTTTCATTATCACCAGAAACAAAATTTATAATCGTAAGAAGTGAAAGCAAGGCCGACCATTAGGAAGAAAGAAGAGAAGAGAAAATCAACATAAAGCTTAGGATTCAAGCTAGAGAAATCAATCTCAATAATACTTAAATTTCCATATCCAATCTAAGGTGAATGATAGTTTCTACATCTCTATTTTTAAATGGTTTTGGATTTAATGGTAATTTTTTTTATGATATTGAATGATGATATGCTTGATTTATGATTTATATGGATTAAACAAGGTTATTTAAAAAGTTAGATATACATGGTCTTAGGGTAAAACCGAGATGAAATGATTTCTAAATTCCATAAGAAAATTTTATGTTATAGAAACATGATTTTGGAGATGAGTTTCAATTCTCATAATTTTCCGATTATGGATTTTATATTAATTTTTTAGTGAAGAAAATGATTTGTTAGGATATAAATTAATTACGGTTAAAATATTGATTATCTGGGTTTGAAATTTTTTATATGTTGGAAAACATATTGAAATAGATTTTCTGGGATTTTTCCATATTTTTCCAAGTGTTTTGATAAATACATAAAATTATTTAAAGTATGAGACTTAAATTGTTTTATATATTTAACGATGGAGAAGGGGCATTTAAATAAATAAATTATTATTTAAATATGAAAATAGTGGAGTATTTTTCTGAAAAGAAATTATTAACCAATGAGAATTTGACAAACAAAGATAGGTTAGTTGAAAGGTTAACCGTTTTTAAGTTAAAAACAAACAAATCATACTTTTAGCATGTTTCAGCCTTATATGGTTGTAAACCTTCCGGCCCAGAGCTTTCGACAAAGTCGAAAGGTTATAGCGTTCGACAAGGTTAAATCAATGGATATGGTATCGAGTTTCTTAGTACGTAATGAATTGGATAGAGTCGAAGTGTTCTTAGTCGAAAGGTTGATGACCAAAGAGGTTGGGGCATGTGTTTTATAGACTAAAGCTTTCACCTTCTTTGCTTTCGAATTAGAGCTTTCGACTTGTTGCTTTCAACCAGGTCAAATATTTAAAAGAAAGGTTTTAAACCTTTCAAAAAAGTCGAAAGGTTACTGCTACTTTACCACTATTTTGTTTTGAAACTTTCGACACAGTCGAAAAATTACTGCCAGTTATCATTGTTCTGTTTTGAACCTCCGACGCAGTCGAAAGGTTATATCTGCTTTTTCAAACCTTTCGAAGTCGTTGCTTTCGACAAAGACGAAAGGTTTACTTGTTTTAAAAACCAGCTGCTTCTTCTATTGCTTTTGCAAGGTTTCAAAGCTTTCGATTTAGATGATTTACCCTTGTTTTATAATTGAAGTGTAACCCAAGCTTTCATAGGAGTTGCTTTAAAAAGGCGGAAGTCTATTGTTTTAAATGAAATGTTTTAAAGCTTTCAAAGCAGACCTTCCGACAAGGTCGAAAGGTTGCTTCCATCATAGTCGAAAGGTTATAAAAGAGGACCTTAAGTATGTTTTAACTTGAACTCTGTAAGTTTCCAAAAGGTAAGATCCAATGGTTTCGAAAGGTTTATATTTTAAGAATTCAATACTTTCGAAAGGTTTAAAGTGTTGAATGTTTTCAATAGTTTCGAAAAGTTAGGATTCAAATAGTTGTTTTGAATCGACAAGGTCGAAAGGTTTGGCTTTAAAAAAGTTTGGAAACTCATACTGTAAATTTTTAAAGGAAAACCTACGGCTTATATAAAGGAGTTTTGTACTGACTTTAAGTATATGATTTTGAAGAAGTATGACCTTGATAAAAAAATACAAGTTAAGCATTAACTATGTTTTATGAAATGTTTTCAAGGACTTTAAACCCATAGGAGTGGTATTGTTAAATTATTGTTTTGCTTCTTCAAATATGAATATATTCACATGTTACCCATAACTGTATTTTGGGAAAAAGGGGTAGAAGAACCTGTAGGTTAACTCAATAGTGAACATAAATTGCTTAAACTCCTGAATAAGTACAATTGCATTCATGGAGTCAGGGTGACCAAAAATATAGGATGCCTAAACTTTGTAGCTATTGGAAGTAAACCAAGAGGTTCATACTAAATCCATGAAAACTATGATAAGGTAGTTATTGGTGCATACCAAAAGGTTCATAGTTAACCTATGAAAACTATGCATATGGACAGTTGGCAGGGGCCAATTGGTTTGTATGAACCCATGAAAACTATATCCGGATTAAGAATTGACATCAGTCAATAGGTTCCTAGTAAACCCATGAAAATTAGGATAAGTAAGTGGTTACTGGATGTATCAGTAGATTTCTAGTCAATCCATGAAAACTAAGATGAGCAGTGAGTTACTGGATAAGTCCATAGGTTCCTAGTCAACCCATGAAAACTAGGATAAGGTGATTAGTTATTGAAAGGACTAATAGGTTCAGGAGGACCCATGAATTAATTAAGTTTACTGGCATAAGCCTATAGATTCTTAGCGATCTCATGAAAACTATGAATAGAACAGGGTGTCTATTAATTATAACAAGGTTATTGGTAAAACCATGAAAACTAAAATGGTTAATAGTGACCCTAGAAACTATAATTATGATAGGGTGTCAAAATAAACTGGAAATGAGAAATCTTAATTACTTTCAAGTATCCATATCACCATAATATTTTGAAAATGTATGTTTTAACCATTGTGGATGCAGGAGCACAGTATATGGCTTTATAAAGGTTTTAGGATACTAGTGAGGGGAAAACCCATTCCGCTAAGTGGTGTGGTATCACTAGATATCTAAAAATGATTGAGATGTTAGATTATTATTCATACCAGGCTTTATGTCTACTCGAAGTTTTTGTTTTCCCCTTAAACTCTCGGGAACTCAATTAATTTTGAGTAGTTTGAGATTTTAGGTTTTCAGGTTCTCTTCTTAGACGAATAAAGCTTTCGGAGATGTGTAGTGGCAGATAGATATTTAGAGTTTTATTTCCGCTGTGTGTTTGTTTATAAAGGTAGATTTATGAGCCTTACTATATACTCTGATCAACCAAAGGGGCATCATCATATGTTGCTTTTGGCATAATTGTAATAATTATATTTTGCTGAACGTGGTTAACTTATTTTGGGGATTATGTAATGAACATAAGATGTTTTGATTTGAATGTGGAAATATATGCTTTTGAATTGTAATTTTTTTTCCACATTTATGTGGTCTATGTACAATATATCTATCACCGTAGTATTTGATCGTCGAAGACTAACCACTATGGATGACTGCAACATCCCTAGCCGCTAGTGGGCCTTCAAGTAGGTGGATGTTACAAGTTGGTATCAAAGCATAGGTTTATGAAACTTTAAAAGAAAAGTTAAACCTAAAAACTTTATCAAACATAATCCAATGAATTTAAATTCTTTAATCGAGGTTTGGGTTAATGCTATATTAACGTACTTGTAATTGATATATAGGTAGATATCTAAGTATGTATTCCTCTCTCCCTTAGACCGTTCTTCTACATCTTACTAAGGCTCGTATGCAGATATACGAGAAAGAGTATATGGAGGCGAAAACGAAGAGGAAATCTGGGTAGAGGAATCACCACTACTAATGAAAATGCTCAACCTAATACTCGAAGAAACCAAGGTCGATAGGCCAATGCTAACCAAAATGCTCAGGCCAATGTAGGTGCTGGAAATCCGCCAATTGATGTGGGGATGATGTATTAGTTATTGGCTAATCTATTGTAAGCGGGAACTGCTGGTAATGTTGGTGGAGATAATCCTGTAGTTCCAGCTGGTTATAATTATGCTAAGCTAAGTAGAGACTATATTAGTCTGGGAGAAAAGCCGTTTGTTGGAACGGAAGATGTCGTTGAAGTAGAGAACTGACTGTTGAACTGTGAGAGGATCTTTACAAATTTAGGCTTGAATGATGGAGAGAAGAGAAGACCAGCCTCTAGACAGTTGCAGGGGTTAGCGCTTCATTGGTGGAACAGTGTGACAGCCGGAGTGCCGGAGTAAGAGTTGACTTGGGCTGATTTTAGGAGGAGGTTTGAGCAGAGGTTCTTGTCTGAGGTTTCCAAGTCCGCATTGACAAGGAAGTTCATGGATCTTGTCCAAGGACAGATGTCTATGATCGAGTATGCTGCTAAGTTTGGTGAGCTATCACGATATGGTTATGCTTTGGTTCACTGATGTCAGAAGGAATGATAGATTCATTAGAGGTTTGAGGCCAAAGCTTGGCAGGATGGCTATGACTTATATTAGAGAACCTTATCATGTGATGGTGGAGATAACCGTCTGCCATGAGGAGATGCTTGTTGCTTCAGCTAGGGAGAAGCCAGTTGAGTCCCAAGGTTTTCAAGTCAGAAAAAAGAAATTATTAAGAAGAAAGAAGCCCAGAAAGGAGTGGCTGCTAAGAAGGCAAAGGCTGATTTGGTGTGTTATATGTGTGAGAAGAAGGGCCATTATGCCCACGAGTGCAGAATAGGTAAAGGAAAAAAACCAGTGGAGAAGAAGAATGTAAAATGCGTCAACTGTGACCAAGTTGGGCACTATAAAAACCAGTGTCCAAAGCCAATCAGGGAGGATAGAGGGAAGGTGTTTGCTGTTGGACCACCATCTTCTTCTAAACCTACTATGGCTGAGAAAGGGAAAACTATGATGGAAGGTATGCTTTTGATACAGAGTATACAAATTAGAGTATTTTTTGATACTGGTGCATCACACTCTTTTATATCTCAATATTTGGTTAATAGGTTATGTATATAACCCACATACCTTGTTACTTCCTTAAGGGTTGTAAATCTAATAGGAGGGTATGCAATTCTTGGGATGAGATGTGACCAGTTAGAACTTGATTTGTTAGGTCATAAGTTTGCATGCAGCTTGTATGTTTTTGGTTTCATAGATTTTGGGATCATCTTAGGCATGGATTGTTTAGGTAAGTATGAGGCTAGGGTATTTTTCCAGGATCGGGAAATATCATTGAGACACTCTGATAGTCTTGACCGAATAATTTTCTCAATGGAGAATTCTAGTAAAAGTGTTTGTGCTTTGTTGAATGCCATGGAGGTTAGAGAAGAACTTATTCAAGTTCGTGTATCTAGAGAATTTGCAGATGACATTGAGCCGGTTACTGGACTTCCCTCCAAAACGAGCTGTTGAGTTTCAGATAGACCTTGAACCAGGAGCTGAACCGGTCAATAGACCGCCTAGCAGGATGACACCAACAGAGATGAAGGAATTGAAGGTGAAGCTAGTGGATCTTGAGGGAATGAATTTTATCAGACCGAGCAGTTCAACTTAGGGAGCATTTGCGGTGTTTGTGAAGAAACCAGATGGGGCATTAAGGATATGCATCGACTATGATAAGTTGAACGAAAGGACGATTAAGAATAGGTACCCTCTACCGAGGATAGATGATCTGTTTGATCAATTGAATGGAGCCAAACTATTTTTCCAATTGGATTTGGCGATGGGGTTCCATCAGTTGATAGTGGCGGAGGATAGCATTCCTTTGACGGTATTTTGGACTAGGTATGGTTCGTATGAGTGGTTGGTGATGCCATTCGGATTGATGAATGTGCCTGCTTTCTTCTTTGATTTGATGAACCGAGTTTACCAAGATTACTTGGATAGGTTTGTGTTGGTGTTCATAGATGACATTTGGTGTACTCTATAGATGAAAGAGAAGATGAGATTCATCTTAGAGTGGTGTTGGATACGTTGAGGCAGAATCAGCTAAAGGCGAAGTGTTCCAAGTGTCATTTTTGGAAGAGAGAAATTAAGTTCTTGGTCATGTGGTTTCAAAGGAAGGATTATCAGTTGCTCCAGTAAATATCGAGGCAGTCAATAATTGGAAGAGACCAGAGACGGTAATCGAGATCAGGAGTTTTCTTAGACTTGATAGCTATTACTGGAGATTCATCAAGGATTTTTCGCAGATAACAGCGCCTTTGACTAAGTTGACCAGGAAGGACATGAAGTTTGTTTGGTCTAACAAATGTGAGGAAGCATTCCTTAGGTTAAAACATTTGTCAACCAATGCTCCAGTATTAGTAGTTCTGGATGGTAACCAAGGGTTGGTAGTATACAATGATGCATGTGGTACTGGATTGTGAGCAGTGTTGATGCAGAAGGAAAAGTTATTGCTTATGTGTCTAGGCAACTTAGACCGCACAAAGTTAGATTTGGCTGCGGTGATACATGCCTTGAAGATTTGGGGACATTATCTTCTGGGAGAGAGATTTGAGTTGTACACCGACCATAAGTCATTAAAGTATTTATTCGCTCAGAAGGAGTTGAATATGAGGCAATAGAGATGACCAGATTTTTTGGCTACTTATGATTTTGGTATAGAGTATACTCCTGGAAAAGGGAATAAGGTAGAGATGCTCTTGGTAGAAAACATTAGAGTGTAGTGTTAGCAATGTTGGCAGAATGGAAGGATCTAGAAGCTTTAGCCAGTTGTGATGTGCAGTTGAGATCTACCGCCAGTTTTAGTCAGGGTACTGCCATTATATATTATTTAGAAGTTTGACCAGTGCCGATTGAGAGGATAGCTTCTAAGAAAAAAGAAGATCCCGTTTTAGCTGAGAGGATTAGAAGGCATGAGAAAGGATCGGAGACTGATGAACTAAAGGACTTTAATCTTGACCAATGAGGATTATCTGTTCCAGATGTAGAGAACTTAAGGGGAGAAGTTCTAGAGGAGTGTCATCAATCAAAGTTTACGATTCATCTTAGAGAAACCAAGATGTATCAAGACATGAAGAGCATCTTCTATTGGGAAGGCATGAAGAAGGATGTTGGCTTATGGGTTAGGCAGTATGTTAAACTATTAACAAGTGAAAGCCAAATTTCAGAAGCCAAATGGGTTACTTCAGCCTTTAGATATTTCAGTGTGGAAATGGGATTCGATGTCGATGGATTTTATAGACAGGTTGCTAAGGTCAAATAGAGGAAATGAAAGCATATGGGTTATTATGAAGACCCACATTTCGGAAGGTTTAAATCGACAATAAATCCACACATGTTAAACTTAAACAATCTGGAACGTAGATAATCAATGGGTTAATTTATTTAAGAAAATAGGGAAAGAAGAAGAAAATAGACATAATTTCTCACAATGGAACGATAAAATATAATACTAAAATAACAGTTTACGAAGCTATTTTCTATACATTTGATTCAGTCTATACAACAACTATCAGAGCTATATATACACAACAGGGATAAATAATCAGTGCAGCAGAATAGCATGACATAGACAATAATAATAGTAGTAATACACCAAATCTCCTTCTTTGTCCAGAGAATAATCTTCAGTACGCTAAAAAAAACTCCGAACTGACTGAACGTAGTGAAAAGACAAAACACTCGAGTCGGGACTAAAATACTCTTATGTAAGTCAAATCAATGTCACAAAATATGAGTACAATAACTTAAGAGATGTTACAGGTTTTTCCGTCTCCTAAGGTTCCGTCAAACTATTTATATACTGTAGCGTATGCTATAGTAGATAATGTCTACCAGTAAATAAATATCAAAATAACGCTAAGGCTTTACATTATTCCACTTAACACATTTTTATAGCATGTAGTCTATGTAGATCCTGTGAAACAATTAGTATGTCGGTAACCAGTGAGTCCTCTATAGGTACACTACTAAACCAAAGTCATAATGGGCTCGTATAAGGGTAAATATGACAAGGCGTATGTGGCAATGCCCAAGATAGGATTGTACCAGTTTACCCTTTCTGGCTGGTCGTAACCCATCCGTGACTGACTGCAACAATCAATCCAAACGAAAACGGTGCACACATCGAATACAAAATCATAATAGTAATACGAGGGATCAACGTCGTTAGAGGTAGCTAACCTCATTGGCCAGATATAAGCTCCTGTTTTAGTCATTTTAATTATGAATGAGTGTCAAAGCTATCCATCATTGTTCTCTTGCTTCATTCTGGTAAACGTTCGCCAATTCAACCACTACTATCTGGATATCATCCGCCGCGTACACAATTGTTAAAGTGGTTCAAATATTGACAGAGAGTATGCCAATAATAGCCCTCGGTCTCTTTAACAAACAAACGTCGTTTTCCACACCGGTTGACACTTTTATATTTTGAAAACAATTCATATTTGATATCAAAATATCATATTCGTTTCAAAATCAAATCCATTCCGAAATTACCATTTTCGCTTCAAAAACCATATTTTACTTCAAAATATTAATTCAATTCGATATATCGATCTCACTTCAAAACTTGATTCGAATCACAATTTTGGTTATACTTTTGCTTTAACCCGATTCCCATTTAAAGTCAAGATTTAAATACAAACATTCCACTCTTTTGACCGGTTTGGATTTTTAGAAAATGAGTTAAATAGTTTTAAAACAGTTAAATAGTTAAAATAGTTTGAGTATTAAAAATGGTTTATATAGTAAAATAGTTTGAAAAATGAAATTAATTTAAATATTTAGAGAATATAGCTTTTAAACCGTTTATACTAAAATAATTCATTTAAAAATAGTTTCAAAGTCAAAAAGATTCAATTCCAAATTTCCCACTTCAAATCAATTCCAATTACCATTTCGATTTAATCGATTCAATTCCGATTTCAAGTCGAATTTTACTTTGATTCCAAATTTATTTCAATTCCAGTTACAAATTAGTTTCAACTCCAATTTCAAATTAATTTAAATTCCAATTTCAGATTAATTTAAATTCCAATTTCAAATTAATTTCAACTCCAATTCCAAATTAAAACCATTTCGATCTATATCAATTTCGAGTTTGATTTTTCAAAATATCGATTTAAAACCACTTAAATCAAATTTACTTTCAATATTTGATTAAAAATCCAAATCTCCAAATATAATTCAATTCCAAGCTCAATTTTTAAATATCATTTTATATCACTTTTACTTAGCAATATTCAAAATTCAAATAAAAGTTCAACCTTTTAAAACAAGTCAATCTTTATAATTCAAATCATATTTCGATTATAACTTCAAAATCTTAACTTCGACTATTTCAACAATTTCGTTTACCAAACTTAACTTTAAACATTTCGATGTCCCATTCAAAAACAATTCGATTTCCATAAATTTGATTTTTATTCCTTTAAATCAAATCATTTCAATAATTTCAAATAAAAAATTTCAAAATCATTTGATTTAACTAATCCTGTGTCGTATATAATTCTCTATCCTATGGTCAAGTGAATCAATTATTTCAATTTAATTCAGGGATGAATATATATCATTTCAATCCAAAATAAATGCCATAGGTATGTATCATTTCAACCTATTGCTTAATTTATTCAAAATAATTCAATTTACAATTTTATATACTGTAAATAATATACTAGTCTTACATTTATAATGTTTTACCCCTATTCCGAAACAATGGAACTAGTCTTGAGACCTAATTCGATCATATGTGGAAGATAGCTTTTTAAAGTCAAATCGAATTTCTTAAATTGATTTTTACGCGTTTCAAGATCGCAAGACCAAACGACAAATCCGATCACTACGAAACTCGAAATCCTATAATAATTCGCTATTATGGATCCGATGAAACTGGTTTCGTCGAAATCCGAGACAGCCGTCAAAATGGCTATTTCTACTCGTCGAATAAAACGACTGATTCCCAGGAATTTAATTAATCGCTTTAATTCAACTTTTAAGTATTAATAATCTTCATTGTTGTTTAAATAAAATTTAAATCAACTTTCAATACCATTTTCATTCAAATCAGATACAAATTCCATTATTTAAATAATTACAACGTAAATTTAAACAATTTAATTACCTGGTAGACCGATATTAATAAATCCTTAAATTTCAAATAAATTTTAGTTATCAATATTATTTTATTTCTATCTAATAATTCTCATTTATTATTCAACTTCAATTGTTGATTATAAACACAGTCAATATATAGAATTTCTTTCAATACCGTCTATTGCCAACATCTTCGAAATTAGTTATTTCAAAGCTTTATTCAAGTCCATATTCAAATAAATTACACCAACGAATTATTAAATTTTATTTTTAATCATTTTTATTCAATAATTATGTCAAATCATATAAATTAAAATATTTAAAAAAATATGGGTCGTTACATAACCCCCACTCACAACTTTTCATCCTCAAAAAGGCATTAAATAAAGAATTTAACACTTGATATATTTTATTCAAAACTATCAACTTATAAAACATCAAAATCTTATTTTCAAAATATAACACTTGAATCGATATTTTAAAACCCTTATTACGCTCTCGCTACACCCCTACAATATCACTTTTACGGAAAATATACCCACATATATAAACAAGTTATAAAATTTATTTATAAACTTCAAAAAATTTCTAACTCCTGGATTTATGGAAAATTTCGACAGAGTTTCCTTTGCGTGAATCGATCAGAATTTTTTTATAATATAATATATAGCACAAATATACCTAATATATATCAAATATACATCTCATCTCAATGATGAGGCATCCCGAATGGAAAAAAATATAAAATCGCGGTATGTAACCCGAGATACATACCTTATTATTTAGAATACGTGCGAGTTCGCTCGTATTAAGCAAGCATAAGCAACAAAATGCATAATCGAGCTCCTAAAGCTAGCATATTCCATCCATTCCTACTAAACACTCCATAACCACATGAGAACATATATATAAAGGGTAAAATCAATGTATAACATGGATTATGCAACAACCATAAACGAATATAGCAGATGCAACAAACAAACATCCAACAAATAATGTCCATCCAATCTTATTCACAACAATACCAATTCACACTTCCAAATGTCAGTATTCAATTTATTTACTTTCATTTCCTATTAGTATTAAATTTATTTACTTTTAATTCATTAACATTTATTTCATCTATATACAATTTTGTTTGCTTTCAACTTGTTCACATGAATTTCTTTCGAATTTAATTGGTTTACCTTAAATTTATTCACGTTCAATTGATTAACATTTATTCCATTAATCATTCAATGGATTCATATTCAATTCATTCGCTTTTAAAATTTTCATTTAACTAATTTGGTTTCAATCCATTTTTATTCAATCAACTCATAGTCATTGCATTCGCATTTGATTGATTACAATTCAATGTATTTACATTCAACCGATTTACTTTCAGTTGATTAATATTCGCTTTAGTGACAATCATTTTTATTTATCATCCAATGAATTTTCTTTCCATTTAACCTTGTTAAGTTAAATTTATTTCATTATCACTTAGTATTTTAGTACTAATATTATTTATAAATCATTTAAGTTTATTATAAACATTGTATAAAATTGCAACTTATTTTTATTATTATTTCATAACTTAAGTTCATATTAATCCGTTGAATCACTTCATTAGTTTATTTCACTAATTCAAACTCATATTATAAATTTACTTAAGTAAATTTTGATTATAACTCCAATTCATATTTATAAACTTTTTTTCCACCATCAATTTTATTCAACTCCTTTTAAGTTAAACTTTAATTTATATTTTATTCCTTTGACTTATTGCGTATTCAATTAGTCATAATTCATTTTTTTTATTTAAACTCATTCCATTTGCATTTAATTTATTTACATCCAATTTAAACTAGATTCAATTACTCATACTAATTTTATTTATACTCATTTATTTTTATTCAATTTTTCTTCTACACTTCAATTACATTTCATTTTAAAATTCAAGCTTGTATTCATTTATTAAATTCTTTTATAGCTCTGATACTTTACTAATTCCTCTA
Source organism: Allium cepa (assembly GCA_030765085.1). Lineage (NCBI taxonomy): Eukaryota > Viridiplantae > Streptophyta > Magnoliopsida > Asparagales > Amaryllidaceae > Allium > Allium cepa. The sequence continues at coordinate 952,124,811 of CM060945.1, read as the reverse complement.
ACTTCATTTAATATCAAATTCAATTATATTATATTGAGTTAAACTTCATTTCATTTTAATCCATTACTCATTTTATTCAATCTTATTCAAGTTAAATTTTCTTATCATTCACATTCAACAATTTTAAATTTGTTTTAGTCTGTTAATTCTCAAATCTATAAATTATACAATTTAACCTTTTAAAATTTCATTTCGTTACTTTATCTACTTCATTTCAAATATATTTCATATTTTATTTAAACTTTTATGAGTTAAACTATATTTTACTTACTTCATTTCATTTACTCAATTTATTTAACATTTCTTAGTTTAATTTTTTTATTTCATATTTTAAATTCAAATTTTCTTTTATTTGCTTGATCAAAATGTGCAACGGTTTTAAATTTTAATTTTACTTTCCTGTTCAAATCTACAAGTTGTAACTTATTTTTTTTATCTATACTACTTTCAATTTTTAAGTTCAAAACTATTTCCGTACATTTACTAAATCATAATTAAAATATATATTTTTCAACAAAATCAAAACTTGTTTTAATCGAAAATAAATTTCTTTCGGTAGCAATTCTCACTTAGAAACTCGAAAATGAATACTGGCGATGCTGTAGTCACTTCTAGAATTATTTCCCAGCGACCAAATGAGTTCAATGCTTTTATTTCTTCAAAATTCCTTTTAAAATATTTTTCTGGTCGAAAATCTTTCAAATAATATTGATATTATTTTTTAATGCTTTGAAAACAATTTTGAAAACAAATGAATTATATTCTAAATTTTCAAATCTTAAATCCTTCTATTTATAATCTATATTCAAATTTACTCATACAATTTCATTACTTCATTATGAAAATATTTCATTACTTTACATTATTGAATAACAATTTTTTTATTTTAATTAGATTCAATTCAGTTTAATTATCAAATGTTTAATAAATTAAAATTCACAAAGTATTCGTTTTATTTTAATTCAACCAATAATCATTGATAATTAAATTATTATCGTCTCCTAACAACTATCATTCCTTATTATCACTACATACATACATATACATATATATATATATATATATATATATATATATGAAACATAATTTAGGTGAAATTTATTTCATTTACTCGATTTTAAAGCAATATTATGTCCACTTGCCTCGTTTAAGTGTTTAGAAACCCCTACCGATAACACGACATCCCATGCACCAACCAAAATTCCTAAAAACTCAATGGATAAGTAAAAAAAATATAAAACATTTTATAACACTAACAAGTGCGCTCTCTCATATATATACACTTAAACAGACTCATTCTAGGGTATTACTACCCTGTCTCTAACGAGTCAAACCTTAGAAAACCAAGGTTGTCGCTAAACCTGGCTCTGATACCAACTGTAACGACCCACATTTCAGAAGATTTAAATCAACAATAAATCCAAACATGTCCAACTTAAACAATCCGAAATATAGATAATCAATGAGTTTATTTAAGAAAATAGGAAAAGAAGAAGAAAAAAAACACAGAATCTTACAGCGGAATGATAAAATATAATACTCAAATAACAGTTTACGAAGCTCTTTGCTATACATTTGATTTTAATCCTACGACAATTATCAGAGTTATATTTACAACAGGGATAAATAATCAGTGCAGCAGTATGAAATGATAAAGACAATAATAATAGTAGCAATATACCAAATCTCCTTCTTTGTCCTTCAGAGAAAAATCTTCAATATGCTTAAAAAACTCCGGACTGACCCGAGCGCAATGAAAAGACAAAACACTTGAGTCAGGGCTAAAATACTCTTATGTAAGTCAAATCAATATCATGAAATATGAGTGCAATAACTTAAGAGATATTACGAGTTTTTCCATCTCCTAAGGATCTGTAAAACTATTTATATATAATAGTGTACGCTATAATAGATAATGTCTATCTGCAAAATAAATATCAAAATAGCGATAAGGCTTTACATTATCCCCCTTAACACATTTTTATAGCAAAGTAGTCTATGCAGGTCCTGTAACACAACCAGTAACATCGGTAGCCAGTGAGTCCCCAATAGGTACAATACTAAACCAAAGTCGTAATGGGCGCGTATAAGGATAAATATGATAAGGCACATGAGGCAATGCCCAAGGTAGGATTCTACCAGTTTACCCTTTCTAGCTGGTCGTAATTTATCCGTGGCCGAATGCGGCAATCATCTAAACGAAAAAGGTACACCATTGAATATGAAATCACAATAGTAATACGAGGGATCAACGTCGTTGGAGGTTCTTAACCTCATTGGCTAGACATAGGCTCCTGCTTTAGTCATTTTAATTATGAAACAGGTGTCAAAGCTATCCATCATCTTTCTCTTACTTCATTCTAGTAAATTTCGCCAATTAAACCACAACAATTTGGATATCATCCACCGCGTACACAATTGTTAAAGTGGTTCCCATATTGATAAAGAGTATGCCAATAAGAGGTCTTAGTCTCTTTAACAACCAAACGTCATTTTACACACCGATTGGCAGTTTTGTATTTCGAAAACAATTCATACATGATATCAAAATATCATATTCGTTTCAAAATCAAATCTATTTCAAAATTACCATATTCGCTTCAAAAATCATATTTTACTTCAAAATATTAATTCAATTCACTATATCGATTTCACTTCAAAATTTGATTCGAATTAAAATTTTGGTTGTACTTTCACTTTAACCCAATTAGCATTTAAATCCAAGATTTAAATACAAACATTCCACCCTTTTAACCGGTTTGGCTTTCTAAAAAATGGTTTAAATAGTTTTAAAATGGTTAATTAGTTAAAATAATTTAATAGAAAATAATTTGAGTATTAAAAATGGTTTACATAGTAAAATAGTTTGGAAAATGAAATTAATTTTAATATTTATTTTGACTCCAATTCAAATTTATTCCAATTCCAAATTCATTTCAACTCCAATTCTAAATTAATTAAAATCCAATTTCAAATTAATTTCAACTCCAATTGCAGATTAAAAGCATTTCGATTTATATCAGTTTCGAGTTCGATTTTTCAAAATATCGATTTAAAAACATTTAAATCAAATCTACTTTCAATATTCGATTAAAAATCCAAATCTTCAAATATAATTTAATTCTGAGCTCAATTTTGAAATAACATTTTGTATCACTTTTACTTAGCAATATTAAAAATTCAAATAAATTTTCAATCTTTCAAAACAAATCAATCTCTATAATTCAAATCATATTTCGATTATAACTTCAAAATCTTAACTTCGATTGTTTAAACAATTTTGTTTACCAAATTTAACTTTCAACATTCAAGCTCCAGTTCAAAAATAATTCGATTTCCATAAATTCGAGTTTTATTCCTTGAAATCAAATCATTTAAATAATGTCAATCGAAAATTTCAAAATCATTTAATTTAACCAATCCGGTGTCCGTATATAATTCTCTATCATATAGCCAAGTGAATTAATTATTTTAATTTAATTCAGGGATGGATATATATATCATTTCAATCCAAAATAAGTGACATAGGTACATATCATTTCAACATATTTCTTAATTTATTCGAAATAATTCAACTTACAGTTTTATATAATGTAAATAATATATATGATGACAACGGGATATATTAACATAAATAAGCATCCAAACATCCAAAATATCAATCAATAGCATCCATCTCAATCCATCATCCAAACAGTCAATGATTACAACAATAAACCAATCATCGATAAACCAGGGATTTTACTAACATAACTTTCAGTCACTTCACGATATAAATTTACAAACATAAAAATATATCAGTCAAGTGACGTATAAAAACACTCACCTTCAATTTAAAACCAAAATATTTTAGCTCAAATAAATTCCAGATTGATTCCACAGTGTAGACAACACTAATACGATTCCAACGCACTTTGGTTTTTCCAAAACGGGTCTCGTATGTAAAGATTTATAAATTAATTAGCATGACGATTAATTAACATTCAAATTAACTAGTTAAATTTAAAAAAAAAATAGAACAAAACTTCGTCTTCCTCTATTTGAGCACGTACCAGGCCAGAAGCAATTTTTATTCCACGCGTGCTTGCCAACATCGCCTGAGGCCACGCCTCCCCTTCTGCCGCCTCGCATCATTCACTCGACCACCGCAGCTTCCACCTTCCCAACTGTGCCTCAGGCGCACGCACGTGCACCACCCATCACCAATCCCTAAAACTTAGACTACCCCAAATATCAACGTGCTCGATTGTCCCTGCTTCCCATCGACTCGAGAATTTGATTGCTTATTTGACGCGATCGGAAATCTGTTCTACCATTTTTTCCTTTCTTCATTGATTTTTATTATTATTAGCCAATCTAATGTTTATTTTGAAAATAGAGATTTGGAAGAAAGGGGAAAGGAGATGTATACGGCGACCCATATACTCGGCCTGGTACGAAAATCTAATGAGGGCAAGAGAAAATACCAATTATTTAATTTGTAAATATCTTGCCCAAACGACCACGAAATCCCGAACCCCCAATGAAGGGTGTCGCCTTACATTTATAATGTTTGACCCCTATTCCAAATACAATGGAACTAGTCTTGAGGCCTAATTCGATCCTATGTGGAAGATAGCTTTTTAAAGTCAAATTATATTATCGAATTCCTTAAATTGATTTCTACGTGTTTCAAGCTCGCAGGCCAAACGACAAGTCTGATCGTTACAAAACTCGAAATCCTACAATAATTCAATATTATGAATCCGATGAAACTGGTTTCATAAAAATCGAGACAGTCGCCAAAATGGCTATTCTACTCGTTGAATAAAATGAGTAATTCCCAAGAATTTGTATAAACACTTTAAATTTGATTTTTAAGTACTAAAAATCTTCATTGCTTTTTAAATAAAATATAAATCAACTTCCGATACCATTTCATTCACATCAAAACCATAATTGCATTATTTAAATAATTACAACATCAATTTAAAAAATTTAATTAGCTGATACACCAATATTAATAAGTCCTTAAATTTCAAACAAATTTTAGTTATTAACATTGTTTTATTTCTGTCTAAATAATTCACATTTATTTTTCAACTTCAGTTATTGATTATAAACAAAGTCAATATGTAGAATTTATTTCAATACTTGTTATTGCCAAAATCTTTGAAATTAGTTATTTCAAAGTTTTATTCGTTCATATTCAAATAAATTACACTAATAAATTATTATATTTTATTTCTAACCATTTTTATTCAATAATTATGTCAAATCCTATAAATTAAAATAGTTAAAAAATACGAGTTGTTACAGTTATAGTGGACAGGTTGACCAAGAGTGCCCATTTCATACCAGTAAAGTCAACCAGAATGACACCTGTTTTGGCTAAGTTATTCTTGAAGAACATCGTTAGACTTCATTAAGTTCCTAGTAGCATAGTCCGCGACAGAGATGCATTATTCACTAGTGAATTTTGGAGGAGTCTACAAGGGGTATTAGGCACCAAGCTCAAGTTGAGTACAGCTCATCACCCATAGACAAACGGGTAGATAAAGAGAGTCAACATGGTACTCGAAGATGTATTGAGAGCTTATGCATTGGACTTTGGTGGATCTTGGGAAGATCACCTACATTTGATTGAGTTTTCCTATAATAATAGTTATTAGACGAGTATAAGGATGGCTCCTTTTAAAGCTTTGTGTGGAAGAGCATGAAGTTCGCCGGCATGTTGGTTAGAGACCGAAAAAGGATTGGCCATAGGTACAAATTTAGTAAGAGAGGCATCAGAAAAGATCGAGTTAATCTAAGGATGGATGAAAGAAGCTCAATCTAGGTAGAAGAGTTATGTGGATACAAGGCGTAAAGACCTAGAGTTCTCAGTGAGAGACAGAGTTTTCGTCTACGTATCACCGATGAAGGGTGTGGTACGATTTGGAAAGTCGAAAAAATTGTCCTTGAGGTATGTTAGTCCATTTTAGATTATAGAAAGGTTAGAAAGCTCGCATACAGAGTAGAGTTGTCGGGCAGTTTGGCAGGTATTCATAATTTTTTCCTTGTGTCTCATCTTCGCTGTTATCCCGCCTTTTGGCAAGGACGAGATATCAAAGAACTAACTGAAAACCAAGGATCGCTCATCCTGGATATCAAGTATGCACAGGTTCACCATGAATATCAATGAATTTTATCCGAGTCTAGATCAGGTTACACTTGACAAGACATAAAAGCCAACGTTCCGACTTTCAAGTCAATCCGGGTTCATATGCTCAAGATAGGATCGACGCAAGTTGAGGAAACCCATTCATTCGTATCCATCATTTCTAATTGATCGAAGTCACAACCCATCATTTCGCATCGATCGATTTCTTATCCATCAGTGGATAGTCTCTCTTCATATCGATCACTTATTGACTACTTCGCATCCATCGGTGAACATCTGTTCGTATCCATCGGGGAGCGCAACTTCGTATCCATCCAAAGGCGGCTTCCTTCGCATCGACCTTGTTCATATCCCTCAGCAAGCATTCGTTCGAATTGAACGGGATGTACCACTTCGTATCCATCGAGGGAATAGGCTTGTTCGTCTCGATCTACTCAACTCCACCATCAAACAAGCTCCACGTCATACGGTAGTTGTTTAGTTCGTATCCATCGAGGCTCGTTAGTTCGTTTCCATTAAGTAAACATTACTTCATATCCATCACGGAACCACTTTTCTTATCCATCAAGTTGGAGCAACTTCGATCGATATGAACAAGGCCACACGATCAATACTAACCGAGCAACTTGGTTCGATACGAACAGGTCCACTTTTATCGATACGAACGAAGCTACATCCATCGATACGAATTGGCAATGGCTATCGACTCGAACGAGGCAACGACCTTCGATATGAACAAAGCGAAATTCAAGGAGCGACTCGGTCAACTCGACATAAAAAGTAGATTGATTCGAAGAGAGTGCGCCATATCATCGCCTAGGCACGTGCAACGATCAATTCGAAGAAGATTGATTCGAAACCATCGATTCGAACCAGACAACCCACCGAAGAACACCAAATCGTATTGATCATATCTTGCAATCCACAAGTCCAAATACTATGAAATTTTCGTACGTGCTAACGTATGAGCTAAAGAATGTCCACACCAAGTTTCGACTCCATTGGATAAAATCTTGATCGATGCAAATTACATTCGTATCGATCATGGATCGAGTCGAAACTTCATGGGATCGATCGCGTGGGCCCGCCCACGTGCCAGAAGATGTCTCCTGAGATCTGAGCAAAATATCAGCTTTCTATGCCTATAAATAAAGCCCCAGGGCCTACAGAAGAAGGATCTTTTGATTCTCGAATGCCCAGACTCTGCCGGATTCAATTTTGCACTCCGTCACTATTGTTGTACTCGCATTTCACTACTGTAACTTGCTGTAATTCGCTGCAATCGATTGTAATCATCCAAAGAATATCAATAAACTCATCAAACTTCATAGTGGACGTAGGCAACACGCTGAATCACTCTAAATTGTTGTGTGTCTACGCATTTACTTATCCATTTTTGAAGTTTTTGTTAGATAATCCACGTTTTATATTTATATTTTTCATTTTTATCTTTTCAAAGACTTTCGAAGAGTGTTGTGTCCATTTTTGGGACAAACACTTTGATGCTTTCACTGAGAAAACACAGCTTTTCTCTTGCTCTTTGGATCTACTATCGATACCGGATTGCATAAATCCAAGAACAAGATCCAGATCTCAAATTCAGAATCCTTCCAACCTATTCAGATTTGTATAAAATATAGAAAAGGACTCCACTTATCGCAATGGTAAGTACAAGGACCACTTCCACCACTGCCGATCAAGAATCCCAGGATAGATAGAATCCCGCGCAATTGCTTCCATCCAACCAAAATGCTACTAGACCCTCGGATCCATCAGGCCCGATTATAAGACAAGAATTTCCGATGTTGCTTCAAGAATTGACCCAGAGTCGGCAACAATTGACCGAACAACTGCGCGCTAATGCTGAACTGACTAACCAGTTGAATCGCCGAAGGCATAGGAGATCCAGGAGGGATCACGCCTCTCACTCCTCTACAGAAAGTTCAGCCTCGTCTGACTACCACCATAGATCCACCCATCCCAGGCTAGATGGGAGTTACACACAAGCCACTGGACATCAACCTGTAATGACCGTTGAACAGCTGAGAGTTTGCCCATCGGCTAGTTTCCACACTGGACCCTCCTTCCAGGGAGGTACTGTTCCCCAATACACCACAGATGACCGTGCTACCACCGCCGCGGTTGAACTAGAGGTTGATACCCAAAATCAGTTAGATCTAAACCATCATCAGCGTGGACGTACTCTTGAGCCATATGTGCCAAAAGACTTTGAGCGAAGGAAGCGAGACATGGACAGTCGACATCGCCCGGTCCAGCCTTGCAATGTGGAACCCGACCACACTTTGGCTCAGCGTGTACAGAATATACACATGCCGGATATTCCAACTATGATTCGGCAGATGTTTCGAGAAAGCCAAGCCCTCACGAATGGAGACTGGGGAATCTCCTGGAGTCATACTCCTTTTACCGACGAGATATTATACGCTGAACCCTCTCGACAATTCAAGATGCCGACTCTACCAATGTATGAAGGAAATTTTGACCCTAATCAACATATCCTGAAGTATGATGGTCAATGAGCACTGCAAGAGCTGATGATGTAGTGAAATGCCGTAGTTTTTCCATTTCTTTAGGGGGCATTGCTACCATGTGGTTCACAAGATTGCCACCTCGATTCATTTCTTCCTTTGACCAGTTGGCCACTAAGTTTGTAGAACAATTTCGTATGCATGTTGCGAGGCCTAAAGATGTTAAACTCTATCCAGCGTCATTCAAGCTCCCGACGAAACACTCAAACGCTACTTAGAGAGATTTCATGCTGCGTGTGCGGAGATTAGTAACCCCAATGACAACTCAATCTTAATGGCATTGACTAAGGGGATTCACCTTGACTCTGAGTTTGAAAATTGGTTGGCTGGGAAACCCCTCGCGTCATTGGACCGTTTCTACTCCAAAACTGCCCAATTCATGAGACGGGAGGACGTGAAACAATCTAGGAAACAGGATGACGCAGAACCCAATATGGAAGAGATACAAAGTAATGTTGCGGTTAAACAATCTGGAGAGAGTTTCGGGAAAGCACAGTTAAATATATAGAACAAGCAAATTCTATAGAGGAAAAATGGCAATCAAAATAAGAAGCGGGATCAAAACCGTGGCCCGCGACGTATGGATCCAATGTTCGGTAACTACACTCCCTTGAATATGTCGCTAGAGAATGTGTATTTGCAGACCTGTAGTACTATGCAATACAAGAAGCTTGCTCCGAAGCCATCCTCGAAGAGGTCGATCCAGACAGGAAAGTTTTGTCGGTTCATGAGAGTTACAGCCATATCACAAATGAGTGTCGTCATTTGCTGGATGTCATCGACAAATCGATTAGAGAGAGAAAGTTAGATCAGTTTGTGTGGGCACCACAGTCAGATGGTGCGGGCCCATCAACTAAAATCGTGTACTGAATTAAGAAAGGCAGGAGGAACCTACTCGTACTGGCGGGAGGTTAGTTATAAATACAATAAGTGGTGGTCCTCATCCAACAGACCGAAGCTGGAGGGAAATGGAGTCGTATGCCAGCTCTATCAGGCATGTAGACTTTGAGTGTTGTAGTAGTTGTGATGACGGGGCTCCGGCCAAGCAACAAAGGACGATGATAGATGACATCGTATTCAGAAATAGAGACGCTGATAAGGTCGAAGCCCCCACCATCGACCCACTAGTCATATCTGCCCAGGTAGGTCCTGCTTGGATGAAGAGGATCATGGTTGACAGTGGGAGTTTTGTGAACATTTTGTTTAAGCTAGCATATGATTTGATGAAGATGGAAGCCAAGGATTTGAAACCTTTTCAATCTCGATTCCACGGCTTCAATAGTAGTGCTACTATACCCACTGGAGTGATGGAGCTGCCAGTGGAATTGGGGGTTGGAGAACGCCAGAGAGTCCGGATTTTGCAGTTTGTTGATTTGGACATTGATTCACCTTATAATGCCTTTTTGGGCCAATCGACCCTTGCTGAATTCAGGGTAGCTATTTCCCCATGGTGGTTGACTCTGAAGTTCCCACCGATCGCGGGGTCGGAGTCGTTCAAGGAGATCAGCTATTGGAAGAGCCTGTTATGTTGCTGAGCTGCGCGGGGCGCAGCAAAGAGAGAAAGGAAAGGGCATAGAGGAATCTCTCTGCATCCGTTTTTGCCGTTAATTGACAATTGGTGCCTGGGCCTCGGCTCGGGCGCCCCAGCCAATTCCAGAGGGATCTTGATCCAAGAGAAACTGAAAGTAAGGATGAAACTAAAGTAGTCAAGCTTCCCCGGCTGAACTAATGATCGATGGCCCGATCGACGATGATGACATTCAAAGATGATAAAGATTGGGTCTTAGTTAAGTCAACAGACACAACAGGAATTAGTTTAATTTCTCCTGGCGAATCTCGATGTATTGGCCTAGACGCATTCTGATATGTATGGGATCTCTCCAACATCGCGAGCTACACCATGTATATTGACCCGCGGTGTATTTCGGTCAAACAGAAAAGGCGTGGTATGGATCCAGAGAGATCTGCCACCCTTAAGGAAGAGGTCGATAAATTGAAATCAAATGGGTTTATCCGAGATGCTTTATACCCGGAGTGGGTATCCAATCTTGTACTTGTTCGAAATCCGAATGGGAAATGGAGAATGTTCGCTTATTATTCTGACTTGAACAAAGCCTTCCTAAAAGACAGCTTTCCACTTTCCTAAATTGATCAGCTCGTAGATTCAACGGCTGGGCACGAGTTACTATCTTTTATGGATGCTTATTCCGGCTACAATCAAATACCTATGCATTTACCCGACCAAGAGCATACAAGATTTTTGACTAATCTAGGACTCTACTGCTGTAGAGTCATGCCCTTCAGACTCAAGAACGCCGGAGCAACATACCAACGCCTAGTCAACCAAATGTTTGCCAACCAGATCGGGAAGACCATGGAAGTATATGTGGATGACATGCTGGTAAAGTCAGGATTCTCCACTGATCATGTAAAAGACTTGGAATCGATGTTCAACATCCTTCGAGAGTATAAGATGAAGTTCAATCCACTAAAATGTCATTTTGGAGTCGCATCTGGAAAGTTCCTTAGGTTCATCGTCAACGCTCGACGAATAGAAGCAAATCTCAAAAAGATCTGGATGATCAGAAATCTGCAGACTCTGAGAACCATAAAGAAAGTCCAGAGTCTCAACATGAAAATAGCAGCATTGAGCAGGTTCATTTCAAAGTCCACCTATAAGTGCATCCCCTTCTTTGATCTGATCCGAAAAGGAAAGCGAAACTTTGATGGACCATGGAATGTGAAGACGCATTCAGAGCACTAGTTCAACATCTCTCCACACCGTCGATTTTGTCAAAGCCTATCGATCACGAGCAATTATACCTTTACCTGGTGGTATCAGAAAACACAATCAGTGCTGCCTTAGTTTAGGAGGAAGACCGAGTGCAGAAACCGGTTTACCATGTTAGTAACGACTAACCAGAGCTGAGAGAAATTATCCGAAGTTCGACAAATTGGCTTATTGTCTCGTCATTGCCTCAAGGAAGCTCCATCCGTATTTCCAAGCTCATCCTATCACTGTATACACCGATCAGCCATTACGACAGGTCCTTACGCAGCCTGGGACGTCCGGTAGGTTACTCAAGTGGAACATTGAACCGAGCCAATTTGATATCACTTATAGTCCAAGGAGAGCTATTCAAGGACATGCCCTAGCAGATTTCATAGCCAAATTTACCGTTCCAGAGGGCATGCCCGAGACCAGTAAATCTCCCGAATACATCTGGAAGCTGCATACCGATGGCGTATCCAACGATTGGTGCTCGGGTGTTGGAGTGGTACTCGAAACCCCCGAAGGCCGATCCATATGCTATGCCATGAAATTTGATTTCCATGCGACCAATAATGAAGCTGAATATGAAGCCTTGATTGCTGGGTTGAAACTCGTCCGTGTTTTGAGAATTATTGCTGTGGAAATTTATTGTGATCCCAATTAGTCGTATGCCAGGTTTGGGGTGAATATCAGGCCAAGGATTGAAGACTAGATACTTATCTAGCTTGATTCCAAGGAATACTTGATCAATTTGACTATTATGACATCTTTTACATACCCCACAAGCGCAATCAAAAGGCTGATTCATTCGTGAAGCTAGCTAGCACGGGCGAAGCACAACAAATGGGACTCGGTCCTATTGAAACTTTATCCTTCCCAAGCATTGATCAGATGGAGACAGACTTTTATTTGAAATTGCTCCTAGTAAGGAGTCATGGATGAATCCGTACTGAAATTACATCGAGCATGGAATGCTACTTGAGCACAGGATTGAGAGAAGACAGATTCTTCAAAAAGCCTCACTGTTCACAATTTAGAATGAAGTCATGTATAGAAAAGGATATTCTGTTCCACTCCTTCGATGTATCGCGCACGATGAAATTAAACGAGTGTTACACGATGTACACGAAGGAGAATGTGGCGATCACATCGGTGGGCAAGCTCTCGCTAAAAAAGTACTCTAATATGGGTATTACTGGCCAACTGTAAACCGTAATGCAGCAGACTATGCTAGGAAATGTGATAAATGGCAGAAACATGCTCGAATTCCTAGAGCCCCACCTACTGAGATAACCCAAATGGTCAGTCCATGGCCGTTTGTAGTATGGGGCATCGATATCATTGGCACTCTAGCTCTGGCCAAATGTGGTGTGAAGTACGCCATCATCGCAGTTGATTACTTCACCAAATGAGCTGAAGCTGAACCTCTTGCAACAATTACGATGAAGAAGTTGATCAACTTTGTAGTTCACAACATTATCTGCCGATTTGGTCTCCTCCATACCATCATTACTGACAACGGAGCCCAAAGTGTTGAGTTCAAGGATTTCTATCATCGATTCCACATCCACAAGAAATTCTTTACAGTTGCACACTCTCAAGCGTATGGCCAAGTTGAAACTGTTAATAAGGTTATCAAATCGATTCTGAAGAAACGACTGGAAAAGGCCGAGGGCAAGTGGGTTGATGAACTTCCTATGGCATTATGGGATTACCGAACGACCCATAAGTCCATGATCGGTCACACTCCATTTTCTCTATCTTATGGCTCAGAAGCCGTCATTCCAATGGAGATGGAAGTACCTTCTCATCGCGTGACTTACTACGATCCAAAAACAAATGCCATATTACTTGCTAAGTCCCTGGATCTATTCTTATCGAAGTCGAGTCGCCGATTATACAATGCCAAGGTCCGACCACGAACCTTTGAACTCGACAATCTCGTTCTCAAAAGAATCTATCTGGTTCCTTCACACATGAAACCGAATTGGGAAGTTTGTATGTGATTACACAAAAACTCGGAGATGTCACATTCAATTTATCGACCGTTGATGGTCTTACTTTGCCGAGAGCCTGGAACAGCGAGAGTCTCTGTCGCTACTATACATGATAGGCTTTATTTATTTAGTTCATTCTTTTATTTGCAATTTGTTTCAGCATTTCGAAATGTGAGTTTATAATAAGGCAACTGACTTTGCCGTATTTTCTCATTTCAGTAATAAAATGCTACCTCTTCGAGCCAGAGTTGTGATTTATTGAATGCGACGAACAACATCACGATGCACAGAGAGCTAAATTCCATCATACAGTGGAATTTATTCAAATAAGGAGTGACCGTGGTACAACCGGCCACTCACTAAGTGAAACCCAAGCTTGGGGGAAAGTCACCACACTAAAGTCAAACAAGGATTGATATACGACAATCCTTTCACTAACTCCAAACTCCCAGAGTGCGAGTTGGAGCGTAAACTCATAGATGCGGTCTTGAAGGGGGTGGACCCGTCCGTCTAACGACTTCGACCGTATGCTAGCCAAGTTTGAGGACGATGGATCCGTCCATCTAACGACCTCACTTGTTAATCCGGGATGGATATGAACTGGCCATCCACGATCCCGATAAATCCATCATTCGCAGAGTGCGAACGAAGTCCTAAAAGCCTAAACAGATGTGACTGACCATCTGTTGGCCAACTCCAAATTCCCAAAGTGCGAATTGGAGTATAAACATCAACCCTAGGTTCTCAGAGTACGAACCAGAGTATAAACACCACTCCAAATTCCCAGAGTGTGAATTCGAGTATAAACATCAACTCTATGTTCCCAGAGTGCAAACCAGAGTATAAGCGTCAACTCCAAATTCGTAGAGTGTGAATTGGAGTATAAACATCAAATCCAAGTTCCCGGAGTGCGAGCTGGGTTACAAACATCGATTATCATCGGATTCTCAGAGTGCGAACCAGATTATCGATTGCAAACGACTCAGGGTCCCCGGAGTGTGGACGAAGTAGAGACACGATTTGATTGCGAACGGCCACTCATTAACTAACCTAAGTCCCTAGAGCGTGGACATGTACTTAGGCGTTATTGACCGTCGAAATACAAATGTAGATCCCCAAAGTGCGGATATGACTGTTTATGAGTAAGCGAGTGTGATTTGACCGCTCGACTCTCACTTGTTTCATCGGTCCGATGATGTTAAACTCAAAGAAATAGAGAATTACAATCGCTAGCCGATCTTTACAACTTTTCCCCAAGACTGGGGGCAGGACTTAAGTGTTAATCACTGGCTGAAGCAGTGCAACATCAAAGTCCAACTCGATCTCCAACTACGACTCGTGTTTGTAATTTCTAGATTTGGCAAACAAAAGCAAATTCAACCCGAAGGTTGAAACTCCACAAATGTGTTGAAATGAAATTCAAACGCTGCAACACTTAAGCACAAAAGAAAGAAATAAAAGTTGAAGCAAGAAAACGAAATTTCATTTCAACTAGTTGTAAGTGAAGATCCATATACAAGTTTTCCAAAATTCCTACTAGTAGGGGCCGAACCCTCATCTGTACACGGCCTATGAAAGGAAAGCAAAAAACACGCTCCTGATTACCAAAAAATGCACCGAAGAGGCCTATGTACTCGCTCTTCTTCTTCGGCTTCCTCTTCGGTGTGGATCCGCAGGAGTCGCTTATGATTTTTCACTTTGAGCTTTTGCCCTTTGGCTGATCATCTCCAAACAGAGGCATGATTTCAACGTCCTCCTCCGAGTTTGAATATAATGGAATGCTTTCTGCAGGAGGGGTCGAAGGAGTCAGATCTACAACAGGGGGCAGAATGGGCACACTGGTATCAACAAGTGTACCTTCGGGTGATATCATTCTTAGCGGAGCTGAGCCAAGCACCGCCATTCCCCCCCATAACTACCATCGTCCGTTGCCTCCAACTCATCATTGATTTCAGCCAGTATGACTTCTTCGTGAATGGATTGGGCTTCGCGGGGGGTAGCAGTGTTCTGTGTTGAAGCACCAGAAGAGGGCGCGAGTCCACTAATGACAAATGGCAAGTCCACGAAGGGGTCACTTTGTCGACCTAGAAGCTCGTTGATCATCTGCTCGTCGAAAGAAAGTGAGCTCCCCTGCATTCCTTCGATTGGCGCGGTCATTGTTGTAGTGGTCGCCTCAGTAATAATGGCCTCCTGCACTTGATGTAATTCTTGGATTGTAGGAGGAGCTGTCGATGTCACTCCTGTCACTGAACAAAGAAAGAGAAGAAATTTTTAGTAAGCACTTTAAGGCGAGTTCCTTATTTCGAACACACATAAGATTTGTTCAGAGTACCTTCCTCAGTTTGGCTCATGGATGGCTGAGCGGCTTCGGAGGCGTGCTCTTTGATGGGGGATAGCTGTGGTTGTTCTGGATTGTAGGCTAGGATAGACTGGAGTTCAGCCATTGAAATAAGCTCAGATCGAGGTAGAGCAGTATTCTCGAAACTTGTGGTGTGATGCTCGACACTTGAGCCTTCCACATTCTCCTGGTGCTTGGTGCAGAGCTTCTCCTTCTCATGTGAGATCATCGAATCATGGAGAATCTTCTTTTCATCCTCGGTCAGCACACGGTTCTCCAGCTCGAAATCATAAAATGATCCACCCAGATGCACCGCTTTCTCCTCCTCGACCAATAGGTTCCAGGCATTATAAAGATGTGTCGAATAGTTCTCGAGCCAAGCCAGCTTTCTATGTTTCAAAACGCTGGCATTGTAGGTAACGAGAAGTTCCTCTATATCGGCCTCAGCCTGGATTCCGCTGTCCGAACTTTTTCCTCGACCTCAGCCTCCACCGCGCAGACTTTTTCCAAAGCCGCATCCCTTTCACCTTGAAGCACCACGGCTTGATCACATGCCTCTTGTGCGAAAATATTGGCAACAACTTTCTCTTTAATAATCTCGGCAAATTTGGACTTAAGCTCATTGAGCTCTTTGAGGACTGCTGTAACGACCCAGGATTTCTGTCAATTAAAATTCGTATATTTAATTGATTTTAAATATTAATAAGTGAAATTAAACAGTTGAATAAATTTTATTTCGCATATAAGGATTTAATTGGATAATTAAATCGATAATTTAATATTTGAAATTACAGAAATAATTGAAAATTGGGTTAAATATGATTGAAAATGATTTGTAAAATTTTATTTAATCATATTGAAGTTAGAATGATGTTATAGAACTTTTAAAATTGAAGTTAAAGTTAATTTGTGAAAAGTAAATATTTTAATATTTAATTGACGAGTTAAAATAGCCATTTTTCAAACAGTCTCGGATTTCGACGAAACTAGTTTCATCGGATTCGTAATGTTATATTATTGTATGGTTTCAAATTTCAAGTTAATTGGATTTATCGTTTGTCCGGGGCAAGCCAAAACGCTTAGAAATTAGTTTAATCGGTTTAATTTAAAATCGATCGTTTATTTTCGTAACTCGCACATACGATGTAATTAGCCTCCGAAACCTATTCCATTGTGTCCGGAACGCGGGGTAAACCCGAGAAATGCCAGCCGACACGCTTCGTTTGGAGTTCGGAAAATTCGAGATGAATAGCGTTTCGTCGTTTTTTCTATAAAAGCACCTCAACTTTTTCATTTGCAAAAGAAACCCTCCTTCCTCCTTGAGCCGGCCCTAAATTCTAATGGTCGAAATTCAACTTCCTTCTTCCTCATTTTTCTTGCAATCCACTAACCAATTCGCGAAACTTTCTAAACGAAAGTTGTAGAGCACTTTGAGTTCTAGATATCCAACGGTGGAGATTAAAAATTATGTGATGGATTGGCGGCAGTTCGATGTTGAAGCCGGGCCGTTAGCGTGCATTTTCTGGTGTGAAGGGGGCACTGAGCTCTTCGAATCTCGAGCCGAAGGTAGAGCGAAGCAAGAGCATTCGAGTGGAAGTGTCTGATCGATGAAAAGGTGATGGTGGTGGTCGCGAAAATTGGGTGTTGGTGGCGGCTGATGGGTTATACATGCGTTCGAATACTGGAGATGGAAGAAAGGGGAGTGGCCGTGATTTGCAAAGGGAAATGGACGGTGATGATTTGGTTAGGGTTTGAAAATAATTAAAAGTGTAAAATTATTATATTTATAATTTGTATTAACTTCAAAATATCATAACCTTTTGCTACGAGGTCGAAAATTCCTAAAACGAATTGCGTTGGCTTCGTTTTGACGAGCACTACACTATGGAGCTAGATTGGAATCAATTGGAGTCAGTGAAATTTTTGGGTAAAATTAAACGCACGTTTAATTTTATTCGGAAATAAAACGCTGAAACCGTTTTTGAACCAAGGTGAGAACTTCTCACTCAATCGCATAGTTTCGATTTAAATTTTAAATAGTTAGATTTAAAATTGCTTGATTGTGTGATTGGATGATAATTTGTTGTCTAGTATGTGAAATAGACATTATACGCCGTATATTAAGCGGAGGTTATTTATTAAAAACATATACCGCGTTAATTCCATCTTGATTGGAATTGGTATTATATATGTACTTGAAATTGATTTTCCCGCATTATATAGCTGATGAGACCCTATTGCGCCGCATAATAGCGGATAATATTTTATAAATCCTATATACCGCAATATTCTGTATTGGTACGGAATTGGTATTGTGCTAACATCTATGGATGCAGGGAAACAGGTTGGAGGGATCCAACTGGATTCCTCACTAGTAATTAATTGATTACAGATATTGTGATATTTGTTGATTATCATATACTAATATATGATGTCTTTGTTGGCGTGATTGACTATTTGGTGTGTTGCATCGTTGGGCAAAATTTGGAATTATAAAAAAAGATTTTAAGGTGATGATTTTCAAATTTAAAAAGGGTTTTAAAGTGATTTTTAAAAGTATACGTTTTATTAAATTTTTGAATTGATTCATTTTAAATAAATTAACGTTAATTTTTTTTAATATTATAAAGATTTATGATTTTTGTGAAATATAGTTAAAATGTGATTTTTGAAATATGGAGTTAATGAATTTTATAAAATAGTTTGAATTAAGATTTTTGGATTTTTATAAACGGTTTATATAAAAGATTTATAAAATTGATATTTATAAATTAAAAATAATAGAATTATAAAACGAGTTTTTTTGTGTTAAAATGAAATAGTAAATGAATGGATTAGTAAGTAATGAAATTTATATATTTATAAATTGAGAAGTTATAAAAGGAATAGATTTTGTAAAATAAAAGATTTATAGTTAAATTTACTTATAATATGGATTTTGGTGTGTAAATGGGATATGGATATAATTTGTGAATAAAGTGATTTTATAACTTGAAGTTTTTATAATATATAAATGTGAATTTATAAACATTGATTTATAAATTCAAGATTGATTGAATTTGATAAGTAAATTTTTATAGCTTATTAAAGGAGTATATTCACGATTTTGGGACAGTGGATAATTTTTGAATCGAATATGTAAAAGTGTTGAATTTGGTTAATGATTTATATTCACAATTTTGAACTGTGAATAATATATTAAAGGAAATGTTTTATATAGTATTGGGATTTATATATCTATCTAAATTTCGAATCCCTATACTAGTGATTTTGGGTCGTCGTAACGATGTTTTACGCAACATTCGTTTTGGCCCAAATAAATGTGTTTGAAAGAATGTTTTCCTTAGAGAATGAAATATATACTTAATTTCGATTTAGGTATATTGAATATTTTTTGCAAGTGTTAAAAATAAATGGATTGTGAATTACTTATTATTATTAAATAAGTATGGAAATGTTTTCCAATATGAAGTGAATATTTTGAGATTTTATCTTCTAAAGGTAAATTGAAAATGAATATTAGAAATCGATTTGGAAATCGTATATTCATAGATATTTTGGAATTGTAAATTCACTGTGGAATGTATAAAATAAAGGGAAATTTGTTTAAAAATAAACGTTGATTTATTTTTGAAGTATGGAATTAAATTTACGGATTTGGAACGTAAATATAAAGTAAATCGGTAGGGATTTATTTGATTGATTTAAAATGGATAAATATTTGGAAGTGTTTCCGTTTAAGGAAATTGATTTGAAATTTGTTTTCAAAGATTGAAAGGTGAAAAGTGATTTGAAATTTGTTTTCCAATGGTTAAAGTGTGGAAATTATATATCTAGTGAAGATATTTTAGAAAATAAATTATTTGGAAAATTATTTGGAATCTGGTGATGTTGTGCATGCCTACTGATAGTTAAATAACCGACTATCAATATTTAACTTTAAATAGGCATTTGTTGTGATTTGCTTGAATTTGAATGCTACACTTTTTTTTAAAAAATAAGCGCACACTGTTCGGGTTAGCCGGGAAAGTACCTTTGGGTCGTATAACCCATTCCGAATATGTGATACGTCGTAATGGATAGCATTGATGACCGGTGTTGAAGACCGGATATTTATGAAAACGAAAGGATTACCATCGAATATTTCTGCATCGGCTGATCCCCGATGCAGAATTTTATTACCCTTTGTGATGGGAAGTCCGGTCGTGATTAGTGAATATCCGGATTGCAAGGACTTCTTTGTAAGTGCCTTCGGTTTCGTTCGATCCCAGAACGGACTTGTACGGATGTATGTCTGACGTTACAGTTTGAGATGTAAAGCTGGTTTCTATCAAATAGTTCCCGTTGGTGGCGGAGAATTTATTCTCTTAGCTTAACACCCTTAGAGGTTATGTAGTTGATGGTTACTAGTGATACATTCCCAAATTGGTAATGTCGCATACGAAGTGCCGCTGATCAATTGTTGATCGAAGCATGGCTTTGTATAAAGCGTAGCTTTGTGGACGACACTTCGTCGGACCTCACACCCTGGAAATGGTCAAAACAGGAAGGATGCGGCAAGGTTATTAGGGGGTAGCGCCCCTTTAGTGTATGTCATTCCTTCTGGATAGAGGTGGTATCATGGTATGGAGCCCAGATACTTAACCTATGTTGTTGCTGCAAATTTATTACTTTGTGGTTGTTGGAATCAAGGATCCTCGGATTTAGATCGGTGACGATCGGGGAATGACATATTCGTGTCAGTAGTTACCCAGTTTGAAGGGTAACCCAGCCTTGTGTTGGCAGAGATCTAACCGTAACGTTAGGTTCTCGGATCGTCTTTCCAGAGGCGTACCCATGTGGCAATGGGAAGTTCCTTGGCCTGACCATTTGTTGAAAATCCAAAGAAACAATACGAACCTTGTACGGTTTTAGTTGTATAACCTGCCATGGAATGTGGTGGTAACCTGCTATTGAACATGGTAGCTATAATAGGCATAAGTGTGAAATGCCTATGCTGGCTAAGATTTATATCTTTACTTTCGAAAGGTTTTCTATACTATGCACTAGTAATAATATCAAATGTTTCTTTTTAATGCGTATCAAGCATCTTTGACAATCATAAGGAGAAATCTCCTCCGATTCTGCGTTTGCATTGTTTGTGTGTGTGGGAGGCCTTATGGTAGTCTCATTTTCCAAAAAGCATTGCGAATCTATTTTAAAATATTCCTTGGTTTGTTTTTAAAGATAAACTGTTTTAAGTTCTCACACCAGTCCCATGGCTGACCTGGAGTTTATTGTTTTCCTTTCTAAACTCTGGGTGCCCACCAATTTCCACACGGGTAGTCTAGAGTCAGGTTATCAGGATATTCTGGAATTCAGGAGTTGCTGGAGGCAAGCTGGATGGCATGGCGTATTCACTAGTACATAGTATTTCTTTTCCGCTGTTTGTTGTTGTGAACTCTGATAATGTAATGTAATGTGATGTAATGTAATGTAATAACTGATATAGTTCTTTGTTTAAAGATTATTCATTTATCTATTATATGTTGTTCGGCTGCGATTGTGAGATTCTGATATTGGTTCTGTTGTTTCTTTCTGTTCTGTTCTATCTTTTCCTTTCTTCTTCTATCTTCTACCTCTTCTTTAACCCTAACGGTACAGTTTTCCGACCTTCGATTGTTCGGCAGTTGATATAGTGGACGTATTGATGTCGGTTTTCGAGCGTCGAAAAGTCGCGTCGTTACATCTGGTATCAGAGCTTATGGTTAAGCGACAACCAAGACTCTGTTGGGAATTACTCATTAGAGATAGAGTCAGTAGTACTCTAGAATGAGTTTGAGTGTAATAATAGATACGAGCGCGTATTTGTTAGTGAAAATAAAATTGTTTTATATTGTGATGATTGGTTTGTTGAGTGGTATATGGATTCTGGTCAACACGAGTAATTAACGTTGTTGATAGGGATCTCTAAACACTTGTGCAGAACAATTTGACATGATATTATTTTAAAATAGGGTAAATGAAATAATTTTACCTCGATTATATTTTATATACAAAGGGATAATTTTTCAGAATTATTAAGTATATATTTGTTTGGTTGTTGAAATGTAAGAATGAATATAAGTTAATTAAAAGAATGAATTGTATAAGCAAATGAATTATAAGTATGAAGTTGTAATTAAAATGATTTACACTTGTGAAATAATCTTATATATAAGATGTGAAATTATATAAGTAAAAGATTTATAAATGTGATTTCTAATCTGAAATCAAAAATTCCAAAGAAGTGTTTTGAAAGGATTTGATATTTTGGAAAATTGTTTTGGAGAGATGAAAGCTCTAAACTCTTTTCGTTCGTTGGAGAATAATTCCGATGATGATCGCGACATCATTGGTGTTTATTTTCGGGTTTCCAAAAGAGGAATTGCTGCTAGATTATTTTAAATGAAAGTTGTTTGGAAAATTTGGATTTGGTTTTGGAAATTCAGAAGATAATTTGAATTTATTTCAAAAATGGTTTTGAAAGGTTGAAAAGACTATGGAATCCTATTTAAAATATTTATGGGAACGATAAATGAGTTGATAACTTATACAATTTGAATTTTGATAGAACAAATTTGACTTAAAGGATGGAGTTAAATTAAAGGAAGTATAAGTGAATCAATAAAAATCCAAGTGGTAATTGTTGAATATAAGTTGTATAACTTATAAAATGAGAAAATGCAAGTGAAACCAATTATTAAAATGGTTAAACAATTTGTTAAGCAAAACAAATCTAAATTTGAATAAGTGATGAAAATTTGGCTTTGATAAAAAGTTAAATAGAAATGAAATCTGAATTGCATATAAGTGAAAAGAGTTTTGAACTTATAATATGAGTTAATAAATTTGACTTTGGTAAAAGTAAATGGAATTTACTTTTGAATTGGAATCTGAATTGGATTTATACGTGGAATATAACTTAAGTGAAGTTGAATAAAGTTGATTTTGGTATTGAAGTAAATTAATTAAGAGAAGTGATGAATATGAACTTGAGTTATACAAATGAAATTCAACATTATATTGTTAAAAGAATTAGCAATTGAATTGAACTAATGGATTGAAAGTTAATCAATTGAATGTAAAATAAATTGATATGGAATAATGAATGTAAGTGTTAATTCATTAAAAGCTAATGTTATTGGAAGTTGAATAATTGAATGAAAATCAATTTAATATAAACCAATTGGAATTAAAAGTGTTGGACCAAATTGAATGTAAATTGAATAATTTGGTTATGTTGAATATACATTGGTTCTCATATGAATATTAGTAAATCCAATGTTAATGAATCAAATGTGATTAAATTGAAACCCAATTCAATAAATATTAATGAGAAGTGAATTTATATTGATTTGGTTATCGATTTGTTGAATGTTAATTGGATGATAGTTGTTTGATGGTTGCATTTGTTGCTTTTGTTGCATTTGCTATGTTGGCATATGTAATTGTTGTAGTGATATATGTTGTATATTGATATTACTTCCATATATGCATGTTTCTTATGGTTTGTTGAGTGTTTAGTAGGTGTGGATTGCGCTTGCTTCGCATTTGGAGCTCGCTTTCGCGCTATATTAGCCGTATATGCTCGCTAATAATAAATAAGGTACATATCTCGGATTACATATCGTACTTTTACACCTTTTTTCCCTGCGGGATGCCTCATCACTTGATGGGATGTATATTTGTGATGTATATACTGTCATTTTTTTTCGGATCGAGCCGCGCAAAGGAGACTTTGGCGATTTTTTTTGAAAATTTAAGGCGTTGGAAATTTTTTGAGAAAATTGGGAAATTTTTGAAAACTAAGTATGATTTGAAAACTTAGTAAAGTTATTGTAAGAAGTTTAACTATGGTTTTGGAAAGTTAATAGATACTGTAACTTTTTCTTACTAGGTAATTTCGAGGACGAAATTCTTTGAATGGGGGAAGTTTGTAACGACCCAGGATTTCTATCAATTGAAATTCATATATTTAACTGATTTTAAATATTAATAAGTGAAATTAAACAGTCGAATAAATTTTATTTCGAATATAAGGATTTAATTGGATAATTAAATCGATAATTTAATATTTGAAATTACAGAAATAATTGGAAATTGGGTTAAATATGATTGAAAATGATTTGTAAAATTTTATTTAATCATATTGAAGTTAGAATGATGTTATAGAACTTTTAAAATTGAATTTAAAGTTAATTTGTGAAAATTGAATATTTTAATATTTAATTGACGAGTTAAAATGGCCATTTTTCAAACAGTCTCGGATTTCGACGAAACCAGTTTCGTCGGATCCGTAATGTTATATTATTGTATAGTTTCAAATTTCAAGTCAATCGGATTTATCGTTTGTCCGGGGCAAGCCAAAACGCTTAGAAATTAGTTTAGTCGGTTTAATTTAAAATCGATCGTTTATTTCCGTAACTCGCACATACGATGTAATTACCCTCCGAAACCTATTCCATTGTGTCCGGAAGTGGGGCAAACCCTAGAAACGCCAGCCGACACGCTTCGTTTGGAGTTCGTAAAATTCGAGATGAATAGCGTTTCATCGTTTTTTCTATAAAAGCACCTCAACTTTTTCATTTGCAAAAGAAACCCTCCTTCCTCCTTGAGCCGGCCCTAAATTCTAATGGCCAAAATTCAACTTCCTTCTTCCTCATTTTTCCTGCAATCTACTAACCAATTCGCGAAACTTTCTAAAACGAAAGTTGTAGAGCACTTTGAGTTCTAGATATCCAACGGTGGAGATTAAAAATTATGTGATGGATTGGCGGCAGTTCGATGTTGAAGCCGGGCCGTTCGTGTGCGTTTTCTGGTGTGAAGGGGGCACTGAGCTCCTCGAATCTTGAGCCGAAGGTAGAGCGAGGCGAGAGCATTCGAGTGGAAGTGTCTGATCGATGAAAAGGTGATGGTGGTGGTCGCGAAAATTGGGTGTTGGTGGCGGCTGATGGGTTATACGCGCATTCGAATACTGCAGATGGAAGAAAGGGGAGCGGCCATGATTGGCAAAGGGAAATGGACGTTGATGATTTGGTTAGGGTTTGAAAATAATTAAAGGTGTAAAATTATTATATTTATAATTTGTATGAACTTCAAAATATTATAACTTTTTGCTACGAGGTCGAAAATTCCTAAAACGAATTGCGTTGGCTTCGTTTTGACGAGCACTACGCTATGGAGCTGGAATGGAATTGATTGGAGTCAGAGAAATTTTTGGGTAAAATTAAACGCACGTTTAATTTTATTTGGAAATAAAATGCTGAAACCGTTATTTGAACCAAGGTGAGAACTTCTCACTCAATCGACTAGTTTCGATTTAAATTTTAAATAGTTAGATTTAAAATTGCTTGATTGAGTGATTGGATGATAATTTGTTGTCTATTGTGTGAAATAGACATTATACGCCGTATATTAAGTGGAGGTTATTTATTAAAAACATATACCGCGATAATTCCATCTTGATTGTAATTGGTATTATATATGTACTTGGAGTTGATTTTCCCACATTATATAGCGGATGAGACCCTATTGCGCCGCATAATAGCGGATAATATTTTATAAATCCTATATACCGCGACATTTCGTATTGGAAAGGAATTGGTATTGTGCTAACATCTATGGATGCAGGGAAATAGGTTGGAGGGATCCAACTGGATTCCTCACCAGTATTTAATTAATTACAGATATTGTGATATTTGTTGATTATCATATACTGATATATGATGTCTTTGTTGGCGTGATTGACTATTTGGTGTGTTGCATCATTGGGCAAATTTTGGAATTATAAAAAAAGATTTTAAGGTGATGATTTTCAAATTTAAAAAGGGTTTTAAAGTGATTTTTGAAAGTATACATTTTATTAAATTTTTGAATTGATTCATTTTAAATAAATTAACGTTAAAAAATTTAATATTATAAAGATTTATGATTTTTGTGAAATATAGTTAAAATGTGATTTTTGAAATATGGAGTTAATGAATTTTATAAAATAGTTTGAATTGAGATTTTTGGATTTTTATAAACGGTTTATATAAAAGATTTATAAAATTGATATTTATAAATTAAAAATAATATAATTATAAAACGAGTTTTTTTGTGTTAAAATGAAATAGTAAATGGATGGATTAGTAAGTAATGAAATTTATATATTTATAAATTGAGAAGTTATAAAAGGAATAGATTTTGTAAAATAAAAGATTTATAGTTAAATTTACTTATAATATGGATTTTGGCGTGTAAATGGGATATGGATAAAATTTGTGAATAAAGTGATTTTATAACTTGAAGTTTTTATAATATATAAATGTGAATTTATAAACATTGATTTATAAATTCAAGATTGATTGAATTTGATAAGCAAATTTTTATAGCTTATTAAAGGAGTATATTCATGATTTTGGGACAGTGGATAATTTTTGAATTGAATATGTAAAAGTGTTGAATTTGGTTAATGATTTACATTCACGATTTTGAACAGTGAATAATATATTAAAGGAAATGTTTTATATAGTATTGGGATTTATATATCTATCTAAATTTCGAATCCCTATACTAGTGATTTTGGGTCGTTGTAACGATGTTTTACGCAACATTCGTTTTGACCCAAATAAATGTGTTTGAAAGAATGTTTTCCTTAAAGAATGAAATATATACTTAATTTCGATTTAGGTATATTGAATATTTTTTCCAAGCGTTGAAAATAAATGGATTGTGAATTACTTATTATTATTAAATAAGTATGGAAATGTTTTCCAATATGCAGTGAATATTTTGAGATTTTGTCTTTTAAAGATAAATTGAAAATGAATATTAGAAATCGATTTGGAAATCGTATATTCATAGATATTTTGGAATTGTAAATTCACTGTGGAATTTATAAAAGAAAGGGAAATTTGTTTAAAAATAAACGTTGATTTATTTTTAAAGTGTGGAAATAAATTTACGGATTTGGAACGTAAATATAAAGTAAATCGGTAGGGATTTATGCGATTGATTTAAAATGGATAAATATTTGGAAGTGTTTCCGTTTAAGGAAATTGATTTGAAATTTGTTTTCAAAGATTGAAAGGTGAAAAGTGATTTGAAATTTGTTTTCAAATGGTAGAAGTGTGGAAATTATATATTTAGTGAAGATATTTTGGAAAATAAATAATTTGGAAAATTATTTGGAATCTGGCGATGTTGTGCACGCCTATTGATAGTTAAATAATCGACTATCAATATTTATCTTTAAATAGGTATTTGTTGTGATTTGCTTGAATTTGAATGCTACACTTATTTTTTTTTAAATAAGCACTCACTATTCGGGTTAGCCGGGAAAGGACCTTTGGGTTGTACAAACCATTCCGAATATGTGATAGGTCGTAATGGATATCATTGATGACTGGTGTTGAAGACCGGATATTTATGAAAACGGAAGGATTATCGTCGAATGTTTCTGCATCGGCTGATCCCCGATATATAAATTTATTACCCTTTGTGATGGGAAGTCCGGTCGTGATTAGTGAATATCCGGATTGCAAGGACTTCTTTGTAAGTGCCTTCGGTTCCGTTCGATCCCGGAACGGACTTGTATGAATGTGTGTTTGATGTTACAATTTGAGATGTAAAGCTGGTTTCTATCAAATATGTTCCCGTTGGTGGCGGAGAATTTATTCTCTTAGCTTAACATCCTTAGAGGTTATGTAGTTAATGGTTACTAGTGATACATTCCCAAATTGGTAATGTGGCATACGAAGTGCTGTTGATCAATTGTTGATCGAAGCATGGCTTTGTATAAAGCGTAGCTTTATGGACGAGACTTCGTCGGACCTCACACCCGGAATTGGTCAAAACAGGAAGGATGCAGTAAGGTTATTAGGGGGTAGCGCCCCTTTAGTGTATGTCATTCCTTCTAGATAGAGGTGGTATCATGGTATGGAGCCTAGATACTTAACCTATGTTGTTGCTGCAAATTTATTACTTTGTGGTTGTTGGAATCGAGGATCCTCGGATATAGATCGATTACGATCAGGGAATGACATATTCATGTCAGTAGTTACCCAGTTTGAAGGGTAACCTGGCCTTGTGTTGGCAGAGATCTAACCGTAACGTTAGGTTCTCGGATTGTCTTTCCAGAGGCGTACCCTTGTGGCAATGGGAAGTTCCTTGGCCTGACCATTTGTTGGAAATCCAAAGAAACAATACGAACCTTGTACGGTTTTAGTTGTATAACCTGCCATGGAATGTGGTGGTAACCTGCTATTGAACATGGTAGCTATAGTAGGCATAAGTGCGAAATGCCTATGCTGGCTAAGATTTATATCTTTACTTTCGAAAGGTTTTCTACATTATGCACTAGTAATAATATCAAATGTTTCTTTTTAATGCGTATCAAGCATCTTTGACTATCATAAGGAGAAATCTCCTCCGATTTTGCGTTTGCATTGTGTGTGTGTGCGGGAGGCCTTATGGTAGTCTCATTTTGCAAAAAGCATTGTGAATCTATTTTAAAATATTCCTTGGTTTGTTTTTAAAGATAAACTGTTTTAAGTTCTCACACCAGTCCTATGACTGACCTGGAGCTTATTGTTTTCCTTTCTAAACTCTGGGTGCCCACCAATTTCCACACGGGCAGTCTAGAGTCAGGTTATCAGGATATTCTGGAATTCAGGAGTTGCTGGAGGCAAGCTGGATGGCATGGCGTATTCACTAGTACATAGTATTTCTTTTCCGCTGTTTGTTGTTGTAAACTCTGATAATGTAATGTAATGTGATGTAATGTAATAACTGATATAGTTCTTTGTTTAAAGATTATTCATTTATCTATTATATGTTGTTCCGCTGCGATTGTGAGATTCTGATATTGTTCTGCTGTTTCTTTCTGTTCCGTTCTATCTTTTCCTTTCTTCTTCTATCTTCTACCTCTTCTTTAACCCTAATGTTACGGTTTTCCTGCCTTCGATTGCTCGGCAGTTGATACAGTGGACGTATTGATGTCGGTTTTCGAGCGTCGAAAAGTCACGTCGTTACAACTGCGTCCCGCCCGGCAGTGACGGTGGTGTTCCGATGGCCTATGTCCTCCATCATGGCATAATGTTCCCGCCTCATCCTGTCCATAGCCGAGTTGGCATCATCCGCCTTTTTGAGAGCTTCTATTTTAGATTTTCAGGTAGACTCGGCTTCAGCATTGAGCATCTGAATAATCCGGTCTTTCTGTGCGAGCTTTTCCCCTAACTTTTCAATCGCAGCATCCTGCTCAAAAGCCACTTTTGATGCTTTCTTCACGGCTTTCACCCACTCCTTATACTAAAAGTAGATATCCGCAACATAGTCGTAAACAGTGTTCTCGGGCTCCTTCGAAATTCTCTTTAAATGCGAGGGGAAATATACCCGTCGAAAATGATGTCGGGAAAATCTCTCTTCAGTTGAACAGTTTGATTGCTCCTTCCTCCATAGGCTCGGAGAGAACTTGCTCTGCAATTACGGGAGCCTCTACTTCCATCCTACGTTGTTGAGTTTCAGACCTTGGAGCATGAGAAGGCGGCTTGTGCCGCGAAGTTTCTGGAGGGCGTGAAACGTGGACCGGAGGCTATACAGGATTTTTAGGGGGGAGAACGAGATCGGGATTGGTGTACATACTCCCTGTCTCTGTTATACCGCTCCTGATCGGAGTACTCCCGATCATAATCCCTGCCCACATCTCTCCTATGCGCCTCATAATATGATGAGGATTGGCGAGCCTTCCGAAGACTACTTAGTATTGAGTTCTGACCAGACATTGTATCTGCAAAATAAAGGAAGAATAGAGTTAGTAGTTTCCCAAAGGGATCAAACTATGGTCATAAATCGTGTAGTGTCATGAAGTGTGTATGTATGTGCACCCCCCTGACCAACCGGAAGTGTCGACCACGCTAGCGGGAAGAGACTCGCTTAAATCTAAAGTGTGTTGAAGTTCCTCCAATCCGACGTCATGTTAGAAGGACACGTTGTCCGGGATTGGGATATTGGCGAGCCCTTTGAAAATATTTTCCACTCGTGGGGGAGAAGCCTCTAAAATTCTAATTCCAGGAACAGGCAAAGACATGACCACAGATTTCCATCTTCCAGATTTAGAAGGTTTAAAAGCGGCTGCCTTGCCTTTTCTTTTCCCTTTGGAATCTTGAGGGGTGCCAAAGATCCCGGCTGCAAGTTCGTCGTCAGTGGGTGTTCTCTCCAAATCAACCTCCTTGGTTATAACAAGTCGGGGTGTCTTATGCTTGGCTCATTTCTTCGAGACAGACCTTAGCGTTCCCTCCAGCCTAATACATTGATTTCGCTCAATAAATCCGATGATTCTCAGGTTCCTATCCATTAGAACCGAGTCAATATTCGTTTCTTCGCTTGGAACTTCTTGGAGTACCCGGACTATCTCCTTGAAATGCACACCTTCAGGCCGTGGGATCGCAGCTGTAAAGAAAAAAGTGATATAAGTTCGACATCAATCGTGATTATCTTATTGGCTACTTGAGAAGATTATGGTACTTACGTCTAGCTAACCATCGGCTGGCAAATCCCGAGGGACGTCGAACATAGAACCATTCCATTTTGAAATAACTTAGCCTAGTCCAGGCCTCCGATACTATTTGGCAATTTCTGACCGCTTTTAAGAATGTGAAAGATGGGCTATCTCCCCAGCTCTTAAAGTTAAATAGATACCTAATCTCGATCAGAATTGGTGGTCGAAAGAGATGCTCCATGAACACGATGAATAAACTGTTCAACAGCGTGTATCTGTTGGGGTGTTGTTGAGATGGAGCGATCCTAAGGAAAGACAATGCTTCCCTGATGTATTGGTTAAATAGAGGCAGTGTCCCAGCTGCGCGTGCATGACAGTTGAATGCGATATACCGTTCAGGTGGAAGGTGCGGTCTATCATTCAGACCCGGCAATAGCACATCATCCATTGACAAACCATGCCTCAGGCATATCCGTCCCAACATGTCTTTGGAAACATTGACGGTACAAAATCTGATGGTGTACAAGTGAAAACAGCCCCTGGTATCTCATCCGGGGCTGGATCTACAATCTCGGCCTTGATGGTCGATATCTCAATCGTTAGAGGGAGAGAAATCTGAGCTTCCTATTGCTATGAGCTTGACTGTTCCATAACTAACTAACTTATGAGAAATCATCATTAAACGATAATAAGCTCGTGCCTCCCCTAGTGTGAAGTGTGTGAATATATTGTGCGGTGTAGTGCTGTATGTTACTTGAAGAGATTCTATAGAGTCAAAGAAAGCACGCAAACGACAAGACTTCGAAATTCAACTGGAGTGACCATCATCGCTGACCGTCACAACCATGCCATCGAGATGTTAGCGATCAATCAAAGTCACATTTTTTATATTTTTGTTAAGTTATAGTTCCATCGACGAGCTTCGAAGGATAGTCAAATATGCTATTCTACAGTTAAGTCCAGATAGGCAAGAATGAAGCTCGCCGGAGTCAAGTATTCAAACATGCAAAAGATTCCCAAATTCATCAAATTTTGGCTTGGAATCGATCACACGGTTCAAATTCATATTGGTCGAGGAGGCCTCATTTTTGTATCGATCACGTTCAAATCAATACATTTCGTATCTCTCAACCTCGAATCGATACATTTCGTATTGATCAGGTTCGAATCGATGCATTTCGTATCGATCGATTCGTATTAACTTCGTATGGATCACAACTTGGCAGCCTCTTATCGATCAGGGCGTGCAATGATTCGCATCGATCGAAGATGATGAAGTTCACATCGGTCACTTACCCGGAATTCTGTATCGGTCATTTACCCTGCGGTTTCGTGTTAATAACCTTAAATCGATACGTATTACTTCCACCCTGGATCGATAAGAACTTCATCATACATCAACAAATTCTGAATCGATACGAACTCTACGCCTTATGATCGACACGAAGCCAATCCCTTTCCTTATTTTCAACAATACGAAATAAAGGCCGAGCAACCCTCAATCGATTCCTTCATATCTCTCCTCATTCCTTCTTCTCCAATCAATGTAAACACCATTACTCCCTCCTCAAACTCACTTCGACCCAACTCCGGCATCAACGGTGCCAGAATAGGCCGTGGCTTTGGACGAACAGCCGTTGAATCTCGAGTTTCGGTCAATGTCTGCATGAATTCATCGATTGTTTGCCTAGTTTTGAGTGATCGGTTTAAGGATTAAATGTTGACTGGTTTGGAGACGATGGCTTCTGTAGTTCTGTTTCTTTTCGAGTCGATGCGAAAGCAGAAAGTAAAAAAAATTCTAAGTCCAAAAGTATTTATATGGACTCGAGTGTAAAGGGAAAAGGTGATTCGCCTCCCCGTCAAAGCGATTGGTAGCAACGGTTCCATCAGATCGATTCAAAACAAGCTATTCAAATCCATAAGCTTAAGCCTTCATCAAAACGAAATTGTCAATAGGATTTTTCTGGGTCACCAGGGTCAATCGATACGAAACTGTTGTTCATATCGATTGTTTTCGACTCCATACACAGTGCATCGACACGACATGACTCGTTCGTATCCATCATTTTGAAAGATGGCAAGGATTCATAACCATCGATATGAAAGACACCGCAAAGACCTGTTGAGCTACTAAAAACTATCGAGATGAAATGTCAATTTCGTATCCATCAAAGCTCATATCTATCGATACAAAATATTTATTTCGTATCCATCAATGCAAAGTATATCGACGTGAGAGCAATCTTTCAACCTTTTACATCGATTCAGGAGAGGATCGATACGAAGGAGCATCCAAAAACAACCATTAAACGCTGTTGCAACTCTTCACATCGGTTTAGGAGAGGATCGATATGGAATTCGATACTAGAAAACTGACAACAACTCGTGAACGTGCGACATTAACGAGAGTCAGATTAACATATATGCATATATATAGGACAAATATTAAATTTTCAACATCCCCGGGGATTGAATACTCATCTAATAATGACTAGGTGACAAACAACTAATCGGTATCATACAGAAATCAGTTACAAAAGTACAGGGTACAACAGTTGACAATCAGCTGTTCACATTACTTAGAAAATCAGTCAAAGATTACAACCTTCAACGGAAAGGTGATAACTGATCAGAGTGAAGGATTTAGCTTTTCAAAGCACGTCATGTTTCCACAAGACGTACTTTGAGGAGCGAATGTTATCCCGCCTTTTGGCAAGGCCGAGATATCAAAGAACTGACTGAAAACCAAGGATCTCTCATCCTAGATATCGGGTACGCATAGGTTCACCATGGATATTGATTAATTTTATCCGAGTCCGGATTAGGATACAATTGACAAGACATGACAAGCGAAGCCATGAAAGCCAACGTTTCAAGTTTCAAGTCAATCCGGGTTCATATGCTCAAGATAGGAGCGATGCAAGTCAAGGAAACTCATCCATTCGTATCCATCATTTTGAATCGATCGAAGTCACAACGCATCATTTCGCATCGATCGATTTCGTATCCATCAGCAGATATTCTCCCTTCGTATCGATCACCTATTGACTACTTTGCATCCATCAGCGAACATCTGTTCGTATCAATCGGGGAGCGCTACTTCTTATCCATCCAAAGGCGGCTTCCTTGGCATCGACCTTGTTCGTATCCCTCAGCAAGCATTCGTTTGAATCGATTAGGATGTACCATATCGTATCCATCGAGGGAATAGGCTTGTTCGTATCGATCTACTCAACTCCACCATTGAACAAGCTCCACGTTATACGACAGTTGTTTAGTTCATATCCATCCTGGAAGACCTTGTACGAATCCATCGAGGCTCGTTAGTTCGTGTCCATCAAGTAAACATTACTTCGTATCCATCACGGAACCACTGTTCGTATCCATCAAGTTGGAGCAACTTCGATTGATACGAATAAGGCCACACGATCAATAATAACTGACCAACTTGGTTCAATACAAACAGGGCCACTTTTATCGATACGAATGAAGCTACATCCATCGATACGAATTGGCAACGGTTGTCGACTCGAACGAGGCAATGACCTTCGATACGAATAAGGCGAAATTGAAGGAGCAATTCGATCAACTCGGCATAAAAAGGGGATCAATCCAAAGAGAGCGTGCCACATCATCGCTTGGGCACATGCAACGATCGATTCGAAGAAGATCGATCCGAAACCATCGATTCGAACCAGATAGCCAACCGAAGAACAGCAACTCATATCTACCATATCTCGCAATTCACAAGCCCAAATGCTATGAAATTTTCATAAGAGCTTACGTACGAGCTAAAGAATGTCCACATCAAGTTTCGACTCTAGTGGATAAAATCTTGATCGATGAGAATTACGTTTGTATCGATCATCGATCGAGTAGAAACTTCATAGGATCGATCGCGCGGGCCCATCCATGTGCTAGAAGAAGTATCCCGAGATCTGAGCGAAATATTAGCCTCCTATGCCTATAAATAGACCCCAAGGAAGGTCTTTTGATTCTCGAACGCCCAGACTCTGCCGGATTCAATTTTGCACTTTGTCACTGCTTTTGTACTCGAATTTCACTACTGCAACTTGTTGTAATCCACTGCAATTGATTGTAATCATCTAGAGAATATCAATAAAATCATCACACTTCATAGTATACGTAGGCAACACGCCGAACCACTCTGAATTATTGTGTGTCTGCGCATTTACTTATCCATTTTTGAAGTTTTTGTTAGATAATCCACATTTTACATTTTTATTCTTCATTTTTATCTCTTCAACGACTTCCGAAGAGTGTTGTGTCCATTTTTGGTACAAACACTCGCAAGTATGTGCATGCTCCAGAGGCTACTATTCCGTAGACAGATTTAAAGGACTTAGTTGTAGAACCTGATTTGACTTTTGTTAGACAACCAATTTGGGTTATAGCGAGAGATGAGAAGAGATTGACGACCAAGACAGTCAAGATGGTGAAAGTTCAGTGGAGCGACAACGAGAAAGACTTTACTTGGGAGGCAGAGGATAGGATTTGAGAGGCTTATCCTAATCTGTTATGATGATATGTCTATGTTTGATCTATATAGATTGGTTGCTAGTCAGATAGACAATATGATTGTTAGGAAATGTTAGAGATGATTGCTATGTTTTCTTGTTAGTCCTTACTGAATTTTGAGGACGAAATTCTTTAAGAAGGGAAGCTTGTAACACTCCTAATTATAGTGAAATTATTCAGGAGATTTAATTAGAATAAATTAAATAGGATAATGTAGATAAGAAGTTTGAGGTTGGTTAGTAAACTAGGACGCCGCGATTTTTAAAACTAATGAACATGTATAATAGGTTAGGAAATTAAATATAAGGGCATTAGGGTAAATAACTGTTGAGACTTGGTTTTAATTCATGACACAAAGCTATCACTACGGCATACGGATTTGACAAATGCTATGACAAAAAGAGAATATATATACTATATGGAGACAAGACATCAAAATCGGTGCATCAATTATATTATATTATTTTTTGAGTCTTAGGTCAATTTTGTTAAGATCTCTCCTCGTTTAACATATATATTAGCTTATATATATATGATCTTAATGATTTATACATATAAGCATAGAATATAGATATATATATATATTATCAAAGTTTTTCTTTAAAAATCATATATAATATATATATATATATATATTTAAAACCAGTGAAAACTGTGAAAATTGCATAGAAATCACCAAATCAGTCGACTGACCTGCTCGGGTCAGACCGAGTATTACAGACTTTCAAGTAAGGACGTTCTGGAGCTCAGGAGGCGAGCTTGATGATAGAAACATATGAAGTATATTCCGCTGTGCTATATATTGTTGTTTATCTAGGACAGGTTGTCATACTGTCCAGATTATATGTGATTGGTTGTAACTCTGATGTATTGAATGTAAATTAATAGATACAGTTTTCCTTTATATAACTGCTATTATTTGATATTATATTTTAAACGCTGCAAATATGAGAATCTTTTTTTTGTTTCTGCACTTTCTTCTATGTTCTTTCTTCTTTTCCTAACTATCTGGAATTTTTGGGAGCGAAAATTTCAGGTCGTTACAGCAGGTCAGTCGACTGACCTGTAAATTTCTTTGCAACATGCATAGGTGCACAAATAAACAAATAATACGTTTGAATATTCAGTCGACTGACCCAGAGATTCAGTTGACTAAATTTCTACAACAGCTATTTTCTGAAAAGACATGACTATTTGTGAAGAGTTACGAACCTCTACGAAAAGATTTGGACGCAACACTTCAACCGAAACGTTTCATCAACAGTCACTGCTTTCTAACATCTATAAATACATACTCTAACTTGATTCCAAACTACTGAATTTTCTTATCTTTCTAATCTAACACTCTTGAATCTACTTGCAACTATACTTTCAAATATTATGCATTGAAGTCAATATTATACCTTTCTATTATTCATAAACATCAAATATATGTGTTTATACTCGAGGAGAAGATTATAGGTTGGTGTACTACAAGTGAAAAATCTGTGTTATTAGAACACACAAAGTCAAAACAATCTTTTGTATTTGTTGAAGTCCCATTCTGCTGCTCAGGCGTGTGAAGTCCTCTTCGGCTGCTGAGGCAAAATTCTATTCTGCTACTTAGGTCCTTATTCGGCCGCTCAAGTGTTGTATAGATCTGTTCCTCTAGGTTAAGTGGGGGTTACTGTTTTAGTGAAATTCTAGAAGGATTCTGGGACTGGACGTAGGACGGAGCTCCAAACCAGTATAAAAATTCCTGGTGTCATTTTATTATACTGCTTTTATATTCCACACTATTTATTGTATAGCTATCGTCCCTACGCTCTGTATTATCATATATTCATAATACATGATCCATAGCACACTTTCATCTGGTATCAGAGCAAGATCATTATATAACCGTAACATAGTTATCCAATAATCTAATAATATGGAAACTAACACTAGCACTAACGTTAACACTAGCTTCATTGAAGGACAATCCATTGCATGTCCACCACTATTTAATGGCATGAATTATAACTATTGGGCATAGGAACGAGAATACATATGCAACCACATGATTTTGATTCATGGAATATAACTCAAACAGAATATATTATTCCTATTAAAGAGTATTCTACTTGGACAAATACATAGAAACTAGATGCCATGACAAATGCAAAATCCATGAATACGTTGCTTTATGCCATAGATAAAAATGAGTTTAACCATGTTAGCATGTGCAATACTACATATAAAATATGGCATACACTCAAAGTTACACATGAAGGAACTAACAAGGTCAAACAAAGCAAAATATCCATACTCAAAAGTCAGTTTCAAAACTGTAGGATGAAAGAAAACGAATCTAGAAATGATATGTATTCAAGGATTTAGGATATCTACCATTCATTAGTAGGACTAGAAGAAAAATATTCAGATTTTGATATTGTATCCAAAATCCTTAACTCTTTAACGAAAGAATGGGAAAGAAAAGTTCTTTCTATTAAAGAAGCGAACGATATTTCCAAAATAACTCCGAAAGAGTTAATAGGAAATCTAATGCCCTCAATTTGCAGGCTAAATGAGTTGAAGCTTAAGATAAAAAGAATATAGCATTCCATGCTGAAAAAGAAGAATCAGATTCAGACGAAGACGACCTAGCCTTTATTGCCAAAAACTTCAAGAAATTCTTGAAGTATAGCAAAGGAAACAGAAATAATGGCAAGAGAAGCTCAAACAGCAATAAACCACCATCTTCATCAGTTCTGGAGTGCTTTAACTGTCACAAAAGGGGCATATATAGAAGGACTGTCTGGATCAAAAGAAAGAATATCACAATAAAAGAAAGGACAAATTTATAAGGAAAGCTTTATCAGTTACATGGGATGATTCAGACTCTTCTTCTTCTTCTGAAAGTGAAAGTGACAGCGATAATAAACAAGCTAACATATGCTTTATGGCCAAAGATAATGAGGTTAGTGATCTAACTTTTGATGATATGATAGAAATGAACTTAGAATTGTTAGATACTTTAAAAAGTCTCAAAAGAAAATATAAAGAGGCTGTTGAAAATCAGAACAATGCAGAATTCAAAAGAGATATGCTTAAAAATGATAAGAAAATTTTGGAAGAAGAACATGAGAAAACTCAAGAATCGCTTTTAAATGATAAGTCTCAACTGATATTATTGAGTCAAGAAATTGAGACTCAAAAAGAAAAGAATGATGTTCTTGTTTCTGAAAATCATGATTTAAAAACTAATATTAAAATGGTAGAACTAGAAAATTCAAGTTTAAAGACCAAATTAGAAGGAATCACTAAAATGTTTCGAATTTTAATAAAGGAAGAGAAAATGTATTTATAATTGTTGAAAATTCACAATCTGTTAACAATAAAAATGGTTTAGATTACAAGAAGAAAGTCACGAATTCACAATCTAGTAATTTAAACAATGTTAAGTCTAATAAAATACCCATATCTTCAAAAAGACTAGTTTCGAAAACTATAAATATGTGGGTTCCTAAAACTTATAACAAGTTAACAAGGAATAAGTATATTTGATCATTTATAGAAAACGTTCATAATAATAAGAATTACATTTATAAAAGTGATATCAAACCCAGTTGGGTTTGGTTTCCTAAGATCTAACTCTTAGGACCCCATTAAAAAGGTTGGTACCAACGTTATCTCATATTTTTTGCAGGTCTCACTAAAGAAGAGAGGAAAATGGATATTCGACAGTGGTTGCTCAAAACACATGACAGAAGACAAAGATATGCTAACAAACATTACATGCTCATATGGAGGTTCTGTCACTTTTGAAGTAATTCCAAGGGCTATATCATCAGCAAAGGCGATGTGAGCAATTATGGTACATCTAATTTACCTCTTATTACAAACGTTTTATTATTTAAGAATCTTAAACATAATCTATTAAGTACAAGTCAACTATGCGATAAAGGTTTTAAAATATCCTTCTTTGAAAATAAATGTAATATCTTCGATCAAAATCAGAATTTTATTTTCGAAGGAGATAGAGATAAAAACATTTACGTTTTGAATATGAAAGTTAATCATAACTCAGACATGTGTTTAATAGCCAAAGAAAATGATCCCTGGATATGGCATGAATGATTCCGTCATATAAATTTCAAAACTATAAATAAAATTTCTATAAATAATCTCGTAAAAGGATTACCAAGGATGAGTTTAAAATTAATAATATATGTGACACATGTTAATTAGGTAAATTAACTAAATCTTCATTTAAATCTAAGAAATTCATTTCGACATTGTAACCACTTGAATTACTTCATATGGACTTATTTGGGCCTACCCTAATTCAATCCATAAATCACAATAAATATATATTTGTAATAATTGATGATTTTTCTAGATATACATAGACTATCTTTATGAAAAATAAAAGTGATAGTTTTGAAAACTTCAAAAACATTTGTTAAATGAACTCAAAATTTAAAAGGTACTAAAATTAAAAATATCAGAAGTGATCACGGAGGTGAATTCGAAAACGAACTATTTGATAACTATTGTAAAAAGAAAGGAATATTCCATAATTTTTCGTTTCCTAGAACTCCACAACAAAATGGAGTTGTAGAACGAAAGAATCGAACTCTACAAGAATGTGCAAGAACCTTACTAAACGAAAACTCATTACCAAAACATTTTTGGGCAGAAGCTGTTGCAACTGCCTGTTATGTATTGAATCGTGTTTCTATTAGACCCCTCATTAACAATACACCTTACGAACTTTTTAACGGTAGAAAACCAAACATATCTGATTTCAAAATATTTGGATCAAAATGTTTTGTATTAAATACCAAAGATTAGCTTGGCAAAATTCGATTCAAAATGTGATGAAGGTATATTCCTTGGATATTCGAATTGAAGCAAAACTTATCGAATTTTCAATAAACAAACTAATACTATTGAAGAGACACTCCATACATCTTTTGATGAGAACTCTAAACTTATTTCAGAAACAAATGATTTACTTAATAATAGCATGAATATAATAAACAATTCAAGAGAAGATGAAGATATTGTTTATAATTCTAGAGAAGATGAAAATATTGTTAATAATTTAGAAAATAGAAATATTACTTATACAATAAGATCTCCTTGAAGAGTCTTATGAAATCGTCCTATAGAAAATATAATTGGAGAAATAAATTCAAATGTTCGAACTAGAAATCAACTAAATTTAATGGGTTCTGTAGCTTTTCTTTATACTATAGAACCTAATAATACTAAGGAAGCATCATCTAATGAAAATTGGATTATTGCTTTGCAAGAAGAACTAAATCAGTTTGAACGAGATGAAGTTTGGGAACTAGTACCCAGTCCGAACGATTAGACTGTTATAAGAACTAAATGGGTTTACAAAAATAAAGCAGACGAATTAGGAAATATAATTAGAAACAAAGTGAGACTAATAGCACAAGGGTATAACCAAGAAGAAGGAATAGACTACGAAGAAGCATTTGCTCCAGTCGCTAAACTAGAAGCAATAAGAATCTTATTGGCGTATGCATGTTTTAATAACTTTAAACTCTATCAAATGGATGTTAAAAGTGCATTTTTAAATGGTTATATTAAAGAAAATGTTTTGTTGAACTACCCCCTTTATTTGTTCATAAAAAATATCCAGATCATGTCTATAAACTTAAGAAAGCTTTACATAGTTCAAAACAAGCACCACATGCTTGGTATGAACGCCTTAAAAGCTATTTACTTGAATCAGGATTCGAAATACGAAAAGTAGATCAAACTTTATTTATGAAACATTCTAAAAATAATATTTTGATAGTTCAAATATATATAGACCACATTATATTTGGTTCAACTAATAATAATTATGTAAAGAATTTTCTAAAATCATGACTAGAGAAATTGAAATGTCCCATATAGGGGAATTATCGTATTTTCTAGGTCTTCAAATAAAATAAGTTTCAAATGGAATATTTATAAATTAAGAAAAATACTGTAATAATCTTATTAAGTGATTCGGAATGGAAAACACTTCTACCAAACCAACACCTATGAGCACAACAACACATCTTGATAAAGATAAAAATGGCAAGAATGTATACCAAAAACTATATCGTTGTATGATAGGATCATTACTATACCTAACAGCGAGTCGACCAGATATAATGATGAGCATATGCCTATGTGCACGATTTCAAGCTGATTCAAAAGAATCACATTTACGAGCCGTAAAACAATATTACGTTATCCTAGTAATACTATAGATTTCGGACTTTTCTATCCAAAAGATTGCTCGTTCGAATTAGTGTCATATAGCGATGCTGATTTCGGAGGATCACGAACCGATAGAAAAAGTACAAGTGATACATGTCACTTCATTGGTAAATCATTAATTTCATGGTTTAGCAAGAAAAAAATTATGTCTCACTACCAATTTATGAAGCAGAATATATTTTTGCAGCATTAGCTTGCGCACAAGTAATTTATATGCAACAGACACTTGAAGATTTGGAGTCAATTTATCAAAATCAACAATTTACTGTGATAATTCCAGTGCAATAAATCTATCCAAAAATCCAGTAAATCACTCTAAAACGAAACATATATATATTAGACATCACTTTCTTTGCGACAATATAGAAAAAGACGTGATAAGTTTAGACTACGTTCCATTTGAAAATCAATTAGTTGATATTTTTATAAACCTTTGTCAGAAAACACTTTTATAAAACTACGTCGAGAACTCAGTATAATGTCAATTAAAGATATATAAATGATAAAATATGAAATTTTGACAAAAAACTCAAAAATATTTTTTTTTACAAAAATTCATTTTTCTGACCATGTTGAGACTCGAACCTATGACCTGTTGTGAATAGCCCAAATGTCTTAACCACCTGAGCTATTGATTATTTTCATTACAGTGCAGGTCAGGGACTCTATTATATGGTGACAACTATACACTAATTATGTATAACATTTACCTTTGTAAATATATTTTCTGCATATTATATTTACATAGATAAATCACAATAATAGAAAACCAACGAAATGGCAACTAACATTCCTAACTAACAACTTTTTATAGCTAAATTCAAGACAAACCGTTCACTTCATCCTTCTTATCCTCAACATTAGTCTATAAATAGGTATATTTATTCTATGTTATCATACAAACTAACAGAAATACAAACTAATTATCAAAATGTCAACTTCTTGATCAATTGACTCCACTGAAATTATAGCCTCTACCGAATCACCAAAAAATCCCTTCCATCATACTACACCACCTTCCCTCTATCATGATCATACCGGATATACTCCAGAGAAAAAGAAAGGGAAGAAGATGATGTTTGACGTCTCTCCAAACACTAAACAAAAAATAAGTGATTTGCATCACTATCAACAAGAGTCGCTAATGCTTCAATATGAAATATATTACGAGCAGAAGATCAACTCCAGGCGTCTAGGAATTATAGAACACATTGCTATGAAATTTTGCGGTGCTTCATCCCATCCAATAGACGTACACACCGTTTTGCCTATTTGATGACCTTCTACCTCATCCCCGCCACGACCACCAGTCTCACCAAACTCATGGGATCGAAATAAAGCATCAAACGTTCGTCGCAAAAAGCTACAGGGCTACAAAACTCCTAGCCCTTCAAAATAAGAGTAGTTGTTATTATTTTTTATTTTTCGAATAATTTGACTAAAGTATGTACAATTTGTTTTGGAATAAATCATTCCTTTTTATTCATATTATCAACATATATGCTGTTCTAATATTCAATTTAATAAATTTACAAAGCTTCATAAATATAACTATATAAAATATTACTCAAAACAGTAGTAATTGAGGAAATTCACACAGGTCAGTCGACTGAACTAGTGTATCAGTCGACTGACACTAATAATTTTTTTTAAATAGCAGGTTCAGTCGACTACATAAATGATAAGTCAACTGGACCAAAAGACAAAATCTACATAAGTAAAATTCAGTCAACTAAATCAGGCATTCAGTTGACTGAACCAGAAGTTCAAAAATTTTGAATTTCAGGTTCAGTCAACTGAACCACTGATTCGGTCAACTGATTCGTGGATCTGAGCAAAATTTCTGCTCCTACCCACTTGCTTATCACCTTTTAACCTTCACTTTCCCCTCTGCTCTTCACTCTCATTTAAAATTTTCAACTTTTCTAGAACCCTAGATCTTCAAAAACTCAATTTTTACCTCCAAACAATCAAATTAAATGGCTCCAAAGAGAAACGGACAAGCATCTTCATCCTCCCAACCTCCTTCCAATGAGCAAATCCAATAGTGGCTCTATGATGATACCACAGTCATAAGATGGAGGAGAATGCAAGATTCTCGTATCTTTAAAGGTTCGTTTGTAAAATTTGCTAATTTTTCTCCATACCATGTACAATAGTTGGCTCGTAGAAGAAATTTGGAGTCATTGTTCAATATTGATGATAATAAGCATAAAATAATTACCAAA
The DNA here is from genome assembly GCA_030765085.1 of Allium cepa. NCBI lineage: Eukaryota > Viridiplantae > Streptophyta > Magnoliopsida > Asparagales > Amaryllidaceae > Allium > Allium cepa. Next base: position 952,081,493 of record CM060945.1, on the reverse strand, counting down.
TTATGGTCAAGCTCTTCTACGCTAATCTAAATTCAGATCACCAAAACATTCAAAATCAAGAAGTTTGTGTATGGAATTTAGTTTGTGGAAAACCCGTATTTGTTTCGTTAGATCGAATGGCTCACATTTTAAGATTTGAAATGATGGTATTGAATTGAGCAATGTTGATTGTGATATGGTCATTCGTGATCGTATAAGTCATTTATTTTTGGAAGACGATACACACCAACTCAAGTCCATGACCTTAAGGTCAAAATTTAGAATCATACACCATGCGTTAATGAAAACTGTAACTCCACGAACCAGAAGTTATGAACTTGTTTACAAATACAACTTCAAAGCCTTATACGCCATTTTCGGAAATTTCAAAGTTAATTGGCTTCGGTTAATTCTTGATGAATTCTTAAGCTTCAACAATGGTCGAATGAGTGTCATCTAATATTGTGGGTATATTATGCGATTGCTAAAAGAACGTGAGATTCAGGAACCCGACTCAACGGTTTCTACCGTTGGGTACTTAAACTCTTATTCTTTAGCATTAATGAAGCTACCAGTTGCTCGACCTCCTCCTATCATTACTTTTGAAGAATGAACTCGACGCCAATTATCTCAAGATCTACCATTACAACAACAAGATGAAGCATCTCACCGTCCAATTCGCCAAAATCAACTACTCATCAACAAGATGAAATTTTGATTCCTAATCCAAGCCTTCCTCCACATGAACCAATTTCCATGATATGCAGTAACCAACAAATACTTCGATCCCATATCAAAAATTTGATAAAAAGCTTGATAAAGTTAAATAACTTTTTACAAAGTTATGGCAAGCTATCTCGTGTTCATCATGAACTTCAACGGCTACACTAGGTGATCCGGATAAGCAACCTGTCTTCACTTGGTCTACCTCTACCGATGATCAAGCAAGTAGTAGGGACAATGGTGGAAATGAAGGCGGTAGTGGTGGTCAAAGATCACATGGCGATAGGGGTAAGAATATGATGGAGTAAGCTGTTACTTTTCTTATATTATAAAAACAATAGTCTTTATTTCACAACATTATTGGCTTGTATTAAATAACCACTCTTTTCGTATTATTTCAAGACTCTTGTTTATGATATTGTAATGTATGAATGTTCGGTTCCTTTATAATATCTATCAATTATTCATACTTTTATATTCTTTATTCCTTTTTTTCGATGATATAGGGGGAGAAATATTATTACTAACATTAAGAATGCATAGAGCATCAAAGATTTAGGGGGAGTAAGTATTTATGTTATATATACAGTCAAAATCTATATTTATTTATAGGTTGTTATCAATCAAAAAAGGAAAGAATATTGAGACTTGGTTTTGATTCATGACACAAAGCTATCACTATGACATACAGATTTGACAACTGCTACGGCAAAAAGAGAGTATATACTACATGGAGACAAGACATCAAAATCGGTGAATCATTTATATTATCTTGTTTTTTGAGTCTTAGGTCAATTTTGTTAAGATCTCTCCTCGTTTAACGTATATATTAGCTTACATGTAATCTTAATGATTTACACATATAAGCATAGAATATATATATATATAATCAAAGTTTTTCTTTAAAAATCATATATATATATATATATATATATATTTAAAACTAGTGAAAACTGTGAAAATTGCACAGAAATCACCAAATCAGTCGACTGACCTGTAAATTTCTGTGCAACATGCATAGATGCACAAATAAACAAATAATACGTTTGAATATTCAATCGACTGACCCAGAGCTTCGGTTAACTGAATATTTACAACAGCAATTTTCTGAAAAGACACGACTATTTGTGAAGAGTTACGAACCTCTATGAAAAGATTTAGACGCATCGCTTCAACCGAAACTCTTCATCAACAGTCGCTGCTTTCTAATATCTATAAATACATACTCTAAATTGATTCCAAACTGCTAAATTTTCTTATCTTTCTAATCTAACACTCTTGAATCTACTTGCAACTATACTTTCAAATATTCTACATTAAATCAATATTATATCTTTCTATTCTTCATAAACTTCAAATATATATATTTATACTCGAGGAGAAGATTATAGGAAGGGTGTACTACAAGTGACAAATTCGTGTTATTAGAACACACAAAGTCAAAACAATCTTTCCTGTTTGTTGAAGTCGTGTTCTGCTGCTCAGGCATGTGAAGTCCTCTTCGACTGTTGAGGCGAAATCTTGTTCTGCTGCTCAGGTCCTTGTTCGGTTGCTCAAGGGTTGTATAGACCTGTTCCACCAGGTTAAGTGGGGGTTAAGATTTTAGTGAAATTCCAGAAGGAGTCTGGAACTGGATGTAGGATGGAGCTTTGAACCAGTATAATAATTCCTGGTGTCATTTTATTACGCTACTTTTTTACTCCACACTATTTACTATATAGCTATCATCACTACACTGTATTATCGTATATTCATATTACACGATCCATAGCACACTTTCAATAGCCACCCACATTCCCCACCCTTATACTATATTTCTTAGACCTACACGTTCGTTATCACTAAAATCAAAATATATAACCGTAAGAAGTGGAAGTCAGGCCGGCCATTAGGAAGAAAGAAGAGAAGAGAAAAATCAACATAAAGCATAGGATTCAAGATAGAGAAATCAATCTCAATTATACTTCAATTTCCTTATCCAATCTAAGATGAATAATAATTTCTACATCTCTATTTTTGATTTTTACATAAAATGATTTTGGATTTAATGATAAATCTATTTTTATGATATTGAATGATGATATGTTTGATTTATGATTTATATGGATTAAACAAGATTGTTTAGAAATGTAGGTATATATGGTTTTAGGGTAAAACCGAGATGAAATGATTTTTAAATGCAATGGGAAAATTTTGTGTTATAAAAAACATGATTTTGGAGATGAGTTTCAATTCTCATAATTTATCAGCTTATATGAATTTTATATTAATTTTTTAGTGAAAATAATAATTTATTGGGATATAGATTAATTATGGTTATAATATTGATTATTTAGGTTTGAAGTTTTTATATGTTGAAAACAAATTAAAAAAGATTTTCTGGGATTTTTTTTCGATTTTTCTAAGTGTTTGGATAAATATATAAAATATTTAAGGCATGTAACTTAAATGTTTAATATATTTAATTAAGGAGAAGGGGCATTTTGAAAAAATAAATTATTATTTAAATTTGAAAATAGTGGCAGTATTTTTTTGAAAAGAAATATTTAACCAATGAGAATTTGTCAAATAAAGGAAGGTAAGTTGAAAGGTTAACCCATTTTAAGTTAAAAATAAAGAAATAATACTTTTAGCATGTTTCATCCTTTTACGGTAGTAAACCTTCCAACCTAGACTTTTTGACAAAGTCGAAAGGTTATAGCTTTCGACAAGGTAAAACCAATGCATATGGTATCAATTACATGGTACGTCATGAATTGGACAAAGTCGAAAGGTTCTTAGTCGAAAGGTTGATGGCCAAAGAAGTTGGGGTATGTTTGTAACTGCCCGCAAATTTCGATAATTAAAATTGTTAATTTAATAAGATTTTGGTAATTAAATCTGGAACAAATAAAAATTTGAATTTGTTAATGAATCAATAATGGGAATGAAATGTAAGAATGTTAATACAAGTTAATAAATAACTAATTTGGCGCAAACCCAATTAAATGAACCAATTGTAAGATTATAACTGATTGTAATTGATAAATTGGAAAATAAGTTCAAAATACATTAATTGAAGAAATAATACATAATAAACGATAATTTGATAAAATCAATGTTAGTAGAAATTAAAGAAATAATTGGAATAATGTTAACTCTATTTATAATTTGACAATTGGTTGATTTACAAGGAATGGAAATTCAAGATTTATTAATTTTTTGGAATTTAAATTTAATAATTGAATTAATTGCAAATAAATGGAATTTAAAATTTGATGTGAAATCAATGGCAGTTAATTGACTTAATTTATGCAGTTAGGGTAAATTTGATTTGTCATTGAAGATTGTTATTCAACAAGAAGTAACCAATGTAAAATCTATCCATAATATGGCAATTGATTGAATAAAAAAATTGAAATTCATGGTTGATTAATTTATTTGATTTTGATCTGTATAAACGGATTATTGAAATTAAATGAAATAAAATATTAAGTTAATGGAAATTAGATGAAATAAGTATTATGAAAATAAATGGTATCATTGATTTGTAAGTAATAAAATCTTATTAATGTGACTAAAGGTTAACGTAACGATTATTGTACCTATTTATGTAGCTTGTTAATTTAAATTGGAAATCAATTACAATAATTATAATTTAATATTACGTTAATATTAATTAAGGTAACATTTGGAAATAATGTTAATGTTATTCATAATTGGACAATTTGTTGAATTATAAGAATGGGAATGAAGACTTATCAATTTAATGGGATTTAAACTATAGAAATTAAATTTAATTACAAATAAATGAAATTAAATATCTAAATATTACGTTAATTGAAATTAAGATGGAATATGATAATATTAATGTAACAGATTTCTAACCCAATGTTAATTTCATCCATTTGACCATATTGTATTGAATAAATAGAATGAAAAGTAAATATAATAGAATTATTGGCAATTAAATTTATAAATTTTGAATTTAACGAAATCGAGGTTAATGTTGAAATTGATAAATTAATCAACTCTAAATTGACATTTAAATTTGTTTAAATCATTATGAATGATTGAGAAATAAAAATTGATGAAATTTGTCAATTATCAAATTGAAATTGAAAATTTGATTTAATTAATTAATTATTAATTTATTTAATTGATGTAAAAATAGCCATTTTGGCCACTGACTCGGATTTCGACGAAACTAAATTCATCAGATCCGTAATGGTGAATTATTGTAGGATTTCAAGTTTCGTAGCGATCGGACTTGTCGTTTGATCGTACGGGCTCGAAACGCCTAGAAATCATTTAATTGAAATCAACTGAAAATCAATTTAAAATAAATTGATTTCAGTATAACTTCTTCATACAATGAAATTTGGACATAAAACTTGTTCCATTGCGTTTAATATATTCAAAAACATCTATTTTGATATATGGGTTGACCTAATTTCGTTTCGGAGTCAGAATGGGCTTTTCGGGCCACCTACCGTTCCACGATCCAAACCAATCATGTCCATTCATCTCTATTTCTGACCTACCTATATATACCTTGTTATAAACCCTAGCCTACTTCTTATTCCTCATTTCCATACGTACAATTCAGCTTTCTCTTCTCCTCAATGGCAGTCAAACAAAACTCACTTCCAAATCCAAATTCAATTCAAAACCGAATCAAAATTTTCAAACTTCATAAACTATGTCATATTTTATATCATCGGAAAGCTCTCGAAGAGCGCATCTCAATTCTATAATTCGTTTTTAAAATTGATGCATCGTTCATCCAGAAATTCAAGTTGAACCTCAGCCGTCCATTGGTTAGGGTTTTGATCCAACGGCGGATCTACATCAGTTTGTCAATCACGTGGTGCCGTTGCATTGCTGGTGATGTGCAAGTTCCATCGGTAGCTTTCGTCGCGTCGTAGGGTGTTGGATTTCGTCGATTTTGGCCGATAAAGGCGTGGCGACGGCGACGGCCTATGGCCCGTCGCAGGTGGTCGCGTCACCTCCTTAGGAGGCGTCTCGGCCAGGGCTGTCGTCAGGAGGTGTCTGATCGCGTCATAGCTAGATGGTATGGCCGGCGTTGGCGAAAATGGGGCAGCGGCTCAGCTTTCGTTCGCGACCTATAGCTGGATTTGCATGTGCATGTAGGGTTTCCATAAGATAGTTGACGTGGCCGTGCGTTAGAGTATGTACCCTTTTTATTTTATTTAATTTTGTTTTAATTTAATTTCAACACGGTCTAATCAATATAACTTTCGCTTACAAGGTCCGATTCACGTGCGGTTTTCTCCGATAGGTTCGTATTGAAATTCCGGACATTATGGCATAGGTTGGGACAAATTCTGAGACTGTTCAAATTTTGGGTTTAAATTGGATTTAAATTCCATTTAAATTCAAAAGGTGAGTGTTTTAACCCACTCACAACTTCTAAAATTTCTTATGTGTGTTAAATTAATTTCTGATATGATTAGAAATTTATTTATGGCTGTTTGGCATATTTTTATCGTCATTCCAATTAAATTGGATTTATTGAATTAAATTGCTATTTAATTTATTATTGCATATAAACTGCCATTTAAATTTTGATATCATTTATTAGTGAATATAAACTGCCACTGAATACCTGCTGTTTATTATTTGTTTATATTGATGTTATTGATTCAATTGGATGATGATTGTGATAAATGACTGATGATTGATATTAGATGAATGGATGCTGTATTTTATATTTTTATAAACCGCAAGTTGTTATGCATTTTTATTTCATTCGGGATTGCGGTTTGAGATGATATATAACGGTATTCTTATTTTGAATTACGGATTGAAATGATAAATATCCGTATCACTTGACCATAGGGTAGAAAATTATATACAGACACCGTGATCTATATATAAAAATATTTTGAAATGATTTTCTATGGTTTTATAAAGAGTATATGGTTTTATGAGATATGGATTTGGATATTTTATAAATGTTATTATATATATATATATATAGCTAAATTCTTGGTTTTAAGCTATGTATAAAATTGGTTTAAAGTATAAAAGAAGTTAATAATAAAGTTCGACTTTATTAAGATATAATACGGTTAAGTATTTATTTAAATTATATTTCTGGAGTTTGTAATAACTTAAATGAGAATAAGGTGGGAAGATAAATATTAAATTGATTTGGAACTTAATAAAATTGAAATTTTAAAGGTATGATTTATAACTGGATTTTGGTTAAGATGAATTAAACGAATATTTCAAGTATAAATAAATTGAAGGAAATATTTAGTTATTTGTAATTCGAGTTTTATTTAAATGATAATGGATTTATTATGCAAATACTTCAAAACTAAATAATAGAACATTAAATTGTTGAATCGTAATTTCCAACCTTAGTTTTGAAATTGTTTAATACTCAAAGTTGAAATATATTGAAATTGAAATGGTTTGTTGAAACTGAAAGTGAGTTGAAAGTTATGAATTGAGATTTAATTTAAGGTGAATAAAATTGTGAAGTCGAGGAAATTATTTTACTTTATAAAGTAATTTTAGAAAAGGGATATATTTGAAATATAAATGGTATTATATTGATTTGGGTTTATAAAAATGATATCATAATGATTGGGTTTTTGAAGTGGAAAGGATATCGTATTTATATGGTTTCGAAATGGATATTATATTCTGGTTATGAAGTATAAATTATTTTGAAATGATTGCGGTGTTATAATAACGTTTGGTTGTTGAAGAGACCGGGATCGGAAGTTGTCATACTCTCTGCCAACTCCGAAAACCACTTTAACAACTGTGTACGCGGTGGAGATTCCAGAATGAAGAATGATGGTGGCGGCTTTTCCTTTGAGGTAAATACGTGGATCCGACTCCCATGAGTTGGCATAAGGTGGCCAAAAAAGGAGCGATTGACGGCCTAAGAAGGTAGCACCTTTTATCGGACACACTCCTTCGATAACATTCTATTACTTTGTGATTGATTGGGGCCCCTTTTTGATTTTGGGGTGTGGCTCGAGGTTGGCAATAGTAGCTGCTGCACGTTACCACCGGCCCGGAAGCGTAATTGGTATATCTACCCTGGCATTGCCTAGTTGTGCCATGTCACCTACCCTAGCGCGTCTTGTACGAGTTTGGTTTTCTCCCATAGCCCGTGGAGTATTTAGGGTAGTCTCCCGATCTGGAGATGCGCTGATACTAGATGGACTACTGGGACTATTACATGGTAAGGGCTATATGGGTAACCCCTTAACGCTATTAAAAACGTAAGTTTATTTTACTATAGACATTATTATAATAGCGAAATATTACTACATAGTAAATTGTTTAATGGATCCTTAGGAGATGTGAATCCCGAGCATCTCTTAAGTTACTGCACTCACGTTAGACACTGGATAGGAGATGTCAAATCCCGTAAACATCTCTGACGCCGTTCCACTCATATTATTTACCGTTGATTTAACTTACATAAGATCTTTTTGTTCTTACTCGAGTGTTTTGTCTTTTCAATTCGCTCGGGTCAGCCTGAGCATTTCAGGATTTGGAAGACTGTATTCTGGAGGATGATGACGAAGATTTATTATTATTTATTATAGTATTCCACTACATTCATACTGTTCCGCTGCATTATTTATTGTTCTCTGGTATGTGTAACTCTGATTTGTATTGTATAAGTAAAATCGAATATTTTGTAAAACAGCTTCATGAACTGTATATTTTATTATTATATTTTATCGTTCCATTGCAAGATTCTGTTTTGTTCTTTTTCTTTCTCTGCTTTTTCTTATTTACCCCATAACAATCCGCCCTTCTGTATGGTTTAAGTATGACGTGTGTTGTTTATCGTCGATTTAAAGCATACAAAAAGGCAGGATGTTACATCTGGTATCAAAGCTTTGGTTTAGCGATAAACCTTAGCTTTGTGGGGTCTGACTCTTTATCAATAGGGTAGTAATACCCTATGATGAGTCGTCGAGTGTGTGTGTGTGTGTGTGTGTGTGTGTGTGTGTGTGTGTGTGTGTATGAAAAAGCGTATTTGTTAGTGTTATAAAAAGGGTTTTGATATTGTGTTAATTTGTTCCGTTTCGTATTTATAAATTCTGGTTGGTGCATAGGACGCTATGACATCAGTAGGGATTTCTAAACACTTAATAGGACAGACCGACATAATATTTGTTTTGAATATAGGTGAATGAAATAATTTTGCCTATTATATTTTCTATATATAAAATAAATTTTAATATATGACATATATATTTGGTTATGATATATTGGTTGGTAAGTAGTGAAATTTATAAATATTAGTAGGAAATAAGATTTAAATAAAATAAATGAAAATTTGGAAATTTTAGAACTTAAGTTCCGGGATTTTGAAATTTGCTTTCGAAGGATTTTGGAACGTAATAATGATACTATTTAGAAGTATTTTTTATATATAAATATTTCAGTAATTTGAAAGAAGTGTTTTAAAGAAACTTTGAAAGAAATAAGTTATGTACTCCCCTCTCTGTCGTTGGAAAATAATTTAGGTAATGAGTGCACGCATCATCGACATTCATTTTCGGGTTTCGAAGTGGGAAGACCACTGTAGTAGTTTTACTACAAATTTATTTTGATAAACAAATATAAATTTTAAATTGTTTTAAATATAATTAAATATATAAGTTGCAAGTATATACATTTATCCATTATTTTAAAATGATTTGAAATTTAACCCCGTATTTAATTGTTAAGTTTCTGTTAATTAATAGTTTCAATTATTATAGTGAAATGGAATGTAACTAATTAATAATTGGAACCTTTAATTAAAATAAGAGATAAAATCCTAGGTTGAAAATGAAATTACAAGAAAATTTTGAATGTGTAACCTCTAAGACAAAAGATATGATTATTGAAATTTAAAAGAAATGAGATAAACTTGTATAAAATTTCAATTACATTCTTAAATAGCATATATATAACTTACCAAAGATTTAAAAGTTGAAATGTCTGATAAGAAAATGTAATAGAACCTTATACAAGTAAAAATTGAAATAATGAAAATATTCAATGGATTTTCTTTTATAAATAAGAATTTAATGTTATAATTGTTGTAAACTTAAGTATGACTGAAAGGCCCCTATATAATATAATAGAAAAGTTGTAAGAAATGAAAATAAACTTAAGTAAATATTGAGGCTATCTATAATAAAAATAAGCAGAAAGATGAATACTGTAAATAAATGAAATTGTGAAATGAATGAATATAATGCAATAAAAGAAATTTACATGATACGAATAAATGGAAATTTGTAAGAAGAATAAATGTAAATTAAAAAGGATAAGCCATTGTAAGAATGAAAAGTAAATCAAACAACAAAGGTATGAAATGAAATTGAAAAATAAACTCGATCTATTGTTTGAAATTGTTGTTTGTTTGGTTTATGGTTGTTTGGGCAAGGAAACTTTAAAAAATATTTGGATATATGAATAATCTCTTTGGTTTCATCTAAAACTGTTGAGTAAATGGTGCACTTAGCAGTTTATTTTCCATTCTGGACAATTTAAGTTTAAATCCGAAACAACTATTTGTCTATTTGCTATGGATATATGGATGGTTGATTTTATTGGCTTCATGTGGTAGTTGTATGTTGTGATTGCAAGTGATTGTTGTTTATATTGGTTTGTTTGTTAGTGGTTGAAACAACTTTAAATATTTCATTTTATATAATTATTAATCCTTTTTGGATTATATAAGTGAAATGCAGGTTATGAAAGCAATTGCTACTGCTTTTGGTTTCATAATTAAGCGTTAGTTGCCCGTCGGATAGGTACGTTTTCGGATTACGGTTTATAGCGTTATTATACTGTTTTCCCATGTTGGGATATATATTATTTTGGAAATATACGTTGTGTATTATTATATTTGATATTATATTTTCTCCTGGGCCTCCACATACAAAGGAGACTCTGTCGAAATTTTTCGAAAATTTTGGACTTGGAAATTTTTTGAAAATGTTTTCCAATCTTTTATGATTTGAGTATAAAAGATTTAATGTTTATAAATTGGTATATTTTATTTTAATTAATTTTGTAAATCATTGTTTATAAAGTTAATATTATTGAATAAGATATATTGTTCATTTAATTCTTCCTTTTCCCTTCTTTTCCTTTTCGGGGAAGAAAAGTTTTGAGTGGGGGAGAGTGTAACGACTGGAAAATTTCGATAATTAAAAATTGTTAATTTAATAAGATTTTAGTAATTAAATCTAGAATAAATAAAATTTTGAATTTGTTAATGAATCAATAACGGGAATGAAATGTAAGAATGTTAATACAAGTTAATAAATAACTAATTTGGCGCAAACCTAATTAATTGAACCAATTGTAAGATTATAACTGATTGTAATTGATAAATTGGGAAATAAGTTCAAAATACATTAATTGAGGAAATAATACGTAATAAACGATAATTTGATAAAATCAATTTTAGTAGAAATTAAAGAAATAATTGGAATAATGTTAATTCTATTTATAATTTGACAATTTGTTGATTTAAAAGGAATGGAAATTAAAGATTTATTTAATTATTGGAATTTAAATTTAATAATTGAATTAATTGCAAATAAATGGAATTTAAAATTTAATGTGAAGTCAATGGCAGTTAATTGACTTAATTTGTGCAGTTATGGTAGATGTGATTTGTCATTGAAAATTGTTAATTCAACAAGAAGTAACCAATGTAAACTCTATCCATAATATGGTAATTGATTGAATGAAAACAATTGAAATTCATGGTTGATTAATTTATTGGATTTTGAGCTGTAATAAATGGATTATTGAAATTAAATGAAATAAAATATTAAGTTAATGGAAATTAGATGAAATTAGTATTATGAAAATAAATGGTAACATTGATTTGTAAGTAATAAAAGCTTATTAATGTGACTAAAGGTTAACGTAACGATTATTGTATGTTACCTATTTATGTAGCTTGTTAATTTAAATTGGAAATCAGTTACAATAATTGTAATGTAATATTATGTTAATATTAATTAAGTTAATATTTGGAAATAAAGTTAATGGTATTCATAATTGGACAATTTGTTGAATTATAAGAATGGAAATGAAGACTTATCAATTTAATGGGATTTGAACTATAGAAATTAAATTTAATTATAAATAAATGAAATTAAATATCTAAATATTACGTTAATTGAAATTAAGATAGAATGTGAGAATAGTAATGTACCAATGTTAATTAAATCCATTTAACCATAATGTACTGAATAAATAGAATGAGAAGAAAATTTAATAGAATTATTGCCAATTAAATTATAAATTTTGAATTTAATGAAAAGGAGGTTAATACTGAAATTGATAAATTAACCAACTCTAAATTGACATTTAAATTTTTTTAAATCATTATGAATGATTGAGAAATCAAAAATGATGAAATTTGTCAATTATCAAAATGAAATTGAAATTTTGATTTAATTAATTAATTATTAATTTATTTAATTGATGTAAAAATAGCCATTTTGGCTACTGACTTGGATTTTGACGAAACTAGTTTCATCGGATCCGTAACGATGAATTATTGTTGGATTTCAAGTTTCATAGTGATCGGACTTGTCGGTTGATCGTACGGGCTCGAAACGCCTAGAAATCATTTAATTGAAATCAATTTAAAATAAATTGATTTCAGTATAACTTCTTCATACAATGGAATTTGGACTTGAAACTTGCGTTTAATATATTCAAAAACATCTATTTTGATATATGGGTTGACCCAATTTCGTTCCGAGTCAGAACGGGATTTTCGGGCCACTTATCGTTCCACGGTCCAAACCAATCGTGTCCATTCATCTCTATTTCTGACCTACCTATATATTCCTTGTTATAAACCCTAGCCCACTTCTTATTCCTCGTTTCTGTATGTACAATTCAACTTTCTCTCCTCCTCAATGGCAGTCAAACAAAATTCTCACATCCAAATCCAAATTCAATTCAAAACCGAATCAAAAATTTCAAACTCCACGAACTATATCATATTTCATGTCATTGGAAAGCTCTCAAAGAGCGCATCTCAATTCTGTGATTCATTTTTCAATTTGATGCTTCATTCATCTAGAGATTCAAGTTGAACCTCAGCGGTCCATAGGCTAGGGTTTTGATCCAACGGCGGATCTACATCAGTTTGTCAATCAGGTAGTGCCGTTGCGTTGCTGGTGACGTGCACGTTCCATCGGTAGCTTTCGTCGTGTCGTAGGGTGTTAGATTTTGTCGATTTTGGCCGATAAAGGCATGGCGACGGCGGCGACCAATGGTCCACCGCAGGTGGTCGCATCACCTCCTTAGGAGGCGTCTCGGCCAGGGCCATCGTCAGGAGGTGTCTGATCGCGTCGTAGCTAGATGATATGGCCGGCGTTGGCGAAAAGGGGTGGCGGCTCTGCTTTCATTCGCGACCTGTAGCTGGATTTGCGTGCGCATGTAGGGTTTCTAGAAGATAGATGATTTGGCCGTGTGTTAGAGTATGTACCCTTTGAGTATGTACCCTTTTTATTTTATTTAATTTGTTTTAATTTAATTTCAACACGTTCTAATCAATATAACTTTCGCTTACGAGATCTGATTCACGCACGGTATTCTCTGCTAGGTTCGTATAAAATTCCAGACATTATTGCTCCGGCTGGGATGAATTCCAAGAATGTTTAAATTTTGGGTTCAAATTGGATTTAAATTGGATTCAAATTCAACTTAAATTCAAAAGGTGAGTGTTTTAACCCACTCACAACTTCTAAAATTTCTTATGTTTGTTAAATTAATGTCTGATATGATTAGAAATTTATTTATGGCTGTTTGGTATATTTTTATCGTCATTCCAGTTAAATTGGATTTATTGAATTAAATTGCTATTTAATTTATTATTGCATATAAACTGCCATTTAAATTGTTATATAATTTATTACTGAATATGAACTGCCAGTGAATACCTGTTGTTTATTATCTGTTTATATTGATGTTATTGATTTAATTAGATGAAGATTAAATGGTTGATGATTGATATTGGATGAATGGATTCTGTATTTTATATTTCTATAAACTGCAAGTTGTTATGCATTTTTATTTCATTCGGGATTGCGATTTGAAATGATATATAACCATATTTTTATTTTAAATTACGGATTGAAATGATAAATATCCGTATCACTTGACCATAGGGTACAAAATTATATACAGACGCTGTGACTCCCCACCTCTATACCCACGCTAGCCAAGGACACAACAGGGTAATGCCGTCAACTAACACGAAGAATAAGGCTGGTTAGGAGCGACCATCTATAGCCTTGCTCTAACTATCTATTGAATACATCGACAATAATCACACCAAACAGATCGACATATCCAATGAATACTTAAAACAAAACCATACTTGGTTGAAGGATCTATCAGAACAGAATATAACAACTCAAATGTAATATACATCACAGAACAGAATATCATCATATACACATATACAGATACATACCGGAGTATACAAACTAATACACGTCTAGTGGTATAGCAAACCACAATATACAGACGAATCAAAAGAATACAAATCAGAGTTACAACAAAAAGGACTTCACAAAAAGCTTTAACAAGAAGGAACAAGCTGAATAGTCCATGCGGAAGCAAAATAGGCTAAGTCCAAAAGCACCTAACCTGAAACATCTCGGTCTGACCCTAGTATAAAATACACGGGTCAGTCTAGCTAAAAAATTCGGTTAGATAAACTGAACAACAATAAACCTGCAAGGTTACAAGGTATAGCAAATATCTCTAAAGGAGATAACACAATCATCTAACAAAAGATGAATCATATGATAACAAAACAAGCCTCATATCATAGGCAACATAGAGAAACAAAGGATACAAATATCCCAAATCAAGCCAAAAAGGCAAATAACAAATGCCAATAAGGTATACAAGTTCCACAAGATAATCGCTACAGATCATGCAGCTCAAAAAGACCAACACCGAAGGGCGATACCAAGAGAATATACATATCAATTAAACATCAGAAAATTGCTCGAGCTCAGTACTGTACAAACAAGGATCCATGAGCCCGAAGACTCCAAACCCAATATCACCCATGCGGCTTATAACGACCAACATCGGAAGCGATACTAAAGGGCAACCCAATATCACCCATGCGGCTCATAACGACCAACATCGGAAGCGATACTAAAGGGCAACAAACCCGAAGGCACAAACCCGAAGGCACAAACCCGAAGGCATCATACCCGTAGGCAACAAACCGTAGTGGTGAAGGTCGAAGACCCAGTACTGGACACCACTAACTGGCGGAATGTGTCATAACTCTCAAAAAGGAATCCGAAAAGTGGTAACGTGAGTCCTATAACCACTCGTTCGCACTAAACGGTTTACTATCTGTTAGTTAATTTCACACTTAAAGCAGTACAAAGTTCACCTCATATCATCGGTAAACCAAACCCGAAGGTTAAAACGATCAATTGAATAGGTCGGGAATTAATCGGAAAGACAAACGCATGGATTCATGGTCCGTGTTTTACCTAACCATTTAATCTCCCTTCCACTCCGCTCGAAGTGCGAAATTGTGTATGTGCGTTTTGAATAGAATTTAAAAATTAGAGAAGGAAACTTTTAATACGATTTAGAGGGATTATTTATGAAAACCCGTGAATGAAGTCAAAAATAAGTTATCAAAGCCAAAGATGCAATGACAACCACTAAAAACCAACTTGAATCGATAAAATTTGGAAAACCAATCAAAATGGGCAAAAATAGGCAAAACAGCAAAATAGGAGCAGGTCGGTCGACCGGCTACAGGGCTCGGTCGGCTGGCCAGAAGCAGAAAAATTGCTCGGAGTAGCAGGTCGGTCGACCGGCTACAGGGCTCGGTCGGCCGAACTGCAAATTTCTGCAGTTCCTGCCCTTTCTCATCGAATTGCCAACTTTTCCAAAACGCAATCGGTCGAGCAATGGACCTAAGGAGCCTTAGCCAATAGATACCCCAGCTCCATTAGCTCTCCGATTTGCTACCAAAAACTTGCTCAAACATCAAAGTTAGGATCTTAAAAGAATTGAACCAAACCACTAAAAATTTGGATATTCACCAATTCAATCCAAACCAAAAGCAAGTGCATATGAACAAGTGCTAGGAATTCATACCCAACATCAATGAGATCAAGAGAAGTAGATGTGAGTCCAAGACTCACCTTCTTACACCTAAACAAAGATATATATAAGCATAGATGTGAGATAAAAATGTCACCTTTTATCTCAAAACAAAGAAGAAGAAGCTTAAACACAAGAAGGAGACTAACTACTCTTCACTTCAACTCTACAGTCTAAGAATAAAACATATATTTCCCAAAGTTAGGTTTAGGAAACTTTCTGAAATTGAAGAGGAGAAGAGTTGGAGAAGATGAAGAGGAGGCTTACCAATAGCTTCACTTTGATTTTGGAGCAAGATTTCAAGTTGCAAGAGGAAACTAGGGCTTGGAATTTCTAATTCCCATTCTCTTCCCCCATTTTCAGTTTTTAGCTTAGGTTTTATGAAATGAATTAAGTGTGGAGAGGAGAGGGACTGAGTTAGGGTTAATTAGATAGTTAGTGGGCTGAACCCAACCCAAACCCAACTAGAAAAAGTTGCAAAATTCAACTTACTCCAAACATATCAAAGCTTATACTTAAAAAGATCACAAGCGCCATTTTGGACTCATTGGAAGCGGTATCGAGCCCTAATTCGGCCATTTGCAAAAAAGTAACATTTCGGACCAAAAAACCGACTAACGACACTATATTTAAATAAAACATTTAAATATAAAATCGTTAAATATGCGGGTTGTTACAGATCTCCCCTCCTTACAAAATTGCGTCCCCGCAATTCCTAGAGACGATATTTGTAACAACTACATACATACAACATTCAAAAGAAAAGGAAATAAGCTTGGGACGAAAAGATATCCTCACCGCTGCCAAGGGAAGATAGAAAACCGGGATAAGATCGCTCGATATACTCTCTGGTTTCCCAAGTATAGTCATTGGGATTAGCGGACCATTGAACTTTAACGAGCGGCACATCCTTGTTTCGAAGGTGTCGTACCTCCGTGTCAAGTACGCGAATAGGTTGCTGTACAATAGATAAGTCCGGTGAGGCCTCAAGCTCTTGAAAATCAGGAGAATCAATAACAGAATCCGATTCCCGAAGGCACTTCCGAAGTTGAGAGACGTGAAACACGTCATGAATGCCAGATAAATGAGCAGGAAGTGAAACTCTATAAGCTACAGGGCCAATAGTTCAGTAATAGAAAATGGTCCT
Organism: Allium cepa; assembly: GCA_030765085.1. Classification (NCBI taxonomy): domain Eukaryota; kingdom Viridiplantae; phylum Streptophyta; class Magnoliopsida; order Asparagales; family Amaryllidaceae; genus Allium; species Allium cepa. The sequence continues at coordinate 952,064,479 of CM060945.1, read as the reverse complement.
ATATAGCGAGGAGCCAATTTCCCAGTCGTACTGAAACGCATAACCCCTTTCAAAGGAGAAACACGAACAAAGACAAGATCACCAACTGAGAACTCGAGAGGCTTCCTACGGCTATCCGCGTAGGATTTCTGGCGGCTCTGTGCCTCTTTCATTCTCAACCGAATAAGATCAATCTTCTCGGAAGAATCACGAACAAAATCTGGACCAAGAATAAGCTTCTCCCCATATTCCAACCAACATGAAGGAGATCGACATGGCCTTCCGTATAAGGCTTCGAAAGGAGCCATACCGATACTAGACTGAAAACTATTATTGTAGGAGAACTCTACAAGAGGTAGGTGATCCTCCCAACTACCACCGAAATCAAAAATACAAATAACGGAGAAGATCTTCCAAGATACGATTCACCCGTTCAGTCTGTCCGTTAGACTGCGGATGATAAGCTGTACTAAAATTAAGCTTTGTCCCCAAATCTTGCTGAAGACTCTTCCAAAAATGACTCGTGAATAAAGGATCACGATCACTCACAATAGAACTAGGAACACCGTGAAGTCTCACGATTTCCTTGACATACAACCTAGCCAAATGCGAAGCATTCCTATTAGACTTAATAGGGACAAAATGAGCAGACTTAGTGAGGCGATCAACAATAACCCAAATACTAGAATGGCCCGATCTCGAACGAGGTAGGCCATCAATGAAATCCATAGAAATCTGATCCCATTTCCACAATGGAATCTCTAGAGGCTGAAGAAGACCCGAAGGACGCTGATTTTCGGCCTTAATACGCTGACAAGTTATGCAATTACTCACATAACTCGCCACATCGCGCTTCATGCCTTCCCAATAATAAAGACGATGCATATCGGCATAGATCTTGCTACTACCAGGATGAATGGTATACTTAGAACGGTGAAAATCATCAAGAATGTCATGCCTAAGCGCAAAATCAAAAGGCACAAAAAGACGGTTCTTCTTGCGAAGACACCCATGAGAATCAATGTTGAAATTCCGCAACGCCTCATCATAGGATCCAGACTCACAAAGCTGAATAAGATGCAACAAATCAGGATCACGCCACTGAGCATCGGCAATACGATCCAAAAAAATAGGTCGAGCTCCCAAATTAGATAATAGAATAGGAGAATCAAAAGATGAACCTCGATCACGAATTTCACAAAAAGATAGAGTCTCAAGAATATCCCATTCGGTAAGCATCATAGAAACAACAGTAGAATGTTTGTGACTAAGCGCGTCAGCAACACGATTACCCTTACCAGGGGTATACTGGATATCAAAGTCATAGGAAGCAAGAAACTCGAGCCAACGCTATTGTCTCATATTGAGTTCCTTCTGAGTGAACAAATACTTCAAGGATTTATGATCAGTATAGAGAATGAAGCGCTCGTCCAATAAATAGTGTCGCTAAATCTTCAAGGCAAAGACAATGGCGGCTAACTCAAGATCATGAGTGGCACAGCGAACTTCATTCGGACACAGTTGCCTAGAAGCATAAGCAACTACCCGATCCTTTTGCATAAGAACAACACCTAGACCACTACCACAAGCATCGGTGTAGACAACAAGATCATGATTCCCCTCAGGAACCACCAAAATAGGGGCATTAGTGAGAGGTTCCTTCAATGTCTGAAAGGAAGCTTCACACTTGTCGGACCAAATAAAACGAATGCCTTTCCGAGTAAGGCCGGTGAGAGGAAGCACAACACGAGCAAAATCCTTAATGAACCGACGGTAATAACCCGCCAATCCAAGGAAACTACGAATCTCATGAACATTCTCAGGCCTCTTCCAATTCTGGATGGCTACGATCTTTGAGGGATTGACAGAGATGCCATTGGAAGATACAACGTGGCCTAAGAACTTAACCTTATTCTCCCAAAAATGGCACTTGGAGAATTTGGCTCTAAGCTGATGATGACGGAGAGTACTCAAGACAATTCTCAAGTGATTAGCATGCTCAGCATCAGACTTAGAATAAACAAGAATATCATCAATGAAGACAAGGACGAACCTATCGAGATATTCCCGGAATATCTGATTCATGAGATCAGCAAAGAAAGCAGGAGTGTTCGTCAAATCGAACGGCATAACGAGCCACTCAAAAGAACCATACCGAGTGCGGAAAGCGGTAAGAGATATGCTATCCTTCGTGACTCGTAACTGATGAAAACCTGTGGCAAGGTCAAGCTAAGAAAAGACCTTAGCACCACTCAATAGATCGAACATATCATCGATCCTAGTCAATGGATACCTATTCCTAATGGTCAACTCGTTAAGCTTGCGATGGTCAATGCAAAGCCTAAGAGTTCCATCTAACTTCTTCACGAAGACGACCGCGGATCCCCACGGAGAAAAACTGGACTGAATCAACTGCTTGGACTCAAGCTCTAAAAGCTGCTTCTTGAGTTCCTAATTTTCCTTTGTAGACATCCTCGTTGGAGGACGACTAAGTAGCTGAGCACCTGGAATGAGATCAATGCGGAACTCAATTGCCCGGTTAGGTGGCAAACACGAGACAGGCTCAAAAACATCAGAAAAGTCACAAGCAACAGGAATACGAGATATATCATTACCATCTTGCGAATCAAGAGAATATAAAGCCATTTCGGAATTATCCACATCCCGAAGAACAAGAGATAACTGAGTAGGCGAATCCGAATGTCGAAGATACAAAATTCTCTCCGAACAAATAATCCTGGCATCATACTTCACTAGCCAGTCCATTCCTAAAATCATATCAAATCCCAGACAAGAAATAACGTGCAGATTCACACGAAAAGAAAAGCCACATAAAACAATCTCAACATCATCACAAAGCAAGATAAGGGTCGCGGATCCCCCAATAGGATTCGCAATTCTTAAAGAAGTAACCAAACAAGAAACATCCAAGGATAAATCATCAACGAGCTTCTTCGATACGAAAGAATGTGAAGCACCCGTATTGAGAAGAACTCGTATACTATGATCATGAAATAAAATAGAACCTTCCAAAGTAGATGGAGATATACCTTTGGGCTGAGAAGGACCTTCAGAAGACTTAGCAGCATAAAGCCTGCTAGACTTGGCACCAACCAGAACAGTAGGGCAAGCTGAAACATGATGACCTTCCTTCTTGCAATAGAGGCAGAAGAGAGGCTTAGGACAAGCTCGAATAATATGATCAGGAGAGCCACAATTGAAACACTTCCGAAAGGTGTTCCAACAGATTGAGGCTGAGAACTAGAACTACCAGTCTTCTTCTTCTTAGAAGGAAAAGACCTGGACTTCTGAAATGGAAACGGCTTCTTGTTGGGGTTCTTGGAAACCTCAACATCAACATCACTATCACACTCCTTCTCGACGGTCTCGAGATGAAGTGCCGAATCTACCAACTCCTCAAAAGAAAGCTTAAGCTGAAGCAGCAAGGACTTCTTAAGATACTTCTTAAGACCAGAGACAAACTTCAAATTCTTATTATAAGAAGTGCTAATGAATTCAAGACCACACTTAGATAAAGCCTCGAATGATGCAACATACTCAGAAACAGAAGATTTCCCTTGCTTCAACTCAAGGAAACGACGGGTCAATAAAACTTTTTCAGATTCAGGAACGAACTTGAGTTCAAATCGCTCCTGAAACTGAGTCCAAGAAAGAGTAGACTCATCAATTTCGGCTACAAGAAGCTCATACCAATCAAGAGCACGCTCTTGTAATAAGCTAGAAGTTACATGAACTCTATCATGGTCAGAAAGATCCATACGAGAGAAGATACGCTCGCACGTGCGAAACCAAGCTTGGACTTCAAGAACAGACTCGGAGCCTTTAAACGGCTTTCCTCCAAGATGAGAAAAATCACTGCACAGACGTGCAAAGGCAGACTTGCGAGGTGGAGAAACTCGAGGAGGAACTGGAGGCTGAGTGCTCCTAAACAATTCCAAAAACTGATCGGCAGACATATAAACGCCATCCAGATGTGAGCCATTGGATTGCCCAGCATCCGAACGTCGTCCCCTGCCTCTTCCAGCCATACGCTGAAAGTAAGATAAGAATAAGATTAATCACAAGGTAGATACTTCATTACGGAATACTACGGAATAATATGCATTCCTAGACGTATTCCCCAAATTCTATCTAACCCTTGATGGTAGAAGGAATAGAAGAACACGATGATTCAAAGATTGGTATCACTTATATACTTTGATGTACCAGAATAAGTGCATATATTCTGTGTTTACCATATTATGTTCTGAACCTTGCTTTGATACCACGCTGTGACGCCCCACCTCTATACCCACGCTAGCCAAGGACACTACAGGGTAATGCCGTCAACTAACACGGAGAATAAGGCTGGTTAGCAGCGACCATCTATAGCCTTGCTCTAACTATCTATTGAATACATCGACAATAATCACACCAAACAGATCGACATATCCAATGAATACTTAAAACAAACCATAGGTGGTTGAAGGATCTATCAGAATAGAATATAACAACTCAAATGTAATATACATCACAGAACAGAATATCATCATATACACATATACAGATACATACCAGAGTATACAAACTAATACACGTCTAGTGGTATAGCAAACCACAATATATAATCGAATCAAATGAATACACATTAGAGTTACAACAAAAAGGACTTCACAAAAAGCTTTAACAAAAAGGAACAAGCTGAATATTTCATGCGGAAGCAAAATAGGCTAAGTCCAAAAGTACCTAACCTGAAACATCTCGGTCTGACCCGAGTATAAAATACACGGTCAGTCTAGCTAAACAAATGAGTTAGATAAACTGAACAACAATAAACCTGCAAGGTTACAAGGTATAGAAAATATCTCTAAAGGAGATAACACAATCATCTAACAAAAGATGAATCATATGATAACAAAACAAGCCTCATATCATAGGCAACATAGAGAAACAAAGGATACAAATATCCCAAATCAAGCCAAAAAGGCAAATAACAAATGCCAATAAGGTATACAAGTTCCACAAGGTAATCGCTATATATCATGCGGCTCAAAAAGACCAACACCGAAGGGCGATGCCAAGAGAATATACATATCAATTAAACATCAGAAAATTGCTCAAGCTCAGTACTGTACAAACAAGGACCCATGAACCCGAAGACTCCAAACCCAATATCACCCATGCGGCTCATAACGACCAACATCGGAAGCGATACTAAAGGGCAACCCAATATCACCCATGCGGCTCATAATGACCAATATCGGAAGCGATACTAAAGGGCAACAAACCCGAAGGCACAAATCCGAAGGCACAAACCCGAAGGCAACATACCCGAAGGTATCATACCCTGAGGCAACAAACCGTAGTGGTGAAGGTTGAAGACCCAGTACTGGACACCACTAACTGGCGGAATGTGTCATAACTCTCAAAAAGGAATCCGAAAAGTGGTAACGTGAATCCCATAACCACTCGTTCGCACTAAACGGTTTACTATTTGTTAGTTAATTTCACACTCAAAGCAGTACAAAGTCCACCTCATATCATCGGTAAACCAAACCCGAAGGTTAAAACGATCAATTGAATAGGTCGGGAATTAATCGGAAAGACAAACGCATGGATTCATGGTCCGTGTTTTACCTAACCATTTAATCTCCCTTGCACTCCGCTCGAAGTGCGAAATTGTGTATGTGCGTTTTAAATAGAATTTAAAAATTGGAGAACGAAACTTTTAATACGATTTAGAGGGATTATTTATGAAAACCCGTGAATGAAGTTAAAAATAAGTTATCAAAGCCAAAGATGCAATGACAACCACAAAAAACCAACTTGAATCGATAAAATTTGGAAAACCAATCAAAATGGGCAAAAATAGGCAAAACAGCAAAATAGGAGCAGGTCGGTCGACTGGCTACAGGGCTCGGTCGGCTGGCCAGAAGCAGAAAAATTGCTCGGAGTAGCAGGTCGGTCGACCGGCTATAGGGCTCGGTCGGCCGAACTGCAAATTTCTGCAGTTCCTGCCCTTTCTCATCGAATTGCCAACTTTTCCAAAACACAATAGGTCGAGCAATGGACCTAAGGAGCCTTAGCCAATAGATACCCCAGCTCCATTAGCTCTCCAATTTGCTACCAAAAACTTGCTCAAACATCAAAGTTAGGATCTTAAAAGAATTGAACCCAACCACTAAAAATTTGGATATTCACCAATTCAATCCAAACCAAAAGCAAGTGCATATGAACAAGTGCTAGGAATTCATACCCAACATCAATGAGATCAAGAGAAGTAGATGTGAGTCCAAGACTCACCTTCTTACACCTAAACAAAGATATATATAAGCATAGATGTGAGATAAAAATCTCACCTTTTATCTCAAAACAAAGAAGAAGAAGCTCAAACACAAGAAGGAGACTAACTACTCTTCACTTCAACATTACAAGCTTCAATCTAAGAATAAAACACATATTTTCCAAAGTTAGGTTTAGGAAACTTTCTGAAATTGAAGAGGAGAAGAGTTGGAGAAGATGAAAAGGAGGCTTACCAATAGCTTCACTTTGATTTTGGAGCAAGATTCAAGTTGCAAGAGGAAACTAGGGCTTGGAATTTCTAATTCCCATTCTCTTCCCCCATTTTCAGTTTTTAGCTTAAGTTTTATGAAATGAATTAAGTGTAGAGAGGAGAGGGACTGAGTTAGGGTTAATTAGATAATTAGTGGGCTGAACCCAACCCAAACCATACTAGAAAAAGTTACAAAATTCAACTTACTCCAAACATATCAAAGCTTATACTTAAAAAGATCGCAAACGCTATTTTGGACTCAATGGAAGCGGTATCGAGTCCTAATTCGGCCATTTACAAAAAAGTAACATTTCGGACCAAAAATCCGACTAAGACACTATATTTAAATAAAACATTTAAATATAAAATCGATAAATATGTGGGTTGTTACAGACACCGTGATCTATATGTAAAAATATTTTGAAATGATTTTCTATGGTTTTGTAAAGGATATATGGTTTTATGAGATATGGATTTGGATATTTTATAAATGTTATTTTATATATATAGCTAAATTCTTGGTTTTAAGCTATGTATAAAATTGGTTTAAAGTATAAAAGAAGTAAATAATAAAGTTTGACTTTATTAAGATATAATACGGTTAAGTATTTATTTAAATTATATTTCTGGAGTATATAATCTCTTAAACGGGAATAAGGTGGGAAGATAAATATGAAATTTATTTGGAACTTAATAAAATTGAAATTTTAAAGGTATGATTTATAACTGGATTTTGGTTAAGATGAATTAAACGAATATTTCAAGTGTAAATAAATTGAAGGAAATATTTAGTTATTTGTAAATCGAGTTTTATTTAAATTCCATTTGATTTATTATGAAAATACTTCAAAACTAAATAATAGAACATTAAATTGTTGAATCGTAATTTCCAACCTTAGTTTTGAAATTGTTTAATACTCAAAGTTGAAATATATTGAAATTGAAATGGTTTGTTGAAACTGAAAGTGAGTTCAAAGTTATGAATTGAGATTTAACTGAAAGTGAATAAAATTGTGAAGTCGAGAAAATTATTCTACTTTATAAAGTAATTTTAAAATTCAAGCTATCTTGATTTATACACTGTTTGAATATCCAAACCATTTAAGTTTTGAAAGTTATGGTTTAGAAGCTATGAAATTCGAAGTATTATGTTTTGGAAGGTTATATTTCAAGCATTTAGTTTCAAAATATTATAAATTTGAAAGTGCTATGATTTTAGAAAAGAGATATATTTAAAATATAAATGATATTATATTGATTTGGGTTTTATAAAAATGATATCATAATGATTGGGTTTTTGAAGTGGAAAGGATATCGTATTTATATGGTTTTGAAATGGATATTATATTCTAGTTTTGAAGTATAAATTATTTTGAAATAACCGTGGTGTTATAATAACGTTTGATTGTTGAAGAAACCAGGATCGGAAGTTGTCATACTCTCTGCCAACTCTGAAAACCACTTTAAGAACCGTGTACGCGGTGGAGATTCCAGAATGAAGTAGGATGGTGGCGACATTTCCTTTGAGGTAAATACGTGGACCCGACTCTAGTGAGTTGGCATAAGGTCGCTAAAACAGGAGCGATTGATGGGCTAAGAAGGTAGCACCTTTTATCAGACACACTCCTTCGATACCATTCTATTACTTTGTGATTGATTGGGGCCCCTTTTTGATTTTGGAGGTGTGGCTCGAGGTGGGCGGTAGTAGCTGCTACGCGTTACTACCGGCCCGGAAGCGTAATTGGTATATCTACCCGGGCATTGCCTAGTTGTGCCGTGTCACCTACCCTAGCGCGCCTTGTACGAGTTTGGTTTTCTTCCGTAGCCCGTGGAGTATTTAGGGTAGTCTCTCAATCTGGAGATGCGCTGATACTGGATGGACTATTGGGACAATTACGTGGTAAGGGCTATATGGGTAACCCCTTAACGCTATTAAAAAAGTAAGTTTATTTTACTATAGACATTATTACAATGATGAAATATTACTACATAGTAAATAGTTTAACGAATCATTAGGAGATGTGAATCCCGAGCATCTCTTAAGTTGCTGAACTCACGTTAGACACTGAATAGGAGATGTCAAATCCCGTAAACATCTCTGACGCTGTTCCACTCATATTATTTACCGTTGATTTAACTTACATAATATCTTTTAGTTCTGACTCGAGTGTTTTGTCTTTTCAATTCGCTCGGGTCAGCCTGAGCATTTCAGGATTTGGAAGACCGTAATCTGGAGGACAAAGACGAAGATTTATTATTATTTATTATAGTATTCCAATACATTCATACTTTTCCGCTGCATTATTTATTTTTCTCTGGTATATGTAACTCTGATATGTATTGTATAAGTAAAATCGAATATTTTATAAAACAGCTTCATGAACTGTATATTTGATTATTATATTTTATCGTTCCGCTGCAAGATTCTGTTTTGTTCTTTTTCTTTCTCTGCTTTTTCTTATTTACCCCATAACAATCTGCCCATAACAATTTCCCTTCTGTATGGTTTAAGTGTAACATGTGTGGTTTAACGTTGATCTAAAGCATACAAAAAGGCGGGATGTTACAACGTTTGTTCTATAAACTAAAGCTTTCACTTACTTTGCTTTCGAATTAGAATTTTTGACTTGGTTGCTTTCAACCAGGTCAAATGTTTAAAAGAATGGTTTTAAACCTTTCTTCAAAAGTTTACTGCTGCTTTACCACTATTTTTTTTGTAACCTTTCGACTTACTGCCACTTATCGTTGTTTTTATTTTAAACCTTCTGACACGGTCAAAAGCTTTAGCCGTTTTTTCCAACCTTTCGAAGTCGTTGATTTCGACAAAGACGAAAGGTTTACTTGTTTCAGAACCAGCCGCTTCTCCCATTTCTTTCGAAAGGTTTCAAATCGTTCGACTTAGCTGATTTACCCTTGTTTTATAATTGAAGTGTAACCCATGCTTTCGAATGAGTTTCTTTAAAAAGGCGAAGGTCTATTGTTTTATACGAATGTTTTAAAGCTTTCTAGCAAACCTTCCGACAAGGTCGAGAGGTTGCTTCCATCATAGTCGAAAGGTTTTAAAAGAGGACCTTCCGCATGTTTTAACTTGAACCCGGTTATTTTCAAAAAGGCAAGATCCAATGGTTTTGAAAGGTTTATATTTTAAGAATTCAATACTTTCGAAAGGTTTAAAATGTTGAATGTTTTCAATATTTTTGAAAGGTTAGGATTCAAATAGTTATTTTGAAGACCTTTTGACAAGGTCGAAAGGTTTGGTTTTAAAAAGTTTGGAAACCCAAACTCTAAATTTTTAAAGGAAAACCCATAGCTTATATAAATAGTTTTGTACCGACTTTTAGTATGTGATTTTGAAGAAGTATGACCTTGATAAAAAAAAATACAAGTTAGACATGTTAACTATGTTTTATGAAATGTTTTAAGGACTTTAAGCCCACTAAGTGGTATTGTTAAATTGTTGTTTTGCTTCTTCAAATATGAATATATTCACAAGTTACCCATGACTGTATTTTGGGAAAAAGGGGTAGAAGAACCAGTAGATTAACTCAATAGTGAATATAAATGCTTAAACTCTTGAATGAGTAATTGCATCCATAGATTCAAGGTGACTAAAAATATAGGATGCCTAAAATTTGCAGTTATTGGAGGCATACCAAAAGATTCATAGTAAATCCATGAAAACTATGATAAGGTAGTTATTGGTGCATACCGTGAGGTTCATAGTAAACCCTTGAAAACTATGATAAGGTAGTTATTGGTGAGTTATAGGTGCATACAAAAGGTTCATAATTAACCCATGAAAACTATGCATAAGGACAGTTGGTAGGGGCTAATTGGGTTGTAGTGAACCCATGAAAACTATATCTACAGTCAATAGGTTCTTAGTAAACACATGAAACTAGGATAGTAAGTGCTCAATGGATGTATCAATAGGTTCCTAGTCAACCCATGAAAACTAGGATGTGTAGTGAGTTACTGGATAAGCCCGTAGGTTCCTAATCAACCCATGAAAACTAGGATAAGGTGATTAGTTATTGGAAGGACTAATAATTTGAGGAGGACCCATGAATTGATTAAGTTAACTAGCAAGAGCCTATAGGTTCTTTCCCATGAAAACTATATTTAGGACAAGGTGTCTATTAATAATAACAAGGTTACTAGTAAACCCATAAAAATAAAAATATTAATTGCGACCCTAGAAAGTATAATTTTGATAGGGTGTCAAATTAAATTGGGAATGAGAAATCTTAATTATTTTCAAGTATGCATATCATCATAATATTTTGAAAATGTATGTTTTAACCATTGTGGATGCAAGAGCACAGTACATGGCTTTATTAAGGTTTTAGGATACTGTAAGGGAAAAACCCATTTGGCTAAGCGGCGTGGTCTCACTAGATATCTTAAAAATATTGAGATGTTAGATTATTATTTATACAATGCTTTATGTCTGACTCGAAGTTTTTGTTTTCCCCTTAAACTCTCGGGTACTCAATTAGTTTTGAGTAGTTAATAATTTTAGGCTTTCTGGTTCTCTTCTTAGACGAATAAAGCTTCCGAAGACGTGCAGGAGGCAGATAGATATTTAGAGTTTTCTTTCTGCTGTGTGTTTGTTTGTAAAGGCAGATTTATGAGCCTTGCTATATACTCTGATCAACCAAGTGGGCATTATATGTCATTCTTGATGTAATTGTAATAATTATATTTCGTTGAATGTGGTTAACGTATTTTGAGGATTGTGTAATGAACATAAGATGTTTTGTTTTGAGTGTGGAAATATATGTTTTCGAATTGTAATTTTTTTTCATATTTCTATGATCTGTGCATCAATGTATCTTGCACTGCCATATTTGGTCGCCGAAGATTAACAACTATGGATGACTGCAGCATCCGTAGCCGTTAGTTTTGGGCCTCCAAGTAGGGGATGTTACATCTAATTTTAATCACAAGTTTTTATTTTTAAATATATGTAGTTTTCGTCCCTTGATGCATCATATTATCAACCGAATACAAACTTGTGCTTGAAAATAAGAAGCTAAATATGAGGGATAAAAATAGAGACTGCAGATCTTAGCTACGCACACACACATTTATGATTATTCATAGGCAAGCATTTCACTACACCCCTATTCTTAACCCCACTAGAACACCTTTTTTGGATTGGATTTGTAATGACCCATATTTTACGTATTAGAAAACCATAAAATATTTTTATTTTATTCATAAGAGGTCGTATAACTCTAAAATTTTATAAGAGCATTCTTACGGGTATTTTCCACCTCTATGATTTTTTTCAAATCTCTATGTGATCAATTTGACCATGAAAGCCTTGTTTGGACTATAAATTATGATAAGAGCTGAATTGGATTTACTGTTTGAAAGTTATTTCTGTTGTAAGTTTTGACTGATAGTGGCTTAAATTAGTGGATAATTAACTAAGCCCATGCTTAAGCCCACTAGTCCGTCTCGAATATTGTGCTAAGAGGAGTCTATAGAACTGATCTACGTCATTTCCATCTTCCCCAAAATAGCTCTAAACCTCCATTAACCCTAATTTCGTCAAAAAGAATACCATTTTTGTACTAATCTCTAACAGCAATTTGTAAATTTAAATAAAATATATGATTTTATTTAAACTAAGTTTAGAAAAATTCTAAATGAATTTAGACTTCAAAGGCCCAATTAAGATCCAAAATAGTAAAAAAATGAAATTCATCCATTTCTTCGGCTCCAGGCTGGCCAGGTTTCAACAATGATATCAGAGTCCAATAACCTATGCGGTCTGAATTAGTCAGGTTAGGGCTAATTAATTAAGCTTTGCGCACTTAGTATGGTATCTAGAAATGTGATGTCTAGGATTAGAATTAGGTAATCAAGTACCCTGTCCTACCTAGTAACCCGACCGACCTAAAAGGTGAAGTGAGCCCAAAGGTGCTCTTAATTGAAAAAGCCCAATTTGAATTAGGCCTTCGGGGAATTTTCAAAATAGTTTTGAAAATTAAGACAAGATTTTAAATTTAAAAGTTAAATTAAATAAAAATATGTTTATTTTAAAACGTTATAGTGTAACATAAATTTTCAAAATGTTATAAATGAAATGAAAAGTTCAAAATATTTGAAACTGTTTAAATATTAATATCGAAATTTAAAATTTATTAAGATTAATAAAAGTAAATTTATCGAAAGAATTAGTTAGTTAATACTTATATGCATGTATTATGTATGTTGATATGTGTTATGTTATTTTAAAGTGTTTAAGATAACATAAGCACACATGTATATGTATAAGATAAGTTTTCAAAGTTAATATAATTTAATTAAAATTATTTACTTAAATAAATTAATTAAAAGTTAACTAATTAAATAAATACACACACACACACACACACACACACACATATATATATATAAGATATATGTGTTACACTATAAAGGTTATATTATACACTATAAATGTTATAGTAGATATGTCCAATATAAAAGTTGTATTGGAATACTAATTTAAAATTTAGCTAAAGAGTTAATTAATTAAAAATTAATTAAGTAACATTTATTTAAATAATATTATATATAAGACCATAATATAAGTAACATGAAATATAAAAATTATATAATAACAAAATTTATAAGATATGAACGTATAAACTAAAGGTGGAATATTAAAGAAACCCAAACAAACTTAAGGGATAAATACATATGTAGATGTACATATACCATGAATTTTGATTGTGCCCGACAGTTGAATCACGAGGGTATTTAATGAGAAATACATTATTTCAGAACTCGATATCACTCAATATATATATATATATATTGATGATTATGAATCTTTAATATAATGTTGTCCTCTACCATATATATATATATATATATATATATATATATTAATAAATTACTTGCATACTCCTTAGTTATTGAGCATACTCAAGCTAGGGATGTTATGTGTAGTTTTATTAATATATTGAATAGACGAGGTAAGATAACCATATGTATTTACTGAGCAAACCGAAGGTATATATACTATACTTAGGCTATTGCGATAAGGTAGGTACAATGAATAATCTCTTTCAATTTGTTGACCAAACTCAATGTCGAAATGAGATTAGGACAAGGAAACATGGGTTAGGAGTTGTATGTGATGCAACCGATAAGGAGTTATCCATTGTTTTTTGGGGCTATTATTTATTGAGCAAACACATGGTCAATATACCAAGACAGACGAGTCCTTACACCTAGTAGTGAAGTCAAAAGACTTCTATGTTTCATCTTAGGGTTTGGAGAAACATAAAAGACTAGTGGGAGCCTTATTAGAAAAAAATGAAATGATAACATTTAACCTCTCTAATATTATAAGAATATATACTATATAATGTAATAATAATCTACTCGATAAATTTGTGCATTTAATAAGATCGATAAATGTTTATCAGTTAAGATATACAAATGAATTGAAAATTGACAAATAGAAATTTAACATATACTTACCAATAAAAGATTATTCGTAGTTTGATCACTTACGCATTTATTTGGTTGAGTCCATGTACTACAGTCTATGTGTTTAGAAATCTAGAAGCAATACAAGACTATGGATATTTGATCCATATACAATTGTGTATAAATTTTATGTGGTGTGCGATCGAAGTTTGTAACGTACAATAATTCGATGAAGTTAGTTCATTCAAAAAACCTAATAAACCTTTGCACGAGATCAAGCATGTAATTTGATTGATTATAAAAGGATCATATCGTGTTAAATGTAACACTAGACCAAAACTACAATATAAATCTAAGAACTCGGTCACTTAAATGTTTGCTTGATCAGTTTACGTGAAGCAACATATCTGATGTCCTTAAAAGTTAAGAATAGTCAAATGCACTTTTGTAAAGAGCATGTTATGATATTGTAATAGGTTTTTTGAATGGTTTGACCATTTAGAAAGAAAAACGAATTGTAACGACCCGTAATTTTCGTTAGTTCAATTTAGTCATTTTAATAGGATTTAAATAATTTAAGTTAGAAAGAAATTAAGATCTATGATTTTTTTTGAAGCAAATGACTAAATGAAATGAAACCATGGGAAATTAAGTCTAAGAATTTCCAGTTGGAACAAAATGACGAGAAATTTAAGTGCTGTAAATTGTTATTTATAGGCTAAGAAATTAATATAAGAAAACAAATGGGAAGATTTCATTTATTTCATGGTTTTAATTCGTTTTTCTTTAATAAGTTGTAATTGAATTTAGTAGAAAATAATATGTATTAAACCTACTTATAGAATTCGAAGCTAATTCAAATGAATTTAAGTAGTGAAAAGGCTTTACCTGTATATATATTTAATATGAGAAATAAATGGGAATATTAAATTTATTTAATGCAGTAAAGGAATGAAAACGGAAATTAGAATAAATTAAGGAATTCTGTAACGCAAGTAATAAATCTGTACCTTGAATGAACGTTTCACTTTGATAAATTATTTAAATGAGATGACTTAATAAATAAATAATTAGGTCAATCGGTATGTGGTGAAATTTGATGTTGAAATATTTTGTAGATAAGGGTTTAGGTGGAATGAGTTAATTTATGAAGTAAAGGATAGAAATCATATAAAACGTTAAGCAAGTTGATTTATGTTGCAACGTAAGGTAAATGTAAATTCCAATGGAAACGTATCCTTATTTTAGGTAGAAATTTCAGGTATATTGATAAAGTGGAGAATATACACTTAGTAATAAATATTAGTACAGGAAAAACGAAATGGAAATATTGAATTTATTTAATTCGTATATATATTACCTATTTATATGGCCTATTAAATTTAATCGGATATCAATGGCAATTAATTCCTTAAATTAGTGCAATCAATGTATGATTAATTGATAACGATGAAAAGGTTGATTATATTCAGTGTGAACAACGTAAAATATTATCATAGCATGATACTTGGTTTGAATAGAAGGGTGAAATTGGGAATCAAATTTTATTTAATGATAATAACGTTAGTATTGGTTAATAAATAGATTTCAATGCAGTAACCAAATAAATGGAATAAGATGAGTATATATTGCATAGAAATGAAATGTAAATTGTCACATTTGGTTGGAGCTAATTTTTAGAAACATATAAATGTTGAATCAGTAAATATTAAATTCCATTTAATATAAGAATTCAAAGGTGGAAGATTTACGTTTGGGTTGGAAAATGGATAGTTATTAATTTAAAAGTGACCATTTAATAAATTTATGCAAACGTGATATAATGTAAATAGATGGAGATCAACTTGTATTTATGTGGTTAAGGGAATTTAATTTCTATAGTATGATAATCGAAATTAATGGGAGTTGGAATAGCTAATTTATATGTTAGTTGAAATTTAGCTAGAATATGTAGATATTGAATGATAGAAAAAAAAAAATTTAAATGGATATAAAAGTTTCAATTATACATTGAATTTCATACTCGCCATAAAAGGTTAATTGAGACCAAAGTAGTAGTATAGGAATCTAACCTTCTTTATTAATTTGGATTTATGGCAATAGTTAATTTCATAAAATAAAGGTAAAGCTAATTCAAATTTAACTGGACCATTGTTGGTATAACTTTAGAAGCAAGATTTATTTATGATTTGAGTATTTAATTCAACAAGTGGTATTTACGACAAATAAAATAGAATTGAACGTAAAATATTACGTTATTAAATTGAAATGGAATTTGTATACATTGAGTGAAATCTTAAACTAATGTTAGTATTCGTCGTATTTACAACAATAACTTTGAATAATATAAAGGAAGTGAATATAATAAATTAATCAAATTTATAGTGTTGAATTCAATTGGATTGGAATTTATAAATAGTTAAGAAAATAAGGGTTATTAATAATTTGGAATTTAATTATGGTAAAAAGGTTAATTGCAATCCAAAGATGAGTTGGAATGGGAATCAAGTATTTATTTAATTTGATTTAAGAGGTGAGAATAAAGGTATAAGATTTAATAATTGGGTTTAGAATAAAATTTATAATCTCTAAATAATAAGGAAGTGCAGATATTTAGCTGCAAATTTTTAAACTAATAGATTTTTATTCACAGCCAAGCTAGGTAAATAATTTAGAATTGATTGAAGTATATAAATAATGAAATGGGGCCTATATTTGAAATTGAAATATAGAAATTGGATTTTTAATTTATTTAATGTATTTAATAAATATTAAAAATAGCCATTTTTGTCACGGACTCGGATTTCGACGAAACCAGTTTCATCGGATCCGTATCGGTGAATTATTATAGGGTTTCAAGTTTCGTATCGATCGGACTTGTCGTTTGATCGTACGGACGCGAAACGCCTTGAAATCAATTTTATTAAAAATCAATTTGAAAAAAAATTTAGAAATCTTGTTTTCAGCATAACTTCTTCATACGATCGAATTTGGACGTGAAACTTTTTCCATCGCGTTCAGAATATTTTAAAATACCTATCTGGATATATTGATATAACCAATTCGACTCTGGAGGCATAACGTGCTTTTCGAGGCATTTTGTCATTTCAAACCAATTTGAATTTAACGGTAACCTACGAAAATGATGGAATTGGACTTCGAAACCAGTACCATTGCGTTCAGAAGGCCTTTTTATGTTAGGATAGCCTGTCAGCATGCTTGAATCAGAGTTCGGGCTGTTTTCGGACCGCACTATATAAATACGTCACGCATCTCGAAAAATATATTATAATATTCCAAAACCCTAGCTTTAGTGCAGCCGCCGTCCTCAGATTCGATGGCCGAAAACTTTCCAAACTTAAAACACTAAAATCTCTCAGGCCGTTCGATAATTCAAGTTAGCATCAAAAGGGAAATTGAAGAGCTTGGTCCCCTCTTCACATCGGTACGGCTGAACCACCTTTGTGTGATTGGAGACGGATGGAATTTGAGCGAGAGGGGAGGGCGTTCGGTGCTGTTTTCGAAGTGGAGGAGGGCGTCAATGGTGGATGGACTCACGGCGTAGGAGGAGTGTGACGTGGCCTACGCGATGGTGACCTTAGATCTAGGGCCGAGTGAAGGTATGGTCGAAGACGCAGAGCAATGATGGGTTCGTTTCTTTTCCAGGCACGAGCGTACATTTCGTTTTGGGAAGAAGGTGGGGGCTCTCTGTTTAGTGACGTGGCAACATCTAATTGGGTTTGTTTTGTTTATTTTAAAATTTTGTTTCCAAGCGTTTAATCATATAACTTTTACATACGATCTCCGATTCAAGCGAGATTTTTTTTCTTAGGTTCGTTTTTAAATTCCGGATCTGATGACGCTGGTTTGGACGAATTCTGAGACGGGCGAATTTTTGGGTTTAAATCGGGTTTGAATTCGATTTAAATTCCAAAGGTGAGTGTTTTAACCCACTCACAATTACTAGAAGCTTTTATGTTTGTTAAATAAATTTTAGAAATGAATAGAAATTTATTTATGAGCTTTTGGCATGTTATTTCATCCATATCTGTTGAATTGCATTTATTGAATTTAGCTGTTAATTAAATTGATTAATTGCGTATTAATTTGCTGTTAGGAATTTTGTTTGCATATGAAATGCTAGTTAACAGTTATATAAATTATCTCTAAATATAAATGGTTAGATTAATAGTTGAAATTTAATTTGAATAAACTGACAGTTATTACCCGTTGCATATTATCGAACTAATATTGTTATTGATTGATATGGGTTGATAGTGATTGATATTGATTGATGGTTGAAATTGGGTGATGGATGTGTTGTTGAATGGATGATTTATGTGGATATCATTAAAATGCCAGTTATCATGCATTTTACATTTTTCGGGATTGCGGTTTGAAATGATATACAACCGCAGTTTATTTTTAAATTGCGGATTGAAATGATAAATATCCGTATCACTTGACCATAGGATAGAAAATTATATACAGGCACCGCGGTCTATATATAACTATTTTTAATGTGATTTCTATGGTTTGGATGGAATACGGTTTATAAAAATCTTAAATTTTATACTGAATAAATGTTTCTTCCATATTTATATACATAGGAAGTTGAAATTTTGAAATTAAAAGGTGAATAAATTTCTTTATTAAAAATGGAAGAAAATTAAGAAAATGGAGTTTGATGATTTATATCCTATGTTTAAATATTAAGTTGGAAATTTTAAAGATATGATATTTATAATTGGATTTTTCCAAAATATTTTGAAATGAATTTTCTAGTAAAATTTGAATTTGGAAATATATATATATTTTACTAGAAATTGAAGTCTTATTAATTATGGAATCTATGTGAATATTCAAGGCTAATTAATAGAACATTTGATTCGAAAGAATAAAATCCAACTTTAGTTGAAATATTTATACTCAAAATGGATATACGTATATATATGAATTTATTGGAATGGTTTTTGGAACTTGAAGCGATATTAAATTTTGGTTTTAACTTTAAATAAAGAAATGTATTGTAAAGCCACGAGAAATATTTCTTTTCAAAGTAACATTTAAGTTAAACCACTTATTTTATATACTGTTGAATATCCAAACCATTTAGTTTTGAAAGTAATGGTTTTAAAAACTATGGATTTCGAAGTATTATGTTGGAAGTTAATATTCAAATATTTCGTTACAAGGAATTATAAATTTTAAAAGTGGCATAATTTTTGGAAAGATTTATATTTGGGAAATGATATCATTGATTGGGTTTTATAAAAATAATATCAAATGGATCTTTTGGGTTTTAAAGAAGAAATGATATCGTAATATTTTGGTTTTGAAATGGATTTTATTTTGGTTTTAAAAGTATAAACTATTTTTAAATGACCGCGGTGTTATAATAACGATGGGTTGGCAAAGAGACCGGGATCGGATATCTGACATACTCTCTGTCGATACCGAAAACCACTTTGACTAACCGTGTACGCGGTGGAGATTCCAGAATGAAGTAGGTGGTGGCGACGTTTCCTGTAAGGTAAATACGTGGACCCAACTCCCGTGAGTTGGCATAAGGTGGCTAAAACAGGAGCGATTCTCAGGCCAATGAGGTCATTCCTCTGATCGGACGCTCCTCTTCGATATTATACTTTGACTTGGATTTGATTCAGTGGCCACTTCTATATTTTGATTTTGGGGAGTTAGTCCGAGGTGGGCGGTAACTGCGGCTACGCGTTTCCACCAGCCTGGATAGCAATTGGTATATCTACCCTGGCATTGCCTAGTTGTGCCGTGTCACCTACCATATCGAGCCTTGTACGAGTTTGGTTTTCTCCCGTAGCCCGTGTGGTATCCTCTAGTTGCTTCCCGAGTAGGAGGAGCTATGGTATTGGATGGACTACTGGGACTATTACGTGTTAAGGTGGAAAATGTAAAGCCTTAACGCTATTTAAAAGTATGTTTATTTTACTATAGACACTATTATAATAGCGCAATATACTACATAGTAAATAGTTTAACGGATCCTTAGGAGATGTAAATCCCGAACATCTCTTGAGTTACTGTACTCATATTTATTTCTTTTTATTTAACTTACATAAGATTTTCTAGTCTGACTCGGGTGTTTTGTCTTTTCAAATTCGCTCGGGTCAGTCCGAGCATTTCAGGATAGCAGATTTTAGCTTTGGAGGACGAAGACGAAGAATAAGTATTATGTTATATATAGTATTACACCACACTCTTTCTATTCCGCTGCATTGCTTGTATTGGTATGTGTAACTCTGATATTTATTGTAAAAGAAGAATCAAGCTTTTGTAAACTGTTTATGAACTGTATATTTGTTATTATATTTTATCCTTCCGCTGTGAGATTCTGTTTTTGTTTTTATTTCTTCTCTGTTTTTCTTATTTACCCCATAACAATCCGCCCTTGCGTATGCTTTGAATTGGCACGTGTGTCGGTTTAAAGTGTGCAAAAAGGCGGGATGTTACAGTTGGTATCAGAGCTTTGGTTTAGCGATAAACCTTGGCTTTGTGGGGTTTGACTCTTTGTTAATAGGGTAGTAATATCCTATGGGAGTCGCTGAGTGTATATATATGAGAGAGCGTACTTGTTAGTGTTAATAAAGATTTTGATATTGTGTTAATCTGTTCCGCTTTGTATTTATAAATTCTGGTTGATGCATGGGACGCTATGACATCAATAGGGATTTCTAAACACTTAATAGGACAGACCGACATAATATCCGTTTTAATATAGGTGAATGAAATAATTTTGCCTATTATATTTTCTATATATAAACATATATATATATTTGGTTGATATAGATTGGGTGTTAGAAAATAAAAATATCTATAATAACTGAAGCTAAGTTGAAATTATGATAAATCAAATTGGAGATTTTAGAACTTAAGTCCGGGATTTTTTCCAAATCTGCTTTCAAAGAATTTGTGAAATTTATTGATTTGATTTATAAGTATTTTCTTATATAAATATTTCGTATAAAGTGGAAGAATTGTTTTAAAGAAGATTTTGGAAAAGAATTAAATTCTGTACTTTCCTCTCTGTCGCTGGAAAATAAATTCGGTGATGACGGCCGCATCATCGACTTTCATTTTCGAGTTTCGAAGGGGAAAGGCCACTGTAGTAAATTCTACTGCAGATTTATTTTGAAATTTTCTAAAATTTTTCTTTTATTGTTCTAAATATATTTAGAGATATAAAGGTTGCAAGAAATTAATTATCTATTATTTTGGAATAAATTGAAATTTAACCCGGTATTTAATTCTAAATTTTTCCGTTAATTAATTGTTTAAAATTTGTTAGTTAAGTAATAAATGAATTGAAACCTCTAATTGAAATAAGAGAATAATTGCAAAGCTATAAAGAGGAATTTGCATACATATGAGACAAAGAGTAATATGGATAAACATTAAATTTAATTAAAAGAATGGAGATTAAACTTGTATAAGTTCAATTGCAATTTCCTTAACATAAATAACTTACCCAAATATAAAAGTTGAAGTGTTAAATGAGAAACTGGAATTGAATATTTTACAAGTAGGAATTTAGGAAAAATGAAGTATTCAATAAATTACTGTTATAATAAGAATTTATTGGTATAAACTTAAGTGATAATTGAAATTTTACCCAAATTAAAGGTGAGTATTATTAATAGGTGATTTTTAACTTAAGTAAATAAAATGAAATTCTTTAATAAATAAAGATTGATGTGTAGGGTTATAAACTTAAGTATGTCTTAAAATGCTACTAGTAATATAATAAAATGTAGGTAATATAAATAAATGTCTGTAAACCCTAGATAATGAATTAATAAGATCGTTTATTTATAAAAATGGAGGTTTTAAGGTTAATAATTTAAGTGTAAGTAGAGGGTTACTGTAATTAAATATAATAAAACGTAAACATTAAATAAAGGAATGAAATTAAGGGTAAGTTGAAATTGTAATTAATAAAACGAATATATATTTTTGAACCATTAATAAATAAAAAGGAATTGAGAAGAAACTTGTAAATTTTCACTTGCATTCTTAAACATACATAACTTACCATATAATAAAAGCTGCAATGTTAGTAAGAAAATGTAAGGGGAAATCTTACAAGTGAAGCTTGAGGTAATTAAGGTATTCAATAAATTTGCTGTTATAAATGAGAATTAATTGTATAAACTTAAGTTAAATTGGAAATTTTACTATATAAGAAAGGGTAAGTAGTATAAATAGATGATATAAACCTTAGTCAATAAATTGGAATACAATATAATGAATTTGGTAACAAATGGAAAATGAAAATTGTAAGAAACAAAGAAATCCCTCCATAAATGAAAGAAAGAAAATAAAACCACTGAAGCATGAAATAAATGTATAATAAGCTATTGTGGTGTTGATTTGAATTGTTTGGTTGATGTATGGTTGTTGGGTAAGGAATTTTGAAGTTGTGGGATGGAGAAATAATCTATCTTTGTTCCATCTAAGACTGTTGAGTAAAGGATGCACTTGATAGTTATTTTACATTTCGTATAATTTCGGAATTTGAATCTAACAACTAATTGTTTGTTTGATTGAATGATTGTCTGTTGGTGGCATGTGCTGTTTGTTAAAATTTATGGTTGTTGCATTTGATTGGATATAAATGATTGAATCTACCCAAACATCTCACTGTAAAATAAATATTTAACCTTTTAGATTATATAAGTGAATACAGGGGTTGGAAGCAACTGCTACTGCTTTTAGTTCCAAAATAATAAGCGTTTTGCCCGACAAATAGGTACGTTTTCGGATTACGATTAAAGCGCTATTTATATATTTTCCCGTGTGGGATATTTTATTTTGGATATATATGTAATATATTTGTATATTTGGATATTATATTTTCTCCAGAGTCCCTCCGTACAAAGGAGACTCTGCCAAAAATTTTCGTAAATTTTGGACTTAGAATTTTGTTGAAATTGTTTTCCAACTTTAATAATTCAAGTATTAAAAGACATAATGATTATAAAACAAGTGTAATTCATTAAAGGAAATTAATTTAGTAAATTATTGTTATAAGTTAATATTTGAAATTAGATATACTGTTTATTCTTCCTTCTCCCTTCCTTTTCCTTTTCGGGGACGAAAAGTTTTGAGTGGGGGAGAGTGTAACGACCCGTAATTTTCGTTAGTTCAATTTAGTCATTTTAATAGGATTTAAATAATTTAAGTTAGAAAGAAATTAAGATCTGTGATTTTTTTTGAAGCAAATGATTAAATGAAATGAAACCATGGGAAATTAAGTCTAAGAATTTCCAGTTGGAACAAAATGACGAGAAATTTAAGTGCTGTAAATTGTTATTTATAGGCTAAGAAATTAATATAAGAAAACAAATGGGAAGATTTCATTTATTTCATGGTTTTAATTCGTTTTTCTTTAATAAGTTGTAATTGAATTTAGTAGAAAATAATATGTATTAAACCTACTTATAGAATTCGAAGCTAATTCAAATGAATTTAAGTAGTGAAAAGGCTTTACCTGTATATATATTTAATATGAGAAATAAATGGGAATATTAAATTTATTTAATGCAGTAAAGGAATGAAAACGGAAATTAGAATAAATTAAGGAATTCTGTAACGCAAGTAATAAATCTGTACCTTGAATGAATGTTTCACTTTGATAAATTATTTAAATGAGATGACTTAATAAATAAATAATTAGGTCAATCGGTATGTGGTGAAATTTGATGTTGAAATATTTTGTAGATAAGGGTTTAGGTGGAATGAGTTAATTTATGAAGTAAAGGATAGAAATCATATAAAACGTTAAGCAAGTTGATTTATGTTGCAACGTAAGGTAAATGTAAATTCCAATGGAAACGTATCCTTATTTTAGGTAGAAATTTCAGGTATATTGATAAAGTGGAGAATATACACTTAGTAATAAATATTAGTACAGGAAAAACGAAATGGAAATATTGAATTTATTTAATTCGTATATATATTACCTATTTATATGGCCTATTAAATTTAATCGGATATCAATGGCAATTAATTCCTTAAATTAGTGCAATCAATGTATGATTAATTGATAACGATGAAAAGGTTGATTATATTCAGTGTGAACAACGTAAAATATTATCATAGCATGATACTTGGTTTGAATAGAAGGGTGAAATTGGGAATCAAATTTTATTTAATGATAATAACGTTAGTATTGGTTAATAAATAGATTTCAATGCAGTAACCAAATAAATGGAATAAGATGAGTATATATTGCATAGAAATGAAATGTAAATTGTCACATTTGGTTGGAGCTAATTTTTAGAAACATATAAATGTTGAATCAGTAAATATTAAATTCCATTTAATATAAGAATTCAAAGGTGGAAGATTTACGTTTGGGTTGGAAAATGGATAGTTATTAATTTAAAAGTGACCATTTAATAAATTTATGCAAACGTGATATAATGTAAATAGATGGAGATCAACTTGTATTTATGTGGTTAAGGGAATTTAATTTCTATAGTATGATAATCGAAATTAATGGGAGTTGGAATAGCTAATTTATATGTTAGTTGAAATTTAGCTAGAATATGTAGATATTGAATGATAGAAAAAAAAAAATTTAAATGGATATAAAAGTTTCAATTATACATTGAATTTCATACTCGCCATAAAAGGTTAATTGAGACCAAAGTAGTAGTATAGGAATCTAACCTTCTTTATTAATTTGGATTTATGGCAATAGTTAATTTCATAAAATAAAGGTAAAGCTAATTCAAATTTAACTGGACCATTGTTGGTATAACTTTAGAAGCAAGATTTATTTATGATTTGAGTATTTAATTCAACAAGTGGTATTTACGACAAATAAAATAGAATTGAACGTAAAATATTACGTTATTAAATTGAAATGGAATTTGTATACATTGAGTGAAATCTTAAACTAATGTTAGTATTCGTCGTATTTACAACAATAACTTTGAATAATATAAAGGAAGTGAATATAATAAATTAATCAAATTTATAGTGTTGAATTCAATTGGATTGGAATTTATAAATAGTTAAGAAAATAAGGGTTATTAATAATTTGGAATTTAATTATGGTAAAAAGGTTAATTGCAATCCAAAGATGAGTTGGAATGGGAATCAAGTATTTATTTAATTTGATTTAAGAGGTGAGAATAAAGGTATAAGATTTAATAATTGGGTTTAGAATAAAATTTATAATCTCTAAATAATAAGGAAGTGCAGATATTTAGCTGCAAATTTTTAAACTAATAGATTTTTATTCACAGCCAAGCTAGGTAAATAATTTAGAATTGATTGAAGTATATAAATAATGAAATGGGGCCTATATTTGAAATTGAAATATAGAAATTGGATTTTTAATTTATTTAATGTATTTAATAAATATTAAAAATAGCCATTTTTGTCACGGACTCGGATTTCGACGAAACCAGTTTCATCGGATCCGTATCGGTGAATTATTATAGGGTTTCAAGTTTCGTATCGATCGGACTTGTCGTTTGATCGTACGGACGCGAAACGCCTTGAAATCAATTTTATTAAAAATCAATTTGAAAAAAAATTTAGAAATCTTGTTTTCAGCATAACTTCTTCATACGATCGAATTTGGATGTGAAACTTTTTCCATCGCGTTCAGAATATTTTAAAATACCTATCTGGATATATTGATATAACCAATTCGACTCCGGAGGCATAACGTGCTTTTCGAGGCATTTTGTCATTTCAAACCAATTTGAATTTAACGGTAACCTACGAAAATGATGGAATTGGACTTCGAAACCAGTACCATTGCGTTCAGAAGGCCTTTTTATGTTAGGATAGCCTGTCAGCATGCTTGAATCAGAGTTCGGGCTGTTTTCGGACCGCACTATATAAATACGTCACGCATCTCGAAAAATATATTATAATATTCCAAAACCCTAGCTTTAGTGCAGCCGCCGTCCTCAGATTCGATGGCCGAAAACTTTCCAAACTTAAAACACTAAAATCTCTCAGGCCGTTCGATAATTCAAGTTAGCATCAAAAGGGAAATTGAAGAGCTTGGTCCCCTCTTCACATCGGTACGGCTGAACCACCTTTGTGTGATTGGAGACGGATGGAATTTGAGCGAGAGGGGAGGGCGTTCGGTGCTGTTTTCGAAGTGGAGGAGGGCGTCAATGGTGGATGGACTCACGGCGTAGGAGGAGTGTGACGTGGCCTACGCGATGGTGACCTTAGATCTAGGGCCGAGTGAAGGTATGGTCGAAGACGCAGAGCAATGATGGGTTCGTTTCTTTTCCAGGCACGAGCGTACATTTCGTTTTGGGAAGAAGGTGGGGGCTCTCTGTTTAGTGACGTGGCAACATCTAATTGGGTTTGTTTTGTTTATTTTAAAATTTTGTTTCCAAGCGTTTAATCATATAACTTTTACATACGATCTCCGATTCAAGCGAGATTTTTTTTCTTAGGTTCGTTTTTAAATTCCGGATCTGATGACGCTGGTTTGGACGAATTCTGAGACGGGCGAATTTTTGGGTTTAAATCGGGTTTGAATTCGATTTAAATTCCAAAGGTGAGTGTTTTAACCCACTCACAATTACTAGAAGCTTTTATGTTTGTTAAATAAATTTTAGAAATGAATAGAAATTTATTTATGAGCTTTTGGCATGTTATTTCATCCATATCTGTTGAATTGCATTTATTGAATTTAGCTGTTAATTAAATTGATTAATTGCGTATTAATTTGCTGTTAGGAATTTTGTTTGCATATGAAATGCTAGTTAACAGTTATATAAATTATCTCTAAATATAAATGGTTAGATTAATAGTTGAAATTTAATTTGAATAAACTGACAGTTATTACCCGTTGCATATTATCGAACTAATATTGTTATTGATTGATATGGGTTGATAGTGATTGATATTGATTGATGGTTGAAATTGGGTGATGGATGTGTTGTTGAATGGATGATTTATGTGGATATCATTAAAATGCCAGTTATCATGCATTTTACATTTTTCGGGATTGCGGTTTGAAATGATATACAACCGCAGTTTATTTTTAAATTGCGGATTGAAATGATAAATATCCGTATCACTTGACCATAGGATAGAAAATTATATACAGGCACCGCGGTCTATATATAACTATTTTTAATGTGATTTCTATGGTTTGGATGGAATACGGTTTATAAAAATCTTAAATTTTATACTGAATAAATGTTTCTTCCATATTTATATACATAGGAAGTTGAAATTTTGAAATTAAAAGGTGAATAAATTTCTTTATTAAAAATGGAAGAAAATTAAGAAAATGGAGTTTGATGATTTATATCCTATGTTTAAATATTAAGTTGGAAATTTTAAAGATATGATATTTATAATTGGATTTTTCCAAAATATTTTGAAATGAATTTTCTAGTAAAATTTGAATTTGGAAATATATATATATTTTACTAGAAATTGAAGTCTTATTAATTATGGAATCTATGTGAATATTCAAGGCTAATTAATAGAACATTTGATTCGAAAGAATAAAATCCAACTTTAGTTGAAATATTTATACTCAAAATGGATATACGTATATATATGAATTTATTGGAATGGTTTTTGGAACTTGAAGCGATATTAAATTTTGGTTTTAACTTTAAATAAAGAAATGTATTGTAAAGCCACGAGAAATATTTCTTTTCAAAGTAACATTTAAGTTAAACCACTTATTTTATATACTGTTGAATATCCAAACCATTTAGTTTTGAAAGTAATGGTTTTAAAAACTATGGATTTCGAAGTATTATGTTGGAAGTTAATATTCAAATATTTCGTTACAAGGAATTATAAATTTTAAAAGTGGCATAATTTTTGGAAAGATTTATATTTGGGAAATGATATCATTGATTGGGTTTTATAAAAATAATATCAAATGGATCTTTTGGGTTTTAAAGAAGAAATGATATCGTAATATTTTGGTTTTGAAATGGATTTTATTTTGGTTTTAAAAGTATAAACTATTTTTAAATGACCGCGGTGTTATAATAACGATGGGTTGGCAAAGAGACCGGGATCGGATATCTGACATACTCTCTGTCGATACCGAAAACCACTTTGACTAACCGTGTACGCGGTGGAGATTCCAGAATGAAGTAGGTGGTGGCGACGTTTCCTGTAAGGTAAATACGTGGACCCAACTCCCGTGAGTTGGCATAAGGTGGCTAAAACAGGAGCGATTCTCAGGCCAATGAGGTCATTCCTCTGATCGGACGCTCCTCTTCGATATTATACTTTGACTTGGATTTGATTCAGTGGCCACTTCTATATTTTGATTTTGGGGAGTTAGTCCGAGGTGGGCGGTAACTGCGGCTACGCGTTTCCACCAGCCTGGATAGCAATTGGTATATCTACCCTGGCATTGCCTAGTTGTGCCGTGTCACCTACCATATCGAGCCTTGTACGAGTTTGGTTTTCTCCCGTAGCCCGTGTGGTATCCTCTAGTTGCTTCCCGAGTAGGAGGAGCTATGGTATTGGATGGACTACTGGGACTATTACGTGTTAAGGTGGAAAATGTAAAGCCTTAACGCTATTTAAAAGTATGTTTATTTTACTATAGACACTATTATAATAGCGCAATATACTACATAGTAAATAGTTTAACGGATCCTTAGGAGATGTAAATCCCGAACATCTCTTGAGTTACTGTACTCATATTTATTTCTGTTTATTTAACTTACATAAGATTTTCTAGTCTGACTCGGGTGTTTTGTCTTTTCAAATTCGCTCGGGTCAGTCCGAGCATTTCAGGATAGCAGATTTTAGCTTTGGAGGACGAAGACGAAGAATAAGTATTATGTTATATATAGTATTACACCACACTCTTTCTATTCCGCTGCATTGCTTGTATTGGTATGTGTAACTCTGATATTTATTGTAAAAGAAGAATCAAGCTTTTGTAAACTGTTTATGAACTGTATATTTGTTATTATATTTTATCCTTCCGCTGTGAGATTCTGTTTTTGTTTTTATTTCTTCTCTGTTTTTCTTATTTACCCCATATCAATCCGCCCTTGCGTATGCTTTGAATTGGCACGTGTGTCGGTTTAAAGTGTGCAAAAAGGCGGGATGTTACACGAATGTACAAGAGTAGATATGACTTAAGGTGCAGTAGAGATGAAGAGAGTGAACGTACGCTTCTGCTTCAAAAAGAAACATCGAAAATAAAAATTGTAATTAAATGATATGATACTTAACATTGGAATAAAAAATATGATTTCTATTCCGAAATGTAATTTCATATAAAGAATTATTTTCTATGAGATTTATTTCTTTGAGTTCAGGATAATTTATAAAGAACTCTCTGCTGTAAACTAGTTACAATATATAAATAAATAAACTATATTAAGTGAATGATGGACCTCCAAATTCTGAAATGTACCGACCATTATTTATGGAATAGTTGCTATTTTTGGTATCGAATGAAAAATAGACATAGCTATATTTTAATATGGATATTCATTATGAAATAAAACTATAATATGATATTTGTTTTCATAATAAAAGTGATGCATTAGAAAATATAGAAGTATCTAAAATTATTTATAATTATTTTAGAATTATACAATAAGTCGTAGTTCTGAGAAATAATTCTTATTATATGATTATGAATCATAGGACGCTGGTTAATTATATCTCAAACAATTGAAGAGATATGCACCTAATTAGTGGGAGCATCATAAGAGTCGATGAATTCTTTAGATTGATACATATAGATGTATGCAATCGTATGTCTATTAATACCAAAACGGTTCCACGTACTCCTTCACGTTCAGCGATGTGTTATCACCGATATGGAAATGTGTATTTAATACACATGTAATATGTCTATGGTAAACTCAAAGAGAATAAAACAGAAGTAAATAAAGTAACATGCGATAGAAATGATTCGATTAGATCGAATGAGTGAGTGTATTAGAAAAATTCCCGAATGCACGTAAAAATGAATAAAGATTCAATCTCAAAAGTCACTCCTCCATGTGATACATAATGATGCATCGTTAAGGAGTAATCAAATGTTGTTGAATAATGTACGATTAACTGTGGGTGAAGCTGAGTTAGTTTCTTTCTATAAGGTCATGTACTTAAGAGTAGTACACAAGGTTAATATTATTCCATCTAAATAACAATTTACAAAATCACACAAGATAAGGGTTTATAAGAATCTCTAACATATCCTAGCCAAAGAGTTGGCAGGTTGTGCAAGTCAAAAGATTGCATGTGAAAATTGTTCCTGAGGGATCTTGTATGAATCTTCCCAAAAGGATTTTGGAAAAAATTGTCATCAAATGATGTATTAATATTTTGAGCATAAGCTTTGTAAACTAGAACCAAAGCAGTTTTATAAATAAAGAAATTCATAAAATGTTTATGAATATTCTGTTGCATTGAGAAATATTGTTGTTTTAAGGAAAACCAACGTTATTATGAATGAATTTCTTTAAGAAATTGTTGATGGTAAAACGAAAATTTGATACGACCCATATATAGAACTGAATAGATGAAATGAAATAAAATTTACTAACCTAAATGGACACATCACATTAGAGTGTCTATGTGATAACCCGTTTCTTTGAATAACAGTTAATAGAATAATTAACTAATTTTCAGCTATTGAGATACTAATTTTATTTGAATTAAACAAATAAAATTTGATAATTTAGGATATCTGGATGTATATAGGTGAATTTGAAACTATAATAATAATTGAATTAAATGAGGAATTTAATAATAAGTCATTAAAATATAAATAGATGGGTGAAAAATCTATTATTTTTGAAACTTTAAAGTGTGTCCATATACATGTATACAAGCATGTATATATATATGGTATGTAGGAAGCTATTGTTTGAGTTCAATAGGAACTTAAAAAATTTATTATTTACAAAGTGAATTTGTATTTGTTTAAATATACATATATTTTTCAATATTTATTTAGTTGGACTTGAATTTGGAATTTCAAAGGAAGGATATATATCTTGGATATATATGTTTTAGATTTAAAATATATTATATATGATTTTTATTTATGATTATAATTTGTTTTATATTATTTTCCTAAAAGGAAAATTTTATTTATTTAGTTTGGAAAGCGTTTATTAAATTAGTAGATCAAATACAAAAATATTATAAAAGCATTCTTAAATAAATAAATGCAAAATACATATGTTAGCTTGTAACCCTCCTTAATAACAAGTGTAAATAAATTAAGCATAATAAAGGACAAGTGTTCACAATTTTTACAATTGTCACCGTTCTTATTTTATTTTCTTTATTTTTTAAATCCTAAATTAAATCTATGTAAACCTATCTTTCCCCTATCTCTCATTTTCGTTGATCAGTAAAAGAATTTTTGTTCCTAAAAAATTGTATAACAAAACATAAGATCAACTTAGAACCCTGTAAATCATTTTCACAAACCTGTGATCAAACTTTCAAACCAGATGAGTTAAAGCAGCAGTTTCAAAAAAACTAGAGATTTATCAAGCAAACTGGAAATAAAAAAAGCATCATCATCTTAGCATCAAAAGTTCCAGTCGATCAAGTTTCAGTTCATCTCGATCAAACCATATAGTCCCAGGAAATGATCTGTTTTCTGTTTTTCTAGAACAAGGTGAGTAAACTCTTGTTAAATTGAGTCTGATTTATGCTTTGATATATGTGATGAATTTTAGTAATAATGTCACAAAATTTGTTTGCCTGAGTTCATAAATCTGACATATATGGATGGAAATACTACATGCATTTTTTTTCTGAATCAATGCTTGTTCCAGGTTCTAGTGATGTTCAAAATTATGAAACTCAAAATCTAATCTTTGTTAAGGATTCAAGATTAAAAACAACATATAGTTGAGTAATATAAGTTTAAAGTTAAATTTTATAAAAATGAAAGGAAAAATCCTGTAATGCCTCTGAAACACAAAGTACAACAGAGCAATTTTGTGAAAGTAAGAATTAAATCTTACAGATTCTTTGATTCAAGTGTATAAACCGATTACTTAATCAAATACTTGAATTTTAAAACTAAAATCAAAATATTTAGTTTGAATTTGAGTGGGCTTTACTGATTTAATCAAAAATAGTGTTTTGGTATGGTTCTGTCAAACTGATTGGTTGGAGTGGCCAGCATCGTTTATGGTGGTAGAGTGATGATCGTGGATGCAAGGAAAAATAGATGGAGATGGATTAAAGCATTGGGGCAGTGGTGATTTGGGATTGAAATTTATAACCCTAGTTTTTTTCTATGATCAGCAAATTGTTTAATGCGACATCTATAGGCGACCGAGTTGTTCCAAACTCAGGGAGAAGATAGATGGGGTGTGGAGGAAATTGTGGCCGGATGTAGTATTTCTCTGATGGTCGGAGTATGGGGATTTGGGTGATTTCCAGGTTTCGACTTTTTCCAGTTTTTTTTAGCTTGATTGCTCATTTGTGATTTTGGGGTTCTGCAATTGGTTTGATGGTAGGAATTAGGTCGGGAGATGACCGTCAACTTGAGTGGGTGGTCGCGAGTGGTCGGAGTTGGTTGCCGCGGTGGTGCATGTGCACGGAGAACATGGGTTGTCAGCTGTTGATTTTGGGAAGATGGATGCTCGAGAGTTTTGTTGGGTCAATCCTTGTTTTTGCTCGAAGCTGTGGAGTATTGGACTTGAAGAAATTGTTGTAAGGGCTCGGGTATACTGTTGTTACAGGGATTGTATAAACCTGTCAGTACCTTAAGGTCTAAATGCATTCAAATGAATGTTACTCGAGTTTTACTCGAGAGATTTTGTGTTTTTGCTCGGGTTAGTCTAGAGTAGACTCGAGTGAATTATGGGTAGTTCAAGTTAGTTTGTTCAAGTTCGAAACTTGACCTATTTCCCAAATCTAAACTGAATTTTAAAAGTATAAAGCAAGACTTAAAATATGTTTTAAATCTAATTTTAAAATTTTGGATTCAAGTTTAATGTGAATCATAGCTGGAAATGAATGAAGTTTTTAAATCCAAATTTGTTTAAAATTCTTTAAAGGGGTTTAATTGTTTTAAAAAAATGATTTTAAAGAAATTTGAATTTAAATTGGTAATTGAAATGTAAAGAAATGTTTAAACAAAGTTTTAAACCGATTCAAATCTGAATTTGAATCTTTGTTTTATAAATTTAAGTGATAAGGTAAATTTAAATGTTTTTGAATTTAAAAAGAAATTTGTTTTAACTCTTGTAAAATTTCTTTTATAAGAAAAGTATTATTTATTATTTAAAGTTTTAATTAATTTTAAAACTTGTTGAAGTTAAATTAGAATTTAATGATTTGTTATTCATTTAATTAATAGGATAATCAAATGGATAATTAATTTAATTAATGAAATGGAATGATAATACAAAGGAATTGAACTTGGATAAAAGATTTATCATTTATATTTATGGATAATTAAGAAATTTATTAATTAATAATTAAGCATTAATTATTAGTTAATAAATTTGAAATAAAGAGTGATTATTATTAGCAAGGAATAATTAATTGTTGTCATTAATTATTGATGAGGGATTAATTAATCAATGTAATTAATCAATATAATTAATTAACTTATGGTATAATCACTTGATGAAGGTAATTAAAGGTTAATTATTTAATAAAAGTAATTAAAGGAATATTTACTTAGTAAAAATAATAAAAGATTAATTACTCAGTAATATTAATTAAAGGATTTATTAAATAAAAAAATTAATTAGAGGCTAATTAATTAATTTTGGAAGTGATCAATCTTTCTTATGAATGATTGATTAAGGTTAAATGCCATGGATTGGTTGATTTCTCTGATATGAATTGTCATATGTTATGGTATGTTTGTTTGGGTAGACAATAATAACGTGGTTATCAATCGGTAAGAATTGTTGGGTAAAAGTGACATCCTGGAATTAAGTTTGAATTGAATTTCAGTGGTATAATCTAAGTTAAGATGACATTGGATTCAAAGAGGCCGGAGTCGGGTATTAGTAAATACCCGAAACCACTTCGATTCTTTATAATTTGATGTGTAGAATCAATAGAATGAAATGAATAATTAAAGTGAATTGGACCATTTAATCTAAGTTTGGTACTTAGAAATTAAGGTATGATGTATGTAATGTTTATAACAGCTTGTTAAGTTGTAAATTGATAAGTTACCCCGGGTTTATATAAGTTGTATGCTTTTGTATTCCTTGTTAGATGGGTTTACTCACGCTGGTTTCCAGCTTGACCCGGGTGTTACTTTGATGTAATGCTCGGGTCAGACCGAGTATTACAGATTTTTAGGTAGGGACGTACTGGAACTCAGGAGGAGAGATGGATAGCTGGAACGTATGGAGTATTTACCGCTGTGTTATATTATTGTATATATCTGAGACATGTTAAATTGTATCTGTCCAATGTTGTATAAAACCGTTGTAACTCTGATATATCGATGTAAATTGATAGATACAGTTTTCTTTGGTATAACTATTATTATTGATATTATATTTTATCCACTGCGAATGTGAGATTGTGTGTTTCTTTTCTGTTCTTCTTCTATCTCTTTCTTCTTTTCTCTAACTATCTGGAATTTTCGGAATCCAAAATTCCGAGTCGTTACTGTCTAATAAGTATTCTCGCACATTGAAGAGAAACTATAAGCTTCTCATCAATGTCGAAATAAATAACCCTCGATTGTTTAATTGAACCATTAACAGTGTTGACTTTATGATATAGTATGATGCGCACATCTGAAAGAATTCCAAGTACGCTACTGTCAGGACACGATTCTTCGTCTTCCGAAAATTCGACATCGACACTCACTTTATCGACTGCCGAGGAATCGAACGACGGAAAACCGAACACTGAGGGTTTTTTTTAAAAGAATTTAAGGAAAGAGAAAGAGAGAAAAGAAAAAGAAAAAGATAGAAAATTTAGATAGGGAAAAGAAAAACAGAAGAAAATAGGATGGAACAGAACACAACAGAACAACATCAGAATCTCACAATTCGCAGCGGAACAACATATAATAATAAATGAATAATCTTTAAACCAAGAACTATATCAGTTATTACATTTTATCACATTACATTACATCATATCATCAGAGTGTACAACAACAACAAATAGTGCAGCGGAAAAAGAAATACTATATAAGTAATACGCCATGCCATCCAGCTTGCCTCCAGCAATTCCTGAATATCCAGAATATCCTGATAAACCTTAACTCTTGACTGCCCGTGTAGAAATTGGTGGGCACCCAGAGTTTAGGAAGGAAAACAATAAACTCCAAGT
Source organism: Allium cepa (assembly GCA_030765085.1). Taxonomy (NCBI): domain Eukaryota; kingdom Viridiplantae; phylum Streptophyta; class Magnoliopsida; order Asparagales; family Amaryllidaceae; genus Allium; species Allium cepa. The sequence continues at coordinate 952,029,201 of CM060945.1, read as the reverse complement.
CAGTCATGTGACTGGTGTGAGAACTCAAAACAGTTTATTTATCTTTAAAATCAAAATAGAGGAATATTTTTAAATTTAATTCGCAATGCTTTTAAACAATGAGACTACCATAAGGCCTCCCGCACACACACACAATGCAAACGCAGAATCGGAGGAGATTTCTCCTTATGATAGTCAAAGATGCTTGATACGCATTTAAAAGAACATTTGATATTATTACTAGTGTATAGTGTAGGAAAAATTCATTTCGAAAGTAGAATATAAATCTTAGCCAACATACGACCATTATCGTATGCCTACTATAGCTAACTATGTTCAATAGCAGGTTACCGCCACATTCCATAGCAGGTTATACAACTAAAACCGTACAAGTCACGTATTGTTTCTTTGGATTTCCAACAAATGGTCAGGCCAAGGAACTTCCCATTGCCACATGAGAATGCCTCTGGAAAGACATCCCCGAGAACCAAACCGGAACTCTGCCAACACAAGGCCGGGTTACCCCTAACTGGGTAACTACTGACACGAGCACGCCATTCCCCGATCGTAAACGACCTTTCTCACGGGATCCCGAAAACCAACAACCACAAAGTAATAAATTCGTAGTAACCACATAGGTTAAATATCTGGGCTCCATACCATGATACCACCTCTATCCAGAAGGAAATGTACATACCCTAAAGGGTGCTACCCCTCATAACCTTGCTGCATCTTTCCTGTTTTGACCATTTCCGGGGTGTGAGGTTCGACGAAGTCACGTCCACAAAAACATACTTTATACAAAAGCCATGCTTTGGGTCAACAAATGATCAACACAATGATCACCAAGATAGACGATCAAATAAATGATCCTATCACAATAATCAACACAATGATCATTTCAGCATCACTCAGCATATCACATTACCAAATTGGGAATATATCGCTGATAACTTCAACTATATAACCTCTGAGCTCGTACGTCTCAGAGAAGGGTGTTAAGCTAAAGAATAAATTCTTCGCCACCAACAGAAATATATTTGAATGAAATCGGCTTTATATCTCAACTTGTAATGTCAGACACACAATCCATACAAGTCTGTTCCGGGCTCGAACAAAACCGAAGGCACTTACAAAGAAGTCCTTGCAATCCGGATATTCACAATCCTGTTCGGATTCACCATCACATATGGAGAACTCTATACCGTAGCTACTCGGTGCAGAGTAAATCGACAGGTCATCCTATCGCTCTCGCAAATACCGGGTCTTCAACACCGATCTTCAATGCAATTCACAACGACGTATCACATATTCGGAATGGGTTATACGACCCCATGGTCCTTTCCCGGTTAACCCGAATAGTGAGCGCTTATTCAAAAATAAGTGTAGCATTCACATTCAAACAAATCACATCAATTACCCATTCAAAAGGGAAATATTGATAGTCGGTTATTGAACTATCACTGGATATGCACACATCACCCGTTTCCAAATAATTTTCCAAATTATTTATTTTCCAAAATATCTTTACTAGATATATAATTTCACATTTCAAAAATAAATCAATATTTATTTTTAAACAGATTTCACTTTCTTTTATAAATTCCTTAGTGAATTTATAATCCAAAATATCTATGAATATTCGATTTCAATTATTCATTTCAATTTATCTTCAAAAAGATAAATTCTAAATATCACTTCATATTGGAAAACAATTCCATACTTATTTAATAAGTAATTCACAAATTTTATTTATTTTCAACACTTAGAAAATATTCAATATACCTAAATCGAAATTTAGTATATATTTCATTCTTTAAGGAAATCATTCTCTTAAACATATTTATTTGGGCCAAAACGAATGTTGCGTAAAACATCGTTACGACAACCCAAAATCACTAGTATAGGGATTCGAAATTAAAATAGATATATAAATCCCAATACTACACAAAACATTTCCTTTCGGGAATCATTTACTATAACAACAGTGTTATAGTCCACTATTTCCTTTTATTTCTCGAAAACGTCTATTTCAACAATAAATGTTGAAATCTATGGTTTCGAATCTCAACACAATTAAAACTTCGTTAGATCGTTTTAATTCTATTTCAAATATCACATTCAAAACAATTTCTTTAACATATTATTCACTATTCAAAAACGTGAATATACTACGTTAACCATTTTCATCCTTTCTATTCAATTTATTTTTAAAGGATTATTCACTGTCTAAAAAAACGTGAATATAACTCTATTTCTAGGTTATAACTATTAACTTATCAAAATAAGTTGTTTGCAAATTTATAAACAACGTTTATAAATTCCATTTCTAATTATTTTATAACAACTTCCTTTTATAAATTTTCTTTATTAACCTATTCCAGTTTATAACTCAATTATAAACAATGGTTCATATTATAAGTTAAATACTTATAAATTTATTCGTTTGCAAAATCGTTCCTTTGAACTTCATAATTATAAATCTTATAACTTATAAGATTCAATTATTCATCCAAATATATTCTTCAAATAACTTCACAAATTTATAATTCTTACTATTTATAAATTTCATTTATAACTTCACCGTTTATAATTCTATAAATTTCATTCTTTAATGGAATTCATTTTCACTTCATTCAAACACTTATGAAAACTCGTTTTATAATGTCAACATTTCAATTTATAAATATCCATTTATAAATCTCTAAATATAATTCAATTTATATTATTCTTTTAAAACGTCTTTAATCTCCTTTATTTTTTCACCATTTTGATTCATAAAAAAAATTAAATTTCATAAATTCTATATTTAAACTTTTCACAATAAATTCTAAAATATCTCGATTAAACTATTTTATAACTCAATAGCATCATGTTCTCAAAAAAATCAGTTTTTTAACTATATTTCTCAAAAAATCATAATTTTTATAACTTTAAAAATTATAACGTTTATTTATTTAAAATGAATCAATTCCAAAAATATTTTATATTTTCAAAAATCACTTTATAATCATTTTAAAATCCCAAAATCTGGGTCCAATGATGCTACACCCCAAATAGTCAATCACGACTACAACGACATCATATATCGATATGATAGTCCATCAAATATCAAAATATCTGAAATCAAATAAATACTGTTGAGGAATCCAGTTGGATCCCTCCAACCTGTTTTCCTGCATCCAAAAACATTAGCACAATACCAATTTCGCTCCAGTACGAAATTATCGCGGTACATGTTCTTATTAAACATTATCCGCTTAATAACGGCGCAATAGGGTCTCATCCGCTAAACAAAAATGCGGGAAATCAATAACTCCAATATATACATATGCCAATATATATATATATTGCTACTATATATAATACCAATTCCACTGTTTATGAAATATTCGCGGTATATGTTTTTAATAAATAACATCCGCTTACTAACGGCATATAATGTCTATTTTAACAATTAATAGATATCAATCAACATTCAAACATGCATTCAAATATTTTAAATCTAACTATTTAAAATAAAATCGAAACTGATTCGATTGAGTGAGAAGTTCTCACCTTGATTTATTTCCGTTTTAGCGATTTATTTCGAATAAAATTAAACGGACGTTTAATTTTACCCAAAATTCTCACTAACTCCAAACGACTCCAAACCAAATCCATCGCGTAGTGCTCGTCCATACGATTCCAACGCAACTGGTTTCGCGCGTTTTCGACCTCGTATGAAAAAGTTATGCAGTTTTAAAGATTACACGATTTATATATAGCTAATTACAACATTTCATAATTAATTTCCAACCTATCATTAATCATGGCCCTTGGATCTAAGGCAAACTACATCAGGCCGCACGCATCTTCTTCCCATCTTCTTCACGCACGCCCAGGCCGTTACATGAACCCAACCACACCAAGTTAGGGTTTCAATTCACGAGCAAAATACTAAACTATATGTCGATCAGGGAGTTGCAAATCGAAGGCCTTCACTAGCTCTAGGTTCGGCCCCAAGGAGATGCAACTCGGCCACCTGAGGCTCCTAGGAAAACGTGCGCAGGCCTGAAGAGAATGGCCCCCTTTTCTCCTCCATCGTCGCTCCAAATCACATCTCCACCGTTGAACTTCAAGATCTCGATGCGCTCTACGACTTTCTAGTTGGAAGCTTCATCTAATTGCTGATGGATTGGAAGATCTAGAGGAGGAAATGAGATTGAATTCTGGCCGTGGGTTATGTGGGTGGCGGCTAGGGCAAATTAGAATTAGGGTTTATTTTTTTTTATCAAATTATGAAGAGTAGGGGCTATTTATAAGAGAACGAACGACACTATTCATCCCGGAAATTCCGAACTCCGATTTACGCGCCGTAACCAGCGTTTCTAGGGTTTACCCCGCGTTTCGGACACAATGGAACAGGTTTCGAAAGCTAATTCGGAAGTATGTGCGAGTTATGGCTGTAAACGCTCAATTTGAATTAAACCGATTTAAGTCGATTTCTAGGCGTTTTAATTTGTAACGGACAAACGGTAAATCCAATTGACTTGAAATTTGAAACCTTACAATAATATCACATTACGGATCCGATGAAACTGGTTTCGTCGAAATCCGAGACTTTTTGAAAAATGGCTATTTTCACTCGTCAAATTTAAATTAAAAATAAATCGATGCGTTTCGAGCTGCCACGATCAAACGATAGCTCCGATTGACACGAAATTTGAAATCCGGTAATAACTAACTATTACGGATCCAATGAAACTGGTTTCGTTCAATTCTGAGACTGTTCAAAAATTGGCTATTTTCACTAGTCGATTAAATTATTAAAATATTCAATTTTCACAAATTAACTTTTAATTCGATTTTAAAAGTTCTAAAATATCATTCTAACTTCAATATGATAAAATAAAATTTTACAAATCATCTCTAATCATATTTAACCCAATTTTCAATTATTTCCATAATTTAACGTATTAAATTATCGATTTAATAATCCAATTAAATTCAATAATTCAAATAAAAATTTATTTGACTTATAAATTCACTTATTAATATTTAAAATTAATTAAATATTCAATTTTTAATTTCTAAAAATGCTGGGTCGTTACAATCTTCCCCACTTAAAAGAATTTCGTCCTCGAAATTACAAATAAGAAAAGTTACAGAATTTATTAACTTTCCAAAATTCATAGTTAAACTTCTTACAATACTTACTAAGTTTTCCAAATCATACTTAGTTATCTTTTCAAAAACAACTACTGTTGTTTAACTTTCAATTCCAAAATCAAAGTTAAAGTTTTCAAAATTTTCCAATTTTCTCAAATTTTTTCTAACGCCTTAAATTTTCGGAAAAATTCGCCATAGTCTCCTTTGCGCGGCTCGATCCGAAAAAAAAATGACAGTATATATATCACAAATATACATCTCATCAAGTAATGAGGCATCCCGAAGGGAAAAAAGTGTAAAAGTACGATATTTAATCCGAGATATGTATCTTATATTTTATTAGCAAGCATATACGGCTAATATAGCGTAAAAGCGAGCTCCAAATGCGAAGCAAACGCGATCCGCACCTACTAAACTCAACAAACAACATGAGAATCATGCATATAGACAATAGTATCGATATACATCATATAGCAACATAATAACTATACATGCTAACATAGCAAATGCAACAAAACAACAAATGCAAACATCAACCAACTATCATCCAACAAGTTCATAATCAATATATATATTCATTAATATTCTCATTAATATTCAATGAAATAGGTTTTCAATTTAATCACCTTTGATTCATATACAGTGGATGTTCTTTCTAACATTCATTTTCAATTAGTTCATATTCACTAATTCATATTCAAGTTGGTTCACTTCCAAATCAAATTCAATTCTATTCAAATTTATTTACTTCTAATTTGAATTCAATTACATAGCTTTAAATTTCATTAACACTTAATGAATTTTATTTACAATCAATCAACTAACAATCATATAACAACCAATGTATATCAATTACAACCAAATTCTTTTGCTTATATTCAATCTCATTCAATTGATTTACATTCAATTCATTAATTCAATTTAATTACAAAAGTTGAATTTCATTTTAAATAACTTAAGTTTATATTCATTTACTTTATTGATTTACTTTGACACCAATATCAACTTCATTCAACATCACTTAAGTTATACTCCATTTAACTTTAAATTCATTTTTATTTACAACTCATATTCATATAGTTTCACTTCTTATATATATAAGTTTATTTCACAATTGTAAATCACTTTAATTATAATTTAGTTCTTATAATTCTTTTGCTTATACAATTATTCTTTTATTTAGATTATTCAAACATCTAAACAATCACCAAACAATCAACTTATATACTTTAATAATTTTGAAAAATTATTTCTTTATATATAAAATATAATCAAGGTAAATTATTTCATTTACCCAATTTAAAACAATATTATGTCGGTTTATCTTGTTTAAGAGTTTAGAAACTCCTATCTACGATAGTTAGCTAGACTACATCGACTGGAATCTATAAACAATCAACCGATAAGTCAACACAATACAAAACAAATTTTATATTCACTAACAAATACGCTCTCATAGCTATTATTACACTCAAATTCATTCTAGAGTACTACTGACTCTATCTCTAATGAGTAATACCCAACAGAACCATGGTTGTCGCTTAACCATAAGCTCTGATACCACATTGTCAGGACACGATTCTTCGTCTTCCGAAAATTCGACATCGACACTCACTTTATCGACTGCCGAGGAATCGAACGACGGAAAACCGAACACTGAGGGTTTTTTTTTTTAAAAGAATTTAAGGAAAGAGAAAGAGAGAAAAGAAAAAGAAAAAGATAGAAAATTTAGATAGGGAAAAGAAAAACAGAAGAAAATAGGACGGAACAGAACACAACAGAACAACATCAGAATCTCACAATTCGCAGCGGAACAACATATAATAATAAATGAATAATCTTTAAACCAAGAACTATATCAGTTATTACATTTTATCACATTACATTACATCATATCATCAGAGTGTACAACAACAACAAATAGTGCAGCGGAAAAAGAAATACTATATAAGTAATACGCCATGCCATCCAGCTTGCCTCCAGCAATTCCTGAATATCCAGAATATCCTGATAAACCTTAACTCTTGACTGCCCGTGTAGAAATTGGTGGGCACCCAGAGTTTAGGAAGGAAAACAATAAACTCCAAGTCAGTCATGTGACTGGTGTGAGAACTCAAAACAGTTTATTTATCTTTAAAATCAAAATAGAGGAATATTTTTAAATTTAATTCACAATGCTTTTAAAAAATGAGACTACCATAAGGCCTCCCGCACACACACACAATGCAAACGCAGAATCGGAGGAGATTTCTCCTTATGATAGTCAAAGATGCTTGATACGCATTTAAAAGAACATTTGATATTATTACTAGTGTATAGTGTAGGAAAAATTCATTTCGAAAGTAGAATATAAATCTTAGCCAACATACGACCATTATCGTATGCCTACTATAGCTAACTATGTTCAATAGCAGGTTACCGCCACATTCCATAGCAGGTTATACAACTAAAACCGTACAAGTCACGTATTGTTTCTTTGGATTTCCAACAAATGGTCAGGACAAGGAACTTCCCATTGCCACATGAGAATGCCTCTGGAAAGACATCCCCGAGAACCAAACCGGAACTCTGCCAACACAAGGCCGGGTTACCCCTAACTGGGTAACTACTGACACGAGCACGCCATTCCCCGATCGTAAACGACCTTTCTCACGGGATCCCGAAAACCAACAACCACAAAGTAATAAATTCGTAGTAACCACATAGGTTAAATATCTGGGCTCCATACCATGATACCACCTCTATCCAGAAGGAAATGTACATACCCTAAAGGGTGCGACCCCTCATAACCTTGCTGCATCTTTCCTGTTTTGACCATTTTCGGGGTGTGAGGTTCGACGAAGTCACGTCCACAAAAACATACTTTATACAAAAGCCATGCTTTGGGTCAACAAATGATCAACACAATGATCACCAAGATAGACGATCAAATAAACGATCCTATCACAATAATCAACACAATGATCATTTCAGCATCACTCAGCATATCACATTACCAAATTGGGAATATATCGCTGATAACTTCAACTATATAACCTCTGAGCTCGTACGTCTCAGAGAAGGGTGTTAAGCTAAAGAATAAATTCTTCGCCACCAACAGAAATATATTTGAATGAAATCGGCTTTATATCTCAACTTGTAATGTCAGACACACAATCCATACAAGTCTGTTCCGGGCTCGAACAAAACCGAAGGCACTTACAAAGAAGTCCTTGCAATCCGGATATTCACAATCCTGTTCGGATTCACCATCACATATGGAGAACTCTATACCGTAGCTACTCGGTGCAGAGTAAATCGACAGGTCATCCTATCGCTCTCGCAAATACCGGGTCTTCAACACCGATCTTCAATGCAATTCACAACGACGTATCACATATTCGGAATGGGTTATACGACCCCATGGTCCTTTCCCGGTTAACCCGAATAGTGAGCGCTTATTCAAAAATAAGTGTAGCATTCACATTCAAACAAATCACATCAATTACCCATTCAAAAGGGAAATATTGATAGTCGGTTATTGAACTATCACTGGATATGCACACATCACCAGTTTCCAAATAATTTTCCAAATTATTTATTTTCCAAAATATCTTTACTAGATATATAATTTCACATTTCAAAAATAAATCAATATTTATTTTTAAACAGATTTCACTTTCTTTTATAAATTCCTTAGTGAATTTATAATCCAAAATATCTATGAATATTCGATTTCAATTATTCATTTCAATTTATCTTCAAAAAGATAAATTCTAAATATCACTTCATATTGGAAAACAATTCCATACTTATTTAATAAGTAATTCACAAATTTTATTTATTTTCAACACTTAGAAAATATTCAATATACCTAAATCGAAATTTAGTATATATTTCATTCTTTAAGGAAATCATTCTCTTAAACATATTTATTTGGGCCAAAACGAATGTTGCGTAAAACATCGTTACGACAACCCAAAATCACTAGTATAGGGATTCGAAATTAAAATAGATATATAAATCCCAATACTACACAAAACATTTCCTTTCGGGAATCATTTACTATAACAACAGTGTTATAGTCCACTATTTCCTTTTATTTCTCGAAAACGTCTATTTCAACAATAAATGTTGAAATCTATGGTTTGAATCTCAACACAATTAAAACTTCGTTAGATCGTTTTAATTCTATTTCAAATATCACATTTAAAACAATTTCTTTAACATATTATTCACTATTCAAAAACGTGAATATACTACGTTAACCATTTTCATCCTTTCTATTCAATTTATTTTTAAAGGATTATTCACTGTCTAAAAAAACGTGAATATAACTCTATTTCTAGGTTATAACTATTAACTTATCAAAATAAGTTGTTTGCAAATTTATAAACAACGTTTATAAATTCCATTTCTAATTATTTTATAACAACTTCCTTTTATAAATTTTCTTTATTAACCTATTCCAGTTTATAACTCAATTATAAACAATGGTTCATATTATAAGTTAAATACTTATAAATTTATTCGTTTGCAAAATCGTTCCTTTGAACTTCATAATTATAAATCTTATAACTTATAAGATTCAATTATTCATCCAAATATATTCTTCAAATAACTTCACAAATTTATAATTCTTACTATTTATAAATTTCATTTATAACTTCATCGTTTATAATTCTATAAATTTCATTCTTTAATGGAATTCATTTTCACTTCATTCAAACACTTATGAAAACTCGTTTTATAATGTCAACATTTCAATTTATAAATATCCATTTATAAATCTCTAAATATAATTCAATTTATATTATTCTTTTAAAACGTCTTTAATCTCCTTTATTTTTTCACCATTTTGATTCATAAAAAAAATTAAATTTCATAAATTCTATATTTAAACTTTTCACAATAAATTCTAAAATATCTCGATTAAACTATTTTATAACTCAATAGCATCATGTTCTCAAAAAAATCAGTTTTTTAACTATATTTCTCAAAAAATCATAATTTTTATAACTTTAAAAATTATAACGTTTATTTATTTAAAATGAATCAATTCCAAAAATATTTTATATTTTCAAAAATCACTTTATAATCATTTTAAAATCCCAAAACCTGGGTCCAATGATGCTACACCCTAAATAGTCAATCACGACTACAACGACATCATATATCGATATGATAGTCCATCAAATATCAAAATATCTGAAATCAAATAAATACTGTTGAGGAATCCAGTTGGATCCCTCCAACCTGTTTTCCTGCATCCAAAAACATTAGCACAATACCAATTTCGCTCCAGTACGAAATTATCGCGGTACATGTTCTTATTAAATATTATCCGCTTAATAACGGCGCAATAGGGTCTCATCCGCTAAACAAAAATGCGGGAAATCAATAACTCCAATATATACATATGCCAATATATATATATATTGCTACTATATATAATACCAATTCCACTGTTTATGAAATATTCGCGGTATATGTTTTTAATAAATAACATCCGCTTACTAACGGCGTATAATGTCTATTTTAACAATTAATAGATATCAATCAACATTCAAACATGCATTCAAATATTTTAAATCTAACTATTTAAAATAAAATCGAAACTGATTCGATTGAGTGAGAAGTTCTCATCTTGATTTATTTCCGTTTTAGCGATTTATTTCGAATAAAATTAAACGGACGTTTAATTTTACCCAAAATTCTCACTAACTCCAAATGACTCCAAACCAAATCCATCGCGTAGTGCTCGTCCATACGATTCCAACGCAACTGGTTTCGCGCGTTTTCGACCTCGTATGAAAAAGTTATGCAGTTTTAAAGATTACAAGATTTATATATAGCTAATTACAACATTTCATAATTAATTTCCAACCTATCATTAATCATGGCCCTTGGATCTAAGGCAAACTACCTCAGGCCGCACGCATCTTCTTCCCATCTTCTTCACGCACGCCCAGGCCGTTACATGAACCCAACCACACCAAGTTAGGGTTTCAATTCACGAGCAAAATACTAAACTATATGTCGATCAGGGAGTTGCAAATCGAAGGCCTTCACTAGCTCTAGGTTCGGCCCCAAGGAGATGCAACTCGGCCACCTGAGGCTCCTAGGAAAACGTGCGCAGGCCTGAAGAGAACGGCCCCCTTTTCTCCTCCATCGTCGCTCCAAATCACATCTCCACCGTTGAACTTCAAGATCTCGATGCGCTCTACGACTTTCTAGTTGGAAGCTTCATCTAATTGCTGATGGATTGGAAGATCTAGAGGAGGAAATGAGATTGAATTCTGGCCGTGGGTTATGTGGGTGGCGGCTAGGGCAAATTAGAATTAGGGTTTATTTTTTTTTTATCAAATTATGAAGAGTAGGGGCTATTTATAAGAGAACGAACGACACTATTCATCCCGGAAATTCCGAACTCCGATTTACGCGCCGTAACCAGCGTTTCTAGGGTTTACCCCGCGTTCCGGACACAATGGAATAGGTTTCGAAAGCTAATTCGGAAGTATGTGCGAGTTATGGCTGTAAACGCTCAATTTGAATTAAACCGATTTAAGTCGATTTCTAGGCGTTTTAATTTGTAACGGACAAACGGTAAATCCAATTGACTTGAAATTTGAAACCTTACAATAATATCACATTACGGATCCGATGAAACTAGTTTCGTCGAAATCCGAGACTTTTTGAAAAATGGCTATTTTCACTCGTCAAATTTAAATTAAAAATAAATCGATGCGTTTCGAGCTGCCACGATCAAACGATAGCTCCGATTGACACGAAATTTGAAATCTGATAATAACTAACTATTACGGATCCAATGAAACTGGTTTCGTTCAATTCTGAGACTGTTCAAAAATTGGCTATTTTCACTAGTCGATTAAATTATTAAAATATTCAATTTTCACAAATTAACTTTTAATTCGATTTTAAAAGTTCTAAAATATCATTCTAACTTCAATATGATAAAATAAAATTTTACAAATCATCTCTAATCATATTTAACCCAATTTTCAATTATTTCCATAATTTAACGTATTAAATTATCGATTTAATAATCCAATTAAATTCAATAATTCAAATAAAAATTTATTTGACTTATAAATTCACTTATTAATATTTAAAATTAATTAAATATTCAATTTTTAATTTCTAAAAATGCTGGGTCGTTACAATCTTCCCCACTTAAAAGAATTTCGTCCTCGAAATTACAAATAAGAAAAGTTACAGAATTTATTAACTTTCCAAAATTCATAGTTAAACTTCTTACAATACTTACTAAGTTTTCCAAATCATACTTAGTTATCTTTTCAAAAACAACTACTGTTGTTTAACTTTCAATTCCAAAATCAAAGTTAAAGTTTTCAAAATTTTCCAATTTTCTCAAATTTTTTCTAACGCCTTAAATTTTCGGAAAAATTCGCCATAGTCTCCTTTGCGCGGCTCGATCCGAAAAAAAAATGACAGTATATATATCACAAATATACATCTCATCAAGTAATGAGGCATCCCGAAGGGAAAAAAGTGTAAAAGTACGATATTTAATCCGAGATATGTACCTTATATTTTATTAGCAAGCATATACGGCTAATATAGCGTAAAAGCGAGCTCCAAATGCGAAGCAAACGCGATCCGCACCTACTAAACTCAACAAACAACATGAGAATCATGCATATAGACAATAGTATCGATATACATCATATAGCAAATTAGAATTAGGGGTTATTTAACGTATTAAATTATCGATTTAATAATCCAATTAAATTCAATAATTCAAATAAAAATTTATTTGACTTATAAATTCACTTATTAATATTTAAAATTAATTAAATATTCAATTTTTAATTTCTAAAAATGCTGGGTCGTTACAGCTACCAAAATATGATTTTGGTAGTGATAACCGAAGGGATGTGATCTATCGGTCTCGATTGTGTAATTATAAGCAAGACAAATTTAGTTTGAATTAAATGATTAATGTTAATAAGAATAATATCGCATTTGCGTAATTGATTCTGTATTCAACGTGATCAATTTAATTTAGATTTACTCAAAAAATTAATGCGTAGTATGACTTTATGTTTGGTACATATGTATCGAAATAGAAAATTCTAAATAATGATTTAGAGTAAACTATTTACGCATAATAACCAAAAATGTCTCGAAGTCAGTAGAAGCAATATTGAGTTTCTGAGTCACTGGATATGATCCAAGAAAAGATAGAAAGTACCATTTTATAAGCATCAAAATTGAAAAAAAATATTTTCATAGAAATATCAAATAGTTTGATTATCAATCAAAATGCAAAGGAAGCGTGTGTTCATAAGAAAGAACGTTAAAAGTACATTGATATTTCTAAACTATAAGTAAACAACATGTTGTTGATTTTAACGATGTATTTATGTTAAAATCAACCTTATTTGTTTTAATACTGAACTTTGGATTATAAATGACGTTTTTATAGTAAGTATAAAGGATATTTGGAATGTCCCTAATCCATGTGCAAATACACCTTATTAAATTGTTTAATACGGAACATGTGAGATGGGTTCCTTATGCTTTGGCAATAGGAATTATAATATATGTTATATTGTCTATGATATCATGATTTGTTTATGTATTTGATACATGAAGCAAACATCAAATCCAAATTGATACCACTATATGGTTTTTTGAAGTGTTCTCGTGTATTTATGAAATACTAGAGAATTGTTTGCTGAAACAAGAACTCCTTATGAAGGAGTGTTCGGACACAAACATTATAAGTGATATTATGTATAATATGCCAATAATAAGTTCAAGTTAAGTATTTTTAAGTTGGAAATATTCCAAATGAAAGATCGTGGCTGATTCAATGAAAAAGGCTAAGTATATCGTCTTGAATAGCACCACAATAAAAGTAATGTATATAAATATGTAACTGCACAAATTTATTATCGAGTCAATTCCAAATGTTAAGAATCTCATAACACTGTTATATGATAATAATGTCATAATATAAGTCATAATAGAACTTAGAGCTCACTAGAAGTTGAGAGACATACTCTGAACTGTTCCGCATGATAAAACAGTTTATCGCTATCGAAGAGAGTAGATTGACAAAGTAGATAATTGAAACATAGTTCCATACCCATTCATTGAAGGACTGACCCAATTGATTTGGGGGAAACCGATTAGAGAAGTTGTAATAAGATTCCATAATTGACCCTAAGTGTAATGGAAAATTGATAGAGTTAGGGATATGCCCTAGGGGCAATTATGTAATTTATTACATATATCTAACTTGCTGACCAATCTTGCTCAAAATAAAGGTGTTTTCTTTCTATTATCTACTTGATATAATGTTGTTATATTAATTAATTAATTTAATTAATAGTATATATAATTGAAAATTCATAAATGGTATGTTCTATGATAGTAGTTACTGTAGAATATAATAGCCTATGATTTTTATTTGATGATAATAAACATATATATATATATATATATTTGTTTTAAATGTATTTTTTATTGTACTATTTTATTTTTGCACAATTAAATAAATATTTATTAAATAAAATAAGTAATTCGGAATTCTTATTTAAACAAATATTTTATTCAAACAAATATTTTATTACAAATTCAAACTCGAAATTCACATTTAAACAAATATTTTATTCAAACAAATATTTTATTACAAATTCAAATAGTACAAATTTGAGCTCGATATTTTATTTAAACAAATATTTTATTACAAATTCAAATAGTACAAATTTGAACTCTCACTACATTTACACATTTTCGATTAAAATACAACTTCGATTACAACACAATTGTCACTATTCAATTCACCTCACTACATAATTCACTCATCACTCATATTTGATCTTTACCTCTGTTCTAGCTTAAATCCAGCATCTGAACTATCTGCAAAATAATCACTAACGCAGTAAAATTGAAAAATAAATATTTTGCACTGCATAATGAAGTGTGTGTTTGAAAATATTATTTGCCTCAGTTATTTGGGTTGTTCGTCATTATTTTAATTCATCTTACATGAACAACTTGTGACATGCACAGTATATCACTGTACATGCCACAAAGTCGTGCACACCGATATACACTTGCTTGTTAAAATTGTATAGACATGTGAGCACAAGGTCAAACCCAAGCCTAGACTAGATTCCACTCAAGCATATATATATGTACAACATTACAGCAAGTATGCACATGGCACTGGGGCAGTTTAACTCGAAGATCCACATGAAACAATGCAACAAGACTACATAAGCAACTAGACATGGAACTCGAAGCGACCCATCAAACAGTGAATGAAATACAAGGAAATAGGTATGGAATTCAACATTATGCAATATGAACCACTCAAAAACAACCGACTTAAATGAACGCACACCAAACAAAACACAAAGTGCACCAGACATGTACAAATGGTTACAGTTCAAAACATGCTTAGGTCCAACAAACCGGACTCCAAATGCAACTCAACAAGCCAATGGAACAAGAACAAAATGCAAACCAAAACAACATGAAACCAGACATGCTCAGACTTTAGAGAATACAAAATCATGAATGTAAAGCTTCAGACAGTTCAAATGGGTCAACACGAATGCAAAACATGAAATAGAGGAGTACAATGCAACCAGACTTCAAGACCACAAAATGTGCACGTGAAGATCAAAGCAACATACAAAATGAATACAAATGGGCTAACATGCTTCAGACGTATGTATATGCAACCAAGCAAAAACATACAACCGGACTCAAGTGGAACCACACCAAACAAACTCAAATGGAACCATACCAAGTTTATCAATAGAAATCAAAGACTTGAACATGAAAATATACAAAATGTCTAAGAAAATGTAGACAATAGATCAAATGCAACAAGATTTCAAATGGCACAAGGAGTGTATTTATAAATACGGGTTCAGGCATTCAGGCAATGGACAATGCACTGAAGTGTACAAAACACTACAATACACTCCATATACACATGTATACATACATACACACACACATACACACACACATACACACATACACACACATATCAGTTCAGAGAATCACACACACATGAATGTAAGCACTTGGGTGGACATAGAAACTAGCAAAAAATCACAATGCAACATGTTTAGATCTCTAGTACAAGACAATGCATCCATGGGTCATGCATTTTAAGAAGTCAAGAAAATTCAATCAGAAGTCAGTAAAAACATTTTCAGGAAGGAGTAGACAAAATCGCAGAGGGTAACATGATGTATAAGTCAGGCTTTAGGAAGTCAACATTAACAAAATCAGTACATATAGATCTCAAATTAAAATGCAAGCTATAAGCGAACGATGAACAGGTCATAGGAGCAAAGAACGAAACCGACTCAACTATGTTTAAGAAAATTCAAATTCATCAAAAATATATGGAGTAACACATATGCAACGGACAAATCAGAATTCATCACATTCATTCAATCGAAAATCAAATGGCCAAGCAAAGTAACTGAGGAATTCAAACCCAAATATACGAACGAGATTATAAGGTTTCGATCCCTATAGATACCAATTTCATCGTCGAAAAAAATCATCAAGTTTGAGTTGAAGCAAATCAACAAAGAAAGTAAAGTAAAAATCGCATACCAAATTTACTCCATTCGAACTTGACATTGAAGCGACCACAATAAAATCGAAGAGCACTGAATGAAGAAGCAACAAAGTGAATTAAGGCATGAATGTAATCGATTTGAAATCCAAGTGGTGGCATCAAGAAAATCGAAACACTAATTTTTGAAGAGCAACAAAAGGAACGACTGAAGAAAGTACTTGAATGAAAAAAATAAAGGAAAGACAGTCTCTACTCTAATTTTTCCTTGAGCTGTTTATTTATATTGGGCTTCAATTCTAAAAATCAGGTTTTGTATTTATTTTAGTGCTTGTGTTTGTTTTTAATTTTTATTTGAGTCAAACTCTAGTTTAAGTTGTTTACGAACTATAGTTTTGTAGTTCAAGAATTCACAACTCAGTGGCTGAGTTGCAGCAGAATTTTAAGCTTAGAGTTTGGTTAATCAAATTAGCGGGTATCGTAAGTTTACATGTGTTTGTAAGCATTTCATTACTTAATTTCTAGTAGAAACCTTAGGGGTAGCACGTAGGCAGTTTTTGCCGAAGCTAGGTAAAATTGTGTGTGATCTTTTCTGCATTGCTTTCTGCTTTTAGTTTTATTTCCACATTAATGTTTAGTAGACCCTATTCACACCCCCTCCCTTCTAGGATGAAAATGATCCTACTAGTGGTATCAGAGCTAGGAACAAAAACCATTTTCTATTAAAAATTTTGATTTTTTCTTTCAATGGCTTCTTTTAATAATGCTTTCGTTGAAGGTTAGTCCATAGCTAGACCACCCATGTTCAATGGTGAATATGCATATTGGAAAAATAGAATGAAAATTTTTCTGAAAACCATAGATACTTGGAATATTATGTAAACGTGATATAGTGTGCCAACAGTAATGGTAGATAATCAAAAAGTTGAAAAACCTATGTATCAATGGATAGATCTTGAAAATAAACTGTAGAATTCTAATGCTAAAGCTACGAATTCTATTATTTGCTCATAGATTAAATTGAATTGAACCGTGTCTCACATTGTCTAACTACACAGGAAATCTGGCACACACTTGAAGTGACTCGTGATGGAACCTCCAAGGTTAAAGAATCTTGCCTTGTGGTAGCGAGTATGAAAACTTCACAATGGCAAAGGATAAAAGTGTCAAAGAAATGCATGGACGACTTTGTAATCTTGTATACAATCAAAGTTTGTAGGAAGTCCATACACAGAAATAGAAATAATCTAAAAGATCCTCAGAATTCTCCCATGAAATTTTGAAGCAAAGGCGATTGCCATCCAAGAACCAAAAGATCTGAAACAGGTTAAAGTTAAAGAACTCTTCGAAAACCTCACCACTTATGAGCTATAAATCAAATTCAAGGAAGAACGTGAAGAAGGAGATACGTGAAAGAAATCAATAGCTCTCAAAGGAACAATGGAAAGTGAAGATGATGATGGCGATGATGAAGGAGCAGCTGAACTGGCACTGATAATAAAGAGATTCAAAAGGTGGAACCGCAAATATGGAAATCCAACCCTAAATAAACAACTAAAGAGCAGAACCATCAAAGTTCTAGACAAATCAGAAAAGAAGGAGGTAATTTGTCACAAGTGCAATAAACTTGGTGATATCAAGCCAGATTGTCCTCAAAATCCAATCAGCAAAGGAAAGAAACCGAAAAGGAGAACTTTTGCATCAACTTAGGATTAAAGTGATAAAGATGATAAAAGCACTAGCAGTGAGAGTGAAAGAGCAAATCTGTGTCTTTCAGGAGAAACAAGTGATAACGATGATGATGAGCCCAACCAAGTATCAAAACTCACTCACTCACAATTACTTATTTATTTTCATGAAGTAAATGGTTGTTTCAAAAGATTTAGGGAGAAGCACGCAGAAATTGAATCACAAAAAGATAGTTTGATAGAACTAAATAAGTAGCTTGATCAAATGGTTTAGAATTATAGAAATAAGAGGCCTAAGTGTGATAAGTATCCATCATTTGAAGAGGAAATAAAAAATTTAGAAATTAAAATTAAATCACTTGAAAATGATATTCTTATTTTGAAAGTAAGTGAAAATACCAGGAGAGAAAATTCTATTAAAAAGTGTACTTTGTTATTAAATAAAAATGAATCTCTCAAGTCACAAGTCCAATAATTGTCAACAACTTTAAGAAAATTCTCCAAAGAAGAAAGATCACTAAATATGTTATTAGGAAAACAAACTGTTAATACTATTAGACAAGGACTTGGGTATACTCAATCTAAATGAGTTAGAAGTAGAACTAATCATGTCAACTTTAAGTGAAGGATTTGTAGAAAAATTGGACATGATCACAACAATTGCTGGTATAGACACAAACACACGAAAACCATAACAAGTTGGGTTCCTAAAGGCACGAATATAAAATCCCTTAAAATCAAACAAATTTGAGTGCCAAAAGGAACAAAAATAGACTGTCTTAGTTTTACGCAAAATTGTTTTCCAAAATCTTTTGTCACTAACAATCATGGACATATGAAAATAAAAAGATCACTAAACTCTTTTCTCTTGTAGGCGTGTTGGCAGGTTAAGGAACGACAAGTGTGGTACCAGGATTCTGGCTGTTCCAAGCACATGAAGGGTGACAAATCAAAGTTCCTTAGCCTAGTGAAGTACAAAGGTGGCAGAGTCACGATGGGCAATAACGATGAATGTAAAATTATCGGTAAAGGTAAAGTAGTAACGATACATATACCCTAAACGATGTATTATATGTTGAAAATCTGCACCATAATCTAATTTCAGTCAGCAAGTTATGTGATAAGATAATGAATGCTGTTTTTTATTCCGATTTGTGCAAAATTGTTGACCAATCATCGAAAGAAACCTTATTTTCAGGTAAGAGGAAAGGTAATATATACTCTCCATCTTTTGATGATCTCACTCTTTCAAAACGATTGATGGCTAAGGATGTAGAAGTAAACTTATGACACAAATGATTAGGACATGCGAGCATGAATCTGTTAAACAAATCAAAAAGAAAAGATTTGGTAAGAGGTTTACCATCTCATGATTTCAAAATAGAAATTCTATGTAAAGCATGTACTATGGGAAAATTTAAAAAAAATTCTTTTCATGCCGTACCTCTAGAGTCCTTTAACTAGTTCATATGAATTTGTTTGGACCTAACGATATTGCAAGTTTATGTGGTAAGAGATATTGTCTTGTATTGGCTGATGATTACTCTAGATACATGTGGGTATACTTCTTTATCTTATTGCTTCTAGACCAGACGTTATGTTCTATGTTTGTTTATGTGCACTGTTTCAACCAATTCCAAAAGAATCTCATTAAAAAGCTGTAAAAAGGATTATTAGGTATATGTTGCACACCTCACGGTTTGGTCTATGGTATCTAACCAAAGATAACTTTGAGTTAAAAGGGTATTCAGATGTAGATTATGCCGGTAGTCTAATTGATAGAAAAAGTACTAATGGAACGTGTTTTATGTTAGGACATTTGTTAGTTGCATGGTCAAGTTGAAAACAAAATTGTATTGCATTATCTACCACTTAGGCAGAGTATATTTCTCTAAGCGGGTGCTCTGCTCTAATCTTATGGATGATACAAACTTTGTAAGTCTATGGTCTAAATTTTAAATGAATCCCACTTATGTGTGATAGCAAAAGTGCGATTGATCTCTCAAATAATTTTGTACATCATTCTTCGACCAAGCATATAGATGTTAGACATCATTTCATTAGAGATCACATTTTCAAAGAAAATATCTGCATAAACTTCATTTCAACTAATTCTCAAATGGCACACATTATTGCAAAAGCCCTTCCAGAAAATAGTTTTTGTCGACTTCGTCTCAGTTTAGGCATTTTTGAAACGTGATTTTTTTTATTTGATCCTAAATTCCTATGTTGACTAATCTGACTCCCTATAGATTATTGAAAAGATAAATAGTGATAGAAAAAAGATGACGAGTGTTGATCTTAATTATACATTATGACTTGAGACAGTATATTATGAAACTTTCTTTAAAAAATTTAAAAAAATCGTAATAACTTTGATCGGTAAAATTTCCATGACCTTCTCTATTTCTATCATATTTCTACCACAATCACTCATCAAAATCCAATATAGTATGTCAAAATGTGGTATTTAAACAGGAAATTATTCTTTTTTTCAATTAGCAATAAAATGATCCAAAGGTACTCGCTCTCATTTAAAAGTCCTCACGATTATGCATGAGTGAACTACTTGCAATCTTTGATTATGTGCTTTTATGTTCATATAAAAGTCCTCATGGTTATTCATGTATGGAACACATATAAAAATTGGATGAAATAGGCGAGTTGATTCTAACCCTATTTAAAAGTCCTCATGGTTATGCGTGGTTAGAAGATGCTTGGAATTCATTTTTTAACAAAAATAGGGAATATTACTAATCTCATTTGAAAGTCCTAATGGTTATGCATGGTTAGTAAGTATTTAAAAAATTCCTGTCATAAATATACCATAAATGGATATGACTATATGGTTTCTATACCGACATCACCCCTATCACTCTAAAATGGAACATGCGCCTAACAAAGTATTTATGATTTTTTTTATTTTTATTTTTATTTTTTTTCTATTTATAATCAATTAGGTATTAATGTTGTATTAATATCACTTTATCACTCTTATCTAACACTGTTATTCTTTTGCTGATAACAAAAGGGGGAGAGAAGTTAAGATTTTGGAAAATAAGTAAAAAAAATATTTGCATATTCTCATCTAGGTTCCTGTGCTTTTTATTTTTTTATTTGCATATTTATTATTTATTCTTCATGCATATGTGAAGGGGGAGCTTTGTTGTCGAGGGAGTATTCAAATAAGGGGAGCTAATAGAATTCATCAAGACCACATACATTTAATAGAGATAGAATTTTAATATATTTTTGTTATCATCAAAAGGGAGAGATTATAGAATATAATAATCTATGATTTTTGTTTGATGATGATAATAGACACAAACACACACACACACACACACACACACACACACACATATATTCGTTTTAAATGTATTTGTTATTGTATTATTTATTTTTCCACATAATTAAATTAATATTTGTTGAATAAAATAAGTAACTAAGAATTCTTATTTAAACAAATATTTTATTCAAACAATATTTTATTACAAATTCAAATAATACAAATTTGAGCTCTTACTACATTCACACATTTTCAATTACAATACAACTTATATTACAGCACAATTGTCACTATACAATTCACCTCACTACATAATTCACTCATCATTCGTATTTGATCTTCAACTCTATTCCAGCCCGAATCCAGCATCTGAACTATCTGCAAAATAAACACTAACACAATAAAATTGAAAAAGAAATATCTTTGAGTGCACAATGAAGCGTGTGTTTGAAAATATCATTTGCCTCGGTTATTTGGGTTCTTCGTCATTGTTTTAATTCACCTTACACGAACAATTTGTGACATGCATATGTATCATTGTATATGCCATAAGGTTGTGCACACTGATATATATACTTGTTAAAATTGTAGGGACACGTGAGCACAAGATCAAACCCTAGTCTAGACTGGATTCAACTCAAGCATACACATATATGTACAACATGACAGCAAGTATGTACATGGCACTAGGGCAGTTTAACTCGAAGATCCATATGAAAACAATGCAACAAGACTTCACAAGCAATTGGACATGGAACTTGAAGCAACCCGGCAAATAGTGAATGAAATACGAGGAAAAAGATATGGAATTCGACAGCATGCAAAACACAAAGTGCACCAGACATGTACAAATGGAACCAGTTCAAAACATGCTCAGTTCAACAAAACAGACTCCAAATGCAACTCAACAAGCCAGTGGAACAAGACCAAAATGCAAAGCAAAACAACATGAAACCAGACATTCTAAGACTTCAGAGAATGCAAAATCATGAATGCAAAGCTTCAGACAGTTCAAATGGGTCAACATGAACGCAAAACATGAAACAGAGGAGTATAATGCAACCAGACTTCAAGACCACAAAACGTATACATGAAGATCAAAGCAACATGCAACATGATAACATGAATGCAAATGGGCTAACATGCTTTAGACATGTGTAAATGCTACCAAGCAACAACATGCAACCAGACTCAAGTGGAACCACACCAGACAGGCTCAAATGGAACTAGACCAAGTTTATCAAAACAGATCAATGACTTGAACATGAAAATATACAAAATGTCCAAGCAAATGCAGGCAACAGATCAAATGCAAGAAGATTTTAAATGGCACAAAGGCTACATGTATAAATACAAGCTCAGGCATTCAGGCAATGGACAGTACATTGAAGTGCACCAAACACTGCAATACACTCACATATACACATGTATACATATATGCATATATACATACACACACATATATCAGTTCAGAGGATCACACACACATGAATGCAAACACTCGGGTGGACATAACTACTAGCATAAAATTACAATGCAACATGTTTAGATTTCTAGTACAAGACAATGCAGCCATGGGTCATACATTTGAACAAGTCAAGAGAATTCAATCAGAAGTCAGCGGAAACATTTTCAGGAAGGAGTAGACAAAATCACAGAGAGTAACATGACGAACAATTCAGGCTTCAGGATGTCAACATTAACCAAAATCAGTACATATATATATATATATATATCCTATTCAAATGCAAGTTGTAAGCGAATGATGAACAGGTCATAGGAGCAAAGAACGAAATCAACTCAACTACGTTTAAGCAAATTCGAATTCATCAAAATTTATGGAGTAACACGTAAACAATGAACAATTCGGAATTCATCACAATCATTCAACCGAAAATCGAATGGCTGAGCAAAGTAATTGAAGAATTCAAACCAAAATATACGGACGAGATTATAGGGTATCGATCCCTATAAATACCAATTTCATCATCGGCAAAAATCGTCAAGTTCGAGTTCAAGCAAATCAACGGAGAAAGTAAAGTAAAAATCGCATACCAAATTTACTCCGTTCAAACTTGACATTGAAGGGACCATAAGCAAATCAAAGAGCATTGAACGAATAAGCAGCTAAGTGAATTAAGGAACGAAAGGCAATCGATTTGAACCCTAAGCGGCGGCTTCAAGCAAATCGAAACCCTAATTTTTGAATAGCAACAAAAGGAATAACTGAAGAAAGTACTCAAATGAAAAAAATAAAGGGAAGAAAGTCTATACTCTAATTTTTACTTGGGTTGTATTTTTATATTGGGCTGCAATTCTAAAATAGGGTTTTGTATTTATTTTAGTACTTGTGTTTGTTTTAAATTTTTATTTGAGTCAAAATCTAGTTTAAGTTGTTTACGAACTACGGTTTTGTTCGAAAATGCGCAACTTAGTGGCAGAGTTTTGAACTTAGAGTTAGGTTAATCAAGTTAGCGGGTATCGCCGGTCTACGTGTGTTTGTAAGCGTCCGATTACTTAATTTCTAGTAGACACCTTGGAGGCAGCATGTAGGTAGTTTTTGCCCTAAGCTGGGTAAAACTGTGTGTGATCTTTTCTGCATTGCTTTCTACCTTTAGTTTTATTTCTGCATTAGTTTTTAGTAGGCCCTATTCACACTCCTCTAGGGTGAAAACAATCATACAGTTACAAAGTTTTATAACCATGAGTAATTTATCACAATAAAATTAAATATACCATTTCAAATATTCCTAGTCAAAATGCATCGAGATTGGATATCGATGTATCCATTGAGATTAGAGTATGTAACACTCTCCAAATGTTAGACAATGAATTACTCATGACTGCCGAGAGCACTTGGAGGTTATGTATTGATAGCTATTGGATAACTATAGAATGACTCGGTCGATAGTTTTTTGTTGGTTAAAATAACAAAGGTTAAATAGAAAATATCAATGCGACTGATTTACGCAGTTCTCTCAACTTGAGAATACTATGGATCTTCAATATGAAATCTCCACTTTGATTATAGCCAAATCATGGCATGGTGTCCATCGAGTGACTACAGTTAGATCGAGTGGAAATATTGGAAGTGAATCGCTATTCAAGAGAGGATTCGTCTCCACAGTTATATGGGGTTAGTATCACAGTCAACTCAAGTGAAATCAAAGTTAAAGTCTCTGGCTAGAGCATTTCGGTTAATAATAATTGTTATTATTAAACAAAGGACTTTGTGTTTGGAATATAGAGTTGAATATGGACGAATTTGGAATTTTGAACGCTACCAAATTCAATAAGTTGAAAGTGATATATTTTTGACAAAGAGAATTGGTGTAAATAAGCGTCACAACCGGGTAACGCTTAATAAAGTAAAATTAGATTTTATAGAAACTAAGTAAGCTATAAATTTGACCATAATGTCATATCACCTGCTAAGTGACGTGTGAACGTTAACATTCGAATAGTCGATATTAATCGTTGATCGAATGTACACACAAGAATCACACAACCAAAATGATGAATTCTCTTTAAACCAAATGATTTAATCAGTTTATCATTGCTATAAATTAATTAAATTAATCAATATTTATGAAATTTCAATATGATTTTGAGAACTAAAATGGTTGCATATATTTATAATAGTTATAAATATATTGATCGATATGAGATTTTGATAACAAATTAAGTTAAATATAATTGTATATATTTAATTTGGGTTAAATTGGCTCACAACCCATGATGTTTAGAGATGATAGGTGGCTGGTTTGGCTTGGATTAGGGCCAGCTAAAACATAGGATTAGGGTTTGGAGATATATGGTTAAGATCCAGTAAGAAACTTATATAGTTTCCTCCCTTATCCTTCCATTATAAATACTAATTGGAAAAAACTAATCAAATTCTAATTCTTTTTTTTGAGCCACCATCTCCTTCTTTCATGGCTACAACTTTTGTCTAAATTAATCCCCAAATTTCAAATCCAATTCAAATTAAAACAGGAAACTATTTGATAGTGAAAGGTCGTTGATTTTGGACCTGCAATCTGACGGATTAAATAATTTAAGAGAAAGAGAATTCATTATTTCAGCATGAATTCTCAGCATCCATATACGGGCATGTTATTCCCTACACGAATTGCTATGTTACACATACATGAACATATATATGTATATTACATATATATATATATGTGTGTGTGTGTATGCATATTTGTATAAGTTAAACCAAAATTAAATAAATCTCAAACTACAATTTGTAAATTTAAACAAAATACATGATTTTATTTAAACTAAATTTATAGAAGTTCTAAATGAATTTAGACTTCATAGGCCCGTTAAAGATCCAAAATGATTAAAAAAAATTGAAATTCATTCATTTCTTTCATTGTGGGATGACTCAGTTTCAACAGTCATAGCATGCTCATCCATCTCTTTTATCACAACATCCCACCAACGTAAGGCTTCCTCTTGAAGTTGCCTATTTATTAATGTCTTAAGCACCATGTCATCAAGGATTTCGATCACTAGTGCAGAGCCACACTTGAGTATCAATGAATGACTCCATCCTAAAATATGACTTACCATTCAATAGAGGTAATCTATATAAAGCCGGGGAAATCAAGAATGGGTGGTGGAGAAATTGGAATCGCCCTAGTTGTCGATATTGAAGGGGCTCCCACTAGAGGTGAGGTACCACACTGTAAACTAAAGGCATAACAACCCATCCTTCTAGACATGTTGATTCAACGCCTAAAAGCGACCTTCAAACATGCATCATGCCAAGAATGATGGATCATTAGGTTGAGATAGTTTTGTATGGTAAAAAGATGAAATAAAGTTTTAAATATCTACACTTTCAAATATCGCAGCCGAACAACATAAATGTAAATAATTAAAATAAATGACAAATATATCTACTTAAACAATAATGACAAATACAGAAAACAAACTAGAGAAAGTTTCTGATAGCTAACTAGAAATATAAACAAGTATCTATCGGACTAGTACAATATGATATATATATAGAATGGCCGTAAAATAAGTAACTCTAGAGCTTGTGGTCGCCTTCTCTATTACTCTTGTCACACCACCTACTATCCTGTCAACCTGTAAGTCGGTATAAAGAGGGAAAAATATAGAGGGTTAGGTATAGTCTGGTGAGTAAGAAATATCATAACTTCTACGGTGCTAACAAATGATTAAATTAACATTTATTATCTACATAGTCTAGTTGTGTTTCCTGAACCTATACAACTGCATCAATGAGTAAACCAACTTATATAATATATAACAATAACCTATAATACATCAATGCTAGTCCACTTGGATCCCACCCGAAAGTTTAACATACAGAAACTAAGTAAACCTAAAAAATATCGAATATATAGTCTCGATGATAAACCATCTTGGGTATATAGTCCCGATGGTACAACGCCTAACGATACATCAAGTAAATAATCTTGATAGTAAACCACCTATATAATACGATTCATTGAATAACAATCCCGATGGCATATTAACATGACTTATGATCCATATTATTCAACTGATAGCTTACATGGATCGAACAACAATGCGATTTCCCCATAGGTACATCGATCGAACAATGTAATTCCCACTAATATGGATATCTCCATACTCTCTATGATTCACATACTAAAACGTGCAGTTGTGGAGCTAACAGTAATAATAAGAGCAATCTAATTACGATGCAATTAAATGCTCATGTTCAGTATTATGTTATATGATGTCAAAATGACATGTAGATTCAAGAACATTAAAAAAATGGGAAACAAGTCCCTAATACATCCCTACTTGGCCTATACCAGATCCTGGTTCAACTGCCCTACTGGAGGTTTCGAATCGTCTAGAAAACATCATCAGTCAACTGGAACTTTTTTCCAGTTGACTGGTTGTCTGCAGCAGGCACCTATCTTCTTTTTCAATCGATTGGAACGTCATTTCCAATTGACTTGAATACTTCTCCTTCTCTAATCTTTTTTGCCTTTTTGCCCCTCGACTGAAACTTTTCACTAGTCGACTCCTCACTAGTAGCATGTGTTTCAACACTCCAAACTTCATTGCTTCACCCATTTTTATTTGCTATCTCATTCTACATTCTTTCGAAACTTCAAATATGATGTAATTTTTCTATAGATTCATTCTAATATTTGTTCATATTAATCTGTATCATTTAATATACTATAACAATTATTAATTCATTCAATTGATTATAATACATTTCCAATTTAAATTTACATTTTAATCATATAAACTACACTATGATTGATATATTCACGAAGTTAGCTGATGTCCATCTTTAATGGTTATACAATTATTGTATGAGTCCTTTCTATAAAATCTAGGATAAATTATACATATATCAAATTAACTCTCCTCAACCCATATCAAGTTTATTATTGAAGGTATAGTCTAATGTTTTCCAAATTATCCAGTTCATGTAAATCATCTATTAAAACAACAAATAAGTTTTTTAATTATATCTTTTAAGCTGAAATAGTTGTATAAATGCAATTTAATGCATTTACAAAAACATAACCATTTTGTAGAAAAACCACCCACCTAGAACTCTTCTTTGGTTGATTCTGTTAAAATCTTCAAATCTCCTTCTTCGATTTGATTTGATTTGAATTTGGAGCCTTTCCTTTTTGATTTGATTTTCTTAGACTTGGATTAGATTCCCTTTTCTTTTCTATTTGATTTAGTATTGTTATTAAAGAATTTGATATAGATTTGAAGAAGAAAGATATAATTGTTTTAGTTCAGGTTTAGTAATGGTCACAGGATAAAAGAAGAAAAGATGGGAATGAAAAGTGCAAACAATGCTCTTTAATTTATACACAAATCATGAAATAGACCTAGGTCCACTTGGGCTTTTGATCACTTTGGCCTCAAGAAGCATGTTATGGAAAACCATCTGTGTCTCCTACACTCGATATCTATTTATGACTTTTTATATATGATTTTATGGTAGAAAAATCTACTTGAAATTATGGAAAAGTTGGAATTTCCAAATTACTTCATTTATAATAAAAAATTAAGCCTTTATGTAAAATTGCTAAAATTATCTTTTTAGATCAATCCAACCAATTCATATCAAACATATCCAATCCCTAACATTTCTAGCAATATAAGATATGATACTAGTAGGGATACCAACTATAACCTGCATATATATAACTATACATAGCAACAACAGTATAAATGCAACTAAACAAATAATATGCATCCACATAATCAACATTTATCATTAATATAGCATGTGATAAATGCGTAAATGCAACCAATGTAGATCCTACATGAATGCAAAATCATGGCATATAGGCATGGATGTAGAACAATATAAAAGATACTAATAATTTCTATATGTATGCAGCATAATTATACAATAAGTAGGTTACATAGCAAAATATAAGTTACACAACAAAGAATACATTGCCAAACAATTTCCTAAATTAACTAAGAAAACAAAATATGGGAGACGTACTGGTAAAGAGTGAGATAGAAAGCTATAATATTTTGCTTTGGCTTCCAAGTAATCTTAACCAGATCGCTTCCCCATTGGACTATAATCGACTTTATTTTGGAATCGCATTGTCTTATTCTCAATAATCCGAGTAAATGCATTATGAAAAAGTGAGTCTCTCTCTACTTCAACCTTCTTTCACCGACTTTACTCAACCACGGTAACTAAATCGTATAAAACACAAGTGCAGCACACGGAAAACATCATGAAACCCTACCAACTTTTGAGGAAGCTTCGCCTTATGTGCTAACTTTCCTACTCACTCTAATATCGAGAAAAACCCTACAGACCTCGATGCCAACTTTTTTTAGTTATCAAACCTCATAACTTGTCTTAATGGTGAGACCTTTATAAAAACCATGTAGCCCAAGGCAATTAAAATTCTCTACATTTCCTATCATCATAAGAGTTCTGCATGTCTTGCACAACTTCATCCTTCTATGAATCAAATATACTTTTTTTGAAGTTTCCCTTACCAAGTATGGTGCAAGAATAATTCTATATGTACTATCCCACCAACAACATAGAGATCTTTATGGCCTTACGTACAATGCCTCAAACAATGTCATTCCAATACTTTCCAAATAGTTGTTATTATAAGAAAACTCCAGTAATGGAAATTGGTCTTCACAAGAACCTCCAAAATCCAAAATACACATCTGCAACAAATCCTCCAACACCCAATACACCCACTCAGTCTGTTCGTCTGTCTATGGATGATAGCTTGTACTCAAATCAGCTCAATTCCTAATGCCTCTCGAAGACTCTTTCAAATTCACTAGTAAAAAGTGGATCATGACCAAAAAATGGATCTTGACCACTGACAATATTGGAAGGAATTTCATGCAGTCGAACTGCTTCTCTAACATACAAAGTCACCAAATATGTGGCTTTCATCATACTCTTAATTGAAGTAAAATGAGCACATTTGGTCCGACCCAAACATTCTCGTTTCCCCTTCTACTCCTAGGTAGCCCATCGTTGAAATCCATTGGAATACTTTTTCCTTTCCATTGCGGACTATTCAAAGGTTGCAACAATCACTAGGCATTTTTGCTCGACCTTTACTCACTAATATGCCAAACACTTCATAACAAACTCTGCTACATGTCTCTTTATACTCAGCCAGCAAAATACCCTATTCATATATTAATACATTTTGTCACCGTATGGATGAATTGTCATCCTTGAATGATGGGGATCATCTGATACCAAGTCAATCAACTCCATAATAAGAGGAACACTACCTACCATCTCTAAGCAACCATCCTTAAGAATCAATGGTATAATGGTCCAAACGACTCAAATGTTCACCTCTACTTAACTTCTCTAAAATACCTAACAACTTCGTGTCTTGTTTCTGATTTGAACAATGCAGTTCATAAGTGAAGGTTAGACATCTAAAGATGCTATAATCCCGATGTTTGATCTGACAAAGGTTAGAATCAAATGAAGAAATAAACTCCAACTTCTTCCACTTTGAAAATATTAAACTAAGCATCATGTGTCCCCCCACTCAAGGCGCCTACAATATTGTCTTTGCCTGGAGTATACAAAATATTGTAGCATATAATGCTAAGAAATCCATCCATCTTTGCTGCCACACATTCAAATCATTTTAGGAGAATTTTTTTTAAGGATTTATGATTTGTAAACAACTTAAATCATTCCCTAAAAAATATTGTCTCCAATATTTGAGAGCCAAAACAATAGTTGCCAACTCGAGATCATGAGTTGAATTTTTAACTCTCATAACAAAAAACTCTACCCTCCCACATCAAAACAGCACCAAGCCCTATATCATAAGCATTGGTATGTGCAGTAACCGGCTTCGAACTATTAGGAAGTACTAAAATAGGTGTGCTAGTCAATAACTCTTTCAACTTAAAATCATGCTAGCATTCTGAATTCCATAAGAAAACAAGATTCATCTTGGTAAGGCATATCAAAGGCGCATAAATCTTTGCAGAGTCTTTAATAAACTTCTTGTGGTAGCTAGCTAAACCAAGAAAACTTCTTAACTCCATAGAATTTTTCGGTACATGCCAATCTTGAATTGTGGAAACTTTACTTGGATTAACCGACAATCCATGCTCATAAATAAGATGACCAAGAAAGCTAATTTCATTGAGCAAAAAGTGACATTTGGAAATTTTTTCTTTCAACTTATGTCTATGAAGAGCATTGAGCACTTCTCTCATCAGCAACTTGTGTTGTTCTTTGCTTTTCGAGTAAACAAATATAAGCATACCACCACGATCTTATCCTACAATCCTCTGAAGACCCAACTAATAAGTTCAATGATATATGTTGTTGCATTGGCAAGTCCAAAAGGCATGACTGACGATTCATAAAGTCCATCGGATGTACAAAATACAGTTTTTAATACCATCCTCATCAACATGCCACAGGTGAATCCAATACCAAGTCAAGCAGATAAAATACTAACTAACTGATCAAATTAGTTGGCAGCAAGGGGAAGTGGATAATGATTTTTTCCATCGGCTTGTTTAATTCACGATAGTCAATGCAAAGCATTGGAGTCATTTGCTTTAGTAGCAAATACAATAGGTGCTCATCCTTTATAAAACCTATTTTAAATAAAACACTTCTCTAGTAATTCATTCACTTATTTACTAAGTTTCGTCTTTCTCTGAGAGCCATATACCTGAGTGGTAGGGCAATAGGTCTGGCATCCTTTTCTATATAAATATGGAATTTGATCTCCCTGTGTGGAAAGAGGCCGAAGACTTCAGTAAAAACATGTGGGAATTTCCAGGTTACTAGAATGGAAGATAATTCATCTTGTGATAGTTGTTGATGATATAAATAGCTCAGCATAATAAAACTATTCGGATAGCAATAAACATCAATGTCGTGCCCATTACAAGTACCTAAGCGAACAACTTCCTTTCATAACCCACTATCGCTACATACATGGACATCCAGTCCATCCAGATAACTAAACCAAAACCAAAAAATCCCAATACAAATGTGTCGCAATAAAATTTGACGCCCATGATATATAACTTCGAACCCCTACAATTCATGGATGAATGGATCGAGCTCCTAACAGGATTTGATACTATAATAGGATGTATGACAGCACTAGTCTCTAAATGTGGTTCATTTACTATTACTCAAAATACATGGGTTGGATGCTCTGGCATCAAATAAAGTGCAAAAAGATAAATTAAGAGGAATTAACACACCGTTCACGACAACTTTCTTCCCTTTATCAATAGCTGGGGCTATGCTTCAACTAGGGACAACATCAAGTGCATAAGCTAGAACTAATCTTAGGCATGATTAAATACTCTCTCTCCATATGCCTCGGTTGGTTGCATTTGAAGCATTTGATCTTTGGAATATTTACATTTTAGTCCTTTTACACTCATATTGCACCTCCTTTACTTAAATCGTAGTTTCTTTACTTTGCTGTAACGACCCGTATATTTTAACGGTTGTAGTGACGTATTTAATTGAAATTTTGTGCGAATTTAAAAGATAAAATTTTGAAATATAAATTTGATATTTGGAATGCGTCTATTTAAACATAGCAACTGGTAAATTTTCGTCCAAAAATATGAAAGTTTATTTCGTGCGTAAAATTACTTCGATTTAATCAGTTAAAAAGCGATGAAAATAAAATGTTTTCAAAACCAAAATATTTTTACATAGAAAAATTCTAAACCATCTTTTGAGCAAGTTGTCAGTTTGTCGTTTTTCAAAATTCGGACATCTTTGGCCCCGTCGATCTTAATTTTCTGCGATTTTACGCATTTTCCGCTAATAGAAAATTCGAATTTTTATAATTCAATCGTACCACTGATATTTATATACCGTTTTGATCGTCTCATTGTGTTGATCTCTATAGTATATTCAATTCTCTGTTTTGAAGTCATGGTGATGGCGAAATCTACGGAACGATTTTCCTATCGGTTCCGAAATTTGGCTTTTGATTTTGTGACCATTCAAAATTTCCTCCGTATAACCGAATAGCTGTTTACTATTACAATTTCTGTTCAACTTCTATACCTTTGCTATTACCCATTTTTGAATTTATTTTCCGGTTCCTTTATTTCTTGAAAACCGGTGCACCTGCTGTTTACAGTAGTATGTTTTATAGTAAATTGGTTGTTTAAATTCTTTCAACCTGAGCGTTTCTTCTTCTTGCTTCACTGTGTCCTCTCATTTTCTTTTCTTAGTCTGTTGGATTCTTTGAAGAATACAATATAACTCACCTTAGCTTACTCTCCTCCGCCGAGCCCACTAACAACGGCCAGCTCCCACGCACAAAACCACCCATCCACAAGCTGCTGATATCTCCGTCTAATTACACCATGACGGAGCACCGCCTGAAGTCACCTTTAGCCGTTTCGCCCTTGCTTGCATCACAGCCGCCACCTCATCATCTCCTCACCACCGAAGCTCAACCGGAGCATCCCATGCCGCAGTGCGCATCTCCAACTTCAAGACCTCCGCGGCGTCATCCGCCTACCGCCTTCCCTTCTCTTCATTTTGGCCGTAGCCACTTCCTCAAAAAAAAAAAGAAAAAAAATGTACATGCGTGCATCTCCTCCGGCCTACACCCAACGCAAGCTTCACCTAGACCGATCTTCCACTTCTTCCCCTTCACTCTCAGCCGAGCAGTCCAGTCACCACCGAACGCCGCTCTCCATCACCCTCGGCTCCCACTTTCTCGCCCACTACCCGCTGCTTGAGACTCGAACCGTCGCTTCCTCTCTCCTCCTTGTGATCGACCAAGTACACTTGTTGAGGTATCGATATATGTCCTTTATGTATAGGGCCTTTGTACATTTATACTCGCTGTATCATATATATACATTTATTTATAAGAAATAAATTTTACTAAGTTGTGTTTTAAAAAGGGATGTATGAATAAATATGCAGTTATATGGGTATATCTATATCACCTAGTTCAGAGATAAGTATGCAAAGTTGATTTAATTATATGTCAGTATATGACCTGAGTTATGAAAGTTTTAAAGTATTTATTCATGGTCTATTTTATTAAATATGTCATGTGGGTGTAGATGGTTCGGGATCTTAAATGGTCTGTTAACTGTGTTTTGAACCTTCATTTTTTTGGGTATAGAAAAGAGTAGTTTTGCAGTACACATATGTATAGATGAATAATATATAGTTCTGTTACTTTATTTCATATATATCTTGACTTAATAATACGTTTTATATACCTGTAGGGCCGCTTATATATAAAAGGTTATAAAGTTGTAAAAGTTTTTAAAGTAAGCTGCATTATTTTATAATTAATATTGTAAAATATAATAGAGATATGTAAGTTTAAGTGCAGCCTCTATATATAATGTTAAAGTTAATTTGCTTGCTGATTTATATTTTATCTTACAGTTTTTGTGATAGTTTATATATATAGTTGTTTATTCTATAATATGATGATATTAATTTAACACGTGTTTAAAGTTTATATTTGTACTGTTGATATTTTGTTTTTTTAGATTTCTTAAAAAAAAAAAGATATATATAATGTGATTTGGATATGTATTATGATTTGAACTATAATCTGTATTTTAAATTTAATATCGGTTTTAAGAAAAATAATAATATAACACTTTTGTTTCGATTATATCGGCATTGGTCAAATTCTGATTTGATTCCGTCAATTCCTATTTATCAGCTTCGTTCGTCGATCCGTGCCAACCTTGATTTGCTTTGAATTCGTGTCTGGATTCGCAACTCATTTTATTGTCAACCCTCTATAGCCTCGAAAGGTGAGCAATCATTCACGATTAATATTCTTATATTTATTAAATTTAATTTCAATTGAAACGACAATTGAAATATGCTGTTGCTAGTTATTTACACTGTTAAATATATGTTATTACCTGTATCAGTTCACCTGTGACATCTGACACCATTATCTGTTATGTATGCAAAATAATCTAGTTTGGTTGATAATTTGATTGATTGTGTGATGTTGACATTGAACGTTAAACTGTTAATGTTGAAAGTGATAAATAACTTGAAATTGAAATTGTCATTGGATAGTTAGGTTTGATATATGGGTTAAGTTTGATTTGGTGACATTGGCATAATATGACCCCTTAAATGTTTAAATGAATCGACATGTAGAAATATGATAAATCGCACTTGGAACTATTTAAATGTTTGTTGTGTAAATCGATGTAGTTGAAGTAGAATAATGAATGTAAAGTAAAGAACCGTATAAATAATTAGTGTAATAATCTTTAATCTACATGAAATGATAGTGTAGATTCTAGAAATAATTATATTAATTTGCACAAATAACAATGTGAATTAATACGATTATTTCGGGATTATTTGAATTAGTTATTGGATTGTTATTGATGTTTGTTATTGCTTGTTTATTTACTTTGACGTCATCCCAGTTATCACACTGCAAGTTTCCTTTATTATGCTTGATCTTGAATTGAAATTGGAATCGGGTTGAAATGATATATACCCAAATGAATTTGACCTAGGATAGAGAATTAAATAAAATCCGATTGGTCAATAAATTGATTTAAAAATAAAAAAAATGATTTTATTCGAATAAAGAATAAGTTTTGAAATGAATTTGGAATTTGGATTTTAGAAAGGAAAATGTAAAGATTGAAATCTGAAACAATTTAACGTAGTAATTGATGAAAGAACGTTGTTTGAAATTTAATTATTTAATAATTAAATTTGGAATTGTTAATAAATAATTTGGAATTAGTAATAATTGAGTTTTGAAATTATTAAGTTTGAAATCATTTAATAATTAAATTTGAAATTATAATTAAGTTTGAAATTATAATTAAGTTGAAAATATTAAGTTGAATTTATAATTAAGTTGAAATGATTTGATGATTAAGTTTGAATTCATAATTAAGTGGAAATGATTTAATAATTAAGTTTGAAATTATAATCAAGTTGTAATTATTAAGTTTTGAAATTATTAATAATTAAGATTGAAATTATTTAATAATTGAATGAGATTGAATTATTTGATAATTGAATAAAAATTGAATTCTTGGATAAGAGAAATTTGAACTTCTGGATAAGTGTATTTGAACTTCGTTAATAAATGAAATTTTATTTATTAAGTTTTGGAAATTTATTTAAGTAAGTTAATAAGTGAAATTGAAACGTCTCGATTATGTGAAATTCAGTTCTTTACTAATTGAGTTTGTAATTTGTAACGAAGTCAATAAATAAGTGAAAATAGAATTTCTTTAACAAGAAATAAAATGTGATTTATTGAAATGAATGTGATTTATTCGAATTAACGTAAGACTTGTAATTTTAAAGAAATTGATTTGACGAATTTAACTTAATTAAATTTGTATGTTTTGATATAAGAAAGTTGAACTTGAGAATTGATTTAATGGAATGAAAATTTAATGGAAATTGTTTAATGGATAAATTAATTTAACGAATATTGAATGAAATCGATAAATGAATTTGAAATTGATTTGAGTGTTGCATTAATTGATTTAAATGATTTCGGAATGAAATTTTATATACGAACTTGAATCAATATTTGAATTGTTTAAATAAAGGTTGAAATTGAATTGTAAGACTTGAAATGGAAATTCGGAAAGTTGAACGTAAGTTTTGGAAATTGATTTAGAAAGACAAATGAAATGTTGATTTATAAATTCTAACTGAAATTGAGATTGATTTGGTTTGAAATGTATTAAACGACCAATCGGTGTAATAATTACGAAAGTTATTAAAGAGACCGGAATCGGTTGGATATACTCCCTATCTAAACCGAAAACCACTTTAATAACTATACGCGGAGTGGTGATCCAGAATGAAGTGGTTGGAATGATGTACGTGATGACTGAAGAAAGAGAACGATAATGGATAGCCTTGACCCTTGTGTCAAATTGGAAATGACTAAAATCAGGAGCCGTGCCGGGCCAAATGGGGTTAGCCACCTCGAGCGAACACACTTCTTCGTAACTACTACTCATTACTTGTGATTGATTGGTGCACCCTCGGAATTTCAGGAGTGTTGTTTCGCGGTGTTGCGATCGCTGCGGCGATGCGTTCTCACCAGTCCGGATCAGGCGAACGGTAGTTTCACTACCTTGGGTATTGCCTCATGTGCCTTGTCATACTTGTATCCCTATATACGCGACCACTACGAATTTGTTTTGTATTATACCTATGGAGTACTCCCTGATATCCCACCAGTTTACGGTGGAGTTTACAGTGCTGTATAGACTATGACATCTATATAAAATGTGTTAAGGGGGATAATGGTAACGCCTTAACACTATTTTGATATTTTAGATTACTGATAGACATTATCTATTTAGCGTACACTACTACATAGTAGATAGTTTAACGGATCCTTAGAGGATGGTGATTCCAACATCCTTTGAGTTACTTGTATTTCGATTGCTATTTCACTTGAGTTGGATTTATTGGTATGAGAATATTAATCCTGACTCGAGTGTTTGTGTTTGGCTTTACGCTCGGGTCAGACTGAGAGGTTCAGCTTTCAAGACTCACCTTTGGAGTTGGAGCTTTGCTTGAAGATCCAGCCATCTATTCTGCTTCAGTATTCGATGATTCCAGTGATGTATTTTGATTTGTATTTGATGTATCGTATTTCTCTTTTGTTGTAAACTCTGATGTATCTTATATATTTATATAGTAGCTTCATGAACTACTATCTCTTTTACTTCCGCTGCATATTATTACTCTATGTCTGTGATTCTGTGATTATTTGTTTACTGTATATCTGAGTTTTGCCAAATTTTAAATTAACAATTCGGTATTTTGAATTATTCAAGTCCGACGTGTGCGGATGCGAATAGTCCAAAATATCGGGTCGTTACAGTTGGTATCAGAGCTTTTGGTAGCTCTAGGCAAAACTTAGCATATAGGGTAAATGTATTTACAGAATCATTCTAATTCGAGTTTCAATCTCTTTCTTTTGACTCAATTCCTTTGAATTTTGGAACGTTCCCTCGGTTCCGAAGTTCATTCTGTCCCTCACTATTCGCATTCTTTCAATTCTGGAGTATCACATAACTCCACTTTGAATGATCTTTATAATGAATCAGTGGTCTCACCAATCTTCGAATTATTTGTGAATGGGTGAAACTCCTTTACAATAGACATCGATTTACCGGAGATTTCTGTATCCTCAGTTTACGATGCTATCTATTTCCTGCTATGCCGAATTCTATCTCTTGAGATCGAATGTCCATTTGCCTCGAAATTCTGCATCGATCTTATTCTTTAAGTTACGGTCGACCCGGTTAAGGTTGCCCGTGAAGTAAATAAGCTTATCCATCTCCCGATTCTGTTAATTGAATTATCTCACCTTCTGTTCGAACTTATTATCGAATCAAAAAAATCTCTTTGATTTGATTTCCATCAAATTTAAACCTCTATACTTATTTTGAAATCCATCCTTGTATCGTCGAGCGAGAAAGTGAATTTGTGAATTAATATATAAAATGTTTATATATATTGTGTTGTTTGAGTTGTTGATGCTGTTTTGGGTTTCCGATCGATTCGTCTGATCAACGATATCGATAGGATTTCTAAAACACTTGAACAGAGCAAACTGACACAAAAACATTCCCAAATTTGGTGAATAGAATAGTTTTGAATGATTATATTATATATAAGTATAAATTTTTCTGAAATTAAAATGTTAATGAATCCGTTGTCCGAAATGCGAAAAATTAATTTTCATTTATTGCTTTGTAAACCATTGACTATTTCATAATATAATAAACGAATTTATAAAACTCATTTATAATTTGATTTGGAATTTGAAATGAATTTAAAATGAAAAAAAAATTGAGAATTTAATTTTCGATAATTTCGAGTTATGGTTTCGAAGTTTAAAATGTATATTATTTAAAATATTTTGCAAATAGAAATGGTTTTCAAAGAGTTTTAAATGTTTAAATAAGTGCTCTTCTCTGTGTCACTGGAAAATAATTTCGGTGATGACGGCCGCATCATCGATATTCATTTTCGGGTTTCGAGGTGGAGAGACTATTCTGTAGCTTTGCTATGGTTTGCTTTGAAGAATAAATTGATTTGAAATTCTAAACAATGACTTGATTTATAATATATATTGAAGATTTTAAATGTGATTAGATATATTATGATATATATATTTATTTATTTATATTATCTCTAAGTTGTTTGAAATTAATCGGAAATTGATTCTTAAATTTTTATTTAAGGATGATTTTCAATGAAGCCAAAATTTTGACTAGATACTGAACTTGAAATAAGTAAATTGTAAATTTTATTTGGATAAAACTCAATTACATTACATATATCTTACCTAAAATTTTCAAGTTAATTATGTAATAGAATATTATACAATATAAATAGCATTAAAAGAATTTCTAAATTTGAGTAGTTATAATAAATGTAAATATGCTTAATGTGATAAGATATATTAAGTAGAATAAATTTAATAATAATTTGAAATAAAAAAGAATTAAATTTGTCGCATAAAGTATGACCATAATAAGTGAATATTAAAATTTATGATCTTTGAAATTGTTAATTTAAGATAATTGGATAATATACAATATAAATTGTCTTTATAAATAAAATTTGAGTGCGTATAAAAATGTTATACCCTTTAAAGTTTAATTATAAAATGGTTAATAAAGATAAATAGAATACTAGATTAGTTGAATAGTAAATGGATTAATAAAATAAATTGTTGTTTGAAATAAATTTAGTAACACACAATGATAAATTGAAAATAAACTAAGTTAATGAATTACCTTGAATTTAAAATCAATTATTGAATATTAATTAATATAAATTGAAATTTATATGGCTTAAATTAATTGTTTATAATGTAATTCAAGTCTATTTCTTTTGGATGCTTCTATTCTCCTACCTCCTTCCTTTTCGAGGACGAAAAGTTTTGAGTGGGGGAGAGTGTAACGACCCGTATATTTTAACGGTTGTAGTGACGTATTTAATTGAAATTTTGTGCGAATTTAAAAGATAAAATTTTGAAATATAAATTTGATATTTGGAATGCGTCTATTTAAACATAGCAACTGGTAAATTTTCGTCCAAAAATATGAAAGTTTATTTCGTGCGTAAAATTACTTCGATTTAATCAGTTAAAAAGCGATGAAAATAAAATGTTTTCAAAACCAAAATATTTTTACATAGAAAAATTCTAAACCATCTTTTGAGCAAGTTGTCAGTTTGTCGTTTTTCAAAATTCGGACATCTTTGGCCCCGTCGATCTTAATTTTCTGCGATTTTACGCATTTTCCGCTAATAGAAAATTCGAATTTTTATAATTCAATCGTACCACTGATATTTATATACCGTTTTGATCGTCTCATTGTGTTGATCTCTATAGTATATTCAATTCTCTGTTTTGAAGTCATGGTGATGGCGAAATCTACGGAACGATTTTCCTATCGGTTCCGAAATTTGGCTTTTGATTTTGTGACCATTCAAAATTTCCTCCGTATAACCGAATAGCTGTTTACTATTACAATTTCTGTTCAACTTCTATACCTTTGCTATTACCCATTTTTGAATTTATTTTCCGGTTCCTTTATTTCTTGAAAACCGGTGCACCTGCTGTTTACAGTAGTATGTTTTATAGTAAATTGGTTGTTTAAATTCTTTCAACCTGAGCGTTTCTTCTTCTTGCTTCACTGTGTCCTCTCATTTTCTTTTCTTAGTCTGTTGGATTCTTTGAAGAATACAATATAACTCACCTTAGCTTACTCTCCTCCGCCGAGCCCACTAACAACGGCCAGCTCCCACGCACAAAACCACCCATCCACAAGCTGCTGATATCTCCGTCTAATTACACCATGACGGAGCACCGCCTGAAGTCACCTTTAGCCGTTTCGCCCTTGCTTGCATCACAGCCGCCACCTCATCATCTCCTCACCACCGAAGCTCAACCGGAGCATCCCATGCCGCAGTGCGCATCTCCAACTTCAAGACCTCCGCGGCGTCATCCGCCTACCGCCTTCCCTTCTCTTCATTTTGGCCGTAGCCACTTCCTCAAAAAAAAAAAGAAAAAAAATGTACATGCGTGCATCTCCTCCGGCCTACACCCAACGCAAGCTTCACCTAGACCGATCTTCCACTTCTTCCCCTTCACTCTCAGCCGAGCAGTCCAGTCACCACCGAACGCCGCTCTCCATCACCCTCGGCTCCCACTTTCTCGCCCACTACCCGCTGCTTGAGACTCGAACCGTCGCTTCCTCTCTCCTCCTTGTGATCGACCAAGTACACTTGTTGAGGTATCGATATATGTCCTTTATGTATAGGGCCTTTGTACATTTATACTCGCTGTATCATATATATACATTTATTTATAAGAAATAAATTTTACTAAGTTGTGTTTTAAAAAGGGATGTATGAATAAATATGCAGTTATATGGGTATATCTATATCACCTAGTTCAGAGATAAGTATGCAAAGTTGATTTAATTATATGTCAGTATATGACCTGAGTTATGAAAGTTTTAAAGTATTTATTCATGGTCTATTTT
Organism: Allium cepa; assembly: GCA_030765085.1. Classification (NCBI taxonomy): domain Eukaryota; kingdom Viridiplantae; phylum Streptophyta; class Magnoliopsida; order Asparagales; family Amaryllidaceae; genus Allium; species Allium cepa. The sequence continues at coordinate 951,987,431 of CM060945.1, read as the reverse complement.
ATTAAATATGTCATGTGGGTGTAGATGGTTCGGGATCTTAAATGGTCTGTTAACTGTGTTTTGAACCTTCATTTTTTTGGGTATAGAAAAGAGTAGTTTTGCAGTACACATATGTATAGATGAATAATATATAGTTCTGTTACTTTATTTCATATATATCTTGACTTAATAATACGTTTTATATACCTGTAGGGCCGCTTATATATAAAAGGTTATAAAGTTGTAAAAGTTTTTAAAGTAAGCTGCATTATTTTATAATTAATATTGTAAAATATAATAGAGATATGTAAGTTTAAGTGCAGCCTCTATATATAATGTTAAAGTTAATTTGCTTGCTGATTTATATTTTATCTTACAGTTTTTGTGATAGTTTATATATATAGTTGTTTATTCTATAATATGATGATATTAATTTAACACGTGTTTAAAGTTTATATTTGTACTGTTGATATTTTGTTTTTTTAGATTTCTTAAAAAAAAAAAGATATATATAATGTGATTTGGATATGTATTATGATTTGAACTATAATCTGTATTTTAAATTTAATATCGGTTTTAAGAAAAATAATAATATAACACTTTTGTTTCGATTATATCGGCATTGGTCAAATTCTGATTTGATTCCGTCAATTCCTATTTATCAGCTTCGTTCGTCGATCCGTGCCAACCTTGATTTGCTTTGAATTCGTGTCTGGATTCGCAACTCATTTTATTGTCAACCCTCTATAGCCTCGAAAGGTGAGCAATCATTCACGATTAATATTCTTATATTTATTAAATTTAATTTCAATTGAAACGACAATTGAAATATGCTGTTGCTAGTTATTTACACTGTTAAATATATGTTATTACCTGTATCAGTTCACCTGTGACATCTGACACCATTATCTGTTATGTATGCAAAATAATCTAGTTTGGTTGATAATTTGATTGATTGTGTGATGTTGACATTGAACGTTAAACTGTTAATGTTGAAAGTGATAAATAACTTGAAATTGAAATTGTCATTGGATAGTTAGGTTTGATATATGGGTTAAGTTTGATTTGGTGACATTGGCATAATATGACCCCTTAAATGTTTAAATGAATCGACATGTAGAAATATGATAAATCGCACTTGGAACTATTTAAATGTTTGTTGTGTAAATCGATGTAGTTGAAGTAGAATAATGAATGTAAAGTAAAGAACCGTATAAATAATTAGTGTAATAATCTTTAATCTACATGAAATGATAGTGTAGATTCTAGAAATAATTATATTAATTTGCACAAATAACAATGTGAATTAATACGATTATTTCGGGATTATTTGAATTAGTTATTGGATTGTTATTGATGTTTGTTATTGCTTGTTTATTTACTTTGACGTCATCCCAGTTATCACACTGCAAGTTTCCTTTATTATGCTTGATCTTGAATTGAAATTGGAATCGGGTTGAAATGATATATACCCAAATGAATTTGACCTAGGATAGAGAATTAAATAAAATCCGATTGGTCAATAAATTGATTTAAAAATAAAAAAAATGATTTTATTCGAATAAAGAATAAGTTTTGAAATGAATTTGGAATTTGGATTTTAGAAAGGAAAATGTAAAGATTGAAATCTGAAACAATTTAACGTAGTAATTGATGAAAGAACGTTGTTTGAAATTTAATTATTTAATAATTAAATTTGGAATTGTTAATAAATAATTTGGAATTAGTAATAATTGAGTTTTGAAATTATTAAGTTTGAAATCATTTAATAATTAAATTTGAAATTATAATTAAGTTTGAAATTATAATTAAGTTGAAAATATTAAGTTGAATTTATAATTAAGTTGAAATGATTTGATGATTAAGTTTGAATTCATAATTAAGTGGAAATGATTTAATAATTAAGTTTGAAATTATAATCAAGTTGTAATTATTAAGTTTTGAAATTATTAATAATTAAGATTGAAATTATTTAATAATTGAATGAGATTGAGTTATTTGATAATTGAATAAAAATTGAATTCTTGGATAAGAGAAATTTGAACTTCTGGATAAGTGTATTTGAACTTCGTTAATAAATGAAATTTTATTTATTAAGTTTTGGAAATTTATTTAAGTAAGTTAATAAGTGAAATTGAAACGTCTCGATTATGTGAAATTCAGTTCTTTACTAATTGAGTTTGTAATTTGTAACGAAGTCAATAAATAAGTGAAAATAGAATTTCTTTAACAAGAAATAAAATGTGATTTATTGAAATGAATGTGATTTATTCGAATTAACGTAAGACTTGTAATTTTAAAGAAATTGATTTGACGAATTTAACTTAATTAAATTTGTATGTTTTGATATAAGAAAGTTGAACTTGAGAATTGATTTAATGGAATGAAAATTTAATGGAAATTGTTTAATGGATAAATTAATTTAACGAATATTGAATGAAATCGATAAATGAATTTGAAATTGATTTGAGTGTTGCATTAATTGATTTAAATGATTTCGGAATGAAATTTTATATACGAACTTGAATCAATATTTGAATTGTTTAAATAAAGGTTGAAATTGAATTGTAAGACTTGAAATGGAAATTCGGAAAGTTGAACGTAAGTTTTGGAAATTGATTTAGAAAGACAAATGAAATGTTGATTTATAAATTCTAACTGAAATTGAGATTGATTTGGTTTGAAATGTATTAAACGACCAATCGGTGTAATAATTACGAAAGTTATTAAAGAGACCGGAATCGGTTGGATATACTCCCTATCTAAACCGAAAACCACTTTAATAACTATACGCGGAGTGGTGATCCAGAATGAAGTGGTTGGAATGATGTACGTGATGACTGAAGAAAGAGAACGATAATGGATAGCCTTGACCCTTGTGTCAAATTGGAAATGACTAAAATCAGGAGCCGTGCCGGGCCAAATGGGGTTAGCCACCTCGAGCGAACACACTTCTTCGTAACTACTACTCATTACTTGTGATTGATTGGTGCACCCTCGGAATTTCAGGAGTGTTGTTTCGCGGTGTTGCGATCGCTGCGGCGATGCGTTCTCACTAGTCCGGATCAGGCGAACGGTAGTTTCACTACCTTGGGTATTGCCTCATGTGCCTTGTCATACTTGTATCCCTATATACGCGACCACTACGAATTTGTTTTGTATTATACCTATGGAGTACTCCCTGATATCCCACCAGTTTACGGTGGAGTTTACAGTGCTGTATAGACTATGACATCTATATAAAATGTGTTAAGGGGGATAATGGTAACGCCTTAACACTATTTTGATATTTTAGATTACTGATAGACATTATCTATTTAGCGTACACTACTACATAGTAGATAGTTTAACGGATCCTTAGAGGATGGTGATTCCAACATCCTTTGAGTTACTTGTATTTCGATTGCTATTTCACTTGAGTTGGATTTATTGGTATGAGAATATTAATCCTGACTCGAGTGTTTGTGTTTGGCTTTACGCTCGGGTCAGACTGAGAGGTTCAGCTTTCAAGACTCACCTTTGGAGTTGGAGCTTTGCTTGAAGATCCAGCCATCTATTCTGCTTCAGTATTCGATGATTCCAGTGATGTATTTTGATTTGTATTTGATGTATCGTATTTCTCTTTTGTTGTAAACTCTGATGTATCTTATATATTTATATAGTAGCTTCATGAACTACTATCTCTTTTACTTCCGCTGCATATTATTACTCTATGTCTGTGATTCTGTGATTATTTGTTTACTGTATATCTGAGTTTTGCCAAATTTTAAATTAACAATTCGGTATTTTGAATTATTCAAGTCCGACGTGTGCGGATGCGAATAGTCCAAAATATCGGGTCGTTACATTTGCATTGAGCTCCTACTTTATCTTTGCATTTATTTTGGTGAATTGGCTTCACTTCCATCTTCCTAGGTTCTTCTTTAGAATTTTAATTTGACAACACTATCTCTATTAAGCTCTCGAAAGTAGCTCCAGTGGGTACATAGATCAAAGCCATATCTCTTAAAGACTTGTTCAACCCTTTAATAAAAAAATTCACCTTCTTCATTGGTGTATCAATGAGATCTAGGTCACGCTTTGCTAGCCGGTTAGACTCATTGACATACTTCTTGACACTACGATCTCCACCGCCCAAATGAATGAAATTCTCTAGCTCCACTCCTTATTCGGCCTCTGATAAGGACTTGACCTCAAATTCCTAAAATCAGCCATAGCAATCTCAGTCTTCTCAATCTCAGCAGTAATAAGTATTTATGTGACTTGTACAATAGGATACATATAGAATGACTATAAAATAAGTAGCTATAGAGCATGAGGTCACCTTCTCCGTGTATCTTACTCTTATCACACCACCTACTATCCTATCAACCTGTAACTAGGCATAAAGAGGGAAAATAGAGAGCGTTTTCATAGTATGGTGAGTAAGTAATATCACTAAAGGTATGGTTCAAATAGGAAATTAAATTAACATTTACAATCTAAACAATCTAGTTGTGTTGCATGAACCCATACACCTACATCGAATGAATTAACCAACTCATATGATATAGGACAATAATCTTTAATACATCTACATTTCCATAACAACCCACTTAGATCCTACCCAAAATTAAATATCCATAAATAGGGTGAACTAACAACACATCAAGTATACAGTCTCGATGGTAAACTGCCTACAAAATATAATGCATTGGGAAACAGCTTTGATGGTACACCACCCGATGATACATCGTGTAAATAATCTCAATGGTAAACTATTTATACAATATGATACATTAAGTACATAGTCCTAGTGATATACTAATGTGTCATATTGTAATGACCCGCCATCCGTCTTCACAGAATGATGCATCATTAATAAGAAAGAAAGGGATAGAAAAGAGAAAAGAAAGAGAAGAAAGAGAAGAAAGAAAGAACAACATCAGAATCTCAACAGCAGAACGAATGATTAACAATAGGTCTAGACAGTTATAATATTTGATAGGAAATCCAGTGATATTATAATAGGTCTAGGGTTTTCAAGTAAATATGAAATAGCCGAAATTGTTACATTTATTAAATTCCAGCTACTAGCCACAAAAGTGGGTAATACAATCAAAACCGTTGGCACTTATTGGATTTTGGATTCCATCAATGGCAGGGCTACTGGGGTACCGCCCGTCACAGTACGTGGCCTAGATCAACGTACCGAGGAGTACGCTCGCTCCCTGCAACACAAGACCGGAACCATCCCTTAAAGGACAGTCCCGAACAAGATAACCCCACAGTTGGCGTACGTTCCAACTGCCCACACAGCTGAAATAAAAAGGGACTTCTAGACAGGGGTAAATCTTGCTCTCTAGTGGGAGCTACCCACGAAGTCTTGCTGCACCTCCCCTGTTTTCGCCATTCCCGGTTGATGAGGCTTAAGGCTACGATTTCCTTTAGAGAACACATCTCTCAGAATGCTCATCGTCCACCTGACGATGTTCTGAAAGCATTCAATCCATACAAGTTCGTTCCGGGTTCGAACGAAACCTAAGGCATTATCTCGTTACACTCATTTTGGAATCACGCTCAAAGTTAACGACGATAATCCTTGCACTCTAAATCATCATCTCGAACCTATAAGAACTATCTCCGTCAAACTCATCACGTAATCACCCCCAGAGTTATACTAACGTATAGTCCTTACACCTCGAGTCTTCACTCTTCACAAGAGATTTCACGACCTATCATTAATTTGGATCGATGTGGTTTTCGGATATCCAAATATGGAAACCCGATCCCGGTCTCATCGAAATCCAAAGCGTGTCTTTTAAGGCCAAGTTGTTTTAAAGGTTTAAAACAATTCAATTATATATATATCCAATAGATAAATCACATATTCACAACAGATAATCAACATTATCATCACATTAGATAAACAATATTATCATTATCCAAAAAGATAATCTATATCAACATCACAATGCAACCAATGCATCCAAATCACTCAACATTATCTATCTCATATTTGAGATTCAAACCATCTAGGCAAACAACATTATCCGTCCATATAAGCAATGATTTACCACACCAAATATAATCAATTTAAAATGAATTAAATTAATTACATCATTCTAATTAATTTAAAGTAAATTAAATTAATTACTTCATCATCACTAATCTTGCTTACATCATTATTAATTATTTATCAATCAATTAATTAATCATCCACCAATTATTTATTTTAATTAATCATCCCTGATTAATTAACCTTTAATTACATTCAAGTAATTATTCACAAATTAATTTCTTCAAATTAATTATATTTAACCAAATACAGTAATTAATCTTTAATTACTTTCTCATTTAATTAACCATAAATTAATTACATTACTCCTTAATTAATTAATTACATTAATTAATTCCTTTTCATTTATTAATTAATTCAATTTAAACCATTCTTAATTACATCATTAATTATAATAATTAATGATCTCTAATTATTTTCTTTTTAAATTAATTACATTAAGTAATTAATCCTTTAATTAAACCATAATTGTTAATTACCCTTAATTAACTCTATTCAGTAATTAACTACCCTTAATTACTTTCCAATAAATTAATTACTTCATAATTAATTATCTCTAATTAATCCCTTGATTAATTTACAAAGTAATTATACCCAAATTACTTTCATTAATAAATCAACTTCAATTAATTACATCCAGCAATTACCCATTAATTACTTTCCTAAGTAATTATACATCACAAATCATCAAATGATTATTCAAAATTAATTAAACTGAATTAATTAATTTAATCTAAATTAAACTCAATTAATTACAATAAGTAATTAATTCCTTAATTACTTCCATAAGTAATTATACTTAATAACTTACACAAATGATTATCTTTAAATTAATTAATCAAATTAATTATTAAAATTAATTACATTAATTAATTATTAAATAATCCTTAGTTAATGACCTTCATTAACTATTAATAATTCATTAATTATTTTCTAAAATAATTAACTTATTTTAATCATTATTAATTACAGATTAATTAATCATTAATTAACCCATAAATTAATCCCTAATTAATTAAATAATTAAATGTTAATTAAAACTTAATTAATCCATTATTACTTGATAATTTTTTTTATTAATCATTAATAAAAAATCAAATCTTATTTAATTAATTATTCTTAATCACAAGTTAATTATTCTAAGAATAACTAATCTTAAACTTTTAAGTTTAAACCTTTAATTACTTTAAGTAATTATCCATTTCATTAATTTCTTAAATAAATTAATTATCCATTTAATTACCCTAACAATTTAATGAATAACAAATCATTAAATTATAATTTAACTTCAATAAGTTTTAATATCAATTTAAAACTTTAAATAATAAATAATACCTTTCTTATAAAAGAAATTTTACAAGAGTTAAAAAAATCCCTTTTAAATTCAAAACATTAAAGTTACCTTATCACTTAAATTTATAAAACAAAGATTCAAATTCATATTTGAATTAGTTTAAAATTTATTTAAAACATTTCTTTACATTTCAATTTCCAACTTAAATTCAAATTTCTTTAAAAACATTTAAACAATAAACCCCTTCAAGTTACTTAAACAAAATTTAAATTTTTAAAACTTCCTTCATTTCCAGCTTAATATTCAATTTAAACTTGAATCCATAATTAAAAATTTGATTTAAAACTTGTATTAAATCCTTGTTTAATAATTTTAAATTCAGTTTAAATTTGAAAATAAAACAGGTTTCTAACCTGTAACTCAACTAACTCGAGCAATACATAATTTACTCGAGCAAAACACTAACCGACTCGAATAAAAATTCGAGTAACATTCCATTTGAATTTAATAAAAACTATAAGGTACTGACAGTTTTACGCATCCCTGTAGCAACAGTATACCCGAGCCTCACAACCCTTTTCTTCGAGTCCACTTCCCCAAATCTTCGAGCAAATCACGATGCAATCAGTAACAAACATGAGAACCCATCTTCCCCAAACAATAGCATATACACTAAGAAGTTCGTGCACCTGCACCACCCCTTCATCCAATTCCGACCTCTCGCGACCATCCACGCACGTCGACGATCTACTCCCAATGCCATTTCGACCAACAGAGAGACTGCAGAAGCCCAAAATCAAAAACGAGCATTCGAGCTCAAACTGGAAAAAATGTCGAACCCGTAAATCACCAAAATCACTCACCACCGACACCAGAATGGCTTCGCCTCTGGCCACGAACTCTCCCATACCCCAACTACCTCCCACTAGAACCACGAAGAACTCGATTGCCTCTAGGAACTTCGGCGTTCAAAATTTACTGACGAACAGTAAACTAGGTTTAAAAAAATTTGATCCTAAATTTTTACTGTCCACTGCATTAATCCCATATTAAAAAATTTTCCCCACAACTTAGTTCACTAATCCATCATTAGAATCAATATTTGCCACTCTGATCACCTAGACTGATGATTCAAACCCAAATAGGTTTTCTGCTTAAACCATAATTTCCCAATCAATCCCAATCTAAAAATTCAAATTTTAGTTTTAAAATTCACATCTTTAATCTTGTAACTTGTTTATATCCTTAAATCAAAGAATTAAGAATGATTAAATTCTACTTTCAAAGATTGCTCTTTTGTCCTTTGTTTTTTTTTTCAGAGACAGTACAGTTTTTCATTTATCTTTCATATTAAATAAAATTAAAAACTTTATTTATTACATACATACTTGTTAAAATCTTAAACTATAGCAATGATTTTAACATGAAGTCATGATTTTTGAACATAACTAAAATCTGGAATCTAGAACAGGCAAAACAATTTTACAACACAGCATGCATTCAAACATATAATAGAGGATATCATCATATTAATCCATTCCAAACATGATTATCACAGAAAACAATTCAAGCAACCATATTAATTTAAATTATTTTTAAAATAAATTGTTACTCACTGATTTAATGGAGGCAGAGCACATGTATTTATGAAGAGCTTCAGATTCTGCTTTTATTTTTGCTTATGCATTTTGAACTTCAGTTTGGTTTATAAACTGCAGATGCTTTAAAACTTTCATCTTGCCTTTGTAATGCTTGGATCCTGAATCACATGCATGCTTCCAGAATAAAGGTGCAGACTTGGTTGTTATTTCCAAAACAGAAAAGGAGGGGGACTGCAGGCATGGTTGATTTAAAATGGAGACTGCAGGATTCCAGAAAAGAAAAATGCATGCACATCCTTTGATTAGCAAATTGGTTTCAGGTTTATGAATTGCACTTCAGTTTTAAAGATGATTCAGATAGCTTAGCTTGATTTGGTTAGAGGAGATTATAGGTATTTAAATTTGTTTGAGAGGGGAAATTTACAGATTTGGTTTGAACAGTTTTTGTTTTAAAGAAGAAATTTGCAGATTTTGATCTTAGTTTAAATTTTGTTTACAGATCTTTGGTTTTGATTTTGAAGAAGAAGATTTCAGATTTTCATGGCTGAAGATCTCAAATTTTGAAGAAAAAAAAATATATAAAAGAAAAATGAATTTTAGAGGAGATGGATTTATATAAGTATAATTTGATTTTATTAAAAATACAAGAATAAGAAAAATAAGACACTTGTTCAATTTTTAAACATTTGTCACTTTAATTAGTTTAGGCCTTAACACATGTCTTTTTAAGTCTTAATATACTTACACATGTATTTTAAGTATTTTAGTTTTAATTTAAATTGTTTATAAATACTTTTAAACCTTAATTCTTATGTATATATAAATGAATTTCTTCCCTTTTAAATTTATTAAAGAAATGAAACAAAATAAATATAAATACAAGCTTATTCAAATATTTTTAAATACTTATCCTTTTAAATTTCAAAACATTCAATTCAAAATCAAATTAAATTATAAAACTCCAATTTAAAAATCAAGTTATACATATGCATATATAACTCTTATTAAATTTTAAAATAACAAATCCTATTTCTTACAAAATTTGTTTATGTTTTTAAAAACTATATATTATAATTATTATTTGAAAATAACAAATTAAACAATATTAAATAATTTATAAAAAGATTATAACCAAATTAAGATCATTTGTAATTTGTATTTTAAATTCCTATATATATATATATATATAAATTCAAACAATATTTTAAAAAGAAAGAAAAACAAAGCTTTAATGTTAATCAAAATTTAAATTCATCTTTAAGCTAATTAAAATATAAGTTTAAACAAACAAGATTTTCCAAAAGTATAAACCATAAAATTATTTATTAAATTGTGTTGAAAAGTTAAATGTAAAATTTAAATCAAATTTCCAATTTATCAAATATAAATTAGAGTTTGAAAACTAATTCATTTACCAGGTTCAAAAATCAAAGTTTATCAACTTACAATATATACAATTATATATATTATAAACAGGAAAACAATTTATTTACTTTAAAAAGATAAGATCTTCCAATTTAAATATTTATTAAAAGAAAATTATTAGATCAAATTCAAAATTTATTATCTAAAATTATCAAATCAATTAAATTTTTAACACAGATTATTAAATTTACATTGCCCAATTTCCGGGATATCACATTCCTTCCCCTTAAAAGAGTTTCATCCCCGAAATTTAAAAGAAAATGTAATTTAATAATCCATCTTAAGATTTTATTTTAAAATACAAGCATATATCAGTCACATGCTAACAACCATAGCAACCAATTCATCCAATCAAAACAATTCTAATTATCCAGAAAAATTCTGGATAAAACTTTCACGAGTTTCCCCGGTATAAATATTGGAATACTCGCTCTACAAAATTCAAACAATCAGTACTATTTAGCTGTAAAGCTCCTATCCAACTAGATTTACATACTAACAGGATATCAGACTTCAGACAAGTCTGACTTTAATAGTCTCATCCTCCTGAACTGCTGGTTCCACAACCAGAGATAGATCATACACGTACTCACTCAGAGATACGTGAAGCACATCGAATTCCAGTTATCCAAACTGGCAATTCAACTTTGAAAATCAAACACCAATCCTCACAAGAACTCAGAAAAGCTCCAAAACACTTCGGAGCTGACTTATCCAGTCTTACTCAATCCTATAGCTCCTTAGATCGGAGGAAACTTACCCCAAAATCAAATCTCCGACTGTGGAATCCAAATTCCTTCGTCTCTTATCCACAGAACACTTCTGACGATCCTGGGCTGCCTTCATCTCTCCCGATCAGCTCAACCTTCGCTGATGTCGCCAGAAACAAACTGGACCAAAACAACCCAACATAATGATCTCCTCCAGATCAATCCCAAACCAAGAACACCAACTCTACTCCACAACATCAGAAGACTGGCTTACTTCTCCTATCCGGAAAAGACAAAACAAAAGCACTTCCAAACTGCTTCTGCTGCACAACTCTTATTTGGAGTAGAAGAAAAAACTCGAACACAAACTGGATAACACATCTCAGAAATATGGTTCAACAAATCCATAAAAGAAAACTCAGATATCCCATCTGATCCCTCTACTAAACTAAACCACCAGTATCCCTTCTGGAATTCAGTCGATAAGAAAACTCAACTTCCAGATGCGGACAAACTTTCTCATAGCTCAAGAGAATACTCAAACTATCGCAAGTCACTTTTGCGATCAACCAGTCCAATATCCAAAGGAAACTGTTCTCTCTTTACCAACCAGAACAGTTTACACCTACCTAGCCAATCCATCGAAGAAATGAATCCACTTTGCTGCTTCTGAACTCTATCTTCAGAAACTGCTAACCAGAAGACCTCCTTGCTGGCACACAGAATATTCCGAGCTGCACTGCTGACACCGACGCCAAAGACTTCATAATCCAAAGTTCTTCGAGAAACTCGGACCTCAAACCAGACATAAACATCCTGCTGAACCCAACCACAACATCGAAGTAAACATACTTCTTAAACTTGTTCCAAAGAAAAATCTTCGAAGACATCCATAGTCACTGTGTCTCATCACACAGCTACTAATTCCTGAGGTATCAAGATATCATCATTTTCTTCTGCCTATTCGACAGATCCAAACTCTACTCATCCAACTCAGAGATGATCTCCGAACCTTTACAGGTTACCTTCAAAGATCTATGAAATCCTTACTCCAAGCAAAACTCACTCGAGACGGTATTAGGTCTACGGTCTCGACAAATACACTACCAATCTCAAACACCGAACTTCAACCAATGATAGTAGTCGTGTTACACACCCCACTACCTTATCTACCTTTATAGCTTATATTGGAAAACCTGAACGGGTAACCCAACAGATAGGTAGAAATAAATATATTTATATATATATATATATATATATATATATATATAAATTACAAATATGCTCTCTCAAGATAGACACCACTCCAAAGCCTAGGTATTCACTCAACCTGATGCTCTGATACCACTATAATGACCTGCCATCCGTCTTTACAGAATGACGCATCATTAATAAGAAAGAAAGTGATAGAAAATAGAAAAGAAAGAGAAGAAAGAAAGAACAACATCAGAATCTCAACAGCGGAACGAATGAATTATATTAATAACATAAATATTACATAATATACAACACTAATCAGAGTTACACAGAATTAACAATATGCATCACATACTAGACAGTTATAAACACCTATCTAGTTATACAACTCAATACAACTCAACAAAACCATACTAACACAGCGCATACACAGCAGAACTATATGTCTACACGCAGAAGCCTCCTGCTCCGTTTGCTCCTCCATAATTCGCCAAAAGCTAACCTGAATCCCTTGGCTACTCATAAAAATTTGAATACCCAAGAGTTTAAGAAAACAGAATATAAACTCTGGGTCAGACATGGGTCTGGTGTGAGTAACAGGTTAAAGTTGCTTAACTTTGAAAAACTTTTTAAAAGAAAATGTATCACGTAAGACTTCCCACACATAAACATGGAAAAGTTTTTACCTTACGCCAGCCAAAACATTTGATAGGAAATCCAGTGATATTATAATAGGTCTAGGGTTTTCAAGCAAATATGAAATAGCCGAAATTGTTACATTTATTAAATTCCAGCTACTAGCCACAAAAGTGGGTAATACAATCAAAACCGTTGGCACTTATTGGATATTGGATTCCATCAATGGTAGGGCTACTGGGGTACCGCCCGTCACAGTACGTGGCCTAGATCAACGTACCGAGGAGTACGCCCGCTCCCCTGCAACACAAGACCGGAACCATCCCTTACTGGACAGTCCTGAACAAGACAACCCCACAGTTGGCGTACGTTCCAACTGCCCACACAGCCAAAATAAAAAGGGACTTCTAGACAGGGGTAAACCTTGCTCTCCAGTGGGAGCTACCCACGAAGCCTTGCTGCACCTCCCCTATTTTAGCCATTCCCGATTGATGAGGCTTGAGGATACGATTACCTTTAGAGAACACATCTCTTAGAATGCTCATCGTCCACCTGACGATGTTCTGAAAGCATTCGATCCATACAAGTTCGTTCCGGGTTCGAACGAAACCGAAGGCGTTATCTCGTTACACTCATTTTGGAATCACCCTCAGAGTTAACGATGATAATCCTTGCACTCTAAATCACCATCTCGAACCTATAAGAACTATCTCCGTCAAACTCATCATGGAATCACCCCCAGAGTTATACTGACGTATAGTCCTTACACCTCGAGTCTTCGCTCTTCACAAGAGATTTCACGACCTATCGTTAATTTGGATCGATGTGGATTTCAGATATCCAAATATGGAAACCCGATCCCGGTCTCATCGAAATCCAAAGTGTATCTTTTAAGGCTAAGTTGTTTTAAAGGTTTAAAGCAATTCAATTATCTATATATCCAATAGATAAATCACATATTCACAACGGATAATCAATATTATCATCACATCAGTTAAACCATATTATCATTATCCCAAAAGATAATCTATATCAACATCATAATGCAACCAATGCATCCAAATCACTCAACATTATCTATCTCATATTTGAGATTCAAACCATCTAGGCAAACAACATTATCCATCCATATAAGCAATGATTTACCACACCAAATGTAATTAATTTAAAATGAATGGGTATTATTTCAGAAGATTTATGTGTGCTATGTAATTCAGAAACTAAAACTAATACCCACCTATTTTTTCAATGTCCTTTTGTTTATCAAATATGGTATAGGCTATTATCTAATGGTGGTTATTATAAGCCTTCTACTGTAAGTTCTATTGAATGGTTCAATATATTCAAAGCAACTAGATGGAAATCACGTTCAACTAGGCTTTTATTAAAGCTTTTAAAGAGTTTGATTCATGCAATCTGGACTGAAAGGAATAACAGGATTTTTGGTATTGGAATAAAGAATTTGTCACAGATATATTCCATGATACATAGCAGCATTTTGAAGGATGTTAGAGGTAATAATGTTTGAATACTGATAATATTGGGACAGTTTCCATTCAGCATTAAAGACTTTGAAGTATACATTGGTTCTCAGGTGCATTCTTGGGTCTGGCTTCTGTTGCTTGGAGTGACTTTATGCTTCTGGTCATGTTTCTTTTGATTTTTGTTCATAGCTGTTGTAATCTATGATTTTTTGGCTTTACTTTAGGTGATCTATTGATTAAGTGCTTGGAGTATGTGAGTTGTAAAAGCATGTAATTGAACATTAGTTAATAAAATGAGCTTTGGCTCTTACTTTTTCCAAAAAAAAAACATTATCCATCCATATAAGGAATGATTTACCACACCAAATATAATTAATTTAAAATGAATTAAATTAATTACATCATTCTAATTAATTTAAAGTAAATTAAATTAATTACTTCATCATCACTAATCATGCTTACATCATTATTAATTAATTTTCAATCAATTAATTAATCATCCACCAATTATTTATTTTAATTAATCACCCCTAATTAATTAACCTTTAATTACATTCAAGTAATTATTCACAAATTAATTTCTTCAAATTAATTATATTTAACCAAATACAGTAATTAATCTTTAATTACTTTCTTATTTAATTAACCATAAATTAATTACATTACTCCTTAATTAATTAATTACATTAATTAATTCCTTTTCATTTATTAATTAATTCTAATTAAATCCATTCTTAATTACATCATTAATTAATTAATGATCTCTAATTATATTTTCTTTTTAAATTAATTACATTAAGTAATTAATCCTTTGATTAAACCATAATTGTTAATTACCCCTAATTAACTCCATTCAGTAATTAACTACCCTTAATTACTTCCCAATAAATTAAATACTTCATAATTAATTATCTCTAATTAATCCTTGATTAATTTACAAAGTAATTATACTCAAATTACATTCATTAATAAATCAACTTCAATTAATTACATCTAGTAATTACCCATTAATTACTTTCCTAAGTAATTACATTAAGTAATTATACATCACAAATCATCAAATTATTATTCAAAATTTATTAAACTGAATTAATTAATTTAATCTAATCAAATTAAACTCAATTAATTACAATAAGTAATTAATTCCTAAATTACTTCCATAAGTAATTATACTTAATAACTTACACAAATGATTATCTTTAAATTAGTTAATCAAATTAATTATTAAAATTAATTACATTAGTTAATTATTAAAATTAATTACATTAATTAATTATTAAATAATCCTTAGTTAATGACCTTCATTAACTATTAATAATTCATTAATTATTTTCTAAAATAATTAACTTAGTTTAATCATTATTAATTACAGATTAATTAATCATTAATTAACCCATTAATTAATCCCTAATTAATTAAATAATTAAGTGTTAATTAAAACTTAATTAATCCATTATTATTGATAATTTTTTTATTAATCATTAATAAAAAATCAAATCTTATTTAATTAATTATTCTTAATCACAAGTTAATTAGTCTAAGAATAATTAATCTTAAACTTTTAAGTTTAAACCTTTAGTTACTTTAAGTAATTATCCATTTCATTAATTTCTTAAATAATAATTATCCATTTAATTATCCTAACAATTTGATGAATAGCAAACCATTAAATTATAATTTAACTTCAACAATTTTTAATATCAATTTAAAACTTTAAATAATAAATAATAGCTTTCTTATAAAAGAAATTTTACAAGATTTAAAACAAATCCCTTTTAAATTCAAAACATTAAAGTTACCTTATCACTTAAATTTATAAAACAAAGATTCAAATTCAGATTTGAATTAGTTTAAAATTTATTTAAACATTTCTTTACATTTCAATTTCCAACTTAAATTCAAATTTCTTCAAAAACATTTAAACAATAAACCCTTCAAGTTATTTAAACAAAATTTAAATTTTTAAAACTTCCTTCATTTCCAGCTTAATATTCAATTTAAACTTGAATCCATAATTAAAAATTTGATTTAAAACTTGTATTAAATCCTTGTTTAATATTTTTAAATTCAGTTCAAATTTGAAAATAAAACAGGTTTCTAACGTGTAACTCAACTAACTCGAGCAATACATAATTTACTCGAGCAAAACACTAACTGACTCGAATAAAAATTCGAGTAACATTCCATTTGAATTTAATAAAAACTATAAGGTCCTGACAGTTTTACACATCCCTGTAACACTCTTATTAAATTTTAAAATAACAAATCCTATTTCTTAAAATTTTTATTTATGTTTCTAAAAACTAAGTATTATAATTATTATTTGAAAATAACAAATTAAACAATATTAAATAATTTATAAAAGGATTATAACCAAATTAAGATCATTTGTAATTTTTATTTTAAATTCCTATATATATATAAATTCAAACAATATTTTAAAAAGGAAAAAAAACAAAGCTTTAATGTTAATCTAATTTTAAATTCAACTTTAAGCTAATTAAAATATTAGTTTAAACAAACAAGATTTTCCATAAGTATAAACCATAAAATTATTTATTAAATTGTGTTGAAAAGTTAAATGTCAAATTTAAATCAAAATTCCAATTTATCAAATATAAATTAGAGTTAGAAAATTAATTCATTTACCAGATTCAAAAATCAAAGTTTATCGATTTACAATATATACAATTATATATATTATAAACAGGAAAACAATTTATTTACTTTAAAAAGATAAGATCTTCCAATTTAAATATTTATTAAAAGAAAATTATTAGATCAAATTCAAAATTTATTATCTAAAATTATCAAATCAATTAAACTTTTAACACAGATTATTAAATTTATATTGCCAAATTTCTGGGATATCACACATATGTTCCATATCATTCAACTGATAGTTTACAAGGACCGAACAAAAAATTGATTCCCCGTAGGTACATCAACCAAACGACGTAATTCCTACTAATATGGATATCTTCATTATCTCAACAATTCATATACTGAAACGCAACCATGTGGCTAACAGTACCAATAAGCGAAATCTACATGCAATACAATTGTATGCCAGCATTGGTTGTCCTTTACGCAACATTGTAATGCTACATGGACTCCTGAACATCAACAAAGCTGGAAACAAATCCCCAAAGCATCCATACTTGGCTCGCACCAAGTTCGGGATCAACCAGGCCTAACATGGATTTCCAGTCAATAATTAAGAAGATCAACTCATCTGATTGATTTTATTAATAAACTGATTGTCTAGATTTTTCCAAATTATCCAATGCATGTAAACTATCTATTAAAATATAAAAGCTGTTTTCAAATTATACCTTTTAAACCTAAATAAATGTATAAATGCAATTTAATGCATATATAACAATATAATCATTTTGTAGATAAACAGACTCACATAGAATCTCAATCTGGGTTAATTTTGTTGAAATCTTCGAATCCCCTTCTTCTATTTGATTTAAATTTAGCACCTCTCTCTTCAATTCGATTTTATAAGATTTGGTTAGATTCCACACTCTTTTATATTTGATTTGGTATTGTTTCTAAAAAATTTGATTTAGATTTGAAGAAAAAAAATATATTTTTTACCTTAGGATTTGTGTGGGTCGTAGAGGATTTTACGGCTAATTAAACACTAAAGGAGGGTGGATAATATTTTCTTACTTTTGTAAATCTTTTTAAATTACTTTCAAGTTTAATATTGAATCACAGATTTTCGACATAGAAATATATCAACAATCAATCACAGATGTAATCATAGATAAAATTAAAAGCAATAAAGTAAAGCTAAGAGCTAGAGAGATGGCACCAGGGATTATATACTGGTTCGAATTTCTTCTACATCCAGTCCCGTACAATTACTTGTATAGATTTCTTTCCAAATGCCAATCTTTAAATGAGTATAAGGCAAACCCAATTACATTATTGATTCGAAGGCTAAGAGACACACCCTTCTGATTTTCCTGGCTCAAGGTACACCCACTTAATTTGGACAAGCTACAAGCACACCCACTCGAATTTCCAAGCTACCAAGCACACCCAATTGATTTGAATGTGCTACAATCACACCGAAGAAAATACAAAAAGTGTTTGATGGCTTTTTCAAAGACAATTTTTGAACTTTGGGTACAATGGATCTACAGCCTCTTGGAAAGCACTTTGATCTTTGATTTGAGAGAGAGGTGATTTCAAAATAGTAAGAAAGAAATATTGAATTAATACAAAGGAGTTTGAATTGATTCTATTTGATTTTGAAGAGAAAAGAGTATAACTTCAATGGATTTTTCAAGAGAGTAAGAGGAGGAAAGAAAATAAGATAATAACTGCTAAATAATTTGATTGCAATCTCTTATGTCTAGTGTATAAACAGATGTGTCCGTCTGTGAGGAGTTGTGACGAGTAAACACTTCAATTCAAAATTTGAACAACTAATTTGTGGCATATATGTCGACATACCATCTGGGTATATGTCGACATATGCTTCTAAAATTTGAAAACTCTTTTCTTTTTAGAACATTTTGAAAATATGATATTTTGTAAAATAGTTTGATACTTTACAATACTTTGGTACTTCGTAAAATAATTTAAACATAGTTCATAAATATTTTAATGTTACCGTCAAAAACTGTGCCAACTTGATCGGAGCCTTAAAGAATACAAAAGGAGGATTCATGAAGAATGATGGTTATAGCAAGACCATTCGAAAGAGTTGAAGGAAAGATTCTACAAAAATTGGATGAGCAAGGGATAGGGACAACCTTTTCCTTCAGTTAACCCCTTTTGAAATGATTGCTTCTTAATGCATAAAGGTGTTTCGAAGGTGTTAAAGGCACCTTTAAAAGGCAATAGATTACAAGCTTCTACATGTGCGCTAAACCTTTCAAAGCAATGGGTTTCATCAACATTTACCATCCATAGAATATTAGACCAAAGCGACCCATTCGAAAGCATAAATTAACCTTTCAAATCGGCTAAAATCATCCATAATCACAAAAGGAAAACTTACACGAGTTTAGCAGAGGATATGGGTTCAGCATTAATCAATAATAGTGCATTCGAAATCCATCTACCATACCGAAGCCTTCAACTATACTCCAACTTATTCAAAGCCCCAAAGATACACCTTCTAACAGTATCCAAAGCTCGCATCCTATCCTTCTTGCAATAGTACATCAACAACAAAGTGGAGGGCGCATCTATACCTTTCGACGAAGTCGAAAGCACTCAAGTTCCATTCAAAAGTTAGAAGGCGCCCTGAATTTAATAGTAACAAAAGGTCATATAGGCACCCTTTTGACTAAGTCGAAAGGACTGATTCGAAAGGATCTAACCTGCACTTATAAATAAGACCCCAAGGGTACTATTTTAGGGAATTCAGTCAATACTCCTTTCTTAAATTTGTAACCCTAATCTTTAGACCAAATTGGGGATTTTACTCCTTTGTAGTACTTAAGCTTCTTGTATTCAAGAGAATTATTATTAAAACAAGTATAAGGCATTTACAAATATATTGATTGATCTGTTGCTTCTATAGTTATATTATGAATTACTTGCATCAGTGTCAATCAAAAGGTTATTGTGACAACCCACAAATCCGTACCCTTTGAATCGACAATAATCCACACATGTTCGACCCAAAAAGCACAGACTGACGGAAAATCAAGAGAAAGAAAAGAAGAGAGGAGAAGAGAAGAGAAGAAAGAGAGAAGATATAACAAAATAGAACAATACAGAATCTCACATCACAGTGGAAAATATATAATATCATACTAATAATCTTTACAAAATAGAAACTGTATATATACATGCCTAAATCAGAGTTCAATGATCAATCAGGGTTATCAGCTTGGACAATTATAATAACCCATCCTCATGATTGCCGGTAATATAAACAACTAAGCACAGCAGATAATCAATAATTAAAAATCAGATATGTATATACAAAAATGAAGATCTCCAGCCCTCCTGCCGAAGCTCCAAAAGCATCAAATCTGAACCTGTAAATATACTCGGTCTGACCCGAGCATTGAAAGGGAAGAACGCCCGGATCAGTCTGGTAAACCAGCTTGAGAAACACACACAAATGAATTTATTAAGTTACCAAACTTTTCCTTAGTTTTCAAAACAAAAGTATCTCTTAAGACAAGTCCACACATAAACACGGACATGTTTTTACATTACGATAACTAAAACATTTCATATCAAATGTCATGTTATATTATTGTAGTGTCTACTATATACAAATAATATTAATCATAGCCATAATTGTTACATTAATTAAATTCCAGCATATAGCCCAATTGGGTAATAATATCAAAATGGCAAGCATGTAGCGGGGTTTGGATTTCCATACAAATGACCAGGTGAAGGGACTACCTTCCGGCAGTACATCCCTAGAAGAATGTACCGAGGACCATCACAAAGGATCCTGTACCAACACAAGACCAGCCCACCTCTATAACTAGATGGTACCGAATATATCATCCTCCGGTCGTTACCGACCTTTACCGAGGGCCCTCATAGCATACAAACCACGATAATCAGATACATGACGTCATAGCGTGTAAAGATATATCTAGAAGAGGATGATCATATTCTACTTGGGAATGACCCATTTAGCCTTGCTGCATCCAACCCTGTTTTGGACATTTCTAGTTGATGAGGCTAGAGGTAACGATTACCTTTCACAATCACATATCACATCACTTTGAATGCACACAGCCATTTCCATTGACTACTAATTGCCTTCCATAAAAATACAACCCTTAAGCTCATACGTCTCAAGGAGGGTGTTAAGCTAAGAGAAGTTGTCTTCTCCGCCACCACTGATGTACGTTTGTAAAAACCAATGTACATAATCTATAGAAATGCAATATCAGACAAACATCCATACAAGTTATCCAAAAATAGGACAAACCGAAGGTACTTTCCTACCACATCTTGTCGGAAAATCCCTAGGATTAGTAGCGAATAGTGCTCGCATTGGATATTTCATAATAAAGAGGCCACTGCTACTGGATGTATATTGGGATCTTAACCCCAAACGATCAACAAGCAGTCCCCCACTATGAAAATCTGGAATATCAATATCATCACAAGCAACCTGCACAATCGTCGCATATATGTTGGTCCGAAGTGGTTTTCAGATAAATCTGATCCCGGTCTCTTTGCACCAACAACGCAAAAGCGTTTCTCAACCTCACACAGAAACTAAGTCTCATAGAGTTATCACGTCTTCAACTTTCAACTTGCTATCCTTCGAGCCAAGAAGGAAGCTCGATAAATTGAAGTAATACTCCATACTATACGAATCAATATCCTCAACACAAACGATAATCAAGCCTATACAGAAAGCTACATACTAAGTGTACGACTAAATAGTTCCCACATTAAGTCGGGGAACTAAAATTTGGCAAAGTTTGATAGTCGGTTATTTAACTATCAAAACAAACAAAAAAATATTCAGCACCATAACAATCACTGGGCCCTTTTAATTAATCTTTTATTAATTAAATCACTTTCCAAATATCCACTTCAAATTATCTTTAAAAAGATATAATCTCAAAACATTTCAACTTTCTATATTAGAAAACATTTCCATATACTTATTTAATAATAAGTAATTCACAAATCTACTTATTTTCAACACTTAGAAAATATTAAATATACTTAAATCACGATTAAGTATATATATTTTATTCTTTGAGGAAAACATTCTCTTTAAACACATTTATTGGGTCAAAACGAATGTTACGTAAAATATCGTTACGACAACCCAAAATCAATAGTATAGGGATTCGAAAATATGATAGATATATAAATCCCAATACTATACAAAATATTTCCGTTCGGAAATCATCAGCTATAACAACAGTGTTATAGTCCATTATTTCCTTACTTCTCGAAAACGTCTATTTCAACAATGAATGTTAGAATATATGGTTTCGATCTTTAGCACATTTTAAAACTTCTTTTAATCATTTTATTCCATTTAAAATATTACTTCCCAAAACACCTATTTATTTAAAGATTGTTCACTTTCCAAAATCGTGAATATAATTCTCTAATCAAATTCAATATTTCTATACATTTATTAAAGTATAATCCACTGTCCAAAATCGTGGATATACTTCTCTTATCCAAATTCAATACTTCTACACCTTTAATTAAAGGATTATCTACTGTCCAAAATCGTGGATATATCTCCTTTGATAACTTCTAAATTTAACTTATCAATTTCAATTGATTTCGAAATTATAAAACAATGTTTATAAATTCCATTTATATTATAAAAACTTCCATTTATAAAATCATATTCCATTTATTATTTTATAAGAAATTCAACTTATAAAATCCCTTAATTAACAACTTCTATTTCTATCTCATTTAAATGCAAAAATCCAATTCATAAGTTAGTTACTTATAAATCGTTTATTTTACAAATTCATTTATTTTATAACTTCACAATTATAAATCTAATTCACTTATAAAATCCATTTATAACTTAATTTTAACACTCATAAAAACTCAATTATAATTTCGTTATTCTGATTTATAAAAATTCAATTTTATAAATCTTATATATAAAATCATTTATAATAAATCAAAATCTAAATTTATACTGTTTCACAAAATAGTTAACTTCACATTCCAAAAATCATATTCTAGTTTTATTTCACAAAAATCATAATTTCAATTATATTTCCCAAAACATCATAATTTTTATAACATAAAAATTATCATATTTATTTATTCAAAATAAATCAATTCTTAACGATTTAAAAATTCAATAAAACATTTATTTTCAAAATCACTTTTAAAATTCTTTTAAATTCGAAATTGTTACTTTAACATTTTTTAAAACTCCAAAATAGTCCCAATGCTGCAACAACACTAAATACAACAATCATGGCATCCAAAACATCATATATCATATGATAACATCGTATATCACAATATCTGTAAATAAATAAATACTGATGAGGAATTCAGTTGGATCCCTCCAACCTGTTATCTGCAATAAATATACATATTAGAATATGTATACAATATCCGCTTCGAGGCAGACACGCATACAAAGGTTCATCCGCTCGTACACGGGAACGTATATGGTCATCTGCTCCACTAGGCAGGTAATATATCCAAATACCAATCAATATATCATATATCATCCAAACAATCATCAATCATCATAAATAATATTTATTCTCACTTACATAAAAATATCAGCGAGTCAGAAAGAGTGAGTTGTACTCACATTGTCTCCAATTATCAAAAATTCACACTAGCTTCAATCAGCTCCAAACTAGCTCCATCACGTAGTGCTCGTGATTATGAACCGAACGCAATTCGTTTCGTCAATATTCGACCTCGTATGAACAAGTTATGACATTTTAAAGTTTAAACGAATTTAAATGTAAATTAATATACAATTTTCTTTTCTATTTTACAACCTTCAATTATCTGGGCCGTTAGATTTCATTCGTCAGATCAAGGCCGCGAATTTCTTTTTCTTCTTCTCCGTTCCTTCTTCGTACGTTTAAACCCATAGCCGCCACTCGTTTACGAGTTCTTGCTCCACATCCGATCAATTTGACGACGATCAGAGGCCATCGCCTCGAAGAGCAACTCAAACACCATCATCGCTTGGAGCCGTGCTCGACTCGGTCATGATTAGGCTAAGAAATCGCCTTTCAAACGCGAGACATTTGCACTCGATTCGTCGTTGTTCCGCTTCGTATTTTCCGATCATAACCGTTGGATTTATAGTTCTCAGCGATCTCTACAATTTTCATGTTGAAAGTTTTTCGTAATTGTTGATAGATTAGAAGATTGAGGGAGAAAGAATCGAATTTTATGGCCATTAAAATCATGGTTGGGGCTAGGGTTCAAAACCCTAATGGTTTGCAAAATAGGAAAATTGATGTCCTTTTATAGAAAATATTCATGCACTATTAATCCGGAAAATTTTCGAACTCGAAACGAAGCATTCATCCGGAAAATTTCCGAATGCAATGGAATATATATCAGGAGCCAATATGATCGTACTTGAAAGATAGGTTTTCAAATCAAATTATTTAAATTTGAAATTCATTTGAACGATTTTCTTCGCGTCTTAGCTTGCCCCGAACAAACCGTAAATCTGATTGACACAAAATTTGAAATCTTAAAATAATATAATATTACGGATCCAATGAAACTGGTTTCGTCGAAATCTGAGACTATTTGAAAAATGACTATTTTTACTCTTCAATTTAATATTAAATATTCAATTTCTACAATTCAACTTTTAATTCAATTTTAAAAGTTCTATAACATCATTCTAATTCAAATAGAATTTAATATCACTTTACAAATCATTTTTATTCACATTTAAATCAATTTTCAATTATTTTAACAATTTCAAATATTAAATTAACAATTTAATTATCCAATTAAATCTAGATATTCGAAATATAAGTTATTCGACTTATAAAATTTACTTGCGCATATTTAAAATTGATTAAATATACCAATTTCAAATGAATGAAATTCTGGGTCGTTACAGTTACCTTTTGAAGGAATGGTAACCACTTGAGCTAGTCAAAGCCTTAGATCTATTAGGTCCTAACCTTTAGTCACCTCAACCACTACGAAAGAAGGTTTCGAAAGGATCCTAAGCCAATTCAACTAGTTCGAAAGGTAGTTTCAAAGAAAATCTAAATATCTCGACCGTTTTGAAAGGTTATATAGAAGGAGTTCTAACTTCCTCAACTTTTTTGAAAGGCAGACTTGAGGGATATCTAAATCACCTAGATTATTTGGAAAAAAGGATGCAAAAGGTTCAAACTATTTTAATCTGTTCGAAAGGTGGTTTTGAAAAGAACACTTACACTTTGAACTTTATTTTGGCACGTTGACAAATTTTCTTGTTAAGAGGGAGATCTAATCACCTAGATTATTCGGAAAAAGGGATTCAAAAGGTTCAATTTGTCTTAATCTATTCGAAAGGTGGCTTCGAAAGGAACACTTACACTTTAAACTTTGCTTTGGGGTGTTGATAAGTTTTCTTATTAACATTTTTTTGTGCTAGAAGGAGGGGCCACCTACGACCTTATTGAATTCCCAACCTTATTATCTTCTAACCTTTTCTATTCCAAGCTCACCTTAGACCTTACACCACCATGCTTAATAAAATTTAAAAGTCCGAACAAGGGTCCTCGGAGCCACGATTAATTGGATTCTCCCATGGAACTATTGACGATTCTAAACAATATGAGGATTAAACATTAAGATTGGATGTTTTAAGTTGTAGAGAGAAAGAGAGCTAAATCTAATAACCTAGACAAGTGGAGCTTAAAACCCTTTCATATTGGCATACACCCATCTTCGTCTTAGGGAGAATAAAAGATAAGAGCGATGACGTGTTTGATCAAATGAGAAGAAAATTCAATTCTATACCAAAGGCACCATCTTTGAAGAAGGGATGATGGCTGATTACTATACCTTTGAATAAAAATGGCATCAACCGAAAAGTGGAACATTACCTACACATGAGCTTCAAAAGGTTTTGAAAAGGAAATTGGTCATTAAGGGTAAAGCTCCAAAATCAAGGAATAAGAAATCTAGAAATCATCCTCAAAAGACAAGCTTCAAATGAAGATTCCCTGAGAAAAAGCCTGAATACGAAAGGAATCAGGGAGGATCCTATTATCACTATCACATGATGAATCTACATAAAACAAATCAATGTAGAGCGCTTGAAGGAATGGTGATCAACTTTTTCAAACAAGGCAAAATCAATGGATTTGTAAAGCGATCTTGACCAAATTCAATAAAGCACCAATTTTTTAAAAGAGAATCTACATGGTCGGGAGAAAACTTCTCCTTAATCTTGAAAATTACCTTAAATGTTATAAGCCTTTATCTATGCCGAGTTGGCTAAGTCAAAGCACCTCCTTGAGGGAGGTTAAAGTAAGTATCTATCCACGCCACGCTATGGTCAGGTTAAAGCACCAACATTTCCTTGATCGCGCCATGCTATGGCTAGATTAAGGTGCCTCCTATAGGGGAGATGGTGTAAGCCCTTACTCCTGCCACGCTATGGCCTGGCCAAGACACCAAACAAGTTTTCAGTCCCATCATGCTATGGCCTGGCCGAAGCAGCTCCTAGAGGGAGGACGGTGTAATCCCTTAGTCCCGCCATGTTATGGCCTTGCCAAGGCACCGAACAAGCCTTTAATCCCACCTATAAGGCCTCGTTCGAGCGCCTCCTGGAGGGAGGTTGGGTAAGTCCTTGGGTCCTGCTTGTGGATAAGGTAAGCAAGTGCACTAGACAACAACGGACTAATACATGCAAGCCCAAGAAGTGGCACACCAAACAATGACAACACACGGTGCCTAAAAGATGGAACATGTCAAAGGAATCAAAACCCAAAGAAGTGCAAAACAAAAGGCGCGAATAAGAATCTACAGCCTTTGACTGATTTCCAAAAGAGAATCTGTGGACTTCATTAATACTTGAATCTGAGTTTCGGGTCTCTTACCATTGATTTCTGGACTTCCCTCACTAATGCCTGAATCTGACTTCCGATCTTCTATTAATTCTAGGGTCTATCTTATTAATACCCAAATTTGGGTTTTGAATCTTCTATTATTTCCAGATGAGGATTTTGGACTCAAATTATTTGTTCCCAAAAGAAGATTCCTAGTCTCCTATGACTTATTTCCACATAATGATCTTTGTACTTTTATTATCAAATGACTATTTTTGGTCTTCTATCAGTTATTTTCAAAAGAGGACATCTAAATTGTCATTATCAACACTAGACTTGGACTTCTAGCCTTCCACTATTGATTCCTTAATCATATTTCATGTTTTTTATTAATATAACCGGAGTTAGAGTTCTAGTCTTCTCCTATCATTACCAAAGTTGGATCTGAAGATTCTTATTCGTTTCTATCTGTGGAATTTCACTTCACTTATTATTTTTAGATCTATTAACCACCATTATTTAGATTTTTGAAATTAGCAGGATTCCTCATACTATTTCTAGTAATATAAAGAACCACCAAATATATCCTTGCAAGGTTTCAAATTAATGATAGGAAATATTGTCTACTTTGTACTTTTTTTTGGAAAATAAGATCAATAAGGAAGACTAAATGGGTCGATAAATACAAAAACCATAGTCAAAGTTATCAGGAAGCAAATTCAAGAACACATTGTAAAACAAGCCAAGGATACAAACCAGGTGATGTTTAACTAATTTATAAGATTATTTACAAGTATATAGTACAAGTGTATATATCACAGATCTTGGACAACCTTATCTAAACTCTCGAAAATTAAAGGATCGACAATATAGCAAATTGCTATACAAAGAATTTCTTTAAGCTTCTTTTCCTTTTTCTTAATTTCATCGGCATATAAATGGACTCAATGCGGGTCTTCAAGTACGGTTGGCACCTTTAAGGGTCTTATTTTGCCTTTCTAAATCGACAATGTGCTTTTGGAGAAGATATTTTTCATGTTCAAGTTTTTGAATTCTAGCCGCATACTCATTAATGCACTATGAATATCTCACTTTCTGTTGGTCATCAAAATATCTCATCATTTCAAATTTGACCTTCTTGTACCAATCACCTACTACTTTCTCATGTAAACTTGAGGAAGGGTTAGTTATAGCTAGAAATTTTTGAATAGCAAGAGATGAAGACCTTTTCGATTTCACAACAGACGAGACGGTTGGAGAAGTTGGTAAATTGATATTTTGAATGTCACCCACCATGATAAATTCCAGGGATATGCACTGAGCTTGACTATCTTTTAATTTTATCTCCAAATCATTATCTGCTGAAGAAGCTTAAATATATTTTGATCAAGGTCGATTGAAGGATTCTATTTTACTTGACGTTTTAATTGAGAAATTGTTTCATCTTTACTATTGATGTCCGATTTGAGACTAGCAATTTGATTGTTAAGGTCCCTAACAATTGTCTTCTGAAACAAAAAATTTCCTGTGCCATTGTACCGCTTTAGTGTTGCCTTAAAGACAAGAAGATATGGGATCTTTAAGGAGGCTTCTCTTTTCAACATCCACTACCAACCTATCTCTGATGCTGGTGAAATGAGATAATGAGTCTAATGAGAACGACAAGATAGATAACTGTAACTCCTATTTAAACAAACAAAAAACAAAGTTAATACTCAAATCACTATGACGACCCGACTTTCTTACCACATAAAATCGCATCACCTTGAAGAAAGAAAGGGATAGAAAAGAGAAAAGAAAGAGAAGAAAGAAGAAACAAGATCAGAATCTCAACAGCGGAACGATAAATTATATTAATAACATAAATATTACATAGTATACAACACTAATCAGAGTGACATGGATTACACATCACATACTAGACAGTTATAAACACTTGTCTAGTTATACAACTCAATACAACTCAACAAAAAGATACCAACACAGAGAACACACAGCGGAAACTATATATCTATATAGCAGAAGCCTCCTGCTCCATTGCTCCTCCACATTTCGTCAAAGCTTACATGAATCCCTTGGCTACTCGTAAAAATTTGAATACCCAAGAGTTTAAGAAAACAGAAGATAAACTCTGGGTCAGACATGGGTCTGGTGTGAGTAATAGGTTAAAGTTACTTGACTTTGAAAAACCTTTGAAAAGAAAGGTATCACGTAAGACTTCCCACACATAAACATAGGAAAAGTTTTTACCTTACGCTAACCAAAACATTTGATAGGAAATACAGTGATATTATAATAGGTCTAGGGTTTTCAAGTAAATATGAAATAGCCGAAATTATTACATCTGTTAAATTCCAGCTACTAGCCACAAAAGTGAGTAATACAATCAAAACCGTTAGCACTTATTGGATTTTGAATTCCATCAATGGCAGGGCTATCGTGGTACCGCCCGTCACAGTACGTGGCCTAGATCAACGTATCGAGGATCACTCCCAATCCCCTGCAACACAAGACCGGAACCATCCCTTGCTGGACAGTCCCGAACAAGACAACCCTGTAGTTGGCGTACGTTCCAACCGCCCACACAGCCGAAATAAAAAGGGACCTCTAGACAGGGGAAAATCTCGTCCTACTAGGGCATGACCCACTTAGCCTTGTTGCACCTCCCCTGTTTTAGCCATTCCCGGTTGATGAGGCTTGAGGTTATGATTACCTTTAGAGAACACATCTTTTAGAATGCTCATCGTCCACCTGACGATGTTCTCAAAGCATTCAATCCATACAAGTTCGTTCCGAGTTCGAACGAAACCGAAGGCATTATCTCGTTACACTCATTTTGGAATCACCCTCAGAGTTAACAACGATAACCCTTGCACTCTGAATCTTTATCTCGAATCTGAAAGTACTACTCCATCAAACTCATCTCGGAATCGCCCTCAGAGTTATACCGACGAATAGTCCTTACACCTCGAGTCTTCACTCTTCACAAGAGATTCACGACCTATCGTTAATTTGGATCGATGTGGTTTTCGAATATCCAAATATGGAAACCCGATCCCGATCTCATCGAAATCCAAAGCGTATCTTTTAAGGCCAAGTTGTTTTAAAGGTTTAAAACAATTCAATTATCTATATACACAGATAGATAATACACGTACCACAATAGATAATCATCATTATCATCACAACAGATAATCCACATTATCGTTTATCAAAAGGTAATCCAAATCATCATCACAATGCAACCAATGCATCCATATCATTTAACGTTACTTATCTCATTTCTGATATTCAAACCATTCAAGGCAAACAACATCATCCATCCATATAAGCAATGATTAATAATCACCCCAAATATAATTAATTTAAAATGAATTAAATTAATTACATCATTTCTAATTAATTTAAAATGAATTAAATTAATTACTTCACCAATATAAATCTTACTTACATCACTATTAATTAATTATCAATCAATTAAATTAATCATCAATCAATTATTCATTTTAATTAATCATCCCTGATTAATTAACCTTTAATTACATTCAAGTAATTATCCACTAATTAATTTCTCAAATTAATTATACTTAACCAAATACAGTAATTAATCTTTAATTACCTCCTTAATTAATTAACTATAATTAATTACATTGATCCTCAATTAATTACATTAATTAATCCCTTTATTTATTAATTATTTCCAAATAAATCTATTCTTAATTACATCATTAATTATAATAATTAATGATCTCTAATTATATTTTCTATTTAAATCAATTACATTAAGTAATTAATCTTTATTTAGACCATAATTGTTAATCACCCTTGATTAACTCCATTCAGTAATTAACTACCCTTAATTACTTCACAAAATAAATAAATTACTCCATAATTAATTATCTCAAATTAATCCCTTGATTAATTTTAGAAAGTAATTATACTCAAATTACTTCCATCATCAAATCACCTTCAATTAATTACATCCAGTAATTACTTTCCTAAGTAATTTCTTTTCATTAAATTACATTAAGTAATTATACTTCACAAATCATCAAATGATTATTTAAATTAATTAAACTGAATTAATTAACTTAATCTAAACAAATTAAACTCAATTAATTACAATAAGTAATTAATTCCTTAATTACTTCCATAAGTTATTATACTTAAAAATTTACACAAATGATTATCTTTAAATTAATTAATCTAATTAACTATTAAAAATTAATCACATTAATTATGTATTAAATAATCCTTAGTTAATGACCTCATTAACTATTTACAATTCATTAATTATTTTCTAAAGTAATTAACTTATTTTAATCATTATTAATTACAAATTAATTATCATTAATATCCCATTAATTAACCCCTAATTAATTAATTAAGTGTTAACTGTAACTTAATTAATCCTTTATTACTTGATTAATTAATTATTAATCAATAATTAAAAATCAAATCTTATTTAATTAATGAATCTTAAATTACAAGTTAATTAATCTTAAACTTTAAAGTTTAAACCTTTAATTACTTTAAGTAATTACCCATTTCGTCCGCAAGTAGTGGCGTAGTGGTAAGATACTTGCTTCCTGGTAAGCAGGTCGCGGGTTCGATTTCCGTCTGCCCTACTCCTAATTTCAATGCACGGAGGTAGGTCCCCGTAAATTCCTACCAAAAATTGGTTGGGGGCATCAAATCTCTGTGCTAGGATGGCTTAAATCCCAACTGTCTGTGGTCGGACCAGGCAGGAGGGGGCTCCTCCTATCCCTTCGATTTCATCAGGGCTCTGGGTTGAGTTTAAAATAAAAAAAGTAATTACCCATTTCATTAATTTATTAAATAAATTAATTATTCATTTAATTACCCTAATAATTAATTGAATTACAAATCATTAAATTATAATTTAATTTCAATAAGTTTTAAAATCAATTTAAAACCTTTAAAATTACATGATAAAGAATACTTCTCTTATTAAAGAAATTTTACAAGAGTTAAACAAATTTCTTTTTAAATTCAAAACATTTAAATTTTTCTTTATCATTCAAAATTGTTAAAATATTTAAATTTATAAAATAAAGATTCAAATTCAGGTTTGAATCGGATTTAAACTTTTGTTTAAAACATTTCTTTACATTTCAGTTGCCAATTTAAATTCAATTTTCTTTAAAATCATTTTTAAACAATAAACTCCTTTAAAGTATTTTAAACAAATTTGAATTTAAAAACTTGTTCATTTCCAGCTATGATTCAAATTAACTTGAATCCATAATTTAAAAATTAGATTTAAAACTCATTTTAAATCTTTGCTTAGTATTTTAAATTTCAGTTTAAAATTTTGAAACATGACAAATTTCTAAACTACAACAAAACTAGCTCGAGCAAAACTCAAAACAACTCGAGTAACTCGAGTAACACATTCATTTGAATACATTCAAATTTTACAGTATTATCAGGTTTACACATAAACCTGTAACACTCCTACACTCGAGCCCACTCAACATCTACTTCGAGTCCACCATCCCACAACTTCAAGTAAAAACATGAATTAACCCGATACAAACACGAGTAATCATCTTCCCCAAAACAGCTGACTCACCAAGTTCCTCCATGCACCTACACCACCGCTGTCGTCCACTTCCACCTCTCGCGACCACACGCGCAAGTCAGCGATCACCTTCCAACTAATTTCTGACCATCAAACGACTCGCATAAACCAAAAATTAAAATCGAGCTTCGAGCTCCAAAACTGGAAGCAATGTCAAAACCTGGAAACGCCCCAAACACCAATCTCCGACCACCAGAGAAGTTCCACCTCCGGCCACTACTTCTTCCATACCCCATCTATCACCAACTCAAATCTGGGAAGGCTCGATCACTTCAAGGGTTTGCGTTGACCAGATTTTTCTTATAAACAGAAACTAGGGTTTACATCTTTGATTCAAAATCACAATCGCCCCAAAGCTTTGATCCACCTACTGCCATTTTTCCCGGAATCTTCGATCACCACTCTATCACCAGAGAAAACACTGACCACCCCGACCTCCTAGGTTAACAGTTCCAACCCAAAACACAATTTCTGGTTAAATTAGAAATACTTAATCAAATACAAACCAAAAATTCAAATTTTAGTTTTAAAATTCATGTCTTTGTTTATGTAACCTGTTGATAATCTTAAATCAAAGAATCTAGATGATTAAATTCTTACTTATATAAGGATTGTTCTGTATTTATTTTGTTTCCAGTGAAAATATAGAATTTTCTTATATCAAATAAAATTTAAACTTAACTTATATTACATAATCATATATTGTTTAAATCTTAAACTTTAATAAGGATTTGAATATGAGATTATGATTTTTGATCAGGATTTCAGCATGGAATTCTAGAACAGGCAAAAATAAATCAACAGTAAGCATGCATTCTACCATACATATATACAGGAAATTTTATCATATTCTTTAACATAAATCATGACTATATCAGGAAACAATTCAAGCAACTAAATTTATACTTAATTTTATTTAATATAAAATGTTACTCACAGAAAAAAAAATTATGAGCAGAGCATCCTTGTTTATGAAGAACTTGAACTTGAATGGTGCTTTAATTTGAAAGCTTCAGATTGCTGCAGTACTTAAATCTTAAAAATTCAGTTTCAAGTTTGCTTTTTAAAGACTTTAATCTTGATTTTCTACAATGCTCCGCTCCCTGATTCACTAAAATGATTTGCTTCTAGATTCTACATTTACATGCATGCAGGCCTCGATAAAGTTTCAAAACAGAAAAGAAGGAAGACTGCGGGACTTTGAATTGCAAATTGATTTCAGGTTAATGAATTTGAACAGCTACAGGTTTATACTTGATTCTGGTATGTGGAGGTAATTTCAGATTGTTTTTGGTTTGATTTGGTTAGAGGAGATTTGGGTACAGGTTGATCTTTGAGGGGAATTACAGATTGTTTGAACAGAGTTTCTGTTTTGAATGAATTTGAGTTTAGATTTCAGATCTTGGTTTAAATGTTGGCTGAAGATTTTCTCAAGTTTGAAAAAGAAGAATAGAAAAGAAAATGATTTTAGAGGAGATGTGTTTATATAAGTAGATTTTTGATTTCACAAAAGAAAAAGAAAAATCAAATAAGACACTTGTTTCTTAGTTTTAACATTTGTCAAAATGTTTATTCTATGCTTAACACATGTCAATTAGGTGTGTTAAGAAGCTCACACATGTAATTTAAGTATTTTTATTTAATTTAAATTGGTTATAAAAGCTTTAAATCTTAATTTATTATTTTTATGTATATAAATAAATCTCTCCCCCTTTTTTAATTAAAGAGAAATGAAAAAAACAAATATAAATATAAGCTTATTCAAATATTTTTATGTATTTATTCTTTTGAATTCAAAACATTAAATTCAAATTTAAATTAAATTATAAAATCCAATTTAAGAATCAAGTGATATATATACACATATATAACTCTTATTAAATTAAAAAATAACAAAACCTATTTCTAAAAATCTATTTATGTTTATGAAAAACTAAGTATTATAACTATTATTTGAAAATAACAAATTAAAAAATATTAAATAATTTATAGAAGAGATTATAATTTACTTCTATTACTCAATATATTAAGATCATATGTAAATTGTAATTTAATTTCTTATATATAATTTCAAGCAATATTTTAAAAAGAAAAATAAAAAAAAGCTTTATGTTAATCTAATTCAAATTCATATTTAAGTTAATTAAAATATAAATTTAAACAAATAAGATTTTCCTTTAATATTTACAAACCATATAGTTATTTATTTAAATTGCTTTGAAAAGTTAAATGTTAAATGTTAAATTAAAATCAAAATTTCAATTTTACCAAAAATAAATTAGAATTAGAAAATTACTTCGTTTACTAAATTCCAAACCAAAGCTTATCTATTTACAATATATACGATTATATATATTATAAACAGAAAACAATTTATTAGCTTTAAAAATATAAAATTTTCCAATTTAAATATTTATTAAAAGAAGATTATTAAATCAATTCAAAATTTTATTATCAAAAATTATCAAATCAATTCAATTTTTAACACAGATTGGTGCAACGGGCTCGGACGCTCGGGGCCAACCCTGCGAAGGCTCAGTGTTATTGAGATCGGGCCACTTCGCCATAGCCTTGGGGCCATGGCTCGCTCCACTTCGCCATAGCCTTGGGGCCATGGCTCGCTCCCTTCTTGCTTCATTTTCATTCAACTTTACACAGAGAGCGGAGTGAGTGCAAAGACCCAGCCGGCCAGGCTAGGTCTTCACCTATGGCGAAGTGGAGCGAGCCATGGCCCCAAGGCTATGGCGAAGTGTCCCGATCTCAATAACATTGAGCCTTAGGGGGGCTGGGGTTAAAAATCTCTTCTTTTTCATACAGGATAAGGAGTGAGGGTGAAGACCTAGCCTGGCCAGCTGGGTCTTTGCACTCACTCCGCTCTCTGTGTAAAGTTGACTGAAAGCGAAGCAAGAAGGGAGCGAGCCATGGCCCCAAGGCTATGGCGAAGTGGCCCGATCTCAATAACACCGAGCCTTCGCAGGGTTGGCCCCGAGCGTCCGAGCCCGTCGCACCAAAAAGCAGAGGGCATAGGAACGCGTAGAGGGCAAGACCCGGAGTAAGGCGTAGAGTGAACAGAAGGAACCCCCCCTTTGGTCAAGGGGGGCAGGGGGGATATATTCAATCTAGGCTAGGTGAGGAGGGGGTTCGGGGGAGGAGAGGGCTGGACTCGACACTCCCATGATTCCACCCCTCCTTATATTGCCAAATTTCCAGGATATCACATCACCAATTCCTATTATTACAATAACAAAGGTTACAATTCAAGGAAAAAATGGAATAAAAAGTAAAATTCATTGTAATAATCAAATACTTGTTTTATTACACATAAAACCAGGAAACAACATTTTTAACTTTGTTCAAAGAATTAGCTGAAAGAGTAATTGTAGAATCAAAAGGGACATTAAATCTTTCTAAGTAATAATGGGAGTATATTTGCTATAATTTCATTCCCCGGTAGGACCATCACAACCGTATATTAATTTGGTATGATATGTTCAAATTTCCTTAATAAGCCTTTTCTTTTCTTCGTCAAGAAAATCGAAACAAATGCAGGGATGTTGCATATAAAGCCTCTGTAGATCTCTAAGAAAGTAATATCTTGCCAATTTTGATGATTCAAGAGCGAGGCCTTTTCCAAATAATCTCTCCTTAATTTAACATATTTGCCTAAACAATCTCTAGAAACATAGCTGCTTGGAGACATTTATTCTGTAATAACATAATAACATACGACTAAGTATACATGGAATTAATACAGAAAATTCATAAATCAATAGTATTACATAATTACAAATGTTCTTCTAGTTCATATAAGATTGATTTTTTGAATAACTCAAAAATGAATTTATTCTTATAACATTTGAGTTTTTCTAAAAGCAATTCACGAGGGATTAATTTGACTCATGATAAATTCCAAAAAGCCCTCGGATGGGAATTGGATCCAAATTCATCTAAATATCTCCTATGTAGCCATCTAATTAGTCCCCTGCTAAAATCGCCTAAGTATGAAAAATCTACAATTGGGTGTCTACAATAAGCTTTGTATAGAGAGTCTACTAGGATATCCCTGTCTTTAATCAACATCCAAAAGTGTGTTATTAATTCCCCGATCTCTTAGCTTGTCATATCGAAGGCGCCACCTTTTCGGTCGGGGGCAGCTTCCTGATCTTTAAAGAACGCTAACACTATAGCACTCTTAATAAGCTTATAATACTTGTCAGAGAGTGCATAATGTTCTTTTAATTGTTTATCTAACTCACTATATAAGCTATTTATTTCTGCTTATTTTCTTTCATGCTTTATTTTATAAATTTGAATGGATTTCTTCTTTATCTAAAATAGAAAGATATCAGCTACTGTAATCTTGGAAGTGAAAGCCATTTAGACAAAGAATTCCATACCTGAGGAACATGAATTGGAATTTGTAGGGTCGGCTTTTTTCTCCTCCCGTTCTTCAACATCAATATTGGCGTCTTTTTCAAGGAGATTAGAAGGCTCAGGGAGTTTAGTTTGACTTGCTTCATGGGCACTGGGATTAGGGATGACTTTCTCTGAAGCCTTGGGAATATCATCGCCATATCCTCCATGAGAACACCATTATCACCTCCACTACTGCCAGAACCCTGACCTCTAACCTAATTATCAAGGTAATTATGATCATTATCATCATAGCCGCCGCCTTCCTCAACGATGATTTCATCATCTTCTTCCTTATTAAGGTCAGAATCTCCTTCTATAGAAGGAACTTCAAAAGATAAGAGTTTTGCAAAATCAATTTCTTCTCTCTCAGGAACTTCGATCCCTTGCCCTATTTCTTTGACTTTATCCATGAATCTTTTGACCAACACATGATCGAGTGAGGGGAAGCTTAAGTCTAGACACTTATTGATATTGTCGAAATAATCCAGCATGAGAGCATCCACGTAAGGATTCACAATGATGTCATTAAGAGAAATCTTAAAAATTGCGACATCTTCTACTTGGCCTCAGAAATAGTTTTGATGGCCATATGTAAAGAATTTTTCTTCTTTTCCAACTTTTTCTTGAAAAAAGTGCATTTCTTTTTGAGAGAAGATTGTTTAGCAATCATTCATACCTTCTCTTCCTTCGACTCTTTCAAAGTCATTTTTAAAGCCAAATTTTCATCAGCTAAGACTTGTTTCACATTCCTTTCCCCCAAAATGCTGGATTCCGCTTGAGTAAGAGAAGCGCCCAGCCTTTCTTGCTCCCTCTCTATTTTATCTTTAGTAGTAGAAAGGGAAGTAATCTGGTTATTCAGTGTTGAGACTTCTCTTGGGGATTAGATGTCTCAACGAAAGACTTTGAAGCCTTTCCTGTAGAGAGCATAAATTTTAGAAATCTGAAAGGAAAAGTACGACATGAGTCAAAATTCAGTAAGAAATAAGTAAAAAGAAGGTCAAGTAGTATGAAATGTACTAGAAGTTATTACTCAATTAAAGTTCGACCATGTTTTGTCGAATCAGGAACAGAGGAAGGCAGATGAATTGAAGTGAATGAGGGAGAATTCAAAATTGATTGTACCATTATCTCAAAAATATTTAGAGAAACCGGTGATGGGGGTCTAAAGGGGTTCAACTTCTAAGAGGGAGTTGAAGAGCCCAAATCCTTTTGCATCTGTCCGATGATGCTAGGAGAATCGAACATAATATTGTGGGACATGAGGTCGTCCATTGAAAGATTCATTTTGGATGGGTCGACAGAAGTTTCAAGAGTACAACACTCTAGAGTTTTTCCCACATCAACAATTTTACCTTTTTAGAGGAAGAGAAGATTGGATATTAGCAATTTTAGTTTTCTTAAGGATGGACCTGCTGCAGTCATTTTGCTTAATTTTCTTTTAGCAATCATCCTCGACCTAGCGATGGCTTAGGTCACAGCCGTGGCGCTAGATTCCTAAGTTGGAAGGATCGGATCTTTTACAGTTATTTTAGCAAAGGGAGTAGCCGCTAGAATCCAAAATGCATAGGTTAGCGAAGCAATCTAAGTAATAACATGACAGCAAGTTATAAACAATACATATAAGTTTACCAGGCCGGTCATGACAAATCAGAGATAACGATGAAAAATTTATGGAGTCGCCCAAGGATAGGAAATGCTTGCCCTTGTAAGTTTTTCGGACAAAGGGAGGTTACCATAGAATCCTTTTGCCTACTGGGACGATAGAATGTTTTTGAAGATTGCATCGGATCAACAATGTAAGTCTATCCCCAATTCTGCCAGAAGCAGTAATTAATGACTTCATGATTCCCTTCCCTTCATCATCAAGATCTTTAGGATCAAGGCTTAAGAAGAAAACATAATTCAGCAAAAGGGAATACTTTAATGAAAAATGAAAATAATGATTAACTTACCTGGAGAAGAGAAAGCTCCACTAATATTTGGAAAACATTTGACATAAAGGAATTGTGCCTTCGAATCTCTAAACTTGTTTACCCCCTTAGAACTTTACTTCTTGTGTGTGTTGGCCCTGAAGATCCGGCTATTTAAGTTGTTGAGCTTAACAAGATGAACCAAATAATTTAGAACTTCAGCAGTTATCGCAGGAAGGCTTGACTCTAAAACCGTAAGCTCTAAGGAGACAAGATATGTACATACATTTGGTGACAATTGAATTGGAGCTATGCCAAGGTAACTCAAGAATCTTGACAAGAAATCGAGGAAGGAATAAATGCGCTATGCCAGATATGGATGGCGGTGTAAACAAAATATCATTCAAGAGGACTCTAGGTAGTGTCATTTTCACCAAGAGGAATGGCTTAAACTTCTGTGATTCTGAAGTCGTTAAGGACCGCGTCAACTTCGTCTTAAGTGGATATAAAAGAATGCCTCGAGGCTGCTTCGGCCTTCTTTGGAGAAGAATCTAATTCTAAAGCTACACTCTTTTCAGGTTTCTTAGAAGTCTTCTTCAAACCCACCTTCCTCCCAGGTGAATTCATTTTATTAAAGTTATAATTTGTATCATTGTTAACACCTTTCGAAGATATCGAAAGCCTATTACATTGACTCAGATGTCCATCAAGGAATATAGATCAATACCTTCAAAATGGTGTTAAAGTTAATTAGAATCATGACATCCATCGAGTTTCAACAGTGACAAAAGGAAAATAGAATATAGAAACTAAACATACCCTTCGACAATGTCGAAAACCCGGAAAAATCTTACTATTAATAGGTGCAACCATCCCCATAATAATAATTTGAATATATACATCGTTGAAACTATTAACAACATTCCTCAATCAAGTCAAATAAACCCTTCGAAAACATCGAAACCCAGATATTTTATTTTACTAAAAAAAGAATATGAATATTATTGAAACGCTATACTCTCATTAAGTCGAAAGACTTGGAGCAGGGTAATTTTAGTACAAATGAAAGGGCTTAAGGATATTTTGACAATATTTTTATTAAGAAAATGATAATTATGTCCATATCGACTATAACGGGTCTCAAACATGTCCAAAGGGCAAGGCAGAGTTTTGAAAACATCCAAATGACTATGCTTGTCCCAGTTTTGGGGGTTTCGATCAAGTCGAAAGGCTAGATAAGGTTTTCTACTATAATAAAAACGCACTATTCTCAATCCAGTTAGTGGTAGGAGATATGAATTCCTAAATTTTAACATCTTCTAAAGTAAATTAAAATTGGACATGGTCTACCTAAAATAAAATACAATAGCAAATCAAATTTACCTTTTATGTACATTGAGTTTGACTTTTCAAAAATAGAATTGGGACTTCAAAGAGATACACTGTATAGTCATTAAATTGAACTCTTCAAGATGACTTCTTCAAAAGGTGTTAGAATACGTCAGAACATACATTAGCTTCCGAAGAAGTCCATCTCATAATAATAACATCAACCCCTTCAAAAGGATCCATTTAAAGTGCATACTTGGCTTCCTTTCGACCCCTTCGAAAGGGGTTAGGAAATGAAATGGAGTTTGTCGCATTAACCCTTTTGAAAGGGTTGGAAAATTAATTTGTAATATTAGTTTATTGATCCATACAATACGGCCTTCTCTTCGAAGTTACCAGGAAGGAATTCTTTCTTGATTCACTTTCAATCCTACACTTCTTAAATGATGACAACAATATTGATTTAAGCTTGAATTCGCATTTAGCAACAACGAAAACCCTAACTTTAGCAGATTCAAGCTTAGACCATAATTGGTTCCTTAGATTAATCAAAATCAGAGAAATTTTTTTCCTCTCATGCTAATAAAAATTGAACATAACAGAATTCGAGCCTAAATTTGTGCACAGCAATGGAAAGTGACCCCAAATTTAACAAACCCAAGTAAAAACCCAAAATTAATATCGTAGATTAATCGAAATCAGCATAAAAATGAATTTAAAGATCATTTATATGAATGATAAACTTAAATCATTCTTAAAAATCAAAACAGTAAAACAAATTCGAACCGTAAGAATTTGAAATTTCAGCCAAACGCAATAAACAGGTTTGTAATATAAAACAATGAGTGCGTACCTCGAATCCAAACTTGTGCCTACTGAAAGTAGGAATGTAGTAAGAAGTTGAAATTTATGATTCTTGCTTTGAGTTTTTTTTAATTATAGGTAAATGAAAAAGGAGAAGAAGGAAGCATGGTTTATTAGAAAAGAAAATGCAAAGAACAAACTATTCGATCAAATTTAAATGAACGGTAGAGATCCATGTGAGTATACAAAAAGGCGGGAAATTTCTATGCTGAAATAAAGGTAGGGTATCAAAACAGTTGGCTTGAAAAGTCAAATAACATCCCTTTGCTAGGGAGGCAAGAGTTACCATCAAAAACCACTCCAACTTGATCGGAGCCTTAAAGAAACAAAAGAAGGATTCATGAAGAATGATGGTTATAGAAAGACCTTTTGAAAGATTCGAAGGGGAGCTTTTACATAAGCTAGATGAGCAATGCACTTTCGAAGAGGTCGAAAGGGGACAAGAAAACCTTTAGCTTTAGTTAACCCCTTTTGAAACGGTTGCTTGCATAAAGATGTTTCGAATTTGTTAAAGGCACCTTTAGAAGGCAATAGATTACAAGCTTTTGCATGTGCACTAAACCTTTCAAAGCAATGGGTTCCATTAACATTTACCTCCCACAGAAGAATATTGGGCCAAAGCTACCCCTTCGAAAGCATAAATTAGCCTTTTGAATCGGTTAAAACCATCCAAATCACAAAAGGAAAGATTATATGAGTTTAGTATGGCCTCCTCAAACACCAGAGGATAGAGGTTTCTGCATCAATAAAAAGAGTGCATTCGAAATCCATCTACCATATTGAAGGCTTCTACTATACTCCAACTTATTCGAAGCCCTAAAAATACGCCTTTCGATGGTATCGAAAGACCGCGTCCTATGCTTCTTGCAATAGCACATCAACAACAAAGTGGTTGGTGCACTATACCTTTTCGACGAAGTCGAAAGCACTCAAGTTCCATTCAAAAGTGAAGTTAGAAGGCACCCTGAATTTAACAGTAATGAAAGGTCATACAGGTACCTTTTCGACTAAGTCGAAAGGATGGATTCAAAAGGATCTAACATGCGCCTATAAATAAGACCCTAGGGGTACTGTTTTGGGGGATTCGATTTTGATTCACTCAATACTCGTTCTTTGTTAAATTTGCAACACTAATCTTTAAATCAAATTTGGGATTTTACTCCTTTGTAATACTTAGGCTTCTCGTCTGTGACATTTTTGAGTATATTGATTAATCTGTTGCTTCTATATAGTTCTGATTATGAATTACATGCATCAATGTCAATCAAATGGTTACCTTTCAAAGGAGTGGGAACCTACTGAGCTAGTCAAAGCCTTAGATCTATAAGGTCCTAGCCTTTAGTCACTTTAACAACTTTGAAAGAAGGTTTTGAAGGGATCCTAAGCCAATTCAACTAGTTCGAAAGGTAGTTTCAAAGGAAATCTAAGTATCTCGACTGTTTCAAAAGGTTGTTTAAAAGGAGTTCCAACTGCCTCAACTTTTTCAAAAGGAGGACTTGAGGGAGATTTAAATCACCTAGATTATTTGGAAAAAAGGATTCGAAAGGTTCAATCTACCTTAGTCTGTTCGAAAGGTTGTTTCGAAAGGAACACATACACTTTGAACTTTGACTTGGGGTGTTGACAAGTTTTCTTATTAAGATGGAGTTCTAAATCACCTAGATTATTTGGAAAAAAAGATTCGAAAGGTTCAATCTGTCTTAATCTACTCAAAAGGTGGTTTCGAAAGAACACTTACACTTTGAACTTTGCTATGGGGTGTTGATATGTTTTCTTATTAACAATTAAACTTTGAAAATCTTTTATAAAACATTTTTGAATATATTTGAAAATATACTTTGTTTGAAATATAAATGATAAGGAAATAGGAGTAGGGATCGAAGATTGCTACCGCACTTGGTGTAGGCCATTCATTCATAGGAAAAAACTAGTTTAATTGTCACTTTATCAAAGAAGTTGATATGATGTGGTTTTAAGAAAGTTAGAAAGAAGAAATCTTTGATCTGAACATATTGGGCTCATTGATCTTAACATAGGAGAAATTTTTGATCTAAACTCATTTGATTGCATCAATTCATATGACCATTACATAATA
Source organism: Allium cepa (assembly GCA_030765085.1). Taxonomy (NCBI): domain Eukaryota; kingdom Viridiplantae; phylum Streptophyta; class Magnoliopsida; order Asparagales; family Amaryllidaceae; genus Allium; species Allium cepa. The sequence goes on along the minus strand of CM060945.1, from coordinate 951,944,337 downwards.
ATGTGATAATCAAATAGTTTTTCCCTAAATCCAAGTTTTACATGAACCTATGCATATGAATGATGGGGATTACTCTAGCATGTGGATATAAGTAAATAGATTTCAAAAACCCATTTCTAAAATCACTTAAAAACCTCATATTTCTGGTCATAAACATATATGAACAAGAGGTTAAAGTTTGAAAACCATTTTAGATCTAAAGGCATGTTAAAAACAACCATTTTAACTATATAAACAAGTATAGATGAGTGAGAGGTTAAGAACCACTCATTTAATACTTAAAATACCCAATTTCCTTCTTAGATCTAAAGTAGAAAGCAAGAAAGAAAGACCCAAATCAATAAAAATTTTAACCTCTAGCTTCTATATGTTAATCTCCTCTCTAATCAATGATTGGGCTAAGATTAGTAAGGAAAATGTATGATTTTTGATGAATTTAGGGTTAATAGAGGTTTAGATCTATTTTAGGGAAGAAGGAAATGACTTAGGTCAGTTCATATAGCCTCATATTAGCTCCAATTTCAAAGTGGGTTCGTGGGCCAAAGTATTAACTTAGTTAATTGTCCACTAAAAAAGGCCAGTAGTTGCCAAAACTTAAAGCTGCTATAACTTTCAGGTGACACGTCTATTTTTTATCATGATCATCCTATGGAATGGGAAACCATCGTACTAAAGCAATGGAAGTGGTTTGAGACACTAATTCGGCTCTTATCAAAAGTTATGGTCCAAACAAAACTTGCAGGGTCAAAATTGTTACATAGAAATTCGAAAAAAATCAAAGATGTGAAAAATGACCCTGAGAGTCACTTTCCAAAATCTTAAAGTCATACGACCTCATATGAATAAAATAAAAATATCTTATGACCCTCCAATGCATGAAACATGGGTTGTTACAAACCCCTTATATACAGTGTATAAACAGATGTGCACGTTCGCGAAGATTTGCGACGAATATACACTTCAATTCAAAATTTAAAGAAATAATTTGTGGCATGTATGTCGACATACAATCTACCGATATGTCGACATATGCATGTGTATTTTGAAATCTTATTGATTTTAAAATGTTTTAAAAATTCTATACTTTGTAAAATGATTTGATACTTTATAGAACATTCTAAACATAGTTTATAAACATTTTAAAATTCAAAAAACTTATAAAATATTTTTAAATATATTTTGAAAATTTATTTTTTTGAAAATATAAAACATAAGAAAATAGGAGATAAAGATCAAAGTTTCTACCAGGGACTTTAACAAAATTCCATGACTCTAAATACTATTTTATAGTCTTGATATCTTCATATCTTGGCCTATTTACTCATGAGTATTCATGTCCATTTCTTCAGTCTTTATACTATATTGTCCTTTGACTCAACAACTGTATAATATCTTACATTATATACTATATAACTTGGCAAAACATTAGTATATACATTTTATATGAATGTACATTATAATTATCAAGGTAGTTATCATCAAAATCAATAAGCTATTAACACACATTGCCTTAAATCATCCCAACGGTATAATGGTTACTCCATCTTATTGATACCAAGGGAAGACAACTTGAAAGTGGATGGTGTCTTACCTAACATCAAATGACTTGAATTTCCTACTATTCTGTTCAAACCTAGCAGTGAAAATCCAAAGTCCAAGTGAAGTCTTAAACTTAAATTAAATCCTAACCTAAATTGTTTTAGAACTAAAAATTATCATTTAGTGATATACATATAACCATTACTTAAGTCAATGCCCTATGATAGTTTTGTTAAATAAAAAGTCTCCTTTTTATCTAAGGGATGATTGAAAGGAATCCTACCATTTTCTTTTGAAAATATTATGAAAATCTTTCAAATCTCTTTTTCCATAAATGTTGCCTATACATCCTTAATGCCTACTATAATATCTTTTTCTTAGTGGAGCCCAAATCCTTGAATTAACCATCTTTTGCGCAATCTTAACTCCAACTTCATCTAAGGTATCTTTTGTAGTTTGATATTCCAAAATTCACCATTCCTCAATGCAATGCCAACGATGGAAAAAAAATTCAACCTTAACTTCTCACCATTTGTAACGACCCATAAATTTAACCGGTTTTAATAACGTTACTAATTGAATTTTGTGAAATTTTAAACGATAAAATTTTAAAATATAAATTTTATATTTGGAACGCGTCTAGTTAAACATAGCGACCAGTACATTTTCGTTCGAAAATATGAAAGTTTATTTCGTGCGCAAAATTACTTCAATTTAATCAGTTAAAAAGCGATGAAAATAAAACATTTTCAAAACAAAAATATTTTTACATAGAAAAATTCTAAACCATCTTCTGAGCAAGATGTCAGTTTGTCGTTTTTTCAAATTCGGACATATTTAGCTCCGTCGATCTTATTTTTCTGTGTTTTTCATGCATTTTCCGTAGTAGAAAATTTGAAAATTTTAAAATTCAACTGTACCACCGATATCCATATGCCATTTAGATCGTCTCGTCATGCCGATCTCAGCGGTATATTCAATTATCATTTCAATAGCCGTTACGCGGTGTAATCCGTGAAACAGTAAGTTGTATCGGCACCACTTTTTAAAGTGGGTTCCTATTTAGTTTCTTTCTCCTTTGTTCTGTTCGTTTCCTTCTTTACAAAAATAAAATATTATAACTATGTTTGCTTTTGTTCTCAAGGTCCACTTGGGAAATACAGAATAATGTACAAGTCATATTTATATTTGGATGGACAGTTGGGTTTCTTTTGTTCATCCATATCCTATATATTATACTGAAGGGCCACGTTCTTTCTCCATGCTTACCTGATGCTTCACTTCTTCCATTTCCAAAATCCAACTCCCCACCTTCCCATCCAAATATCTACTCCTCTTCTTTTTCTTCTGACGTTTTGATTTTAAGAAATTTATATATAATAAAAATGTTACTTTATAAAACAAAGCTCAGCCTCTTTTTTTTCTCTGTCGTTTTGAAGAACTCGTCCACACTATCTCACTTCTGTCAGCTACTATCAACCACCGAAATCACCACGTCTCCTTCACCCATCAACCCCACGCAAGCACCAACGGCCAGGTGGAAACCGCCACCACCATCTCCTCCGCCCGCCTCTTTCCTCAACCACCTCCGCCTCCGACCGCTCCACGTCAGCAACTAGTCCATCTTTCTCTCCATCAACCTGTGCCAACCTCCCACCACACAAGCGCCTCCTTGAACTCCGACCTCCCTCTGTCACATAGCCACTCCATTCCTCCAATGAACAGCTGCAAGCGGCCACCCCGTCAACTCTCCACTGTGTACAGTGCCACAAAATCCCCAAGGTCGAACGCATGCAATCCATGTGAGCATGCAACTACCAAGCAACCTTCTCACGGTCGCAGCCAAACCCACCGACCACCTTATCTCCACCCAGCTCGACACCCAGAGCGCATCCGCCCACACTTGAAGCCCACATCGACCAAGTGCCTGCTCCGATCTCCCGCTTCCCTTTCCCCCGGATGCCGCCTATTCACTTCCTAGTCAGCCATATAGTAAGCGTTCCTCTCCTCTTCTTTTATTTTATATAAAACAAAATTATATATATGTTGTTCGTATTTATTGCCTGTGCTAAATGTTGCTCGTCCTCTTCCTTTATGCAACCTGTTTGTTCTCCATCATAGAAGCCTCTCACAACCCCGTGTAACAGCGTGGCCAACCATCCTCTCCCCTAGCCGAAGTCTCCACCACCCTCCAACCTAGCAGCTCTTCTCTTGTTTTATTATATATATACTATGCGCGCGCACTAGTTAAGTATTATATACAAGGTTTATTTTATAGGTTATATAGTTGTACATATGTTGTAAGTGTGTATTAGTTTACATGATCGTATATCATCTGTAGTCTATTAAAATTTTAAATTATATGTCAGATATATATGTTTTAATAAGTCAGTTATATAATACAATTGACGTGCAGTTCTCAAATGAGGTTTTGGTTTTAATTGTAGTATTTGATGTTATAGGATTATTTTATTTGTACGCATTGATTTTTAAATTCATAGTATGTTAAAGTTTTGGAACATGTTAGTTGCATACCAGTTTAGAGATATATGGTTACTGTTTCAACATGTGATGTCTACATACATATGTAGGTGGTTGGGTGTCAGTATACTTTATTTTATACTGAGCAAGTTATATTTACGAGTTTGGGAGGTGTCGACATATGGGATTTTGATCTTGGATATTTATGTGGGTCTGCATATTTAATTTATGCATTTTTCGTATAAATATAAGTTGATTAGTTATATATATGATGCGTATATTTTTAAAATGTGTATAGTATTTCAACATACCTTATATATATATATATATATTGACTTTAACATACGAGTTAAATTTAAACAATAATTTTTGAAATACGTGTAAGTTTGATTTGATATGTGTTTGAATTTAGAAAATAATTTTGTATATATAATTTATATGTTATTTTAATATTTGTTTTAAATTTAAATATTGACTTCCTGGAAATAATAATAGTATATATAAAATTTCTGTTCCATCAAGATGGTTCTGATTGTCTTCATCGATCCTGTTCTGATTTGATTTTATCTATTCTTATTATCAGCTTTGATCGTTGAATTCGCGCCAATTTCACTTTGCCTCGCTTCGTCATTCAAATTTAAGTGTCCGTATCAGTGTGCGTATCCATGTCGTCTTCTCTACTCTCTAGCCTCGAAAGGTGAGCAATCACTCACGATTAATATTCTTTTATTTATTAAATTTGATTTCAATTGGAACGACAATTGAAATATACTGCTGTTATTTATTGCACTGTTATTTATGTATCAGTTCACCTTTGACATCTGACACCGTTATCTGTTATGTATGCAATAATACATGCAGTTTGGTTGATAAATGATTGATTGATTGTTGTTTATATTGGATGCTAAATTGTAATGAACAAGTGATAAATATTATGAAATTGAATTTGACGCAGGATAGTTAAAATTTTGAATTGACATATGTGTTGAATTTGCTTAGTTAAATTTGTGTAATACGACCTTTAAATGTTAGATAAAAATTGATACGTAGAATTGGTTAATTACACCTTGAACCATTGAATGTATGATTGTATAGGTTGATGTAATATGAAATTGAACAATTGATGTAAAGTGTAGAATTGCATAGAATAATTAGTGTAATAATCTTTAATCTACATGAAATGATAGTGTAGATTCTAGAAATAATTATATTAATTCGCACAAATAACAATGTGAATTAATACGATTATTTCGGGATTATTTGAATTAATTATTGAATTGTTATTGATGTTTGTTATTGCTTGTTTATTTACTTTGACACCATCCCAGTTATCACACTGCAAGTTCCCTTTATTATGCTTGATCTTGAATTGAATTTGGAATCGGGTTGAAATGATAAATACCCAAATGAATTTGACCTAGGATGGAGAATTAAATAAATCTGATTGGTCAATAATTTGATTTAAAAATAAAATAATGATTTTATTTGAATAAAGAATAAGTTGTGAAATGAAGTTGGAATTTGAATTTTGAAGGAAAATGTAAAGATTGAAATCTAAAACAAATATTAACGTAGTAATTGATGAAAGAACGTTGTTTGAAATTTAATTAGTTAATAATTAAAATTGGAATTATTAATAAATAATTTGGAATTAGTAATAACCGAGTTTTGAAATTATTAAGTTTGAAATCATTCAATAATTAAATTTGAAATTATAATCAAGTTGGAATTATAATTAAGTTTGATAATTAAGTTTGAATTCAAAATTAAGTGGAAATGATTTAATAATTAAGTTTGAATTTATAATCAAGTTTGTAATTATTAAGTTTTGAAATTATTAATAATTAAGATTGAAATTATTTAATAATTGAATAAGATTTAATTATTTGATAATTGAATAAAAATTGAATTCTTTGATAAGAGAAATTGAACTTTTGAATTAATGGATTTGAACTTCGTTAATAAATGAAATTGAGTTGCTTTATTTATTACGTTTTTGGAATTTTTTTTAAGTAAGTTAATAAGTGAAATTGAACTCCTCGAATATGTGCAATTTAGTTTCTTATTTAATTGAGTTTTGAATTTGTAACTATGAAAAGAAATAAGTGAAATTGAATTTCTTTAAAAAGAAATAAAATGTGATTTATTGGAATAAATATAAGACTTGAATTTAAGAATTTGATTTGACGAATCAAATTTAATTAAATTTATAAGTTGATTTAATGAAGTTGAACTTGAGAAATTGATTTAATGAAATGTAAATTTAATAGAAATTATTTTGAATGATAAATTAATTTAATGAATATTGAATGAAATCGATCAATGAATTTAAATTAGTTTGAATGTTAAATAAATTAATTTAATTGATTTCGGAATGAAATTTATATACGAACTTGAATCAATATTTGATTTATTAAATAAAAAGTTGAAATCGAATTATAAAATTTGAATGAAATTGTGAAGTTATGAAACGTAAATTTTGGAAATTGTTTTGGAAAGACAAATAAAATGTTGAATTACGAATTCTAATTGAAATTGAATTTGAATGGGTTTTGAAATATATTAAACGACCAATCGGTAAATTTATTACGAAGGTTATTAAAGGAACCGGAATCGGTTATGGACATACTCTCTGTCTAAACCGAAAACCACTTTAATAACTATACGCGGAGTGTGATCCAGAATGAAGTGGTTGGAATGATGTACGTGATGACTGAAGAAAGAGAACGATAATGGATAGCCTTGACACTTGTGTCAAATTGGAAATGACTAAAACAAGAGCCGTGCCGGGCCAAATGGGGTTAGCCACCTCGAGCGAACACACTTCTTCGTAACTACTACTCATTACTTGATATTGATTGGTGCACCCTCGGAATTTAGGAGTGTTGTTTCACGGTGTTGCGATCACTGCGACGATGCGTTCTCACCAGTCCGGATCAGGCGAATGGTAGTTTCACTACCTTGGGTATTGCCTCATGTGCCTTGTCATACTTGTATCCCTATATACGCGACCACTACGAATTTGTTTTGTGTTATACCTATGGAGTACTCCCTGATATCCCACTAGTTTACGGTAGAGTTTACAGTGTTGTATAGACTATGACATTTATAAAAACGTGTTAAGGGGGATAATGGTAACGCCTTAACACTATTTTGATACTTTATATTACTGATAGACATTATCTATTTAGCGTACACTACTGCATAGTAGATAGTTTAACGGATCCTTAGAGGATGGTGATTCCAACATCCTTTGAGTTACTTGTATTTCGATTGCTATTTCACTTGAGTTGGATTTATTGATATAAGAATATTAATCCTGACTCGAGTGTTTTGTGTTTTGCTTTACGCTCGGGTCAGACTGAGTGTACCAGTATTCGAGGCTCACCTTTGGAGTTGGAGCTTTGCTTGAAGATCCAGCCATCTATTCTGCTTTCAGTATTCGATGATTCCAGTGATATATTCTGATTTGTACTTGATGTATCATATTTCTTTTCTGTTGTAAACTCTGATGTATCTTATATATTTATATAGTAGCTTCATGAACTACTATCACTTTTACTTCCGCTGCATATTATTACTCTGTGTCTGTGATTCTGTGATTATTTATTTACCTATATCTGAGTTTTGCCAAATTTTAAATTAACAATTCGGTATTTTGAATTATTCAAGTCCGACGTGTGCGGATGCGAATAGTCCCAAAATAGCGGGTCGTTACACCATTTTATTCCAACTTTTTTTATGGTCAAGTTGACTCAATATGAAATAGTGCCTTACAATTTTAATAGACATAATGACCAATACTTAACTAACACCATACCCAAAAACTTATCTAGGAACATCTAAAATGAATGATGTCCTAGCCTGGTAAACATCTTATGGAACTCTTATCACCCCAACCCCAACAACATACTTGTAATTGCGACGACAACTCAAGTACCAATTGCTTTATAAATATCGCCATATAAAGCACAGTTTAAGATGAAAATCTACTTGCTTGGTTACCAATAATTCACCAAGTCAAAAGCAATATGTGTGGCGTAACGTTACCCAAAATGTCGGATCAACGCCACCCACCCATAAGTAATCTAAATCATCTTCCTTTTTTGGCAATGTTAGAACAACGTTAAATATGTGGTGTAATGTTACCTATAACCTAAATCACCTCTAAGACTTAGAGAGAAAAACAAAAGTTGTCATCTCAAGATCATGGGTTAGATAGCACTTCCTATGTACTAGTCAATAACTCCTTTCAATAAAGGCATGCTTAAATTCCCAATTCCAAGGAATGCTAAATTCTTCTTATAGAAGCCAGATAAATAGAGAAAACTTCATGCACAAAGATTCAACTCTATAAACCTTACTTGGATAGAAAAACACAGTGATATCCACACTTCACTATTACCAGTAGTTTGATTTACTACTCTATCCTTTCAATTCAAACATTGGTTGAAAAGATATCTAAATCTCTATGCTACCTCCTATCTCCACCCTAAACATATCTAAGCTTTAGCATTCCTAGTCAATTTATTTCTTATAGGCTATGTAATTCTATTTATCTGACTTGAATTAATTCTTCCATTTTAAGTTTAAGTGGTAGTCATACTTTCAATTTTCCATTTTAAAGAAAAAGTTTTGGTATTTAACATCATTTTTATAGGATTAGTAAGCTTCTAAAATCGTAAAACGCACTATTAATTTTAGCAAACGTCCCCCTTTTACCAAAAAGTATAACATTTTTCTTCAACCTAAATGTTTCCCTTTTTTAAATGATTTAATAGAAAAGAAGACATGTAAAAGGCATCCTTTTAAACTTCTACTTTTATAAATAAGAAGTTTTCAGAAAAGAGTATTTTAACATTTTTCTTCAATGTTTGTTAAAAATATTATTAAATAAAGACATTCTAAAAGTTGAAACTTTTATTTCAAACCTTTTAGTTTACTTTTCAAACATTACATTGTCCAAAAACAAATTTATATCAAAAGATAGGTACAATTATATGCTTTGCACTAATATTTTACAAAATAAAGCTTTGAAAAATAGTTATAGAAAATTACATTTTACTAAACTTTCTTATGTTGAAGCTTAGAATAAAAAGGTAACTAATTTAAACTTCAACTTTTATAGTTTTTCCAAAAATTTCAAACACGGATATTTCTAGCTTATTTCAAAAGTTCTTTTAATTATACTTTTTTAATAAATTTCACAATGTTTATTTGATCATTTCATAGAAAATCATAAACCAACTTTCTTTTAATGATTTAACAGTTAAATTAAAGTAGATAAAAGCAACCAAAATTACTCAAGCCGATTACATCTAACAATGCTTGTAAAAGGGTTTTCGTTCCTCTACTTCAAAGATTGTTAACTCAACTTCATCTTCCAATGAAGTATCCCATCCAATGTAGGAGCACTCAAGCTATAAACTTAAGTCAAATGGAGTTTTTACAATGACTACCAACATAAGAATAGGATTTCCACTTTAACTGAGGAGATTGTTCTAAGTTTGTGACGTGCTTTTATGTTCCCATTACGCCTTAACATTTTTGTTATGTAGGTCCAATAATGATACTAATCTTCTTCCTACTTACCCTTAAATCTATAATTTACTTGTAACTACTAGTTGTGTAGGACACCTCTACTAGAACTTCTTTTGTGTAGTAAATAATAATAAACGTAAAGGACTTACTTTTCCATCTTAACTCTTATAATCTTAGCATTTACTTTAACTCATAATTGTTTACTTGTAAAAGGGAAAAGCCTACAGCTACCTTATGAGTCAAAATGTATAAGGTGCGCATACACACACATATATAATAGAAAATTATAAATATGCTCTCTCTCTATCTGTGATTAGAAATTGTTAACAACTTTTCCACATATAATATTAAGTAAGAATAGAGCAAAAACATTTTTCATGTCATATTTTTATATGTATAAAACAATAAATAATTTTCATATACACGCGCGCGCACACACACACACACACATATATGTATATATATGTGTGTGTGTATATATATATATATATTCGGAAACCTTTTGAAAAACATTTTCAAAGTATACAAGTACATTCTCTCAATACAAATCTAATCCCTAAGGAATCTCGAACCTAGGCTCTGATACTAGATATAACAACCCACACCTTCAAACACACTAACCCAAAGCCTAATGTGACTTTTGTACTCGCACTACGCTAAGAAATGTGAGCTATTGGTTTTAAAACATTACAGGGACTAAGACAAAATCTAAAACATTATACACTTCCAGATCTTACAACGAAAGGATTTAAAATATAAGTGCTGAGAACAGACATTTTAGAATAAACCAATATTCAAATATACTTACTTCACATACTGTTTTTTAAAAGTACAATATGGAGTATGATAAACATTTAATACAATAAATAACTACACTAGGAATAACAAAGAATAACAAAACTGCAGCCCTTAGCTCCTTCCTTTGGCTATTATGCCTAAACTAAGTCAACTAATGCCCTGTCTTCATGTGATGGAAGAAAATGAAAGGAATGAGTCAGACAAAAGTCTAATGAATAAGTTACATTATATATGTGTGTGTATATATATATATATATATAATCACATGCATTTAACTTCATTTATAACTTAAGTGACCTAGGGTGTCCAACAAGTGTCTGTAAATCACTAGTTTCATTTATCTAAGGGTACAGTTTTAAATACAATACACTAACATCTGTAAAGACTTATACTCAAGGTCGAATAACTAATTGAACCTCAAGTAAACCAATAATCAGGTAATAGCTACTAGAACTATTCCACGTAGATTTTTCCAAAATTTTCAACCATGGGACTACATTTTCCACGTTATGACTATACGTATCCTAGTTATGCATTGAGAGAGTGCCCGCAATGCCGACTCACTAAAGCGTCTCATTGTCACTACATCCATGTTCACCTCTCATTGGCAATGTAACGACTCTTATTGCACCATGCTAGGATCCATCAACAACACAACACCATGCCATGCCCATGAATACCAAGGAACTCACGTTAGTGTCGGGTTGCACACTCTATTAGGCATCATCAACGGTGTTACGCATCCACTAGAGAACCTCCTGCAAGTACAATTTATGATCGAATCACCCCAGTCAAATATCGACATATGTTGGATAAATAGAATTTATCCAATCTTGTGACGTTCTAGAACAATCAACATAGGGAACAAACATCACTATAATTACTAACATCCATATATATACACAATATAATTTAATTTATACTTGGGCCTTAGACCGAGGTTCATGCCATGCCTAATTTTCAATACCCGGTCGACCAATGTTCCACGGAGTGGTCGATCACTTGTTCTCAATCAGTTCCAACAAGCTTGTCTTGTTTACTGTCGTTAATTATCGTTGTTCCTAAATCCTATTACAGTAAACTTGAATTATAACCTGTCATACAGTAATTCTAATTACAGTTAACTAAACTTATGAATTTATGATTTTTAATTATCGCAAATTCTATTTCAACCTGAGTATTTACTTAGTAGCCTTCCAAAAATTAAAAAAGTCTGTAAACCCAAAAATTAACTTAGTAGCCCCATACGATTTTCAGAACTACGCTTTCCATCATGCAAAACATGAAAAATCGAATTTTTTGCTTCACTGATTTAGAAACTTAGTAGAAAAAATTGAATTTTTTGTTAGTAAAGTCTATAAACCCAAAAAATAACTTAGTAGTGAAAAATTGAATTTTTTTTCTTCACTGATTTAGAAACCCAATTCATGTTTTCCTCAGAACTACAATTAGAAAGGTCTGTAAAACCAAAAATAACATAGTTGTGAAAAATAGAATTTTTTTTCTTTACGGATTTAGGAACTAGAGTTTTAAAAAAGTGGTGTTCTAGATAGTAAGAAACTGACATAAGAAGATAATGGAATTGAGAAGAAAGAAAGTACGCAGCTTTCCAAGGGTATTTTAGTCTTTAAAATTTTATTTATTTTAGGAGGGTTACTAAGTAATTATATGTGTTGAAATAGAATTTGCCTTTAGTTGTCAAAACTTCCTATTCAATTTCATGCGCAATATTTCAATTTATGGTAAATCAGTTTAGCCCAGGTTTAACATCAATGGGTTATATTAATTCTTATCAAATTTGACTAAGAGGGAATATTCAAAATTATGAATTTATTAATTATAGATTTTCATTAGTCAGACCAAGATTAGAAGAAAGGAACCATCTTCATGTAATCATGGTTAAATTCTCGATCCAATCAAACAATGTTTCTAATTCGATTTATAACATTTCTAGATCAAAATTGGGTACAATAAAATTAATCATACATAATCAACTTAGTAATCAAGAACCTATTCACCTCAAAAGAATTCCTATTGTAATTTGATTTGATTTCATCACCTCTATTCTTTATTGATTTAATTTCCTTCTTCCTATCGTTTTCAATTTAATTCTCTCTCCCATTTAATTTTATGTCTGATCTTTTTATTTCTATTAAGAAACTTTAAGGAAGAGAATAGGAAATGTTTATAAAAAAATTAAGGAGGAAGAAGTAGAATATGGAGGGTATGGCTTTTTTCAAAATGAAAATAATGGTGTTTGGTTATGCATTTATGGTTGAAAACTAGGTTTAGAAAAATTACATATTTACCCATAAGTTATTATTTACCTTTACGTATTAGAAAACTATGGTTTGTTTTTATTCAGTTAGAGAAGGTAACCTCTTTATCCTCCCCTTTAATACCATTAATAGTCATTTATTTAAATTGGTTAATACCATTCGTTGATGTTTTACACCTTTATTATTATTTGAATATGGCAGAAATTATCTATTTATATTCTGAAGTTCATGCGTATATGTGTGTGTGTGTTTATTTACTCCATTGTATTTATAGATGGATATTAAAAGAAATATATTTTTAGAAAAATCATTCCTTCATTCATACCCTTTTTTCTTACATATATACAAAACTCTTTCCCTTTTCCTTTATTAACATAACGGTCACATTACCTTAATTAAGGCTACAAATTATAACCAGTACGTTAGGCACGTCCTTTGGACATGTGCAAAGAAAATTGAAAGCAAAATTATTTTATTTTGAAATAATGATTGTATGTATATATAATATTTGACACAAATAATCATGCAAGTAAACTTCTTTTTATTGTAAGATGTTGCAAAAAAATGCATACGAAACTCAATATTATGTTTTTAGCAATAATTTCTTCTTAACGTAAATATTTGGGTGCTTATGCGAAAAATATATTATTTTTGTACGTTTATACTATATAATTACATAAGTTATATTGTAGTTATTTTAGATGCATTCTTCTCTTAGAACTCCATCTTCATTTATCAATAGAAACTCTCCTATTACCAATGGCAACTCTGCCATTTCCATTTACCAATGGCAACTCTCCTATTACCAATGACAACTCTCCCATTATCTCTTCAAGTGAGGTAATTAGTAAACTGTCAGCCCATTAAGTGTGAACAGTTTAGTTCACTACTTGATATTTTCATTGGCTTGCACATTAGTAATAAAACTCTTGATTATTTGTTTTTGTTTTGTTTTTACAAATACTAAATTTATTCACTTTTCTTTGCATTATTTGGACCATTATTTTCTTCTCCTATTGTTGAATGGTCATCTTAATTTTTTTTATTTATATCTATCTTAGTATAGAACCGAGCTTTTGATTGTAGTTCAATATCATAACAATATGAAATCTTATCCTTATGCCTTGTATATCCTTATGGCTTGAGTTATTCGAAAGTTTATTCTTCTCAAGTTTTAGCATAACTTCATCTATAGATAAATCCTAATGGCACTCTGTTGTTGTTATTAAAATGAAAGCATAACCTTTTTCTACTCGTGGATGTTCATAGGCAATGCTATGATTACCTTGATATTATCAGGTATTAACTTAATGATATGTGTTGCCCAAATAAAACCAAACTCTGTAGCAACAAAAGGTTAGTTTCAAAAACCGTTACTAACATCAATATGAGAAAAAAGAATAATAAATAAACTACACTAACTTATGTTTAAATGTTTAATAAACTGAGCGTGCTACTGATTAAAAATTCAATACCTGGTTTTGAAAAGTCATTAAGTTGCAAATATCATAACAACTAACTAATTCGAACTTTATCCTAACTACGGCATACGGCTACACATATTAAACCAATGCTATAGAAGAAGATACCTATCCTATTTTATTAAAGTGTACTGCTGTCGGCATCTAGCTTTGTGATGGTGACCGCCATGATCGACAGACAATCGTGATCGAACCCTGCTTATTTCGGGGGTTGTCCAGACCATAGTTATAAAAAAATTAGGATGGTGGCAGGTAGTAGAAAACGGAGTGCCACCTTATCAAATTCCATATATAACCTAAACTGAATTAATTTAATGAGTAGGTTCCTTTAGAATATTCAACCAAAAGCATTAAGTTTATTCACCCAAAAGAAGTGATAATTAAACTAAAACTACTTTAATGATTAAAGTTTGAAAAGCACACAACTATAGTGTACTTTTGGTAATAATACAAAACTATAATTCAAAATGTAAAGAATATATATATATATATATATATATATATATATATATATATATCTGTGTGTGGTAACATTTACTCGAGCAAGAACATGATAACCAAGTTCCCTTATTACATTCATTTAAATCACTGTCTAATGTACTAAACTTAAAATACAAAATAGGTATACCCGACTTCAATTCAACGTAAAATTAGTATAATAAAAAATTAATTGAAAAAAAACATGATATCAAAATACTATTTGTAGAAAAAAGTTACCGATGCTATCTTCTTCGTTGCTATGCTCGTTCAAATTAGATCTAGCATTCGCATGAGATTTGTCTATTTCATCTTTTTTAGTTTTGTCGATGTGTCATCGGATATGGATTGGGATGGAGGTGTGCTGAACTATCGATGTTGGAGATGCTTTGCCGTGGCCTATTTCTGAAGCTCGTGTCTGAGTTTGCTATCGAGTTGGCTTAGATATTCAAGCCATGCTGATATCGTTGGAACTAGAAAACTGACACGGTTGCTGGTTATATGTGGAAGTTTGAACCTGCACTGCCTTTCTCTTGAATTTTCACAGTCCAAGCTTAAATTAGGAGAACTAAAAGTTCGGATTTGTGACGAGGATGATTAAGTCGAACTTTGATGATTGCACTACGGCCAATGGATCTCGAATTTAGCTTCTAAGTTGCCTGAAAATCACGATCTTGAAAGAGTCAGATGAGATATGAATATCATCATAGATTTTGCAACTCGGTATTGGATCTGCAGCTTTTCAAAATCTAAGCCTTCATTTGGAGATAACAAAAATTGAACCTTCAATTGGGAAATAAAAATTGAGCATTGTGTGAAGTCTTTATTTGTCTAGCGATTTATTGGAATTAAAATAGAAATTGATTTCAACGTCAAGGAGGATTAGTAGTTTGAAAATACGAATAAGAGAATGAGTTGACAGCACGAATGTGGTGGATGAGAACTAACAAAAACGTGGGTGAGGGTAATGACCAAAATGCCACTATTTATACCGTTTCTTGAATTTAATCGTGCGGGGCAATTGAATAATACTGCGACAAAGTTAATAATAATAAGTAGTTTTTCTAAATGAACACTGTTGGAGTAATTACGTTGTAGTTTATTCACGTTTATTGTATCTCAAACTTAAGTTGATAGATACTTGATATGCATTAATTTTCTATTGAATTTTGTTTCAATGACAGATATAAGATTATGAACTAACTATAAGTGCAGTGAATAAAAATTCATTGAATTTCCACTATAAATATAAATATAGAACAACATTTCAGTCATCTTATACCAAGCTTTGCAATTTCAAGTACCTGTGTGAACTCAATTAAATATAATGACTCTCAAATTTGGTTCAGGTTATTCATTTCCAATCTGACAATGAGTACACTGACATCTACTATGGAGCATGCCATCTTTTGGATGCCAACACAAAACCCTTTGGATGATTTTTACATATTACTTGAAATAAAAAATGCGATGTATATTCATAGTGCGCCCACTTTCGTATGAATGCAATTATATCAACTTTCTCCGAAAAGAATATGTTCAATTTATAATTGTGTTTTACATTGTTAACCTACGAAAAACTACAATTAAAAAGATAACAATCCGTTTACAAATAGGCTTTTGCATTTTTTGTCAATGTGTAGGGCAATACCGCTGTTAGAACCCAAGGAATGACGTCTCCGTCCTCCCATCCACGCCGATAGACGACCACTCCCTTATCCAAGTGGTTAGGAGATTAATGAAGGTTTTTGTTATTATGTAGCTTCAAATTTGTTTTATCCATCAATTTGTTCTATTTTATAGTACCATATCTTCATTTGTTCTATTGTATTAAAGCCAAACTATAATAAAATCTTCAAATAAGGAATCATCTATTGCTATTAAGAACTCTGGAACTATAACAAACACTTGGTGAAGCTTCATTTCTATATAGTATGAAATTTACATAAGCGAAACTACAAAGAGAAACATTAAAGAAAACAATTTCAGTTTGCAATCACTTTATCTGTATTTGCCAATCTATAAGTTATGAAATGGAAAAGGTGTACCTCATAGTAAAGTAAATGGAATATAAATGTTAACGTAAGATCTTGTAATAAAAACATCAGTAAACTGTGCCACACTTCAACAAAGTTAGCATAATTTGGAACCCATTATTTGAAGAAAACTTTGATGTCTCTCTGTCTCAAAATATGAATTTGAATCTACCCCTTCATTTTTACCATTCCCTTTTGTCAAATTTCTTATTAGTTGGAGCATATTACTTTCTCCAAATTCTTCATATCTCCATGTCTTATTGGATGGTTCATTGTCTTTTCAAATTAAGGGGAGTTCAGATTTGCATTTTTGAGAAGATGAATTTAAAGTTCGTTAAGATTCTTATGACATTCTTTAATTTTGCTTTCATTTTTAGGTTTGAGAACAAAAATTGAAATTTCCGAAGTATCTTATAATAAGGATTTTAATACAAAACTTAAGTAGGAGGAAGCACGTTGATTCTAAATGAAATAATTTTCACTACTTCGAAAAGATCCGAACAATAGTATAATCGTGCTTTGAAATTTGTTGAAAGAAGAGTAAGAAAAGATATTGGATCTTTAGTGTTGGGAATCCAAGTAAAACATGGAGACAAAATAACGGAACTGTCCTTGAATCAACACCTTCTTTTATAGGGGTAATTTAGTAAATTTCAAAGCATCAAATGGAGGTATCCTTATTATATATAGATTTAGGTCAATTAATTACAATCTAAATGGACGTGATTAATTATTATAATTCCAATCAACATTTTTAATTGATATTCTACAAATATACGTGTGTATTTATTCTATTGGAAACGATATCCTTTACCATTTAATTTGTATTAAAGTTTCCAATTTCAAATCGATTTCACAAATTATAATTCAAATCAATTCCATTAATTGATATCATAAATATGTACGTATGTATTATTAACCTTTATGAGTGAATCTTGGATTTATATTCACACATGCGCACGTATGTATGTGTATTAATTAGAGCTTTATTCTTTACCATAAATTGAGCAATCAATTACATCGGTATTAATATTTTTAATTTCAAAAGCCAAACTTACATCTATTGTTTGGAAGTAACAAATGGCATACCTTACCTTTTCTTTAATAAATGTTTTCCTTGCATTAATACACTCTTACACATTTTATCTTCAAAATATATAACGATTATTTTACTAGGTACCTTCTTTATATATATATATATATATATATATATATATATATATGTATGTATGTATGTATGTATGTATGTATGTATGTATGTATGTATGTATATGTATATGTATATGTATATGTATATATGGGGTAATGTTACCTTTCTTTCATAATACCCCGTTACTTTCATATATCGTTATCTTCAGTTTTTAAATGTATAAAATTAGTTGCATTCTTTTCTTTTTAAATATCATTGCGTCTTTTTTTATCATATTCAGCATATCAATTTAATTACAGCAATAATTTCATCATCGATGCTTTTCCCTTGGAGCGTTATCACTTTTGTGCATATAAATACTTTTCCTTCTTTTCTTCTAAACGCACATGAACCATTGTACCCTCTTTTATCTCTTAAAAAATTCATACATATTCAATTTATACATATTCATACATATTTAGAGTAATTCATAAATATTCAATTTATTTCTTAATAAATAATTTTTCTTTAATCTTGTATTAATTCTTAATTTCAAAATAGGCGCAAAACACTAAATATGCTCTCTGGTTAACATTGTATATATTCTTTAAATGGAATATATTGCTAACAACTTATATATGAATTTGGACTTAAAAAATCTATTTGAAACACTGAAAAAGATAGATTTCCCAAATTCTTTCATTTATAGATACTTACTATTTTGTCCTTTTATATGAAATTACATTTTTATCCTTATTAATATTTTAATTTATTATAAAAATTCACGGGGTGTTATGGTTATATTTCGATGAGAATATAATGAATATTTGTTATGAAATAAAACTTTAGCAGAGGTATTTTGATGCATTAAAAAATAAAGAAGTATCTAAAATTATTTGCAATTATTTTGAATGGACTAAGCCAAAGTTTGGAGAAATAGTTCTTTAATTATATGATTATGAATCATATGTTACTAATGAATTATATCTCAAATAATTAAGGACAAAGCATCCATTCAATGGGAGTGTGATAAGCATAGATGAACTCTTCGGATTGATGCTGTGACAGCCCGTAAATCCGTACCCGCTGAATCGAAAATAAACATTTCGACTTAAAGCAAAAAAATTGCCGATGATCATGAGAAAGAAAAGAGAGAGTGAGAAGAAAGAAAGAAGAAAGAAGAAGAGAAGTGAAAAGGAGAGAAAAGCAGAACCAAAACATACCGAATCTCACATCACAGCGAAATAACATATAATATAGATCAAATCTTTACAAAAAGAAACTGTAATATACATAAATAAATAGCAGAGTACACAATAAGTTATCATTAGCTTGGACAGCTATAATAGCATGTCCTTACAAATGCTGATAATTTACAACAACAATAACAATGCAAAGCAGCAGAAAGATAAACAAATTCATGTATATAACACGAAGATCTTCAGCTCGCCTGCTGAAGCTCTAAAAGCATCAAATCTAAACCTGTAAATATACTCGGTTTGACCCGGGCATTGAAAGGGAAGAACGTCCGGATCAGTCTGGTAAACTAGGGCAAGAAAACCACACCTCAACTGAATTCATAAAATTACCAAAACCCTTTCTTTATCAAAACAAAAGGTATCTCGTAAGACCACGTCCACACATAAACACAAACGGGTTTTTCCCTTACGATAACCAAACATTTCATATCAACTCATGCTATGTCATAATAGTGTCTAGTATACAAATAATAATCAACTAGCTGAAATTGTTACATTATTAAATTCCAGCAATACTAGGCTCTACAAACAAAATGGTAGGCATGCAGTGGATTTTGGATTTCCATACAAATGAATAGGTGAAGGGACTACCTTTCTGAACCAAATCTTAATATACCCCAAGAGGGATGCACCTAGTTTCCAGATACTGGACCCAAACCGACACAAGACCGGCATACCCCTTCCTGCATAGTACCGAATATGTCATCACTCCCGTCATTACCAACCTAAATCTGTGGCCATAAGCATACATCAACAATAATCATATACACGACGTCATAACATGTAAAGATACATCTAGAAGAGTGGTGAACTTAGCCTTGCTACCTCTATCCTTGTTTCAGTCATTTTGCTGGGAGTGAGGTCAGAAAAGGTGTCAACTACCTTTCACATATCACATCATCTTTGAATGTCACATTGTCATTCCCATTAATTACTAATTGCCTTCCACAAAAATACAACCCTTGAGCTCGTATGTCTCAAAGAGGGTGTTAAGCTAGGAGAAAATGTTTTCTCCGCCACCACAGGATGTACGTTTGTAAAAACCAATGTACGTAATCTTAGAAATGCAATGTCAGACACTCATCCATACAAGTTGTCCATGAACAAGACAAACCGAAGGTACTCTTCTATCACATCCTATAGATTAATAGTGACAGCCCTTGCAATGGATATTTCATAATGAAGTGACTACCGCTATTGTATGTATATTGGAATTTTAACCCCAAATGATCAACAAGCAATCCTTCACTACGAAAATCTTAAACATCAATATCATCAACCAATCTGCACAATTGCCGCACATATATTGGTCCGAAGTGGTTTTCAAATAAATCTTATCCTGGTCTCTTCGCACCAACAACGCAAAGCATTTCTCAACCTCAAACAGAAACCAACTGTAACGATCCGGTATTTTCAACCATTCGCATCCGCACATGTCGGACTTGAATTGTTCAAAATATCGCGTTGTAAATAAAATTTGGCAAATCTCAGAATATACAGTAAATAAATAATCACAGAATCACAGACACAGAAGTCAGAATACTCGCAGCGGAATCTGAAATAACTTAGTGGTTCATGAAGCCACTATCACAAAGTCTCAAAATAAGTATAAAGTACATAGTTTTAAAACCAAAACAGTTTGAAATAACCACAGAAAATCCCAAATCCATTTGTCTCGAATTACATATGCTAAGATAAAAGACTGAATGAAAAATAGACAGCAGCTTAAAAGAGATGATCTTCAACAGTCCTAGCTCTAGGGAAGGTGAAGTCCGAACTGATACTCAGGCTGACCCGATCGTAAGAAATAAACATAAACACTCGAGTCAGGACATACATACTTATATAGTGTAAGCTAATTCAAGTGAACTGTAATATAAAGGCAAGTAACTTAAAGGATGCCTGGGACTGCCCATCCTCTAAGGATCCGTTAAACTATTTACTATGTAGTAATATTTTGCTATTATAATAGTGTCTATTGGTAAAATAAACCTACTTTTAAATAGCGTTAAGGCTTTACATTTTCCACCTTAACACATAATAGTGCCAATAGTCTATACAGTACCGTAATACCTCCTGATCGGGAGGCTACCAGAGGATACTCCGTAGTTACGACACAAATCAAACTCATACGGGGCTCGCTAGGGTAGGTGACACGGTACAACTAGGCAATGCCAGGGTAGATATACCAATTATGCTTCCGAACCGGTGGTAACACGTAGCTGCTACTACCGTCCACCTCGAACAACACTCCCAAATCAAAGTGCGCACCAAACAATCACAAAGTAATAAAATGACATATGAAGAAATGCGTCTGATCAAAGGTGCTAACTCATTAGTCCTTCAATCGCTCCTGTTTTAGCCACCTTATGCCACCTCACGGGAGTCGGGTCCACGTAAATACCTCAACAGAACGTCACCACCATCCTACTTCATTCTGAAATCTCCACCGCGTACACGGTTGTCAAAGTGGTTTTCGGTATCGACAGAGAGTATACCCATATCTGATCCCGGTCTCTTTAACAACCAACGTTATTATTACCCGTGGTTATAAATTCCAAAAATAGTTTATATTTCAATCAAAATACTTCATTTTAAACTATTTAAAGGTGAAGTTATTATACTTACAAAATCCAATATAAATCCCAAAGGTTTAGCCTTAATTCACTTGCATCAACTACAGCACTTGCAAAGTGCGGTAATATCCTTTACAATAGATTTAAGTAAATTAAATTTCAGACTTCAATAAAATTTTAGCAATAATTAACCCTTATTTTAACCAATTTAACTTATAAAATCATATTTTCCACTATGAAATAGTCATTTAAGTTACTCAATAATTTATGATTTTTGTAAAGTAAATTTCACAAATAAATATCAAACTTCTCTGTGCTTTACTTATTAAAATCAAGTACACAATATTCTATAAAATTTTACTTAACAATTAAGTTTAATTACCATTTCAAAAATAAAATTAATTTCCAATTTATTTCTTAACTTACCTTTTATTCTAAAACCAACTTCACATTTCTAAATTTAGTTATACTTCAACTTTCATTTTTAAGTATTCACTTATTTATAACCATTTAATTCATAGAAAAACTTAACCCTTTATTAATTCACTTTATATTCAAATTTATACCAAATTATCATATTTTATTTCTTAACTTGAATTCCACTTTATTTTACATAAATCAAAATTTACAAAATAAAATTATGCTTCAAATTCCAACTTAACCATTCATTTATTTACATATTTAACTTGTACAAAACCACTATACTTTATAAAATTATTTTTAATCCGATTTTAACAAAATATTATAATATACTAATGTAATGACCCAGAAATTTCGATCCCGAAAATTCCAGATATTTAGTGAAAAGAAGAAAGAGAAAGAAGAAGAAACAAAAAACTCAAACTCAGAATCTCACATTCGCAGCGGATATAATATAATATCACATAAATAATAGTTTTTTACAAAGAAGAACTGTATCTTTACACTTATATTTTTATACATCAAAGTTACAACCATTACACAATCACTAGACAGTTTAAAAGAACATGTCCTAGATAAACTATAATATGTCGCAGCGGAAATACCCTATACGATCCTACCATCCAGCTCGCCTCCTGAGCTCCAGAACGTCATTACCTAAAAATATGTAATACTCGGTCTGACCCGAGCATTACATTAATGTAACACCCGGGTCAGGCTGGAAACCAGCGTGAGTAAACCCATCTAACATAAATTTCAAAAGCATACAACT
The DNA here is from genome assembly GCA_030765085.1 of Allium cepa. Classification (NCBI taxonomy): domain Eukaryota; kingdom Viridiplantae; phylum Streptophyta; class Magnoliopsida; order Asparagales; family Amaryllidaceae; genus Allium; species Allium cepa. The sequence goes on along the minus strand of CM060945.1, from coordinate 951,921,549 downwards.
TATAAATAACCCAGGTAACTTGTATCAATTACAATTTCACAAATTGTTATCGACATCATTTATTTCACTCACCAATTTCTAAGTACTAAACTTATATTAAATGGTCTAATTCACTTAAATCATTCCATTCCAGCTTATTGATTTCACATATTAATCTATAAAGAATTGAAGTGGTTTCGGGTATTCTAATACCCGACCCCGGTCTCTTCGAGTCTAATGTCATTTCTAATCCACAATGTTGAGTTAATCAAAAAAAGGCAATTCATATTCAGGATATCATACCATACAACAAATTTAACTCAGATAGATAACCCATATCATTGACAGTTCAACCTATTCATATTACAACACATCTCAATTGCCCATCAAAGACAATAACAATACAAATCATCCAAAATCAATCAACTATCCATACTCAAGATTTATTAGACAATTAATTCTAAAATAATATAATTAATCTCTAATTAAATTAATTGTCAACTTAATTACTCGGATTACTTAAATCTTGCTTACTTAACATTAATTAATTATAGCCCAATTAATTAATGATTCCTTAATCATCAATCTTAATTTAATCATCCTTGATTAATTAACCTTCAACTACATTAAGTAATTAATCTTTAATTACCACACAGATTAATTTGCCTAACCATTCTCATTAATTATCTTTCAATTAATCTCCTAAATCAATTAACAAAGATTTATTGCACTGATCCTCAATTAATTACTCTAATTAATTATCCTATATTGATTAATTAACCCTTAATTAATCATATACATTAATTGACTAACCCTTTAATTAATTTCCTTAATTTATCTATACTTTTTTTAATTACACTAAATAATTACTCCTCGATTACTTACATTAAGAAATTATCATCCTTAAATGATCTAATTTAGTAATCTCCCATTTATTTTCTTCCTTAATAAATGACATTACACAATTATCCTTTAATTACTTTTATACTTATTAATTAATTTCATTTAGTGATTAATCTTTAATTAATTTATCACATTAACTAATCAATCCTCAAAATTGAATACTCAAATTACTTATCCTTTATTAATTATCTAATGATTAAATTAATTGATTATTTCCTTAATTTATTACATTAATCAATTAACCACCGTAAACATTAAATAATTAATATTTTATTAAGTTCATCATTTCATCTACCCTTAAAATACATATAGGATTAACCCATTATATAATTACCCGATTACCACATTTTGAAAGAAAATCTAAAACTTTGGAAACTCGTTTTTAAAACTTGTTAACACTTTGTATAAAAAACTTGGTTTAACATTTCCTTTGAACCAACACCTTTAGATAAGTTTTTAATACTTGATTTTAATAGCTTAAAATTTTGTTGACAACAAATTATTAACTCGAGCAAAATTATCTAAAACCCGAGCAAAAACTAACCCAACACCGAGTCACCCAAACCCTCCTACTAACTACGAGTCATCACGCAAAACAACACGAATACAAACCCGAGTTCAAACTTCTTCCCCAATCAAACAACAACATCAGACACGCACAAACACTCGTGCGCGTGCACGGCCATCGTCAATGCTTCGACCCACCGCCGATGACACCTCTAAGTCAGTGTCAATATCTCCAAATGATTCCGATCATCAGAACAACGTAATGGTCTCTAGAGCGAAATTGAGTAGAGTAGAGGGCACCAGAACCCAGACCCAGACCTTCAATACACCCAACACCAACGCCTCCGACCATCTGAGTTTTATTCCACCGGGCCTAGAAATTTGCCAGAGTCACACGCTTCTCCCTCCCTACTCCCATCAAGCTCGACGCTTCGACATTGCCGTAATGTCCTCGTAATCAAACCCGATCCTGACTAGTATCTAAACCCTAGTATGCCTCATTCCGACCCCCACGGACGATAATAAAATACCTCCTCAATTTTTTCATGATCGTCAACCCTTCAGGCAACTTCGACCACGACCCCGAGGACATCCATCGCGCCGATCGCCAGAACTTGGCGATAAACCCAAATTCATTCAAATCCCATTATCTCATCAGACCCCAAACTAAAAATCTCAATTTATCACCTAAACTCATGATTCTGCTTCACAAACCAGAATTTATGATCAAAGATTTGAATTAACAAATTCGATTTTAACCCATTACTTTGTTACTCACTGTAGTATATATATTTGACATAAATACTTGATACATATACTTGAATCTATTTTTAAAAATTCATACTACTCTGTAATGATCATTTTTTATATATTCAAGAATCATGTTTTAAATTTGATCATAGAAAGATATATGAATTTTTCAAATGAAACTGAAGCCTGCAGATCAACAGAGCAGTGTATTTATATATATATATATACACACACACACATATACTCACATAGATATTCACATTGATATATAGCAGCTCAGACATAATCCAGAAAATAAGCATGCACACATGAATTCAATATCCTATATAGGTTTGTCACATGAGATTAATTAAAACTGGGTTTAAAGAGAAAAATTTACTCACCAAAATGAAGAAGCAAAGAACATAGTTTTGTTTCCTGAAACAGTTTTGCTCTAGTACTTTGAAAAGTTTGCTTGCTGTTTTGAGTTGAAATTATTTCTCGAACTTTGAAACTCTTGTTAGTTGAATTTTGTTGTAGATCTAGAGATCTTTGCAGTAGTTGGTTTTACAGCTTGCTGTCGATCTCCATTTTTCTTTTTTTACTTAGAATTTGAGTTGATCTTCTCTTGGTTATGCAAGATGACAGATTTGAAAATTTTGAACTGAAGTTATAGATATATATATATATATTGAACTTCCTTTTTAAAATCTGATTTCAGTTTTAAAAGAGAAGAAAGGTTTGAAATCACATAGATTTGCCAAGTTTTCTCTTGATACATTTATTAATAAATGTTTTCAAAAATAAACAAGACAATGCCACTTGTAAACTTAAGTTGTTAAAATGATTCCAAGTGTTTATTACATGATATAATATTTTTACACATGTTTTATCCTCATATTAAATAATTACTTATTTTTATAAATGTTTAAAAATTCATTTAAATTGATTTCTTATTTATTTTAACATGTTTTAAATGTTTATTTCAATTAGCCTTAAGTGTTTACATTTATAAATTATCTTTATACAATTACATAGCTTTATGATTTATTTGTATATATTTTTAAAATATTATTTGCAAAGCTAAATTTTAAAGAAAGAAAATTTAAAAAGAAAAGAATATTAAATAAAATCTTATTTAAAGTTTCAAACTAAATTTAATACATACGAACTAAATTTATTTCAAAAAAACAATTTTTTTCCTTAAAAGAAAACATATTAAACTTTTATTATAATATACTATTTACAGTTATAATATTTTTAAACAAAATAAATATTTATTTCAATTACTTTTGAATTTCAATTTAAATATCCAAATTCAAATTAAATTTTCAAATCAATCTTACATATACATATACTTAAATAAATACAATTTCAACTTGTATATACAACACAATTACAAATATAAATATTTATTTGATCAGATTCATTTGTTCAATCTATAAACCCAATTATATTATCAATTACAGATGCCCAGAAATCCAGGTTATCACATTCCTCCCCCCTTAGAATCTTTTCGTCCCCGAAAAGGACGAAGCCAGAATTTATTAAAATGCTTATTATTAGAAAAATTATTCTTTGAAACACCTTTAAAACACTTTTAAAATATACATAATATAAAAGAAATATTTTTTATAAAAATACTTTTGTATAACTCGATGTTTCTACCGGTCCATCCTTGTACTCACAGAAATTCAAGTCATAGGCATACGACTGAAAATCTATAAGTACTTAGTAGACTCGATTTCAATACCCAATGAAAATACTTGGAAAATAATTTACTGAAAATATAGCAATCATTTTTGAAATCGAGGAAATATCTTTGGTGAGAATGCTCTGGAAAGCATCACTCCCATCCATGGTCGCAGTTACATCCTAGGTTACGTTGCCATCGCAACAAAAGTCCATGTAATTGCAGGCTCTCCGTGGCCTCTCGATTACGCCATGGAACCCACGACAGATCGCAGTCACATTTCAGGGTTACGTTTCCATCACAACAAAAGTCCATGTAACTGTAGGCTCTCTATGGCCTCTGATTTTCACTGTCGAAATGAAACTTCTCCCCTCCTACATAGGTCGTAGTCTACCGATATAAAATCAAACGCAGACTGTTGGCTCTCAGCGGCACACACGACTTTCGCTATGGTATACTCTACTCATAATCCCGAAGAACTAGTTTTGTCCGGACTCCTCACAGGATCATCTTTAGAACCCCCCTAGGCTCAAGGCAGCACCACCCGGTGGCACTCCTGAGAAGTTCATTTCAAGGGAGCGTCTTTTTCCCTAGAGCGATCATCAAAACACTTTATACTATACACCTATAGTATCTTTCAAATCATACACCTAGTATGATCTCATACAAAGCTCCAAAATCAATTATCCCAAAATCGATTATTCTCAAACTAGGCTTTCCAGGTTTCAATATTGATTTTACCCAAAAATCAAAAGCATTTCCAAATCCAAAGGTTCCCAAAACCTTTTTCCAAAATCCTCATATGATCCTTTATATATATACAGATATATATAATTTTTAAAACTTTGGATCATTTCAAACTTGTATAAAACTCCTTTTATACTTCAAACATTTTCAAAAAACCCTTTTCTTCTGGCAAAAGATTCAACAAGGGGAGTTTTATTTTATAAAACAAAGATATTTAACTTTGTTTACTCAAAATCAAATATTCAAATTTGATTACTCCTTTCAATTTCATTTTTATTCGAATCCGTACGATGTACACATATCATCCATACGCTATACCAATCTGATCGCTCACTCGACCACACAATTTCACTTCTGAAATAGTATCGTCCACCCGACTTCCTAGTACGGACACAGATCTGGTTTCTTGATCATAAACCGTCATTCTCCTTGCATAATCATAACTATGATCGAGAATATCCAGAACCAATCAACAATCCATATACAGGTTCGTCGTTGAAAATCGAGTGAAAAATCCCAACTCGAATCGACATACTATCTCGAAATTATGTGCTCGAATCTGGATCAAATCATTATGCGAATAGAATAATATAGGTACACCCTACAAATTTATCTTTATTGGTTATTAGCCAAATCAATTCCATTTCTATTCACATTCACTTTGATTTTCATTCACTTACCCACAATTGCTTCAATCTATTTGGATTATCACCTCTATTCTTATCTCGATTGGGTATTTAACCGATAACAGTTTGAACTCCGACCAATTTATTTAGAAAATAGCTTAAAAATTTTAAAAATAGATAAGTAGTTGGAAAATAATTATTAGTTTGTAAAATAGATGTAATATAGTTAGAAAATAGTTAAAATAATTATAGAAATTTTAGATAATTGCAAAATAGTAGTAAGATAATAATTAGTTTGTAAAATAGTTGGAATATAGTAATTAGTTTATAAAACAGTTGGAAAATCCTTAAACAGTTTCAAAAATAATTGTAAAACAAGTATAAGATAGTTTGGCTTTTAAAAGAAAGGTTGTATATATAATGAATAGCTTGGAAAAATAGGTTTATATTAAAACAATTTATATTAAAAATAGTCCAGAGTCAAAACTGCTCAATTCTCAACCTCCATTTCCAACTAATTCAATTTTAAGTTTCCATTTCCATTTAAATTGACTCAATTCCAATTTAAATAACTTCAATTTCCGTTAAAATAAATTTATCCCCAATTCAATTTGAATTAATTCTCAATTTCTTTCCTAAATTCAAACCAAATTCCATTTGAATTTACTCATTCAACTTTAATCACAATTTCAATTAATTCAAATAAATTTCAAATTGAACCAATTTCAATTCATATCAATTTTTGTTTGAATTAATCCCAATTCCCATTTGAATTTGAACTCATTCAATTTCAATTTCATTTCAAATTAATCCAATCCAATTTTTTTCCATTTGAATTTTAAACTTGTCCATTTTCAATCACAATTCCAATTAATTCAAATTAATTCAATTTGAACTAATTCAATTCAAATTCCAAATTTAAACCGTCCCGAATTATGTAAATTCGAATTAAATTTTTAAATGTTGATTTAATCTTTTAAATCAAATCAAATCTTTTTAAACTAAATCCTTGAAGTTCAATTTATCATCAAATTGCAATTTTGGAACCAAACCTTTGAAGTTTTATCTTAAACTTTCAAATCTTAAGTCCAAAATGATTCCATTTTACCTTTATAATGGATATATTACCATGCCCCATTTCTTTAAACAAATCCAATTCACAGTTTAAAGATATTAATAACAATAGGGTAATATCATCCAATTATTTTAAAACATCCATCCATTTCCAATTTTCGGATCTCAAACCCAATTTGAGATCACTCAAACTCTTAATTCCAATCAACCATTTAACTTCCCAAGTTAAATCTTAATTTCATCTTCAAATTTCCAAATCAGGTTGATTATTCCAACTTATTTAACTTTTTCCCAAGTTAAACTCAATTCACTTAATCCAGTCAACCTTACCCAATTTGAACTTCCATTTTAAACTTCTCATAAATAATCTTCCCACTTATTGAGTTCAAAAACTTATCACTTTGGGTATCATATCTCATTTTAGATTTAAATCTCAATATCTAGAGTTTATTTCAAACCATCTTTGATATTATGTATATCCACACATACATACATATTTACTTCTTGGCTCACCAAGCCAAATTTTAAAATTTAAACCACCTCTGGTTTAATTCAAAACAAATTCTTTTAACGTTTACAAACAACTTCTTATTCTAAAATAAGATTACATTCAAAATAGTTTGAATAATATTATTTCCTTTAATATTTTGAAAACAATTTTAAATGTTTAAATTTAGAATTCAGAACTTCACAATTGGAAACCCACTTTAACTTACATTCTTTCTAATTCACAAGTTATTCTCTTTAAATGGGTACTTCCTTAAAACATTTTATTGTTTATTGGAAAACAATCATCCCATTATTAAACACAATAACCATTCTATTTCTGAAACCAATTCTATTTCATCTTATTTTGAAATTCTTTCCCAACTTCAAGATTTAATTTTAGTTTGAATTCATTTCAAACTTATCTTTATTTAATTTCAGTTTGGTTGTATTTCTAATACCACTTAATTTAATCCCAATTCCAGATTTCGATTTGGTTGTATTATATTACTTCTTAATTTAATTCCAAAAATTTAACGATCAATTCCCCTAATATATATTAGAAAGAAACAGTGCTTTATATATCAAAATATATTCTTATATAAAATCATTTAAAATCTTTATATAAGAAAATAACAAGTACGCTCTCATATATATATACTCAACTCATCCTAGGGTACCACTTACCCTATCCTTAATGAGTAATCCCACCAGAGCCAAGGTTCTCGCTTAACCTTCTGCTCTGATACCAAATGTAACGACCCAGAAATTTCGATCTCGAAAATTCCAGATAGTTAGTGAAAAGAAGAAAGAGAAAGAAGAAGAAACAGAAAACTCAAACTCAGAATCTCACATTCGCAGCGGATAAAATATAATATCACATAAATAATAGTTTTACAAAGAAGAACTGTATCGTTACACTTATATTTTTATACATCAGAGTTACAACCATTACACAATCACTGGACAGTTTAAAAGAACCTGTCCTAGATAAACTAATAATACATCGCAGCGGGAATACCTCATACGATCCTACCATCCAGCTCACCTCTTGAGCTCCAGAACGACCTTACCTGAAAATATGTAATACTCGGTCTGACCCGAGCATTACATCAAAGTAACACCTAGGTCAGGCTGGAAACCAGCGTGAGTAAACCCATCTAACATAAATTTCAAAAGCATACAACTTATAAATAACCCAGGTAACTTGTATCAATTACAATTTCACAAATTGTTATCGACATCATTTATTTCACTCGCGAATTTCTAAGTACTAAACTTAGATTAAATGGTCTAATTCACTTAAATCATTCCATTCCAGCTTATTGATTTCACATATTAATCTATAAAGAATCGAAGTGGTTTCGGGTATTTTAATACCTGACCCCAGTCTCTTCGAGTCTAATGTCATCTCTAATCCACAATGTTGAGTTAACCAAAAAGATGCAATTCATATTCAGGATATCATACCATACAACAAATTTAAATCAGATATATAACCCATATCATTGACAGTTCAATCTATTCATATTACAACACATCTCAATTGCCCATCAAAGACAATAACAATCCAAATCATCCAAAATCAATCAACTATCCATACTCAAGATTTATTAGATAAATAATTCTAAAATAATATAATTAATCTCTAATTAAATTAATTGTCAACTTAATTACTCGGATTACTTAAATCATGCTCACTTAACATTAATTAATTATAACCCAGTTAATTAATGATTCCTTAATCATCAATCTTAATTAATCATCCTTGATTAATTAACCTTCAAGTGCATTAAGTAATTAATCTTTAATTACCACATAGATTAATTTGCCTAACCATTCTCATTAATTATCTTTCAATTAATCTCCTAAATCAATTAACAAAGATTTATTGCACCGATCCTCAATTAATTACTCTAATTAATCATCCTATGTTGATTAATTAACCCTTAATTAATCATATACATTAATTAATGAATCATTTAATTAATTTCCTTAATTTATCTATACTTTTTTTTAATTACACTAAACAATTACTCCTCGATTACTTACATTAAGAAATTATCATCCTTAAATAATCTAATTTAGTAATCTCCCATTTATTTTCTTCCTTAACAAATGGCATTAAGCAATTATCCTTTAATTACTTTTATACTTATTAATCAATTTCATTGAGTGATTAATCTTTAATTAATTTATCACATTAACTAATCAATCCTCAAAATTGAATACTCAAATTACTTATCCTTTATTAATTATCTAATGATTAAATTAATTGATTATTTCCTTAATTTATTACATTAATCAATTCACCACCGTAAACAGTAAATAATTAATACTTTATTAAGTTCATCATTTCATTTACCCATGAAAAATATAAAGGATTAACCCATTATATAATTACTCGATTACCACAATTTGAAAGAAAATCTAAAACTTAGGAAACTCGTTTTTAAAACTTGTTAACACTTTGTATAAAAAACTTGGTTTAACATTTCCTTTGAAATAACACCTTTAGATAAGTTTTTAATACTTGATTTTAATAACTTAAAAGTTTGTTAACAAAAAATTATTAACTCGAGCAAAATTATCTAAAACCCGAGCAAAAACTAACCCAGCACCGAGTCACCCACACCCACACCCACTGCTAACTACGAGTCATCACACAAAACAACACGAATACAAACCCGAGTTCAAACTTCTTCCCCAATCAAACAACAACATCAGACACGCACAAACACTCGTGCACGTGCACGACCATCGTCAATGCTTCGACCCACCGCCGATGACACCTCCAAGTCGGCGTCAATATCCCCAAATGATTCCGATCATCAGAACAACGTAACGGTCTCCAGAGCGAAATTGAGTAGAGTAGAGGGTACCAGAAACCAGACCCAAACCGTCAATTCACCCAACACCAACGCCTCCGAACATTTGAATTTTTTTGCCACCGGGCCTAGAAATTTGCCAGCGTAACACGCTCCTCCCTCCCTACTCCCATCAAGCTCGACGCTTCGACGTTGCCGCAATGGCCTCGAAATCAAACCCGATCCTAAATAGTATCTAAACCCTAGTATGCCTCATTCCGACCACCACAGACGATAATAAAATACCTCCTCAATTTTCTCGTGATCGTCAACCCTTCATGCAACTTCGACCACGACCCCGAGGACATCCATCGCGCCGATCGCCAGAAACTGGCGATAAACCCAAATTCATTCAAATCCCATTATCTCATCAGACCCCAAACTAAAAATCTCAATTTGTACGCCTAAACTCATGATTCTGCTTCACAAACCTGAATTTATGATTAAAGATTTGAATTAACAAATTTGATTTTAACCCATTACTTTTTTACTCACTGTAATATATATATTTGAGATAAATACTTGATACATATACTTAAATCTATTTTTAAAAATTCATACTACTATGTAATGATCATTTTTTTATTCAAGAATCATGTTTTAAATTTGATCATAGAAAGATATATGAATTTTTCAAATGAAACTGAAGCCTGTAGATCAACAGAGTAGTGTATTTATATATATATTCACATAGATATTCACATTGATATATAGCAGCTCAGACATAATCCAGAAAATAGGCATGCAGACATGAATTCAATATCCCATATAGGTTTGTCACATGAGATTAATTAAACTGGGTTTAAAGAGAAAAATTTACTCACCAACATAAAGAAGCAGAGAACATTTTTTTGTTTCTTGAAACAGTTTTGCTCTAGTACTTGGAAAAGTTTGCTTGCTGTTTTGAGTTGAAATTATTTGTTGAACTTTGAAACTCTTGTTAGTTGAATTTTGTTGTAGATCTAGAGATCTTTATAGTAGTTGGTTTTACAGCTTGCTGTCGTTCTCCATTTTCTTTTTTTACTTAGAGTTTGAGTTGATCTTCTCTTGGTTATGCAAGATGACAGATTTGAAAATTTTGAACTGAAGTTATATTTTTTTTTTGAACTTCCTTTTTAAAATCTGATTTCAGTTTTAGAAGAGGAGAAAGGTTTGAACTCGCATAGATTTGCCAAGTTTTCTCTTAATACATTTATTAATAAATGTTTTCAAAAATAAACAAGACAATGCCACTTGTAAACTTAAGTTGTTAAAATGATTCCAAGTGTTTATTACATGATATAATAATCTTACACATGTTTTAGCCACATATTAAAATAATTACTTATTTTTATAAATGTTTAGAAATTCATTTAAATTAATTTCTTATTTATTTTAACATGTTTTAAAGTTTATTTCAATTATCCTTAAGTGTTTACATATATAAATTATCTTTATACAATTACATAGCTTTATGATTTATTTGTATATATTTTTAAAATATTATTTCCAAAGCTAAATTTAAAGAAAGAAAATTTAAAAAGAAAAGAATATTAAATAAAATCTTATTTAAAGTTTCAAACTAAATTATTGTATTTTAATACATATGAACTAAATTTATTTCAAAAAAAACTTTTTTTTCCTTAAAAGAAAACAAATTAAACTTTTATTATAATATACTATTTACAGTTATAATATTTTTAAACAAAATAAATATTTATTTTAATTACTTTTGAATTTCAATTTAAATATCCAAATTCAAATTAAATTTTCAAATCAATCTTACATATACATATACTTAAACAAATAAAATTTCAACTTGTATATAATAATGCTATTTAAAATCTATGTATCTATATATATACAACACAATTACAAATATAAATATTTATTTGATCAGATTCATTTGTTCAATCTATAAACCTAATTATATTATAAATTACAGATGCCCAGAAATCGGGGTTGTCACAACTAATTTAAAAATATTTAATATTTCCAGAAAATATATATATATATATATATAATAACCACGGGTCTATATAATAATTTCTAACCTAGGTCAAGTGATACGGATAATATATCATTTCAATCCGTAATTTACAAAGGAAAACCTGGGTTCTATCATTTCAAACCCGCAATCCCAAGTAATTAAATAAATAGAATAATTAAATAAATAAATAACGTTTGGGGCTATCATTTTAGCCCAAAATGATTCTACTCTACAGGGGACTTGCAGTGATAATCAGTAATAAATAAACAGTAAAACAGCATAAAATATAACAGTAGATAATATTACGGGTGACGTGACAATTTTATGGTAGGGTTCTAACTTCATAAATTTTATATCACAGGTAAGTAAAATAAAATTATTCATTCTACAATTTCACTTGCTATTAATTTACAGATCTATAAGTATGTTTGTTAGGCGTGAATACTCACCTCTACGACGCTGAAAATTAGATTCCAAAAACGATATCCACACTGGAAAAACGTATAGATGGCACGATCAAATTTTAGAGGAGGCGACGGTTAGATTCAAATCTTGAAGAAAAACAAATAAAACTAATTATGCAATTTCAAATACGATCATATCAAATTTAATAAAGCAAAACTGAAAAGCTAGATTGAATAAAATGATACGATTAACCAATAACTCGGTCCCTTCACCACACGATTTAACCCACACCTCAAGTCTCGGCTATTTACTATATTCAAGGCTAGAGAAGCACGTACACAGAGGGATGCTGAGGTATATAGGCTGAGATTTAATTATGCACAGGTGGCGCATGCATTAATATTTTTTATTTATTTATAGCCTGACACACGCAAGCAGTGGGAGATTGGAAAATTTTAGTTTGGGATTAAAACTCAAAGGTGGTGGAGGGCTGAGTACTTGGTGTAGCAAATCAATGGACAAAAGAAACACAAGAAAAAGAAAAGGAAAGAAAATAAATAAAAGAAGGAAGAAAATTTTTGCAGCCATTACCTGAAGCAGAGAGCTCACGCAAGAAAGAAGAAGACTGAAACCAAAATGAGATGTAAAGGAAATTTGGTACGTGGGTTTTGTATTTATTTGAAAAACCTCAGGTTGATAAAGTGGGAGGTGTAAATCATGGCATGCGAATTTTAAGGCAAGGAAGAATGAAATTTTATGAACGTGTTTTATAACTAAAAAGAAGTAATTGTGTTGGTAAATTTTAAAACGCAAGAAATAATGATAAAGTGGAAAGGCGTAAATAAAGGAGGCAAGAAGATTGAAACAAAAAATGAGATGTAACCGAATTTTGTACGTGGGTTTTGAATTTATCAGTGAAGTTGCATGATTTAAGAGAAAAGAAACGGCAAAAAATATTAGATTTGAACGTTATAGTCGTTTGAAGTTTTTATACCCATTTAAAACAATTGATGCAAGGGAAAATGGAAGATTTTATTCCTATTATACACAGGAGGTAAATGGAATTTTTGAATGTGTTTATATTTAAAAGAAGAACTTGCGTTGATCGAGGGAAAAGAAACGGAAAGAAATATTTGATTTGGACGTTAGTAAAATAGATGGATTTGGTTCCTATTAAAACAGAAGGAGAAAAAAAAAGCGTAGAAAGTTTGTACGTGAATGACAGTGCAAGTAATAAATTTGAACGGCTATAGTTAATTCCTTCCCTCTTTTGAAATGCACGTCTACTGATAAATTTATTTATTTACAACTAAGGTAAGAATTTAAGAATGCGTACTATAGACGCAATAAATACAACGAAACGTACGCCCAATATTTAACAAAAGTAAGGTATTAAAAATTTATACGTTTCTTATTTATTCAGTACATATGCTAAAAATAAATCAGAAAAATAGCGTATCTTTTAGCATCCAACAAATCAACAATAACGGATATAAACGTGCAAAATTTAAAACGTGAAATTTATATAGCTTATTTATACACTATTTATTACTTAATTCAAAATTTGATTTGCTTACATTTGTTTGATTTATTTATCATTTAACTTAGAAACTGATGTATATACGTATAAAGAAACATAAAATTTTATTCCCCTTTTACACAATATTTATTCCCTAATTTAAAAATTATATAACCATAATAAATAAAACAATCGCGAAATAGATATTGTACATATATATTCTTTATATGAAAGATTTGAACTTGGAACTTAGAATTTGGAGTTTCAATTAGGGTTAAACTTAAACAAAAATCAAAATTACAGAAATTTCCTATATTTATTAAAATTTTGGGCAAAGATTTCAAGAAAAAAAATGAAAAAGAATTAAAGAAATAGTTTATTAAATTGAACACGGCTTAAAAATTTACGCACAATACCACTAGCTTGGAAAACTTTCTACCACACCTTAAAACAAATAACAATCAATGAATAAAATAAAACAAACTGAAATAAAGTGAAGAAGAAAATAAATAATTACATTTTAGGAAAATAGAAAGATAAATAAAGAAAAATAGCTTAATTTATTGAACTAGCTTAAGAAAATTGCAAACAAAATTCACTTAACTTTGGAAAATTACAACTCTTCTTAAAAATGGTTTAAAATAAATCTTTCAGAAACAAAATAAAGCAAGAATGAGAATAAAATAAGTTCTTAAGAAAAAATAAAAAAATAAAGAATAAAGAATTTCTTAAATTAATTGAAGTTGGAAATTAGAAATTGTAAACAAAATACAACTGACACTGGAAAATGTCAATCACACTTTTAAAATGTTTTAAAACCAAAATATATATAAAAAAGTTATTTTACCTCTGAAAACATAAATTAGAACATTACACGACCAGATGAAATATTATTTATATAATTTAAAGTAAACAATTTTTTTAATTATAGCAAATTTACACACAATAGTTAAAAATGCATAACTTTCACATTATGAATCAGATTTTAACGAAAATTAGTATTCTTAAAATTTTATTTACTTTCAAAATAAAAGATAAAATTCAAATTTTCAAACTTTTAAATTTTTAAAATTTTAAATTAAGAAGTCAAAGTTTGACCATATTGACAAAATTTACATTTCCAGAAAATATTCTATTAATTCATGTGTGGAATTCTAATCCACACCAAAATTTGTATTTTAAATAACAAAATTATCTAAATTTAATAAATAAAACATTTATTAAAATTTTTGGGTTGATACATAGATGGTTTGGAAGGCAAACAAAGTGAGAGTAAATGCTAAGAAACAGAAAAGGCATAAGTTAAGGAGAACTAAACGTATATATGTTTTATTCTTAAATGCAAATGAAAATGAGGAGTTTTGAAATGAGAAATAAATCTTCTTGTACATGATTTGCAAATGAGAAATACACGGCTAGGAAAAGAGTTTATATGGCTAAAGTAAGAAATAAAGAGGCCATGTAGAAAAAAGACATGAAATCAAGCAATGACCTGATGAATTTAATTAATTTCTTTCCTTTGTATTAACAGTTGTTCTTAATTATATTGAATTTGTTAAATGTGTACATTTATTATGATTGAATCCTCAAATAAATTCATTCAGATAAGTTTCATTCTTTTATATTACCTTATGAATAAAATATGCATTTCCACTTTAACATTCCTTCCTTATTTTATTACAAAGTTTATTTTTCTTCATATGAAATTACCAAAATTTTATCGATTTAACAATTTTAATTATTAAAAATTTATGGGTCTTTACACCAACTCTCATAGACTTATCATGTCTTCAACTTGCTATCTTTGGCCAAGAAAGAAGCTCGATAGATTGGAGTGATCAACCACCACTATATGAACCAACATTCTCAACAAAAACGATTATCAAGCCTACACAGTCAGTTACGTACTAAGTGTGCGACTAATTAGTTTCTACATCAAGTCAAAAAAATAAAATGACCACATTTGATAGTTGGTTATTTAACTATCAAAGCAACAAAAAAAATCTAGCACATAAGTAGTCACTGGGCCTGATTTTATTAATCGTTTATAAATCAAATCACTTTCCAATTATTCACTTCAAAATATCTTTAAAAAGATAATATTCAAAACCATTTCACTTATTGGATATTTTTTAAAACATTTTCATTACTTATTTTAATAGTAAGTGAATTCACAAATCATTTTATTTTCAAACCATTTAAACTCCATTTCATAATATCACTTTCTAGAACATTCATTTAAAAAATTGTTCTCTTTAAAAAAGTGAATATATTTTCTTTTATAAAAATCCATATTTGGCTTATCAAATTAAATTGATTTCACATTTATAAAATAGTGTTTATAATTCACACTTCTATTTTATATAAACTTCCATTTATACAATTCCATTATTTACCAATTTCCATTTGTATCTTATTTATATGTAAAAATCTAATTATAAGTTTATTTACTTATAAATCTCTTTATTTACAAATGCATTCTTTATAATCTCATTATTTATGAAGTCCATTATAAATTCATTTCTAAATTTTAATTAAAAATCTATATACAAATTTGATTACAATTCCATTTCTAATATTATAAAACACCGTTTATAAAACTTATTTCATTAAATCCCTTTGTTAGTAACATTCCTTTTATTACTTCTAACTTTATAAATCTCATTTACTTATAATTATAAGGTTTCATTTATAACTTCATTTAAACACTTATAAAACTCATTTATAATCCCATTACTTTTATTTATAAAATGTCAATTTTATAAATCTTATACACAAACCATTTATAATAAGTTCAAAATTCTCAATTTAACTTATTTTACAAAATAGTTAACTTCGTACTTCAAAAATCATATTTAAGTATATTTCACAAAAACATAATTTTTATATCATCAAAATTATAAATTTTTGTTTATTTAAAATAAATCTGTTTCTTTAATCATTTGAAAATTCTTAAAACATATAAAAATTCAAAATCACTCTGAAATCCTTTTTGAATTGAAATCATCATTTCTATATTTTAAATTCCAAAAATATGGTCAATGTTGCAAAAGTACTAAATAAGGGGATTCACATCAATATAAGCAATCATGGCATCCATCACACATCAAATATCGCACAATACAACATATAATAATCTGTGTAAATAAACATCAACCACAGTAAGGAATCCTGTTAGATCCTCCCAACCTGTCACCTGCAACAAATATCATATGTGAAAATATGTATAATATGTGCTTCGAGGCAGATGCTCGTACAAAGGGTCATCCGCTCATACACGGGAACGTATAGGGTCTCATCCGCTAAAATATGCGAAAATATATCCAAACCAGTTATAATATATATATATATATATATATATATATATATATATATATAACATCATCCAAACAAGCATCAATCATCATAAATAAATTTATTCTCACTTATAAAAATATAAGTGACACAGAGATGGTGAGTTTTACTCACTTAGCTTCCAGTCGTCATTGTAGCGTTTTACTTTGATTAAAAACGAATAGGCGTTTAAATTTAACCAAAATTGCTGCTAGCTCCAAATCTTCCCAAACCAGATCTAAAATATAGCGTTTGTCAATACGAATCCATCGCCGCTTGTTTCATGCGAAACCGACCTTGTACGAATGAGATATGAATTAATTACCATAATGAGACAATTAATTTTAAAATTAACTTAATTTAAAATATCCAGGACGCTACTTCTAGGCTTCATGCGTTTTTTTTATTACTTTTCAAACGCGCACCAAGTCAGATTGACGACCACCACCACCCTGCCGTGCACCTCCACCCTGACACCCCACCGCGCGCGCCTCTGACGCCACCACCCCCTCACCTACATGCACACGTATGTGCAACGTCGACATGAAACCCAAAATTCCTATGCTCGAACACAACTGATTATGCGCAGCCTCGGCTCGTCGTTGACGATCTCCACCGTTCACATTATAGAGCTCGAAAAGAGCTTGACATTTTTCATTTAGGGGTCGAGGCGTAAAACTTAGTGGATCGAGAGAGATCGAGGGAAGAAGAGAGGTGAACTCTAGCCATAGAATTTGGAGATGGCGGCTATGAGAGATAGGCTAGGGTTTTGTGAATTTTGGTCATCTATTTATAGGCAATATAAATTACTATTTACCCGAATATTTTTCAAACTCCAAACAAAGTGTGCCGCCTAGCATTCATAATGTTTTACCTCTATTTCGAACATAATGGAATATATATCAGAGGTCAATTCCATCATACACAGAAGATAGGTTTTCAAAATTGAATTATTTTAATTCAAATTATTTAATTAATTTATGTGTGTTTCAAGCTTGCATGGTCAAATGATAAGTTCAATCGACACGAAATTTGAAATCCTATAATAACTCGCTGTTACGGATCTAATGATACCGGTTTCGTCGAATCCGAGATAGTGTCGAAAATGACTATTTGCACACATTAGTTAAATAATAAAATTTTCAATTTATGTAAATTAACTTTTAATTCAATTTTAAAAGCTTACTAACTCCTATCTAATTCAAATAGGATTTAAAACAAAGTTAGAAATCATTTTTATTCATATTAGATTAAATATTCAATTAATTAACCGATTTAACTTATAATATTCATTTTTCAATATTTAAATTCAATTAAATATTCTAAATTCAAACGACCGAAAAACTGGGCCGTTACATTCTTCCCCCTTAAAAGAATTTCGTCCTCGAAATTGATAGGTAAGAAAGATGCTGCAACTCCATGAAATTTCAAAACCAATTAGTTGAAATAGATTATCAAATTCTTTTAAATGTTTAATTTTTCCAAAATCATTTAGCTGTAACTTTTTTATAAAAACTTTACTAGGTTTCCAAATTCATCAATAGTTATTAGCTAATATCACTTCAAAAATCAACTAATATCATTTCAATTTATAACTCAAAACTCAAAACATTTAGTTATCACAATTTTTTCAAATTTCTCAAAAAAATTCTAATGTCTTAAATTTTCAAAAAAAAGGGCCAAAGTCTCCTTTGCGTGGTTCGATCCGAAAAAATCACAATATATATATATATATATATATATAGTCACAAATATACATTTCATCTCAATGATGAGGCATCCCGTAAAGAAAAAGTGTAAAGGTAGGATATGTAATATGAGATATGTACCTTATATACTATTAGCGAGCATATATAAGCAAAATAGCGCGAAAGCGAGATCCAAATGCCAAGCATACGTTGTCTCCACCTACTAAAACACTCAATAGTCAATGAGAAAAATGTATATAGAAATAATATCGAAATATAACATAACTATACAATAATCATATGCAAATGAAACACATGCAATATAAGCCACCATCAAATAACTAATACCCATTCAATGTCATAACCAAATCAGTATGCATTTTCAGATGTCAATAGTTTAATTTATTAACTGTCCTTTCTTATTAAAATTTAATTGATTTCAATTCAATTACATTCGTCACTTCAATTTGTTTACAAACTTAATTCATATTCATGCTAGTTACATTCAACTTCGTTTACATTTACATTCATTACTCGGTATATTTTCTTATAATAGTAATAGCACTTATGATTTATTTCCTAAATCACTTACTTAAGTTCAATTTACATTTTTTTACAACATTTCTAGTTTTTATTATCAATCCACCACTTGAATTTATTAAATTCTTACAACATTTCCAATCATATTACGTTTGCTAACTTATATTATTAGTTCAATTCAATTGAGTACAAATGTTCAATTACCAGTTTATTTTACAATCAAAGTTGAATTTCATTTAATAACTTAAGTTCATATTCATTCCATTGCTTCATTTCATTAATTTTCTTATTTAATTCGTTTTGATATCAAATTCAACTTCATTCAACATTTCTTAAGTAAAATTCCATTATAAATTCCATTTATTCAACTTAATTTGAGTTTCATCTTATGATTCAAATTTAGATTTCATTTCTTAACACTCTATTCAATCAAATTGAAAAAGTTTCACTTACTATCTTTCAAACTATAAGTTATAAAACTATTTATTTAAGATTTCATAAATATTTACTTAAGTTTTATTCACAGTCTAAAATTTTAATTCATGGTTATAAAATGACTTAATAGCTTAAGTCATATTTAGTTCTATTCGATTCATTTCAAATTCAATTTGATTTTATTTAACTTCTCTTTAGTTAAACTTCAATTCATGTAATTTATTTTACTAATTCAATGTATTTAACTTTACATAGGTTGAACTTCAGTTCATCTAATCCATTTAATTCAATTCACTAACTCCAATTTATTTAACTTCACGCAATTTGAATTCAATTTTATATCTTTATCTATGCCACTTTAAAGTTGATAGGTTCAAAACTCATTTTCCTTTATTTATCAAACCATACTTGGATTTTAGATTTCAATTCTTGTTTGTCATAGCAAAACTTCAGTATCAATTTACGAAGGTAGCAAATCCATCACGCAGAAACTCAAAAATGATACTAATGATGCGGCCGTCATCATCCATATTATTTCTCAACAACTATAGTGAATTCAGTGCATTAAATTCTTTCAAAGGTCATTTCTAATCAAAATACTTCTACATAATAATACAACATCTTCAACTTTTGTGAAACAATTATCAAAAACAACGGGATTCAAATTCTCATATTCTTAGTTTAAATCTATTTTTATTTATAGCTCATATTTATAAATATACTCTTGTAGTTTCATTTCTTATATATAAGATTATTTCACAATTGTAAATCATTTTGATTATATTTCCATATTTTATAATTCACATTATAAATTCACTGTATAATTTATTCTTACAATTGCTTGTCTTTTGTTTGGATTATACAAATAACTTTTATTAACTTATATATATATTTATGTTTTCAAACAGCCGAGCAATCAATTTATATATACTTAAATATTTTTTGAAAAATTGTTCCTTTATATAAAAAATATAATCGAGGTAAAATTATTTCACTTGCATAATTTGAAAATAATACTATGTCTATATGCCTTGTTCAAGTGTTTAGGAACCTCTATCAATAACATGGCATCCCATTTACCGACCAGAATTCATAAGCCACTTGACAGATACATCAACATAATATAAAACAATTTTATACCACTAACAAACACAGGCTCGTATATACACACACACACACACACACACACACATAATATACTCAAACTCAATTTAGGGCACTACTGACCCTATCTATACTGAGTACACATCAAAGCGTGAGAAAATCTAAGCTCTGATATCAGCTGTGACGACCTACAAATCCATACCTTTTGAACAAACAATAAATCACACATGTTGCCCCAAAACGAACAAAATTGAAAATGATCATGAGATAGAAAAGAGAGGGTAAGAAGAATGAGAGAAGAAGGAAGGAGAGAGAAGCAGAACCAAAACAATACAGAATCTCACATCGCAGCGAAATAACATATAATATAGATCAATAATCTTTACAAAGAGAAACTATAATATACATAAATCAATATCAAAGTATACAATAAGTAATCATCATCTTGAACAGTTATAATAACCTGTCCTAAAAAATATTGATAATTTACAACAACAGTACAAAGCAGGGGGAAAATAAATAGATACGTGTATACGACATGAAGATCTCTAGCTTGCTTGTTGAAGCTCCAATAGCATTAAATCTAAACCTGTAAATATACTCAGTCTAACCTAAGCATTGAAAGGGAAGAATGCCCGGATCAGTCTGGTAAACTAACATGAGAAAAACACACCTCAACTGAATTTATAAAGTTACCAAAATCTTTACTTTATCAAAAACAAAAGGTATCTCGTAAGACCACGTCCACACATAAACACAGACGGTTTTTTCCTTACGATAACCAAACCATTTAATATCAAATCATGTTATATTATTAATAGTGTCTATTATACAAATAATAATTAACATATCTGAAATTGTTACATTATTAAATTCCAGCAATACTAGGCTCTACAAACAAAATGGTAGGCGCGTGGTGGATTTTGGATTTGCATATAAATGAATAGGTGAAGGGACTACCTTTCTGAACCAAATCTCGGTACACCTCAAGAGGTATGCATCTACGGTCCAGATACTGGATGCCTAAACCAATACAAGTCCGGCACATCCCTCCCTTGATAGTACCGAATATGTCATCACTCCGGTCGTTACCAACCTAAATCCATGTCCACAAGCGTACATCAACAATAATCAGATGCATGACGTCATAGTATGTAAAGATAAATCTAAAAGAGTGATGACATCGCCTAATGGCAGCGACCCACTTAGCCTTGCTGCTTCTATCCATGTTTCAGTCATTTTTCAGGGAGTAAGGCCAAAAGAGGTATCAATTACCTTTCACATATCACATATCACATCATCTATGAATGCCACATTGCCATTCTCGTTGATTACTAACTGCCTTCCATAAAAATACAACCCTTGAGCTCGTATGTCTCAAGGAGGGTGTTAAGCTAAGAGAAGATGCTTTCTCCGCCACCACAAGATATACGTTTGTAAAAACCAACGTACCTAATCTTAAAAATGCAATGTCTGACACTCATTCGTGCAAGTTGTCCAAGGACAGGACAAATCGAAGGTACTCTCCTACCACATCTTGTAGGATTAGTAGCAACAGCCCTTGCAATGGATATTTCATAACGAAGAGACTACTACTACTACTATATGTATATTGGGATTTTAACCCCAAATGATCAACAAGCAGTTCTTCACTATGAAATCATAAATATCAATATCATCGATCAACCTGCATAATCATCGCATATATGTTTGTCCGAAGTGGTTTTCAGATAAATCTGCTCCCGGTCTCTTTGCACCAACAATGCAAAAGCATTTCTCAACATCAAACAGAAACCAAGTCTCGTAGGCTTATCACATCTCCAACTTTCAACTTGCTATCTTCGGCCAAGAAGAAAGTTCGATAGATTAGAGTAATCACTCTACACTACATACTTGTAATCCCATTACTTTTATTTATAAAATATCAATTTTATAAATCTTATATATAAACCATTTATAATTAGTTCAAAATTATCAATTTAACTTATTTTACAAAATAGTTAACTTCATACTTCAAAAATCATATTTAAGTATATTTCACAAATAACATAATTTTTATAACATAAAAATTATATTTTTTATTTATTTAAAATAAATCCATTTCTTTAATCGTTCAAAAATTCTTAAAACATATATGTTTTCAAAATCACTCTGAAATCCTTTTTAAATTGAAATCATCATTTCTATATTTTAAACTCCAAAAATATGGACCAATCCTGCAAAAGTACTAAATAAGGGGATTCACATCAATAATAGCAATCATGACATCCATCACATCAAATATCACATAATACAATATACATAACAATGTGTATAAATAAACATCAACCATAGTGAGGAGTCCTGTTGGGTCTCTCCAACATGTCACCTGCAACAAATATACATATGAGAAAATATGTACAATGTCTGCTTCAAGGCAGATGCGCATACAAACGGTCATCCTCTCATACACGGAAACATATGGGGTCTCATCCGCTAAAATGTACGGAAATATATCCAAACCAACTAATATATATATATATATATATATATATATATATATATGTATGTATGTATGTATGTATATGTATGTATGTATAATATATATCATCTAAACAAGCATTAGTCATCATAAATAAATTTATTCTCACTTATAAAAATATAAGTGAGACAGAGAGAGTGAGTTTTACTCACTTAGCATCCAGCCATCGTTGCAGCGTTTTATTTCAATCAAAAATGAATAGTTGTTCGAATTTAACCAAAATTGTTACGAGCTCCAAATCCGTCCAAACCAGCTCTAAAATGTACTACTCGTCAATACGAACCCATTGCCACTTTCTTCGTGTGAAACCGACCTAGTACGAACAAGATATGAATTAATTTCCATAACGAGATAATTAATTATATAATGAACTTAATTTAAAATTTAAACTTTACTCTTTTTCTCCTCCTCCCTTCAGGCTGCTACTTCCAGGTTTCACTCGTTTTTTTTCAAACGCGTGCCAAGTCAGAATGCCGACCACCACCACCATATCGCACGCCGCCGCCCTAACACCCTAGCTGCGCGCGCCTCTGCCAGCGCAACCCCCTAACCTACGCACGCTCACATTTGTGGGACATCGATGTGAAACCCCAAAATGCTATGCTTAAATGTGGTTGATTTTGCGCCGCCTCGGCTCTACATTGACGATCTCCAACATTCAAAATTTAGAGCTTGACTAGCTTGACATTTTTCATTTAGGGGTCAAGGCGTAAAGTTTAGTGGATCAAGAGAGATCAAGGGAGGAAGAGAGGAAAATTCTGGCCATTGAATTTGGAGATGGCGGCTGTAAGAGATAGGCTAGGGTTTTGTAAATTTTGGTCATCTATTTATAGGTAATATAAATTACTATCCACCCGAATATTTTTCGAACATCAAACAAAGCGTGTCGCCTGGCATTCGTAATATTTTACTCCTATTTCAAACATAATGGAATATATATTAGAGGCCAATTCCATCATATACAGAAGATAGGTTTTCAAAATCGAATTATTTTAATTAAAATCCTTTAATTAATTTCTATGTGTTTTAAGCTCGCATGGTCAAATGGTAAGTCCAATCGACATAAAATTTGAAATCCTATAACAGCTCACTATTACGGATCTAATGAAATTAGTTTCATCGAAATCTGAGACGGTGTCAAAAATGACTATTTTTGCATGTTAATTAAAAAAATAAAATTTTGAATTTCTGTAAATTAACTTTTAATCGGTTTTAAAAGTTTATTAACTCCATTCTAATTCAAATAGGATTTAAACAACATTAGAAATTATTTTTATTCATATTAGATTAAATATTCAATTAATTAACTGATTTAACTTATAATATTCATTTTTTAATATTTAAATTAAATTAAATATTCTAAATTCAGATGATTGAAAAACCGGGCAATTACAAATACATATAGATGTACACAATCGTAAGTCTACTAATACCAAAATGGTTCCATGCAAACAATGAGTTATCCCTAACATGGATATGTGTGATGATACACATGTAGTATGTCTATGATAAGCTCATAGAGTGTAAACAAAAGTAAATAAAATGTCGTGCAGTAGAGATTAAATATGTTTGATTTGATCGAATAGGTGAGTATATTGAAAAGAATTTTGAAAGTGCCTAAAAGGAATAAAGATTCAATCTCAAAAGTCGCTCCTCTTTATAATACATAACGATGTATCGATAAGGAGTAACTGAACTTTATTTTATAATGTATGATTAATTGTGAGTAAAGTTGAGTTAACTTCTTTCTATAAGGTCCGTACTTAAGAGTAGTACATAAGGTTAAAATTAATTTCTTACAATAATTTTTTATAAAATCATACAAGATAAGGGTTTATAAGAAATCCCAACACATTCTAGGCCAATGAAATGGCAGTTTTGAAAGTTGAAAGACTACATGTAATAATTGTACGTGATAGATCTTGTATGAATCGCCCTAAAAGAAATATGGGAACGATTTTCATTAGATGGCCTATTTATGTCTTTGAACATAATTTGTGTAAACTAAAACCAAATCGATTTTATATACAGGGCAATTCAAAAGGTGTTTATGAATACCTATTCCATTACACTGATAAACAATTGACGTTTCAAGAAATACCATTTTGTAGCAAAGGAATTTTTTGAGAAATTATTGGTAATAAAATGGATTTGGATACGATCATAAGATAAAACTGGACATGAGAGATGAAATATAATTAACCAACTTAAATAAAGACATCATATTAGAGTGTCTAATAAGTATTCTCACATATTGAAGAGAAACTATGATTTTCTTATTAATGTCAAGAATAAATAATCCTTGATTGTTTAACTAAACCATTAAGAGTACAAACTCCATGCACGGATCCGAAATAAATTCCAATTACTTTATCAAAATACGATTTTGATAGTTGTACCTAGAGGGATATAATCCATCGGCCATAAATGTATCTTCAAGTAAAAGGCTAATGTAGTGGGAATATAATGAGCAATATTGATAAGAATAACATCATAAATTTCAATTGTTGAAATCAATGTAATAAATTCATTATTTATCGTGTTTAAATTAATTCATATTTACTCACAAAATTATCGTTTGGTGTGACTTTGTGCTTGATATATACGTGTAGAAATGGAAAATTCTAAACAATGATTTAGAATAGACTATTTGCATATAACAACCAAAGTATCTCAAAGTCAGTGAAAGCGATATTGAGTTTGTGAAATTAAAGATATGATCCAAGAAATGATATGAAAATATTATTTTATAACCGTCGAATTGAATTATATTTTGATAGAAATATCAAATGGTTTAATTTTCAATCAATGCAGAGGAAGTATGTCTCCATAAGAAAGAACCACTGGAAGTTACATAGATATTTCTATACTATAAGCAAACTACATATTGTTGATTGTTAACGATGTATTTATGTTAAAATCAACTTTGGTTGTTTTAATACTAGACGTTGAATTTGCAAATGATGTCCTTTATAGAGGTATAAAAGATATTGAGAATGTCCTAAATGATATATAAGGACATCTTATCAAAATGTTTAATATGGAACATGTAAGATGGATTCTTTATGCATTGATAATAGGAATTAGCATACATGTTATGTAGTCTATGATATTATGTTTTTTTATGTATTTGATATATGAAGCAAATATCATATTCAAATTGATATCACTAAATTATTGTTTGAGATGTTCTCGTGTATTCATGAAATACTAAAGAATTGTTTGCAGAAACAACAAACTCCTTATAGAGAAGTGTTTAGACTCTAACTTTCATAAGTGATATTGGATATAATATGTCAATAATAAATTCAAGTTAAGAATCATTAAGCTGGAAATGTTCTAAATGAAAGAATGTGGATGATTCAATGAGAAAAGCTAAGTACATCATTTTGAATAAAAAAGTAATGTATATAAATATAAATGCATAAATTTATAAATGAGATAAGGGTGATTCCGAATATTGAGAGTCCCATAACATTGTTATATAATAACAATGTCACGATATAGTTCATAACATAACTTAGAAATCACTGGAAGTCAAGAGACGTACTCTGAATTGTTCTACATAGTAAAAGTAGTTTATCAGCATTGAAGAGAGTTGATTGACAGAGTGGATTATTGAAACATAATAGCATACCTATTCAGTGAGAGACTGACCCAATTATTTTTAAGGAAACCAATTGAAGAAGTTGGAATAAGATCCCAAAGTTAACCCAAATGCAGGTGGGAAATTAATAGAGTTGGGGGTATACCCTAGGGAAATTATGTAATTTGCTACATATATCTAACTCGATAACAAATCTTATTCAAAATAAAAGGTGTCTTCTTTGTATTATATACCTGATATAATGTGTTATATTAATTAATTTTATTAAAATTATATCTAGTAGAAAATCCATAATTGGTATGTTTTGCGATAGTAGTTATAAAGTGTTGTAACCGTGAATAATTTATCATAATAAAACAAATATGCCATTTTAATATTCCTTGTCAAGATGTATCAAGACTGGATATTGATACATCCATATAGACTAGAATATGTAACACTCTCCAAATGTTAGATAGTGTATTACTTATGGTTCCTGAGGGTACCAAGGGTTACATACTGATAATTATTGGATAACTATATAATGACCCACTCAACAGTTTTCTGTTGGTTAATATAACCAAGCTCAAATAGAAAATATCAGTGCGACAAGATTATATAGCTCTCTTGACTTGAGAATGTTCTTGATCCTCAACTTGGAAACTGCGAAGTTTATTATAGTTGAATCATTGCTCAATCTTCGTCGAACGACTATAGTTGGGTTGAGTGGAAGCATTAGAAATGAAATGCTATTCAAGAGATGATTCGTCTCCTCAGTTATACAAGGTTAGTATTACAGTCAACTGAAGTCAACTCAAAGTCGAAGTCTCTGGTCAGAGCATTTCGATCAATAATAATTGTTATTATTAAACAAAGGACTTTTTTTGGACTATAGAATTGAATATGGATGATATTGGAATTTTGACCATTACCAAATTCCATAAGTCCAAGGTGATGTAATTTTGACGAAGAGAATTAGTGCAAATCGTAGTCAGAACAAGGCAACGCTTAATAAAGTAAACTGGATTTTACCGAAACCAAGTAAGTGATGAATTTGGCCAAAATATCACATCAACTGCTAACTGATATGTGAACGTTTATATTCAAATAGTTTGATATTAATCTCTCACCAAATTTACACATAACGGGTCCCACAACTGAAACTTTGAATACTCCTTTGGCCAAACAATTTAATTAATTTTAATTATTATAAATTAATTAAATTAGCTAATATTTATGAGATATGGTTATAAAAATCTATTTTGATTTGATGAAAAAATATTTTAAAAATATTTATATTATTATAAATACACTAATCAATATACAATATTGATGCGCATTTAAATTAGATTTAAATGCAAAATATTTTGTTTGGGCTTTAAATGAGTTTGTAGCCTATATTGGGGTTTGGTATGTTTCAGCCATGATGAGGCTATGATGGGTGTGGCAATATGACGACAATTAGGCGGACTTGTTTTGCATGGATATGGAAAACAAAATTAGCAAGCGACAAAGGGGGACCTAGATCCTAACTTGTCCTTAATCTCTCTCCTATAAAAGCATCTCTACCCACACCTATTTGGGACTTTTGAAGCCTTCGAGTCCTTTATCTCCGGCCTAAAATTAACTCCTCCCATCCTTCCACTTTCAAACACAAATCAATGTAAAACAAATATTATTCGATAGCTGGTGTTCATCGGTTCATGGGCTAGCAAACTACTCGATTGGAAACTTATTACAGTAGTAGATCTCAACGTTTCAAGATGTTCTCATGGGCATTGAATATAAGGTAAATATATCACTAAAAAAATATACTTTAGTGGCATATATTCGTAGCGTTTTAAGTGTTACCGTAGATGTTTGAGTTTTTTTATTAATACGATAAGCTTTATAGTTAAGTTTGGTTACCGGGCAAAACTTTTCCAAAATTTCTAAGTACCATCTCCCTATTTTCATATCCAGTTTTTTTTCAATTTGAAATTTTCTCATCCAAAAACCCTAAGTTACCATCTTTATAATTACTCCATCTTCAAAAGAAAACAAAAGGCCAGATCGTTAATCTATTCCATGTGGTTCAGAAAAATCCGACGCACAGAAACCTTAAATTGATTTTCAACGATCTACTTTTCCTTCTTGGTTGCTGGTCTTTTGTCGCCGACCTATCACAATGGCCTCCGCACCGTATTTGTAGCATGTGTTAGATCTTCCATGGTTGACATTGTCTCGCATCCTGCTGCTGTAAAATTGGTTGACCCTTTTGCTGCCAGGACGTAGTAATGGCTAAAGTTGAGAAATGTTTATCTTTTGTAAGTGCATTAGGCTGCTACTTAGTATCTGGTTTTGGTTTTAGGGAATTGTCTATCTCTTGGGTATTTTGGAATTTCATATTAGTTATGTTTTGAGTATGGTGGGAAAGATTTTGAGTTTGTCATAATTGAGATTTTAGGATGTTGTTTTTGCTATAGTATGAACTTTTTATTGATGGATCTGGACATATTGCTAGGTTATCTCAATGATTAGGAATCTTTGCAATCTTTCCTATTGGTGATGCATGTTGTTTTCTTGGACATACAATTGGAAGGATTGTTGATTGCTTTGGCTTACTTTTGGTTCCTTTCTAACATCTGGTTCTCTAAGTCGAAAATTATGGTGGTTTTTGATGCTATCTTTGGCGAAAACTTGCACTGTTATTTTTTGTTAGTGAACAAGTTTACAAGGTAGGTGTTTATTAGTTATTTCGCTTTTTAGTGATACTCAATGCAACTTTGATAGTTAGGTCAAGGGTGTATGGAGATTCATATCAACATTGTTTCCTTGATTTATAAATTGATAGTGCTAATTGTTTTTGTGACATTTTGGTGCATTGGTCAGATACAACTTATCTCTGATTTGATGATTACATATCAATGAATTTTATGAAAAGAAAAGAATCTACACAACCAACCTTCCTAGTTACCATGTATGAAAACTAGTGTGTCACCCGTGCGTTGTACACAACGATGTTAATAAAAAATAGTATTTATATTTTAATTATTACTAAATTAGAAATTTATTATGTAATTTATGATAAATTTATTGTGATATATTAATCATAAATTAAAATGACAAGAGATGCTTAGATGTAAGATTGAAGTTTCAATCCTCGCTAACTATATATATATTTGTAGCAATTAATGTCCTGCTAAAAAAATTAAATTTTTTAATACTATAGATGTAAATAATCTATGTCATGTGATATAATCTATACTATACTATTATTAGTGAGTTGCATTTCAAGTGCACAGAAGGCCCCATGAATTTTGACATTGAAGCGTCGCAGACTAATTTTTTCCCTCCGTGTTTACTTCCCTCTCTCGCCTTTTCAGCCTTCTCTCTCCCAGACACTTCCAACCGCAAATTTATCCCATACCCGACCCAAATTATTGCTTTCTCAAAACCCTAAATCTTTGTTTTCTTCCAGTAGACCATGTCCTCCTTCCAGCTGTGGGTTAATTTTCTGATTTCAAACCTTCCAAAAAGTCGATGGCAACCCCCAGTTCGACCATCTTCCATACTGTTGTTTGGGCAGTTCAACGCTCCTTCGAATTCCTGCAGCTCAATTAGGTCGTCATCCGTATTAGCGCAACCAACTTTCCCTCTCTGCTAGAAAAAAATTCAATATTTATAGTGCTAATTTCAGATCTACTGCAATTAACCTTCATTTTCGGTATGTTCTCATTGCAAAATCAATTTTTCAATTCCTTTTAGTTTGACAATTGTGAGCAAAAAAATCAATTGGTAGTTTTCGTTTGATCGACTGGCTCTCTGGTTGGGTTTCCATATGGGTTGTTATAAACATACTTTATTTTGTTTTAGGCTTAATTAACAATAGATTTCCTACCCATCTTCAAAGATTCGGCTGCATGAAGCTTTGGCTTAAAGTTTGTGATTATCTGAAAAGATTTACACCTTTTGAGTGTTGAAAGTATGTTTTGACATGTAGGAGAAGCTCATTGGTGTTGACCTCTTGGTTGTTTCTTCACATGAAACTGCTACTATTTTCACATTTATTCAAATATTGCACATGCTTAGTTCAAATCTAATCTCCGTTAACTAAATAATAAAGGAATAATTATCAGTATAGATATGTGGATATTAACCAAATTTATAACAAGCTCGAAATGGATCATATTACATTAATGTGAGCAAGTCAGAACATCGTTAGTGGTCCCCATTACTGCTGACATTCAGTCCAGTCAAATCCAGCCTATAGCAATGCCGATGGCAAAGCATACAGTGATTACATTATGCAGTAATAGCTCAAATCTAGATCCAACATCATAGATTCACAATTACACACCATGTTATCCAAGTGTTTTAACTTAAACCACCTGATCTCAAAAAGTCAGCTAATTAGCAACCACTTAGCAGCTACTGTTCTTCATGCTTAATTTATTGAACAAGTACAACTACCTTATGTCACAATTATGTTTTGGTTAGAAAAATCAGAATAGAAAGTAATTCAAGTTTCAAGATTTGCATGATTATATTAGGTAGTGGTTTAAATGTATTTAATACTACAAGATTGGCTTAGGAATCGGGTAATAGTTAATAAGGCATCATATTCCATGCATATGTTTTTGGTCTTCTGATTCTCTACACATGGAGATACTGATAATGCTAGGGCGATACAGATAGTGCTGCTAATATTGTTTGTTGAAAAAAAGTATTATCCATGAGTCTTTATCTGTTAGCTTATTCAATCCCATCCTACATATTGAATTACGATATTTTCTTACATTTTGTTTTACACTGTGCTTCCTTAATCATTACAAATATTTATATTGTGAATTTGTACTTCACTCGAAAATGTGCCAGTTTACTAATGAGAAAAATCAACATTATGCTTGGACAATTTATAAAAGAATCCATATAGCAGCCAACATTTTCACCTTCTTAGTTCCTTTTGAGTAAATTGGAAAATTAACCTAAAAATTATTTGGCTCAAATAAAGGTTAATTTCTTTTTACTAATTGTTTTCATTTTTCTATTTATAAAGCAAAACAATATTTCCATTTTTAATCTTTTCTTCCCTTTTACATAATATGAATTTTATTTTTGTGATTGAGATGTGAGACTAGGGCAATAAATGTATTGTTCAATAGCGTGTTTTGGAATTTTTATGGTAATGCGATGTTGTTGATGGAAATGAAAGAATACCGGTAACTTGGTTTGTCATATTTTATATTCACTATTTTCTTATATATTTTAGCATCGTTAGTTGTGATCCTATGATTTGGAAACTTATGGTCCAATTCCATTATTTTTTTGCAAAAAAATTAACCAAAAGGCTAACTTTACGTTATTTTTTTGGTAAATTGTTCCTTTTATTTTAGTGATTTTTTAGGTTTAAGATCAGTTAATCTATTTTGTTTATTACTGATTACTTATTTCTTGATAATTCATGAACAGTGGAAGAAAAGGAAAGGAAACTTGATAAGGCTACTTGGTTTCAGGGCAATGGACGTAAGTGTTGAATTGTTATTCTTAAAATTCATCGAATTTTGCTCTTTTTTAATTTTAAGATATCTATTCTATTATATAAGAAAGCCAATATAGTGTTGACTTTTTCCTTGCACCCTATTTGTTCTCGGCTCTAATCCTTCCTTTTAAGGAATTTGTATGATATTTTACAATTTAGCCATCCAAAAAAAAATTGTTTGCAGCCTTTTCAAAATCTTCCATTTCAACCATTTATGTTTTACCCCGACCGATACGTTTTCCCCAAAGATATGCTATTATATACCTGTATACGGAATGCTCCTATTTCATTTTCCCTTTCCACTATTAATCTTAGCTTCGTTGCGTGAAAGGTAATTTTCACCACCTAATATTCTCCATCGTTGTGTTGATTTAATCTTATATGTGTCAACTTACTATTGTGCATGGTTCCAGTTTCAACATACCATGGGCTGCTGAGCTTAGTTTCAGTATGGTTTTTCCTATAATCAGATTTCTTAATTCCATTAGTAATATATTCGATTTTGTATATCCAATTTTAATTTTTCATTAAAATCCATTTTAGCATTTTTTTGATTTTTATGTTTGCTAATATAGGGATATTCAGTTCCAATTAGGTGACCAAGTTGGTACGGTTGACTTGCTACAACGATTACGCTTTGGTGATTTCAATTTTGTGCGGTGAAAGTGCATAAATTGTTGAGGGTTTTGATATAAAATCTCTATTTAATTGGCAGTCAACCAACCGTAGTAACCTACCCTTTCCATCCTAACACTACTCTTGGAGTCTTCAAAATTGCAAGGATAACAAAATCAATAACTCAAGGTAAAATAAATCTTATTTATAAATCATATTACTTTAGTTGCGTCAAAAACTTCATATAGTTAACATACATAAATTTTATGTAGGATCGATTTCACCCTGGAGGGGGGGTGAATAGGGTGATAGTGTATATTATAAAAACTTAATTGCAGAAGTTAATTTATATTAACACAGATCACAGAATAGCAGCACAGATATAGCAGAATATAAATAACAAAATAGAACAACACAGAATTTACCCATCTTCGGCAAAAACCTGCCTACGTGCTGCCCCCAAGGTTTCTACTAGAAATTAGATAGTCCCTCGCTTACACACGTAAACTCGCTATACCCGCTATTGACTAATCTAACTCTACGCTCAAAACCCTGACCACAACTCAACTACCGAGTTGTGAATTCCCAAACTACACACCGTAGTTTGTACCCTAGTCACACGACTAGAAAATTAAAACGGTTTAAAAAGAAAATACAATTAAAAATGATTATAAAACAAAATAACCCTAATTAAAAATAAAATAAAACAAAAAACAAAAACCCCTTTTCTTTATATGAATAAGGCCGGCCTTTCTTTTTCTTCAGCCCGTCTCTTTTGTTTTTCGTTCGTGAAAAAGAAAATGGCCGCTCCTCTTTTGTTCCTCTTTGCGATTTAGGGCTTCTGTAAATTGTCTTTTCCTCCTTGCGATTCAAACAGGGTTGTGCAAATTGAAGTCGCCACTTGATATGATTCGTTAGTAGGTTTCGTTGCTCTTCGATTTTTTCACGGCTCTTCAATTTGGATTGAGTTCGTTCTGATTCTCTGGTATGTGTTGTTTCCTTTTGCTTTTCTGGTTTTTGGATTGTTCGAACTCGATAATAAAATTTGCCGATGATGATTTTCTTATATAGGGTTCGTAATCCTAGATTTGCGTTCGTATAATTATTTTTGAATTTGTCTCTGCCGATCGTTTATGCTTGGATGATTGCGATTTATCTTGACTAATTCATATGCGAATTATTCTTATTATTTCTTGGTTGACTTGGTTTAAAAACGACGGCTTTGAATTTATGTTCAATCCTGGCTCCTTGAATTTCTCTGACCTGACTCGATGCCTTGAATTTGAGATGTTTGGTTATTACTTGTTTTGACTTGGTTACACGGCAATGTGAATAGCTTTATTGCCAAGGCTCTGACTTTGAATCGTGAATTCAACTTCTTTTACCTGATGACTTCGGCCATTTTGAACTATTTTGATTTGGGAATTTTTGTACTGCTGGCTTCGGTCATGACTTGAGATGTCATGTGCTTGCAATTGCTTGTGATGTTGTACTTCACTTTTTCTTGGTCTTGTTTGTTGGTTTAGTGGTGTACTTGCTTGGCCATTCTGTACTTCTGGTCTTTACATGGTGGTCTTGTGGCAGTTAATAGTTGCTGTGCACTTAGTGCTTGCATTTTGATGGTTCACTGTAGTATGTTGGTCACTTGATTCACTTGTATTTGTGCATTGCCTTACTGTTGCTGTGCACTTCTGTTTGCTGTCATGTTCTTGTGCTCGAGCTTGTATATTGTTGTTTGCATAGCTGAACTTCACTGTTGCACTCGAGATTTTGCTTCTGGCCTGCATGTAGTTTGCATATCACCTTGTTGCATTGTTGAGTCACTTGAGTATGTTGATGGAAGATGTTGCACTGTTTCATATGATTCACTTGTGCACATTGTTCATTGTGAAGTAACTGTCTTCACTGATGCTGCACTTAGTCTTGTCTTTGATGTTCCTCTCATTGCATATGAACTTGGTCTACTTGGTGCTGTAGCTTTCAAGTATATGTGCATTACTTGACTTCATTCCACTGTGCATTTCTGTTTTATTAACCTGAGACAGATGCTATGTCTTTGTGCATTTCATTCACTATATTCATTTGCTTCATGTCATACTATTTTGTTTCATTGCTGCACTTGACTTTTGTTACTTGAGCTTTGAATTGTACCATGATAGTCATGTTCCATTGTTGTACACTGCATTCATGTCACTGGTATGCTGCAGCTTGCATCTTTGTTGCATTTGCTTCATGTACCCTACTGCTTTGAACTTCTCTTGACCATTGCTTCATGTCTTACTGTGTTGACCATTATGCACTGTAGCTTGAGTCTTTGTTGAAGTTGTTGTGCACTTGTTCATATGAGTGTGCTCACTGTTGTTGCTGCAATCTTCATTGAGCTTGTATGCTTCAAGTTGTATTCATCGTCAGTTTAGTCGTGCACTTGAGTTTCTTGGCACTGATGCACTCTGGTCTGTCCACTGCAGTTTGTGTTTTGCCACTAACTTGCTTGCATTGGTGCTGTTATGTTCTGTTCATTCCTAGTTGCCTTGTTGCAGTTTGATTGTGATATCCATGTTGCAGTCCATTTTAATGTTGGTCTTCGTTGCATTCATGTCATGTCGCCTTGTGTTGAATCCAGTTTCAAAACTCGGATTTGACCTTGTGCTTGTGTCGTGATTTTCAATGTTATTGCACGTGAGTTGAACCCGATTTTTCATTTGGGTTTGACCTGTGCTTGCCTGTCCCTGTAAATCAATCAAGTGTATATATCGGCGTGCACGGCCTTGTGGCATATACAGTAATATACCGTGTATGTCACAAGTTGTTCGTGTATGATGAATTCAAATTTAAATGATGACGAACAACCCAAATAACTGAGGCAAATATCATTTTCAAAATTCACGTTTAATTTTATATTGCAAAAATATTTTATTTTCAATTTTACTGCGTTAGTTTATATTTTTGCAGATAGCTCAGATGCTGGATTCAAACTTGAATGCAGTTGAAGATAAATACGAGTGTGAGTGATATGTAGTGAGGTGCTGATGTAAAATAGTGATGTAATTGAATTTGTATCAAAGTTGTATAGTGAATAGTGAGAGCTTGAATTTGTATACTATTCAAAATTGTAATAAATATTTGTTTGAATAAAATATTCGTTTGAATTCAAATTCTGTGTTATTTATTTTATTCAGCAAATATTTATTTAATCTGTGAAAAATAAAATAGTATATTATCAAATACATTTAAATGAATGAATATATGTTTATTATCATCAAACAAAAATCATATAAGCGCATATTCAACAATCTCCCCCTTTTGATGATAACAAACATATATTTAAGATTTTGAATATGTTAAATGTATTTAATCATTGATATATCCTAATTGCTCCCCCTATTTAAATGCTTCCTCTCTACACAAAGCTCCCCCTACATATATGCATACAAATAGAAATATATAAATGAATAGAAATATATAAATGAGCCTATATGCAAATGGAAAATTATTTGACCTTTGCTTGATTCTATTTGACAAAATCTTAACTTTTCTCTCCCCCTTTTGTTATCAGCAAAAGAATAATAGTGTTAGAGAAAATAGAGATAAAGTAATCGATATCAATCCAACATTAAAACTCAATTGAATATAAATATCAAATTTCAATAAAAAATCAAACAAAAATCATAAAATTTTTGTTAGGCGCATATTCCACTTTTAGAATGATGGAGATGATGTCATCATATAAAACCATACAATTGTGTCTGTTTGTGGTATTTTTATATCAGGAATTTGAATATCTACTAATCATGCATAACCGTTAGGACTTTTAAATGAGATTAGTAGTATTCCAAATTTATTTTAGAAAAATGAATTCAAGTATCTTCTAACCACGCATAACCGTGAGGACTTTTAAATGGGATTAGAATCAACTTGTTTTTTTTTTTAAAAAAAAAAAATCAACTTTTGATATGTGTTCCATACATGCATAACCGTGAGGACTTTTAAATGAGCATGGAAGCACATAACAAATTCCAAGTAATTCACCCATGCATAACCATGAGGACTTTTAAATGAGAGTGAATACTTTGGTATTTATTTATTGTTATTAATTTTAATTTTTTTTTTTTTTATTTTAAAAATGAAAAACGAACGATTCCTGTTTAAAGTACCACATATCGACAAACTATATAGAGTTTTGATGAGTGATGGTTGATAGAAATATGATAGGTATAGAGATGGTCATGGAATTTTTACCAACAAAAAGTTTTATAACTCTTGTTTACATTTCTAAAGAAATTTTCTAATTATACTTTCTTGAGTTATAATATATAATCAATATCAACACTCATCACTTTTTCAATCACTATTTTTCTTTTCAATGATTTGTAGGGAGAAAAAAAATGTTAAATATTCAGCAAATTTCTAAAACACCTAGACTGAGTCGTAGTTTACAAAAACTATTTTCTGGTAGGGGTTTTGTAAAGATGTCTACCAATTGAGAATCAGTTGAAATAAAATTTATGCAGATATTTTCTTTGGAAATATGATCTCTAATAAAATGATGTCTTACATCTATATGTTTTGTTCGCGAATGATGTACAGGATTATTTGTGAGATCAATTGCGCTTTTGCTATCACACATTAGTGGTACACGTTTAAAATTTAGGCCATAGTCATGCAAAGTTTGTATCATCCATAAGATTTGAGCAGAGCAACCGCTCAAAGCAATATACTCTGCTTCTGTTGTGGATAATGCAATACAATTTTGTTTTCTACTCGACCATGCAACTAATGAATGTCCTAACATAAAACATGCTCCACTAGTACTTTTTCTATCAACCAAATTTCCAGCATAATCAGCATCTGAAAAACCTTTCAATTCAAAATTATCATTTGATGGATACCAAAGACCAAACCGTGGGGTGTGCAATAAATATCTTATAATTCTTTTAACAGCTTTTAAATGAGATTCTTTTGGGTTAGATTGAAAACGCGCACATAAGCAGACAGAAAACATGATGTCAGGTCTAGAGGCGGTAAGATAAAGGAGTGATCCAATCATACCTCTGTACAGCTTTTGATCAACTGTCTTACCCTTTTCATCTTTGTCAAGTTTAAGTGTTGTACTCATGGGAGTTCTTGCTGGTTTAGCATCTTTCAATCCAAATTTGTTGACAAGTTCCCTAATATATTTTGTTTGAGAAATGAATGTGCCTTTATTGCTTTGTTGGATTTGAAATCCTAAAAAGAATTTTAACTCTCCAACCAAGCTCATTTCAAACTTTTCCTGCATGACTTTTTCAAATTTCTCATACAATAACTTGTTAGTAGCACCATAAATGATGTCATCAACATATATTTGAACAATCAAAATATCATTGTTTTCATGCAACAGAAATAGTGTGGTATCTACACATCCCTTTTTGAACCCATTTTCAAGGAGATAAGAGGTAAGACATTCATACCAAGCTCTGGGAGCTTGTTTTAATCCATATAATGCCTTCCTTAGTTTGTATACATGGTTTGGATATTCATGACTTTCAAAACCTTCTGGTTGTTCAACAAACACATCTTCTTTTAAAACTCCGTTAAGAAAAGCACTCTTAATGTCCATTTGTCTTAGTTTAAATCCTTTGTAACAAGCAAAAGCTAACAATATTCTAATTGATTCTAGTCTAGCTACAGGTGCAAAAGTTTCATCAAAGTCAACTCCTTCAATTTGATTGTATCCTTTAG
This sequence comes from Allium cepa, assembly GCA_030765085.1. Lineage (NCBI taxonomy): Eukaryota > Viridiplantae > Streptophyta > Magnoliopsida > Asparagales > Amaryllidaceae > Allium > Allium cepa. The sequence goes on along the minus strand of CM060945.1, from coordinate 951,882,981 downwards.
CAACTAGTCTAGCTTTATTTCTAATTATATTTCCAGATTCATCATATTTATTTTTAAAAATCCATTTTGTTCCTATAACTGGATAATCCTTAGGTCTAGGTGCTAGACTCCAAACATTATTTCGTTCAAACTGATTTAGCTCTTCTTGCATGGCCATGAACCAGTTTTCATCATTAAGGGCTGAATCTATGTTATTTGGTTCTATTTCTGAAATAAATCCACTATATAAGCACAGATCACATAGATTTTTAAAAGATGAACGAGTTTGTATACCTGCTATAGGGTTTCCAATTACCAATTCTGGTGGATGGTCTGTTTTGTATTTCAGCTTTTCTGGATCCAGATTTCTTCTGACTTCTTGAGTTGTGGTAGTTTCTCTAGCATCAGCAGTTTCTTTTGGTTTTTCAAATTCATCTTTTTCTTTCTCCTCTTCAACGTTGCTTTTGGATGTATTCTGTTCGTCAATGCCTTCATCAAATTTCACATTGATTGACTCTACGATTGTTTTAGTCCTTTTGTTGTAGACTCTATAAGCTTTGCTTCTCGAAGAGTAACCCATGAAGATGCCATCATCAGCCTTTGCTTCAAATTTTCCTAACTGATCACCTGTATTAAGAATATAGCAAGGACATCCAAACACTTTGAAGTAAGCGATGTTTGGTTTTTTGTTGAACCATAACTCATAGGGGGTTTTGTTAAGAATCGGTCTGATGATAACTCTATTCATTACATAACATGCTGTATTTACAGCTTCTGCCCAGAGATGCAGAGGTAGTTCATATTCATTTAACATAGACCTAGCCAATTCTTGTAAAGTACGATTCTTTCTCTCAACTACCCCATTTTGTTGTGGAGTACGTGGTGCAGAGAACTCATGTTTGATTCCGCTTTCATCACAGAAAGTTTCAAATTCATAATTTTCAAATTCTCCACCATGATCACTTCTTAACGAAACAATAGAGACTTCTTTTTCATTTTGCACAAATTTTGCGAATCTTGTGAAGTATGAAAAAGTTTCTGATTTTTTAGCTAAGAAGTATACCCATGTATATCTTGAGTAATCATCAACTAACACAAAGCAATATTTCTTACCTCCTAAGCTAGCAATGTCATTAGGTCCAAATAGATCCATATGAATTAGTTCAAGAACTCTAGAAGTGCTTACATTGTTTTTGGCATGAAACGATGATTTTCTAAGTTTTCCCAAAGTACATGCTTTACAGATGTTTTCAGTTTCAAACTCATGTGATGGCAACCCTCTTACCAAACTTTTCCTTTTTAATTTGTTTAATAAGTTCATACTAGCATGCCCTAAACGTCTATGCCATAAATTCACTTCTATATCCTTAGCTACCAAACATTTAGAGAGGATGAGATCATCAAAAGATAGAGAATATATATTACCTTTCCTTTTTCCTGAAAATAAGATTTCTTTTGATGATTTGTCAACAATTTTGCACATGTCAGAATCAAAGATAACATTCATACCTTTATCACATAGCTGGCTGATTGATATCAAATTGTGGTGCAGATTTTCAACATATAAAACATCATTCAAGGTAAATGTATTATTACCTACTTTACCTTTACCGACAATTTTACACTTGTCATTGTTCCCCATTGTGACTCTTCCACCTTTGTACTTTTCTAGGCTAAGGAACTTCGATTTATCGCCTGTCATGTGCCTGGAACAGCCAGAATCCAAGTACCACTGCTGTTGTTCCTTACCCTGCCAGCATACCTACACGAGAAGAAAGTTTAGTGACCTATTTGTTTTTATAGGTCCATGGTTGTTAGTGGCAGAAAATTTTGAAAAATAATTTTGTGTAGACCCATAACTATTTATAATTGTTCCCTTTGGCACCCAAATTTGTTTAACTTTGAGAGATTTTATATTTGTGCCCTTTGAAACCCAAATCGGTATAGTTTTCACATGTTTGGGTCTATACCAACAATTATTGTGACCGTGTCCAAATTTTCTACAAATTGTGCACATAGAATTAACTTGATTAATCTTGTTTTCAACAATTTTCGAATTATTATATCCAAGTCCTTGTCTAACCGTATTAACAGTTTGCTTTCCTAATAGCATATTCAACGATTTTTCACTTTTTGAAAATTTATCTAAAGTCGTTGACAATTGTTGGACTTGTGATTTGAGAGATTCATTTTCGTTTAACAACTGTGTGCACTTTTTAATAGAATTCTCTCTCCTAGTATTTTCATTCTCTTTTAAAATCAGAATTTCATTTTCAAGTGATTTTATATTAATTTTCGATTTTTTAATTTCTTCTTCAAATGTTGGACACTTATCACACTTAGGAATTCTACATTGATAGTTCTTAACTAATTGATCAAGTTGTTTATTGCATTCTATCAAAGTATCCTTTTGAGATTCAAGTTTAGCATATTTTTCCCTAAGTCGTTCATAACAGCCATTTACTTCATGGAAATAAATTAGTAATTCAGAATGAGTGAGTTTTGATACCTCGCTTGGCTCGTCGTCATCACTGTCTGTAACTTCACCATGAAGACACATATTTGCTTTTTCACTCTCACTCTCGGTGTTATCACTTTCATCTTCGTCAGTTTCATCCCAAGTAGCCGCAAAGCTTTTCTTCTTTAGTTTCTTTCCTTGATTTGATCGTTTTTGAGGACATTGTGGCTTGATATGGCCGGGTTTGTTGCATTTGTAACAGATGATTTTCTGATCTTCTGGGTTGTCTAGTGCTTTGCCTATTCTGTTTTTCAATTCATGATTTCGAGCTGGATTTCCGTATTTGCGATTCCACTTTTTGAATTTCTTTATTAGTAGCGCTAGCTCTGCTGCTCCATCATCATCGTCATCATTCTCATCATCACTTTCAGTTGTTCCTTTGAGAGCTATTGATTTCTTTCGAGTATCTCCACCTTCACGCTCTTCCTTGAATTTCATTTCTAGCTCATAAGTGGTGAGATTTCCGATGAGTTCTTCGACTTTGAGTTGTTTTAAATCTTTCGATTCTTGAATGGCAGTTACTTTTGCTTCAAAGCTTCGTGGAAGGACTCTGAGGATTTTACGTACTATTTCCAATTCGGTGTATGTTTTTCCGAGAGCTTTTGATTTGTATACGATGTTGGAAAGTCGTCCGTACATCTCTTTGACATTTTCTTCTTTCGCCATTGTAAATTTCTCGTATTCGCTGCTTAGCATGGCAAGGCGAGATTCTTTGACTTGAGATGTTCCTTCGTGAGTTACTTCTAATATGTGCCATATTTCCTGCGCAGTTAGACAATGTGAGACACGATTAAATTCAAATTGATCTAATGAACAGATAATAGAATTCATAGCTTTGGCATTAGTATTCTGTAATTTATTTTCTAGTTCTGTCCATTGTTCCTTTGGTTTCTCTATTTCCTGATCATCTACAGTTATAGTTGGTATTCTATAACCTGTCTCAACAATATCCCAAGCGTCAATGGTTTTCAAAAAAAATTTCATCCTATTTTTCCAAAAAGCATATTCACCATTGAACATTGGTGGTCTAACTATGGATTGACCTTCTGCAAAAGCATTATTAAAAGAAGCCATTTTAAAAATTCGAATTTTTAAACAAAAACTGATTTTTATTCAAAAAAAAATAGAATTTTTAAAACAAATGTTGACTTCTATTCCTAGCTCTGATACCACTTGTAGGATCGATTTCACCCTAGAGGGGGGGTGAATAGGGTGATAGTGTAAATTATAAAAACTTAATTGCAGAAGTTAATTTATATTAACACAGATCACAGAATAGCAGCACAGATATAGCAGAATATAAATAACAAAATAGAACAACACAGAATTTACCCAGCTTCGGCAAAAACCTGCCTACGTGCTGCCCCCAAGGTTTCTACTAGAAATTAGATAGTCCCTCGCTTACACACGTAAACTCGCTATACCCGCTATTGACTAATCTAACTCTACGCTCAAAACCCTGACCACAACTCAACTACCGAGTTGTGAATTCCCAAACTACACACCGTAGTTTGTACCCTAGTCACACGACTAGAAAATTAAAACGGTTTAAAAAGAAAATACAATTAAAAACGATTATAAAACAAAATAACCCTAATTAAAAATAAAATAAAACAAAAAACAAAAACCCCTTTTCTTTATATGAATAAGGCCGGCCCTTCTTTTTCTTCAGCCCGTCTCTTTTGTTTTTCGTTCGTGAAAAAGAAAATGGCCGCTCCTCTTTTGTTCCTCTTTGCGATTTAGGGCTTCTGTAAATTGTCTTTTCCTCCTTGCGATTTAAACAGGGTTGTGCAAATTGAAGTCGCCACTTGATATGATTCGTTAGTAGGTTTCGTTGCTCTTCGATTTGTTCACGGCTCTTCAATTTGGATTGAGTTCGTTCTGATTCTCTGGTATGTGTTGTTTCCTTTTGCTTTTCTGGTTTTTGGATTGTTCGAACTCGATAATAAAATTTGCCGATGATGATTTTCTTATATAGGGTTCGTAATCCTAGATTTGCGTTCGTATAATTATTTTTGAATTTGTCTCTGCCGATCGTTTATGCTTGGATGATTGCGATTTATCTTGACTAATTCATATGCGAATTATTCTTATTATTTCTTGGTTGACTTGGTTTAAAAACGACGGCTTTGAATTTATGTTCAATCCTGGCTCCTTGAATTTCTCTGACCTGACTCGATGCCTTGAATTTGAGATGTTTGGTTATTACTTGTTTTGACTTGGTTACACGGCAATGTGAATAGCTTTATTGCCAAGGCTCTGACTTTGAATCGTGAATTCAACTTCTTTTACCTGATGACTTCGGCCATTTTGAACTATTTTGATTTGGGAATTTTTGTACTGCTGGCTTCGGTCATGACTTGAGATGTCATGTGCTTGCAATTGCTTGTGATGTTGTACTTCACTTTTTCTTGGTCTTGTTTGTTGGTTTAGTGGTGTACTTGCTTGGCCATTCTGTACTTCTGGTCTTTACATGGTGGTCTTGTGGCAGTTAATAGTTGCTGTGCACTTAGTGCTTGCATTTTGATGGTTCACTGTAGTATGTTGGTCACTTGATTCACTTGTATTTGTGCATTGCCTTACTGTTGCTGTGCACTTCTGTTTGCTGTCATGTTCTTGTGCTCGAGCTTGTATATTGTTGTTTGCATAGCTGAACTTCACTGTTGCACTCGAGATTTTGCTTCTGGCCTGCATGTAGTTTGCATATCACCTTGTTGCATTGTTGAGTCACTTGAGTATGTTGATGGAAGATGTTGCACTGTTTCATATGATTCACTTGTGCACATTGTTCATTGTGAAGTAACTGTCTTCACTGATGTTGCACTTAGTCTTGTCTTTGATGTTCCTCTCATTGCATATGAACTTGGTCTACTTGGTGCTGTAGCTTTCAAGTATATGTGCATTACTTGACTTCATTCCACTGTGCATTTCTGTTTTATTAACCTGAGACAGATGCTATGTCTTTGTGCATTTCATTCACTATATTCATTTGCTTCATGTCATACTATTTTGTTTCATTGCTGCACTTGACTTTTGTTACTTGAGCTTTGAATTGTACCATGATAGTCATGTTCCATTGTTGTACACTGCATTCATGTCACTGGTATGCTGCAGCTTGCATCTTTGTTGCATTTGCTTCATGTACCCTACTGCTTTGAACTTCTCTTGACCATTGCTTCATGTCTTACTGTGTTGACCATTATGCACTGTAGCTTGAGTCTTTGTTGAAGTTGTTGTGCACTTGTTCATATGAGTGTGCTCACTGTTGTTGCTGCAATCTTCATTGAGCTTGTATGCTTCAAGTTGTATTCATCGTCAGTTTAGTCGTGCACTTGAGTTTCTTGGCACTGATGCACTCTGGTCTGTCCACTGCAGTTTGTGTTTTGCCACTGACTTGCTTGCATTGGTGCTGTTATGTCCTGTTCATTCCTAGTTGCCTTGTTGCAGTTTGATTGTGATATCCATGTTGCAGTCCATTTTAATGTTGGTCTTCGTTGCATTCATGTCATGTCGCCTTGTGTTGAATCCAGTTTCAAAACTCGGATTTGACCTTGTGCTTGTGTCGTGATTTTCAATGTTATTGCACGTGAGTTGAACCCGATTTTTCATTTGGGTTTGACCTGTGCTTGCCTGTCCCTGTAAATCAATCAAGTGTATATATCGGCGTGCACGGCCTTGTGGCATATACAGTAATATACCGTGTATGTCACAAGTTGTTCGTGTATGATGAATTCAAATTTAAATGATGACGAACAACCCAAATAACTGAGGCAAATATCATTTTCAAAATTCACGTTTTATTTTATATTGCAAAAATATTTTATTTTCAATTTTACTGCGTTAGTTTATATTTTTGCAGATAGCTCAGATGCTGGATTCAAACTTGAATGCAGTTGAAGATAAATACGAGTGTGAGTGATATGTAGTGAGGTGCTGATGTAAAATAGTGATGTAATTGAATTTGTATCAAAGTTGTATAGTGAATAGTGAGAGCTTGAATTTGTATACTATTCAAAATTGTAATAAATATTTGTTTGAATAAAATATTCGTTTGAATTCAAATTCTGTGCTATTTATTTTATTCAGCAAATATTTATTTAATCTGTGAAAAATAAAATAGTATATTATCAAATACATTTAAATGAATGAATATATGTTTATTATCATCAAACAAAAATCATATAAGCGCATATTCAACATTTTACTCATGCCATTAAACATTTTTCTATGACTTTACATCTTAGTTTCTATTCTAATTAGATAAAAATAAAGCTGCTATTTTTGAATTTGAATACTATAGCTAACCTATTCCATTAAATGAGTAATGTACCTGTTTGTTTCTTTTTTTCACTAATTTGTTTTCAATTTATTTCTCAAAATTTTAGTATGGTTGTCCGATTTAGGTTTACAAGTTTATTATATTTTTGTGCAACTATAACAGTATTTCTTGATGTTTTAGCAATGTAGGCATTATAGAACAGAATACTAACTAATTGTGAATTCATTATTAACTTCAATTATATAGTGCTCAACCTTATATTAACTGTGTTATCGTAATCTTATGTTATGGTTACTCTATCTACAATAGACAATTGTGGTTAAACCTGTTTTATATACTACCGCAATATAACACTAAGTTTAAGTGTCAAAATGGTCCTTGTTGCTTTTTGTAGATATATGAAACCAATTTTACAATATGCATGTATTTTAATTTGTTTTCTATTCTTCTTTAGAAAGCCATTGATCTGAAATTGAAAACTGTCAACATGGTCCATATATAGTGGTTGATCAGGCTATAGTTAAGCTTTAATTATGTAGTAAATCTTAGTAGTTTCTTAATATCTTCATTTTTCGTAAAATGTCTTAGACCTATAGAGGGACACTTTCGGATGCAAAAGACAGGAGGAAAACAAATGAAAAATGATACATAACCTATTTTCTTACATGCAATGACAGTAATGCTTTAGCAGTATAAAGAATACAATGGTAATTTGACATGACAGCAAATAAGTTGATTAGTTATAAACCCTTAATACTTACAAATGATTTATTTCAATTTTTAAACCAATTTCCATCGTAATTTCAATTTTTAAGTACTTCAACCTTTTACTATTTCCCAAAACTACTTACAAGTTTCTGTTTGAAACTATTTTTCAGATTTGTTACAATAAGGGTATAATCGTTTTCACACAGCTACAGTAAAGAAAAAATGAAAATTAGTTAGGAAACTTATTGAACTTTTTGCATATAATGCAACAAATAAGAATTTGGGCAACATATCAATAGTTCTCAGAATTTTTTATATGCTATAGTTCTCAAGATACATACTCAATGGTGCTATAAATAATCTATAAGCAACCTACATATCAATAGTGCAATATAGTTACTTTAGGCATACAAAAAGTACTAAATCAAATAAAAAACTTTTCATTTATACAGGACTGTTATCACGACTGTGAGGAATGGCACAAGTGGTCTTGAAATGCGACATGAACGCGCTGAAGATCTTGAATTAGCTTGAATGAGAAACTGCTAAAGCAAATCCAAAGCATAAATGTTAGATGGATAAGGTCACTTGAGCTGAAACATGTTATGCACTACTAGAACAGAAATTGAATTATGAAGCATGATCCAAATCTGGACAAGAGTATAGACACAATAGGAAATGGTATATGCAAGGTCTGAAATGTGAAACTAAAATGGGCCAGCAAAGCATGAAGCTAAACTAAAACTACTGCCAATTCTATCAAATGCTTTTGTTGCTACAATTTGGTACATGCAGGTTAGAATGCACTTGATCTATTATTTGATTGCCAATGCTTGCTGAACTTTGAAGATCAAGATCCTTGAAGTACCTTCAGTAATTCATTAGAAACTTGCAATTATATACAATGGGTGTTTGTCTTGAGACTAGAAACAATAGTTATTCATTTTAGAACACATCATTAATGCATAATAGAAAGATAAAACCGATTGTTGAGCATAAACAAACAAAAATCTATCAAATGAGTCTGTACTTCTACTAGCTATAGGTTGTTATCAGTTAGCAACTTCTGATATTGGTTCGCAGGTTGTTATTGATGCTTTATAATATTATTGATAAAATATCAAAATTTTACTAACTTGTATCAGTAATGGTAATCTAAATTACACTATCTTCACTAACTTGCAAAGATTCTCCTTTGAATTTGGACTAGGCTGCTACCGATGTGTTGTCCCTACATCAGAACATAACAAGAGGTTGTGACTTGAGAAAGTTTTGGATGGAACAGTGATATACATACATGTGTGTGTCTCTGTGAGTATGTATTAATAATTCATAAACAATTTCTGATATACAGCCGTCATAGACGATTTTATATTTACAACCAATATTACTTTTGGCGGCACCTCTTAATCTACGTTCCAAATTTTAGTTCAGCGAGTTGATATTATGAATAACATCGGTATATATTAATTTACAAAATACTTTCTTCTTCGATTTGCATTATTGTACTGTAAATACAAAAAGCTATAATTGGTTAAGTTTACAAAGGTTTAGTAATTCTTTTCTATGAGTTTCTGATGGATCGCATTTGATCATACTCTTTTTCTACTCTTTAATAAAAATAGACTCTCACTACTAACTTTGTTGTAGTACAAAATTGTTCTATGCTTTCATATTCCACTAGGATGTTATGCATACAATTCAAAGGATATAAAATGGAAATACCTTTCAGCCAACATACAGTTGCTATAACAGACTGCTGTAAAACAAATTAGAACACAAATTAGAAAGATATTCTATGCTGTCATTACACATTTTTTACTACTAAGGTTTAAAACCAACATAAAACTGTTATAACAGATTGATGTATAACAACTTAGACCACAAATAATAGTATACCCTGCTTTACTAAATTCGATTGCTAACTTGCTATGCATATGACAGTTGGATGGGATGCTTTTTTTGACCACGGAATAATTAGTATACTCTTCTTCTTATTCGAAACAGTAATGGAACAGTTATTAAGTCTTCACTGTAATACTGACAACAATACGGCTGTGCGCAGGACTAGCTCAAGGAGCATCTTTTGAAGTGGTTAGGATAAGGACAATTGCTAGGACAGATTCAGCACTAAGGAGAAAATGCTGCAGCGTTCGGTACATATTGTTTTCCACCGCATTAAGCGCTAGGGAAAAAATTGTGTTGTACCAATTTTTAAGGATCTTCAGCAATCACTTTCTTTTCTTGCATTTTTCCAAGCTAGATTTGAACTGCTATATATGTGACGAAACAATATTTATGTATCTTTGTTAATGTGTGAATTTAACTTTAATGCAAAACGACATTGTAGCTATTCTGAGCATACAAATTTGTTGCTTTTGCACTATCCCTTTTGACAGCAACCGACTGTACTATAAATGTTTCACTGAGTAAGTTTTTTCCCCACATATTACTTCCCCTGCACGTGACAACAAGTCCATTGTATGTTAAATACAATATTTATGCACGGAATTCCCTTGGTATATATATTGTCTTGCTGTTTTTGTATATGCCCTTCCAATTCTCAGCCTTCAAACAATATGCTATGTAGTTGCAAGCTTTAAAATATACAACTATGTCCACATATAAAAATCATTGATTGAATGCAGGTAACAACCAATGCCAACGTCCAATGCATTTGTCCAACACTGCACCCATGAAATGTATATGGAATTTTTTTTACTTATATTGTGCAATTCCGTATGCGAAGCACGGGTTCACACTAGTTTTTTTATATGTATGAGTTAATAAATAACTTTACCATTTTTGTTTTAATTGTTGTGTATATATTGAATTGTTATTTTTAAGGATTTATAAATAGATTTATGAATGTTAATTTAATTTAATATATTAAATAATTTGAATTAATAATCGACATAACTATCAAATATAAGAAGTTGAATGTGAAAAGTTATAGAAAATTACGAAGAGCTTTGTACGTATTTGTACTTGAGAAGAGCATCTTATGTCCGTTTATCTACATATGAACTTTGATCCATTATTTAGTTTTCATTTTTAAACAATTTCATAGTTAACCATAGATTTTATGTTGTTATAGGGGAGTCACACTTACAACTTTGATAATCGCAAATAATGTTATGTAGCATTTAGATGAGTTATGAGCTTGACATGGTTTGATAACATGTTGAAAGTAAATGTTTATATAATCTAATTTTTATCGATGTAATTTGTACGTTTACATGATAATGTTGTAAAATATAAATTTATCTTTTAAAGGTTAAAAATAAAATTATGTTATGTAATGTAACATAATGTGTAATAAAAATTTAAGGATAACTAAATTAGAAATTAAAAGAGTTATTGTTATTTATGTACACTTTTTATGTTATGCGATTTATATATCCTTATGTCCGAATAAAGAAATAACTTTATCATTTTTTCCACATATAAATGAAATTGTATATATTGAAATTCTTATAGTTTTAGTATTTATTGGATTGATTAATGAATATCGATTAATCAAGTTTATTTAAATAGTTTAAATTTAAGATTACACAATTAGTTAAATATGTGAACTTGAGTGTAAAATATTAGAAAAGAATTGAGAATGGTTTCTAAGTAATTGTAAAAAAAATTGAAATTTTGGTGTTTGAAGTTAATAGAATTATATAGTGTATTGTATGATAAATTCGTTCAGTAAATAAATTATAAAATAAATTTGTTATTATCGCTGATGTATATATATTATGCTATGTGATTTATATATGCACACAAACACACACACACATATCTAAATAAATAAAAAATCTTTTTTTATACCAATTTGTTGATATGCATGTAACATATTTATTGAAACTTTAGTTTTTTAGAATTTATTAATAAATATTAGTTGACTAAGTTTGTCCATTAATTTAAATTTTGGATTATGTAATTAATTTAAATACGTGGGCTTTGATGTAAAATATTGAAAGAGAATCGAGAAAGATTTATAAATAACTGTAGACTTATTAAGAGAGTAGGTATTTGAATATAAAATACTAAGAGAAGTTTAGTATAATAATTGTAAAGTGATAAATTATAAGATATTAGAAATAAAATATCTATAATTGGAGAGAATTAAGGGGAATGAAGATAATTCCTAAAATTAATCACAGAGCTTAAAATTCTTCTTTTTTACTAATATTTAATAGATGTGATAAATACTACAATGAGATACATTGTAATAATTGTAAATTTATGTGCTTGCATGTAAAATATTAGAAATGGTGAAGAGATTTGTAATAATTGTAAATTTTGTTGAAAAATTGGTTTTGAATGTAAAATAGTGTAAGAAATTGAGTAGAATAATTTTAAAATGATAAATTATAGAAATTTGAAAACAAAATATTTAGAGAGGATTAAGGAGAGTGGACAAAACTCCTAACATTAATAAGAGAGCCTGAAATTCTTCCGCTTTACTATTATTTAATAGATAGATATGACAAATACTATAATGAGATACATTTCTACCTGAGTGGTTGAGTGTTTCCATTGTGTCATTTCAATTAATCATTCCACTTGTAAGCAATAGCTTTATCATGTATCTTAGGTAGATACTTTTGTATAGTGCTAAAGATGAAATAATGGAATAAATTAAAATGAAAGGAAATTTGCTAATGGTGCTCGTACACTTATTGGAACTGATTTTGAGTTGGAAAAAATTTCACTTAAGTTATATTACATTCACAATGACAGTAAATCCAAACAATGGAGTAAAATTATAAATGTGTATTTACAAGAGATAAAATTTACAAAAGGCATACGCGCTCTAAATAATATATCATGGTATAAGCAAAAAATAAATTTACTATAATATCATCAGTAAAAAAACCAAAAAGTTACAACATAGTGCATCATTGATTTTGTGTTCTCCACGGGCTTCATAGTGTTTATATGGCTTTGTTTGTTAATATATTGTAAAAACTATAGATTCATGTATGTTGAAAGCCATGAGATGTGCCAGGGAAGAGACATGAGATGTGCATGGAAAGACGGAAATAGAAATGCTAGACTTTATCATCGTGGTTCTTATCATATTTGTTGATTCTTATATCCAAATGTTAGATAAATTTAGTTTAATCTGCTATTAATTTTGTACTTTGCTGATGAAATTGTATCATATTAAACTCTTTTGATATTCAGGCAGAGGAAGCTGGGGAAAAAGCAATAAGAAACATGGAGGAGGAAATAAGATCTGCATTATAGAACATCAAAGTTTACAATCTTACCCAATTTCAACCCTTGATACACCTGATACAAGCTCGGTAAAGGTAAAAACTGCATTTTCCACATTTCCTTCTTTCTTTAGTTTATAGGCATCGGCCTAGCACAGTCAATGCATTGTATTGTAATGTGTGTACTATTAAATAATTCTATCAATGTATTTTATTTGAAACAAGACTTTGTATGCTTGTATGGTATATGATGTTATTTTCTTGTTAAGTAAAAACTAATGTTGCTCTATTTTTTTTTTATAAAGGAGTTAGCAGCAAGACAAAAGATATGAAACAGGCAATTCTAAAAGAAAGCGGAAAAGGTACAAACTTGAGAATAAATCCCGGGAATAAATAATCGCATAAAACATTAGTGTTGATTGTTCAGCCATGAAATTGAAATTATGATGTAACATGCATGATATTCATGCTTGGTTGTTTATGTATGGTGAATGGAAATGAAGTTTTATTTCTGCAATGGATCTACTTTAACCAAATTCTTATTATTGTCACTACAACAAAACTATCCTTTTACAACGGGCCAAAAAACCATTGTAATAGAAACCTTTTACAATGATTTTTTTAAGCCCGTTGTAATAGGCGCAATTTTTCATCTTCGGTTATACCTATTACGACGTTGTCGGCTGACCCGTTATAATATGGTCTTATCACAATGGTTTTCGGCTGTTGTAATTGATTCCAATTCTCGGCTCTAAAGGATTTTGGCCAGTTGTAACATAGGTCTATTACAACGATTTTTGGCCCATTGTACTAAATATCGGTTTTCAGCTCTATCTATCTGCTGTAATTAAGGCTGTCAATGAATACCCGAAGAATTCGAAATTCATCCATATCCGTATCCGTATCCGAAAAGGCAAAAAATATCCGATATTCGAAACGGGGTTCAGATATCCGGTATGCGAAAACATTTTCGATACCAATGCAGATATGACATTGCCTGCATCAAAAAATATCCGTCCGTTATGGAATTAAATATCCAATTTTATTTTCAAATTATATATAATTCTTAAACTTAAAACAATTATAATCCAAATGAAATAATCATAAAGCCATTGATTATTTTCTGCCATCAGGTTTGTAACATCAACAACATATCCTTCTTTATAGAAAACCCTAAATCTAATAACCCACAGTTCAATTGCCGCCTCATTTCACAATTCATCAGACCAATTCACAAAAAAAAGAATGCTTCTTTCTCCAAACTTCATCCACCGACTTTCAATTGACCGACTTTCAATTTCAGTCCACTTCAATTTCAAGTCAGCGGAGAATTTTGACTACAATTCAATTTCGATTTCAAGTGGACGATTCAAGCTTCTTCGATTTTGAGAGACGATTTTGGATCTTCAGCCTTCTTCTTCTCTACATGCTTCGAGTTTAAGCAAAATCAACGAGTTGATCCACTTCAATTTACGACAACATCTACTTCTACGTTGAGCTAGTGGTATGAATTCACAGTCATTGGTTGATTATTTGGTTAAAATTATGCTTTAAGATTATCAAATATGATCAGCTTTCTTTAGTAATTTAGAACTTTTGAGTAAATGTTTAAAATTATTTTGGTAACACACATTTATATACATGTTTATGAGGAAAAAAAGGAACTGCAACAATGTTCAATCAACTTTCCTAGGAACAAACTAAACTCCATATTTAGGGAACCCTATGGTTACTTTTATTACAATTATGTAAATATCTTTTTTAGAAAATGCAGCATTTGCTTATTTTAAGCCATAATTATTTGTTTATTGGAGTATTATTGTACATTTTAGCATTTTTATATTATTATTGTCCTTCTAGTTAACATTATAGATCTGCTTATGTTTATAATTTTTCTCAAAATATAACAAAAAAATCAGCTAAAACAAGTTGATTTTGTACTTATGCCTTTGTTTCCATATTGCAAATCAAGATTGCCTTTAATACCTGATTTAAGCATAAGTTAATTCAAGGATATTCATTTTAATTGTTTTGATTGGAACTGATAAATTAGGAACGCGTGTGGATGACATTTCTGCTTAAATTTTTTTATGATTGAAAATGAGAGATAGGTAATTACTCTGCTCACTTGTTTTACTCTACTCACTTTTTTTGACTGAATAGCAGTGAGGATAAATATCATTATATGGGCCTTAAAGAAAATTAAAATTACTTTATCGGTTCCATGTTATTGCATTATTGCATTGGCAAAAGCTCACCGAACTACAATAAATAATCACCAATAGAACTGCCACTCACATCAACCAAAAAGATGTTAATGTACATTGTGTAGGTTTTGTACTAATTGGTTCATTGTATATGCTTTGTGACGTTTTGTTATTACTTATTTGATATAATGATATATATCAGCAGCTTTAAGAAATTATACGTTGCAAAATAAAGCTTACTTTATGAATGCCCATGATTCCTTAAACAAATGATAAATTGATTGTATATTTTTATTGGAGATATTTCAAGTATCACAGTTCAAAAATTGTAAACATTTTTTTAATCCTCTACAGGTTCCAATTAGACACAAAAACGACTAAAAGACTAAATATGTGGTCATGAAAAATAATCATAATATTCATGTTGTGAATGGACCTGCATACACCGGAAAAAAAGTTAGGTGACTTTACATGTAATACCACCCAGTCTAGCCCTAGGCCAAGGCCACAAAGGCGGTGGTGTAACGACCCAGGATTTTTAGTAATTAAAATTTGAATATTTAATTAATTTTAAATATTAATAAGTGAATTTATAAGTCGAATAAATTTTATTTCGAATAATTGGATTTAATTGAATAATTAAATCGATAATTTAATATGTTAAATTATGGAAATAATTGAAAATTGAGTTAAATATGATTGAAAATGATTTGTAAAATTTTATTTTATTATATTGAAGTTAGAACGATATTTTAGAACTTTTAAAATCGAATTAGAAGTTAATTTGTGAAAATTGAATATTTTAATATTTAATCGACTAGTGAAATTAGCCAATTTTTGAACAGTATCAGAATTGGACGAAACCAGTTCCATTGGATCCGTAATAGTTAGTTATTACCGGATTTCAAATTTCGTAGCAAACGGAGTTGTCGTTTGATCGTGGCAGCTCGAAATGCATCGAATTGTTTTTAATATTAATTTGGCGAGTTAAAATAGCCATTTTTCAAAAAGTCTCGGAATTTGACGAAACCAGTTTCATTAGATCCGTAATGTGATATTATTGTAAGGTTTCAAATTTCGTGTCAATTGGATTTACCGTTTGTCCGGTACAAATTAAAACGCCTAGAAAATCGTTTAAATCGGTTTAATTTAAATTGAACGTTTATTACCATAACTCGCACAGATGTCCGAATTAGCTCCCGAAACATGTTCCATTGTGTCCGGAACGCGGGATAAACTCTAGGGACGTCGGTCACCGCGCGTAAATCGGAGTTCGGAATTCCCGGGATGAATAGTGTCGTTGAAATTTTTCTATAAAAGCCCCTCAATATCACAATTTGCAAAAAAAAATAAAAGGGTAGGGTTTCATCATGTTCAGGCCGCCACCTTCATAGAAATCAAAGGCTGAAACAACATCATCTTCTCCCCTCAATTTCTCTAAATCTGTAGATAATTAGAAGAAGTGTTTAACATGAAAGTTGTAGAGCGTCTCGAGCTCGTTAGATCCATACGGTGATGATGGGTTTTGGAGCAACAAAGTGGAGTGAAATGACCTGCGTTCATCTACAGTTTGGCACGCGTTTTGAGGCTGTAAAGGGGGGCCGAGCTCTATGAGCTTGAGGCCGAGCATAGTAGTGGTGATGCTCTTCGAGATGAGAGGTCCTGATCGTGTTCAAATCGCTCGAATTGGTTGCAATAATTAACCCTAATATGGATGAATGGGTTCTATGGTGCGGCGGCTATGTCCTGTAGGATGCGTGAGTGGAAGATGAAGTTATGTGCGGCCAAGATTGCAAAGGAGATGGGTCCAGTGGCTGTAGTTGAGCTAGGTTTAAAAATAGTTAAGTTATATTGTAAATTGTTTATAAAAAATTTGTGTAATGTTCAAATATTCATAACTTTTTCATACGAGGTCGAAAACGCGCGAAACCAGTTGCGTTGGAATCGTATGGACGAGAACTACGCGATGAAGTTGGATTGGAGTCGTTTGGAGTTAGTGAAAATTTCGTGTAAAATTAAACGTCCGTTTAATTTTATTCGAAATAAATCGTTAAAAACGAAATAAAATCAAGGTGAGAACTTCTCATTCAATTGAATCAGTTTCGATTTTATTTTAAATAGTTAGATTTAAAATATTTGAATGCATGTTTGAATGATGATTGATATCTATTGATTGTTAAAATAGACATTATGAGCCGTTAGTAAGCGGATGTTATTTATTAAAAACATATACCGCGAATATTTCATAAACAGTGAAATTGGTATTATATATAATATCAATATATATATATATATATATTGGCATATGTATATATTGCAGTTGTTGATTCCCCGCATTTTTTTAGCGGATGAGACCCTATTGCGCCGTCTATTAAGCGGATAATATTTAATAAAAACATATACCGCGATAATTTCGTACTGGAGCGAAATTGGTATTGTGCTAATGTTTGTGGATGCAGGAAACAGGTTGGAGGGATCCAACTGGATTCCTCAACAGTATTTATTTGATTTCAGATATTTTGATATTTGATGGACTATCATATCGATATATGATGTCGTTGTTGTCGTGATTGACTATTTGGTGTGTAGCATCATTGGACCAAATTTGGAATTTTAAAATGATTTATAAAGTGATTTTTGAAAATATACTATATGTTTGGAATTGATCCATTTTAAATAAATAAACGATATAATTTTTAATGTTATAAAAATTATGGTTTTTGAGAAATATAGTTAAAAACTGATTTTTGAGAATGTGATGCTAATGATTTTATAAAATAGTTAAATCGGAATTTTTGAATTTATTGTGAAAAGTTTAAATATAGGATTTATAAAATTTGATTATTTTATAAATCAAAATGATGAAATTATAAAGGAGATTAAAGATGTTTTAAAATAATAGTATAAATTGATTTTATAAAGGATTTATAAATTGATATTTATAAATTAAAACATTTGAATTATAAACACGAGTTTTTATAAGTGTTTGAATGAAGTGTAAATGGATTGCATAAATGAATGGAATTTATAAAATTAAAAATGGTGAAGTTATAAATGAAATTTATAAATAGTAAGATTTATAAATTTTATAAAGTTATTAAAAGAATAGTTTTGAATAAATCATTGAATCTTATAAGTTATAGGATTTATAATTATGAAGTTCAAAGGAACGATTTTTCAAACAAATAAATTATAAGTGTTTAACTTATAATGTGAACCTTTGTTTTATAATTGAGTTATAAATAGAATAGGTTAATAAAGGAATTTATAAAGGAAGTAGTTATAAAATAAATAGAAATGGAATTTATAAACGTTGTTTTATAAATTCGCAAACGACTTATTTTGATAAGTAAATTGTTGAAACCTATTAATGGAGTTATATTCACATTTTTGACTGTGAATAATCCTTTGAAATAAAATGAATAAAAGGATGAAATTTGTTAACATAGTATATTCACGTTTTTAAATAGTGAATAATATGTTAAAGAGAATGTTTTAGATGTGATGTTTTAAATAGAATTAAAACGATCTAACGATGTTTTAAAATGTGTTGAGATTCGAAACCATAGATTTCAACATTCATTGTTGAAATAGACGTTTTCGAGAAATAGAAGGAAATGGTGGACTATAACACTGTGGTTAGAGTAAATGATTTCCGAAAGGAAATGTTTTGTATAGTATTGGGTTTTTTATATCTATTTTAATTTCGAATCCCTATACTAGTGATCTTGGGTTGTCGTAACGATGTTTTACGCAACATTCGTTTTGGCCCAAATAAATATGTTGAAGAGAACGATTTCCTTAAAGAATGAAATATATACTTAATTTCGATTGAAGTATATTGAATATTTTCCAAGTGTTGAAAATAAAAGATTTGTGAATTAGTTATTAAATAAGTATGGAATTGTTTTCCAATATAAAGTGAATATTTTGAATTTATCTTTTTGAAGATAAATTGAAAATGAATATTAGAAATCGAATTGAAGTCGTATATTCATGAATATTTTGGAATGTAAATTCACTATTGAATTTATAAAAGAAAGTGGAATTTGTTTAAAAATAAATATTGATTTATTTTTGAAGTGTTGAAAATATATATCTTGTAAAGATATTTTGGAAAATTATTTGGAATCTGGTGATGTGTGCATATCCATTGATAGTTCAATAACCGACTATCAATATTTCCCTTTGAATGGGTATTTGATGTGATTTGTTTGAATTTGAATGCCACACTTATTTTTGAATAAGCGCTCACTATTCGGGTTAACCGGGAAAGGACCATGGGGTCGTATAACCCATTCCAAATATGTGATACGTCGTTGTGAATTGCATTGAAGATCGGTGTTGAAGACCCGGTATTTGCGAGAGCGATAGGATGACCTGTCGATTGACTCTGCACCGAGTAGCTACGGTATAGAGTTCTCCATATGTGATGGTGAATCCGATCAGGATTGTGAATATCCGGATTGCAAGGACTTCTTTGTAAGTGCCTTCGGTTTTGTTCGAGCCCGGAACAGACTTGTATGGATTGTATGTCTGACGTTACAAATTGAGATATAAAGCCGATTTCATTCAAATATATTTCTGTTGGTGGCGGAGAATTTATTCTTTTAGCTTAACACCCTTCTCTGAGACGTACGAGCTCAGAGGTTACGTAGTTGAATGTTATCAGCGATATATTCCCAATTTGGTAATGTGACATGCTGAGTGTTGCTGTAAATGATCATTGTGTTGATTATTTGTGATAGGATCGTTTATTTGATCGTCTATCCTGGTGATCATTTCTATGATCATTTGTTGACCCAGAGCATGGCTTTTGTATAAAGTATGTTTTTGTGGACGTGACTTCGTCGAGCCTCACACCCCGTGAATGGTCAAAACAGGAAAGATGCGGCAAGGTTATGAGGGGTAGCGCCCTTTAGGATATGTGCATTTCCTTCTGGAAAAGGGTGGTATCATGGTATGGAGCCCAGATACTTACTCATGTTGAAAACACTTTGTTATGATTGTGTGAATTGATTGTGAGCGCTCGGTGAAAGGTCCCAAAGGACCGGGGGATGGCATATTCGGTCAGTTGTTACTCAGTTAGGGGTAACCCGGCCTTGTGTTGGTAGAGATCCGGTTTGGTTCTCGGGGATGTCCATCCATAGGCATTCTCATGTGGCAATGGGAAGTTCCTTGGCCTGATCATTCGTTGGAAATCCAAAGAAACAATACAAGACTTGTACGGTTTTAGTTGTAGAACCTGCTTCCTCAGGAGGTAGCTATAGTAGGCATAATATAATGGTACCTATGCTGGCTAAGATTTATATTCTACTTTCGAAATGATTTTTCCTACACTATGCACTAATAATAATATCAAATGTTTCTTTTTAAATGCGTATCAAGCATCTTTGACTATCATAAGGAGAAATCTCCTCCAAGTCTGCGTTTGCATTGTGTGTGTGGCGGGAGGTCTTATGGTAGTCTCATTTTTAAAAGCATTGCGAATTGACTTTAAAAATATTCCTCTATTTTGATTTTAAAGATAAATAAACTGTTTTGAGTTCTCACACCAGTCACATGACTGACTCGGAGTTTATTGTTTTCCTTCCTAAACTCTGGGTGCGCACCAATTTCCACACGGGCAGTCAAGAGTTAAGGTTTATCAGGATATTCTGGATATTCTGGAGTTGCTGGAGGCAAGCTGGATGGCATGGCGTATTACTAGTATATAGTATTTCTTTTCCGCTGTTTGATGTTGTTGTTGTTGTACACTCTGATGATATGATGTAATGAAATGTAATGAATAAAATGTAATAACTGATATAGTTCTTTGTTTAAAGATTATTCATTTATTATTATATGTTGTTCCGCTGCGAATTGTGAGATTATGATATTGTTGTGTTGTTTTCTGTTCCGTTCTATTTTCTATTCTCTTTCCTCCCTATTTTTCTATCTATTTTCTCTCTTCTTCTTCTTTTTCTTTTTCTTAAACATTGATAATTCGTATTTCTGTTCATCTTGAATTAATCTACGGAGATTAGTGTATATTCAAGGAGTACGGATTTGCGGGTCTTCACAGGTGGTATTAGAGCATATGGTTAAGCGACAACCATGGTTCTGTTGGGTATTACTCATTAGAAATAGAGTCAGTAGTGCTCTAGAATGAGTTTGAGTGTAATAATAGCTATGAGAGCATATTTGTTAGTGAATATATAAAATTGTTTTATATTGTGATGATTGGTTTGTTGAGTAGCATATGAACCTTCGTCGGCGTGGTCTCGACAACTATGCCGAAGGGGTTTCTAAACACTTGAATAGAACAATTCGACACAATATTGTTTTAAATTGGGTAAAAGAAATAATTTTACTTGAGTATATTATATATATATAAAGAATGATTTTTCAGAGTTATTAAAGTGTATATAAGTAGATTGTTGATTGTTTGGTTGTTTGAATAATCTAATTAAAGAATAATTGTATAAGAAAAGGATTATAAGAATTTAATTATAATTAAAGTGATTTACAATTGTGAAATAAACTTATATATATAAGAAGTGAAACTATATGAATATATTTATGAATATGAGTTGAAATTAAAAAAAATGAATTTAAAGTTAAGTGATGGATATGAACTTAAGTTATTTAAATGAAATTCAACTTTTGTAATTATATTGAATTAATGGATTAAATGTTAATCGATTGAATGTGAATAAAGTTGATATGAAATGATGAATGTAGGTGTTAATTCATTAAAATCTAATGTTATTGAAAGTGATGGTGTTAAACCAAAATGAATATAAGCAAAGGGGTTTGGTTGTGATTAATATACATTGGTTGTTATATGATTGTTAGTTGATTGTATATAATTCATTAAGTGTTAATGAAATTGGAAGCTAAAGCAATTGGAATTCAATTGGAAGTTAAATGAATCTTAAATAGAATTGAATTTGATTTGGAAGTGAACCAACTTGAGTATGAATTAGTAAATATAAACTAATTGAAAATGAATGTTAGAAAACATCCACTGTAAATGAACCAAATGTAATTAAATTGAAAAACCTATTTCATTGAATATTAATGAGAATATAAATGAATATTGATTTGGTTATGGATGATAGTTGGTTGATGTTTGCATTTGTTGCCTTTACTACATTTGCTATGTTAACATATATAGTTATTATGTTGCTATATGTTGTATATTGATGCTATTGTATATATGCATGTTCTCATGTTGTTTGTTGAGTGTTTAGTAGGTGCGGATCGCGTTTGCTTCGCATTTGGAGCTCGCTTTCGCGCTATATTAGCCGTATATGCTTGCTAATAAAATATAAGGTACATATCTCGGATTACATACCGTACTTTTATACTTTTTTCCCTTCGGGATGCCTCATTACTTGATGAGATGTATATTTGTGATATATATACTGTCATTTTTTTTCGGATCGAGCCGCGCAAAGGAGACTATGGCAAATTTTTCCGGAAATTTAAGGCGTTAGAAAAAATTTGAGAAAATTGGAAAATTTTGAAAACTTTAACTTTGATTTGGAGTTGAAAGTTAAACAATAGTAGTTGTTTTTGAAAAGATAACTAAGTATGATTGCAAAACTTAGTAAAGTTATTATAAGAAGTTTAATTATGAATTTTGGAAAATTAATAAATTCTATAACCTTTCTTACTTGTTAATTTCGAGGACGAAATTCTTTTAAGGGGGGAAGATTGTAACGGCCCAGGATTTTTAGTAATTAAAATTTGAATATTTAATTAATTTTAAATATTAATAAGTGAATTTATAAGTCGAATAAATTTTATTTCGAATAATTGGATTTAATTGAATAATTAAATCGATAATTTAATATGTTAAATTATGGAAATAATTGAAAATTGAGTTAAATATGATTGAAAATGATTTGTAAAATTTTATTTTATCATATTGAAGTTAGAACGATATTTTAGAACTTTTAAAATCGAATTAGAAGTTAATTTGTGAAAATTGAATATTTTAATATTTAATCGACTAGTGAAATTAGCCAATTTTTGAACAGTCTCAGAATTGGACGAAACCAGTTCCATTGGATCCGTTAATAGTTAGTTATTACCGGATTTCAAATTTCGTAGCAAACGGAGTTGTCGTTTGATCGTGGCAGCTCGAAACGCATCGAATTGTTTTTAATATTAATTTGGCGAGTTAAAATAGCCATTTTTCAAAAAGTCTCGGATTTTGACGAAACCAGTTTCATCGGATCCGTAATGTGATATTATTGTAAGGTTTCAAATTTCGTGTCAATTGGATTTACCGTTTGTCCGGTACAAATTAAAACGCCTAGAAAATCGTTTAAATCGGTTTAATTTAAATTGAACGTTTATTACCATAACTCGCACAGATGTACGAATTAGCTCCCGAAACATGTTCCATTGTGTCCGGAACGTGGGATAAACCCTAGGGACGTTGGTCACCGCGCGTAAATCAGAGTTCGGAATTCCCGGGATGAATAGTGTCGTTGAAATTTTTCTATAAAAGCCCCTCAATATCACAATTTGCAAAAAAAAATAAAAGGGTAGGGTTTCATCATGTTCAGGCCGCCACCTTCATAGAAATCAAAGGCTGAAACAACATCATCTTCTCCCCTCAATTTCTCTAAATCTGTAGATAATTAGAAGAAGTGTTTAACATGAAAGTTGTAGAGCGTCTCGAGCTCGTTAGATCCATACGGTGATGATGGGTTTTGGAGCAACAAAGTGGAGTGAAATGACCTGCGTTCATCTACAGTTTGGCGCGCGTTTCGAGGCTGTAAAGGGGGGCCGAGCTCTATGAGCTTGAGGCCGAGCATAGTAGTGGTGATGCTCTTCGAGATGAGAGGTCCTGATCGTGTTCAAATCGCTCGAATTGGTTGCAATAATTAACCCTAATATGGATGAATGGGTTCTATGGTGCGGCGGCTATGTCCTGTAGGATGCGTGAGTGGAAGATGAAGTTATGTGCGGCCAAGATTGCAAAGGAGATGGATCCAGTGGCTGTAGTTGAGCTAGGTTTAAAAATAGTTAAGTTATATTGTAAATTGTTTATAAAAAATTTGTGTAATGTTCAAATATTCATAACTTTTTCATACGAGGTCGAAAACGCGCGAAACCAGTTGCGTTGGAATCGTATGGACGAGCACTACGCGATGAAGTTGGATTGGAGTCGTTTGGAGTTAGTGAAAATTTCGTGTAAAATTAAACGTCCGTTTAATTTTATTCGAAATAAATCGCTAAAAAAGGAAATAAAATCAAGGTGAGAACTTCTCACTCAATTGAATCAGTTTCGATTTTATTTTAAATAGTTAGATTTAAAATATTTGAATGCATGTTTGAATGATGATTGATATCTATTGATTGTTAAAATAGACATTATGTGTCGTTAGTAAGCGGATGTTATTTATTAAAAACATATACCGCAAATATTTCATAAACATTGAAATTGGTATTATATATAATATCAATATATATATATTGGCATATGTATATATTGCAGTTGTTGATTCCCCGCATTTTTTTAGCGGATGAGACCCTATTGCGCCGTCTATTAAGCGGATAATATGTAATAAAAACATATACCGCGATAATTTCGTACTGGAGCGAAATTGGTATTGTGCTACTGTTTGTGGATGCAGGAAACAGGTTGGAGGGATCCAACTGGATTTCTCAACAGTATTTATTTGATTTCAGATATTTTGATATTTGATGGACTATCATATCGATATATGATGTCGTTGTTGTCGTGATTGACTATTTGGTGTGTAGCATCATTGGACCAAATTTGGAATTTTAAAATGATTTATAAAGTGATTTTTGAAAATATACTATATGTTTGGAATTGATCCATTTTAAATAAATAAACGATATAATTTTTAATGTTATAAAAATTATGGTTTTTGAGAAATATAGTTAAAAACTGATTTTTGAGAATGTGATGCTAATGATTTTATAAAATAGTTAAATCGGAATTTTTGCATTTATTGTGAAAAGTTTAAATATAGGATTTATAAAATTTGATTATTTTATAAATCAAAATGATGAAATTATAAAGGAGATTAAAGATGTTTTAAAATAATAGTATAAATTGATTTTATAAAGGATTTATAAATTGATATTTATAAATTAAAACATTTGAATTATAAACACGAGTTTTTATAGGTGTTTGAATGAAGTGAAAATGGATTGCATAAATGAATGGAATTTATAAAATTAAAAATGGTGAAGTTATAAATGAAATTTATAAATAGTAAGATTTATAAATTTTATAAAGTTATTAAAAGAATAGTTTTGAATAAATCATTGAATCTTATAAGTTATAGGATTTATAATTATGAAGTTCAAAGGAACGATTTTTCAAACAAATAAATTATAAGTGTTTAACTTATAATGTGAACTTTTGTTTTATAATTGAGTTATAAATAGAATAGGTTAATAAAGGAATTTATAAAGGAAGTAGTTACAAAATAAATAGAAATGGAATTTATAAACGTTGTTTTATAAATTCTCAAACGACTTATTTTGATAAGTAAATTGTTGAAACCTATTAATGGAGTTATATTCACATTTTTGACTGTGAATAATCCTTTGAAATAAAATGAATAAAAGGATGAAATTTGTTAACATAGTATATTCACGTTTTTGTATAGTGAATAATATGTTAAAGAGAATGTTTTAGATGTGACGTTTTAAATAGAATTAAAACGATCTAACGATGTTTTAAAATGTGTTGAGATTCGAAACCATAGATTTCAACATTCATTGTTGAAATAGACGTTTTTGAGAAATAGAAGGAAATGGTGGACTATAACACTGTGGTTATAGTAAATGATTTCCGAAAGGAAATGTTTTGTATAGTATTGGGATTTATATATCTATTTTAATTTCGAATCCATATACTAGTGATCTTGGGTTGTCGTAACGATGTTTTACGCAACATTCGTTTTGGCCCAAATAAATATGTTTAAGAGAACGATTTCCTTAAAGAATGAAATATATACTTAATTTCGATTGAAGTATATTGAATATTTTCCAAGTGTTGAAAATAAAAGATTTGTGAATTACTTATTAAATAAGTATGGAATTGTTTTCCAATATAAAGTGAATATTTTGAATTTATCTTTTTGAAGATAAATTGAAAATGAATATTAGAAATCGAATTGAAGTCGTATATTCATGAATATTTTGGAATGTAAATTCACTATTGAATTTATAAAAGAAAGTGGAATTTGTTTAAAAATAAATATTGATTTATTTTTGAAGTGTTGAAAATATATATCTTGTAAAGATATTTTGGAAAATAAATAATTTGGAAAATTATTTGGAATCTGGTGATGTGTGCATATCCATTGATAGTTCAATAACCGACTATCAATATTTCCCTTTGAATGGGTATTTGATGTGATTTGTTTGAATTTGAATGCCACACTTATTTTTGAATAAGCGCTCACTATTCGGGTTAACCGGGAAAGGACCATGGGGTCGTATAACCCATTCCGAATATGTGATACGTCGTTGTGAATTGCATTGAAGATCGGTGTTGAAGACCCGGTATTTGCGAGAGCGATAGGATGACCTGTCGATTGACTCTGCACCGAGTAGCTACGGTATAGAGTTCTCCATATGTGATGGTGAATCCGATCAGGATTGTGAATATCCGGATTGCAAGGACTTCTTTGTAAGTGCCTTCGGTTTTGTTCGAGCCCGGAACAGACTTGTATGGATTGTATGTCTGACGTTACAAATTGAGATATAAAGCCGATTTCATTCAAATATATTTCTGTTGGTGGCGGAGAATTTATTCTTTTAGCTTAACACCCTTCTCTGAGACGTACGAGCTCAGAGGTTATGTAGTTGAATGTTATCAGTGATATATTCCCAATTTGGTAATGTGACATGCTGAGTGTTGCTGTAAATGATCATTGTGTTGATTATTTGTGATAGGATCGTTTATTTGATCGTCTATCCTGGTGATCATTTCTATGATCATTTGTTGACCCAGAGCATGGCTTTTGTATAAAGTATGTTTTTGTGGACGTGACTTCGTCGAGCCTCACACCCCGTGAATGGTCAAAACAGGAAAGATGCGGCAAGGTTATGAGGGGTAGCGCCCTTTAGGATATGTGCATTTCCTTCTGGAAAAGGGTGGTATCATGGTATGGAGCCCAGATACTTACTCATGTTGAAAACACTTTGTTATGATTGTGTGAATTGATTGCGAGCGCTCGGTGAAAGGTCCCAAAGGACCGGGGGATGGCATATTCGGTCAGTTGTTACTCAGTTAGGGGTAACCCGGCCTTGTGTTGGTAGAGATCCGGTTTGGTTCTCGGGGATGTCCATCCAGAGGCATTCTCATGTGGCAATGGGAAGTTCCTTGGCCTGATCATTCGTTGGAAATCCAAAGAAACAATACGAGACTTGTACGGTTTTAGTTGTAGAACCTGCTTCCTCAGGAGGTAGCTATAGTAGGCATAATATAATGGTACCTATGCTGGCTAAGATTTATATTCTACTTTTGAAATGATTTTTCCTACACTATGCACTAATAATAATATCAAATGTTTCTTTTTAAATGCGTATCAAGCATCTTTGACTATCATAAGGAGAAATCTCCTCCAAGTCTGCGTTTGCATTGTGTGTGTGGCGGGAGGTCTTATGGTAGTCTCATTTTTAAAAGCATTGCGAATTGACTTTAAAAATATTCCTCTATTTTGATTTTAAAGATAAATAAACTGTTTTGAGTTCTCACACCAGTCACATGACTGACTCGGAGTTTATTGTTTTCCTTCCTAAACTCTGGGTGCCCACCAATTTCCACACGGGCAGTCAAGAGTTAAGGTTTATCAGGATATTCTGGATATTCTGGAGTTGCTGGAGGCAAGCTGGATGGCATGGCGTATTACTAGTATATAGTATTTCTTTTCCGCTGTTTGATGTTGTTGTTGTTGTACACTCTGATGATATGATGTAATGAAATGTAATGAATAAAATGTAATAACTGATATAGTTCTTTGTTTAAAGATTATTCATTTATTATTATATGTTGTTCCGCTGCGAATTGTGAGATTCTGATATTGTTGTGTTGTTTTCTGTTCAGTTCTATTTTCTATTCTCTTTCCTCCCTATTTTTCTATCTATTTTCTCTCTTCTTCTTCTTTTTCTTTTTCTTAAACATTGATAATTCGTATTTCTGTTCATCTTGAATTAATCTACGGAGATTAGTGTATATTCAAGGAGTACGGATTTGCGGGTCTTCACAGGTGGTATCAGAGCATATGGTTAAGCGACAACCATGGTTCTGTTGGGTATTACTCATTAGAAATAGAGTCAGTAGTGCTCTAGAATGAGTTTGAGTGTAATAATAGCTATGAGAGCATATTTGTTAGTGAATATATAAAATTGTTTTATATTGTGATGATTGGTTTGTTGAGTGGCATATGAACCTTCGTCAGCGTGGTCTCGACAACTATGCCGAAGGGGTTTCTAAACACTTGAATAGAACAATTCGACACAATATTGTTTTAAATTGGGTAAAAGAAATAATTTTACTTGAGTATATTATATATATATAAAGAATGATTTTTCAGAGTTATTAAAGTGTATATAAGTAGATTGTTGATTGTTTGGTTGTTTGAATAATCTAATTAAAGAATAATTGTATAAGAAAAGGATTATAAGAATTTAATTATAATTAAAGTGATTTACAATTGTGAAATAAACTTATATATATAAGAAGTGAAACTATATGAATATATTTATGAATATGAGTTGAAATTAAAAAAAATGAATTTAAAGTTAAGTGATGGATATGAACTTAAGTTATTTAAATGAAATTCAACTTTTGTAATTGAATTGAATTAATGGATTAAATGTTAATCGATTGAATGTGAATAAAGTTGATATGAAATAATGAATGTAGGTGTTAATTCATTAAAATCTAATGTTATTGAAAGTGATGGTGTTAAACCAAAATGAATATAAGCAAAGGGGTTTGGTTGTGATTAATATACATTGGTTGTTATATGATTGTTAGTTGATTGTATATAATTCATTAAGTGTTAATGAAATTGAGTTAATGAAATTGGAAGCTAAAGCAATTGGAATTCAATTGGAAGTTAAATGAATCTTAAATAGAATTGAATTTGATTTGGAAGTGAACCAACTTGAGTATGAATTAGTAAATATAAACTAATTGAAAATGAATGTTAGAAAACATCCACTGTAAATGAATCAAATGTAATTAAATTGAAAAACCTATTTCATTGAATATTAATGAGAATATAAATGAATATTGATTTGGTTATGGATGATAGTTGATTGATGTTTGCATTTGTTGCCTTTACTACATTTGCTATGTTAACATATATAGTTATTATGTTGCTATATATTGTATATTGATACTATTGTATATATGCATGTTCTCATGTTGTTTGTTGAGTGTTTAGTAGGTGCGGATCGCGTTTGCTTCGCATTTGGAGCTCGCTTTCGCGCTATATTAGCCGTATATGCTTGCTAATAAAATATAAGGTACGTATCTCGGATTACATACCGTACTTTTATACTTTTTTCCCTTCGGGATGCCTCATTACTTGATGAGATGTATATTTGTGATATATATACTGTCATTTTTTTTCGGATCGAGCCGCGCAAAGGAGACTATGGCAAATTTTTCGGAAATTTAAGACGTTAGAAAAATTTTGAGAAAATTGGAAAATTTTGAAAACTTTAACTTTGATTTGGAGTTGAAAGTTAAACAATAGTAGTTGTTTTTGAAAAGATAACTAAGTATGATTGCAAAACTTAGTAAAGTTATTATTTATTAGTTTAATTATGAATTTTGGAAAATTAATAAATTCTATAACCTTTCTTACTTGTTAATTTCGAGGACGAAATTCTTTTAAGGGGGGAAGATTGTAACGGCCCAGGATTTTTAGTAATTAAAATTTGAATATTTAATTAATTTTAAATATTAATAAGTGAATTTATAAGTCGAATAAATTTTATTTCGAATAATTGGATTTAATTGAATAATTAAATCGATAATTTAATATGTTAAATTATGGAAATAATTGAAAATTGAGTTAAATATGATTGAAAATGATTTGTAAAATTTTATTTTATCATATTGAAGTTAGAACGATATTTTAGAACTTTTAAAATCGAATTAGAAGTTAATTTGTGAAAATTGAATATTTTAATATTTAATCGACTAGTGAAATTAGCCAATTTTTGAACAGTCTCAGAATTGGACGAAACCAGTTCCATTGGATCCGTAATAGTTAGTTATTACCGGATTTCAAATTTCGTAGCAAACGGAGTTGTCGTTTGATCGTGGCAGCTCGAAACGCATCGAATTGTTTTTAATATTAATTTGGCGAGTTAAAATAGCCATTTTTCAAAAAGTCTTGGATTTTGACGAAACTAGTTTCATCGGATCCGTAATGTGATATTATTGTAAGGTTTCAAATTTCGTGTCAATTGGATTTACCGTTTGTCCGGTACAAATTAAAACGCCTAGAAAATCGTTTAAATCGGTTTAATTTAAATTGAACGTTTATTACCATAACTCGCACAGATGTCCGAATTAGCTCTCGAAACATGTTCCATTGTGTCCGGAACGTGGGATAAACCCTAGGGACGTCGGTCACCGCGCGTAAATCGGAGTTCGGAATTCCCGGGATGAATAGTGTCGTTGAAATTTTTCTATAAAAGCCCCTCAATATCACAATTTGCAAAAAAAAAATAAAAGGGTAGGGTTTCATCATGTTCAGGCCGCCACCTTCATAGAAATCAAAGGCTGAAACAACATCATCTTCTCCCCTCAATTTCTCTAAATCTGTAGATAATTAGAAGAAGTGTTTAACATGAAAGTTGTAGAGCGTCTCGAGCTCGTTAGATCCATACGGTGATGATGGGTTTTGGAGCAACAAAGTGGAGTGAAATGACCTGCGTTCATCTACAGTTTGGCGCGCGTTTCGAGGCTGTAAAGGGGGGCCGAGCTCTATGAGCTTGAGGCCGAGCATAGTAGTGGTGATGCTCTTCGAGATGAGAGGTCCTGATCGTGTTCAAATCGCTCGAATTGGTTGCAATAATTAACCCTAATATGGATGAATGGGTTCTATGGTGCGGCGGCTATGTCCTGTAGGATACGTGAGTGGAAGATGAAGTTAAGTGCGGCCAAGATTGCAAAGGAGATGGATCCAGTGGCTGTAGTTGAGCTAGGTTTAAAAATAGTTGTTATATTGTAAATTGTTTATAAAAAATTTGTGTAATGTTCAAATATTCATAACTTTTTCATACGAGGTCGAAAACGCGCGAAACCAGTTGCGTTGGAATCGTATGGATGAGCACTACGCGATGAAGTTGGATTGGAGTCGTTTGGAGTTAGTGAAAATTTCGTGTAAAATTAAACGTCCGTTTAATTTTATTCGAAATAAATCGCTAAAAAAGGAAATAAAATCAAGGTGAGAACTTCTCACTCAATTGAATCAGTTTCGATTTTATTTTAAATAGTTAGATTTAAAATATTTGAATGCATGTTTGAATGATGATTGATATCTATTGATTGTTAAAATAGACATTATGCGCCGTTAGTAAGCGGATGTTATTTATTAAAAACATATACCGCGAATATTTCATAAACATTGAAATTGGTATTATATATAATATCAATATATATATTGGCATATGTATATATTGCAGTTGTTGATTCCCCGCATATTTTTAGCGGATGAGACCCTATTGCGCCGTCTATTAAGCGGATAATATGTAATAAAAACATATACCGCGATAATTTCGTACTGGAGCGAAATTGGTATTGTGCTAATGTTTGTGGATGCAGGAAACAGGTTGGAGGGATCCAACTGGATTCCTCAACAGTATTTATTTGATTTCAGATATTTTGATATTTGATGGACTATCATATCGATATATGATGTCGTTGTTGTCGTGATTGACTATTTGGTGTGTAGCATCATTGGACCAATTTTGGAATTTTAAAATGATTTATAAAGTGATTTTTGAAAATATACTATATGTTTGGAATTGATCCATTTTAAATAAATAAACGATATAATTTTTAATGTTATAAAAATTATGGTTTTTGAGAAATATAGTTAAAAACTGATTTTTGAGAATGTGATGCTAATGATTTTATAAAATAGTTAAATCGGAATTTTTGCATTTATTGTGAAAAGTTTAAATATAGGATTTATAAAATTTGATTATTTTATAAATCAAAATGATGAAATTATAAAGGAGATTAAAGATGTTTTAAAATAATAGTATAAATTGATTTTATAAAGGATTTATAAATTGATATTTATAAATTAAAACATTTGAATTATAAACACGAGTTTTTATAGGTGTTTGAATGAAGTGAAAATGGATTGCATAAATGAATGGAATTTATAAAATTAAAAATGGTGAAGTTATAAATGAAATTTATAAATAGTAAGATTTATAAATTTTATAAAGTTATTAAAAGAATAGTTTTGAATAAATCATTGAATCTTATAAGTTATAGGATTTATAATTATGAAGTTCAAAGGAACGATTTTTCAAACAAATAAATTTTAAGTGTTTAACTTATAATGTGAACTTTTGTTTTATAATTGAGTTATAAATAGAATAGGTTAATAAAGGAATTTATAAAGGAAGTAGTTATAAAATAAATAGAAATGGAATTTATAAACATTGTTTTATAAATTCGCAAACGACTTATTTTGATAAGTAAATTGTTGAAACCTATTAATGGAGTTATATTCACATTTTTGACTGTGAATAATCCTTTGAAATAAAATGAATAAAAGGATGAAATTTATTAACATAGTATATTCACGTTTTTGAATAGTGAATAATATGTTAAAGAGAATGTTTTAGATGTGACGTTTTAAATAGAATTAAAACGATCTAATGATGTTTTAAAATGTGTTGAGATTCGAAACCACAGATTTCAACATTCATTGTTGAAATAGACGTTTTCGAGAAATAGAAGGAAATGGTGGACTATAACACTGTGGTTATAGTAAATGATTTCCGAAAGGAAATGTTTTGTATAGTATTGGGATTTATATATCTATTTTAATTTCGAATCCCTATACTAGTGATCTTGGGTTGTCGTAACGATGTTTTACGCAACATTCGTTTTGGCCCAAATAAATATGTTTAAGAGAACGATTTCCTTAAAGAATGAAATATATACTTAATTTCGATTGAAGTATATTGAATATTTTCCAAGTGTTGAAAATAAAAGATTTGTGAATTACTTATTAAATAAGTATGGAATTGTTTTCCAATATAAAGTGAATATTTTGAATTTATCTTTTTGAAGATAAATTGAAAATGAATATTAGAAATCGAATTGAAGTCGTATATTCATGAATATTTTGGAATGTAAATTCACTATTGAATTTATAAAAGAAAGTGGAATTTGTTTAAAAATAAATATTGATTTATTTTTGAAGTGTTGAAAATATATATCTTGTAAAGATATTTTGGAAAATAAATAATTTGGAAAATTATTTGGAATCTGGTGATGTGTGCATATCCATTGATAGTTCAATAACCGACTATCAATATTTCCCTTTGAATGGGTATTTGATGTGATTTGTTTGAATTTGAATGCCACACTTATTTTTGAATAAGCGCTCACTCTTCGGGTTAACCGGAAAAGGACCATGGGGTCGTATAACCCATTCCGAATATGTGATACGTCGTTGTGAATTGCATTGAAGATCGGTGTTGAAGACCCGGTATTTGCGAGAGCGATAGGATGACCTGTCGATTGACTCTGCACCGAGTAGCTACGGTATAGAGTTCTCCATATGTGATGGTGAATCCGATCAGGATTGTGAATATCCGGATTGCAAGGACTTCTTTGTAAGTGCCTTCGGTTTTGTTCGAGCCCGGAACAGACTTGTATGGATTGTATGTCTGACGTTACAAATTGAGATATAAAGCCGATTTCATTCAAATATATTTCTGTTGGTGGCGGAGAATTTATTCTTTTAGCTTAACACCCTTCTCTGAGACGTACGAGCTCAGAGGTTATGTAGTTGAATGTTATCAGCGATATATTCCCAATTTGGTAATGTGACATGCTGAGTGTTGCTGTAAATGATCATTGTGTTGATTATTTGTGATAGGATCGTTTATTTGATCGTCTATCCTGGTGATCATTTCTATGATCATTTGTTGACCCAGAGCATGGCTTTTGTATAAAGTATGTTTTTGTGGACGTGACTTCGTCGAGCCTCACACCCCGTGAATGGTCAAAACAGGAAAGATGCGGCAAGGTTATGAGGGGTAGCGCCCTTTAGAATATGTGCATTTCCTTCTGGAAAAGGG
The DNA here is from genome assembly GCA_030765085.1 of Allium cepa. Lineage (NCBI taxonomy): Eukaryota > Viridiplantae > Streptophyta > Magnoliopsida > Asparagales > Amaryllidaceae > Allium > Allium cepa. The sequence continues at coordinate 951,848,733 of CM060945.1, read as the reverse complement.
TGGTGTCATGGTATGGAGCCCAGATACTTACTCATGTTGAAAACACTTTGTTATGATTGTGTGTATTGATTGCGAGCGCTCGGTGAAAGGTCCCAAAGGACCGGGGGATGGCATATTCGGTCAGTTGTTACTCAGTTAGGGGTAACCCGGCCTTGTGTTGGTAGAGATCCGGTTTGGTTCTCGGGGATGTCCATCCAGAGGCATTCTCATGTGGCAATGGGAAGTTCCTTGGCCTAATCATTCGTTGGAAATCCAAAGAAACAATACGAGACTTGTACGGTTTTAGTTGTAGAACCTGCTTCCTCAGGAGGTAGCTATAGTAGGCATAATATAATGGTACCTATGCTGGCTAAGATTTATATTCTACTTTCGAAATGATTTTTCCTACACTATGCACTAATAATAATATCAAATGTTTCTTTTTAAATGCGTATCAAGCATCTTTGACTATCACAAGGAGAAATCTCCTCCAAGTCTGCGTTTGCATTGTGTGTGTGGCGGGAGGTCTTATGATAGTCTCATTTTTAAAAGCATTGCGAATTGACTTTAAAAATATTCCTCTATTTTGATTTTAAAGATAAATAAACTGTTTTGAGTTCTCACACCAGTCACATGACTGACTCGGAGTTTATTGTTTTCCTTCCTAAACTCTGGGTGCGCACCAATTTCCACACGGGCAGTCAAGAGTTAAGGTTTATCAGGATATTCTGGATATTCTGGAGTTGCTGGAGGCAAGCTGGATGGCATGGCGTATTACTAGTATATAGTATTTCTTTTCCGCTGTTTGATGTTGTTGTTGTTGTACACTCTGATGATATGATGTAATGAAATGTAACGAATAAAATGTAATAACTGATATAGTTCTTTGTTTAAAGATTATTCATTTATTATTATATGTTGTTCCGCTGCGAATTGTGAGATTCTGATATTGTTGTGTTGTTTTCTGTTCCGTTCTATTTTCTATTCTCTTTCCTCCCTATTTTTCTATCTATTTTCTCTCTTCTTCTTCTTTTTCTTTTTCTTAAACATTGATAATTCGTATTTCTGTTCATCTTGAATCAATCTACGGAGATTAGTGTATATTCAAGGAGTACGGATTTGCGGGTCTTCACAGGTGGCATAAGCTTTCTGATTTTAAGAGGCTTCAATTTTCTGAAATAATTATAAATACAGCGATATTCAGCTATTATTTGTGCTAGGTTTAGTGGATCGGTCATTTGCCTTTGAAAAGGAGATGAAAGTGTTTTGTTGTATGAAAAGAGTATGTACAAGTAAAGAGTGAGTTTTACATTTTCATTTTGGTTAACTTAGCAATTTTAGGAGTGAGATATTTTTACATGTTTTCGATGCGCTCAGCGAATTTTATGATTTTAATAGAATTGACTTCTTTTTTTAAAAAAATGTTAGGAAACCTTATCTACACCAATTGATTTGTAGTAACTACCAAATTACAACCTTGCGTCACATTCACATATGCCCTAAGTCTATCTAACCCACTACAAATATTTTGTGGCATAAAGTGGTGAATTTAGTTGATTACAATAAATTAAAGAAAATACAAATAATATAAGGAATCTGTTTGCAAAATCCGAACCAAAGTTTGCAAAAGAAATCCATGATAAGCTCTAAATAATTAATTTGGAGAAATTCTTTGCCAAATCAAAGCCTCCTTCCATGCCCTGTTAAGTTGAACATTGAATTTTGATTGGGTTGGAAGGAGATTAAAGGATTTGAATCAATATCATCTTGACCAAAATTAAGAACGTAATAATATCAAAATATAATTTATCGAATATAACTGACATGGATTGAGAAACTGGAGGCTTTCGAGGTGCAGCAAGTTGCAATGCTCCTACGACGGCACTGATAATAATATAATAACACTTAATTTCATAAGAACGTGGAAACCAGTTAATAACTGACAAATGCCTTATTGTTATTTTTGTTACCTTGGTGGTAATAATAGTTCACTAAGAGTACCATTCATAAATACATATGCTTAGAGGAATTCCTAAAGAGATATTTCATAATGAGAAAGACTCATGTTTTTGTTGGGTATAACGTTTTTTCATTAGGTTGTAACATTAGAGGATTATCAAGAAGGACAAAGCTTGGATCCACCTATGAAGGTTTTGTTAATTTTGATTATTAGTTTCATACTTTTTATTATTAGGATGGACTATTGATCTTTTCATGTTTCATAGAATGACAGAAGAATACAAGCAAGCCATTTGGAATTTTGTATATGGGCATGCATAAAGGAAGAAAAACCCGGAAAAACTTATTTTCCCTTGCTCAGAATGTAGGAATCTTATCCGCCAATTGCCAAGGGATGTTGTATCGCACTTGTTTTGTTTTGGAATTGACCCAACATATGATGTATAGATTTTTCATGGGAAAGCATGTCGTTCAGAAAATAAAGGTGACAAGGTGATGGATACATATAGAATGTACTTAGACACACAAATATGTAATAAAGAGATGGAAGATCGTGCTAATTTAAGACATGAGATAGGGATTAAGGAGATGATGGAGAATGCTGAAATTCCTTTATACCCTAGTTGTGCAACCCACACAAAGTCGTCGGCACAATACTTTTATACAAGCACGAGGCTCGAAATGGTGTATCTGACACAACGTTTATGGAACTTCTTTAACTTCTCAAGGATATGTTGCCTATGGAAAATACACTTCCTGATTTGACATATAGAGCAAAGAAGCTGCTTGAATCATTTAGTTAGGCTATAAACAAATACATGCATGTGTAAATGATTGTTGTCTATTTAGAAAAGAGCTTGCGCATAGTGATTTTTTTTCCAAAATGTGGCAAATCTCATTGGGAAAAGAACAAGACAAAGGAAGATGGAAAACAAGTCAAAATACTTGCAAAGGTATTAAGATACTTTCCAATAATACCAAGACTGAAAAGAATGGTTACATCCTTAGAAACATCAGAGCAATTAAGATGGCATAGAAATCATAAGAGTGAAGATGGTAAATTACATCATCTAGTAGATTCTTATCAACGGGCTACAGTTGATAGAATGTATCCTTTCTTTGCATCCGATCCATGAAATTTAAGGTTTGGCCTTGCAAGTGATGGCTTTAATCCTTTGGTGATTGGAACTGTGCATATAGTTGTTGCCAAGTGTTTCTTATTGCTTATAACTTCCCTCTATGGCTTTTTATGCACAAAGATAATAAGATGTTATCTTTATTAATTCTTGAGCCACGACAACTGGGGAATGAGATCGATGTGTATTTACAACCACTTATTGAAGATTTGAAAAAATTGTGAACTAAAGGGGCAAAGGTGTAGGACGCATACACTCACAGCAAACTCAGATTAAATGCTATTCTAATGTGGACGATAAATGATTTTCCAACTTATGGAAATTTAGCGGTTGCACTATAAAGGGTAAGAGGGCATGTCCTATTTTTGGAGTTAGTACATGCTCAATATGGCTACCATTTAGTAAGAAGTGTGCATACTTAGGCCAAAGGCGACTCCTTGAAACTAACCACGAATATCGTCAATGAAAAAACTTGTTCGATGGAACCATAGAGAATAGACAAAGGCCTCCAGTACAAACCGATTCTCAATCTTTGATATTGTTAAAGATATTTGTACGAATGGGGAAAAAACCAACTGAGGAAGACAAGGAGAGAAAAAAAGGAAAAGAGAAGATGGGAAGAAAAAAAGAAGTCAAATGTGGAAAAATAAATCTATTTTCTTTGATTTGCCTTATTGGCAGGTAAAATTTAACTAGAAACAAAATTGCTTCTTCTTTTCTATCTATGTAATCAATACTTTATTATTAATTAGTTATACTCCATTTTTATTTTCTTAGGTACTTTCTTTGCACCACAATATATATGTAATGCATATTGTAGAAAATATTGGTGAAAGTATTCTTGGCACGTTACTTGATATTAAAGGAAAATCAAAAGATGGCATTAATTCACGCAAAGATCTAGAAGTATTAGATATTAGGAAAAAGTTACGTCCTATAGATATAAGAAGCAAAGCATTACTTCCAGCTACGCCATGCACCTTAACTAACCAAAAAAGGATATCTTTTACAATAGAATGAGGAATTTGAAAGTACCTGATGGGTATAGCTCGAATATTATGAATTGTTTTGCAAAAAAAAATCAAGTCTTAATTCCCATGATTATCATGTTTTGATGCAACAACTGTTTTCTGTATCATTGAAAGGACTTCTACCTAAAGGGATTAGGAATGCATTACTACGATTATGTTCGTTTTTACAATGACATTTGCCAAAGGGTGATTGATAAAAAACCAAATTAGAGTCCCTTGAGAATCAGGTCGTATTAACTCTATGCGATCTTGAGAGATTCCTTCACCTTTCCTTTTTGACATCATGATTCACTTGACAATGCATTTAGAAATGAAAGCAAGAATTTGCGAGCCAGTACAATATTGATGCATGTATCCATTTGAGAGGCAAAATTTGGCATGAGTGCTTAAAGTACTTAATAGTATATGTGCTTATGAAAGTAATTTATGTGTGTATCTTGATTATGGATATATGAAAACACTGAAGGGTATGTTAAAAATCAAGCATGGCCTGAAGGATGCATAACTAAGCGCTAATTTGCTGATGAATACATGAAGTATTGTGCTGAATATATTAAAGATGCACTAGAAATTGGGCAAAAAAAATAGAAATGAGGTGGAAAAGCAAGGGGCATCCTATCTATAAAGGAAAACCTATGGTAGTCGCTATGAAGGTGATTGATGCTTCTCATCGGTATGTGTTGTTTAATACCAAAGAAGTGGAACCTTATATAAAGTAAGTATAAGTTCAATTCAACTATTATGTGTGAAATAAGTTAGATATTGATTTGTATATTTACATATATAGGATGCATAACAAGGAGCTGAAACATTTGCATCCCTAGCTTTCACGAGATGATGTGGAACTTTCAAAGCTGCAATCGGAGACTTTTAGTCGTTTGTTTAAAGAAAGGGTTGATAGCATTATATCTTCTTTTAAGATGGATAAGTTTGATATAGAAGTCTGCATAAAATAGCAGTCAATCTTTATATATAATATTGTGCTTTCCTGGTTAAAGATGATAGAAAAACATCTGATGTTAGCGAACTAATTAGTTGGCTTGCATATGGACCTTGCCGTCAAGTAATTTCTTGTACTAGTTATGTTATTAGTGGCTGACATTTTCATGCAAAAGACTACGAGAAATCTATAAAAAATAGTGGTGTTTCCATTAGGCAAGTACTGTTCGTGTAGATGGGTCCATTGAGAATGTAATACATTATAGGGTTTTGTGTGAGATTTTGTTGTTAGACTACCGCTAGTTTTAAAATACCTTGTTTAAGTGTGATTGGGAAAATATTGATCATGGAGTGAAGGTCGAAGATGGATTTACATTAGTCAATTTACACATTACCAAAATCAATTTGCAAGCGACCCTTTAATTTTAGCAACGCAAGCTGTACAAGTGGTTTTTTGTGGAGTAGTTCTTCAAATTGGCATGTTGTGCTAAGAGCACCACCTAGAGGTTTTCAAGAGTTGGAAAAATATGACGAGGAGAATGAATCAACTAGCAAACCAATAGATGAGTCATTACTTGATGATAGAGATGTTGACTATGGGGATGAAAGTTATACAAGGGGGGATTGTGACTGGATTTTGGTATGATATAAGCATCCTTTATTGATATTTGTTTTGTACATTGTTATATTCGTAAAGAGTGTAAATATACCTAGTTTTATGCATAGTTATGTTAATTAACCGTCAAATCTAATTACTAAAATTGAGAAAAAAATAATCATTCTTTTGCAAAGTACTACCATTTTATATTAGGATTTTTATATTTTATGATAATGAGTAATTAGTATGATGTTCTAATTATTTATATATCATGATTTATTCCAGGTTTCTCATTTAGCAGAAGATAGTTGAAATTGAAGCATTAATGGTAAAAAGTAGCAAGATCAAGGAGAGGTGAAATATAACTATCCCAGTGCAGAAATATTTCATCACTTTTTATTATTTACTGTTTAAGCCTTGAAGTGAAAATTGTTTCATCATGTTTTATAGTTTTAGAATTTTATTTTCCATTATTAATAACATCTGTTGCATGTTATAAAGTGAAGCATATTAAATTTCCATGAAAGTTTATTTAGAACATTTGAGAACTATATTAGGATTGAGCATCCATGTAATATTGAGTGGGTTCCTAATTTACCGTGAACTTTCTGTAATACATTTCCTATAACTCATTTATTATTATAGTGAATGTCGTTTTGGTAAAAAAAATTGCATAAACTAATTGAAGATCTCTTCAATTTGAAATTAAGTATATTCTATTTAACTTCTGTTTTTGATTGACTATTAGGTAAGTAGGTTTGCTCGATTAACCTGTATATTCCTCCCTTCTAATTTTCTTCCAACTGCTATTATAAACACACAGTTAGATTTATTTTTGAAATATTTAGTATTATATTAACTTTAATGTTATATATTTTCTTGCCTATTTTTTAGTATAATTATCATGTCAGGTTATGAAATTGTTATATTTAAAAGCTTAAATATGAATCTTCTATTCAGATTATTATACATGCGTATTGTCTAGTCAAAAAAGCATTATCCATGCGTATTGTCTATGCATGCATGCATCTATCGATTCTATCCTTTTCTTATACATGAAGGTATATCTTAATGGTGACAAAAAAATATAGAAGATGAGTACGATTCTAACGGATATACATAGCTTGACTTTTATTAAATAGACCCAATATGGATACATCAACATTTTTTTGAAAACGATTCAACAAATATATTCTAATGTATATATGTATTCAAGCTACATGCATCTATCGATTCTATCCCTTAGAATTGAAGTCTGGCTTGCAAGATACTCTTATTGCTTATTTGGGAGTTAATACCACACAATATGTTGCCCATTAACCAATGAAAAGAACAAAAGCCAACTGGTGTTGATGGAGATTTTCATCATGATATAATAAAGCTGATTACCTAAAATATTATACAGTTAGATTTATTTTTGAAATTTTTGCTGTTAGATTAAATTTAATGCTATTATAAACATACAGTTGGATTTAATGAGTTTCATTTTAACAAATGATTTGGATTTTACATACCATTCTCGCACTAAAAATATTCACCACCAAGTAGAATTAGTTTCATATTTCCACTAACAAGTTTCTATAATCAGTATCGGTCTACTAAATAATCATAATCTTAAGATTGAAGGATTTTGTTGGTGTTTAATTCTTTTATTCTGGAACGTCTCTGTTCCGTTATGTTTTACTTTGTTTATAGATGTTTGTATCTGTGTATTGTACTTTATATATTTGGAAATGGAATATATTTCAGTATCTAGTCTAATTCTACTTAACTATTGTGTATAAATAGCTTACTCAAGATAACCTAGGACTTCAATTAATTTCAATTTAGTATTTTCTTTAAATATCTATGTTCTTGAAGTATTTTTATTTTAAATGCAGTTAAATGAAATATGCTTGCTCTTTAGCATTAAGACACATGTCAATTCAACTGTCAACAAAATTGACAAAATATAAATATCCCAATTCATTCATCACTTTTTACAAATTTGATGCATGTTGATCACCTGATCTATACAAACTCTAGCCAGAATTCAAGCATACATGCTTCTATTTCATGTTGAATTATCACGCAAATATAACATAAGAACTTTATATTTCTATGATCTAAATAATAAAAGCATATATGCTTCTGTTTCATGTTGAACCATCATACAAATTAACATGAGAACTTTAGCTAATTTCGCTGACAACTGTTTGCTAATTTCAGATATCAGAGCCAGCAATAAGACACTCAAAGAGACAATTTTTAGCTGCACTTGCAACTTCATATGCAAAAGATAAGATTGGCGGTGTACAAACAATGAAACGAGAGATGCTGAAGTTGAAGTCGCTCGTACTCTTTAGAATTTAATCCCTACTATTCAAAGATCTCCTCGAAAGCGTACTCTGTAGAATTTGCTACCTCCGCCGTACAAAAAGCAGCATTCAAATGTTGCTCACTCTCTAAATATTAATCCCATCAACTTAGACTCATTCAACACCATGGATGCCCTGAATAACTCTTCATTTTTTTCCTAATGATGAGTTGGACAAGAAAAAAAAGGAAAGACGATGATGAAAACATTTACTTCGACATCGAAAGAGAAGGCGAAGTTGAATTAAACGATCGAGGTCAACCAATAGGTTCTAAACACTTATCGTCTTATCTTGGTACCTTAGCAAGGGAGATGGTACTTGTGACTATTTCCGAGTAGAAAAAAGTCGACAAGGAGTTAAAGAAAGATTTATGGACTTGTATTCAGATATGAATATCAATATAAACAATATATGTGTTTTATTCAAGACATCATCTTCATTATAAAGTATATCAATATAAATCATCTCTTGAAAAATGAGTGTGAATTTTTAGCAATGAATAGATAAAATCGGTTATAAATGTTAATGCTTTTAAATGCTTCCAACCAGAACAAGACTTGTTACTAAGGTATGAGGCCAAAAGAAGTGCCCATGTCCATTAACATTGGTGAGAAATTGAGATATTAGACTCTTTGTATTTTCAAATTTTACTTATTCATATTGCTCTCTTATTACAATCACTTGAGTAATAGTGGACGATGGACCCCTACTGTTACATCCTTGCTTTATGAAATTTCTATATGTACACAATAAGCCTTACTTTAAATCTATCTCTATGTAGCCTTAATGCATGCAATTCATTTCCTTAGCTCTAATCTACCAGATAGATCGTTAGCAAAAAGTAAAGTTATGGTACACTATTTTTTTTGCCTGATACTGCATTTTTTAAAGAATATACATATATATATGAAATGAAATATAATATGATTTGGTGAATGTGGCATGTTTGTGAGCTTGTATAGCCTTATAGGTATACAATATGTATAACTGCTTATAAATGCTATATAACTACTTACTTGTATCTTAGTAGTATCTTGGTGTTACTCAATGTATTGCTCTATGCTCAAACATGGTTGATCATAGTAGTGAAAATTACTACTAAGATAATATCCTAGTCTTGAAGGGAAACTTTTTCTTTGCGATTCACTTGAAAAATGTAATCTAATTTACTTTAAAACTGCCATTATAGGTGTTCTCTACATTATGTATAACTGCCACTTTGTACACTTTGTGCAGTCGAGATTCATGGTGGATAAGCATACAAGAATTTATGGCTTAAGATGGTGGAAGTACGATGGAGAGAATCGAAGTCAAAATTGGTTTCCGCTATTAAAGTACGTTGGAGACCGAACAATGTAGAAAATGTTCGAGAGTGGAATGACTTTGTGAAAGAAACCATCAAAGAAATTTGCGGTAATAAATTGTATTTTATTCATTATATATTAGAAGGTAACTTGTAGTTTGTTAATGGATTTCTCCTATGTAGGAAACTAGCAAAAAATTCAAAGAATTGAGAGAGAAGAATAAAATTCCACACACGATGAGTAGGAAGGGTTACGCAAGATTAGCCGAAGATATGTTAAGAAATCCATGTCTATTTACATCAATTATATTTTTTTTTTCTTTGGTTCTTCTTCTTATTATTATTATTTGTAGAGAAAGAAAAGTGGTATATCAGATATTAGCAGAGACGAGCTGTGGGTCAGAGCACACACTAAAAAAAATAGAGACCCATCGAATTCTATCATTGTCGATTGCATTGTAAGGGTTTTTTATTTCTTGATTAGCTAGTTAATACTTGTTTTGTCATTGCATTGTAAAAGACTGAAATCCACGGTGTTGATCCACTTGTTACTAAACATAAAAAATTGTCAAAAAATCCACTTGCTACTAGCAGCTTAGATTTAACATGGATGGTGTACCGAAATTAATTATTTTCATGGTTGAACCAAATCAAAATAAAAGGTGCATTGCCAACTTGGTTCCCTTTACTATATGTATAACATCATAGTTTTTTCTTTTTTGAAATTGTTGTCATCAAAAATCGTATACAAAGATTGTAGTCTGGCAGTATGTTATCTTTATATTGTCATGTCTGAGAATAAATATTTGAACAAATATCAGAATTTGTAATCTAGCAAACTTTTCATGCATATGGTATGTGTCCCTTTTTTCATTTCTTAGTATTGGATCTATTTTAATTTGTAGACCAAGATCAAAGAGCACAATAATTATGCTCAGAACTCCCCGGGAACAACATCGATAAGTGGAGATGGTGTGTCAATGCTTTTTGGCAACGAACATATGGGAAGAGTGAGAGGATTGGGCTTCGGTATTGCACCATCTCAAATTGCAATTTATTCAGGTAATTCAAAAAACATGAATGCATTGGAAAACCAAATAACTCGCTTAGAGGCTAGACTTGATGAGGTGACTAAAAACTGATGGCGGTAAGTTTATATTTAATTAGCTATTGTCTAATTGCTTGATATTGCGCAAATATAAGTGTCAGTGGTTACTTGATTTTGAGTGTCAGTAGTGTAAATATAAGCTCGAATATAGGTGCAAATATAGCGATATATGCTCATGAATTACTAAGTGCATGTATTTTACTTTTACTGAGATTGAATGGAAAGGAAAATGATAATGTGGCGGATATGGAGACTCCTAGTGCTCATACACGTCAGGTTAGAACAAATGTTCTAGACTCATAAATGACATGCATATGGTACAGTAGTTGTACATTCAATATGTTACTAAGACTTTTTAGAAAATCACATTGAAAAAAGGCGGTAAATAAAAGAGTGGTAGCTCAGTACATTTTAAAAAAATTGGGTCGATGGAATCATCTGACACCAAATACCTTCTTTTCATTCCTTAAAGTAGGTGAGCATACGGTAGACCACTAAGCATAAATTAAAATTTTCTTACAATAATTATTATCCGCTGACACCAAATATCCATCAACAATAATAGCACCAAATAGTGGTTTAGTGACTATGATTTTTCTTTTTAATGGTAGTTCAAATCTAATTAGCTTCATCTTTTTGTTCCCTTCTTATATTAAACCCAATACAAGTATTAATTATTAAATTAGAAACTTGCATTGCTGTTAGGAAAAAAATGCAACACAATATATATCGACTTTTTGATCTCATTTTGTACATATAGGATGCTAAAATGAGTAGAAATATAAATTTTGATATTCATATATCATTATTTATGTTAGCATTGTGTATTTTGATAAATTTACCCTTTATAAACAACTTACTTTTTAATTGTTTTGGGGAACACAAATGATAAGATGGACACTAGTTGAAAGCAGGAATGGTAGTGGTGTACCTTTGTTTACACAAAAATTGTTGTTACGCTGTTGCTAGGTGCTGGTGTTTGTGTGCTCCCGAAAATTTGGTACATCTATAATTAATCATAACATTTTGAGATTGATCATTAAACTTCTTTATACGGTTATATGCAATGACATGACAAAATGTAATATTTAGCATGTGTTTGGTATATATGTGTTATAACCTAACCTATATATATATATATATATATATCATGTAATGATGCACAATACCATCTTCAAATAATGATTAGTATAAATTATGGTGCGCTAAGCTAAGTTAAATCTACTTATGTACTTCGTTATAAGTTAACCACCAAATTTTTATTTAGTAAAGTGCAAGTCTATTAAAAGCATGAATTTCGGTGCCTAAAGCTGGAAAGCTGTAATTTGCAGCACTTCTGGCAATTCTTACTAAAACTGTAGTGAAAATATGATGCAAATACAATAGAAACAATAAACAATCCCTTTTACCTAGAAACATTTGTAAGTTCAAAAATAAAAGAAACAAGAAGAGAATTACTTTCAAATTTCAAGTATAACTGCAAAATTTAAAAAATAAAAACAATAAATCTTTACAGAAAACGTGAAAAAAAGGGTAGAATACAACAATTCAAGTATTGCTCCAAAAAGATATTGAAATATTTGTAGCAAACATGATATAAAAGGCCTTATAATAATTAACTAAGTTCTAAATTAATTGTACTACAAAATAGTCGCCTACAAGTGAGATTTCAAATGAGCTAATATAAGATCTTTGACATCCAGAAATATATCAAATAATAACAGTCGGAGAGGTAATCAATCCTACAGAGGCAGGGGTAGAGGTGGTAGATGGAATAATACAACAATGGAAGACCAAGATGTCAAATCTGTGAAAGGTTTGGTCACACAGAAAATAAGTGTTACTTTAGATTTGATGTTCACTACACACCTGGGCAATAAAACAATCAAAAACCAAGTGCAAACATTGCCAATATTTAGCAAGATGCCAAGCAACAATCTGAAACAGCCAAGATGGAAGATATTCAAGATGAAACATGGTATCTAGGCTAAGGAGCAACAAACCATGTCACAAACTGTAACGACCCAGAATTTCAGCCATTTGAAATTCATATATTCAATTGATTTTGAATATTCACAAGTTAATTTTATAAGTTGAATAAATTATATTTCGAATATCTTGATTTGATTGGATAATTAAATTGTTAATCTAATATTTGAAAATTTTGAAATAAATGATATTTGAATTTTATGGAAATAAAAATGATTTATAAAGTTGAATTAGATTCTATTTGAATTAGAATGATGCTAAAGAACTTTTAAAATTAAACTAAAAGTTAATTTGTAGAAATTGAATATTTTAACATTTAATTAACGTGTAAAAATAGCCATTTTTATTACAGTCTCGGATTTCGACAAAATCACTGCCATTGGATCCGTAATGTTATTTTATTGTAGATTTCAAATTTCGTGTCAATTGGACTTCCGGTTTGTCCAGGGCAAGCTAAAACGCATAGAAATTTGTTTAAGTGAATTTTAAAGTTAAATAGTTGATTCGAAAACCTGTCTTCCAAATACAATCGAATTGGCTCTCGATACAAATTCCATTATGTTCGGAATAGGGGTATAACAATATAAATGCCAGGAGGCACCCTTCGTTTCGAGTTCGAAAAAATTTCGGATGAATAGTGCGCGTAAATTTTCTATAAAAGGACGTTATAATTTCACTTTTTCATAAAAGAAACCCTAGCTAGTGCTAGTCGCTACCCACATTCCAATGGCAGAAATTCGCACGCTTCCTCCCTCATTTTCTCCAAATCCATCGACTATTTTGAAAAATATTCAACTAGAAAAATGAAGAGAACGATGAGAGCTTCGATTTCACCAGTGATGATCGTGAACGAAGGAGCCGATCGACGGCAAATCGGCCACAAATGACAGGGTTTCACGCACGTTTTTCATGGCATAGCCGTGACCGAGTTGTACGAGATTCTCGATGAAGGTGGAGCTCGGCTTTGGCTTCGTAATGGTGGTGGTTGATCGACCTGAAATCATTCTTATATGGCGCGAAAATTTAGGGCTTGAAGGCGACCATGGGTTCTTGCTCGCGATTTTTAACGTAAGGGGGAAGATGGATTTCATGGCCAGATGATAATCTATGAAAATGTGCGGCCTTGATCAAGTGGGTTTTAGAATAGAATTAAAAGTTGAAATTTATAAGTTTTTTAATTCGTATAAGCTTCTTAACGTCATAACTTCTTCATACGAGATCCTTTTTGACGAAACGAATTACTTGGGTCCGTATTGACGAGAAATATAATTTAGAGCTAGTTTGGAGTTGATTAGAGCTAGTGTACATTTTGGAAAATTAAACGGCTGTTTAATTTTGTTTGGAATAATACACTACAACTGCTATTGGAACCAAAGTGAGTACAACTACTCTTTCTGACTCACTGATATTTTATATAAGTGAGAATAAATATTGTTTATGATGATTGATAATTGTTTGGATGATATATTATATATATATATATATTGATTGGTATTTGGATATATTCTTGCCTACTGGAGCAGATGAGACCCCATAAGTTCCAGTGTATGAGCGGATGACCTTTTGTACGCTCGTCTACCTTGAAGCGGACATTGTACATATATTTCTAATATGTATATTTGTTGCAGGTGATAGGTTGGAGGGATCCAACTGGATTCCTCACTACTGTTGATTTATTTACAGATATTGTGATATATGTTATTATCATATGATATATGATGTTTTGGATGCCGTGATTGATGAATTTAGTGTTGTTGTAGAATTGGGCCTATTTTGGTAATTTTAAAAATATTTAAAGTGATGATTTCCAAATTAAAAAGATTTTTCAAGTGATTTTGAAAATATACGTTTTGTTGAATTTTGATGTGTTAAGGAGATGAATTTATTTATAAATAAATAAAGAGTTATAATTTTTATGTAGTAAAAATTATGATTTTTGTGAAATATAATTGAAATGTGATTTTTGAAATATTGAGTTAATAATTTCGTTAAAATAGTTTAAATTGGATTTTTGATTTATTTTATATGGTTTATATATAAGATTTATAAAATTGATATTTTATAAATAAAAACGATGAAATTGTAAAAGGAGTTTTTATAAATGTTAAAATGGAATTATAAATGACTTTCGTAAGCAAATAAGATTTATAAATTTGTGAAGTTATAAATGAATGAATTTGTAAATAAATGATTTATAAATAATTTACTTATAAATTGGATTTTGGCATGTAAACGGAAAAAAATAGAATTTGTTAGTAAAGGGGATTTATGAATTGAAGTTTCTGTAAAATAATAAAATGCGAATTTATAAACGTTGTTTTATAAATCCAAAATTGTCTTATTTTGATAAGTTAAATATAAAAGTTTATTAAAGGAAATTCAACCACGATTTTGGACAGTGGATTATCCTTTAATAAATGTGTAGAAATGTTAGATTTAGTAAATGAACTATATTCATGATTTAGGACAGTGAATAATAATTTAAATAAATGGAATGTTTTGGGAAATGATATTTTAAATGGAGTTAAATGATTTTAAGATGTTTTTAAAATGTGTTAAGTATCGAATACACAGATTTCAACATTTATTGTTTAAATAGACGTTTCGAGAGGTAAGGAAATGATGGATTATAACACTATTGTTATAGTAAATGATTTTCAAAAGAATTTTTTGTATAGTATGTGGGATTTATATACCTATCTAATTTTTGAATCCCTATACTAGTGATTTTGAGTTGTACCAACGATGTTTTACGCAATATTCGTTTCGACCCAATAAATGTGTTAAGAGAATGTTTTCCTTAAAAGAATAAAATATATATTTAATCATTATTTAAGTATATGTAGTATTTTCTAAGTGTTGAAAATAAACTGATTTGTGAATTACTTATTATTAAATAAGTATATGGAAATGTTTTTCAATATAGAAATTGAAATGGTTTGAGAATGAATCTTTTTAAAGATAAATTGAAGTGAATATTTGGCAAATGATTTAATTAAAAAAAGATTAATTAAAAGGGCTTAGTGATTGTATATGGTGCTAAATATTTATTTATTTGTTTGCTTTGATAGTTAAATAACCGACTATTAAATTTGGCCATTTTAGTTCCTTGACTTGATGTGGGAACTATTTAGTCGCACATTTAGTACTTAGCCTTTTGTGTAGACTTGATTAGCATTTGTGTTGAGGATGTTAATTCTTGTAGTGTGGAGTATTACTCCGATCTATCAAGCTTCCTTCTTGGCCCAAAGGAATTTGAAAGTTGGAGACGTGACTATGAGACTCAGTTTCGATGTGAGGTTGAGAAATGCTTTTGCGTTGTTGATGCGAAGAGACCGAGATCGGTTTATCCGAAAACCACTTCGGACCAACGTATATGAGAAGATTGTGCAGTTTGCTTAGTGATGATATTGAAATTCTGGTGGGGGATTGCTCGTTGATCCTTTGGGGTTGAAATTCCAATATATATATAGTAGTAGTGGTCTCTTCATTATGAAATATCCAATGCAAGGAACTATTCGCTACTAATCCTAGGGATTTTCCAACAGGATGTGGTAGCAAAGTACCTTCGGTTTGTCCTGTTCCTGGACACTTGTATGGATGTTTGTATGATATTTCACTTCTAAAGATTACGTACATTTTTTTTTACAAATGTACATCAGTAGCGGTGGAGAAGGAAACTTCTCTTAGCTTAACACCCTCCTTGAGACGTTTGAGCTTAAGGTTGTATTTTTGTGGAAGGCAATTAGTAGTCAATGGAAATGGCCATGTGGCATTCTAAATGATGTGATTGTGATTTGTGAAAGGTAATCGTTAACTCAGGCCTCATCAACCGGAAATGACCAAAACAGGGATAGATGCAGTAGGGCTAAGTGGATCGCTCCCAAGTAGGATATGATCATCCTCTTCTAGATATATCTTTATACGCTACGACCTCGTATATCTGATTATTTTGGTTTGTGTACTTAGAGGCCCCTTGGAAAAGGTCAGTATCAAACCGTAGGATGACATATTCAGTGTCATCTAGTTCTAGATGTGGGCCGGTCTTGTGTTGGTAGAGGACAAATGTTCTATGCCTCGGGACATCCATCTAGAGGTGTACTCACCGGAAGGTAGTCCCTTCACCTGGTCATTTGTATGGAAATCCAAACTCCACTACGTGCCTGCCATTTTGATTACATTACCCATTTTGGAATATATGCTGGAATTTAATCAATGTAACAATTACGACTATGATTAATATTATTTGTACAATAGACACTATTATCATATAAGAGGATTTGATATGAGATGTTTTAGTTATCATATGGCAAAAACATGCCCGTGTTTATGTGTGGGCTGTCTTACGTGATACTTCTGTTTAGATAAAGGAAAAGTTTGGTAATTTAATAAATTCAGTTGGGTGTGTTTCTCATGTTGGTTTACCAGACTGATCCGGATGTTCTTCCCTTTCAATGTTCCGGTCAGACCGAGTATATTTACAGGTTCTGATTGGTGCTATTGATGCTTCAGCAGGAGAGCTGGAGATCTTCATTTTCGTATACACGTATATGTTTTGATTATTGATTATCCCCCGTGCTTAATTGTTGTGTATTATCAGCAATTGTGAGGACGGGTTATTATAACTGTCCAAGCTGATAACTATTGTTTGTATTGTTGAACTCTGATTGATGTATGTATATACAGTTTCTATTTTGTAAAGATCATTGATATGATATTATATGTGTTCTGCTGCAATGTGAGATTCTGTATTATTCTGTTTGGTTCTTTCTTCTCACTTTCTTCTCTTTTCTTCTTCTCTCTTCTTTTCTTTCTCTTGACTTTCCGTAAGTCTGTGCTTTTTGAGTCAGACATGTGTAGATTATTATAAATTTAAAGGGTACGGATTTGCGGGTCGTCACACATGGTATCAGAGCTTAGATTTTGTATATTCCTAAGCTTTGATGTGTAATCGGTATAGATAGGGACAGTAGCACCCTAGATTTAGTTTGGGTGTATTATATATATGAGCATGTATTTGTTAGTGAATATAAAATGTTTCGTATTGTATTTACTTATCCGTTGAGTTGTTTGTGAATTCTGGTCGGTATATGCGACGCCATATTATCGATAGGGATTTCTAAACACTTAAACGAGGCAAGTCCACATAGCATTATTTTAAATTGGGTAAATGAAATAATTTTACCTTGATTATATTTTATATATAAAGGAAATAATTTTTCAGGAATAATTGAAGTGAATATAAATTGATTGTTTGGTTGTTTGAAAATGTGTGTGTGTGTGTGTGTGTATACACACACAAGTTAATAAAAGCTACTTGAATAATTTTAATAAAAAAACAATTGTAAAAGAATGTATATATAAGCTAATGAATTGTATAAGTATGGAACTATAATTAAAATGATTTACAATTGGAAATAATCTTATAAATAAGAAATGAAAGTGCATGAATATATTTATAAATATGAGTTATAATAAAAATGAACTTTAAACTAAGAAATTTAAATTTTGAATCCCGTTGATTTTGATAGTTGTTTTTCAAAGTTAAAGAGATTATATTGTTATAAATCTAAATATGATAAATGAATTTGGAATGAATCTTATATAAATAAAGTGAAATAAGTGAAATTATATAAGTAAAAAGATATGTAACTGTGTTTTATAAATATAAAAGGATTTCTTTAAAAGAATATAAAGCACTGAATTCACTACTGTTGCTGGAAAATAAGAAAGGTGATGACTGCAGCACCATCAGTAGCATTTTCGAGTTTCTATGTGATAGATTTGCTACCAGTAGTAAATTGAAATTTAAATTTTGTTGCGATAAACAATTTGAGTTTAAAATCCAAGTTAAAATTGATGAATATAAGTGAAAATGAGTTTTGGACTTATAATATGAAATAATAAATGTGAGTTAGTATAATAAATATATGATTTGAAAATTAACTAAAGGAAAGTTAAATAATTTAAATTGGATTTGAACTAGATTAGATAAGTTATTGAAATGGGAATTAAACTAAATTGGTAAGTGATTATATGATATGAATTTGGAAGTTCGAATAAATAAGTTACATAACTTATAGAATGAGAAAATGTGAGTAAAACAAATTGTTGAAATTGTTAAACAATTTGGTTAAGCAAAACAAAATCTGAGTTTGAATAAGTGATATGAATTTGACTTAAGTAAAAGTTAAATAAAATGACTTTAGAGATGAAACTTAAGTTAAGTCAAATAGAATGAAATGTTGTGATGAAACATAACTTAAGAGATGCTAAATCAAGATTGAATTTGATATCAAAATGAATTAATAAAGTAAAGTGATGAATATGAATTTGAGTTATATAAAGAAATTCAAATTATTTGTAAAATGAATCAGCATTAGAAATCTTGTTATTAGAATTTAATAAACTTAGGTTGTGGACTGATAATAAACATTAGAAATGTTGTATAGAAAAATGAATATAGTGAATATTAGAATTCAATCTAAATTGAGTAATTAGATATTAAAATAAAAAGTGTTGAGCCAAATTGAATGGAAATGAAGTAAATATGAATGTTGAGAATAAATTGAATAAATTTGGTTATGTTGGATGTGCATTGGTTGTTAGATGGATGTTAGTTGACTGTATTGAAATTCGTTAAGTGTTAATGAAATTGAGTTAATAAAATTGAAAGATAATAATTGAATCCAAATTAGAAGTAAGTGAATCTAAAGAGAATTGAATTTTATTTGATTTGAAAGTGAACAAACTTAAATGTGATTAGTGAATGTAAACTAATTGAATTTGAATAAATGAATGTTAGAAAAATCCAATGTTATTGAATCAAGTGTGAATAAATTGAAAATCAAATCAATGAATATTAAAGTGAGATGAATTTATATTGATTCGGTTATGGATTCGTTGGATAGGGATTGGTTTGTTGGATGTTAATTGGATGATAACTGCTTGATGGTTGGATTTGTCGCTTTTGATTGCAGTGTTATATTGGCATATATAGTTGTTGTATTGATACATGTTGTATACTGATATTACTTTCATATATACATGTTCTTATTTGTTTGTTGAGTATTTAGTAGGTGCGAATGGCGGTTGCTTCGCATTTGGAGCTCGCTTTCATGCTACACTAGCCGTATACGCTCGCTAGTGATATATAAGGTACATTTCTTGTACTACATATCATACTTTTGCACGTTTTTCCTTGCGGGATGTCTCATCCTCGAAGATAAAATGTATATTTATGATATATATATATATATACGTAAATATATATATATATATATAATGATCCTAGTATGATAAAACCGCGCAAAGTAGAATAGCAATTTTTTTTTTGAAAATTTAAGGCGTTAGAAAATTTTTGAAAAATTGGAAAAAAAATTATAACTAAAATTTTGATATTGAGTTGAAAGTTAAACGATATTAGTTAGTTGTGAAAAGATAGCTATAAATGAATTTGAAAAATTAGAAAAGTTTTTGTAAGAAGTTTAACTAATGGATTTTGGAAAAGTAAAAATGTTCAAATGAATTTGATATCTAGTTTGAACGATTTGTTTTGTAAGGTTAATGGATTTTGTGACTTTTTCTTACTTAATAATTTCGAGGACGAAATTCGTTTAAGTAGGGGAAATGCAACGACCCAGAATTTCAGTTATTTTAAATTCGTATATTTAATTGACTTTAAATATTCATGGGTTAATTTTATAAATTGAATAATTATATTTCGAATATCTTGATTTGATTGGATAATTAAATTGTTAACCTAATATATGAAATTGCTGAAAGAAATGATATTGAATTTTATGAGAATAAAAATGATTTATAAAGTTGAATTAGACCCTATTTGAATTAGAATGAAATTAGAGAACTTTTAAAATAAAATTTAATTTGTAGAAATTGAATATTTTAATATTTAATTAACGTGAAAAATTGCCATTTTTGATACAGTCTTAGATTTCGACGTAACCAGTTTCGTCGGATCCGTAATGTTATATTATTGTAGAATTTCAAATTCGTGTCAATCGGACTTACGGTTTGTCTGAAGCAAGCTAAAACGCGTAGAAATTTGTTTAAGTGAATTTTAAATTTAAATAGTCGATTCGAAAATCTATCTTCGAAATGCGATCGAATTGGCTCGCGACATATATTCCATTATGTTCGGAATAGGGGTAAAACATTATAAACGTCAAGCGGCACGTTTCATTTCGAGTTAGAAAAATTTTCGGATGAATAGTGCGCGTAAATTTTCTATAAAAGAATGTTATAATTTCACTTTTTCATAAAAAAAAACCTAGCTAGGGCTAGCCACCAACCACATTCCTATGGCCAGAAATTCGCATGCTTCCTCCTTTATTTTCTCCAAATCCATCGACTATTTCGAAAAGTGTTCAACTAGAAAAATGAAGAGAACGATGAGAGCTTCGATTTCAAAGGTGATGATCGTGAACGAAGGAGCCGACCGACGGAAAATCGTCCACAAACGACAATATTTCACACACGTTTTTCAAGGCGTAGCCGTGACCAAGTTGTATGAGATTCTCGATGAAGGTGGGGCTCAGCTTTGGCTTCGTAATGGTGGTGGTTGATCGACCTGAAATCAATCGTATATGGCACGAAAATTTAGGGTTTAACGGCGGCATGGGTTCTTGCTCGTGATTTTTAACGTTGGAGAGAAGATGGATTTCATGGCCAGATGATAATCTATGAAAACGTGCGGCCTTGATCAGGTCGGTCTTAAAAATCAAAATAAAAGTTTAAATTTATATATTTTTTAATTCGTATAAACTTCTTTACGTCATAACTTCTTCATACGAGATCCCTTTTTGACGAAATGAATTGCGTTAGGTTCGTATTGACGAGCATTATATTTTAGAGCTGGATTGGAGTTCATTGGAGCTAGGGTAAATTTTGGGTATAATTAAACGGCTGTATAATTTTATTCAGAATAATACACTCTAACTACTATTGGAACCAAAGTGAGTACAACTCACTCTTTCTGACTCACTGATATTTTTATATAAGTGAGAATAAATATTGGTTACGATGATTGATGATTTTATGGATGATATATGATATATATGATATATATATATATATATATATATATATATATTGATTGGTATTTGGATATATTCCTGTCTATTGGAGCAGATGAGACCCTATACGTTCCCGTGTATGAGCGAATTAACTTTTGTATGCACGTATGCCTTGAAGCAGACATTGTACACATATTTCTAATATGTATATTTGTTGCAGGTGATAGGTTGGAGGGATCTAACTGGACTCCTCGCCACTGTTGATTTATTTACAGATATTGTGCTATATGCTATTATCATATGATATCTGATCTTTTGGATGCCGTGATTGATGTATATAGTATTGTTGCAGCATTGGGCCTATTTTGGTAATTTTAAAAATATTTTAGTGATGATTTCCAAATAAAAAAGATTTTCAAGTAATTTCGAAAATATACGTTTTGTTGAATTTTGAAGTGTTAAGGAGATAAATTTATTTAAAATAAATAAAGAGTTATAATTTTTATGTTATAAAAATTATGATTTTTGTGAAATATAATTGAAATGTGATTATTAAAATATAGAGTTAATGATTTTGGTAAAATAGTTTAAATTGGATTTTTGATTTATTATAGATGGTTTATAGATAAGATTTATAAAATTGATGTTTAAAACAAAATGATGAAATTGTAAATGGAGTTTTATAAGTGTTAAAATGGAGTTATAAATGGATTTTGTAAGCAAATAGGATTTATAAATTTGTGAAGTTTTAAACGAATGAATTTGTAAATAAATGATTTACAAGTAATCTACTTATAAATTGGATTTTGGCATGTAAATGTATATAAATAGAATTTGTTAGTAAAGGGGATTTATGAATTGAAGTTTTAGAAAATAATAAAATGTGAATTTATCAACTTTGTTTTATAAATCCGAAATCGACTTATTTTGATAAGTTAAATATAAAAGTTTATTAAAGGAATTTCAGCCACGATTTTAGACAGTGGATTATCCTTTAATAAATGTGTGTAGAAATGTTGGGTTTAGTAAATGAACTATATTCACGATTTTGGACAGCGAATAATAATTTAAATAAAATGGAATGTTTTGGGAAATGATATTCTAAATGGAGTTAAATGGTTTGAAGATGTTTTCAAAATGAGTTAAGTATCGAATACATAGATTTCAACATTTATTGTTGAAATAGACGTTTTGAGAAGTAAGGAAATGATGGACTATAATGTTGTTGTTATGGTAAATGATTTTTGAAAGAAAATATTTTGTATAGTATGTGGGATTTATATATCTATCTTATTTTTGAATCCCTATACTGGTGATTTTGGGCTGTCGTAACGATGTTTTACGCAACATTCATTTTGACCCACTAAATGTGTTAAGGGAATGTTTTCCTTAAAAGAATAAAATGTATACTTAATCGTTATTTAAGTATATGTAATATTTTCTAAGTGTTGAAAATAGACTAATTTGTGAATTACTTATTATTAAATAAGTATATGGAAATGTTTTCCAATGTAGAAATTGAAATGGTTTAAGAATATATCCTTTTGAAGATAAATTGAAGTGAATATTTGAAAAATGATTAAAT
Organism: Allium cepa; assembly: GCA_030765085.1. Lineage (NCBI taxonomy): Eukaryota > Viridiplantae > Streptophyta > Magnoliopsida > Asparagales > Amaryllidaceae > Allium > Allium cepa. The sequence goes on along the minus strand of CM060945.1, from coordinate 951,825,714 downwards.
TAAAAAAATATTAATTAAAAGGGCCTAGTTATTATATATAGTGCTAAATATTTGTTTGTTTGATTTAATAGTTAAATAACCGACTATCAAATTTGACCATTTTAGTTCGTCGACTTGATGTGGGAACTATTTAGTCGTACATTTAGTACGTAGCCTTCTGTGTAGGCTTGATTATCATTTGTGTTGAGGATGTTGATTCATGTAGTGCGGAATATTACTCTAATCTATCGAGCTTCCTTCTTAGCCGGAAGGATAGCAAGTTGAAAGTTGGAGACGTGATTAGTCTATGAGACTTGGTTTCTATGTGAGGTTGAGAAATGCTTTTGCGTTGTCAGTACGAAGAGACCTGGATTGGTTTATCCGAAAACCATTTCGGACCAACGTATATGCGACGATTGTGCAGATTTCTTAGTGATGATATTGATATTCCAGATTTTCATAGTGGGGGACTGCTTGCTGATCGTTTGGGGTTGAAATCCCAATATACATATAGTAGTCGTGGTCTTTACATTATGAAATATCCAATGCAAGGACTATTCGCTACTAATCGTAGGGATTTCCCGACAGGATGATAGTAGGAAAGTACCTTCGATTTTTCCTGTTCCTGGACAACTTGTATGTATGTTTGTCTGACATTGCATTTCTAAAGATTACGTACATTGGTTTTTACAAATGTACATCAGTAGTGGCAGAGAATGCAACTTCTCTTAGCTTAACACCCTCCTTGAGACGTATGAGCTTAAGGGTTGTATTTTTGTGGAAGAAAATTAGTAGTCAACGGAAATGGCTATGTGGCATTCTAAGTGATGTGATTGTGATTTGTGAAATGTAATCATTACCTCAGGCCTCATCAACCGGAAATGACCAAAATAGGGTTAGATGCAGCAGGGCTAAGTGGGTCGCTTCCAAGTAGGATATTATCATCCTCTTCTAGATATATCTTTACACCATATGACATCGTGTATCTGATTATTATGGTATGTATGCTCAGAGGACCCTCAGAAAAGGTCGATAACGATCGAAGGATGACATATTCGGTACCATCTAGTTATAGAGGTGGGTCGGTCATGTGTTGATAGAGGGCAGATGTTCTGTCCCTCGGGACATCCATTTAGAGGTGTACCCATTGGAAGGTAGTCCCTTCATAGTTCACTTGTATGGAAATCCAAACTCCACTATGTTCCTACCATTTTGATTGTATTACCCATTTTGAGCTATATGTTGGAATTTAATAAATGTAACAATTTCGGCTATGATTAATATTATTTGTGCAATAGACACTATTATAATATAAGAGGATTTGATATTAGATGTTTTAGTTACCGTAAGGTGAAAACATGTCCGTGTTTATGCATGGGCATTCTTATGATATACTTTTGTTTTGATAAAGGAAAAGTTTGGTAATTTAGTAAATTCAGTTGATTGTGTTTCTCACGCTCTGATCCGGGCGTTTTCCATTTCAATGCTCGGATCAGACCGAGTATATTTACAGGTTCAGATTAGTGATATTGATGCTTCTATAGGAGAGTTGGGATCTTCATTTTCGTATACACATATCTGTTTTGATTATTGATTATCTGTCGTGCGCAGTTGTTGTGTATTATCGGCAATTGTGAGGACATGTCATTATAACTATCCAAGCTGATAACTATTGTTTAATTGTTGAACTCTGATTGATGTATGTATATACAGTTTCTATTTTGTAAAGACCATTGACATGATACTATATGTTTTTCGCTGCGATGTGAGATTCTGTATTGTTCTGTTTGGTCCTATCTTCTCTCTTTCTTCTCTTCTCTTCTTCTCTCTTCTTTTCTTTCTGTTGATTTTTCCATCAGTCTATGCTTTTGGGTCGGACATGTGTGCCTTAATATTGATTCAAAGGGTATGGATTTGCAGGTCATCACACCAACAATTTGAGCAATCTAAACTTGGGGAACAAAGAGTGCAAAGGTAAACAGTGTATACACATGGGTAGCGGTGAGTCAACTAGAATCGCTCACACTAGTAACGGTTACATAAAAGGTGGAAAGATACTATATCTTAATCATCTTTTGAGAGTTCCACAAATAAAGAAGAAATTACTCAATGTGTATCGATTTTCTTGTGATATTAATGTGTATTTTGAATCTGTCCAAGATTATTGTCGTGTAAGAGATATATTAACAAATAAAATTCTTTCACAGGGTAAAACAGTGAAAGGCTTATGCAAGTTTACTCTAGCTGATTCAAGAAGTAATGGAAAACAAAATATGTGTTGTGATCCTTGTGAAATATCTCAAAGTAAAAGGATTATGAGTACTTTTGGTTTACGTCACTGTAAAATTGGTCATCCAAGTGTAGATGTTGAAAAGAAAATATCTGTAAGGACCCGATTCTTCGACTTTCGAAAACCGACATCAATACGTCCACTGTATCAACTGCCGAGCAATCGAATGCCGGAAAACCGAACACTTAGGGTTTTAAAGAAGAAAAGAAAAATGAAAAGTTAGAAGGAGAGAGAAAAAGATAGAATAGAACAGAAAGAAATAACAGAACAATATCAGAATCTCACAATCGCAACGGAACAACATATAATAAATAAATGAATAATCTTTAAACAAATAACTATATCAGTTATTACATTAAATCACATTACATTACATTATATCATCATCGGAGTGTACAACAACAAACAATGCAGCGGAAAAGAAATACTATATACTAGTAATTACGCCATGCCATCCAGCTTGCCTCCAGCAACTCCTGAATTCCGGAATATCCCGATAAACCTTAACTCTTGACTGCCCGTGTGGAAATTGTGGGCACCCAGAGTTTAGGAAGGAAAAACAATAAACTCCGAGTCAGTCATGTGACTGGTGTGAGAACTCAAAACAGTTTATTTATCTTTAAAATCAAAATAGAGGAATATTTTTAAAGTCAATTCGCAATGCTTTTAAAAATGAGACTACCATAAGGCCTCCCGTACATACACACATGCAAACGCAGAATCGGAGGAGATTTCTCCTTATGATAGTCAAAGATGCTTGATACGCATTAAAAAGAACATTTGATATTATTACTAGTGCATAGTGTAGGAAAAATTCATTTCGAAAATAGAATATAAATCTTAGCCAGCATAGGTACCATTATATTATGCACGCTATAGCTACCTCCTGAGGAGGCAGGTTCTACAACTAAAACCGTACAAGTCTCGTATTGTTTCTTTGGATTTCCAACAAATGGTCAGGCCAAGGAACTTCCCATTGCCAAATGAGAACGCCTCTGGAAGGACGTCCCCGAGAACCAAACCGGATCTCTGCCAACACAAGGCCGGGTTATCCCTAACTGGGCAACTACTGACACGCGTATGCCATCCCCCAGCCCTTTAGGACCTTTATCCGAGCACTCGTAACCAACATCATACCAAAATAATAAAGTGTTTCAACATGAGTAAGTATCTGGGCTCCATACCAGCTCCATACCATGATACCACCCCTTTCCAGAAGGAAATGCACATACCCTAAAGGGAGCTACCCCTCATAACCTTGCCGCATCTTTCCTGTTTTGACCATTCCGGGGTGTGAGGCTCGACGAAGTCTCATCCACAAAGCCACGCTTTATACAAAAGTTGTGCTTTGGGTCAACAAATGATCATAGAAATGATCACAAAGATAAGTGATCAAACAAATGATCATATCACAAATGATCAAACAATGATCGTTTCACAACAACACTCAGCATGTCACATTACCAAATTGGGAATATATCGGTGATAACCATCAACCGAATAGTGAGCGCTTATTTAAAAATAAGTGTGGCATTCAATTTCAAGCAATCACAACAAATACCTATTCAAAGGTAAATATTGATAGTCGGTTATTGAACTATCAATGGATATGCACAACATCACCAGATTCCAAATAATTTTCCAAATTATTTATTTTCCCAAAAATATCTTTACAAGATATAAAATTTCAATACTTCAAAAATAAATCAATATTTATTTTTAAACAAATTCGCCTTTATTTTATAAATTCCATAGTGAATTTACATTCCAAAATATCTATGAATATACGATTTCAATAATTCATTTTCAATTTATCTTCAAAAAGATAAATTCTCAAAACGTTTTATTTCACATTGGAAAAACATTTCCATACTTATATATTAATAAGTAATTCACAAATCTATTTATTTTCTATACTTGGAAAATATTCAATATAGTTAAATCGAGATTAAGTATATATTTCGTTCTTTAAGGAAATCATTCTCTTAAACATATTTATTTGGGCCAAAATGAATGTTGCGTAAAACATCGTTACGACAACCCAAAATCACTAGTATAGGGATTTGAAATTAAGATAGATATATAAATCCCAATACTAAACAAAACAGTTCCTTTCGGAAATCATTTACTATAACAACAGTGTTATAGTCCACCATTTCCTTCTATTTCTCGAAAACGTCTATTTCAACAATGAATGTTGAAATCTATGGTTTCGAATCTTCACACCTTTTAAAAACATCGTTAGATCGTTTTAATTTTATTTAAAACATCACATCCAAAACATTTTCTTTAACATATTATTCACTATTCAAAAACATGAATATACTACGTTAATCAATTTCATTATTTTTGTACTTTTATTTAAAAAGGATTATTCACTGTCTAAAACGTGAATGTAACTCCATAAATAAGTTATAACAATTTACTTATCAAAAATAAGTCGTTTGCGGATTTATAAAACAACGTTTATAAATTCCATTTCTATTTATTTTATAACAACTTCCTTTTATAAACCTCATTTATTAACCTATTCAATTTATAACTCAATTATATACTAAAAGTTCATATTATAAGTTAAATACTTATAATTTATTTGTTTGCAAAATCATTCCTTTAACTTCCCAAATTATAAATCTTATAACTTATAAGATTCATTTATTTACCCACATCTATTCTTTTAATAACTTTACAAATTTTATAAACCTACTGCTTATAAAATTCCATTTATAACTTCACCGTTTATAATTCTATAAATTTCATTCATTTATGAGATTCATTCACAATTCCTTCTAACACTTATAAAAACTCGTTTTATAATTCCAATATTTTAATTTATAAATATCCATCTTATAATTTTTTATACAAATCAATTTGTATTATTATTTTAAAAACGTCTTTAAACTCCTTTATAATTTCATCATTTTGATTTATAAAATAATCAAATTTCATAATCTTATTTTTAAACTTTTTATAATAAATTCAAAAAAATCCCAATTCAAACTATTTTATAAAATCATTTACCTCTTATTTTCAAAAATCAACCTTTAACTATATTTCTCAAAAATCATAATTTTTATAACATTAAAATCATAACGTTATTTATTTAAAATGGATCAATTCCAAAAATATTTTATAATCATATACTTTCAAAAATCACTTTAAAATCCTTTTAAAATTCCAAAATTTGGCCCAATGATGCTACATACCAAATAGTCAATTACGACAACAACGACATCATATATCTGTATATGATAATCAACGAATATCAAAATATCCATAATCAAATAAATACTGTTGAGGAATCCAGTTGGATCCCTCCAACCTGTTTCCCTGCATCCAAAGATGTTAGCACAATACCAATTTCGTTCCAGTACGAAATTATCGTGGTATATGGGATTTAAAATATTATCCGCTTAATAGAGGGCGCAATAGGGTCTCATCCGCTATATACTGCGGGAAATCAATTCCAAGTACATAAATAATACCAATTTCACTGTTTATGAAATATTCGCGGTATATGTTTTTAATAAATAACATCCGCTTACTAACGACGCATAATGTCTATTTTACCAATTAATTGATAACAATCATCATTCAAACATGCATTCAAGAATTTTAAATCTAACTATTTAAAATTAAAATCGAAACCGATTTGATTGAGTGAGAAGTTCTCACCTTGATTTCAATTTCGTTTTAGCGATTTATTTCGAATAAAATTAAACGGACGTTTAATTTTATCAGAAATTCTCACTAACTCCAAACGACTCCAATCCAATTCCATAGCATAGTGCTTGTCCATACGATTCCAACGCAACTGGTTTCGCGCGTTTTCGACCTCGTATGAAAAAGATACGAATTTTCAAAGTTACACGAATTTTATATATGAATTTACAACAAAAAAATTTATATTTTCTAAACCTACAATGCACCTCAGCACTTGGATCACAACATCACCAAATCACAGCCGCACATAGATGCTTCTCCTCTCTCACGTTCTTTCTACAGGAGGAGCCGTATACATGAACCCATTTGCACGATATTAGGGTTTAATTATGCAACCTCCTCGTCGACATCCACCACGATCAGAAGTTTGCATCTTGAAGAGCATCAAGCAAGCTACACTCGGCTATAACCTTGGTGAACTCCCCCCCCCCCTCACCCTCGATTTGCATGCGCAACACGCAGCCTCGGCCCCCCCTAGCTCCCCCTCTGACGCTCCAAACACGATCATCACCGTATAGAATCAAAGCTCCCATCGTCCTCTAGAAGTTTGTAGTTGAATGTTTCTCGTAATTGTGAACAGATTGGAAGAGATTAAGGAGAGAAAGGGATGCATTTCTGGCCATGGATAGTTGTGGAGGCGGCGGCCTACAGATGGAACCCTAGGGTTTCTAATATTTTGCAAAAATGAAAATTATATGTCCTTGTATAGAAAATTCGCTCGACACTATTCATCCCGGATTTTCCAAACTCCAAACAAAGCGTGCCGGTTGGCGTTCCTAAGGTTTACCCCGCGTTTCGAACACAATGGAACGTGTTTTGAGAGCTAATTCGGTCATCTGTGCGAGTTATGGCAATAAAGGTTCGATTTAAAATTAAATCGGTAAATCAAATTTCTAGGCGTTTTAGCTTGCACCGGACAAACGGTAAATGCGATTGACACGAAATTTGAAACCATACAATAATATCACATTACGGATCCGATGAAACTAGTTTCGTCGAAATCCGAGACTTTTCAAAAAATGGCTATTTTAAACTCGCCAAATTAATATTAAAACAATTTCGATGCTTTTCGAGCTGCCACGATCAAACGAAAACTCCGATTGACACGAAAATTGAAATCCGATAATAAAAAACTATTACGGATCCAATGGAACTAGTTTCGTCCAATTCTGAGACTGTTCGAAAATTGGCTAATTTCACTAGTCGATTAAATATTAAAATATTCAATTTTCACAAATAAACTCTTAATTCGATTTTAAAAGTTCTATAACATCATTCTAACTCCAACATGATAAAATAAAATTTTACAAATCATTTTTCAATCATATTTAACTCAATTTTCAATTATTTCCATAATTTAACATATTAAATTATCGATGTAATTATTCAATTAAATCTAATTATTCAAAATAAAATTCATTCGACTTATAAATTTCACTTATTAATATTTAAAATTAATTAAATATTCAAATTTTAATTAATTAAAATTCTGGGTCGTTACAGACTTCCCCCCTTAAAAGAATTTCGTCCTCGAAATTATCAAGTAAGAAAAGTTACAGAATCTATTAATTTTCCCAAAATCCATAGTTAAACTCCTTACAATAACTTTACTAAGTTTTCAAATCATACTTAGTTATCTTTTCAAAACGAAGCTATATCGTTTAACTTTCAACTCCAGACCAAATTTTTAGTTTTCCAAAATTTTCCAATTTTCTCAAAAAATTTCTAACGCCTTAAATTTTCGAAAAAATTCGCCAGAGTCTCCTTTACGCGGCTCGATCCGAAAAAAAAATGAAAGTATATATATCACAAATATACATCTCATCAAGTGATGAGGCATCCCGTGGGGAAAAAAGTGTAAAAGTATGATATGTAATCCGAGATATGTACCTTATATTTTATTAGCGAGCATATACGGCTAATATAGCGCGAAAGCGATCTCCAAATGCGAAGCAAACGCGATCCGCACCTACTAAACACTCAACAAACAAATGAGAAACATGTATATAGACAATAGTATCGAATACAACATATATCAACATAATAACTATATATGCCAACATAGCAAATGCAGTAAAAGCAATATGTTCAGCCATCAACCAACTATCATCCAACTAACATTCAATTAACATCCATAACCAATAAATATTCATTCATATTCTCATTAATATTCAATGAAATAGGTTTTCAATTTAATCACATTTGATTCATTAACAGTGGATGTTTTTACTAACATTCATTTTCAATTAGTTTATATTCACTAATTCATATTCAAGTTGGTTCACTTCCAAATCAAATTCACTTCTATTTAAGATTCACTTAACTTCCAATTTGATTTCAATTACTTTAGCTTTCAATTTCATTAACTCAATTTTATTAATACTTAATGAATTATATACAATCAACTAACAACCATATAACAATCAATGTATATCAATTACAACCAAATTCCTTTGCTTATATTCATTCAATTTGGTTTAACACCTTTACTTTCAATTGGTTCAATTAAATTGATTTTCATTCAATTATTCAATTTTCCAATAACATAAGATTTTAATGAATTAACACCTACATCCATTATTTCATATCAACTTTATTCACATTCAATTGATTAACATTTAATCCATTAATTCAATTCAATTACAAAAGTTGAATTTCATTTCATAACTCAAGTTCACATTTATCACTTAACTTTTTTAATTTACTTTGATACCAAAATCAACTTCATTCAACATCACTTAAGTTATATTCCATTTTAACCATTATTTGGCTTTACTTAACTTAAATTCCCACTTATAAATCAATTTCAGATTCCAATTCTAAAGTAAATTTTCCATTTAACTTTAAATTCATTTTTATTACAACTCATATTCATAAATATATTCATATAGTTTCACTTCTTATATATATAAGTTTATTTCATAATTGTAAATCACTTTAATTATGATTCAATTCTCATAATTCTTTTGCTTATATAATTATTCTCTTATTTAGATTATTCAAACATCTTATTCAACAACCAAACAATCAACTTATAAATACTTTAATAATTCTGAAAAATTATTCCTTTATATATAAAAATATAATCAAGGTAAAATTATTTCATTTACCCAATTTAAAACAATATTGTGCCGAATTGTTCTATTCAAGTGTTTAGAGATCCCTATCAACAACGTTAATTACTCGTATTAACCAAAATCCATAAACCACTCAACAAATCAATCATCACAATATAAAACAATTTTATATTCACTAACAAATACGCTCTCATAGCTATTATTACACTTAAATCATTCTAGAGTACTACTGACTCTATCTCTAATGAGTAATACCCAACAGAGCCATGGTTGTCGCTTAACCATATGCTCTGATACCACATTGTAAGGACCCGATTCTTCGACTTCCGAAAACCGACATCAATACGTCCACTGTATCAACTGCCGAGCAATTGAATGCCGGAAAACCGAACACTTAGGGTTTTAAAGAACAAAAGAAAAAGAAAAAGGTAGAAGGAGAGAGAAAAAGATAGAATAGAACAGAAAGAAATAACAGAACAATATCAGAATCTCACAATCGCAGCGGAACAACATATAATAAATAAATAAATAATCTTTAAACAAAGAACTATATCAGTTATTACATTACATCACATTACATTAAATTATATCATCATCAGAGTGTACAACAACAAACAATGCAACGGAAAAGAAATACTATATACTAGTAATTACGCCATGCCATCAAGCTTGCCTCCAGCAACTCCTGAATTCCTGAATATCCTGATAAACCTTAACTCTTGACTGCCCTTGTGGAAATTGGGGGGCACCCAGAGTTTAGGAAGGAAAAACAATAAACTCCGAGTCAGTCATGTGACTGGTGTGAGAACTCAACACGGTTTATTTATCTTTAAAATCAAAATAGAGGAATATTTTTAAAGTCAATTCGCAATGCTTTTAAAAATGAGACTACCATAAGGCCTCCCGTACACACACACATGCAAACGCAGAATCGGAGGAGACTTCTCCTTATGATAGTCAAAGATGCTTGATACGCATTAAAAAGAACATTTGATATTATTACTAGTGCATGATGTAGGAAAAATTCATTTCGAAAATAGAATATAAGTTTTAGCCAGCATAGGTACCATTATATTATGCCCGCTATAGCTACCTCCTGAAGAGGCAGGTTCTACAACTAAAACCGTACAAGTCTCGTATTGTTTCTTTGGATTTCCAACAAATGGTCAGGCCAAGGAACTTCCCATTGCCACATGAGAATGCCTCTGTAAGGACGTCCCCGAGAACCAAACCGGATCTCTGCCAACACAAGGTCGGGTTATCCCTAACTGGGTAACTACTGACACGAGTATGCCATCCCCCGGTCCTTTGGGACCTTTATCCGAGCGCTCGTAACCAACATCACACCAAAATAATAAAGTGTTTAAATATGAGTAAATATCTGGGCTCCATACCAGCTCCATATCATGATACCACCCCTTTCCAGAAGGAAATGCACATACCCTAAAGGGAGCTACCCCTCATAACCTTGCCGCATCTTTCCTGTTTTGACCATTCCGGGGTGTGAGGCTCGACGAAGTCTCATCCACAAAGCCACGCTTTATACAAAAGCTGTGCTTTGGGTCAACAAATGATCATAGAAATGATCACAAAGATAAGTGATCAAACAAACGATCATATCATAAATGATCAAACAATGATCATTTCACAGCAACACTCAGCATGTCACATTACCAAATTGGGAATATATCGCCGATAACCATCAACTACATAACCTCTGAGCTCATACGTCTCAGAGAAGGGTGTTAAGCTAAAAGAATAAATTCTCCGCCACCAACAGAAATATATTTGAAAGAAATCAGTTTTATATCTCAATTTGTAATGTCAGACATACTATCCATACAAGTCTGTTACGGGCTCGAACAGAACCGAAGGCACTTACAAAGAAGTCCTTACAATCCGGATATTCACTAATCACGTTCGGACTTCCCATCACTTATGGAGTCCCTATACCGGGGTCCAGTCGATGCAAAGACATTCGACGAGTTGTCCTTTCGCTTTCAAAAATATTCGGTCTTCAACACCAGTCTTCAAATGCGATTCATAACGACGTATCACGTATTCGGAATGGGTTATACGACCCCAAGGTCCTTTCCCGGCTAACCCGAATAGTGAGCGCTTATTTAAAAATAAGTGTGGCATTCAATTTCAAGCAATCACAACAAATACCTATTCAAAGGTAAATATTGATAGTCGGTTATTGAACTATCAATGGATATGCACAACATCACCAGATTCCAAATAATTTTCCAAATTATTTATTTTCCCAAAAATATCTTTACAAGATATAAAATTTCAATACTTCAAAAATAAATCAATATTTATTTTTAAAAAAATTCGCCTTTCTTTTATAAATTCCATAGTGAATTTACATTCCAAAATATCTGTGAATATACGATTTCAATTATTCATTTTCAATTTATCTTCAAAAAGATAAATTCTCAAAACGTTTTATTTCACATTGGAAAAACATTTCCACACTTATATATTAATAAGTAATTCACAAATCTATTTATTTTCTATACTTGAAAAATATTCAATATACTTAAATCGAGATTAAGTATATATTTCATTCTTTAAGGAAATCATTCTCTTAAACATATTTATTTGGACCAAAACGAATGTTGCATAAAACATCGTTACGACAACCCAAAATCACTAGTATGGGGATTTGAAATTAAGGTAGATATATAAATCCCAATACTAAACAAAACAGTTCCTTTCGGAAATCATTTACTATAACAACAGTGTTATAGTCCACAATTTCCTTCTATTTCTTGAAAACGTCTATTTCAACAATGAATGTTGAAATCTATGGTTTCGAATTTTCATACCTTTTAAAAACATCGTTAGATCGTTTTAATTTTATTTAAAACATCACATCCAAAACATTTTATTTAACATATTATTCACTATTCAAAAACATGAATATACTACGTTAATCAATTTCATTATTTTTGTAATTTTTATTTAAAAAGGATTATTCACTGTCTAATACGTGAATGTAACTCCATAAATAAGTTATAACAATTTACTTATCAAAAATAAACCGTTTGCGGATTTATAAAACAACGTTTATAAATTCCATTTCTATTTATTTTATAACAACTTCCTTTTATAAACCTCCTTTATTAACCTATTCAATTTATAACTCAATTATATACTAAAAGTTCATATTATAAGTTAAATACTTATAATTTATTTGTTTGCAAAATCGTTCCTTTAACTTCCCAAATTATAAATCTTATAACTTATAAGATTCATTTATTTACCCAAATTATTCTTTTAATAACTTTACAAATTTTATAAAGCTACTGCTCATAAAATTTCATTTATAACTTCACCGTTTATAATTCTATAAATTTTATTCATTTATGAGATTCATTCACAATTCCTTCTAACACTTATAAAAACTCGTTTTATAATTCCAATATTTTAATTTATAAATATCCATCTTATAATTCTTTTATAGAAATCAATTTGTATTATTATTTTAAAAACGTCTTTAAACTCCTTTATAATTTCATCATTTTGATTTATAAAATAATCAAATTTCATAATCTTATTTTTTAAAACTTTTTATAATAAATTCAAAAAAATCCCAATTCAAACTATTTTATAAAATCATTTACCTCTTATTTTCAAAAATCAACCTTTAACTATATTTCTCAAAAATCATAATTTTTATAACATTAAAATCATGACGTTATTTATTTAAAATGGATCAATTCCAAAAATATTTTATAAACATATACTTTCAAAAATCACTTTAAAATCCTTTTAAAATTCCAAAATTTGGCCCAATGATGCTACATACCAAATAGTCAATCACGACAACAACGACATCATATATCTATATATGATAATCAACGAATATCAAAATATCCATAATCAAATAAATATTGTTGAGGAATCCAGTTGGATCCCTCCAACCTGTTTCCCTGCATCCAAAGATGTTAGCACAATACCAATTTCATTCCAGTATGAAATTATCGCGGTATATTGGATTTAAAATATTATCCGCTTAATAGACGGTGCAATAGGGCCTTATCCGCTATATACTGCGGGAAATCAATTCCAAGTACATAAATAATACCAATTTCACTGTTTATGAAATATTCGCGGTATATGTTTTTAATAAATAACATCCGCTTACTAACGGCGCATAATGTCTATTTTAACAATCAATTGATAACAATTATCATTCAAACGTGCATTCAAGAATTTTAAATCTAACTATTTAAAATTAAAATCGAAACCGATTCGATTGAGTGAGAAGTTCTCACCTTGATTTCAATTTCGTTTTAGCGATTTATTTCGAATAAAATTAAACGGACGTTTAATTTTACCCGAAATTCTCACTAACTCCAAATGACTCCAATCCATTTCCATAGCGTAGTGCTCATCCATACGATTCCAACGCAACTGGTTTCGCGCGTTTTCGACCTTGTATGAAAAAGATATGAATTTTCAAAGTTACACGAATTTTATATATGAATTTACAACAAAAATTTTATATTTTCTAAACCTACAATGCACCTCAGCCCTTGGATCACAACATCACCAAATCATAGCCGCACATAGATGCTTCTCCTCTCTCACGTTCTTTCTACAGGAGGAGCCGTATACATGAAACCATTTGCACGATATTAGGGTTTAATTATGCAACCTCCTCGTCGACATCCACCACGATCAGAAGCTTGCATCTTGAAGAGCATCAAGCAAGCTACACTCGGCTATAACCTTGGTGAACTCAGCCCCCCCCCCTCACCCTCGATTTGCGTGCGCAACACGCAGCCGTCGGCCCCCCTAGCTCCCCCTCTGACGCTCCAAACACGATCATCACCGTATAGAATCAAAGCTCCCATCGTCCTCTAGAAGTTTGTAGTTGAATGTTTCTCGTAATTGTGAACAGATTGGAAGAGATTAAGGAGAGAAAGGGATGCATTTCTGGCCATTGATAGTTGTGGAGGCGGCGGCCTGCAGATGGAACCCTAGGGTTTCTAATATTTTGCAAAAATGAAAATTATATGTCCTTATATAGAAAATTCGCGCGACACTATTCATCCCGGATTTTCCGAACTCCAAACGAAGCGTGCCGGTTGGCGTTCCTAAGGTTTACTCCACGTTCCGAACACAATGGAATGTGTTTCGGGAGCTAATTCGGTCATCTGTGCGAGTTATGGCAATAAACGTTCGATTTAAAATTAAATCGGTAAATCAAATTTCTAGGCGTTTTAGCTTGCACCGGACAAACGGTAAATCCGATTGACACGAAATTTGAAACCATGCAATAATATCACATTATGGATCCGATGAAACTAGTTTCGTCGAAATCCGAGACTTTTTTAAAAATGGCTATTTTAAACTCGCCAAATTAATATTAAAACAATTTCGATGCGTTTCGAGCTGCCACGATCAAACGAAAACTCCGATTGACACGAAAATTGAAATCCGATAATAACAAACTATTACAGATCCAATGGAACTAGTTTCGTCCAATTCTGAGACTGTTCGAAAATTGGCTAATTTCACTAGTCGATTAAATATTAAAATATTCAATTTTCACAAATAAACTCTTAATTCGATTTTAAAAGTTCTATAACATCATTCTAACTCCAACATGATAAAATAAAATTTTACAAATCATTTTCAATAATATTTAACTCAATTTTCAATTATTTCCATAATTTAACATATTAAATTATCGATTTAATTATTCAATTAAATCTAATTATTCAAAATAAAATTCATTCGACTTATAAATTTCACTTATTAATATTTAAAATTAATTAAATATTCAAATTTTAATTAATTAAAATTCTGGGTCGTTACAATATCGTACAGTAATAAAATTTCCTTTGATAATGCATCAACTCCATATGTCCGTACATATTATCAGTTATGAAAAAATCATAAACTGCCATTCAAAAAATTCTGAAACCAAATACAATAAGCCATTAGAACTTATGGCCACAGACTTATGGGGTCCAGCACCTATTGATACGAACTATGGTTTTAAGTATTATATATCATTCATAAACGCATATTCAAGATATGTGTGATTATATTTCTTAAAAGCAAAGTCTGAAGCATATTTTGCAGTTTTACAGTTTATTGCACAAGTTGAAAAACAGACTGGCAATGAAGTCACGGCTATACAAACTGATGATGGTGCTGAATTTAAAACACTCAAGAAGTATTTTCAAAAGAAAGGAATATTATATAGACTTACCTGCCCTTGCACTTCAGAACAGAATAGATAATTGAAAGAAAACACAGGCATTTGGTTGAAATCGGACTTATCATGCTAGCTCAAGCGTCCTTGCCCCTGAAGTTCTGAATAGATGCTTTTGGGATAGTAGTGTATCTAATCAACAAGTTGCCAACTAGGGTCCTACAAGGGAAGAGTCCAACTAAAATGATATTCAATATGCAACCTGACTACAAAAGCCTCAGAGGTTTTGGATGCTTATGCTTTCCATGTTTAAGGCAATACAATAGCCCAAATTAAGTTTCAGATCCTCACCCTATATATTTCTGGGATATGCAAACAATATTAAAGGATACAAATGTCTAGATAGCAATGGTAAAGTCTTCATTTCAATACATGTTATCTTCAATGGAGACGTATTTCCATTCAATGAAAAGGAAATAAAGATAACTCAGAAGATTTATAACTCAAAATTTTATATACCTCCCTTACTATATGAAATGTATGCGGAGGATTAAATTAATGGCATTGGACCACAACACATTGTACCCAATGATGGGTCAGGTCATGAGCCAAACAGATTGTCCATGAGTCCTTGTCATGCAACTCATCAAGATACTAATTATCAGTCTGTTGAACAACAAAGAAGTGATCAAATGCAGACATCTAGTTCACAAACTGAATCTGAGGAAGTAATAGATCATCATCAATCTCATGTTCATGCAACAACTGGTCATTATATGATCACTACAGCATAAAGTGGAATCTTTAAACCAAAATTATATAATGCTAGTCTTAACACTGAAGAACCATGTACCTATCAACAAGCTATACAAAGTGAAAAGTGGAAAGAAGCTAGGGATGAAAAATATGTTGTACTCATGAAAAACGAAACATGGAGCCTTATCACTTTAACAAGTCATAAAAATGTCATTGGATGTAAACGGACTTATAGACTGAAAAGAAATGCA
This sequence comes from Allium cepa, assembly GCA_030765085.1. Classification (NCBI taxonomy): domain Eukaryota; kingdom Viridiplantae; phylum Streptophyta; class Magnoliopsida; order Asparagales; family Amaryllidaceae; genus Allium; species Allium cepa. The sequence continues at coordinate 951,809,460 of CM060945.1, read as the reverse complement.
GATGGGTCTATAACAAAGTATAAAGCCAGACTTGTATCAAAAGGCTACTCACAGCAACAGGATTTTGATTCCAATGGAACTTTCTCACCAGTTGTCAAACCAACATCTATTAGAATCATTCTTACAATAGCTTTATTTAAAAACTGGAAGATAAAGCAACTGGATGTCAACAATGCATTTCTAAATGGAATACTTCAAGAGGAAGTGTACACGAAGCAACCTGAGGGTTATAGACAAAATGGAAGCAAACTGGTCTGCAAACTCAATAAGTCTATATATGGACTAAAAACAAGCACCAAGAGTGTAGTTTGAGAAATTAAAAACAACTTTGATTAAACTTGGTTTCAATCATACAAGATCCGATAACTATTTGTTTACAAAATTTGCTAAACTACTATTGTATATGTACCAATCTATGTTGATGATTTTATTGTTACAGGAAATAATGGAAGTGAATTCAGCAATCTCATTTGACAACTAAACTAAGAGTTCTCAATTAAGGATCTTGGTGATTCACACTATTTCTTAGGAATTGAAAAAAGACAATCTAATTCTGCCACATAGTTAAGCCAAAGGAAATACATATCTGAAATACTACTTAAAACAAAGATGGATCAAGCAAATAGTCTACCTACTCTAATGACAACTAACTGCATTTATCAAGAAATAGAGGAGAACCATTTACTGATGCAAAACACTATAGGAGTAATGTAAGAGCACTACAATATGTAACAATTACAAGGCCAGAAATTGCTTATAGTGTGAATAAAGTTAGCCAACTTATGCAAAATCTTTTAGATGAGCACTGGAAGGCAGTGAAAAGGATTCTCAGATACTTAAAGGGTACAATAAATCATGGGTTAACATTAAGAAATTGTACTAATATTAACTTGTTTGGTTCTACAAATGCTGATTGGGCCAATAACCCCGATGATCGAAGATCAACATCGAGTTACTACATTTATATTGGAAAAATCCTATATCATGATGTTCAAAGGGGCATACTACCATATCAAGGTCTAGTACAGAGGCAAAATATAGGAGTGTGGCCAATGCTACAGCAGAACTACTATGGATCAAATCTTTGTTAAGTGAACTATGGATCAACATCATAAACAAGGCTGCAATATGGTGCGATAACCTAAGCATTGTTTCTCTTACTGATAACCCAATTCTACATGTCAGAACCAAGCACATAGAACTGGATTTGTATTTTGTTAGAGAGAAAGTGCAACAAGGAATCGTCGAAATCAATCACTTACCGAGCTCTTACCAAAGGGAAGATATACTCACCAAGGCTCTCTCTGCAAAGAACTCCCTGCGTCTGAAGCAGGAGCTGAATGTTGAAGACCGCGGCAGTTAATAGTCAAACAATAGATCTGAAATTAATCTCAAATCTAGGATCACTTCAAAAATCAATGGCTTACAGTACCTGATAAATCCAGAAAACGTCGGCAAGGTCGAAGCTTCCAATAGTCAATCTTATCAAAACCCTTAATTTGAAAGTTTTTTTCAAGTTTAGGATCGGACCTGACTTTAATTGCTGTTATGCTACTGATACTTGTTACTCTAACCCATCACTACAAGACTTGAAGATCAAATCAGCCTTAAATTCAACTTTTCATGAAACCCTAATCTGATTTTGTTCATCGCCACACAAGCTACGATGGGCAAACTAAAGACTTGAACATCACTCTGAAGATTTGTGAAGAATTCTGAAGATTTTTGAAAAGATTTGAGGAAGACATGGAAATCATCACAGAAGACATGAAAATCGCCGTTCTTTTAAGGGAAAGTATCAGAAGTATTGAAGAAAATGGATAGTCGCACATCATATTAGGGTTTTGTATTATGGTGGATAGTGGACTGTATATAATATAAGCCCATATACCCGCATCTGTTTACTTTCAAAGCCTGTATAAATACTGTAGCAACCGAGTGTATCAAATTATCGTGTATCACTTGTACTATTGAATATCAATACAAAATACTTCTTCTTTTTCATACCTTCTCTCGAATTCAAATAGACATGTTAGAACCGAATAGGTACGCGGTGGTTGGTGCACTACACAGAGTACAACATAATCTTTACTGAAGTTTTATGGTCCAAGTATTGTAATTAAATTACCATATAAATGTTTGCATAATCTACATGAATCTATTACATAAAGCCTTTTATTATAATCCATGTTTGCATAGTCTACACGAATCTGTTACATAAAGCCTTTTTTTCAAAGAAATGATCGGCTGCAATAATGAATTGGTACTTGCCTTTTATTGTTAACTTGGTTGTGCAAACTTCTTTATGTATAATTATGGATTCTACGTTAAGTTGATTGTCATAAACTATTGTATCTATACAGTTATGAATTTTATGTGAACGTGGTTATTTTGACAAAATATTTTGTGTCAAATTGTTTGTATATCTTATTTCTATGCGAATAATGTGTATTATGGTTGTTTGGATGTGATAATTGTATGAGTGACTGTTGGTTTAGTACAGAAATACGTTAATTATTACTATATAATATATGTTGTGAACAAAATGAAATGAAAACTGAACGCGCTACTACGGCAAGGAAAATCTGCACAAAAAATCAATAATTTTTAGCAACGTTTAATAAATGCTTCCAAAATATATATGATAGCAGAAAAAATTGCTACTATAATATTTTTTAGCGGCGTCAACAGTACTTTTTAGTATCGATTGTAAACCTTTGGTGGCATTTTATAAGCGCCACAATAAAAGTTTTTATCTTCGTTTTGTGGATATTGTAAAAGGATGTTTTTGGGTAATGTTTGTGTTAAACGTAACAGAAAGTTCTAGACTTTTAGTTACATGTCGCATAACGAAGTTCTTTAAAACGCTACCATAAGTTATGTCAGCATTTTTTGTGCGCTATCAAAGACTTATTATGATGAATTTATGAATATTAATGTTTATATAATTTTATATAACGTGTATTATATTGTTAGTTAGGTGACGGTTCTGATATATGAATATATCCTCACAATTAGATTGGTTGTTTGTCTATTATCTTTTATGTAAAAAAAACAAATTATGTCATTTTTATGTCTATAAATTGCACGACTCAAATAAAAAAACATTTTTTAATTTTATTAAATTAATCATATATACAATATATAAAACATATTTTATAAAATCAAATTAGTATCATATATACTTTCCATAGAGAAAAAAACATTAATTTTTTAAAATATTTTAAATATCGGCCGAAGATTAAAATGGGTTTTGAAATAGATTGTTAAATTATAAAATTATGTTTTAGATATTCTAACAACAAACTATCACCCAGAATTTTACTAAAATTTCAAAATTCAAATTTTTTTTTGAAAATAATGATTTTATATTAATTTTAAACAATATTTGTATCGATATTATAGAATATGCTAGTGTATTAATTTTTGTTTGATTATAATAAACATATGTATTTGTTTAAATGTATTTGTTATTGTACTATTTCATTTTTCCACATAATTAAATAAATATTTGTTGAATAAAATAAATAACTTGGAATTCTTATTTAAGCAGATTTTTTATTCAAACAAATATTTTATTACAAATTGGAATAGTATAAATTTAAGCTCTCACTATACAAGTTTCAGTTACAACACAAATTTCAACATATAATTTTTCATACATAATTCACTCAACACTCATACACTTAATCTTGACTAGCTCCAGCTTGTATCCAGCCATATGTTATACTTGTTAAATAAATAACGTTGTAAACTGGAAAAGAAACAATTTTAAATTGCAAAAATAAAATAAAATTTAAAATTTGTTTCCTCAAGTATTTGGGTTGTTTCTTTTCATATTTTCTGACAGGGACCAAATATATGTGCACAAACAACTTGTAATATTCACAGTGTATCGCCATGAATATCACAAGGCCATTTCCCAATTCCATCTCACATTCTAGTGCAAATGCATGCATGTGCAAATCAAATATTAATGGATATGGCACATGTATTACACAATCACACATATATACATGCATATATATATATATATGCATGTATATAAATGAATATGTGCATGATATTTCAAAATCAATGAGCAAATGCAGGTTCAGAGGCAAGCCAAACTGTACTTCAAAAATAGGTCAACATGAATGCAATCCTGCATGCAAATAGACTTGGGATCAGGTGAACAAGTACTGCAACTCAACAAAATGAACACATGAAAACATGATTGCTCAAATCTACATAAGGTCATACAATCACGCACCGATATATATATGCAACAGTGAACACAAAGGCAACAATCAGGCCAGCAAATTTGCAAGACTCCAAATAACAAGAACACACCAGCATGACATGTATAAAGTGATGTACACATGAAAAGAGCAACAACAGTTCAGAGAATACAATGGCACAAGTATATTAGGTACACAAGCATTTAAATGGAACCACTCACAATGCAGGCACATGAATACAGAACAGACCAGTCAAAGCACTCATGTCCAACCAACATACAACCACACAATGCAAAATAGACTAGGAAATGAAATAACTCGAAGAATCTGGCAATTTAACTCGAAGCAATCCAAGTTTTATAAACCCAGTGCAGACTCAAATGAATATGCAACATTGAAGACTTCATTTATATGAATCCATGAACAAGAACAACCAGACTCAAGTAAAAGAGGCAGATTCACAACAACTATGCAATAGTGAAGACAAACAAAACAGTGCATATGTGCATACAAGGATACATAAGAAAATGCAAGGCTACCAAGTCCAGATAAATGAAATAATAAGAACTCAGACAAACTAATCAAGATGACAGTAAAGTAGTTTACATGATTCATAATATAGTTATTAACAGTAGCAGTTTGAACACAAGTGGTTTGCATATTTACAACAAAAAATAGTCGCAGTTCAAAGTCAAGGAGCGGTTTCAACAATGAAATGACAGTGAAGTCATGGGTCATAAAAACTCAAAAAATTATCAGTAGCGGGTTGAAAAATGTCACAAATAATTTCACAATGAAGAGGTCAAGGCAGTAAAGAATTAACCAATTCAAATATTTACAATCGAAGTCAACCAATGAACAAGTCAAATATCAGGAGGTCAACAATATTTCTCGAAATTCAAATGACAAGCTGGAAGATGAACAAGTCAAGGCAATAAAGAGCGGAAAGAAAATTTAAATGATGATAAGATGAACAAAAAATCATCTCATCGTTCAAGCAAAAATCTAACGGCCGAGCTAAAATCATGAAGTACTCAAAACTAAAATATACTAACGAAAATATAGGGTTTTTATCCCTATACAACCCAATCTCATCATCGGCAAAATTCTCATTCGAGTTCAAGCAAATCAGAAAGCAAGCATTGAAATAAATCACAAAACTCGAATCGAAGTCGAGAATAACCAATAATCGATAAAAGGTAAGTCATATACCAGTTCAAAGCATCGTCCGATCTCGATAAAATTAGAGCAATCGCAAGCATTCTAAACCCAGCAAATCGGTTGACGAAGCCAATCAAGTGAAAGCATACTCTCAATCGATCAATTTATAAGTGGCGTCTTCAATTTTCACCAAAACCCTAATTTTGAAAGAGGAACAAAAGCAATCGATTGTAGGGAAGTAATGAATTGGAATAAAGGGACTATCTTCATTTTAATTATCTAGTTGGGCCATGTTTATTACAATTGTTTAGGCTTCAATTATTCATAGGTTTCATTTTTGTAATTTTCCTTCTTTTAAAATTTGAGTCAAACTCTAGTTGTGTAACTAGGTACGAACTATAATTTTTTAGTTCGAGAATTCGTAACTCAGTGGCTGAATTGTGGAAGGGTTTTGAGCTTAGAGTTAGGTTAGTCAAGTTAGCGGGTGTCATAAGTTTACGTGTGTTTATAAGCGTCTGACTACATAATTTCTAGTAGAAACCTTAGCGGGCAGCACATAAGCAGGTTATTATCGAAGCTGGGTAAATCTGTGTGTGATCTCTACTGCATTATTTTTTGTTTTATATTTTTATTTTCGCACTAATTTTTTATTATTATTAGTATCACCCGATTCATCCCCTCTAGGGTGAAAACGATCCTATAGATATTTCACTTGAAATATATTTGAAAATTAAAAAAATATTCCGCCATGTGCATTATCTAGTATATTTATAGATTTAACATGTATATTTTGTATATTTTGAAATATTAATATATATATATATATGTGTGTGTGTGTGTGTGTGTGTGTGTAAGTATATATGTAATATATGTAATGTACATGTATATGTATATGTATATGTTTAAAAAAATTATATATGTAATATATGCAATGTACATGTATATGTATATGTTTAAAAAAGTTACATATATTTATATATATTGCTTTTGAACTTGTAGTAAAAATAATGATTCAAATTATAAATGTCTTAAAATATACTTTTATATAATTATATTTTTATAATGTTAAAGTTCCATGTATATGTTTACACACACACACACACACTTGTTTAATAAAATATAGTTCATATGCCTCTATATATATATATATATATATATATATTAATAATTTAATATTTTGTATATGTTAATTAAAATATATGAACCGAAATTTGGACAATATATTTATATACTAAATGAGCTAAGATGTCTGTTGTAATGTAAATCTCAACACTTATACATGGCCCAAAAGATGGAATTAGATTAATTATGTGTGGGAATTGAAAGATAATTATTCTGACGGACTTCCGCATATCTTTCCATGGGAAGAAGAAAGGTCAAAAGTCTACAGCATTTAGATATGTGAAGTGAGCTAACAGTTTGACTTTTCAGATTATATATTTATATCGGTTCACGGACTATTCCGGTTCGGACATGCCTTGTTCGAGCTCGGATCGAAATTTTCGGGCGGACAGAGAAATATATTTGAATCTTGATCGTCATATATACGGACAGTCTAAGGATCGAATCAATTTTTTAGACGAACATGGACGGATGTCGGGCTGTCTGGTTTGATTTACATCCCTATACATGGGCATGTTAAACCTCACACATATTACTATGTTACACATTCATGCACACACACACACACACACACACACACACACACACACATATATATATATATATAATGTAGTAATAATTGCATAAAATAAAAATAAAATGAAATAATGATTTTATTTAAAAAGAAATTTAGAAATGTTCTAATAAATTAGACATCATAAGCGCAATAAAGATCCAAAATGATAAAAAAATTGAAACTCGCTCATTACTTCCACTGTGGGCTGGCCCAGTTCCAACACCAACCAACTGAGCCAACGTTGTTGGTTCGGAAGTTAGATTCTTCAAAATTCATATCTATAAAAGCGTTTGGACTATAAAAGAAGAAAACCATTTTGAGAGGAAAAATTGTAAAATAACTAATAGATCAACCATTGATACGCATGTTATAAGAAATCTTAGCATTCTTTGAAATGTGTTATATAAGATGTTAAGTTATTATTTTATTCCTACGCATCAAGTAAAGTTATGTTATAATTAATATTAATTATAATGTGATATAAATTATATCTCAAATAATGTTATGAGTACCTATTTCAAAAACTAATGGTTTGATACGAACATTAAAATAACATACTTAAAATATAATCATATATAAGTAGGAGAGCTACGGAATAATAGTCGTTCCTAATATATGGACTAATCAATGATATTCAGATACTATCTAGATAATATTTTATTTGAGAAGCAAACTAGGGATTATGAAACTTACGATTGTGGGGATAAGCTGGATCACCATCAATGAGTTTGCACTCAACCTACAGTATCACTTGAGCTTAAACTATGCGAGGTCCTCTAGTGATAAACTTGCTTCTCAATAATTACTTGAAAAGTTGTTACATATGTAGTACAAGTCCAATACATTGAGAATAATGTATTAATGAAATAAATTGAATAATATGCATACAAAAAAATTAAATATAAATTTAATTCTTTGATACAATCAATAATAAATAGAACATTTCTTGAGTTCCAATAATTAATTTAGTCATGCCTCATTTATTTATAGTAACAAGTGAAATGAGATTTAGTAAATTTTAAGGATAAATTATGAATCCGGGGATTCAGATTCACATTGTTAACTCAAAATATATTATGATAGTTGTAACGATCTAGGATTTTGGACAATCACGAGTTGTGAATATTACTTTATAATATTCAATAATATTATATTTTAATATACAATATTCGCATTAATTAATGATTAGTGATTGTATACAATTTTCTAAACAAGTGTAACTTGAATTTTCAAATCTATATCAAATTACAAATTTAATTTAAATAGAATTTCTTATATGTATGTTTTGGTGTAAAAGCAAAAATTTATATATTGTTTTAGATTAAAAATATGTATTTTGTTTTAAAAAGTTAAATATGTATATTTTATTGTAAAGTTGAAATATAATAGAAAATTTAAATTAATTGAAAATCAAATATTTCTACATATAGGATAATAAATTTATATGTAATAAAATTGGATGGAAATTCATAGTGAAGTAAAAGTGATATTTTTGGTTTTGGTATATATGAACAATATTGTTTATATTAAATAAAGGAGTTTTAAGTTTCTTAAATAATATATATACGTTGAATAAGGAAATTATATATATATGAGTTATGTTAAGATTAAAAGGAAAATTTATAATATTTAATAGATAAAAATGTTGTAAATTGATGTGTATAAAAATCACTTAAATAAATAGGAGAGACTATATATAGATAACTAGTGAATTTAGTTTATTTGAAATAATATATTTCTATATAATAAATAAAAGATGTATATATGGTTATATACATACAAGAAGGATTTAAAAATAATTTTTACACCACTTTGTAGTTCTTGTTTTAAGTAACATATGTATATTGGGTATTTAACATTAAATGTTATTTATTTTTTGTTATATATATTGTGACGACCCGGAATTTTTAAGCATTTAAAACCAGAATATTTAATTGATTTTAAATACTCAATAGAGTAATTTTAACTTGAATTACGAATATCACAATTTATTTGATAAGTGAATTATTGAATTAAATAATTTGAAGTTGGGTAAGATAAGCCGATTAAAAATAGTTTGAAGGCTTATAAAATTTATATTGATGATATTGAAGATAGTAAAAGTGTTAAAATTGAATTTGGGAGTGGTTTGTTCAGTTTTGAAATTTATGTCATTTAAATTGAATTTAAAAATAGCCTTCTGAGGCACAGTCTCGGAATTTGACGAAACCAGTTCCATTGGGTCCGTAATATTGAATTATTACCGGATTTCAAATTTCGTATTGATCGGAGTTAGTGTGTGAGCGTACGACTTATAAACGCGTTGAAATTTATATTGAATCCAATTTAAACTTATATTTATATTGGGTCAACTTCAGCTGTAATTTATATCTACATCAACTTTTTTTCCGTCAGCTTTTCTTTTATTTCCAAGGCACTGTCGCCAGATATTGTTAGCACGCTGTCTTCACTTTTTCAAACATCGTCGTCTTCTCTCTAAGGCTTTTAAATTGCTAACTCCAGTATACTTCAATCCATCCTCATCTTAAACTCAAATTCACGGCTTCAAACCCTCTCTCGAATCGATTTTTAATGGCGGAAGCCTCTGCATCTAAAAACAAAAATGCATAAATAATAGATTGCGACCCCCCTTCTATTCAAAACCCTTTTGAATCACACCAATATCAAAGTTCAGCAAACATTAATGGCCGAAGCCTCATTCTCCAATATCGAAACCTCCCTGCGTAATTAAAAAAGGGAGGAATCAAATGTTTTCCTCCTCTTGCCAATCGACAATCGGCGACTCATGCCCTTCAAATCGAAGTCGATCGCACTCGAGATCTGGGCACAGGAATTGGGAGTGTCAGATCAAAGTATGGATGGTGCTCGCTTGCGTTTTAGGGCATGTTAGCCGATGGTGGTCTTGGCAAGGCCACGAGTTGATGTTGCAGTCGCGAGCTCGAGGGAAGGTAGGAGGGGCAGAGGGTAAGCGTGATGTGGCATCGATAGTCACGAGCGGTTGTGGGGTAGGAATGCGATGGTGGTCGGGAGGTCGAGTTAAAATCGTTTTGGGGCTTAATCTCAGTAAGGTAAATATTACAGTAAGATAATTGTAGTTACATCTGCTTACAGAAAATGATATAAGTGTGTGTGTGTGTGTGTGTGTGTGTGTGCAGAAGGAAAATATACAGATATTTACGCTTTGAAGTACTATTTAAAATAATAATAACATAAATAGGTATATACAATATATTTATTTCAGTTTAAATTTGAATGTATGAATATATATAGGTTAGGGAATTTATAAACAGTAAAGTAGGAATTTATTTTGCTATTTACTGAAATGAAAAAGAAAAATATGTACTAAGGTAATTAATTGGTTTTATTAACATATTTAATTTATTTTAGTTTCTGAAACTAATTTCTTAAACAAAAATTAGATTTAAATAAAATTATTGTTGATTAAATTTAAATTATCAAATGGAAATTAATTAGTTCGATTGATCAAATATTAATAAAACATCTAATGATTTTACAAGGTCTGGAAATCGAGGAAAACAAGTTGAGATGGGATGGTTAGCAAAACGAAAAGCAAAGGTGAGTTAATCTCACTCAGCTGAATTTAGATTTAAATGATTAAATTTAAATAATTGTTTGAATGATCGAATTGATTGATGTGCTATAGTATGGTATATTTTGGAATTGGTGTATTATATTGTGCTAACGTCGGTGGATGCAAGGAAAACAGGTTGGAGGGATCCAACTGGACCCATCAATGTTTATATAAATTATTTAATACCCTCCGTTGTGATTTATTTGATATTCTATGATGAATTATATTGGGATATTGAATGCTATGGTTCGATTGGATATAATTGGGTATGGTGAATTACCAAAAATATATAAATTGGATTTTGGAAAGATAATAAAAGAAGTGAAATTGTAAGTAAAATAATTATAGAAATTTGAATAAATTTAAGAATGAATGGAAAAAAAAGTGACTTTAAAATTCTAATAAATAAATCTTGAGTATAGAAAAGGGAAATTTTGAATGAACAGAAGATTAATGAATCTTAAACTTCAGTATATTTATTTAAAAGAACAAAACATTTATTTAAAATGTAAGATTGAAATTGTTGAAAGAAAAAAGAAGAAATTGGGATAAGATCTTAAATTTGTATTTTTAGTTTAAAGATTTAAAATCAAATGGAAAATAATAACAATAATAATTAAGTCCAAAATTAATGAATTGTGAAATGAGAGTAACTAAAGATATTTATTTCAAATGGAATAAATTGGGAATCAAGTTGGAAAATTGATTTCAATGGTTGGAATTGGAATTTTCTCTGGATAACCAAGTACATTTTTAAAAGTAAATTTTTAAATATAAGTTAAAAGTTTTAAAGTTGGTTTAAAGAAGCAAGTTCTGGAAATTTATTATTTATAAATATTTAAATTTTAAAGTAAGTATTTTCTTTCAATCTATTATCGTAGTAATTATTTTAAAAAGTGACTTAGTATTTTGTTTTAAAAGTGAAAACCTGATTTTTATATTTTATAAAGTAACCATATTTTCAGATACTCATATAGTAAGTATTTTTAACCAATTGTTGAAGTAGTTTTAACTTAAATGTTTTAAAGTATATTTCAAAGTAAAGTGTTTTAAATTATTTTAAAAAAATCTAAAAATTTTGTGCTTGGTGATTCCAGTGGAAACAGATACACTTGGAATTTATTCTGAGAAAGGAAGATAGTTGAAAACTGTTTTCAAAAAGGGTTTGAAAAGTGAAAATATATCTTGTGAAGATATTTTTTTGAGGGTAATAAATAATTTGGGAAATTATTTATTGTTTGATGGATGTTGGAAATATTAATTGATAGTTAAATCATCGACTATCAATATTGGACAAAAGCTATGATCGTTTCGAAGAGACCGGGATCGAGATTTATTTCTTGAAAACCACTTCGATCCGGTTTGTAGGTTTCGTCGAAACGAGTTTGGATTCGAAGATGGAGCAGTAAAGTGCAAGGGCTAGTCGCTACTAATCCTGAGGATATTTCCAAAATGGATGTAGTAGGAATAGTGCCTTCGGTTCCGTTCGAACCCGGGACGGACTTGTATGGATGAATGCTTTCGGAACATCGTCAGGTGGACGATGGGCATTCTAAGGGATATGTTATAAAAAGGTAACGATTAACCTCAATCCTCATCAACCGGGAATGACTGAAAATCAGGGGTTATGCAGCAAGGCTAGGTGGGTAGCACCTAAGCAGGGTGAGGTTGTATGGATGAATGCTTTCGGAACATCATCAGGTGGACGATGGGCATTCTAAGGGATATGTTCTAAAATGGTAACGCTTAGCCTCAAGCCTCATCAACCGGGAATGACTGAAAATCAGGGGTTATGCAACAAGGCTAGGTGGGTAGCACCCAAGCAGGGTGAGATCATCCCTGCCTAGATGTCCCTTTTATTTCGACTTAGTGGGCGGTTGCTGATCCCAACCGCGGGGTGATCTCACTCGGGATTATCCAGTAAGGGGTAGTCATGGTCTCATGTTGCAGGGGAGCGGGCGTATTCCTCGGCACTGTGATCTAGGCCACGTACAGTGACAGGTGGTACCCCAGTGCCTAATCATTAGTTAGAAATTCATTCTCCCTACGAGCCTTGTACGAGTTTTGTTTGTATTACCCACTCCGTGGCTAGTGGCTGGAATATAATGAATGTAACAATTTTGGCTATTTTATAAGTATTTGTATATAGACCCTATTATAATTTCAGAGGATTTCTATAAAAATTGTTTTAGCTATCGTAAGGTAAAAACCCGACATGTTTATTTGTGACGTAGTCTTACGAGATGCTTTTGTTTTCAAAGGATTTTTGAAACTTTAATAATCAATTGAGTGTGATTTTCTCACGCTGGTATTCCAGACTGACTCGGGTGTTATTTAACTGTAATGCTCGGGTCAGACCAAGTATTGTAGAATACAGGATATGATGATGTGGAGCTCAAGAGACGAGCAGGATGACGATACGTACTCCTGTACTTGTTTATATATGTATATTCCGCTGTGTTGAGTTGTTGTGTATCCATTGTATGATATTGATGTTGAGCTGTGATTGATGTACTCTGATGATGTAATATATAAACAGAGAAAGATCATTTATTATCTATTATATTTTATTCCGCTACGATGGTTAGATTCCGTTGTTGATTTCTATTTTTTTCTTCTACCTCTTCTTCTTTTACCCAAATGGTTCGTATTTCTGTACAACTTGAGTTGTTTTAGGTAGAATAGTGATGACTCAACGGGTATGGATTTGCGGGTCGTTACATATCTATATTTATAGAACAAATGAACCAAGAGGTTATTTTAATTTACTAGTTTTCACCTTTATTTTAAAATGTATTAGTGACAAATGCAAATACAACTTAGTCAAAAGCAAAAGATAATTTTTAGATACTTTGTCGTCTTTTTTTAAATTAACATATATATTTATATAAGATAAATTAACTAAGAAGTGTTATTTTAATATAGTTTCTCATTTGCATTTTTATTTTCTAAATGTATAGAAACAACAAATACTACTTTGACAAATAATATAAATTATGGGCTATTTAAAATCATGGATATACTTGCATATGTTTTTAATAGTGTATGGTTTACATTATTATAAATATACTAATGGAAGATTTTGCAAATCATTTACTGTGAATAAAAAACCAGAAACATAAACAGGTAGCAAAACAGGTTAGCCGAAAACTAGTAGTAAAAACAGTTTTAACAAATTACGTAACTGGGTAAGTTGTAATAAAATCTGTAATCAGTGAAAACACATTAACATCTGGCATAAGCCACCTGATCAGATCCAACACAATCATTTTAATTTTCTTTTCAAATCTTGTCAGCAAAGCTAAAATCTATTTCAGCCACCAAACAGTCTTTTCTGCCTATTCTCTGTTGATTGCAAGTTGTACATATATATTGAGTATTTGAGATCAGTGTGATGATTTTAAAGATCAAAACCTGTAACTAAAAAAAGCTAAGCAAGCATTAAAATCAAACTGGAACAAAGTCTAAAAGTAGAAGTAGTAGTACTATGTAAAATCAAGTTTACTGGATCTTCTCTGTTCAATTCAAACCCCGGGGATTCAAGCAAATTGGATTCAATTTTAAAGATTTCAACTTTTCAATCAAGACTTCAACTTTTAGAAACTGCTGGAAGTAAATGTTTAATGTGAGAAGCATTAATCTCAAGTTTGAAATTAAATTGATCTGTTCTCTGTGACCGCATATATCTTTTTGATCATTCCAGTTCAAAAACCCATATCTTTATTTCTAGTCCAAATCTGATGATGTTGAAAACTAGGTAAATGGTTATTTTTGTATGTAGTTTAAGTTAAAAATAATTTTATGGATGACTTATGTTGTGTAGTGGTCTCAGACTTGTTTTACAGTAGATAACCCAATTTTTTTGAAAATTCAATATAATTAAAACAAGAATTCAAGCATGCAATTTGATTTCCTTTATAAAAATAAGATTTTTAGAAGTTAAATTGTAATTTTTAACAGATTATAATGTAAGAAATCTAAAATGGTAAATTTCTGTTAAAAAATTATTTTCTGGCGACCTCGTCGTCGTGGAGTGGAGCGGCCAGGTCAGGGAAGGGCTGTTGAACATCAGGAAGGGATCGACCGTGGTCGTTTGTCTTATTTGGGCTTGGTTTGTGAGGAGTGTTTGATTTTAGGGTTTTAGGTAGCTGATGGACGGCCGATGTTTTCGACGGGATTTGGAGAAGGAGTGGCGACTGAATTCTTCGATTTTGTGCGTGGTGGTGACTGCTAGTGTAAGCCTTCGATCAAGGCAGGTGGCATGCGAGGTTGCGATCGATCATGGAGGTGGTGGGTAGATTATTGAAGGTAGCATGGTTTTCTTGTTTTGGAATTTGGTGAACTGGAGATCGATTTTCGATCGGAGATGCCATTTGCATTAGTGAAGTGGAGAATCTGGATCGGGTATCGACGAGTGAGTGAGTGGTGGTGTCACGTCGCCGAGATGGTCAGTAAAAGGGGCGTGCACGTGCACGTTCATCACCGTGCACAGGTGATCTGGGTGGGGTAGTTTTCGTGTGGATTGGGGCGTGTGTGATCGGCGTGGTCACAAGCTTATCGAAGTGATGTTCGATCTGCGAGCGAACCTGAGATTGATTTCTGCGATCTGATCATTTTCATGTGGATTTGGGGATGATTCCTGGTAGCAGTGAGGTTATATGGAAGAAGGTTGAGGTGTTCTGTGTTTCGTTGTTTTGGGGTCTTCGGGTTCGTCCCGATGTGTTTCGTGTTGGGCATCGGTCCTATTGGTTTTCGTTTGGGCTGTGCGAATTATGGGATCAGGTTGTTTCTTTATCTGTGGGTTATGGGTTTCGGGCCAATGGATTTAGGTTTTGTTTTAATTAAAGCAAGATTTTGTAAATGAAAGGATTTAATTTTAAAGTAAAAACAAAATCCAAAATCAATTTACTTTCCAAAAAATTTAACAAGCATGTTATTTTTTTAAATAAATATTTTAAAACCAATTTACTTTAATGTAAATGTTTATTTAAAAAATTTACATAGACGAAGGAATTTGGAAAATAAATATGATTTGCTTTGAGATTTTAATTTTAATTTGGGTATTTAAATAAGTTATTTTAACATTAAGTAATTAAGCTTTTAAAATAATTTATTTATAAATCCTTGGGTTTTTAAATAAGTGAAGTATAATTGAAATAATTAAAGGAAAATAAATATTTATACTTTGAAATGAATTTGAGTTCTTAAGTGATTATATTAATTATTTAATTTCACATATAATAGTGTTTTATTAAGAAGATGGTTCGTACCGACAGATTGTACGCCATCATACGATCCGTTGTGAAATTAAATAAGTGAAATTTTATAAGCTCGTTCAGCCTGAATTTATTACTGTTGAGAATAAATGTTGTTGTTGATTGTATACGACTTGACTGTCAAGATGTTCCCAAACTTAGAGTTATGTTAATTGTAAATTATTCAACTGTTGACATCGGTTTAGCGGAAACAGACACCATTCCGTTAAATAGTTAATTTACCTTCTGTACGTAGTTTAAGCCATCGATCTGATATATTTTATGTAATTGTTTACTAGCAATGATAATCTCTGATCTGTTATTCATGCATATATCTGTTATTTGACTGTTAATTATACTTGAGAAAATAATATGAACCGATCTATAGAGCTGACTGATTTTGAATATCTGTGTGGATTGTGAATTGTGAATTGATAAGTACCGTTGAGACTGATAAGCTTTATTCTGTTTGGATTGATTTTGAAACTAGTTTTGTTTTTAAAGAAATTATTATTATTTTAAAAATGTTTTAAAGAATTGATAAATATTTGGAAATATTAAAAAAAATATTATTTCTAGCAATCTTATAAAGGTAAAATTTTTATAAGTAGACATTATTTAAACTATTCCAAGTATTAAACCATTTTGTAATGATCCTTTAAAGATTAATTTTTATTAAATTAGTATTTAAATATATTTTCTTCGATATAAAACTATTTAATATAGATGTTGTTTTAAATAATATTTTATAGTAACTTTTATAAAGAGTATTTTATTTAATAAACTTGAAAATAATATATGGAAATTTCATAAGTATGATTTGGAAAGAAATGGTTTTAAGTATATATATGTGTGTGTGTGTGTGTGTGTGTATAAAGGAAATAGCTTTCTCAGTAAATTTAAATCCGTTGGATTGTAAATGTGAACAAGGCTTAAGAGTTGCAATGGGAAATAACTTTGTTGAATTGATCGATTGTTTTGATAGTTAAATAACCGACTATCAAATCTGGACAAAACTTAACTTTGGAATTCTAAAGGAAACTCGAGAATTATATGGTACGGTTACCGTTCGAGGTGTTATACCGTACGTATAAACTCGTTTGTTCTCTAGAACGAATTATAAGGAGACCCGTCCGCAAATGGTTAGGAGGCGAACTACGATCTTGTATTTCGTCGGTGTATTTCCTAAAGAACCAGGGTTGAGTTTACCGGGAAATAGCGAACATTGTCTCAAAGAGATCGGGATAGGATTTGAAATCCAAAAACCATTTCGATCCAACGAGTACATTTTCGTGATGAAGACAAGAGCTTGGAGTCGAAGATGGAGCAGTGAAATGCAAGGGCTAGTCGCTACTAATCCTGAGGTTGATTCCAAAATGGATGTAGTAGGAATAGTGCCTTCGGTTCCGTTCGAACCTGGAACAGACTTGTATGGACGAATGCTTTCAGAACATCATCAGGTGGATGGTGAGCATTCTAGATGATATGTTTTAAAAAAGTAACGCTTAGTCTCGTGCCTCATCAACCAGGAATGACGGAAAATCAGAGGATATGCAGTAAGGCTAAGTGGGTAGCACCCAAGTAGGGTATGGTCATCCCTGTTTAGATTGTTTAAAGCTTAAATTTACTCACCTGTAGATGTTGAACAGAGAGTTCGAAAATTTTGAGAACTTGAATTGCTTGATCTTTTGAATGTGGAAAATACTTGATAATGCTTGAAAATCTAAACTTCTTATGACTGAGATGATTTAACTTGATGAACTGAAGCTAGATATCTTGATGTTGAAATGGTTTAGCTTTTTAAAAACTAAACTGAAGATGCTTTGATAATTTTTGAGTTATAATGTTTATGGTTTTCTCTTTTTTCTTCTGGTTTGTAAAATTTTACAGGCTTTGCATTTTTATATGTTTTGAAAGAAAATGAAAGAAAGTGGAGAGGTTTATATAACTTAGTTTTAATTTTTATAAAAAAATTGACACTTGCTGAAATATCTTACATTTGTCAATAGCATTTATAAATTGCCTAAACTTGTTTTGAATGCATAAAGGATTGGTTTACATTTGTAATTAAAATGTTTTCAATATGTAATATATATATATATATAATGTTTACAATTTAGTTTATATTTTTATTCATGACTTTATTTAAACTTTCTTTTTTTTATTTATCTATATATTACTTAAAAGAAAATGAAATAAAACCCAATTTATGCACTTATAAATAATTATATATATACATTAGCTTTTTTTAACTTATATAATACAATCTTTTGAAGAAAATAATATGAAACCAATTATATTCTAAATAAAATCATATATAATAAAAAATTTAAATCCAATTTTTTTTATGATATTTGTCTTTTGAATTTCCAATTCAAATTCAAATTCAATTTAAAATCCAATTAAAATCAACTCAAGTATATATATATATATATATATATATATTTAAAAAAACACAAATTCAATTTGTAAATAACAATTCTATTTAAAATCTGTTTATATTTATATACATAAACAATATTTGTTTTTAAAATAAAAATTTGAAATTATATTAGGAGATTATCAAATTAATATTTGTGAAGATATAAATTTTTATTATCAGATTTATTTGTTCAATTTATAAATCAGTATTTTTAATAGTTAAATCAGATAACTATCCAATTATCTGATGCCCGAAAATCCGGGTTATCACATTCCTCCCCCTTTTGAATCTTTTCATCCTCGAAAAGGAACGAAGCCAGAATTTATTAAATACTTAAAATCAGATAAATCACTTTTTTTATCATTTTTAAAACACTTTTAAAATTCTATATAATATTATCCAAAATGGCTTTATAAAGATATATTTTTTATAACTCGATGTCTCCACCAATCCATCCTCGTTCTTATAGAAATTCGGTCATACGTTGATCAGGCGTAAGACTGAAAATCTATAAGTACTTGGTAAACCCGTTTTCAACACCCAGTGAAAATACTTGGAAAATATTTTTTTGAAAATATAGAAAACATTTTTGAAAATAGAGGGAACATCTTTGGTGAGAATCCTCTGGAAATCATCACCCCCATCCACGGTCGCAGTTAACCCAATGGTTACGTCGTCATCCCAGCAAAATTCATAGATAACTGTAGGCACTCTGTGCCCCTCGATTACGCCATGGAACCCACTACAGATCGCAGCTACATCAGGGGTTACGTTTCTATCATAGAAAAAACCCATATAACTGTAGGCATCAGCGCCCTCGAATTTCGCTGCCAAAAGAATGAAACTTCTCCACTCGACCATATATCGCAGTTTACCGATGTTACGTTGCCTTCCTGGAAAAATCAAATGTAGACCGTTGACACTCACCTCCACACCATTTCCGCTATGGTCCACAGTAGATCGCAGCGACATCGAGTTACAGTGTGGTCACAGCATAACCCAAATGCCTCTATAGGCATCAGCGCCTCGACTTCCGCTACCCAATAATCCTCAGGAACTTTAGTTTGTCCGGACTTCCTCACAGGATCTACTTTAGAGCCTCCCCCTTAGGGCTCAAGGAAGTACCAACCTATGGAACTCCAAAGAAGTTCATTTCAAGGGAGCGCCTTTTTCTCCAGAGCCATTTTCAAAACATTTTATACTATACACATATAGTATCTTCCAAATCATACACCTAGTATGAATCCCATATAAATCTCCTTTTCTCAAAATCGATTATTCCAAAATCGATAATTCTCAATTAGGCTTTCCAAATTTCCAAAATTGATTTTTCCTCAAAAATCAAAAGCCTTTCCAAAATCCAAAGGTTCCAAAACCTTTTTCCAAAATCATTCTCTTAATATTCTTCATACACACACACACACGCACACACATATATATAACTTTGAAAATCCTTGGATCACTTCATACTTGTATAAATTCCCTTTTTATACTTCAAATACTTTACAAAAACCCTTTTCTTCTGGAAATAGATTCAACAAGGGGATATTTATCTTATATAACAAATATATATAGCTTTGTTTATTCCAAATAAAATATTCAAATTTGATTACTCTTTTATAAAGTTATTAACCATATAACATTTCTATAAAATGAGTTATAATCATAGAAATATCCAAATCCCATTTCATTCCATATGCATATTCTTAAAACATGCCTCTCTTTTCGAAAATCATATTTCATTACTTTCAAATTTTCCAATATCAATTTCATTTGAGCACGTACGATGTACAAATACCATCCGTATGCTATATCAATCTGATCGCTCACTCGATCACACAATTTCACTTTCGAACTAGTATCGTCCACCCGATTTCCTAGTGCGAACTCAGATCTGGCTTCTTGATCAGAAACCGTCATTCTCCTTACATAGTCATAGCAATGATAGAGAATATCCAGAACCAATCAAAAATCCATATCCAAGTTCGCTGTCGAAAATCGAGTGAAAAATCCTAACTCGGATCATTATATTATCTCTAAATTCAATGCTCGAATCTGGATCAAATCACTATGCGAATAGAATAATATACGTACATTCTACGTATTTACCCTCATTAATCATTAGCTAAATCAATATTCTCTCTATTCATCTTCATTTTGATTCCATTCACTTATCCTCAATTGCTCCCAATTTCCATTTAGGTTAACACTTCAATTTTTATCTCAATTAGTCTTTAATTATAGATAGTTTGCACTCTGACCAACATGAATTTAGAAAATAGCTTGAAAAATTTCAATATAGATAAGTAGTTGTAAAATAGTTGTTAGTTGCAAAATAGTAGTAGAATAGTTAAGTAATTATAAAATAGTTGTAAAATAGTAATTAGTTTATAAAACAGTTGTAAAATTGTTGTAAAATAGTTAAATAGTTCCAAAAGTAGTTGTAAAACAAGTATAAGCTAGTTTTGGGTTTAAAAAGAAAAATTGTATAGTAAATAGCTAGGAAAATAGATTTTAAAACAGTTTACATTAAAATAATTTATTAAAAATAGTTCAGAGCCAAACTGTTCAATTCACAATATCCATTTCCAATCAATTGCCAATTTCCAATTAACCTTCCATTTCAATTCAAATTAAGTTAATTCCCATTCTCATCCCAAATTCAAATCAACTTCCCATTTGAATTTGAACTCATTCAACTTTAATTTCATTTCAAATTAATCTAATTCAAATTTTCCATTTGAATTTTAAACTTATCCATCTTCAATCACAATTCTAATTAATTCAAATCAAATTCAATTTGAACTAATTAAATTTAAATCTCAACTTTAAACCATCTCAAATTATATAAATTCGAGTTAAATTTTAAATGATTTAAACGCTTAAATCAAATTAACCTTCATTTTTTAAATCAACAATCTAAATCTTTAAACAATTTAATTTTGAGTCTAAATTTCAAAATTCCATTTTAAATTATCTCTACCTTAACTTATTTCAAAGTTCAATTAAGAGTTCAAAACAATTTTATCTTCAAAATTCAATTTATTACCCAATTTTATCTTCCAACTTTGGAACTGATTCTTAAACAATTTTAATTTACAAGTTCAATTCTTAACATTCAAATCTTAAGTTCAAAGGGATTCCATATCCTTAATTTCAAATTAAAGTTAAATTTTCATTTATCTCTATAATGGATATATTACCACAATCCATTTCTTCATTCATTTAAGAAAATCCAATTCACAGTTTAAAGATTATTAATACCAACAGGATGATATCATCCAAATTATTTTAAAACATCCATCCATTTCCAATTTCCAGATCTCAAACCCATTTTGAGATCACACAAACTCCCAATTCAAATCAACCATTTAACTTCCCAAGTTAAATTTCAATTTCATCTTGAAATTTCCAATTCAGGTTGTTTACTAACTTATTTATCTTTCCTAAAGTAAAATTTAATTCACTTAATCTAGTCAACTTTACACAATTTGAATACCCATTTCAAAATTTAAACTTCATATTAATAATCTTCTCACTTAAGTTTAAAAACTTATTTCACTTTGGATCTTCACATCATATTCCAAGGAAAAATTCAAAACTCAACCTTAGAGTTTATTTCAAATCAGTTCTAATATTATGTATATCCCACATACATATTTATTTCCTTTACAGACCAAGTTATACCTTAAATTTTTTAAACCGCCTTTGGTTTTAATTCTAAACAGATTTCTATAAATTTTCCAAACATCTTTTATTTTAAAATAAGATCACATTCAAAATAGTATGAATAATATTATTTCTTTTAACATTTTGAAAACAATTTCAACTGTTCCTAGACTTAGGATTCAAAACTTCACAATTTAAAACCCACTTCAATCTATAAGTTATATTCATCTAAAAGTTTTCTTCCCTAAAACTTTTTCATTTTTCTTTATCAATGTTTACTAGAAAACAACATCCTATTATTAAACACAATAACCATTCCATGTTCTGTTTTGAAACCAATTCTAATTCATCTTATCTGTATAGTTCATTTTTAAAACCATTTTCAAACCTTTATATAAGAAAATAATTAGTACTCTCATATATATATATATATATATATATGTATGTATGTATATACACACTCAACTCATTCTAGGGTACCACTGACCCTATCCTTAATGAGTAAACCCACCAGAGCCAAGGTTCTTGCTTAACCTTCAGCTCTGATACCAGATGTAATGACCCAGAATTTTCGACTCTGAAAATCCCATATTGTTAAAGAAGAAGAAAGAAGAAAGAAGGAAAACAGAAAACAACAACATCTCACATTCGCAGTAAATAAAATATAATAACAATATAATAGCATTTTTATAAAAAACAACTGTAATTGTTATTTTACATACAATTCATCAGAATACAATCACTTATACATAAACTAGACAGATATACAACTTGTCCATAAATACAAACAATAATGAATACAGTGGAATACTCCATACGTCCTGCCATCCAGCTCGTCTACTGAGCTCCAGAATGTCCTTACCTGGAAATCTGTAATACTCGGTCTGACCCGAGCATTACATCAAAGTAACACCCGAGTCAGGCTGGAAACCAGCGTGAGTAAACCCATCTAACATAAATATTAATGCATAAAACTTATTTAAAACCCGGGTAACTCGTACTTCACTACAAGTTCCCAATTTGTATAGTAAACACTTATTTCACAAATCAATCCCTAAGTATTCTTACTTAGTTTCAAGGTCCATATTATTCCATTCCAGCCTATTGATTTTACAAATCAAATCTATAAAGAATTGTAGAAGATTTCAAATCAAAGTGGTTTCGGGTATTTACTGATACCCGACCCCGGTCTCTTCGAGTCCCATGTCATTCTTAACCCAAGTTATTCAAATGAAATACAATTCAAACTTTAAATACAGATGTCACTTTACATAGTAATTTATCTCGATTAGATAACCACATTATCACAGTCCAACCCAATCATATCATATCACATAGCATCACAAATCACTTATCAAGGTTATCAAGTAATCCAAGTCATACAATATCATTCAATTATTCATAAGCGAGATAAATTAATCACACCATTCCAATAGGTTAAACTAATTTTCTTTAATCACTTTTAATCCTATATACTAAACATTAATTAATTACAAATCATTAATTAATCATCCTTTAATTTTCCTCTTTAATTACATTAATTAATTAGCCTATAATTAGTGACACAAATTAATTAACCTTCACCCATTCACATTAATTACATTTATCCTGAATTAATTTCTCAAATTAATTATCCCATAATCACTTACATTGATTAATTACCCTTTGATTAATCACACTTATTAGTTAACTAACACTTAATTAATTTCCTTAAGTCAATCCTTTAAATTAATTACACTAAGTAATTAATCCTTAATTACTTCCCTTAAGTAATTAACGTTTAATTAATTTCATCAAGTAATTATCCCATTGGTTAATTTACCTCCATCAATCAACCTTGGTTATTAATTAATTTAACCTTTAATTGCAAATTAAATTAATTAACCCTCAACAGATTAATCCTTTAATTACTTACATTAAGTAATCATCATTTAAGTAATTAATCTATAATTACTTAATTAATTAATGCTGAATTATAACTCAATTACTTAATTAATCTCTAATCACCAATTCATTGATTTCTAATTGCCAATTAATTAATTTCTATTAATTAATTTGTAATTCTAAACTATTGATTAATTAATCCTTAATTAATCAACTTTAATAACTTTCCTTAATTAATTAATCTTTAGTTAATAATAAATAAATTAAGTAATAAATTTTAATTACCAAACCTTAATAAATTTTAAGATAATTCTTTTATCTTAATCACTTTCTAAATCATTATCAGAATTAATAAATTTTGGAATTAATTATCATTATCTTACCAATTCATATTTTTACCCTAAACACTTGTTAAATTCAAACATTATTAAACCCATTAGAAAACACTTAGACGTTAATTTATAATTATTCGAAACAACTCAACTTATATCCAAAACATAATTGGCTTTACATACTAGATTTTGAAAACTTGTTCGAACTTAATAGATATTTTCTTTACTAATTAACTTAAAAACTTGTACAAACTTCTCTTTTATTATATTTTCTTATTTATTTTTTTATTCTTGCTTCTGCTTCCCTTTTTAGTTCAAAACTCAGTTCAACATTAATTTAAAAAAATTTAAAAGCTGATTAACATTAAACCTGAAACATTTCTATTTAAACTTGACAACCTACAAAAACATGCCCGAGACAAACATGAGCAAACCAAACAAAAATCCTGAGCGACCCACGAGTGTTTTCGCCTATCAACTACCCCGAGACACTCAAAAGAACTACTCGAGATCGCCCCGCGTACCATCTTCTTCCCCCAAACCTCTGACATTAGGCTTCGCCGTGCACATGTACCACCCATCGGAGCAACACCGACCAACCTCATCATTGCCAGTGAGTTGATCCTGACCTCCTTACCCGATTCCGACCAACCCTGCTTCAATTCGAACACGAAATCCAAAATGGCCCGTGAACCCCAAACCTGGAACGAACCGTCTCCCAAAAACTTCCCCGCGACGCCATTTGCCATCACCAGAAATTCCAACATCCGGTCGAGTTATTCGCTATCGTCTTACGTTCCTATTCCAACCACTCCGACGATGTCCAATGCGTCGACGAAATCAGAAACTCCCCGCAAAGACCCTCGTCCCAAACCTGAACTAAAACCCTACGTTGTCTTCACGCCGTCGCCATGGTGATCATAAAATCCAATGGCTAATTGTACCATAACCGCCGACCTTTCGTCCACCTCCAAGCATGATCCCGTGATCACCAACCCCGTCGATCATCTGAATATGCTCGAAACCCAAATCTCGTTCAACTCACATTTTCTCTCGATTTAAACACTTAAAAATCAAGATTCTTTTTCTAAAAATCATACATTTTGAAAACACAACTGATTATATACATAAATTATCCAATTGTCTATATCGAGATTTCAATAAAAATTTAAGTACCACTGTTTTTCTTCTTTTATTTTAAAACCAACTTCAATTTGAACTTAAAACTATTTTTAAAATTGATATCCTACTATAACAAACAAGTTTTGCTTATAAATATGAAATCTAAAGAGAATCAGGTGAAGAGCAGTAAATTTTCGAATTTGTTGGTAACCTGGAAATGAAGAATCGAAGCAAGATATTGAAGCACGGACATGCACACACATATCTATATACATATATTCATTTATGTACCTTAAAACAACTATGCAATCATTTATGCAAACATTTATCACATTCTTACTTCAAGAATTTCCATAAGCACTAAATTTCAAACTGTTTAAAGCTTAAGTTTACTCACCTATAGATGTTGAACAGAGAGTTTGAAAATTTTGAAAACTTGGATTACTTGATCTTTTGAAACTGGAAAATACTTGATAATGCTTGAAAATATAAATCTTGTTGTGACTGAGATGATTTAACTTGTTGAACTGAAGCGAGAAATCTTGATGTTGAAATGATCTAGCTTTTTAAAAACTGAATTGCAGATGCTTTGACAATTTTTGAGTTATGATGTTTAAAGTTTTCTTTTTTTTTCTTTCTGGTTTGTAAAATTTTACAGGCTTTGCATTTTTAGATGTTTTGAAAGAAAATGAAAGAAAGTAGAGAGGTTTATATAACCTAGTTTCAACTTTTACAAAAAAATTGACACTTGTTGAAATATCATACATTTGTCAATAGCATTTATAAATTGCCTACACTTGTTTTTAATGCATAAAGAATTAGTTTACATTTGTAATTAAAATGTTTTCAATATGTTATATATATATATAATGTCTACAATTTAGTTTATATTTTATTCATGGCTTTATTTAAAAAAAATTTATTTATCTATATATTACTTAAAAGAAAATGAACTACAACCCAACTTATACACTTATAAATAATTATATATAAACATTAGCTTTTTTTAATTTATATAAATAAAATCTTTGGAAGAAAATAATATGAAACCGATTATATTCTAAATAAAATCATATATAATAAAAAAATTAAATCCAAAATTATTTTTTTAAGATATTTGTCTTTTGAATTTCCAATTCAAATTCAAATTCAATTTAAAACCCAATTAAAACCAACTCAAATATATATATTTATATTTTAAACAAACACAAGTTCAATTTGTAAATAATAATTCTATTTAAAATCTGTTTATATTTACATATATAAACAATATTTGTTTTTAAAAGAAAAATTTGTAATTATATTAGGAGATTATCAAATAAATATTTACCCAGATATAAATTTTTATTATCAGATTTATTTGTTCAATTTATAAATCATTATTTTTAATAGTTAAATCAGATAACTATCCAATTATCTGATGCCCGAAAATCCGAGTTATCAGAGTTTTCCTATATGCTCGGGTCAGACCGAGCATATTTCCATGTTTAGCTGGAAGAGTGGAAGTTTCAGAGGAGGAGATGGAATCAGGAGACGTGTTGACGTAGATGCTTATATTCAGTGTACATTTGGTTGTGTGGTCATGTTGTGAGGACGGGATGGTTAAAAATTGTCCAAGTTGTGTGGTTGTAACTCTGATTTAAAGTCTGTATATGTGATTTAAAGCAACATTTTGGTTTTGTGCAAAGATTTATTTATATTATAGTTTATGCGATCCGCTGTGAGATTTTGATTTTTCTCTTTTCTTCTATCTTCTTTCTATTTCTACCTTCTTTCTTTCACTATCCGTCTTCCCGTGCGATTTGGCTGACAAGTGTGGTTTAAAGTCGGTTTAAATAGATACGGAAAAATGGGTTGTGACATTGTGGTATCAAAGCCTAGGTTGAGTGAATACCTAGGTTCGGATGGGTTGCTCATTAGGAATAGAGTCTGTAGCAACCTGTTTGAGTCTGAGGGTATATATATACAAGAGCACGTATCTGTTAGTTATATAAAAATGATTTTATATTGTGTTAATTGATCGGTTAAGTGGCATACGGATTCTGGTCAATATGAGTAGCTAACGTTATTGATGGGGATCTCCAAACACTTGAACCAGGCCAACGGCACAATATTGTTTTAAAGGGGTAGATGAAATAATTTTACCCAAAATATATTTTCTATATAAAATATTATGATTTTTAAATGTATAAGGTATTTAGAATGATTGCTTGAGATGATAGTAATTTATCATCTGGTATTGAGTGGTCTTAGTGTCAACCTTGAGTATATTCATTGGTGGCCCTTTTTGACTTGAGTATACCCTTAGAAACTGAACCCTTTAGAATTTGAATCTTTGGAAAATGGATATTTATTGAGTTTTATTTACCAAAGGAATTTGGAAAACTCTTAAACTAATATTTTAGAAAACTTTGAAACTAGTATTTTGTGAAATTTTTCACCGTCGATAATAACTTTAGAATAATTGGATTTCTAGAAAAGGATATTTGAGAATTTAAAACCTTATAACAAATTTATTTGTTATATACATTTTTTTTTTGAAAATGGGTTAATTGATATTAAACGGGCTTTGCGGCCCAATAGCCTGAAAGTATCATTACAATAAACATTCCGAGATATCATCCGACAAAACCAGTACAGTCTCATCTCAAACTAACACTTTCCTAAATTAATTAGGGTTCTTTTATTTCGATAATAATGGCGACTACCAGATGTTTGCTTGATTTTCTAGCTTCACAGCCATCCACTTCCAGTTCTCCAGTTGCAGTTTTTCTTATTTGTTATATACATACATATATATATATATATATGGATTTATAAATTGAAGGAATAATTGTTTATAAACTTACTATATATATGTGTGTGTATTTTCTCTACCTATAATCACTTTTCAATATATATACTTGAACTATTTTTGGAAACATGATTTTATTAAATCTTGGGTAATAGAAATTTTAAGGAGGAATAAATTTTGAAATGTAAATCTTGATGTACTCCTTAGCCTATAGAATTCTAAACCTCAGGACTCATCTTTGTGTTTCGGTATTGATTGTAGAGAACCCGTAGTATCAATCGTGGAGGAGCACTAGCTAGGGCAAGGAGAGATGGTGACTATGACCGAGTCAGAAGAATTCGGGTGGATCTTAACGAACCGTCCTTATATGAAGAAGAGCCAGAAGTACCGGTAGAACCTGTTGAGCAGCCTCAGCCTCAACAAGAAGATCCCGTGGAGGATTTCGATAGTGAAGAGGAATTTGAAGTCGAAGAAGAAGAGGAGGAGTTTGACGATGAAGAGGAGTTCGAAGTGGAGGAGGATCCTGAATCAGAGAATGACGATGCAGTCATTTGGGAGGCCATGGAGGAGCCAGTTGCTGGAGTAGATTTCCTTCCTAGGGAGCCTAGTCCAGAAGCTGTTTAGGTCCCAGACAGTGCTGTAGAGTCCAGGGAATTGTCAGGATCTGAAGGGAGGACTCTGATAATAAGAGTCCATAGTTAGTTTGGGTTGCTTTCTCTTGATGGTGTGTTCCTTTTTGTATATGTTTTGACCCATGGACGTCATGGATGTTAAATGTTTGGTAGGGTGATATATATAACTCTGTGTGTGTGTGTGTGTGTGTGTGTGTGTGTGTGTGTGTATCTATGTATGTATGTTTGATGGATGATGATAACATTTGTAGGAATGTTTTGTCAGATACTAGATAAAATGTATATTTTGATATACAATATGAATCTATGTGTTTACTGGTGTAGTTGGATTTTTTTTGAGCTGTTCTAATGTGTGTGAATAATTCTACTAAATTAGCTATGGAATTTGGAGGAAGAAATTCTTTTAAGGGGGAGGAATGTAACGACCCGGGATTTTGGACAATCCCGAGTTGTGAATATTAATTTATGAAGTCCAACGATGAAACTTTTGATAAGTTTCACAGTTGGAAATCTCTTATTGAGAAACAATCGGGAAAGAAAGTGAAGATTCTTCGTTTAGATAATGATGATGAATTCACTTCTCAAAAATTCATCAAATTTCATGAGTCCGAGGGAATCACCACACCAGGGGACCGTCAGTAAAATGGGGTTGCAGAGAGGATGAATTGGAATTTGTTAGAAAGAACTCACAGCTTACGTCTGGCTACTGAATTAAAGAAGGAATTTTGGACAAAATCATTATCTACGGTAGTTTTCCTCATCAACCGTACACCATCTACCATTATAGATATGAAAATTCCTGAAGAAGCATGGAAGGGAGAACCTGTTTCATGTTCCTTTTTCAGAATGTTTGGTTTTCTAGCTTATGTGCATGAGAGTAGGGAAGTTGGATCCAAGATAGTGCAAGTGTATTTTTCTTAGCTATAGGAGAGGAGTTAAGGGTTATATGTTGCGGTGTCCTGCTACCCGAAAGATTCTTACTAGCAAGCATGTTACATTTGATGAAAAGACTATGTTGAAGGTAGAGCTTTCTTCTTCAGTTAATGATGATGTTGAGAGTAGAAATTCAGAGTAGCAGACACAAAGTAAATCATCAGATTTTCGTACAAGTAAAAATGGTGTTTTCAATGACATCGTGGTTGATGAGAAGAGGACAGATGATCAGTCTCAAGGTGGAGCTCAAATTTAAACTCAACCAATCAAAGAGAGGAAAAGACCTAAATAGCTTGATGATTTTATGGGATTGAGCATTGAAGATATTGAATTTAATAACATGGCAGCCTATGCATTAAGCATATTTCGTGATGAGCTTAGAGATGCCATTAGTTCAGTTGATAGTTCCCATTGGTTAGCAGCTATGGAAGAGGAAATTGAGTCTTTGCACAAAAATCGCACTTGGGATTTAACGCCACCTCCTCCCGGCAAGAGAGAAATTTGGTGCAAGTGGATTTATAAGGTGAAAAACGGTAACAATGGTGACTTGAAGTATAAGGCGAGATTAGCGGCGAAGGATTATGTTCAGAGGAAAGGTATGGAGTTCCATGATATTTTTTCTCCAGTTGTCAGAAACATTTCCATTCGCATTCGTTTGGCATTGGTTGCTCATTTCTACACAGGGTTGGAATAATTAGATGTTAAAACAAAATTCTTGCATGATGACCTTAAGGAAGACAGTTACCTACAGCAACCAGAAGGGTTCATTGACAGTAGCAGGCCAGTCATGTTTGTACTCTTTATGATTTAAAATAATCTCCTAGACAGTGGTATAAGAAATTTGATAAGTTTATGATCTCGCATGGTTACTCTAGAAGCTTTAAGGACTAATGCGTTTATTTTAAGAATTATAATGAATACATCATCTATTTGTTGCTTTATGTTAATGATATGTCGATAGCTTTTAAGAACATGACTAGAATTTCAAAGTTGAAAATGGAGCCCGGCAAGAAGTTTGATATGAAAGATTTGGAAAAGGCATGGAGAATTTTGAGGATGGAGATTTGAAGGGATAGAAAGCAAAGAGTTTTGAGGCTCACTCAAACTCAGTATATCGAGAAAGTCCTATCTCGATTTCGTATGGAGAAAGCTAAACCGGTGGTTACTCTATTAGGCTCTGAATTTCTGCTAGCCAAAGATTTATGTCCCACATCAAATGAAGATGAAAGGGATATGGCTAATATTCCGTACTGTAGTGCAGTTGGAAGCCTTATGTATGATATAGTATGCACAAGGCCTAATTTAGTTCATACGGTTGATGTTGTTAGTAGATACATGTCTAACCCAGGCAAGACTCATTAACAAGAAGTAAAGTGGATTCTACGATATTTGAGAGACACTTCTGATATTGGCTTGTTGTTTGGAGGTAGCAACATAACTTGATGGGGTTATTGTGATTCAGATTATGGTGGTGATAGAGATGGTAGGAAATCGATTTTGGCTATGTTTATACACTGGGCATAGGCCTGATTTCTTAGAGATCCAAGCTATAATTCATTGTAGCTTTATCAACTACAGAGACAGAGCTTATTTCTGTTGTCGAATTGACCAAGGAAGGATTGTATTTGTTGCAGATTTTGGAGGATCTATCGATGATGCAGAAGACGTGGAGTTGTTTTCAAATAGTCAGAGTGTCGGTCATCTTGTTCAAAATCAAGCCTATAGCTCACGATAATGTTAGGAGCTTCTTTCTCATGCTTGAAGAAGAGATATATAAGATAAAGCTATCATAGATACACACAAAAAACAATCCAGCTGGTATGTTAACAAAGTCAGTTCTGAAGGACAAGTTTAAGCATTGCTCAAACTTGATTAGTGTGTTATGAGCTACTTAGTACCGTAGGGCGCTGACCCAACGGCCAGTTTAGTTAATTGATTGATATATTTAAATCGAGATGGAGTGTTAAATTTGGACAATTTAAATTTATTCCAAACATTAAAAGAGAGAAGATATTTATTGATTCTCGCAATTAATCAAATATGGGAAATAAATAGAAAGATAATCAACTAAAGTCGAAAAATATTTTAATTGATTTGAGAAATCAATCAAATAAGGTTATATGTGGAAACAAATAGCAATATGCTAAATTTGTGTTAAAATCAAATTAAGTAAATCTTGAAAGATTTCATGCTTATCTCCAAGGCAGTTTTCATCATTCGACCTATATATATGAAGACATTTATTCATCTTCTAAACACAAATCGACAAGAGAGTTCTCCATAATATATCTTCAATAGGATCTGTATTCCTGTATCTATTGTACGATGAGAAATTTATATTGAGTTATTCATATTCTTTTCATTTGTACTCTCTCTTCAAGTGAAGAAGAATAAAGATTGTTAGCTCCGATAGCGTAGGCATAGCCGAACCTAGTTATCTCGGTGTGTTCTTTCTATTCTGCCTTTTATCTGTAATTTGCGCTATTCGATTTCATTTTATTCTCTTGGTTGGATTGGAATTGTTGAGATTGTCCATGTTTTAGGTCATTGGATGTTCTGCTTCCGCTGTCCAAAACTCTGATCTTTCACTGCAGTTTAAAGTGTTAAAAATGCAAATTCAAAATACGATCGTTAGCTAAATTTTGTTCAGGAACATAATGCGCAAATAATATATAAAGTAAGGCAGCAAAACGGTTGACCAATCAGCGTTCATGCTACTATTAATAAAAAAGAATTCAATATTGAATATGATTTACACCTTGCCTTTTTAACCCATCAACAATTTTCAATCTTAACCATCCTTCTCAACCAATAAAGTTATACTAGTCTGTAATAAGGACTGAGGTTGTTCTTTGTAAGTATATTTTCAAATTTTCCACTAATAAAGCTAAAGTCTGAATTGAAAACAAGAAAAAGAAATATAGAATAAAAGAGAGGACAATTTAAAATCCAGTCGTAGCTGGTATGATGGTATCTCGTTTTCTTTAATTCCGCATTTTTGTACTGCTCCAAAGCGGGAACATGCGTAGAGGTTTGGTAGAAAGGCAAAGGTCCAGAGTCTGAGAAACGCGAGGGGGGGAAAAAAATAACCGCGCCAGGAAGGGGTCGAACCTTCGACTTTCTGCTTAGGAAACAGACGCTCTATCCACTGAGCTACAGGCGCTCTGATACCCGACTTCCGAATTTTTTTATATATTTCAGAATCTCAATTGCGAGAAGGGTTCACACACAAATACAGTACAGTTTAATGATTTATTCGATCAAAATTTAGAAATCAACTTAAATCTTACAGGATTTAAATTTTGAGTGGAAAAGGCGGGGTACATATCCAAAGTAGTTATTATTTTTGTATATTTACGTGATTTTTAGTTTGTTTCATTCACTATTTTGCCTAAATTGTAAGAAAATGCTACCAGGAATCATTTTATATTAGTTTCTGCTTTGATATAGGATCATTGGTCTTTGGTTTTCTTCATAAGGAGTTATACTGGTTGGCAGAAATTAGTTGGTCAAAAGCACCTTATTATGCCATTATTCTTTGAAATGTTATTCAGGTTTGTTTGGTCCTAATATCTTCTATAAAATACGAAGAAAACAGAACAAAGAGATGGGAAAAAAGAATGATTTTGATACGTCTTGTAACATTTGGACAGTTTTATATTCCTTACTACTAAATGGAAAGGCACTCGACCTTCTACTATTTTTGGTTGCAGAATGGAATGATTTTATTCTGCAGTTGAAGTTTTACTAGACGGATATTTTATACTTAACGTAATAAAGGATGTATATGCAGCTTGTATGTGATACAAATATGATACTACGAGCTATGTATCTCAGAGACATTCCACATAGAAAGTCATACCCAACATTATTATTTGCACATTTCTCCAAATAAACAAGCACAATGATCAACATCATGCAACTTACACACAAAATATACAAGTAACTAAGCTGTTTAAAGTATGCTGCACCGAATAATTAGTCATGCCTCCAATTTGAAAACTACAACCCTCATACAAATATTTATAAGAAAATAGCACAAAAATGGAAAGAATAACAATGACAATAGAAAATCAAGAATAATGGAAAAGATATCATTGAATTGAACGAGATCATTTAGAAAGTTTTCTCCATTGAGTGCGGCCTCGATTAATTTCAAGGCCACTGTTGGCTAATCTTAAGAAATGCAAAAATTGGCACTGATCTTGGGAAGATTGCTTCTTTTTAGGGGATCCATTCATGCTTTCTTCAGCTTCTTCGAGCTCCAAACTAGTAAGGGAATCGACCATGTCATCGCGTTGGCATTCTCTTCTGTAATCCAGCGTGATTGATTGTAGCTCATGCGTGTCTATTATCTCTTGAGGCATGCTCTGATATGATATAAGTATAATATAACATTGTCAAAATCATTGAAGATTAGGTTAAATATTCATTTGTTCATGCAAAAGACAAAGCCAAAAAATGGCACCTATTTTCTAATTGCAGATATAGATTGGTTTCGGTTGAAGATTAGAGCTTGTAAAGATAATTTCTTTAGTTGATCCTTGTGCAGTAAGTGGCATGGATGAATGGATAATTACTTGTGTAATAAAAGGTTATATTTCCCTTTGCGAGGTATTACAGTCAGAATCACTTGAAATAAAATGTGAGATGAATAGAAATAGGGAAATAAGTTTTTTTTTTTCCCCTTTCTTTTCAGCAACTTCATTATCATGTGGCGTGTAAATAATCTTAATTCTAACAAGGTAAGTTCGTTCGAGTGCCATATAAAAATATCAAGGAGAGATTACAAGTTGGTATTGATCTCAACAATGCAACAATTATAATTACTCGCAATTCAATTGAATGGACGAAGAAACAAACGTGAAACTTTTGTTTCTTTTTTTCTTTTTCTTTTCTTTTGAAGACACAAGTAAACCATGAGGGTTGAAGGTCCACCCAACGATTATACATTTACATTTACTTTTACCAAAGTATGAACTCAGGTAACCATCCAATAGAGAACAAGAACTAAATGCATTTTCTTACCTCAAGAACCCAACCAATGTATGTGACATTGTTGACATGCTGGTTCATATCAAAATCGGCTCTCCTTGGCTGCAAATAATGATATACTACCTCATACTAAAATCTTGTCAAAATAATTAAGAGGCGATAAGCGAGGATCAATTTTAAAAATTTACCGCAAGCCCTAAACACAAATTTTGCGCAGGTTCCTCGAGTTTGGGGATTTTCTTTAAGCTATCATTATCCTCCTCGGGGAATGCAAGCCTGTATAATAAAAGCATGTTAAAAAGAACATTGACATAAGCCTTTTTATTATATCCTAATAACTTCAAATACACTTAGATTCATAATGACTAGCATACCTAGGTGTGCGTGGGCAGAAGACAAGATATTCCTCCTTCACTTCATCACTTACTCTCTGAAGCTTTCTAGTGTCTTGATTCATCATCACCCATTTACTGTATTTAATTTCAAAAGATATAAAATTTTAGAACAAAACCAGTTGGAATAAACAAAAACGTAATAACAAACAATATAGACATTGCTCATGTACCAGATAGATATTTTGTGATGAACGTCAATCATCCACATTGCGTATGATTTGTGTTGCACTTATTTACTCAGCTTGCTTATCTTACAGACATAGGAGAACAACAAAACTGTACATGGGCTAACAAGTAGTTCGATTCATATTTATCCTCAACCTTTTACATGCCTTTTTATGTAGGTCAGACAAGTCAGGAATATTTAGGCAATTCATCATATAAAGAACATTTCTAGGAGATATAGCCAACTTTTTAAGACAATAAAACACTACTTTTTATGATGCCATCTTTAGATTCCGCTTGGAGTTTTTATACGCTGGTTATAATCGTTTTTAACCAGATATATTTGTGAAAATATATAAAAACCAATGCATGTGAGTTTGTTAAAGCATCGGCTCTACCTCTTTAAAACAACTATTTTAAAAATTACAAGTCTAACTATAAAACTTTGGTTTCATATTATTTATTTTGAAACTAACTTTTCTCAAAAAATAATAATAATAAATAAATAAATAAAAAAGAAACTATTCAGGGGCTTTTAAGAAATAGAAAAATGCTTTAAAAAATATCATTTGTTTTATTTTATCCTGCATTATTCAAAGGTGATTTATTTTTAAACATGGGTTATTATGAATGTATGCTGTTTTAAAAAATTCAACTTCTTAAAAATTATCCGAATGATTTTCTTTTAAAATTGTTGAAGGATTGTCTCTACCTCTTTAAAACAATTATTTTAAAAATACAAGTCAAACTGTAAAATTTTGATTTTATACTTTCTATTATGAAAAGAACTTTTTTTCTTCAAAATGTTCCCTATTCGGTGACTTTCGAGAAATACTTTGAAAATTATTATTTGTTTTATTTTATCCTCTCATTGAAAATTGACATAATTAGAATATATGATTTTCTTTTAAGATGGTTCGGTATGAATCTATGTTGTTTTAAAAAGGGCATTGTTAAAGGGAGCTACATGCATAATTACAGTTTTAGAACGGTTTTCGATCCTCGCTAAATTATACTATAAAACCACTAGTAAAAACCTCTTGGAATTGAATCTCTCGTAATGGTCGAAATTGTTACACTCAAAACCTTTAACAAATGGTGATACAAAAATTCCAAGCAGAGGAATAAGATTAGCTATAGAAAACTCGTTAGTTCTTTAAAGAAAAAAAGGAGTTCATGCACATGCTACAAACTACATAAAACTATTAGATTTGCTTCCATGACATGTCAGGTCAAAAAGGCACGTAAGTGCATAGTTATTAAACGGTGCATGACGGTTTGGCATACTTTGTGACAAATAGTGTGGGCCTTCATGATTTAATGCGCATGTACGAAAAATAATTATACATTTGTTATACATCATAAATAATTAAGCGAGACGGGTATGATTTATATATATTTTTTCTAATAAGAGATATCTAAAAAATATTTTTGATCGTTTCACAAAATTATCATTAGACATAATGTTAAAGATGTAGAATATCATTTTATACCAAATCATTCAATGTTTAATCATCTGTTCAGAAGTATAATTTTGAATCAAAAACGTATGGTTATTGTTTAAATCTTAAATTAAAAGTATAAGTTTATAGTTGATTTTGTATGTCTTAAGTGGGAGAAAAAAGGAGAAGATGTAATATTTTGCTTTGTACGTGTTATTTTGGTAAAATTATTTTGTTTTGTGTTCTCTAATATTTTATTTTATGTTTTTTTTTTTACTTTTTAATTTCTTAACGGTTATTCACATCAAATTACAAAAGTTTATAACTTAAATTTTACGTCAATTTACCATATCATGAATAAATATGTAATACATTCAAACACCGATATTTACTAGTTTGTACATACAAGATCAATAATTTATTATAACTTGCTTAAAAAATATTATATAAAAGAACTAGTATTTCGAACCAATAACTACACACGTTTGTCTTCGAGCCAAAAAAAAATTGTCATTTAGAACTTAAAAATACAACTTAATTAGTAAAACATGATGAATATTAACTTTAATTTTTGGATCATAAAAAATGGATAAAAATGAAAGTGAAAAATAGCGAAAAACTAAAAAAGGCATGTCTTTTTGCACCGTGCACCATATGCGCCGTTGTGCTATATACGTAATTTGGTGCACCTTTTCAAGTGTGTTGCAGCATGCAGCTAAAAGGCATATTCGTGGAGCCTTGCTGCATCTTACGCCATGGCGGACCATTCATAACAATGCATAAGGGAAGATGTTGGTCTCCAATTAATAAAAAAACTGTTAATATGGCAACTAAGTTGATTCATCTAGTGCTAATCAAATAAAGTAAATAATAGCTAGTCACATAAAAGCATATAAATTGCAAATTACGCAGAAGTGGATAATCAATGAATTATTTATTTAATTAACAAATATCTATTTGTTGCTATCAAGAATATTTACGATATAAAATTTTATTATTAACCGACCTAGTAGCTCTGCCTATCACACAACCAGTAGCTACATCCTTAATGATCCAATCACGCCTCGTACCAATCTTTCCTTCTCCTTGACACCATGTTTCAATCTCAACAACATCACCCCTAATATGAAACAAGCATTAGTCAATTTCACCAAAATTATTATATGAAATAACCACATACATGAGAGAGATGTTGCCGAACTCACCAAGCTGGATATTTATATATCTCAATATGCATGCGAGAAGTCACCCAAATAAGATGAAGTTTTCTCATTGTTGTAGTGGTCGCAAACCCATCCGTGGAAAATCCAACACTTTGTGCATGATTACAACCAACTTCCTAAATTAAGAGTTGAATACCGATATATTGTCAATTGTCAATTTAATATAATTAGACCTTATAAATTGTTGTTTTGTTCATAAATCTTGATACATAGAGGTTACAAGATCACTGGAATTAAACCCTTATTTGCAGATAAATGCAGATCATGAAAACAAATTAGGTGTTTGGTTCACATAACTGAGGAAATGAACTTCAAAGAGTTTAATGGAAAAAATAGATAAAATATGCAACGTCCATATCCATTCCAATTTATAATATATATACCACATTCTAAAACTCATAACATTAATTTTTCGGAATGGAAAATCCAATCAAATAATATACTAACAATACAAAGAGAACAATGTAAAATTGGAATGGTATTTCATTGTACACATGACAAATCGTCTCTCAACTATTAGCCTGCTATGAATTCATTATTTGAAGAATATGTTTAAATACTGCCTATGGGCAATCAGACAAATCCAACTTAATAAACAATCAAGGTAACCATTAAAGAAGCACGAGTCAATGTTCAGTGACCAAACCCAAATAATAACTGAACCATAATATAATAAACTGAGCTCCCTGGTTGTTTGATAAAATTTAATATTGTCATAAGCATGCAAATATGCTACTGCTAATTATC
Source organism: Allium cepa (assembly GCA_030765085.1). Classification (NCBI taxonomy): domain Eukaryota; kingdom Viridiplantae; phylum Streptophyta; class Magnoliopsida; order Asparagales; family Amaryllidaceae; genus Allium; species Allium cepa. The sequence continues at coordinate 951,770,799 of CM060945.1, read as the reverse complement.
GATCCCAAAAATATAAAAGTTCAACAAAACAACACTAATATTCAGAAATGAAAATTTCAATTAATTATACCTCCACATTAATTTATTTACTTTCTAAAAAAGAAAGAATCTAACCAGAAAGTAAAGTTTTATCACCAAATAAAGTTCAAAATCAAAATTCAACTCGAACCCGATTCCAAAATCAGCAGAAAGGCCAAACCTGAAGCAAATTGGCTATGGTTTCGACTGTGGCAGTCTTGTTAATTCCAACTTCATAGCATCTAACGATAAAATTCTCTTTATACGACAACCCATCTTCCACCAAGCTGCCCATCATCAACTTCACAGCCGCTCCCTTTTCCTTCTTCGCAATCTCCGGCACTGAGGCCGCAGCGACGGAGGAGCACCGCAAGGAGGCGGAAGAACATCGTGACGCCGCAGCGACGGTGGAGAAGCAACGTATTTCAAGGGGAATGAGGAGACGGAGGAGGTGGGTGGGGACAACCGCCGCGGAAGAAGGCGATCCGGTGGATTTGAACATGTGCCTAGGATTCGGATCCAAATGCTTTTGGAGCGTGGAGAGAAGAAGGTTTATAGGTCCGAATCGATAGGAACGATGCTGTTAACTGATGTAGTGCGGTGTGTTTATTGATTTAATTGCATGATTGCCCTCACTTTATTAATTTTGGCCTGCCTTATTTCTTTACTACTACCAATTAAAATTCAACCAATAGAAATTTCAAAATGTTTGTTTGAAATTTGAAAGATACTCTACATGGTATCTCTTTCATGACTTCTACCAACAGAATCTCACAAACGCCTTCCGATCATCCACATTGACGGAATTTCATTATCGATTTACATCTAACACCACCGACTAGATTGTTTGAGATAAAAATCTTATGATCATCAAAGTTTTAGCGCTTATAACACACATCTCCATTAAATTTTATTTTAGTAAATACGTTTAGATATCAGATGCACATACGTGTGATTTATGATAGTGTAACGGAACATGGATCATTATGTTAACACATCATTTGTTTGACATCAATTTTTCATTTGTTATTATGTGCATTTATGTGTTCTTAGTATCTTTAGCAATAGGCATTAAAACGTGAAAAACCATGCTTGTGCATTTTAGCAAAGGTCAAATCGAGACAAGAATTTTGTTGAAATTAAGTTTTTGAGAACATTATTAGGATGAAGCAAGTTATTTTGATGAAGCAAGTTATTTTATTTAAAGATGAACAAAAAATTCAAATTACTACTGCACTTAAATTATCAGATTACTTTAAGTATTCGAAATGGTATAACCTTTTAAAAGAAAGCTAGATTTAATAATCGTTTGCACTATTAAATCACAAAAATAATAATTTTTACTGATATGCATTACCCGCATGTAAAAACAATTTACAAAAATCACTTTCATATAATGCAACTGTAACTACATTTAACAGAAGCATCGTTTGATACATCAGAACGAAACATTGGAATAGTATATCAAATAATTGCATCAAACAATGCAGTTATGGTGCTTCGACTAAATGCTTATGGTTGTTTGGAATAATCACAGAATAGCTTAACAAAAATCTTCTATAAATTAGTATAACTAAATCAAAATAGAAGACTTCATGTAACGGTGTGCAATAGAGATTACTATCGTCTTAAGCATCTAAATTGTACTTTGATTGTGATCAGTTACATGACATTACGATAATGCTACGACCACTGTTTAAATGTTGAACTACTTGAAATGAAACATTACTCAAGAGAGGATTCGTTTCCTTTATTGTAGAAGGTCACTAACAATTAACTTTGAGTCAAAACCTCTAGCTAGAGTAAACTAGTTAATCGATAACTATTACCTGATTGAACAAAGGATTTTAAGTAACACTACGTAATTAACTACGGATATTATTGGATTTTTTGACCATGGACCAAACTCTAGGTATCCAAGTGATATAGTGATGACGAAAACAAAACATGCACAAAATATCATTGCTTGAGGTGAAATTGGATTTCGCCAAAATGTTCAGCAAAGTCATTGTTTAATATTTGAAGTACTTGAGTATTACCATGGATCGGGGTTACACCAGGAAGTTAACACAACAATGTTCTTAGCAGTTTTCTAAATTCAAATTGTTTAAATTAATTTATAAATGTTATAAGTTAATAATGAAAATTAATACATTTTTATAGTTAATAATTATTTATTTAGAGCCTTAAAATTAATTGAAATAATGTACGTATAATTATTATATATCAAGCTAATTGAATATATGGGCCAAAATAAATTTTAATTGATTAATATATGATGTTAATTAAGTAGGCCTAACATCATGGGAGTAAATCCCTAAGGGGGCTGGCAATATATGGGGTGAGAGTAAATCCGTAAGGAGGGCTGTCAATATATGGGGTTTGTAAGGGTTTTGAACACTTCTCTTTGACTAAGATTTGATCTAGAGCAAAGAGAGGAGGAAAAGGTAGAGATATTTGTGATATCCGATAGCTATAAATAACACCTCCTTTCCATATTAAGTACACAAAAAATCAAAATCTAACTCTCGTTAACTAGTTGGAGCCTACAGCTAGGATTTATGCACGAGGGTAGAAGAAAGAAGGAACCAAACTCCATAAAGGAATAACTAATAACAATACTTGTCAATAATCGACATGATCTAAGGTATACAATCATTTTAAAATTATTTATTTTATATACATATATCAAATTCAAATTCATTTCGACCAAAAGAAAATTCAAAATCAAATTATTATTTAAAATAAACCTACACACAATACATGCATACATATAATAAAAGACCACCAACTTAAGTGGCATTATGATGCTCTAAACAGGGTCATGGGTTCGGACCTCTAAAAATCAAAATGAGTGTTTTGCTTGAATAATGTATCACTCTTGTTATTTAAAAAATAATATGTGTATGTAATATACATGCATATATATATATATATATATATATATATATATAATTAAAAAAAATTCGCTTTGGACTAGAACATTAAAAACAGTGTATATTATTTAATAATATGAGCATGAGTATATATGTACTATATTTAAAATTAATAGCCTACATGTATATTTATTTTTATTTCCTAAGTTTAAAAAGTTTCTTTCGCTTTTGAAAAAAAAAATATTATGTGTATGTGTATGCATGCATGCATGTATATTTGGAAGTAAGGTTAAATTAAATTTTGAAATATATTTTTATACATGCAATATGTATATACGAAAGTACATGTTTTGTTCTAACCATGTGAATCTAAAATAATTTAAATATTTAATTATATATATGTATATATGTATATCATATAACTAAAACACATTGGTAAAAAACATTTATATGCATGCATGGTAAGAGCATTTAAATACACTTTTTTAAGCAAACAAAATTTATTATGATTTATTTTTTATAAGTTGGAAATAAATCATATATATATATATAATATATGTGTCAATAATTACGCGCACGCAAGCAGCACACAGATACACACATACGCATTGAATGTTCATTTGATATAATGTGAACATAAATTCCAATGATCACAAGTACCCTGCTTTATTTATATCATGTGCTTATTGGTAGAGTTAAGCATATATCCTAGGAACAATCATGTAATTTGATTATATAATTTGACTCTTACAGAAAATCTTGTTTGAAATAAAGTTTACTTTTGGTTTTATTTTATTTTACATATATTGTTATACGGAAATATAAGTAACAATATTAAAAATTGAACATATATATTGTTTTTATTTTTTGTACCACCAACACCCAACGACTGAAGGGCAAGCTTCAATCAGTTGATTTAATGATGGAAAATTCGGTAGGTTGATTTTCGAAGGCTTAAGGTTATTATCAGAAGTTAAATCAAGTTTCAAGAGCTAGTACCAAGGGGGATAGAGTTTTTGACTTATGTCAAGCGGATGCTAAAAGTTTGGTCGGAAGTAAAAAGTACAAAACTAGTAATGATGCAATAAGATTTATGGTGGTTCGGGATAAATCACTACATTCACTTTATCCTTTCCTTCTTTAGAGGCTTATACCGAAGCCGAATGACTATTATAGAAATAAGCTGGCAAAGTTTGCAATTAATGAGTTTACAAAAAGCTTTAACATAGAAAAGTACAGTTTATTCTTAGTATCTAAATTATTTTGTTGCCAAGAAGATCCTCTATGATTTGAGATTTGCGCCTATTTATAGCCATTTAGAGAAGACGTGGATCGATGACACGGCTTATACTATTAAGCTTAGACATTAGATTGCCGACACTTGGCAAAGATCCAGTTCTTGCTCTAAATATAACATGCAGATTGAAGATGTGTACTTTGTGAGCGCCTTCTCTTCAACTATATTTGGAATGCATACATGGATAGTTGAGGATTCATAGTATTATAGTGCTACCACACATTCTTCTTAGTTAATTTGATCTCCCCGAGGCATTGCTCCTCCGAGGTACATCTTTTGTTTTTCTTATTTTTTAAAAAATACATCTTTTTAGATCTAAAACTATATGTACATGCATTTACACACACACACATATGTATTTGAACTATTAAACTAAACATGTATATATAATTAAACTATACTTGTATGGATTTAAAAATAAAAAAATAAAAATCTTTATTTAGTGTTGGCCACTTTTAAAAAAAATAACATTTGATAATTCAAATAATATTAACATCTAATTTTTTTTAACATTCAAATTTAAAATTAAATATTTTATAATACACACAAAAAAACACACACATACACACATATATATGTATGTTTGTACATATTTATATAAATGTTTTGGCTTTTATATAATAATAAAATATTTTCAAATCCGAACAAATACATTGAATTATATGTATTAGATACATTCATGGCCAAGAAAAATATTGTTAAGTAAAATATATTAATATGTATACATTCATGCACATTGTATATACATATATATATATACATATACATACATACATACACACACATATCTATATATATCATATCCATGTATCATTACCGTTGACAGTGTACTGTATTAACCATAAATCCTAGTGGTTAATTATACATCTATGTCATTTATTAATTATTTATACCTTAGGTTAGCATTCAATATTTATTAGCTATAATGTTTGCATTATCTATGCCAACATATTATACATTAAAATATAAAATAAAATAAAACACACAAACACACACTCAGATATGTATGTGTGGGCGTATATTATAATTAAATCATGGCATATAAATTTATAAATAAAAATATAAATAATTAAATTAAAGAAACGATTAAAAACCCCAAACTCTTTCATTAATCAATACTAAATATAGTTTAGTAATGTAAACACAAAGTATGATGCCAATGCACCTGATCCAACACACATATCATAATTTTGAATTTGAAAAAGGTAAAATTTTATAGAAGTTTATAAACACAAATTTAAAAATATTTTATAAAATTTACATAAATGTAAAATTATATTTTACATCTATTAAAAGGTAATAAAGAATCGCAAATGAATGTGCGTGTGTGTGTATATAACTTTATATATTATAAGTGTTAAAATAATTAAAGGGAGGAGGGGGTTGTATGTGTATCACATATGTATAAAAGAAGGAGGTTAAATAAACTAAAATCCTTATAGACATAAGGGGGTATACAAAAGATGTAAATGATATAACGTCATGAGATATATACTTGTCTCCTTTAAAATATCAATAATACTCAATCACTATTATTTTAAAGTATGAATTCAAAATAAAGTTGCTCTCGGTTATTTAATTTACAATATAAATTCATACTTATGGTTGTTGAGAACCCTATAATTATAAAATATTTATAGTGATGTTTATATTATTCATGAATTGATAAGAATATTTATAACTTTGTTGAGTACGCTTAAGATTACAAAATTACTCTTAAACAAAAACGAAATGATTGGTCAAGAGTATCTAATGTACTTTATGATTTATTAAACACTCTCAAGGTCATAAAGATGGCTAGGAGCAATTATATATATATATATATATATATATATATATATATATATATATATAACCAGGAGTTATATATGAGATATGAATAATATAGTGCCACTTACCATTTATGGAGACTACAATTTGTCGAGCACCTTCCAGGTTGTAGTAACATGATAAATGAATTCTAATATCCACTAGAGCAATTTGTGAAGTTAGTGTATCTCTTTTAGGGTTTTTAAGGGTATTGAGAGCTTTATTAGATAAATACATATAATAAAAAATCTAACAAGTATAAGAACATATGCGATATTATTTAATTCACTCTAAATAAATTTGAATAGATTAAAGGTAACAATGAAGTTATTTCTAAACAAAAGCGCACTTGTCAGCGTTAACTATAAAGGCTGGTTAAGAAATATTAAGATTGCACCCACTATGAAAAACTATGGCATGTATATGTCAAGAAGCCTAAGGCTAAACCTAATAAAAATGCAACATCAAAAGATGCATCGACCTACAAGTCATATGCATAAGAACTTGCTCAATATCATATACGGTTACTATGAGCATCGAACTCCAAAAACAACATTAAATATGGAAGTTCGTTTTATATTAAAGCATCTATAAAAGCTGTACGAAGAACAATCTCATATCATAAGATATGAAATCTCATGGAAATTGTTTCATACAAAAATTAAACAAAGTGAATCCTTGATAGTTAAATGTATGTCTTAGGGGAATTTATTGTTTTTGAATTTGGATGATTCAAATATTCGTTAAAGAGGAAAGAAATTGATTAATTGATTCAATCAAATCAATTAATTTGGCTGATATATGGAAGGATATTTTGAAGGAAACTAAGTAATTAGTCAATTAATTAATTAGTCAATGTATATTTTCTATATGAAGAAATAAATGATTAGGCATGGAGAATAAAGGAAAGATGTGGAAATGAAGATTACGCCATCTATTTGTACTAAAATCAAATCATACAAATTGGAAAGATATCTGGGTAATCGGAAAATTGATTTGCTTAATCTCTAAGCAACCCTTCATTATCAAGTCTATTAATGAAGGAATTCCATCTTTATATGAACAAGAAAGTGTAGTATCCACCATTATTCTTTTCTCTCTCTTTTGTACTTTTTTCTTTATTGAAATAAAAAGTTGTTGGGTCTCCGTGGACGTAGGATATTCATATCCGAACCACGTTAAATCTTCTGTGTCTTTTATTTCTGTTATTTTTCTATGAGACTACATAATTCTTTTTAAATGTCATTGGTATCTAAATAGGCAATACTAGATTCTGAACAAATAAACCGCTTCCGCTCAAATTAAAACAAAATTCACTACAGTTTGGTATCGGAGCTAGTGTTATTGTTCCTGTTTGGATATTAATGGCTACTTCTAGTAAGTCTATTGGTAGATCTGGTGTCAATTATGGAGTAACATATTTTGACGAAAAAAGAGATTTCGGTACTTGGAAGATGAAGATGGAGACTGTATTGAAGAAGGAAAAAACTTACAAGGTTGTTTCCGCGCCTGAGAAATTGAAAGGTATTGATGCAGCTGATTTGAAAGAGATGGAAGATGAAGCTCTCACAACAATTCAGTTAAGCCTTTCAGATGAAGTTCATAGAGAATTCTCTCAGAAGAAGAAGACGAAAGAACTATGGGATGCATTATCGGATGCATATCAAGACAAGTCTCTCACTAATCGGATTATTCTTCAGCAACAACTCTATTCGTTCAAGATGAAGCCTGGAGCTGATCTCATGGAGCATGTAGATGCTTTGACGACTTTGATTATGAACCTGAAGGCAGCGGAAGTTGATATTACCGATGAGGCTCAAGCTGTGATCCTCTTATGTTCCTTACCTAAGGAGTATACTGCTTTTGTTAATTCCATGATTTATGGCCGCAGTAAAATTAGCCTGTCTGATGTAAAGGATGGTCTTCATAATGAGGTATTAAGAGGTAGATTGGCGAGCACAGGCTTGGATAGTGATACCGAAGGCTTATCTGTTCAGAGAGGTAGAGGCCAAAGTAGGTCGAAGAAAGGTGGAGGACGGAATTATTTACGGTCTCAGTCTAGGGGGCCTAAGAATTTGACTTGCCATTATTGTAAGAAACCATGGCACTTCATAGCACAATGTCACAAGCTTGAAGGTAGAAGAAAAGACCCGAAGCAAGCCTCAGCTTCTACAGCAGAGAAATTAGATACAAAAAGTGACACCGATGTATTTACAGCTTCTGGCTCTTCTGGGAAGAGCAACTTATGGCTGATTAATTCTGGTGCATCCTATCATATGACACCTGATAGGAACTGCTTTTCCACTTACCGTGAAATTGATGGAGGAGAAGTTCTGATGGGTAATGATGCTTCTTGCCGTATGGTGGGTATTGGTAGCGTGATGATTAGGATGTTTGATGGTGTTATTCGTGCGATCACCGATGTTAGACATGTACCTGATTTGAGGAGGAGCTTGATTTCTGTTGGGGCATTGAGTAGACTTGGCTTGAAGATTGCAGTGGAAGGAGAGAAAATGAAGATATCGAAGGGTTCCATGATTGTTATGAGAGGTGTGAGGGCAAGAAATCTTTATCTATTAAAGGGAACTACTGTAATTGGTGAATCAGCTTCTGTTACATCCATTGATTCAGATTCTTTCAGATTATGGCACTTACGGATGGTTCACATCGGTGAGCGCGTCATGGATGAGTTGGAGAAAATGAGGATTGATTGATGGAGTTCATCATTCAAACCTTGGTTTTTGTGAAGAGTGTGTTCTTGGAAAGCAGACGAAGATTTCTTTTGGTATAGGAGAGCATAAAGCAAAAGCTGTTTTGGAGTATGTTCATACAGATGTCTGGGATAACTCACCTTATCCGTCTTTAGGTGGAGCCAGATATTTTGTTTCATTTATAGATGATTTCTCTCGTAAAGCATGGGTATACTTTCTTCAATCAAAGAGTGAAACCTTTACCAAGTTTCGAAAGTGAAAATCTATGGTTGAGAAGCAGTCAGGGAAGAAATTGAAAGTTCTCCGTTCAGATAATGGCGGTGAATTTGTATCACAGGAATTCATCGATTATTGTGAGTCCGAAGGCATTAAGAGGCATTACACCACACCAGGCGACCCCCGGTCTAATGGAGTTGCAGAAAGGATGAACCGGACATTATTGAAGAGAACAAGATGCCTTAGACTGACTGCTAAATTGAAGAAGGGATTTTGGACTGAAGCTTTATCTATGGCGGCTTTCCTCATCAACCACACACCTTCCACTGCCATAGATATGAAGATCCCTGAAGAAGTATGGAAAGGAGAGCCTGTTAGCCATTCATTTCTCAGAGTGTTTGGTTGCCCAACTTATGTGTATGAGAGCAAAGGAAAGCCAGAACCTAGAGCTCGTAAGTGTATTTTTCTAGGTTATAGGAGAGGAGTGAAGGGATATAGGTTGTGGTGTCCTATTAGCAAGAAGATCATTACGAGCAGGCATGTGACTTTTGATGAGAAGGCTATGTTGAAGGTGGAGCCTTCCTCATCGGATGACAATGAGAGGACATGTGAAGAATACCAAACACAAAGAAAGTCATCTGTTGATTCTTTCCATAGATGTTCAAATGGTGTTTCCGATGGCACCTTGATTGATGAGGTAATACCAATGTTGGTACAGAGGATCAAACTCAAGGTGGAGCTTATTCAGAACCTAGGCCTGTTAGACAAAAAAGAAAGCCTAAGTGACTTGATGAGTTTGTTGGATTGAGCATCGAAGATATTAACTTCGATGATATGGCAACATATGCTTTGAATGTTGCCATGATGAGCCATGTGACTACAGAGAAGCTATCGCATCAGTTAACAGTTCCAGTTGGTTAGTTGCTATGGAGGAGGAGATTGAATCATTGCAGAGAAATCATACTTGGGATTTGGTGCCTCTTCCCATCGATAAGAGAGCTACTGGATGCAAGTGGATCTATAGAGTGAAAGACGGTGAAAACGGTAATCTCAGATACAAGGCAAGGTTAGTCGCAAAGGGGTATGTTCAAAAGGAAGGGGTAGAGTATCATGATATCTTTGCTCCAGTGGTTAGGCATACTTCTATTCGTATTCTTTTGGCATTAGTTGATCATTATGATATGGAATTAGAGCAACTAAATGTCAAAATTGCATTCTTGCATGGTGATCTGGATGAGAAGATTTATTTAAAGCAGCCGGAAGGGTTCATTGATAGTTGCAGGCTAGACTATGTTTGCGAACTCAACAAATCTCTATATGGACTAAAGCAGTCTCCTAGACTATGGTATAAGAGGTTTGATAAGTTTATGCTTTCGCAGGGATACTCCAGAAGTTTCGAAGTCCAGTGTGTTTATTTCAGCAGATGTGATGGTGATATGATTTATTTGTTGCTATATGTTGATGATATGCCGATTGCATCTCAGAGTATGGTCAAAATTAAGGAGTTGAAAGGGGAGCTTAGTAGAGAGTTTGACATGAAAGATTTGGAAAAGGTACAAAGAATATTGAGTATGGAGATAAGCCGGGATAGGAAGCGGAGAGTGCTAAGGCTCACTCAAGCGCAGTATATCGAGAAGGTCCTCACTCGATTTGGAATGAAGAAAGCTAAACCGGTTGGCACTCCATTATGCTCTCATTTTAAGTTGTCAAAAAACTTATCTCCCTCATTGGAAGAAGACAAGAGGTATATGGTTGATATACCTTATTCTAGTGCTGTTGGTAGTCTTATGTACGCGATGGTGTGCACATGACCAAATTTGGCCCATGCAGTGGGTGTTGTGAGTCGATATATGTCTAACTCAGGCAAAAAGCATTGGCAAGCTGTAAAGTGGATTCTTAGATATCTTCGAGCCACTTCTTCGGTGGGCTTGTTATATGGTGGAGTGGATGGTGACATTTTTCTTAGAGGATACTGTGATTCAGATTACGTTGGGGATAGAGATGCTAGGAAGTCAATGTCGGGCTATGTTTTTACACTTGGCATAGAATCGATTTCATGGAGATCAAAGCTGCAATCTATTATAGTTTTACCGACTACCGAAGCAGAGTTGATATCGATTGTGGAAGCAACAAATTTGAAGGATTATACTTACTTCCGTTGTTGGATGATCTATCAATGGTGCAGCGGACAGTAGAGCTATTTTTCAGACAGTCAGAGTGCGATCCATCTTGTAGAAAATCAAGCTTATAGTTCACGGACGAAGCACATTGAGGTTAGAGGTTTCTTTCTTATGCTTGAGGAAGAACGAAGCAATATCAAATTGTTGAAGGTGAGTACTTTGGATAATCCTTCAGATATGATGACTAAGTCACTTCCAAAGGACAAGTTTGAGCATTTCTCAAACTTGATCAGTTTGATACCTGTTACTTGAGCGCCATGGGACACTAGACCCAACAACTTCTATGTTGATTACTTGATGATAAGATGATGAAGAGAGATTGTTATATTTGAATCAAGGTGGAGTGTTGAATTTGGATGATTCAAATATTCGTTAAAGAGGAAAGAAATTGATTAATTGATTCAATCAAATCAATTAATTTGGCTGATATATGAAAGGATATTTTGAAGGAAACTAATTAATTAGTCAATCAATTAATTAGTCAATGCATATTTGTTATATGAAGAAATAAATGATTAGGCATGGAAAATAAAGGAAAGATATGTAAATGAAGATTACGCCATCTATTGGTACTAAAATCAAATCATGCAAATTGGAAAGATATCTAGATAATCGGGAAATTGATTTGCTTAATCTTCAAGCAACCCTTCATTATCAAGTCTATTTAAATGAAGGAATTTCATCTTCATATGAACAAGCAAGTGTGGTATCCAACATTATTCTTTCCTCTCTCTTTTGTACTCTTTTCTTTATTGAAATAAAATGTTGTTGGGTCTCCGTGGACGTAAGATATTCATATCCGAACCATGTTAAATCTTCTATGTCTCTTATTTCTGTTATTTTTCTATGAGACCGCATAATTCTTTTTAAGTGTCATTGGTATCTAAATAGGCAATACTGGATCTTGAACAAATAAACCGCTTCCGCTCAAATTAAAACAAAATTCACTACAATTGCAAACTATTAACTCTGTAATATAGCCTCGTTCGAAATAAAAGGTGCTTTTCTTTATATTATACACTTTTTATAACGTGTTATATTAATTAATTGTTTAATTCAAGTACATTTAATATAAAAAATCCATAAATGGTGTGTTTTGCGATAGTAATCATAGTGTTGTAATCATGAGCGATTTATCACAACATAATAAACATATCGTTTTAAATATTCATAGTTAAGATGTATCGAGACTGGATATTGATACATCCATTGAGATTAGAGTATGTAACGCTCTTCAAATATTGAGCAGTGTATTACACATGACTATTAGGAGAACTAAGGGTTTATGTGCTGACAATTATTGGATAACCATAGAATGACCCATTCGATGGTTTTCTGTTGGTTATTATAACTAAAGTCAAACAGAAAATATTGAGTGACAATATTACATAATTCTTTGGACATAAAAATATTACCGAACTTCAATGTGGAAACTCCGCTTTGATTATAATTAAATTATGGAATGCCATTCATAGAACAACTGTAGTTGGGTCCAGTTGAAGCATTGGAAGTGCAACATCATTCAATAGAGAATTCGTCTCCTAGGTTATATGAAGTTAGTATCACGATCACTAAAGTCAACTCAAAGTCAAAACATTTGGTTTGAGTAGTTTGGTTACTAATAATTGTTATTATTGAACCAAGAAATTTTAAACTACAAGAGTAGAATGTGGACGATAATGAAATTTTGACCGTTATCGAATTCCATAAGTTATAATGTAATATAGTTTTGATGAAGAGAATTAATGTAAATAATTATCACCATCGAGAACCACTAAAAATAACTAAAATTGGATTTTACCAGAACTATGTAAACAATAAATTTGGTCATAATGTCACACTACTGGATAAGGTGACGTGTGAACGTTGATATTCAAATTATATGATATTAATATTTTGAACGAGATGTTAATAATTGTGTATAACTGTTAGAAATAATTTGGTAATGATTTCAGTTACATTTCGATTACACAGCTAAGGGATTACCACATATTTAATTAAATTATAACTGTTATAAATTAATTAAATTAATTAATACTTTTGAAATATGAATTATAAAATTATATTTCAATCATGTTGATCAACATTAAGAATAGTGTGTATATAAAAGTTATATGCACATATCGATATACGATATCGATGTACATTTAAATTTAATTTAAATACGAATTATCTGATTGTGCTTGAAATGAACCAGAGGCCCATAAGGGGGCATGTATAACAGGCTTTGAACTAGGGAGGTGGGGTTGATTTGGTTTTGTTGGGATTTTAGTTGTCAGAGAAAATAGTGAATCCGGATTCACAATTAGCTCCTTCATTTCTCCTATTTAAACTCCTTTAACCCCTCACTATTGCTATCTTTCTTGCTCTCTACCTTACCTCCTCTAGCCGAAAATACTAGGGCCCCTCCTCCATCATTTCAAGCTTCAAAAACATAAGTTCTAATCAAATATTAAAGGTGCGTAAATCTTTCAATCGGGTAGCACTTTTTGAAAGAATTTGGATTCAGATCCAAAGGGGTCTGTCAGTTTCAACATTCAAAGTGTAATAATTAGACCATAGTCAAGGTAACTTATATATATATATATATATATATATATATATATGATTCTTACCTTGATCTATATATGCTTAGATTAAATCAAGATATCACGAATCTTTATGTGTATGTACTATCGCCCTAGAACAAGTATATATAAATATATTGTTATTATAATTTTTTATATATGTCTAATACGCTTTCGACCAATATAGAAAATAAAAAATAATGATTAATTTTGAATTTAAAACGATTTAAAAGGTTTTAAAACAAAAGTAGTTTTTAATATCTAAACATATGTATATAATATATAAAAAATTGGCCATACTACTATATTTTTGAAAATTTAAAAAAATTATGTAGATATGTAACTATTTACTACATATGTAATTATATAACCTTTGTTTATTATTATTTATTTAAAATATTAATGTATATATAGCTTCCAAAAAAAGAAAAATATTGTATATATATTTTAAATATAATTTTTCACATAATCGAAATTTCAAATTTCAAATTAAAAGTTATTTTTAGATCCAGATGTAAATTTTGAATTTTAATTTAGAATTATCTGCATTTATATTTATAAACAATTTTTTATATATTACATATGTATTTATATAAATAATATCACTTCTACAATGTTACATATTATATATATACACACGCACACTCTAGTGTGAATATAATTTTATACCATGTTAAAATATTATTATTTTTGAAAATGATCATGTATATATGTATATATTAAATATCACATATGTATATGAATGAGCTAATATGTAAATTCCAACACTTAGATACATGCATGTTACACACTATATGTTGCACATACACGTATGCATATATGTGTATATGATACACATGTACACATTATATAATACAAATATAATATGAAACTTAAATTTTATAAATAAATAAAATAAAATGATGATTTTATTTAAATTAATTCAGATCGTATCTAAATCAGTTTAGACTTCATAGGCAGAATAGGATCCAAATGGTAAACAATTTGAATTACTCGTTTAACCTGCTGCGTGCTGGCCTAGATCCAACACACCTACCCAAGATCACAAACTCAATATGATTTGGTGCATAGAGAGATTGATTGTGTTGGAAATGACTTTTAATCAACAATACAGTCCGACTTGATTTTTAGACAAACGACCATGTAGTTTGGTTCAATCATATTGAACTTCAATACAAACACGTGGAAGTGTGCTACCATGGATATCCTTAATGTGTTGACAACGACAGAGAGTACGTTAAATGTTAACATTAATTCTATTTTAGCCTCAAGGACGAACCTCTATGAATCAACATAAAAGCAGACGGCAGACACAAGTACCGGCAGTGATGATGACCATAGGCGGCTATAAGGTGATGGAGGGGACGACGACTTGATTGGTTGACGGCGGTGGTAGCAGTGTTTTTTCTTCAAAATTTTATAGCAATTCTAATTGTAACTAACATTGTTTTGAACTGTAAAAATGAATATTACATCACACACACACACACACATATATATATAATGATACTTTAATTTAATAATTATTAAACTATAAAAATGAATATAACATTATATATTTATATAGTTCTAAGTTACATTTTCGGAATGTGAAAATGAATATAACATTATATATATGTATAATGCTCATTTAATTTATCATTTTTACCCATCCATTTTTTTGCGTCGTAACTTAGGGCACAAGTGAGGTTGTATGTACTTACTATGATGCGCTGTCGAAGCATGTAGTGGTGCATAGGGTTTTTGTGATTTTAGGTTTCTAGGTGGAGGCTTGGTGACCATGGAGGAAATTAAGGGAGATGGGATGTCGATGCAATGGGCACGGCGGCGTTGTGGATAATGGTGGGGCAATGTCGATTTGTATGCAAGTATGTATCCTTGAAACTAAAAATTTGAAATTTGAAAGCTAGATGTATAAATTTTGGGAAACTGAATTTAAAACTGAAAAATTTCTTAGTAGCTCCCTACAAGACCAAAAAAACATTATACTCATATTTTTACTAAGTATACCCATATTATCGAGGACACTTTCCTTTTACACCGTGTTTAGGAAAACAATCGATTTCCCTTTACAGTGTTACCGGGGTACAATACACAAAGGAATTTTTGTTCTATTAATTTGAACATCATTTATATTCCAGTATAACACTATATATAATAGAAAATAAAACAGAATTCTTACTTTATTTTGAACAAGATTCACTATAGGAGTTAAATTATATAATCAAATTACAAAATTACCCCTTTGGATATACTCAAACACTGTCATATATATTAATATAAATACATAACATATGCATATTACATATGTTATTCTACATAACATATGCATATTACATATGTTATATAAAGAATAATTTTCTCCCGATCAAAACATAAAAGAAGCAATATATACAATACACATATGTACGTAATTTTGAATACATACATACATACATACATACATACATACATACATACATACATATATATAATCTTATTTCTCCACTTTAAAAACATTTCTTTCGCTTTGGTGAAAAAATATTTTTTGATACACATAATATTTGGAAATAAGGTTAAATTTAAACCTTAACTTTTAGATTATATGACAAGCACCATTGTCTAAGTGGTTAATTGATTCGGCTTTGGTGCAAGAGGTCACAAGTTTGAAACTTACTTTCGAACGTTTATTGACATGAGATATGTTGTCTCAATGATTTGTTGTATATAAAGTACCATTCCAAAAAAAAAACCTTTTAGATTATATATTTTATACATGTAATATATATATATATATATATATATATATATATATATATAATATTTTGTCCTAATTAACCATGTGGATATAAATAACTTTTAGTATTTAAATTTTATGTGCGCGCGTCTGTGTGTGTGTTGATGATATTATGAAAATACATTTATACAAAAATTCTATATTTACGTATATGAGAGCAAACCTTTTAAAGCCGAAAGAAATAATTACTATTATTTATTTTATATAAGCCAAAAATAAATCGTGTTTGTGTGTATGATAAGATGATATATTAAACATACACATTGTATGCTCATTTTATATAATATGAACATAAATCCAGTGATTATAAATACCCTCTTTATAATTATCACGTACTTGTATATTAATTTTAAATTTAAATAAAACAAAATTTTATAGAATTTATAAAATGAAAAATTAAATTTTTATATAAATTTTATATAAATTTAAAAGTTATATTTACGCTAACTAAAACATAATAAAGAATCTCACATATGAATGTGTGTGTATAAATAAATTAGAAGTGTGTGTGTCACATATGTATAAAAGGGGGAGATTAAATGAATTAAATCCCATATATATATATGTATGTATGTATGTATGTATAATTAAAAGGGTATACAAAAGATGTAAAGACATATGACATCATGAGATGTTATACTTATCTCCTTTAAAATGTCGATAATATTCAATTACTATTATTCTAAATTATGGATTTAAGATAATGTTTCTCCTAATTATTTGTAATCTAAATAAAGTATTATACACATTGTTGGTTGTTGAGCACTCTTAAACCATAAAATATTTATTGTAATATTCACATTATTCATAAATTGGTAAGAATATTTTGTAACTTTGGCGAACATCCTCAAAAGTTACAAAATTAATCTCATACACTTGCGAAATGATTGGTCAAGAGTATCTAATATATTTTATGATTTATTGTGCGTCGTCGAACATTTTTGAACTATGAAAATGAATATAGCATTATATATGCATAATATTAGTTTAATTTAGCATTTTTATTCTCATTCGATTTTTTTTGGTGCCGTAAGTTAGGGTTCATGTGAAGGTGTACTTGTCGTGGATCGATCTCGAAGTAGGTAGTGGCTAGGATTTTCATGATTCAGGGATTCTAGGTGCAGGCTTTCATGATGTTTGAGGCGATAAAGAGAGAAGGGATAGCGATGTGGTGGGCATGACGGTGTAGTAAGCGGTGCGGTGGACCTGGTGCCACAGATGTTGCATTGAATATTAAACCAATTTAGTTAATGGATTCGTCGAAGAGTCGTGTTTTTGGTGAAGTATCACTTCTATTAGTAACAAGTATATTTGAAAAGTCAGTTTGCTTTAGAAAAGTGTCATTGAAAGTAAAATTTGAAAGTTTGTGAGCCAGATGTATAACTTTCGTTGAAGTTTGTCTTTTGGCTAATTTCCTCAAGAAAATAAAATATAGCCGGTCGATGCAGGAATTCATAAGTAAACCCATAACGGAACAAATAGATAACTTCACCATCAAGCTTATTACTGAGCATATAGCCCATAATCGATAAAGAAGAAACTTGGTTTGCAAACTAAGAAAAGCCAAATCTGCGGAATTAAAGCAGTTCATCGACGTTAATGATGATGAACAAATAAATTAAAACAATAAATTGCAGTGAATGATGAACCTGGAGGAGGTTAGCAACAGTAAAAACTGTAGCATTGCAGTTAGCTCCGACCTCGTGATGCCTGATTACAAATCCCTCCTTGTACACTAATTTCTTCTCCTCCATTCTTTTTACTGCAACAACGGAACACTGCAGTAGTCCATGGCATGACATTTTACTCACTGCTGGTCGTGTACTGTAGTAGTAATGTTTATTCTGATAATGCTGTGAGCATGTAGCTACGTCTGATATTGTTGGAAAACAGTTAACGAAGGGCATGATATTGTTTGATTCATTCAGTTCACTGTCAAATGTGCATATATGGAGTTCTTTGGTTAGTTTGGTTTCTTAGTTCATACAAAGGTTCTGGTCTCATAAAATCAGGCGAGCATATACATAACATTCTTATTTGTCATGTCCTTTATATGCCTGGAGGTAAGATATATGTTGGTGTGGCTGCAGATAACTTGTTTATTCTCCTTTGATTTTGCAGTTATGTCAGCTAAATCGATATCAATTATTAAACAGTATATTCATGCATTGAATTCATAACCAGATAGTTGTACTTCATCTAATATTAGTTCAGGAACATGAATGAATGGAAATTAAACACTTCCAGCTATTAACAATTAACCATATGCAAAATATGGATATATTGCATGATGTACATGACGTGGGGCAACTGCTGTGCAACTGTGCAAGTGCATTGCACGTGTTTAGGTATATTCTGGGCTGACATGAGTAAAACAATTTAATAACATTCAAAATTGAAAACCTACTAAGAGGTAGCAAACATTTCACGTGCTTTAATTAATAGGTGGGATGTATGGTTGGTTTGATTTGAAATCGACAAAAAATACTAAAAATCAAAATAACCATCCAGAAAGCAAATCAAACCCGATCAATAATTTTTAAATTCGAAACAACCTGAACCGAAAATAATTGTTTTGATTTAATTAATTTAATCGGCTTGTCATTAAATATGCTAGATCAAGTAGATCGAACATTTAATCGACTAAATAAACATAAAAATGATGTTATGAATTTTAAAGCATGCTACTATTGTCATTAATTCAGTTTTTTCTTTTAACTACCTAAACTAAAGGCCACCTTGCAAAATTCACTTTTCCTGTTTCAAGCACTCTTCATTATTTCGTTCTACTGATTAGACATCCAAAATTTAAACAAAATATATTTTTACTCTTTCAAGCTACGAACCATTGCCACTGTCATAAGGAAGATCGATCGATCATCAAAGTAAGCAAGTCGGAAGTCCACCTCATCACTTCAACCTAGTCAGTCGTGTAAGCGTTTTTTACATGTATCGATTTGTTCAAAACCATAGATAGTCTTGTCGATCCCTATATAGTCTTGCACGATTATCAATCACAAAACATTGTCAGGGTTATTTGTTCAAAATCATAGATAGTCTCGTTGATCCCTATATAGTCTTGCGCGATTATCAATTACACGACATTGTCACGGTTATTTGTTCATAGATAGTCTCGTTGATCCCTATATAGTATACGAATTGTACTGTACAATCAAGAAAACCTGCAGTAACAAGTACGTACAATCACTCTGCACTTGCCGTTCAAAAATTATCTTACCCGCAACGGTTAACATAGGAGCATGTGCACATGTGGTCGATGAAAAGCTTTTCCCTATATCATTTCAATAATATAAGGCTTCACACAACATGCCAAAGAGAGAAAATAGAATAATTCATGGCAGAAAATTAGGTAGCAAATTAGGCCCAAACAGAATAGCTTGCATCCAAAGAAAATAAATAAAGCCCAGTGAGTGAGTGAGAATCCTTGTCCCGTCTTCCAGCTCCACCTTATATAACTCCAATATCAGTCAATGGGATAGCATTCTATGCATAAATATTAAGACGTCTCAATCGCCTTTCAACCCATGCAAATGCAAGTCGTGCTTGATGGAGATATCTCCTACTATACATATCTTTTTATCCAATGTATATCGCTTTCTGCTATTGACTATTATGACTGCCATATAATATGTCCCCTATATTTCGCAATCTTCAATAATAAAGGCAGGCTTTGCAGAAACGTGAAAGACCTGGAACTGAAGATGGAAAAGCAACAAAACGGGCGGAATATAATGTTTTTTAATCAACTTTCTTAGTTTTAATGCATGATGCAAAACAAAATTAATGAAGAGAATTACTCTATTCATACACATAAACCAAATTTTATTCCGAAATAATATACATCATCTTTCAGTTAATGTACCTATCCTACCGTTATCTATATATTTTTCAACTATCAAGCATGCTTGAAGAGTCGTCAAGAAGAAAAGAAGCAACTAATTCCTTGAGAAGAAGGCATCGATCCAATAAGTTTATATCGATACGCTAAAACTTCTAAGCCAATAGCATATCGAGCGTCTAAAGAAGACACATCAAGCAGGCAGATAACAAAGATGCCTAGCTTGTAAGTGGACATGTCGAGCATACTAATATCAAGTCCATATCTAAAGGTAGAATCAAACTTCCGATGCAAAGATGATATTGAGCCTCTACAATTGCAGAAAGGACGCCGAATCTCTATAACTAGAAGAGATAATGTTGAGCCTCGACAACCATAAGGACTGTCGAGCATATAAAGCAAAAGGGGGATAGTGAGCCTCAAGCAATATCAAGGAGATCCAGAACATCTAACAACCAAGAGAATATCGCACCATAAATAGTCAAAAAGAAGTGTCGAGTCTTTATGGGAGCACCGAGCTTCTACAACATGAAGGGTTATCGAGTATTTACAACCAAGAATCAAATGTCAAGTATTAGGAATGCCACAACAATTATCCTCTCAAAAGAGCCACCATTTAATAAGTACATAAGATGATATAATAGATAATGTCTAGGGTGTACAATATAAATATTATAGCATAGCTGATATGGTTACATTGGTTACATTCAACAGCATATTAGGAGTACAATCAAATTCGATAAGGAACGTTCGTATAATGGATTTTCCATGGAGATCTCTTCAGAAAGGAGGGAAGGAGTCCGAATCCAATCTCCATACAAAAGGATCAGAAAATACCTTCCGAGCGTCGAATATCTCTATATATGATATACCATAAGGTAAACACAAGGCTCGGCGTCCGAATGTAAACATGAACAATGTGAACCATATATCATCACCTCCTGCTGGCCAACAATCGATAACTATCTCTAGATATGGAGTTGATAACATCCTGACATGGATCAATAACCTCAGGTCGTGCATCCTAATATGCCTTTAGAAATTTCCGATGCCAAGGTTACGTTCGGCATCTTTTACACGAGTCTTCGTCACTCGAACAGAACATGAATCCCAAGTTGGATCCTTACATCTCGAACAAATCATAAAACCAGACGTGGATTCCCATATCTCAGTGGATCTCGGAATCACACATGTATTCCCACATCCTAAATAAAGCACGAACAACTACATGTGTTCGAGCATCATGAATCTCCACATAGATTCTCGCATCTTAAACATGTCCACTTTCAAGAGATAGAACACAAATCTCAGCCTTGAAGTGGTTTTCGGTGAGTAAAACACTTAGTGATCCCCGTGTCTTCAAGATTGAATCGACGAATTAGGTCATTTAATGATAATGAGAGTGATCGTATATGGAAACCCAGTTTCATATGCTTATCACGTTTTCCATATATTCGTCTCACACTATCCCTTGATCAAAAGTGAAGCCGGTAGGTTAGTGCTGTATTCCTCATATCCATACACGAAGATCAGTCTTAATTCCAACAGATAGACAAGTCTACTTCATTGAATTTTAGTGCTAAGTATACAAATAAATGTTTTACATAAAGAGTAAACGTACAAAGGCGACCAAGTCATACAAGTGACTTCCCTTTGTTTAATTAATCATTTATTAATTAAAACATCTTTTATTAGTAAAACTCCTTTTATCAAATAAAACATTGTTTAACAATTCATATTATTCATATGTAGTTTTTCAATACTCCAAAAAAGTTTTCATATACTTTTCTCAAATGGTATAAGTATAGTCACAAATCAGTAACAAGATTTCTTACTTTAATATTTCCTTCAAAATATCCATTTTAAGGATCTAGGTACTTTTACAAATCCATTCAAAAAGGTTTAAAACTAATGTTACTCAAACATTGTCACTACAAACCCAAAACTACTTCGCTTTTGCTTATATTTAAAATATTATTTTAAAGATCTATTTACATTCATAAGTATAATAAAAAAGGATTAAAGCTGAATGTAATTAACACATTATCACAACAAACCCAAAACCGTTTCGTTTATGCTTATCTTTAAAATATTCTTTCAAAGATCTATTTACATTTATATGTATGATAAAAAGGGTAAAACATGAATGTAACTAACACATTGTCATGACAAACCCAAAACCGTTTCATGCTTGTATTATGTTTAAAACATTCTTTTAAAGATCTAATTTAATATCTAGTTAAGCTCGATAGTCGACTAATCAATTATCTAGTTAAAATAATTGCTTGTACAAATCAATGTTCATATAATTAACTCGTTTCATACTTGTATTATCTTTAAAACATGCTTTGAAAGGTCTAAATTAATATTTGGTTAAGTTCGACAATCGATTGATCAATTATTCAGTTAAAATTCGATTACAAATCAGTATTCGTCTATTTAACTCATTTCCGACGTTCCCGACTTAATCGTTCATCTTTCAAGAGGGAAGCCCAATAGGTTAGAGATCTATTGCTCCGTCCCTATTCGACATTAATCTTTAACTCTCAGAAATAGATAAACCTACTTCGTCGGCATTTAGCATTAAGCCAAGTTAATTATCTTTTTTAAGTAAGTAAACAACAAGATTAACACGTTTTCAGAATTTCGACTTGCACCGTTCCTCGTTTAAGAGTGAAGCCAGGTAAGCTTGGGCACGGGTTGCTCCAAGGCTTGCCTATACACCTCATTCTTGAATCTCACAAACAAATAAGTTTACTCATCGGCTTATTAGTATTAAGCATAGTCAATCATCTTTGTCAAAACTTATATATATATATATATATATATAATACTTTAAAAATACTTGTAAATAAATTTTAAATATATATGTAAATACTGCTTGAAAATAACTAATTTAGAAGTTTGATTAAAAACATGTTTTACATTTTGCAGCACTTTTCTCTTAAAATACGTTAATAATCATTAATACTATATTTAAACTTCTACTCTTTTTTTCATACTCTAATACATTTTACAAGAACTTCTATCAAAAGATTTTATAAAGAAAAGAAATTAGAAATAGTTTAAATTATGAAAAACTAGGCAAAACTTCGCATTTCAAACACTTATAACAATAAGCGACTTACTATAGCATTTATAAGTGGTGTTGAAAATCCTTGTTAAAACAAAATTGAAAAACATAATTTTCGCAACTTTTTTTAACCACTAAACAAATGATTCAAGATTTGAAATTTTTATAGTAAGTAGTACCACTTGGGTACTTATAAACTATGGAAAGAAATCCCTAAGAATATCTTTCTATTAATTTATAAAAATTCTCGAAAACAAGGGATTACGTAGTGCGCTTATAACAACTATTCTCACTTCAAACACTTTCAAACTTACTTCAATTTAATACACAAGTTAAACAACCATTTAAAAATTAAGTAAATGTCACGCCACATGTTTCAGTGGGTAATATAAGTGAGGTTATATAATATAAAGTTATCATCTTCTTTCAAAAGTAAGAGGGGTCCAAAATTTATAACTTTACTTAGTTAATGTCACTTTAACTATATAATTTGCACATAACATACACACACACACACAATATATACAAATAAGTGAGATAACTCACTTAGATCATGCCTAATCCAAGCACAAAGCTATAGAAAAGAACCATCTCCTTCCAACAACATAAGCCTAAAGGTCGAACCTTTAGCACTTCCAAACCAAAGCCACCTTCGTCCTCCCCCTCCTTCATGTTCATGGCCCATCCAAGACTCCATCTTCCTCTCACTTCCTCCCACTTCTTACTTGCTAATCATGCTTTCCATGATGTCTTAGGCCCAACACCAAAGGTTACAAGAGAATAGAGAAGATTTGGTTAACTCTTGAAAATTTAGAGAGTAATTACTGAATTAGTGCACTTTCACCATTTTCAACCCTCCTACTTCATCTTAAACTAAGGAATTTTTTTGTGATTATTAAGTGAACCCCTCCCCTGTATTTATAAGCTTCAAGTGGTTAAGCATAAGATTATTCTCACCCCCTGGAAGGCTTACCTCCTATCACATCTACTTTATCATTTGCTTAACACTTAAAAATTTCCATTTATGCTTACTTTTACTTTATGTCACTTCTCTTTCAGGCTAACTACTATTTTACCCTACCCATAATATCTCTTATCCTACAGGAAGCTTAGAACCTTCCAAGCTTGTATAAAGAGGAGCGTAACATCCCGCCATTTTGGACCATTCAAATCGACAATGAAACCACACATATCAGACTTGAATAATTCAAAACAACATATTGTTAATAAAATTTGCGGCAAATAAAATCAATCACAGAATCACAGACACAGAATATCAGAATAACTTCGCAGCGGAATAAAATAAATATAGGAGTTTATGAAGCTCCTAGATACAAAGTCTCAAAACTAATTCATAATACCAAGTCTGGAAACAAATATACTTGGGAAGTTAGATACATAAGTTCTCTACTACAAAAGAAATGGCTGAGTGGAAATAACTGGAATAAAATATCAAGTAGACTGCTAAATCTCCTGCGGATCTCTAGCTCTAATAGAGGATGAAACCAAAGCTGTGAAAGTCGGGCTAACCCGAGCGTAAAGAAAAACACAAAACACTCGAGTCAGGACATACATACTTATAAAGATGTAAATCAACTCAAATGAACTGTTAAAGACATGCATCAGTAACTTAAAGGATGATTGGGATCGCCCATCCTTTAAGGATCCGTTAAACTATCTACCATGTAGTAGTACGCTATTATAATAATGTCTAAAGTAAAGTAAACTATTAAAGTAGCGTTAAGGCTTTACATCAACTTAACACATTTTATATATTCTCATAGTCTACACAGTACCGTAATCCCACCCATACTGGGTGTCGTTAGAGGGCACTCCATAGATATGGAAAACCAAACTCGTAGAAGGCGCGCTATGGTAGGTGACACGGCACAACTAGGTAATGCTAGGGTAGATATACCAATTACACTTCCGGACTGTTGGTAACGCATAGCCGCAACTACCGTCCAACTCGATCCACACTCCAGAATCAAAGGTGCGCCCGAAATCAATCACAAAGTAATAGAATAGCTAACGATGAAGTGTGTCCGATCGGAGGATCTACCTCACTTGGCCCGTCAATTGCTTATGTTTTAGCTATCTTATGCTAACTCACGAGAGTTAGGTCCACGTAAATATTCCTTTAGGATCGTCGCCATCATCCTACTTCATTCTGGAATCTCTACTGTGTACACGGTAGTTAAAGTGGTTTTCGGTATTGATAGAGAGTATGCCCATATCTGATCCCGGTCTCTTTAACAACCAATTTTTATTATGACCCGTGGTTATATAAATTTCAAATGGTTTATATTTCAAATCAAACAAATTCATTTCAAAACCGTATAAATTCCATATCATTATTCTTTTAAAATAATATTCATTTTTCTAAATTCGTATGTGACGCCCCATCTTTATGCTCACAATAACAAAGAGTATTAAAAAGAAATACTGTCGGTTATTACGAAGAATAAGGCTGGATAAGAGCGGTCATCCGTAGTTGGGCCTTACACTAGTATTGGTTACCTCGACAGGAGTGGTATATATTTTTATTTTTCATCTCTTATTTATTTACTCCCATCGACATACCCAATTCCAGTATAAACGAACTACGATGGTTCATAATAGTTTAGGACAATATATATAATAATAACACATATAATATAAAATACGGAACACATATAATATAAAATATCGTATATATATAACTGAAGTCAGTTACAATACATGTGATACAATACATGTGATACAATTACAACTGTCAACACTGGAAGTTATATATACAAGTACATTATTGACAATAATATACATAAATACATATCATCCTATACTATGACAACGACTACTCCAAAAGATATGAAGTGACTTCATTGCTCAAGCAGCAACCCAAAGCAAGATATCTACAACCTGTAATAACTCGGTCTGACCCGAGTATTAAATTCAAAACAAAATAATACACGGGTCAGTCTAATTCAAACTCAGTTATTAGTGCACAGAAGCAATAATAATTAAATAGCAAATAGACAACAGTCACAATAAATCTTACCTATCCAATCCCTTAATAAGAAATCGGATAACGGTAAATATAACACGTAACAGTGTTAAACAACAAATCAGTAAATTCAAATTATCAAAGAAGATAAATGAAAGGATTATCAATGAAGATAATTTAGAAAACAACAGGATTGCCTAAACGGCAATTAACAACAAAATCTAATTATTAAATAAATAATTAGAAACTCATAATCTGATTATCAAATAGATAATTAGACAAGAACAAAATGATCAATCAAACCAAATCAAAATACAATTTCAAAATATTGAATTGGACACACAAAACAATTCAAACAATTGAAATATCACTTAAAAAGTCAATACTGTGTGGCTGCAGTACACGCTCGCGTGCACTGCCTCGCCACTACAGTGATGAAATACACAAAAGCACAATGAACCAAAAGCAAATGAAGATTCAAATACCAATGCCACTGCCTCAATGGTCAATGCAGAATGACATGGACAATGTGCACATATATACATAATGAAAATTTACAAACGAGCACAAGGTCGAACCCGAAATACCGGATTCAACTTAAGTGCAATAAAATAATGTCACAACTTCCGGCACAAGGTCAAATCCAAGCTACAAGCTGGATTCAACTCAAGTGTAATTAGAAAAACAAATCCAACTGCATCAATGCAATGCAAACCAACAAGGGCAAGACTGCATACAAAAACTGCAGCCACCACAAGATTACAACAGTTCAAGTTCCAAAATGTCAAGAGAAGATGACAACAATGGTACAGTGAACCACCCTGAAACCAAACCAATATGCGTATACAACTGCAAACTAGACAGTACACATAGGAGTGCAAAAGCAAATAGATCAAGTGACAATGCAAGCCAGCATCAAATACACAGCCGAACAAAATCAGTGCATCAGTGATGTCAACAAGTATGCAAGTGAATCACAAACCAAATGAGTGACATGAACAAAGATATAACACGTATGCACTGTAAAACTGGACAGTGCAAATATCATACTCAAGACCAAAGGCCATAGTACAACTCAATTCAGCTACAAATACACAGCGGGTACAAGAAAAATATGTGAACATGTAATATCGACTCAAGATCCATGCATATGAAGCAGTTGGCCTTGACTCGAAGCATGCCTATGGTCAGGCAACATGAAAGACAAGGCAATGCATAAGCATACAACTAAACAACCAAGGCTAGAGCAGAGATCATGTACAAAAGTGATGACCACATGAGCACAACACAGCACAACATCAAGAATCACAATTCAAGTTAGCAGTAGGTGGCACGAAACCGAACCAGATGAATTGCAACAAGTGATGTATCAACAACTCAATATGTAAACACTACAAGTCAGTAAAGATTCACTGAAGCCAGAAGCAACAGAGTTACCAAACTCGAAGTCAAGTAATACAAATCAAGGTATGAACAGAAAATTCTTGCAATAGTGATGATGTAATGAAAGCAACAGGAATAGTCAAAGCCATAATATTCAGATAATCAAAGAAGTTATAAATGCATTTGAACTCCAATAGTATCGGTGAACCATGAAGCTAAACAAAACTGGAAAGCATCAAGTACTCGAATTAACAGAGTGTAGTAAACATCATCATATGAACCAATATCAAAATATACTTATGACGAGTTCAAATATCATGGTACAACAGTCAAGTTAACTGCCGAGCTACTGACCGTAGTCAAATACTTAAAGCAAATGCAAAGCCAAATAAATTTTCATCTAAAATATTTTCAAAAAATTAAGTTTGCAGTCGAAGATAACTGCAGGTCAAATCAAAACCGGAGTCAGCAGCATCAAGTCAGAACTGTGGCAACTAAGACTACAATCGAGCAAGTTCAAATATCAACAAAATCATAGTGACCGAAGTCAACCAAGAATCAGCAAATTCACAAAACCATGATGACCAGAAAATATCGTCAAAGCATTTTAACAAACTCAAAGTGGCCGATGATAACAGGAATCGAAATCCTGGTGGCCACAAACGAAATTAACAGTTTTATCTAAGCCGAAACTCAAACAAAATCAACGCGGTGTCAATCAAGAAATCATAAATATACGAAATTTATAAAGTCAGAGAAATCATCAGCATCGAACAGAATCGACTGCCGAAAATAGTATTGAATCAGATGTGAGGGTCACTCACCTTTGTTCGAAGAATCAAAACCCAAGGATCGCACAATTCAAAACCGAAGCAGAGACGAACCCAAATCAAGCATTTGAAGTCAGCAACCATGAATTTCACGCAAACCCTAATTTTGATCGAACGAGCGCAGCCATTTTCGTTTCTTTTATTTTGTTAGGTCTTACCAAAAGGAATGAAGAGAGTAATGGGTATCGGCCTTAGATAATTATCACAGCACTACAAAGATAAACGTGGCCCAATATTAATTTTTAAAGCCCGCATACCCATAACAAATTATTAAAAGAATTTTCAACTGATTAAATCTTCCAATAGCAATTAGCTAACAATTTTAATCGTCTAATGACGATAATTAACTGATGCGAAATCCCGGATTGTTACAGACTCCCCTCTATATAAAAATAGCGTCCCCGCAATTTTCATAATTAAAGGCGTCAATAACAATTATTTTTCTAACATAAACTGGTTAATCTAGAAAAATAAAGGTCAATAATACAAACGCCAAAGAAATCTTTTAATTTCATAAAAGAAATTCACAAATTCTCAACAAAATCTAATTATTAAATAAATAATTAGAAACTCGTAATCTAATTATCAAATAGATAATCAGAAATCTCAAATCAACAAATATCTAATTATCAAAAAAGATAATCAGAAATCTCAAATCAATAAATATCTAATTATCAAAAACGATAATCAGCATCTCAAATCAACAAATATCTAATTATCACAAACGATAATCAGAAACCTCAAATCAACAAATATCTAATTATCACAAACGATAATCAGAAACCTCAAATCAACAAATATCTAATTATCCTAAACGATAATCAGAAACAACAAATATCTAATTATCAAAAACGATAATAAGAAACGAAAAATATCCGATTATCAAAAACGATAATCAGAAACAACAAATATTCGATTATCGAAAACGATAATCAGAAACAACAAATATCCAATTATCACAAACGATAATCAAAAATCTCAAATCAACAAATATCTAATTATCAAAAACGATAATCAGAATCTTAAATCAACAAATATCTAATTATCACAAACGATAATCAGAAGCAACAAATATCTAATTATCAACAAAGATAATTAGAACTCAAAATAGCAAATATCTAATTATCAAAAACGATAATCAAAAACCTCAAATCAACAAATATCAAATTATCACAAACGATAATCAGAAACAACAAATATCTAATTATCAAAAACGATAATCAGAAACGACAAATATCCGATTATCAAAAACGATAATCAGAAACAACAAATATCCGATTATCAAAAACGATAATCAGAAACAACAAATATCCGATTATCAAAAATGATAATCAGAAACAACAAATATCCGATTATCAAAAATGATAATCAGAAACAACAAATATCCAATTATCACAAACGATAATTAGAAATCTCAAATCAACAAATATCTAATTATCAAAAACGATAATCAGAATCTCAAATCAATAAATATCTAATTATCACAAACGATAATCAGAAACAATAAATATCCGATTATCACAAACGATAATCAGAAATCTCAAATCAACAAATATCAAATTATCAAAAACGATAATCAGAATCTCAAATCAACAAATATCTAACTATCACAAACGATAATCAGAAACCTCAAATCAACAAATATCTAATTATCACAAACGATAATCAGAAACAACAAATATCTAATTATCAATAAAGATAATTAGAACTCAAATCAGCAAATATCTAATTATCACAAACGATAATCAGAAACCTCAAATCAACAAATATCTAATTATCACAAACGATAATCAGAAACAACAAATATCTAATTATCAAAAACGATAATCAGAATCGACAAATATCTGATTATCAAAAACGATAATCAGTAACAACAAATATACAATTATCAAAAACGATAATCAGAAACAATAAATATCCGATTATCAAAAACGATAATCAGAAACAACAAATATCCAATTATCACAAACGATAATAAAAAATCTCAAATCAACAAATATCTAATTATCAAAATCGATAATCAGAATCCCAAATCAACAAATATCTAATTATCACAAACGATAATTATAAACAACAAATATCGATTATCAAAAACGATAATCAGAAACAACAAATATCCGATTATCAAAAACGATAATCAGAAACAACAAATATCCAATTATCACAAACGATAATCAGAAACAACAAATATCCAATTATCACAAACGATAATCAAAAACGACAAATATCCGAATATCAAAAACGATAATCAGAAACAACAAATATCCAATTATCAAAAACGATAATAAAAAACAACAAATATCCGATTGTCAAAAACGATAATCAGAAACAAAAAATATCCGATTATCAAAAACGATAATCAGAAACAACAAATATCCAATTATCACAAACGATAATCAGAAATCTCAAATCAACAAATATCTAATTATCAAAAATGATAATCAGAATCTCAAATCAACAAATATCTAATTATCACAAACGATAATCAGAAACAACAAATATCCGATTATCACAAACGATAATCAGAAAAAACAAATATCCGATTATCAAAAACGATAATCAAAAACAACAAATATCTGATTATCAAAAACGATAATCAGAAACAACAAATATCCAATTATCACAGACGATAATCAGAAATCTCAAATCAAAAAATATCTAATTATTAAAAACGATAATCAGAATCTCAAATCAACAAATTTCTAATTATCACAAACGATAATCAGAAACAACAAATATCCAATTATCAAAAACGATAACTAGAAACAACAAATATTCGATTATCAAAAACGATAATCAGAAACAACAAATATCCGATTATCAAAAACGATAATCAGAATCTCAAATCAATAAGTATCTAATTATCACAGACGATAATCAGAAACCTCAAATCAACAAATATCTAATTATCAACAAAGATAACTAGAACTCAAATCAGCAAATATCCAATTACCTGCAGATAATTAGAAACAACAAATATCTAGAAATCAATTAAGATACTCTAGAAAATCAACATAAAAGGTTGGATCGATCCCATCAGATGACGAGTTTTAGCTACGCCGCACGTGCATCTCAGATGGCCGAAGCCTATCAAGTACTATAAATTTTGGCGCCCATCAGATGACCCGAAGGTCTAGTACTGGTATTTGACCCGAAGGTCCGCAAAGTGGCCCGAAAGCCCAACAAATGACCCGAAGGTCCAATAGAGTGGGCCGAAAGCCCAACAAATGACCCGAAGGTCCATCATATGACCCGAAGGTCCAACTTATGACCCAAAGGTCCAACACAGTGTCTCGAAAGCACACAAAATCATCAAAATCTTCAAACAGCAGATGTTTCAATTAACGAGTCCGGAATTAATCGAAATAGCAAAAGCATATGTCCCATACCATGAGTTTTACTAAATCGTTTAATTCTCTTCATCGTTTCCTTGAAAGTGCAAAATTGTGTATTTTAAATAAATAATATTTTACGTTCTCAAACGGACAAGTCCAAAATTAAGTGAATCAGTAAAAGTGAGGGTTTATAGTCCTCAATTTTGCTGAAGCGTTTAAATCGCTTCCTCATTCTTTTGAAAGCGCAAACTGTACAATTTTTGGAAACAATTTTATTTTAAAACGATTTGCAAATCCGTGATTAATACAACAACAACTATAGCAATTTCGCCAAGGAAATTGTACTTCTCAAAACACTGTAAAAACGGATCTCAAAATCAGCATTGCGGGATAACCGCTTGAAAATTCACTTTAAATTTGACGGTTACTGAAGGCAAAGCGGCAGTAATTTTTTATACGTCAAAATCTCATCAAAATATAATACCAGTGAATTTTCATTCATTAAAAATGTCAACAAAACACAGTGCTTCAAAAATTTAGCACCGGTGTAAAAAATCCCGTTATAAAAATAACGGCAACAAAATACGTTTAAAACCAAACACCGGTTCAACGTAAAATTAATGCAGTAACGTGCAACTCATATTTGCACGCATACTACAAAATGAACAAAGAAATCACTCGAATATATCTTCAATGAAGATAATTCAAAACAGCAAAAATCTCAACAAAATCACATAACTGCAATCGCTTCGGATCCTCAATCGGATTCAAAATTTTCAAAGAAAACAAAAATAAACACATCTATGTAAACAACGAGTGAAATTTATTTCAATTTCATATTTTGACTTTTAAATCAAAAGGTTATCAGCTGTACGTAGCGAAGATAGTCTCACTATTTCCGCTGCGCACTCTGATAAACAAAACACAAATTAATCAATTATCAAAACACAAATTCACTTTTATTTTTAAATAAAGATATTTAAAAAATTTCATCAAAATTTCAAAACTTTAGTTTTGACTCATAGCACAACTAAAAACATCAACAAATAGTTGTAACACATGTTCCATCTAAGTTATGTTTTATATTATGTCCATAAACACCTCTGATACCAACTGTGACGCCCCACCTCTATGCTCACAATAACAAAGAGTATTAAAAGGAAATACTGTCAGTTATTACGAAGAATAAGGCTGGATAAGAGTGGCCATCCGTAGTTGGGCCTTACACTAGTATTGGTTACTTCGATAGGAGTGGTATATATTTTTATTTTTCATCTCTTATTTATTTACTCCCATCGACATACCCAATTCCAGTATAAACGAACTACGATGGTTCATAATAGTTTAGGACAATATATATAATAATAACACATATAATATAAAATGCGGAACACAGATAATATAAAATCTCATATATATATAACTGAAGTCAGTTACAATACATGTGATACAATTACAACTGCCAACACTGGAAGTTATATATACAAGTACATTATTGACAATAATATACATGAATACATATCATCCTATACTATGACAACGACTACTCCAAAAGATATGAAGTGACTTCATAGCTCAAGCAGCAACCCAAAGCAAAGTATCTACAACCTATAATAACTCGGTCTGACCCGAGTATTAAATTCAAAAGAAAATAATACACGGGTCAGTCTAATTCAAACTCAGTTATTAATGCACGAAAGCAATAATAATTAAATAGCAAATAGACAACAGTCACAATAAATCTTACCTATCCAATCCCTTAATAAGAAATCGGATAATGGTAAATATAACACATAACAGTGTTAAACAACAAATCAGCAAATTCAAATTATCAACGAAGATAAATGAAAGGATTATCAATGAAGATAATTTAGAAAACAACACGATTGCCTAAACGGCAATTAACAACAAAATCTAATTATTAAATAAATAATTAGAAACTCATAATCTGATTATCAAATAGATAATTAGACAAGAACAAAATGATCAATCAAACCAAATCAAAATACAATTTCAAAATATTGAATTGGACACACAAAACAATTCAAACAATTGAAATATCACTTAAAAAGTCAATACTGTGTGGCTGCAGTACACGCTCGCGTGCACTGCCTCGCCACTACAGCGATGAAATACACAAAAGCAAAATGAACCAAAAGCAAATGAAGATTCAAATATCAATGCCACTGCCTCAATGGTCAAAGCAGAATGACATGGACAATGTGCACATATATATACATAATGAAAATTTACAAACGAGCACAAGGTCGAACCGGAAATACCGGATTCAACTCAAGTGAAATAAAAAAATGTCACAACTTCAAGCACAAGGTCAAATCCAAGCTACAAGCTGGATTCAACTCAAGTGTAATTAGAAAAACAAATCCAACTACATCAATGCAATGCAAACCAACAAGGCAAGACTGCATACAAAAACTGCAGCCACCACAAGATTACAACAGTTCAAGTTCCAAAATGTCAAGAGAAGATGATAACAGTGGTACAGTGAACCACCCTAAAACCAAACCAATATGCGTATACAACTGCAAACTAGACAGTACACATAGGAGTGCAAAAGCAAATAGATCAAGTAACAATGCAAGCCAGCATCAAAGACACAGCCGAACAAAATCAGTGCATCAGTGATGTCAACAAGTATGCAAGTGAATCACAAACCAAAGGAGTGACATGAACAAAGATATAACACGTATGCACTGTAAAACTGGACAGTGCAAATATCGTACTCAAGACCAAAGGCCATAGTACAACTCAATTCAACTACAAATACACAGCAGGTACAAGAAAAATATGTGAACATGTAATATCGACTCAAGATCCATGCATATGAAGTAGTTGGTCTTGACTCAAAGCATGCCGATGGTCAGGCAACATGAAAGACAAGGCAATGCATAAGCATACAACTAAACAACCAAGGCCAGAGCAGAGATCATGTACAAAAGTGATGACCACATGAGCACAACACGGCACAACATCAAGAATCACAATTCAAGTGAGCAGTAGGTGGTACGAAACCGAACCAGATGAATTGCAACAAGTGATGTATCAACAACTCAATATGTAAACACTACAAGTCAGTAAAGATTCACTAAAGGCAGAAGCAACAGAGTTACCAAACTCGAAGTCAAGTAATACAAATCAAGGTATGAACAGAAAATTCTTGCAACAGCGACGATGTAATGAAAACAACAGGAATGGTCAAAGCCATAATATTCAGATAATCAAAGAAGTTATAAATGCATTTGAACTCCAATAGTATTGGTGAACCATGAAGCTAAACAAAACTGGAAAACATCAAGTACTCGAATTAACAGAGTGTAGTAAACATCATCATATAAACCAATATCAAAATATACTTAAGACGAGTTCAAATATCATGGTACAACAGTCAAGTTAACTGCCGAGCTACTGACCGTAGTCAAGTACTTAAAGCAAATGCAAAGCCAAATAAATTCTCATCTAAAATATTTTCATAAAATTAAGTTTGCAGTCGAAGATAACTGCAGGTCAAATCAAAACCGGAGTCAGCAGCATCAAGTTAGAACCGTGGCAACTAAGGCTACAATCGTGCAAGTTCAAATGTCAACAAAATCATAGTGACCGAAGTCAACCAAGAATCAGCAAATTCACAAAACCATGATGACCAGAAAACATCGTCAAAGCATTTTAACAAACTCAAAGTGGCCGATGATAACAAGAATCGAAATCCTGGTGGCCACAAACGAAATTAATAGTTTTATCTAAGCCGAAACTCAAACAAAATCAACACGGTGTAAATCAAGAAATCATAAATATACGAAATTTATAAAGTCAGAGAAATCATCAGCATCGAACAGAATCGACTGCCGAAAATAGTATTGAATCAGATGTGAGGGTCACTCACCTTTGTTCGAAGAATCAAAAACCAAGGATCGCACAGTTCAAAACCGAAGCAGAGACGAACCCAAATCAAGCGTTTGAAGTCGGCAACCATGAATTTCACAAAAAACCCTAATTTTGATCGAACGAGCGCAGCCATTTTCGTTTCTTTTATTTTATTAGGGCTTACCAAAAGGAATGAAGAGAGTAATGGGTATCGGCCTTAGATAATTATCACAGCACTACGAAAATAAACGTGGCCCAATATTAATTTTTAAAGCCCGCATAACCTTAACAAATTATTAAAAGAATTTTCAACTGATTAAATCTTTCAATAGCAATTAGCCAACAATTTTAATTATCTAATGACGATAATTAACTGGTGCGAAATCCCGGGTTGTTACATCGTAACACTTTCAAATTCATTTAATTATAACCCTTTGAAACATAAAAGTTTAGGGATCATAGCATTTAAAAATGTAACCCTTAGAACCATAACATGTAACACTTTAGAAAAATGTATCATTCTGAAAATGTCACTTTTAAGAAAACATAGCAGTACAGAAGTGCTACTGTAAGGATTCGCAGCAGTGCAGAACTGTTACGGTAGGAATTCTCAGCCGTGCATAAGTGCTACTGTAAGAATCTACAGCAGTGCAGAACTGTTACTGTAAGAATCCACAACAGTGCAAAATTATTAAGTAAGGAAATTGCAGCAGTGTAGAATTGTTGCAGTAGGAAATCACAGTAGTTTTGAATTGTTATAGTAAGAAATCACAGCAGTTTGGATCGTTACTGTAATACTTCCCACTACCCTAGTTTATGCAATCAAACAGTATATATATTAACAGTTTTTATCATAGTCATTCTATCATTCCTATTATTTTACTCAAATTTTAGCTATTTGTACATTAACTTACCCTTCTTTTCAGTAAGTATCATTTATCATATTTATTAACCAAATCATACCATTTGCATTAGTTAAAACTTACATGTCAAATGTACGTTTTAACTTACAGTTTTTTCACAAAACCATTTATCATTTTAATCATTATTAAATGAATAAAACTTACAATTTATAGGTTAGAATAAAATACCATTATTAAGTCAAATCGAGTTATTAAATTTCAATTAACCTTCGTACTGTAAATTATATTCCAAAATTTACATTTCCAACTATTTATTTCTTATAAAAATTCTAATATATATAATCAAATTTATAGAAATCGTTACATTAATTTTTATTGAGATTCATACATAAAAATCCAAAATACTTAATAATTTTCAGAAAAATCATTTTTAAATCAACCACGGAGTCTGTATATAATTCTCTACTTTAGGGTCAAGAAAATACAGACATATATCATTTCTATCCGCAATTTATTAAATTTTCGGGTTTTATATCATTTCAAACCCGCAATCCCAAGTCATATAAAATTGCTCAGGCCTATCATTTCAACCGATAACAATTTTCCTCCCTCTAAAGATCGTTCGGATATGTATCATTTCAACCCGTAGTGAAGGAACTTGCAGTGTGAGAATATTAAATGACATAACAATATTCAACATATCATGGCATATGATCAAAACAAGTATAATATGATATGAAATAACATAATAAAATCATATGAATAACTTAATATAAACATATGAAATAACATGATATAAACATATGAAATAACATGATATAAACATAGGTGAAATGTCAAACTTACAAATACATATCCTCACAATTCAATTATCATCAACTCACCAAAATTATAAGTACGTTGTCAAGAGTGATTACTCACCTTTCTCTGGTTAGAAAAATGATTCAAAACGCAACATACGGAAGACAAATTACAAATAAGCTTTGAAAAATAAAATAAATTCCATACGTAAACAAATAATTCACATGAAAAAATAAAATTATATATTTGCAAAATACATGAGAGGACTTGCCTAAAGAATGCCTAGGCTTGGCCTAGAGGTGGTTTGGGTTAGGGTTCGGCTGTAGAGTTTTTGGTTAGGTTTTGTGGTGCAAAGGCTAGGGTTAGGGTTTAGGTGGGTTCGGCCTTTGGCTAGGGTTAGGGTTTAGGTGGTGGAGATAGCCACGGCCAAGGCAAAGCAAGGGGAAAGGGTTTGAGGAAGTTTGGCTATGGGGTTTATGGTGGAAGGAGAAGGTGGAGGCCAAAATTTTGTGAAGAGGAGAGGGGAAAAAGGAAGGAGGAGGAAAATTTGTAGAGGAGAAGAGGAAGAAGGTCCAGGGTTTTGAGGAGGAAGATGAAGGTACATTTTTCCATGGAGGCACAAATGAATGGATGTGGAGGCTAACCAGAACCCTAGGATCTTATATAGTCATCTCAACAGGTGGCTTCTCATCTACTAAAGAGGTTTTTGGCCCATTAGTACAAGCACAAACAAATCAACGTGTAAATAAGATAGAAGTTATAGGGAAAATAACTGCGTGTAATATGCCAAAAGTTGCAAAATTTGAGAAGTAGAAATCAAAATTTAACAAAACGAAAAACTGAGAAAATGTTAGAATTAAATTCATCTCTACACAAAAAAGTAAAAGTTAAAATTTCAAATTTAACAATTTTCACAGAAAGTCAAATTTTGACCAAAGTTGACCAAAATTTACAGTCTAAGAAGAATCTTTATTTTATTAAATTTAGAAGAACATTTAATATCAAAACTCAAAATTTTACATTAAATTTTCAAATTTAAATAATTATATTCAAAATTTCAAATGAATTTTCATTTAAAATATGTTCAAAATTAGCGGGCTGTTACACTCTCCCCCATTCAAAACTTTTCGTCCTCGAAAAGGAACGAGACATAGAAAACAAAGAAGACTAAGGTAGGATAACGAATAGTACCTGGAACAAACAATTGCAGATTCGAAGCACGAATGCTTTCTTCCGTTTCCCAAGTACAATCCCGATCATCAGTGCTCCATTGCACTTTGACCAGGTTGACAGATTTTCTGAGAAGTTGCTTCGTACCCCTATCGATAATACGAAGTGGCTTCCTCACGACAGTAAGATTTAGCTCAATATCCAAACTCTCGAGAGCAGAACACTGGACAATCAAAGATTTATCATGAAGATATCGACGAAGATGTGAAATAAGGAACAAATTATGTACTCCAAAAAGTTTCTGAGGCAAATCCAAGCGATAAGCTAAGGAACCAATTCTCTCTAAGATGCGAAAAGGACCTATAAACCTAGGAGCAAGCTTTTCTCTCCGACCAAAACGAATCACATTTCTAAATGGAGATACCTTATGGAAAACCTGATCACCAACAGAAAACTCCAAACTCCACAGACGCTTATCAACATACTTCTTTTGCCTATCCTGAGCAATCCTCATCTTTCTCCTAATCTCTTCAACCTTCTCATATGCTTCTAGAATCATATCCGGATCAAGAACCAAACGATTACCGGATTCAATCTTGCAAGATGGAGATTTGCAAGGGCGTCCATAAAGAGCAGCAATGGAGCCATTTCGATGCTAGCCTGATAACTATTGTTATAGGTGAATTCAACGAGATTGAGATGATCTTCCCAAGATCCTCCATAATCAAGGACACATGCACGAAGAAGATCTTCCAGAATCTGGTTCACTCTTTCCGTTTGACCGTCGGTCCATGGATGGTAAGCAGTGCTCGGATTCAGACGAGTACCTAAAGATTCTTGAAAAGCTTTCCAAAACTGACTGGTAAAGATAGGGTCTCTATCACAAACAATACTGACCGGAACACTATGAATACAAACAATCTCTCTCATACAAAACTCAGCTAAACTCGAAGCAGAACGGTTAGATCTAACCGGAATGAAATGAGCTAACTTGGTCTATCTATCCACAATAACCCAAATACTCTCATTACCCGTCTTATTCCTCGGTAATCCATCAATAAAATCCATAGAAATTTGTTTCCATTTCTAATGGAAATTTCAAGGGGTTGCAATAATCCAGCAGCTTTCAGACGATCTTCCTTAACCTGCTGAAAAATCGCACATATACTAAAAAAGGTAGATATCACACTTTATACCACTCCACCAATACAGCTTCTTCATATCATGGTACATCTTCGTCACACCTTGATGAATAAAAAGTCTGGACCGATGATTTTTCCAAAGTAACTCTTGCTTCAATCCATCGACATTCGGGATACAAAATCGACTATTAATCCTTAAAGTCCCTTTATCATCAATATGAGCTCCACTTCCATCTTGGCTGTCACTGCCAACTTTGTTACGAACATTCTCCTTAATAGGCCTAATTATCCTATCCTCATCTTGCTTAGCAATAATATGATCCATAAGAGGAGAAGAAATGACAAGCTGACATAACATCTCCTTCTTTCGACTCAAAGCATCGACTACAACATTAGCCTTTCTGGGGGTATAGTTGATGTCGAGGTTATAAGAAGCTAGAAAATCGAGCCACCTAACTTGCCTCAAGATTCAAGTCCTTCTAGGTGAAAATATATTTCTAAGACTTATGATCCATAAAGAGCTCAAACTTAGTTCCCAATAGATAATGTCTCCAAAGCTTCAAAGAAAAAACTATGGCAAGCAATTCCAAATCATGGGATACTTAATTGGCTTCATGAGTCTTCAACTGTCGACTGGCATAGGCGATAACCTTCCCATCCTGCATCAGAATGGTTCCCAAACCTTCATGACTGGCATCAATGTATACCGTTAATCCCTCATTTCCATTTGAAATAGTAAGAACTGGTGCGGAAGTAAGCTTGCGCTTCAACTCATTGAATGCAGCTCCACACTTATCATTTCATCTAAACTTAGCATTCTTACGAGTTAGAGCAGTGAGAGGTGCAGCAATCCGAGCAAAATTCTCAATGAATCTCCGATAATAACCGGCAAGGTCCAGAAAACTACAGATATCAGATGGAGTCCTAGGAGTTTTCCAATTCTGAAATAGAATAGGGAAAATAAGAATCGAGAAAGAAATAGAATAATTAATATACAATGAAAAGAAGAGAAGGTAGACTTACATTGATCACAGCGATCTTAATCGGATCAATAGAGACCACATTACCATAAACAATATGTCCACGAAATCAGACTTGTCTTTTCAGAAATGGCATTTCGAGAATTTGGCTTTCAATTGGTGACTTTTGTGAGTCCCCAGAACAAAGCTCAAATGAGATTCATGCTCCTCCTCAGACTTAGAGAAGACAAGAATATCGTCAAAGAAGACTAGAACAAACTTATTAAGAATATCACGGAAACCTGGTTCATAAGGTCGACAAAGAAAGCTGGAGCATTAGTCTAACCAAAAGGTATAACTAATCATTCAAAGAAACCATCTTTAGAATGGAAAGCAGTTTTAGGGATACTTTCCTCTGCAATTCTGAGCTGGTGGAAACCAGTGGCAAGATCAAGCTGAGAGAATACTGTAGCGCCATACAACTGATCGAACATATCATTAATGCGAGGCATTGGATATCTGGTTTTCATAGTGAGCTTATTCAGCTCCTTATAATCAACACACATCCTCAAAGAACCATCAGACTTAGTGACAAAAACCACCACTACTCCCCATTCGGAATGACCGGGTCTAATCAAACCTTTGGAGAACAAGTCTTCGATTTTCTTCCTCAACTTAACCTTCTCAAGGGGTGCCATTCTTCGGGGTGGAAGAACTACAAGTCAAGCTCCTAGAATGAGATCAATACAGTATTCGATTTCCAGTTTAGGAGGTAAAGAAGTGACTTCATCAAATACATCGGGATAGAGTTTGACCACAGGAGTAGAATCAAGATCACTAGGGGAAGAATCAAGAGAGTAGATAAAACTGCCTGCATACTCCTGAGGCATACGACACTGAATCACCAGAGGATTTCCAAAATCGTCAATAAGAGAAACATTCTGGGTTTACAAGAGATAACAACTTTATGCGTCTTCAGCTAATCTCCTCCAAGCAATAGATCAAAAGCATCGAAACCAAGAACATAGAAATTTCCAGAAAAGCGACGGTTGGAATGGAAGAGTTTGCCATTGTTACAAATCCTACTATGGTTTGCGGGATCACCAATAGGATTAGTAACACAAAAAGGTTCGAATGCAAACTTAGGTGAAAGGATATGCTCAAACTTATCACAAAGGTCCATAGAAATGAAACTATGCGAAGCTCCAATGTCAAATAAAACACGAACATGAAGATTTAACAAGGTGAAGGTACTCTAGAGAGTACCTTGGGTATCTCTAGGAGCAGGTGGGGTAGATGAAGTAACTGAGAAGATATCAGATGGCTTTCCCTTCTACTGAGTAGGACAATCTTGCTTGAATTGGCCAGGCTGCAAGCAAATATGGCAAAGATCATGCTTAGTCATCTGAGCTGGAGGAATAGCATCTCCGGCTAAAGTAGGACAACTATTGGCATAGTGCCCCTTCTGGTCACACCTGAAGCAAGTGATGGAAGAAAGATCAATAGGCTGCTTCTTGGAAGAAGAAGATCCTAAACCTGGATTCTTATGCCAATTTTGCTTCTAACGTTGGAAATTAGACTTTCTCTTCTTAGAGTTGCCAGAAGAAGGCTGAGATGAAGCCTCCTTCAACTGCCACGCTGCTAACTAGCGCTTCTGAGCATCAGTGATCTCCAAACAAGCGAAAATCCTTTCCAAGCCTCTCAACCACTGCTGACCTATAATGGTGGTATTCGATCTCAAAAACTTAGTACCACCTAGCTGGGTGAACTCCTTACATAGGGTGGTAAACCTAATGGGTACAACTGGTGCTGAAACTGGGGCAACACCACGACCCTGACCTTTGGCATTCCTATGATTCATCCTGAAAATTCAAGAATGAATTTTTGGACAAAGGTAAAGGAAAAGATAGAAGAAAAGACCCAACTAGACTGGAAATCCTAATCAAAGAATTCTACAAACAAGGTGGGTTCGAAAAGAAGGAAATTCTAAGAAAAGGAATTTTAAAACAAGAAATTTTTTATATCTAATATAATCCTTTGAAAATCATTTGAAAAACCATTTTATACTTGAAAATACGTTCTCTCACAAAGAATGATTCTAAGATTAATTTCTACTCATTCTAGAGTATTTCTACCCTATCTCTAATTAGTTTTTGCCCCTTAGGCTAAAGTTTGCCTAAAAACCAAAGCTTCAATACCAACTGTAACATCTCGCCATTTTGGACCATTCAAATCGACAATAAAACCACTCATGTCAGACTTGAATAATTTAAAACAACGGATTGTCAATAAAATTTGAGGCAAATAAAATCAATCACAGAATCACAGACACAGAATATCAGAATAACTTCGCAGCTGAATAAAATAAACATAGGAGTTCATGAAGCTCCTAAATACAAAGTCTCAAAACAAATACATAATACTAAGTCTGGAAACAAATATACTTGGGAAGTTAGATACATAAGTTCTCTACTACAAAAGCAAAAGCTGTGTGGAAATAACTGGAATAAAATATCAAGTAGACTGCTAAATCTCGGCGGATCTCTAGCTCTAATAGAGGATGAAACCAAAGCTATGAAAGCCAGGCTGACCCGACCGTAAAGGAAAACACAAAACACTCGAGTCAGGACATACGTACTTATAAAAATATAAATCAACTCAAGTGAACTGTTAAAGACATGCATCAGTAACTTAAAGGATGCTTGGGATCGCCCATCCTTTAAGGATCCGTTAAACTATCTGCTATGTAGTAATACGCTATTATAATAATTTCTAAAGTAAAGCAGACTATTAAAGTAGCGTTAAGGCTTTACATTTTTACCTTAACACATTTTATATATTCCCATAGTCTATACAGTACCGTAATCCTACCCGTACTGGGTGTCGTCAGAGGGCACTCCATAAATATGGTACAAATCAACTCGTAGAAGGCGCGC
Source organism: Allium cepa (assembly GCA_030765085.1). NCBI lineage: Eukaryota > Viridiplantae > Streptophyta > Magnoliopsida > Asparagales > Amaryllidaceae > Allium > Allium cepa. The sequence continues at coordinate 951,727,130 of CM060945.1, read as the reverse complement.
TAGGGTAGGTGACATGGCACAACTAGGCAATGCTAGGTTAGATATACCAATTATACTCCCGGACTGTTAGTAACGCATAGCCGCAACTATCGCCCAACTCGATCCAAACTCTCGAATCAAAGATGTGCACCAAATCAATCACACAGTAATAAAATGGCTAATGATAAGTGTGTCCGATCGGAGGAGCTACCTCACTCGGCCCATCAATTGTTCATGTTTTAGCCACCTTATGCTAACTCACGGGAGTTAGGTCCACGTAAATATTCCTTTAGGATCATCGCCACCATCCTACTTCATTCTGGAATCTCCATTGTGTATACAGTTGTTAAAGTGGTTTTCGGTATCGATAGAGAGTATGCCCATATCTGATCCCGGTCTCTTTAACAACCAACCATTATTATAACCCGTGGTTATATAAATTTCAAATGGTTTATATTTCAAATCAAACATATTCCTTACAAAACTGTTTAAATTCCATATCATTATTCTTTTAAAATAATATTCATTTTTTTAAGTCATAACACTTCCAAATTCATTTAATTATAACCCTTTGAAACATAAAAGTTTAGGGATCATAACACTTAAAAATGTAACCCTTAAAACCATAACATATAACCCTTTAGAAAAATGTAGCATTTTGAAAATGTCACTTTTAAGAAAATGCAACAGTACAGAAGTGCTACTGTAAGGATTCGCAGCAGTGCAGAACTATTACGGTAGGAATTCGCAGCAGCGCAGAAGTGCTACTGTAAGAATCCGCAATAGTGCAGAACTTTTACTGTAAGAATCCACAGCTGTGCATAATTGTTGCGGTAAGGAAATCGCAGCAGTGTAGAATTGTTACAGTAGGAAATTGCAGCAGTTTTGTATTGTTACCGTAAGAAATCACAGCAGTTTTGGATCGTTACTGTAATACTTCCCATTACCCTAGTTTATATAATTGTATAGTAAATATATTTCCAGTTCTTATCATAGTCGTTCTATCATTCCTATTATACTGCTCAAATTTTAGCTATCTGTATATTAACTTACCCTTTATTTTCTTTTCAATAAGTATCATTTATCATTTTTATTAATCAAATCGTACCATTTACATTAGTTAAAACTTACAGTCAAATGTACGTTTTAACTTACATTTTCTCTCTCACAAAACTATTTATCATTTTAATCACTATTACATGAATAAAACTTACAACTTATAGGTTAAAATAAAATACCATTATTAAATCAAATCGGATTATTAAATTTCAATTAACCTTCATACTATAAATTATATTCCAAAATTTACATTTCTAACTATTTATTTCCTATAAAATTTCCAACACATATAAACAAATTTACAAAAATCATTACATTAAATTTTAGTTGAGATTCATATACAAAAATCCAAAATACTTAATAATATTTAGAAAAATCATTTTTAAATCAACCACGGAGTCTGTATACTCTATCCTAGGGTCAAGCAAATACAGACATATATCATTTCAATCGACAATTTATTAAATTTTCGGGTTTTATATCATTTCAAACACGCAATCCCAAGTCATATAAAATTGCTCAGGCTTATCATTTCAGCCCATAACAATTTTCCTTAATCTAAAGATCATTTGGGTATGTATCATTTCAACCCATAGTGAAGGAACTTGTAGTGTGAGAATATTAAATGACATAACAATATTCAACATATCATGGCATATGATCAAAACAAGTATAATATGATATGAAATAACATAATAAAATCATATGAATAACATAATATAAATATATGAAATAACATGATATAAACATATGAAATAACATGATATAAACATAGGTGAAATGTCAAACTTTCATATACATATCCTCACAATTCAATTATCATCTATTTACCAAAATTATAAGTATGTTGACAAGAGTGATATCTCACCTTTCTTTGGTTAGAAAAGTGATTCAAAGCGCAACATAACAAAGACAAATTACAGACAAGCTTGAGTAGGAGGAGAATCCAAATCCGACGCTTTGAAAAATAAAATAAATTCCATATGTAAACGAATAATTCACATAAAAAAAATAACATAGAAAATTATATATTTGCAAAATACATAAGACTACTTGTCTAAAGGGTGCATAGGCTTGGTCTAGAGGTGGTCTGGGTTAGGGTTAGGCTCGACCATAGGGTTTTTGGGTTAGGTTTTGTGGTGCAAAGGCTAGGGTTAGGGTTTAGGTAATGGAGATGGTCACGGCCAAGGCAAAGCAAGGGGAAAGGGTTTGAGAAAGTTTGGCTATGGGGTTTGTGGTGGGAAGAGAAGGTGGAGGCCGAAATTTTGTGAAGAGGAGAGGGGGAAAAGGAAGGAGGAGAAGTGGGTTTTTGGTTGGAGTTTGGTGATGGGAAGGTGATGGAATAGGTGTGGTCGAAATTTCAAAGGAAGGAGGAGGAAAATTTGTAGAGGAGAAGAGGAAGAAGGTCTGGGGTTTTGAGAAGGAAGATGAAGGAGAAGAAGACTTACATTTTTCTGTTGAGGCACAAATGAATGGATGTTGAGGATAACCAAAACCCTAGGATTTTATATATTCATCTCAACAGGTGGCTTCTCATCTACTAAAGAGGTTTCTAGCCCATTAGTACAAGCCCAAACAAATCAACATGTAAATAAAATATAAGTTATAGGGAGAATAACTACGTGTAATACGCCAAAAATTGCAAAATTTGAGAAGCAGAAATCAAAATTTAACAAAACAAAAAACTGAGAAAATGTTAGAATTAAATTCATCTCCATAAAAAAAAGTAAAAGTTAAATTTTCAAATTTTCACAGAAAGTCATATTTTGATCGAAGTTGTCAAAAATTTGATTTTAAGAATAATATTTATCTAATTTAATTTGGAAGAACATTTCACACCACTCACAATTATACATTAAATTTAGAAATTTATCAATTTTAAAATAACTACATTCAAAATTTCAAATGAATTTTCATTTAAAATATGTTCAAAATTAGTGGGTTGTTATAAGGAGAGTGATTGATTAATGGCTAATGTGTTCATTAGATATTAGCTTAAGAGTTAATTATTTCCATTTTGCTCATTTTCCTTACTTACACGAGTCTTCATCACTCGAACAGAGCATGAATCCCAAAGTGGATCCTCACATCTCGAACAGAAAGCACACATGGATTCGTATATCTAAACAGATCTCGGAATCACATATGGATTCCCACATCCTGAATAGATCATGAACAAATACATTTCGAGCATCTTAAACAGATCTCGAATCTCCACATAGATTTCCACATCTTAAATATATCCACTTCTAAGAGATAGAACACGTATCTCAACTTTGAAGTGGTTTCAGTAAGAAAAACACTTACTGATCCCAGTCTCTTCAAGACTAAATTAATGAATTGTAGGATCGATTTCACCTTAGTGGGGGATGAACAGGGTGATACTAATAATAATAAAAATTAATTCGAAAAAATATAAAATAATTGCAGCATGGATAATAACAAAATAATAAAAGCAAAAATAAAACAACAGTGATTTATCCAGCTTCGGCAAAATCCTGCCTACGTGTTACCCTAATATTTCTACTAGAAATTATGTAGTCAGACGCTTACATATGTAAACTTGCGACACTTGCTATCGACTAACCTAACTCTACACTCAAAACCCTGCAATGACTCAGCCATTGAGTTGCGAATTCTTGAACTACACCACCGTAGTTCGTAACCTAGTCACACGACTAGAATTTTACCAAATTTTAAAATAAAAAATTACAAAATAAAAAAATAACAAAAAACAAAAACCTTTTTATACTTAAGCCTAAATTAAATAAACTTGACTGGTCCACTTTAAATAAAAGCGTCGTCTCCCCTTCCTTTTGTGTTCGTATGCTCTAGCTGATCTTTCTTCATTCCTCTTTATATAATTAGGGCTTTTGATCGATTGAAGTCGCCACTTCGATTATAATCAATTGAGATTATAATTTCATTTAATTGGCTTCGTTAATAGATCATTTGCTTTGTCTATCTGTTGTTCCAATTTGTCAAGCTCGAATGTTAGGAGGGAATTTGGTACGTGACTTTCTTTTTCGATTTTGATTTTTTCTCGACCTAGATTCGAGTTATTGGTTTGATTTACTTCAGTGATTATCTCTGGTATTTTTCTTGAACTCGAATACACTGCCGATGATGATGATTGGGTTTAAATAAGGATGAAAGCCCTATATTTACATTCGTATAATTCCATTTGAATTCTTCAAATTGTTGTGCTCGTCCATTGATTTGTAATCGAATGTTGGTAATGTTTTCTGACCTTTTCATTTCATACGTGTTGCTTGATAATTTGAATTTTCTTCAGTCTTTTCTCCCATGACTTTGTTATTTGAACTTTGATATGCTCTGGACTTGTTCAATTCGTATTATCACCTGGCTTTGACTTTGACTTGTTCTAACTCTACCTTGGTCACCACGGCTTTGATTCTTATGGCATTTTGAATTTTTGTCAACTGCTGTTACATTCTCTTTCGAACCACGACTTTGTTACTCGAACTGCTACCATGTATACTAGAACTTGGTACCTTGCATTTCACTCTGTTTCATATGTATGTAGTTTTCATTGGTCTTGTCTTCATGTTTCCTTTTCTTTATGCACTTGTATTTCCATTTGAAGTTTATTGCTTTAGCCATGCAGTCAGGTCTTAATATCTTCATTTATGAGTTGCTATCACTATGTCATATGCATTGTTTCCATGTGCATATGTGTTTGGTTCTCTGGCTTGAACTTTGTTTGGTTGGACCTATATAAATTTATATATGAATACATGTGTATTTTGGCATGTATATATGTATGCTGGTTGAGTCTTGTTGCTTTTTGGTGTTGAGGCTTTGCTCTGTTGACTTGTACATGGTTGCATATCTGGGTTACCCCGTTTGCATTGCTTCGAGTTTCATATCCATTTCCTTTTATGCTGCTCTGCTCCAACCACTATTGTGTTGTTTTGCTATGTCTTCTGTTTCATTTGTTACCATTTCTGCACTTGAGTTCTGTCTGACCTATTGCCTTGGTTTTGAACCATTTGCACTTGAATGTTGGTCATCTTGCCCGTTCATCTGGACTGGGTTGTCTTGACGGTCTGAAACTTGTATACACTTGTATCTAGTTGAAGTTGCTTTGTCTAGTTGAGTCTGTATGCATATTTTGGCCTATGGTTTGCATTGAGTTTGGAGCTTGTGACATGTCAGGTTGAGTTGCTTCTGATATGTATACATGTGTGAACATGCATATATAGATATATATATATATATATATATATATGTATGTATGTATGTATGTATGTATGTACTGACTGATCCTCTTTGATCATTTCATTGAACTTCTATAGATACTGTGCTTGATCATATCATGCTCATGTACTACCATTTACAAGTTGCTCCATGGCTTTGCACCTGACCATTTGTATTTGGTCTATTGGGTCTGGTTGTGTTCACATGCTTGTGTACATGTTCATGTGTGATCTGGTTGTGTACATTTGAGTCTTTATGTGTATGGGCCATTTCATTGAGCTTGGATCCCATGGTTTGATTGGTTCCATGTGTTGGTGCATTTTAGTTCGTGCTCACCTCAGTTTTGTATTGTTCGAGCTATACTTATTTTCTCTAATGTGTATATTTGAGATGTTGGATGTTGTACTGCGTGCACCTGAGTTGAATCCAGCCTCGGCTAGGGTTTGACCTTATCTCACCTGTCCCTGTAGTTTTATCAAGTGTATATTGGTATGCACGATCTTGTGGCACGTACAGTGATACTCTGTGCATGTTCCAAGCTATTTATGTAAGATGAATTCAAAATAAATGATGACGAACAACCCAAATAACCGAGGCAAATAACATTTTCAAAATCACACATTTCATTGTACACTGCACAAATATTTCTTTTTAAATTTTATCGCGTCAGTGTTTATTTTGCAGATAATTCATATGCTGATTCAATTTGGAATAGAGTTAAAGATAAATACGAGCTAATGAGTGACGTGTAGTGAGGTCAACATTGTAAATTGAAATTTTTGATGTAATCGAAATTGTAATGTAATTGAAATTGTGTATATATAGTGAGAGCACAAATTTGTACTATTCAAAATTGCAATAAAATATTTGTTTGAATTTAAATTCTGTGTTATTTATTTTATTCAACAAATATTTATTTAATTATGTGAAAAATAAAATAGTACAATAACAAATACATTTAAATGAATATATATATATATATATGTTTATTATCATCAAACAAAATCATATAGTAGCATATTCAACACGAATTTGGTCATTCAATTATCATGAGAGCGATCGCATATGGAAACCAAGTTTCATATTCTTATCACGTTTTCGATATTTTTGTCTCACACTATCCCTCGATCAAGAGTGAAGCTGGTAGGTTAGAGTTCTATTGCTCATATACCTACATGAACATCAGTCTTAATTCCAACAGATAGATAAGTCTACTTCATCGACTTTTAGTACTAAGTATACAATAAATGTTTTCCATAAATGAGTAAACATACAAAGCACGATCAAGTCATACAAGTGACTTCTAATCCCTTTTTTATTTAATCAATCCTTTATTAATTAAAACTGCTTTTATTAGTAAAATTATTTTATCTAATATAACATTGTATGACAATTCCCATTATTTATTTGTAATTTTTCAATACTTCAAAAAGTTTTCATATACTTATCTCAAATGGTATAAGTATATTCACAAATCAGTAACAAGATTTCTTACTTTAATATTTCCTTCAAAATTTCCATTTTAAGGATCTAACTACTTTCACAAATCCATTCAACAAGGTTTAAGACTAATGTTACTCAAACATTGTCACTATAAACCCAAAACCATTTCGCTTTTGCCAATCTTTAAAACATTATTTTAAATATCTATTTAGATTCATAGGTATAATAAAAAAGGGTTAAAGACAAATGTAATTAACACATTGTCACAACAAAACCAAAACCATTTCGCTTATGCTTATCTTTAAAACATTCTCTTAAAGATCTATTAATATTTATAAGTATAATAAAAAAGGATTAAAGACGAATATAATTAACACATTGTCACAACAAACCCATAACCGTTTCATACTTATATTGTAACGACCCAGAATTTTTGTTAATCAAAATTTGAATATTTAATTGAATTTAAATATTAATAAGTGAAATTTATAAGTCGAATAAATTTTATTTCGAATATTGGATTTAATTGGATAATTAATTCGATTATTTAATAGTTGAAATTACATAAATAATTGGAAATTGGGTTTAATATGATTGAAATTGATTTGTAAAATTTTATTTAATCATATTGGAGTTATAACAATGCTTGTGAACTTTTAAAATTGAATTTAAAGTTTATTTGTGAAAAATGAATATTTTAATATTTAATCGACTAGTGAAATTAGCCATTTTTCGAACAGTCTCAGAATTGGACGAAACTAGTTCTATTGGATCCGTAATAGTTTTTTATTACCGGATTTCAATTTTCGTAACAATCGGAGTTTTCGTTTGACCGTGGCAGCTCGAAACGCATCGAAGTTGTTTTAATATTTAATTGACGAGTTAAAATAGCCATTTTTCAAACAGTCTCGGATTTCGACGAAACTAGTTTTATCGGATCTGTAATGTGATATTATTGTATGGTTTCAAATTTCGTGTCAATCGGATTTACCGTTTGTCCGGGGCAAGCCAAAACGCATAGAAATTAGTTTAAATCGATTTAATTTAAAATCAATCGTTTATTGCCATAACTCGCACAGACGATCGAATTAGCCTCCGAAACACGTTCCATTGTGTTCGAAACGCGGAGTAAACCTTAGAAACGCCAACCGGCACGCTTCGTTTGGAGTTCGAAAAATTCGAGATGAATAGTAATTTGCGAATTTTCTATAAAAGGACCTTTGTTTTCTCATTTGCATCAAGACCCTGGCTAGGGTTACATCCGCCACTTACAACATTCAATAGCCGAAAATTCTCATTTCCTTCCCCCTCGATTTCTTCAAATCCACACGTTAATTCAACAAACTCTCAACTACAATATTATAGAACACATCACGAACTACAACTTCATCGGCTATGATCGCGATTGGGTCAACGGATTGATGGGAATTTGAGCTCAAAGCCATCACGTTCGGCACGAATTTCGAGGAATATGGAGAGGCCGAGTTGCACGTGTTTGATGGCGAAGGTGGAGGCAACGTAGGGCTTCGAGGTGGTGTTCTCTGATCATCTTCAAAGTGGACGAAGCTCGAGCGAAATGAAACCCTAGTTCGGCGTGGTTGGGTTTGTTTGCGCGTGCGACCTGAAGGAGAAGAAGATGGAGCTCATGGCTTTGATTTCCTGATGCAGGATGGACGGCCCTGATGTGTAGAGGGTATAAAAATTAAAGTAAAAAGTTGTAATTTATATATATTATAATTCGTGTAACTTTAAACTATCATAACTTGTTCATACGAGGTCGGAATTTGACGAAACGACTTACGTCGGGTTCGTTTTGTCGAGCACTACGCAATGAAGCAGGATTGGAGTCGTTTGGAGCTAGTTTGAACTTTGGGTTATTTTAGACGTACGTTTAATTTTATTAGAAATAAACGCGGAAACTGAATTGAAAGCAAGGTGAGAACTTCTCACTCAATCGAAATTGTTCGATGTTAATTTTAAATAGTTAGATTTAAAATTTCTGATTGTATGTCTGGATGATAAATTTATTATCTATTATTGAGTGAAATAAACATTATGCGCCGTTAGTAAGCGGATGTTATTTATTAAAAACATATACCGCGATAATTTCACTGAAAAGTGAAATTGGTATTATTTATGTACTTGGAGTTGATTTCCCACATTATATAGCGGATGAGACCCTATTGCGCCATCTATTAAGCGGATAATATTTTATAAATCCCATATACCGCGATATTCCGCTTTGAATGGAATTGGTATTGTGCTAATGTTTGTGGATGCAGGGAAACGGGTTGGAGGGATCCAACTGGATTCCTCACCAGTATTTATTTGATTACAGATAATTTGATGTTGTTGATTATCATATGATGATATATGATGTTTGTTGTCGTGATTGACTATTGGGTGCTGTTGCATCATCGGATCCATTTTTAAAGTTTAAAAATAACGATTTTGATTTTAAAAGGATTTTTAAAATGATTTTTCAAAGTATACGTTTTATTAAATTTTTGAATTGATTCATTTTAAATAATTAAAACGTTACAAATTTTTATGTTATAAAAATTAAGGTTTTTGTGAAATATAACCAAAAGGTGATTTTTAAAATAAATAGATTTATAAAATAGTTTAAATTTGGATTTTTGAATTATTATAAAGGATGTATATAAAAGATTTTTAACATTGATATTTATAATAAAAAAAATATATACATAAAATATTGGAATTATAAAACGAGTTTATTAAGTGTTAAAACGAAGTATAAAATGGATTTCATTAAAAATTATAGATTTATAAATTGTGAAGATTATAAAATGAATAGATGTTGTAAAATAAAAGATTTATAAGTAATTAACTTATAAACTGGATTTTGGGCATTTAAATGGGATATTAATAGAAATTGTTAATAAAGGAGATTTTATAAGTTGAAGTTGTTATAAAATATAAATGAATCTTATAAGTAATAGAAGTTTTAAAAATAACGATTTTGTAAATAAATGAATTATAATTATTTAACTTATAATATGGACTTTTGGTATATATTTGAGATATATATATTGAATTGGATTAATAAAGGAGATTTATAAATCGAAGTTTATAAGTAGAAATGGAATTTATAGACTTTGTTTATAAATTCGAAATCAATGGAATTTGATAAATTGAATATAGAAATTTATTAAAAGAAGTATATTCGCGATTTTGGATAGCGAACTATTCTTTATATAAAATGTGTAGAAATATTGAAATTTGGTTAGTGAAGTATATTCACGATTTTGGACAGTGAATATATTGTTAAATAAAATGGTTATGTTTTGGGAAAGCTATATTATAAAATCAAGTTAATTATTTTAAAAAGATGTTTTAAAATGTATTATGAATCGAATACATAGATTTCAACATTCATTGTTGAAATAGACGTTTTCGAGAAATAAGGAAATGGTGGACTACAACACTGTTGTTATAGTAAATGATTTCCGAAAGGAAATATTTTATATAGTATTGGGATTGATATATCTATCTTAATTTCGAATCCCTATACTAGTGATTTTGGGTCCTCGTAACGTTGTTTTACGCAACATTCGTTTTGACTCAAATAAATGTGTTTAAGCGCACGTTTTCTTTAAAGAATGAAATATATACTTAATTTCGATTTAAGTATATTGAATATTTTCCAGGTGTTGAAAATAAATGGATTTGTGAATTACTTATTATTAATAAGTATGGAAATGTTTTCCAATATGAAGTGAATATTTTAAGATTTTATCTTTTAAAGATAAATTGAAAATGAATATTAGAAATCGATTTGGGAATCATATATTCATAGATATTTTGGAAGTGTAAATTCACTATGGAATTTATAAAAGAAAGGGAAATTTGTTTAAAAATAAACATTGATTTATTTTTGAAGTGTTGGAATAAATTTATGGATTTGGAACGTAAATATAAAGTAAATTGGTAAGGATTTATTTAATTGGTTTAAATGAACCATGTTGAAATGAAAGTATTTCCGCGTAAGGAAAATGATTGAAATTTGTTTTCAAAGGTGGTAAAGCTGAAAAATGATTTGAAAATTTGTTTTCAAATGGTTGAAGTGTGGAAATTATATATCTAGTAAAGATATTTTGGAAAGTAAATAATTTGGGAAATTATTTGGAATTTGGTGATGTTGAACACGCCTATTGATAGTTAAATAATCTGACTATCAATATTTACCTTTAAATAGGTATTTGTTGTGATTCCTTGAATTTGAATGCCACACTTATTTTTGAATAAGCGCTCACTATTCGAGTTAGCTGGGAAAGGACCTTGGGGTCGTATAACCCATTCTGAATATGTGATACGTCGTTATGGATTGCATTTGATGACCGGTGTTGAAGGCCAGATATTTATGAAAACGGAAGGATTACTGTCGAATGTTTCTGCATCGGCTGATCCTCGATATAGAAATTTATTACCCTTTGTGATGGGAAGTCTGGTCGTGATTAGTGAATATCCGGATTGCAAGGACTTCTTTGTAAGTGCCTTCGGTTCCGTTCGATCCCGGAATGGACTTGTATGGATGTGCGTCTGACGTTACAATTTGAGATGTAAAGCTGGTTTCTATCAAATATATTTCCGTTGGTGGCGGAGAATTTATTCTCTTAGCTTAACACCCTTAGAGGTTATGTAGTTGATGGTTACTAGTGATACATTCCCAAATTGGTAATGTGGCATACGAAGTGATGTTGAGCATTTGTTGAACAAAGTACAGCTTTTGTATAAAGCGTGGCTTTGTGGACGAGACTTCGTCGGACCTCACACCCCGGAAATGGTCAAAACAGGAAGGATGCGGCAAGGTTATTAGGGGGTAGCGCCCCTTTAGTGTATGTCATTCCTTCTGGATAGAGGTGGTGTCATGGTATGAAGCCCAGATACTTAACCTATGTTGTTGCTGCAAATTTATTGCTTTGTGGTTGTTGGAAATCGAGGATCCTCGGATATAGATCGGTTACGATCGTGGAATGACATATTCGTGTCAGTAGTTACTCAGTTAGGGGTAACCCGACCTTGTGTTGGTAGAGATCCGGTTAGGTTCTCGGGTCGTCTTTCCAGAGGCGTACCCATATGGCAATGGGAAGTTCCTTGGCCTGACCATTTGTTGGAAATCCAAACTTCAATACGATCTTGTACGGTTTTAGTTGTAGAACCTATCATTCACTTATGGTGGTCACCACTGTTTGGATGGTAGCTATAGTAGGCATAAGTGCGAAATGCCTATGCTGGCTAAGATTTATATCTTTACTTTCAAAATGTTTTCTACACTATGCACTAGTAATTATATCAAATGTTTCTTTTTAATGCGTATCAAGCATCTTTGACTATCGTAAGGAGAAATCTCCTCCGATTCTGCGTTTGCATTGTGTGTGTGTGTGTGTGTGCGGGAGGCCTTATGGTAGTCTTATTTTCTAAAAAGCATTGCGAATCTATTTTAAAATTATCCTGTACTTTGTTTTAAAAAAATAAACTATTTTAGTTCTCACACCAGTCACATGACTGACTCGGAGTTTATTGTTTTCCTTCCTAAACTCTGGGTGCCCACCAATTTCCACACGGGCAGTCTAGAGTTAGTTTATCAGGATATTCTGGAATTCAGGAGTCGCTGGAGGCAAGCTGGAAGGCATGGCGTATTACTAGTATATAGTATTTCTTTTCCGCTATTTGTTGTTGTACACTCTGATGATGTAATGTAATGTAATATGATGTAATGTAATAACTGATATAGTTCTTTGTTTAATGATTATTCATTTATATATTATATGTTGTTCCGCTGCGATTGTGAGATTCTGATATTGTTCTGTTGTTTTCTTTTCTTTCTCTCTTCTTCTACCTTTTCTTCTTCTTTAACCATAACGGTATGGTTTTCCGGCATTCGATTGCTCGGCAGTTGATACGGTGGACGTATTGATGTCGGTTTTCAAGCGTCGAAAAATCGTTATGTTACATTTGGTATCAGAGCTTATGGTTAAGCGACAACCATGGCTCTGTTGGGAATTACTCATTAGAGATGGAGTCAGTAGTACTCTAGGATGAGTGTGAGTGTAATAATAGATACGAGCGCGTATTTGTTAGTGAATATAAATTGTTTTATGTTGTGATGATTGGTTTGTTGAGTGGTATATGGATTTTGGTCAACACGAGTAATTAACGTTGTTGATAGGGATCTCTAAACACTTGTACAGAACAAATTGACACGATATCATTTTAATAGGGTAAATGAAATAATTTTACCTCGATTATATTTTGTATATAAAGGAATAATTTTTCAGAATTATTAAAGTATATGTGAATTGATTGTTTGGTCGTTAAAAATGTAAGAATAAATATAAGTTTATTAAAAGAATAATTGTATAAGCAAATGAATTATAAGTATGAAATTATAATTAAAATGATTTACAATTGTGAAATAATCTTATATATAAGAAGTGAAATTATATAAGTAAAAGGTTTGTAAATGTGATTTAAAATCTGAAAATAAAATTCCAGAGAAGTGTTTTGGAAGGATTTGATGTTTTGGAAAATTGTTTTGGAGAAATTAAAGCTCTATACTCTTTTCGGTCGCTGGAAAATAATTCCGATGATGATCACGACATCATCGGTGTTCATTTTCGGGTTTCCAAAAGAGGAATTGCTGCCAGGTTATTTTAAATGGAAGTTGTTGGAAAATTTGGATTTGGTTTTGGAAATTCAAAAGATAAATTGAATTGGTTTCAAAAAAAGTTTTTAAAAGTTGAAAAGACTCTGGAATCTTATTTAAAATATTTATGGGAATGATAAATGAGTTGATAACTTATATAATTTGAATTTTGATAGAATAAATTTAACTTAAAGGATGGAGTTAAATCAAAGTAAGTATAAGTGAATCAATAAAATCTAAGTTGTAATTGTTGAATATAAGTAATCAATTTTTGAACCTATAATATGAGATAATAAATTTATCTTTGGTAAAAGTTAAATAAAATTTACTTTAGAATTGGAATCTAAATTGGATTTATAGGTGAAAATTTAAGTTAAATTAAACAAATGATGTTTGAAATAGAATATGACTTAAGTGAAGTTGAATAAAATTGATTTTGGTGTCGAAGTAAATTAATGAGTGAATTAATGAAATGAAGTCATTAAGAATATGGACTTGAGTTATATAAATGAAATTCAACCTTATATTTTTAAAGGAATTAGCAGTTGAATTAATAAATGTATGGAATGTTAATCAATTGAATGTAAAATAAATTGATATGAAATAATGGATGTAAGTATAAATTCATTTAAAGCTAATTAAATGTGTTGAACCAAATAGAATGTAAAATTTAATAATTTGGTTATGTTGAATGTACATTGGTTGTTAGTTGATTGTGTATAATTCATTAAGTGTTAATGAAATTGAATTAATGGAATTGAAATCAAATTGGAAGATAAGTGAATCTTAAATAGAGTTGAATTTGATTTGGAAGTGAACCAACTTGAATATAAATTAGTGAATGCGAAATAATTGAAATTGGATATGAATGAATGTTGATAAAATCCAATGTAAATGAATCAAATGTGATTTAAATTGGAAAAACCAAATCATTGAATATTAATAAGAATATGAATGAATATTGACTTGTTATGGATTTGTTACTTTGATCTCATTTTGCTATGTTGGCACATGTAGTTTTTATGTTGCATTTGCTATATTGGCATATGTAGTTGTTGGTATATGTTGTATATTGATGTTATTTTCATATATACATGTTACTCATTTGTTTTTGAGTGTATAGTAGGTGCGGATTGCGCTTGCTTCGCATTTGGAGCTCGCTTTCGCGCTATATTGGCCGTATACGCTCGCTAATAAAATATAAGGTACATATCTCGGATTAAATATCGTACTTTTACACTTTTTTCCTTGCGGGATGACTCATCACTTGATGACATGTATATTTGTGATATATATACTGTCATTTTTTATTTCGGATCGAGCCGCGCAAAGGAGACTATGGCGAATTTTTTCGAAAATTCAAGGTGTTAGAATATTTTTGAAAAAATTGGAATTTTTTTAAAAACTAAGTTTGGATTTGGAAACTCAATAAAGATTTTGTAAGAAGTTTAACTATGAATTTTGGGAAAGTTAAACACTTAAGAGATTTGCAAAATCCAATTTGAATGGTTTGTTTTGGAAAGTTAATGGATTCTGTAACTTTTTCTTACTTGGTACTTTCGAGGACAAAATTCTTTTAAGGGGGGAGTTTGTAACGACCCAGAGTTTTTGTTAATCAAAATTTGAATATTTAATTGAATTTAAATATTAATAAGTGAAATTTATAAGTCGAATAAATTTTATTTCGAATATTGGATTTAATTGGATAATTAAATCGATTATTTAATAGTTGAAATTACGTAAATAATTGGAAATTGGGTTTAATATGATTGAAATTGATTTGTAAAATTTTATTTAATCATATTGGAGTTATAATAATGCTTGTGAACTTTTAAAATTGAATTTAAAGTTTATTTGTGAAAATAGAATATTTTAATATTTAATCGACTAGTGAAATTAGCCGTTTTTCGAACAGTATCAGAATTGGACGAAACTAGTTCCATTGGATCCGTAATAGTTTGTTTTTATCGGATTTCAATTTTCGTAATAATCGGAGTTTTCGTTTGACCGTGGCAGCTCGAAACGCATCGAAATTGTTTTAATATTTAATTGACGAGTTAAAATAGCCATTTTTAAACAGTCTCGGATTTCAATGAAACTAGTTTTATCGGATCCGTAATGTGATATTATTGTATGGTTTCAAATTTCGTGTCAATCGGATTTACCGTTTGTCCGGGGCAAGCCAAAACGCATAGAAATTAGTTTAAATCGATTTAATTTAAAATCGATCGTTTATTACCATAACTCGCACAGATGATCGAATTAGCCTCCGAAACACATACATTCCATTGTGTTCGGAACGTGGGGTAAACCTTAGAAACGCCAACCGGCACGCTTCGTTTGGAGTTCGAAAAATTCGGGATGAATAGTAATTTGCGAATTTTCTATAAAAGGACCTTTGTTTTCTCATTTGCATCAAGACCCTGGCTAGGGTTACATCCGCCACTTACAACATTCAATGGCCGAAAATTCTCATTTCCTTCCCCCTCGATTTCTTCAAATCCACACGTTAATTCAACAAACTCTCAACTACAATATTGTAGAACACATCACGAACTACAACTTCAACCGCTATGATCGCGATTGGGTCAACGGATCGATGGGAATTTGAGCTCAAAGCCATCACGTTCGGCACGAATTTCGAGGAACATGGAGAGGCTGAGTTGCACATGTTTGATGGCGAAGGTGGAGGCAACGTAGGGCTTCGAGGTGGTGTTCTCAGCTCATCTTCAAAGTGGACGAAGCTCGAGCGAAATGAAACCCTAGTTCGACATGGTTGGGTTTGTTTGCGCGTGCGACCTGAAGGAGAAGAAGATGGAGCTCACGGCTTTGATTTCCTGATGCAGGATGGACGGCCCTGATGTGTAGAGGGTATAAAAATTAAAATAAAACATTGTAATTTATATATATTATAATTCGTGTAACTTTAAACTATCATAACTTGTTCATACGAGGTCGGAATTTGACGAAACGACTTGCATCGGGTTCGTTTTGTCGAGCACTACGCAATGAAGCTGCATTGGAGTCATTTGGAGCTAGTTTGAATTTCGAGTCAAATTAAACGTATGTTTAATTTTATTCGAAATAAATGCGGAAACTGAATTGAAAGCAAGGTGAGAACTTCTCACTCAATCGAAATTGTTCGATGTTAATTTTAAATAGTTAGATTTAAAATTTCTGACTGTATGTTTGGATGATCAATTTATTATCTGTTATTGATTGAAGTAGACATTATGCGCCGTTAGTAAGCGGATATTATTTATTAAAAACATATACCGCGATAATTTCACTGAAAAGTGAAATTGGTATTATTTATGTACTTGGAGTTGATTTCCCGCATTATATAGCGGATGAGACCCTATTGCGCCGTCTATTAAGCGGATAATATTTTATAAATCCCATATACCTCGATATTCCGCTTTGAACGGAATTGGTATTGTGCTAATGTTTGTGGATGCAGGGAAACAGGTTGGAGGGGTCCAACTGGATTCCTCACCAGTATTTATTTGATTACAGATATTTTGATGTTGTTGATTATCATATGATGATATATGATGTTTGTTGTCGTGATTGACTATTGGGTGCTGTTGCATCATTGGATCCATTTTTAAAGTTTAAAAATAACGATTTTGATTTTAAAATGATTTTTCAAAGTATACGTTTTATTAAATTTTTGAATTGATTCATTTTAAATAATTAAAACGTTATAAATTTTTATGTTATAAAAATTAAGATTTTTGTGAAATATAACCAAAAGGTGATTTTTAAAATAAATAGATTTATAAAATAGTTTAAATTTGGAATTTTGAATTATTATAAAGGATGTATATAAAAGATTTTTAACATTGATATTTATAATAAAAAAATATATATACATAAAATATTGGAATTATAAAACAAGTTTATTAAGTGTTAA
The DNA here is from genome assembly GCA_030765085.1 of Allium cepa. Classification (NCBI taxonomy): domain Eukaryota; kingdom Viridiplantae; phylum Streptophyta; class Magnoliopsida; order Asparagales; family Amaryllidaceae; genus Allium; species Allium cepa. The sequence continues at coordinate 951,709,842 of CM060945.1, read as the reverse complement.
AACGAAGTATAAAATGGATTTCATTAAAAATTATAGATTTATAAATTGTGAAGATTATAAAATGAATAGATGTTGTAAAATAAAAGATTTATAAGTAATTAACTTATAAACTGGATTTTGGGCATTTAAATGGGATATTAATAGAAATTGTTAATAAAGGAGATTTTATAAGTTGAAGTTGTTATAAAATATATAAATAAATCTTATAAGTACTAGAATTTTTAAAAAGAACAATTTTGTAAATAAATGAATTATAAGTATTTAACTTATAATATGGATTTTTGGTATTTGAGATATATAAATTGAATTGGATTAATAAAGGAGATTTATAAATCGAAGTTTATAAATAGAAATGGAATTTATAGATATTGTTTATAAATTCGAAATCAATGGAATTTGATAAATTGAATATAGAAATTTATTAAAAGAAGTATATTCGCTATTTTGGATAGCGAACTATTCTTTATATAAAATGTGTAGAAATATTGAAATTTGGTTAGTGAAGTATATTCACGATTTTGGACAGTGAATATATTATTAAATAAAATGGTTATGTTTTGGGAAAGCTATATTATAAAATGAAGTTAATTGTTTTAAAAAGATGTTTTAAAATGTATTATGAATCGAATACATAGATTTCAACATTTATTGTTGAAATAGACGTTTTCGAGAAATAAGGAAATGGTGGACTATAACACTATTGTTATAGTAAATGATTTCCGAAAAGAAATGTTTTATGTAGTATTGGGATTTATATATCTATCTTAATTTCGAATCCCTATACTAGTGATTTTGGGTCGTCGTAACGCTGTTTTACGCAACATTCATTTTGACTCAAATAAATGTGTTTAAGCGCACGTTTTCTTTAAAGAATGAAATATATACTTAATTTCGATTTAAGTATATTGAATATTTTCCAAGTGTTGAAAATAAATGGATTTGTGAATTACTTATTATTAATAAGTATGGAAATGTTTTCCAATATGAAGTGAATATTTTAAGATTTTATCTTTTAAAGATAAATTGAAAATGAATATTAGAAATCGATTTGGGAATCATATATTCATAGATATTTTGGAAGTGTAAATTCACTATGGAATTTATAAAAGAAAGGGAAATTTGTTTAAAAATAAACATTGATTTTTTTTTGAAGTGTGGGAATAAATTTACGGATTTGGAACGTAAATATAAAGTAAATTGGTAAGGATTTATTTAATTGGTTTAAATGAACCATGTTGAAATGAAAGTATTTCCACGTAAGGAAAATGATTGAAATTTGTTTTCAAAGGTGGTAAAGCTGAAAAGTGATTTGAAAATTTGTTTTCAAATGGTTGAAGTGTGGAAATTATATATCTAGTAAAGATATTTTGGAAAGTAAATAATTTGGGAAATTATTTGGAATTTGGTGATGTTGAACACGCCTATTGATAGTTAAATAATCCGACTATCAATATTTACCTTTAAATAGGTATGTGTTGTGATTGCTTGAATTTGAATGCCACACTTATTTTTGAATAAGCGCTCACTATTCGGGTTAGCCGAGAAAGGACCTTGGGGTTGTATAACCCATTCCGAATATGTGATACGTCGTTATGGATTGCATTTGATGACCGGTGTTGAAGACTAGATATTTATGAAAACGAAAGGATTACCGTCGAATGTTTCTGCATTGGCTGATCCCCGATATAGAAATTTATTACCCTTTGTGATGGGAAGTCCGGTCGTGATTTGTGAGTATCCGGATTGCAAGGACTTCTTTGTAAGTGCCTTCGGTTCCGTTCGATCCCGAAACGGACTTGTATGGATGTGTGTCTGACGTTAAAATTTGAGATGTAAAGCTGGTTTCTGTCAAATATATTTCTGTTAGTGGCGGAGAATTTATTCTCTTAGCTTAACACCCTTAGAGGTTATGCAGTTGATGGTTACTAGTGATACATTCCCAAATTGGTAATGTGGCATACGAAATGCTGTTGAGAATTTGTTGAACAAAGCACAACTTTTGTATAAAGCGTGGCTTTGTGGACGAGACTTCGTCGGACCTCACACCCCGGAAATGGTCAAAACAGGAAGGATGCGGCAAGGTTATTAGGGGGTAGCGCCCCTTTAGTGTATGTCATTCCTTCTGGATAGAGGTGGTATCATGGTATGGAGCCCAGATACTTAACCTATGTTGTTGCTGCAAATTTATTGCTTTGTAGTTGTTGGAAATCGAGGATCCTCGGATATAGATCGGTTACGATCGGGGAATGACATATTCGTGTCAGTAGTTACCCGGTTAGGGGTAACCCGGCCTTGTGTTGGCAGAGATCCGGTTAGGTTCTCGGGTCGTCTTTCCAGAGGCGTACCCATGTGACAATGGGAAGTTCCTTGGCCTGACCATTTGTTGAAAATACAAACTTCAATATGATCTTGTACGGTTTTAGTTGTAGAACCTATCATTCACTTATGGTGGTCACCACTGTTTGGATGGCATCTATAGTAGGCATAAGTGCGAAATGCCTATGCTGGCTAAGATTTATATCTTTACTTTCGAAATGTTTTCTACACTATGCGCTAGTAATAATATCAAATGTTTCTTTTTAATGCGTATCAAGCATCTTTGACTATCATAAGGAGAAATCTCCTCCGATTCTGCGTTTGCATTGTGTGTGTGCGCGGGAGGCCTTATGGTAGTCTCATTTTCTAAAAAGCATTGCGAATCTATTTTAAAATTATCCTGTACTTTGTTTTAAAAAAATAAACTGTTTTAGTTCTCACACCCGTCACACGACTGACTCGGAGTTTATTGTTTTCCTTCCTAAACTCTGGGTGCCCACTAATTTCCACACGGGCAGTCTAAAGTTAGTTTATCAGGATATTCTGGAATTCAGGAGTCGCTGGAGGCAAGCTGGAGGGCATGGCGTATTACTAGTATATAGTATTTCTTTTCCGCTATTTGTTGTTGTACACTCTGATGATGTAATGTAATAACTGATATAGTTCTTTGTTTAAAGATTATTCACTTATATATTATATGTTGTTCCGCTGCGATTGTGAGATTCTGATATTGTTCTGTTGTTTTCTTTTTCTTTCTCTCTTCTTTTACCTTTTCTTCTTCTTTAACCATAACGGTATGGTTTTCCGGCATTCGATTGCTCGGCAGTTGATACGGTGGACGTATTGATGTCGGTTTTCGAGCGTCGAAAAATCGTTATGTTACATATATTATCTTTAAAACATTCTTTTAAAGATCTAAGTTAATATCTAGTTAAGTTCGATATTAACCGGATATTAACTTAGACAGCCGACTAATCAATTATCTAGTTAAAACAATTGCTTATACAAATAATTGTTTACATACTTAACTCGTTCCATACTTGTATTTTCTTTAAAACATTCTTTTAAAGATCTAAGGTAGTATCTGGTTAATTTCGATAGTCGACTAATCAATCATCTAGTTAAAACAATTGCTTGTACAAATTAATGTTCGCATACTTAACTCGTTTCCGACATTCCTGACTTAACTATTCCTCGTTCAAAAGGGTAGCTCAGTAAATTAGAGCTCTATATCTCAATCCTTACTTCGTTGGCTTTCAGCGTTAAACAAAGTTAATTATCTTTTTGTTAAACGTGTAAGTAAAAAACAAGATTAACACATTTCTGAAATTTCAACTTATACTATTCCTCGTTCAAGAGTGAAGCCACGTAAGTTTGGACACTGGTTTCTCCAAGCCTTGCCTAGACATCTCATTCTTGAATCTCAAAACAAATAAGTTTCCTCGTCGGTTTATTAGTATTAAGCATAGTCAATCACCTTTGTCAAAACTTATATATGTAAAATAATACTTTAGAAATACTTGTAAATTGGTTTTAAATATCTACGTAAAATATTATTTGAAAATAATTAATTTAGAAGTTTGATTAAAAACATGTTTTATAGTTTGCAGCACTTCACTCTCAAAATTCATTAATAATCATTAAGGCTATATTTAAACTTCTACTCTTTTTTTCATACTCTAATAAATTTTATAAGAACTTCCATCAAAATATTTAATAAAGAAGAGAAATTAGAAACCGTTTAAATTATGAAAAACTAGCCAAAACCTCGCATTTTACATACTTGCAACAATAAGCGACTTACTGCAGCATTTATAAGTGCCGTTAATAGTCCTTGTTAAAACAACATTGAAAAGCACAATTTTTGCAACTAGTTTTAACAACTTTAACAAATGATTCATAACTTTAAATTTTCATAGTAAGTACTACCATTATGGTACTTAAAAACCATGGAAAGGAATCCCTAAAAATATCTTTCTGTTTATTTATAAAAATTCTCGAAATCAAGGTATTACGAAGTGTATATATAACTACTATTCTCGTTTCAAACACTTCCAAACTTACTTCAATTTAACACACAAGTTAAACAACCATGTAAACATCAAGCCAATTCAAGGCCACGCCACATGTTTAAGAGGGTAATAGAAGTGATGTTATACAATATAAAGTTACCATTTGCTTCTGAAAGCAAGAGAGTCCAAAGTTTATAACTTTACTTAGTTAATGTTACTTTAACTTTATAATTTGCACATAACATATATATACACAACATTTACAAATAATATAGTGAGATAAATTTCTTAGATCCATTCCTAACCCAAGCACAAAGCTACAAGAACCAAAGAACCACCTCCTTCCATCAACATAAGCCTAAAGATCGAACCTTTAGAACTTCCAAACCAAAGCCACCTTCCTCCTCCTCCTCCATGCTCACAGCCCATCCAAGACCCCCCTCTTTCTCTCACCTCCTTCCACTTCTTGCTTTCTAATCATGCTTTCCATGATGTCTTAGGCCCAACGCCAAAGTTTAAAAGACATTAGAGAAGATTTGGTTAACTTTTGAAAAAGTTAGAGAGTAATTAGTGGATTAGTACTTAAGCACTTCCACCATTTTCAACCCTTCTACCTCATCTCAAGCTTAGGAATGTTTTTGTGATTATTAAATGAACCCCTCCCATTTATTTATAGGCTTCAAGTGGTGAAGCATAAGCATATTCTCATTCCCCAGGGAAGGTTTACCTTCCATCATATCTACTTTATTATTTGCTTAACGCTTAAGCATTTCCATTTATGCTTACTTTTACTTTATGTCACTTCTCCTTTAGGCTAATTGCTATTATACCCTTACCATAATATCCCTTATCCTTTAGGAAGCTTCTAGAACCTTCCAATCTTGTATGAAAGGAAGAGTGTTTGATTTGTGGCTAATGTGCTCATTAGATATTAGCTTAAGAGTTAATTATTTTCATTTTTGCTCATTTTCCTATTTAGTTAGTCATAAACGTGAAAATATTTTTAGTTGTTAATTATCTCCATAATGATTACTTAGACATGTGGAAATTTTTGAACAACTTCCGTTGAGAAATAGCGTTTATAGATAAAATGATTTTCAGTCATATTATCGATATTTTTCCAAAGTATATATTTTTGTAAAAAAATTCCAAAACAAGTTTACCATCATTGCTTATGATTTGAAAGGAGGTTAAAAAGCTTATTAAATCATCAATAACATTTAATCCAAGATTCAAATATTTAAATATTTCTGATATTTAAATACAAAGGGTCCGAAATTCCGGGTCGTTATAAAGCACCTACAAAAAGCTAACGATATCGAGTTTCTATGGAATAGTGAGCTTCGACTCTAAGAAAGGAATGCCAAATTTCAATAATGAAAATGTGATTCCGAATATCAACAATGCATAGGAGACGTCAAATATTTGGCGGGATAGACATGCTGCAGCCATGCCGTCTACCACTACCTCTGTAAATAGCTCCCCTCCATCACTTAAAAAGGGTTGATTCATTCTTTTCTCTACTTCTCAAATTATAAGTTGAAAACCCTAAATTGATTTGGAGATTTTGTGATACAATTGCAACTTTTTGCATATAAGGACTTGGACAATATACATTGCATGGCATAATGCCTTTGATATGAGTATCTTTGACCATTATTAGGAGGACATACCTGTATATAACTTATATTAGGACTTGGACTTGAACTTGGACTGCATATTAATAATTTGAACAAGGCCACTGGAGCCCTTGCCTAATTTAAAGTTTACTTTGCATTACGACTGTTATGCCCATTAGCATATGACCAAAGGATTGTGATATAAGCGCACTGCACATTTATGCGACTTGTCTATTTCATCCTTGGACATATGAATCGAACTTTTGAACAACTTCATCATTATATTTAAGCTCATGGGTAATATCGGTCCATTTAAAATAATACTATATTATGTAACATCTTGAGTGTTGAGCCATTTTCTGGTATAATATTTTGAAGCTAGAAAGAGGGCTCGAACCTTCGACTCATCATTACCTTACTTAGAAACTAATCATGTAAAGTTTTATTGCAGGAAAATGGTGAGAGCTTAGAAAGTTAACGTTCGGATGAAGAAATTGTACAACAAACAAACTTAAAAGAAAATATCACTCCAAAATTTAGTATGGAGAATGCAGAAACTGGACCGCCATCAACACCAGCAAAGCCAACAAATAGCAAGGCTAAATTCAAGATTTAACATGACAACTTACATCAGTGCAAGAGCTTATAGAGAAAGTTATCTCAAAAGTCCTCTAAAATAACAAAGCTTACTAAAGAAGGAGAAGAAGTGGAATCTCCAAGGAGGAATCTGGACATCTGAAAATTCAAAAGAAAAGATAAGGGTAAAAGTATCATGGGTCCACAAAGAAAGAAAGAAACTCAAAATGGAGGACCAATAGTGTATTCCTCGAGCTCGTAAGATAATAAAATTAAGATGAATCATCAGAGAGAAAACCAAGGAAGAAGAGTAAGAAGATCTACCTAGCAATCAAGTAGCTCAATCTCAGACAAAGAATATAAGCCTTACAGAAGGGACTATCACAATGACAAAGCATACCTAAAGGACATGACCAATAAAATAGCAAAAGACATGCTTGATCTTAAAGGGAAGAGGACCATTGACCCAAGGGTAAATAATCATCCTCATGAAGCTCCATTCATAGAGGAAATAATATCTGTTGGAATTCCATCGCACATCAAAATCTCATCATTAAAATATAACAGAACCACTAATCCCAACGACCATCTTTTAGCTTTAAAGAGTCAAATGGATTTGTACAATGCTTCTAGAGCAGTACGTTGCGTACCCTTTCCTATTTCAAGGAGCAATTGCTAAATGGTATAGGCATTACAGAGGGAAAACTATGTACTCTTAGAAACAAATTTTTTATGAGTTCTCAGCACAATTATGTATATGCAAAGATCCTATCACCCACTCTAGTGTACTGGTAAATGTCAAACAAAGACCAAGATAGCTGCTTGGCGAATATCGAAAGGGATTCAGCACCGAGGCACTAAAAGCGGAAACTATGACTGATAGAGAAAAACTAATGACAGTGCACTAAGGGTTAAATGAACAAACTCCCTTCTGGAAGGAACTTTTGACAATCCATATTTGATAGGTTTAAATCGACAATACTCCACACATGTCCAACTTAAACAATTCGAAACATAGATAATCAATAGGGGTAATCAAAAAAATAAGGAAAGAAGAAGAAAACAAACACAGAATCTCACAACGGAATAATAAAATATTAATTTGAAAATTGAATTGAAATTAATTTGGAATTGGAATTGAACTTAATTGGAATTGGAATTGATATTTATTTGGAATTGAATTTGTAATCGAAGTAAAATTCGACTCGAAATCGAAGTTGAATCGATTAAATCGAATTGGAAATTGAAACTGATTTGAATTGGAAAATTTGGAAAGTGCACGGGTTTGACTTTGAAACTATTTTCAAATGAATAATTTTAGTATAAATTGCTTAAAATCTATTTTCTTTAAATATTCAAACTATTTTGATTTTTCGAACTATTTTACTATATAGACCATTTTTTTATATACTCAAACTATTTTCTATTAAATTATTTAACCATTTTAAAACTATTTAAACTATTTTTAAAAAATTCAAGCTAATCAAAAGGGTGGAATATTTATATTTAAATCTTGGATCTAAATGTAAATTAGGTTAAAGTGAAGTTATAACCAAAACTGTAATCCGAATCAAAATTTTGAAGTGAAATCGATATATCAAACTGAATTGACATTTTGAAGTAAAATATGGATTTGATTTTGAATCGAATATGATGGTTTGGAAATGGTTTTGATTTTGAAATGAATATGATGATTTCGAAATGGATTTGATTTTGAAATGAATATGATAGTTTGATATCAAGTATGAATTGTTTTCGGATTGTAAAAGTACCAATCGGTGTGTAAAATGACGATTGGTTGTTAAAGAGACTGGAGCCTCGTATTGGCCTACTCTTTGTCGATATTGGAACCACTTTAACAACTGTGTATGCGGTGAATGATATCCAAAATGTAGTGGTTGAATTGGCGAATGTTTATTGGAATGAAGTAAGAGAACGATGATGGATAGCTTTAACACTCATGTCATAATTAAAATGACTAAATCAGGAGCCTATGTTTGGCCAATGAGGTTAGCTACCTCTAGCGACGTTGATCCCTCGTATTACTATTGTGATTTCGTATTACATGGGTACACGTTTTGTTTGGATTGATTATTGCGGTCGGCCATGGATGAGTTACGACTAGCTAGAAAGCGTAAACTAGTAGAATCCTACCTTGGGCATTGCCTCACATGCCTTGTCATACTTATCCTTATACGAGCTCGTTACGACTTTTGTTTAGTATTGTACCTATAGGGGACTCACTGGCTACCGACGTTACTGGTTGTGTTACAGGACCTACATAGACTATATGCTATAAAATGTGTTAAGGTGGATCAATGTAAAGCCTTGACGCTATTTTGATATATATTTTACTGATAGAAATTACCTATTATAGCGTATACTATTAAATAGTTTAACGAATCCTTAGAAGACAGAAAATCCCGCAACATCTCTTAAGTTATTGCACACATGTTTTACACTGGATAGGAGATGTTAAATCACGTAAACATCTCTGACGCCGTTAAATTCGTATTTCGTGATATTGATTTGACTCACGTAAGAATATTTAAGTCCTGACTCAGGTGTTTTGTTTTTATTACGCTCAGGTCTGCCCTAAGTTTTTCAGTGCATTAAAGATCATTGTCTAGAGGACGAAGACAAAGTTTTGGTATATTATTACAACATTATTCTCTGCATTATGTTATTCTGCTGTATTATTTATTTATCCTTGGTGTGTATATAACTCTGATAAATGTTGTATAGAATATAATCAAATGTATGATAAAGACAGTTTCATGAATTGTTTATTTGACTAATATATTTTATCATTCCATTGTGAGATTCTGTGTTTGTTTTCTTCTTCTTTCCTTATTTTTCTTAATTATCCCCATTGATTATCTACATTCTGGATTGTTTAAGTTGGACATATGTGGATTATTGTCGATTTAAACCTTTTGAAATGTGGGTCGTCACAGACTGTACGTCCACGGGTGTAGGAACCTACAAGATTTTCATTTTAAGGTTAATAAGTTTATCTGTAAGCATGAAATGTACCATGCTAAGAAGAAATCCAAGCTAAAGAAGGAAGGAGTAAAATTTGGCTATGATCATCCCAACAAAAAGCCAAGACAGGATGAAAATAGAAGAGGAAGATGGGAGGAGATCCCTAAATCCAACTATACGGCTTTGAACAATCCTATTTCCTATATTTTTGTCATGGCTAAAGATGGAGAAAACTTCTATTGTGACTTGGAAATTCGAACACTTCATCTTCAAAACGTTTTGAAATGTAAGTATTTGTTATAAATATAATTTTATAACCATGTTAGACATCATTTGATTAAGGAATAATGGTAATAAACTTGTTTTAAAAAATTATTTACAAAATATATTCTTTGAAGAAAAATCGATAAAGTGACCGAAAATCGATTTATTGATAAAAAGTCTTTTGATCGATATATGTCGTTCATACTCTTTTGCACTTGTTTAATGACCAAACGAACATATTAGCAACTAATTAACACAAACTCTTCTTCATAAGGCAATATAAGGTCCTAGAAGCTTCCATGTGGATAAGAGATATTACCATGAGAAGAGTATAAGTGTAATTTGCTAAAGGAGAAGTGATAGGAGGCGAGTCTTCCATGACATGGTAGAGGGGGAAAGAACAAGGCCAAGCAACACCATTCTTAAGCCTATATAAGGAAGGTCATACCCATGTTAATAAACCACAAATTCACAAAGCAAAAGTGAGCTATTTCATGTCTTCCTCTTCATAATTTCCTAAAGCAAAATTATTTCAAATCTTATCCAAATCAATTCAAATTTGGAGTGATGCCTTACTACCACATTAATACATATCCTACCTAGTTTATATTGGAAAAAGTAAAGCCACATTCACCTTATCTCTAAAGGTAATGAGTGACAAGTGAGAGAAGGAGGCACAAGCAAGTGAAAGCGAGGAGGAAGCTAGAAGGAAAGAGGTTGCAAGGCTAGGTTTGGTCATAGGTGCTTGGGTCTTGATTGTTTTTTGGGATAAAAGGTGAGCTAACTCATCACTTGGACTGGAAACTATAACATATATATATATATATATATATATTGTGTTTGATTGTAGGTTTTGATGTTGACATATGTCGAAAACATTGGTTTTGATTCTTGCTTTGAAAGTAAGTGGCATATGTACGGACTTGAACAAACTAGAACAGACTTAAGTAGACTAGTATAACATATAGAAAGGCCTTAAAATAAAGCACATACATTTTAGTTGAACATAGCTTTGAATATGACTTGGGTTTTAAAGTTCATTTAGAGCGATAGTCGCAGTGGTTACACTTTGGACTTGCCTTATTTTTAGTGATTTCTATGGAACACTATAGAGAGTTCCTTAAGGGTTTCTTGCCATATTTATAATGTATTATATGTATATTTGTTGCCATAAAAAATTGGATAGTAAAAAGTTAAGTAACATTTCGAAAAGTGACCAAAACTACTCTTTTGCGAAACTGCCCAGTTTAGACTTGATTTTTAAACTTGAAAGGTTTGAAAAGTATATTTAAATTTAATTATTTTGTTTCATTCTTTTTAAAAGTGTTTACTAACTATTATTAGAGTATTTTAAAAGTGTTTTTATATTTATATGAATTTTAAAGAGATAGTTATAAATTTTTGAAGAAGTGGTTTTTGTAAAGAAAAGTTATTCTTAAGTTTTGAAGATTTTAGAAATTATCATTTTAATGTAATATTTTGGATAAATATTTTAAAATATATTATAAATATTTCTAAGTATTTTAAAAGTATAAATAATTTTTTTAAAAGGGGTTACGAATTTCTCAGTGGCTAAATAGTTTGATTGTATGATTACTCGTTGAAAAGTAATTAACTATGCCTAACACTAAAAGCCAAGCGAGGTAGACTTCTCTATTTGTGAGAGTTAAGATTGTTGTTCAAGTAAGGATGAAGCAATAGTTCTTTAACCTACTGGCTCCCCTCTAGACCGAGGAATAATTAAGTTGGAATGTCGGAAATATATTAATCTTGTTGGTTTCTTACTTGTTTATGGAAACCATTAGTACTATTCTTAACACTGAAAGCCGACAAGTAGACTTGTCAATCTATGAGAGTCGGGAATAAAGTGCCTAAACAAGGATTTGATATGCAACCAGTGCTCTAACTTACCTTGCTTCACTCTTGATCAAGAGATAGTATAAGTTGAAATATCGAAAACGTGTTATGTATACAAACATTGATTTATATAAGCAAACATTTTCACAGGATAGTCGACTATAGATCATGGCTAAATATAATTTAAGAAGTAATCGAAAGGCTTCGTGATTTCATATCAATGAGAACCCATGTGGAGGAGTATTGGTATGAAATGTCTCTAGCTTTCAGTTACTTCTAAAAAACTAGAATTGAGTTAACTGAAAATTCATCGATTGGTTTCGAAGATTCCGGGATTGTTAAGTATTTTACTTACCGAGTAATAGTTCAAAACTAGTATATATGTTCTATATTTTGGAAGAGATGAAAAAGAGAATCCATGTAGAGATTCGAGATCTATTCGAGATGCTCGAATCCATATAGTGATTCATGATCTATTCGAGATACTAGAATCCAATTAGGGATTCGTGTTCTGTTCGAGTGACGAAGATTCATGTGAGAGATGCCAAACAAGACCTTAACATCGGGAATGATAAAAAACATAGTAAGGGCATAGATTGGGGTTTTGCTAAACCACGACAGGATATTGACTCCATATAGAGTATGATTATCGATTTGTAGGCACCAAGAGTTGATGATATTCGAGACCACGTGACTAAATGTGGACCGGCTATGTTTTCCTTGATGGTATATTTTGTTTAGGGATATACATCGCTTAAAGGTAGTTTTTGACCCTTTGTGCAGGAGATTGGATTTCTACTTCACCGAAGGGATCTCCTCAGAAAATCCATTATGCATGCGTACCTTAGCGATTTTGAGTGTAACCTAAATATGTTGCGGTATGACCAATGTAAGCATCGCAACTATTTGATATGGTTTATATTCTACGCTCTAGACATTATCTATTATATCACTATATTGAACTTAATGAATGGTTGGTTTCTTTTGAGGGTAAAATTGCTGCAAGAATCCTTACGGTCTCAATAGTTACTATTGCATGTATCTTAGATTTTCACATACCAGATTCATGTATGACACTTGGTTTTTATTTTCCCTAAATTCCTCGCTTACTCTTTCGAGTAGGCTGAGTGTACTAGGATTTACTTGAGACACTTCAGATTTTAGGAGATGAGCAAGAGGCTTCCATTATCTGTTTATTTCTTTTTCGGTTGTTCCGTATTAGTTATGTATATATCAACATTGTAAGGATAGATAGTTATAACTATCCAGGCTGATGATAACTCTTTTGTAACTATATAGTTCCTATCTCGAGGTAAACCTTTGTACTATTCTTTTGATATTATATACTACTGTTCTTGTAACGATCTGCCTTTCTTGCACCTAAAGATGACACTTAATACATCATTGGTATTCTTGTGCCGATCATTTAAGTGTCCGAAAGATATACCATTTGGGGTGAAGAAAGAAGAAGACATAATAGAATCTCACAAAAACGTGATGAGTAATATATAATATATAAATCAAGTCTTTTCAAAAAGAAAGAACTTTATTATAAACAATCATCAAAGTACACTATCATATTATCAGCCAAAACAGTTATAACAGCCTATCCTTACCAATGCTGGTAAATACAATAAAACAGCACAGTGGAAAAATAAAGAAATACGTAAATACGTCTTTGGTATCCAGCTCGTCTCATGAACTTAAAATTATCTAAAGCTAATCTAGAAAATATGCTTGGTTTGACCCGAGAGTTAAGATAAAATAACACTTGGATCAGTCTGGTAATAACAGCATGAGAAAATTCAAGTGATATGGTGAACAATATAGTAATTCTATGAGACCACGTCGCTAACGCAGAACAGGTTTTTACCTCACAAATTCAACATTCGTAGATGAAAAAACAAGAAACAAATTAGAACTACAATCCAACAAGAATAAATGATCATAGAGAAGATAAAAATCCAAACTTAAAGAATGAACATAAATAATCAAACATCAAGAAGAACCTTAGTCAGTTCTCGATGCAATTAAGAAAACATTTCAATGAATTGAAATAAAAATAAAGAAAGGATTTTTCCATAATATATGTGGGACCATGCCACCAACTGCGAAATAGGGTTCCTTTTATAACAATAATATCCAATCTCAACCATGTATGCGAATAATTAAACATCGCGAAATGCTCTCAACACTTCCTGATGAAATTAAGAAAGAAATTAATTTGAAAACTTGGAATCAAAAGGAAGAATAGGGAAATTTTCCAACAAATGACTGGGAGGTTGTGTCCCCCTTACTGAAAGTATGCCTCTAGAAATATACTTGAGAACTCCAATGGCTCTCGGAAACCTCCAAGCCGGACCCTGCCAACTATTACCAAGTATCTGAATATTTCACATCTCAATGCGCACAACCGAATCAAATCTAGAGTGGATGTGAAAATACCCTAATGGGAGCAACCACAAATAGCTTGGCCCTTACTCACTCTTTGTATTTAGTCATTTCTGACAAAGGATAACAAAGATTAAAAGAGCAACAAATCATTTTTAAAGTGACAATACACCAAGAAGAAAGCTGAACCAATAGTTAATAAGTCAGCTAACGGGGACAATTAAAATGATTGTATATGGAAATTAAATTTCATATTCTTACTATTACTCATCGATTCCAAACAAGTGCCATCCCTTAGTTGAAAATGAAGCAGGCAAGTTGAGGTAGTGTTATCTTTAGGCATTGCTTTGATGACATTTTTAATCTTTGAGATAGAAACGAGTCCATGCCTCGACTTTTGATATTAAAAATATGAATAAATCCTTTCTATATAAGTGATATCGTTTAAACTACTTTTCCAACTGAACTGAACTTCACTGTAAAAATCAAACTTATGTTGGAGTTTCTTATTAAAAGTATTAACTTTAAACAACTTTATCAAAATGATTGATTAACTTTAACCAAAATTAAATATCATTATTTAAAATGATCAATTAACCTCTAAAACAATGGCTAATTATTTCATACAGCTTTTATCTAAAATAATCAGCTTTAGTCCCAATTCATTACTTCAAAACAATAGTATTTAAAAAGATTAATTAACTTTAATCATCCTTATTTAAATGATCAATAAACTTTAAACTTTTATTATTAAAATAATTAATTAATCTTTAAAACCTCATTATTAAAATGGTTAATTAATCTTAATCTTGTTATTATTATTTAAATAATTAATTATCTTTAAAACATAATTATTAAAATGATTGATCAGTTTTAAAACATCATTACTAAAATAATTAATTGATTTTAAATCATTATTATTAAAAAAATCAATTACTTTTAAAACATTATTATTGAAATAATAAATTTATTTTAAACCATCTTTATTTAAATAATTAATTATCAATGTAAAACCAATGCACAAGATTAATAAAATACATCAAAGTGGATACTGTTTCATTCGAACATCATGTAACTTAAGTATGGGGATATGGATACAAAAGCAAATAACAATTATGCGCATATAGGAAACATCACTTATCAAATATTAATGTAGGATACAGTTGATAATCTAAACAATATAATAGCAGAATAGAGATTTATTCTACTAAACAGATGTCATTTATATTTTATCTAACTTAATGATAGCCAAACGAGGTTTGATTCTCCTAAACGGATATCCAAAATAACCAACTCAATTAAGTTATAGCAGAACAGGGTTTTATTCTGCTAAATAGATGCCAAGTATAATTTAATTAGCAGAACGGTGTTGTGTTCTGCTAAACACCTTTCATTTATAAAGCATTCATAATATTTAGGCTAACTTAATGGTACAGACAAGTGATCTATGTTTTACAAATCAATTTACTTTTAAAACTGAATTCATGCTTGGGCTTCACATTACAAGTATTAACTTTAAACAGCCTTGTTAAAATGTTTCATTAACTATAAAACGCCATTATTAAAAAAATTTAATAAATTAAAATATCCTTATTAAATTGATTAATTAGCTTTAACTATCATTAATAAGAATGATTAGTTATCTTTAGACTTCATTAATTAATTTGATTAATTAACTCCAAATACCTTTAATTATAAAGGTTAATCACTTTTAAAAACATCATTAATTAAATTAATTTATTAAATTTATACATGATTATTAAATTAGTTAATGAAAGTTAAATATTATTAATAAAATTAATTAATAAAAATTAAATATCATTAGATAAAAATGATTAATAATGATTAATTAATTTAAGACATCATTAAAGAAAGTGATTAATTAAATTTAAACTAATTATTTAGCTTTAAAAAGTCATTAATCAAAAAGGGTTAATTAATTTTAAAACACAATTATTTAATTTTAATCGATTATTATTAAATAATTAATTAACCTTAACCATCATTAGATAAAATGACTAATTAATTTTTAAATATTATTAACAAAGTAATTAATTAATTTTAAACTCATCATTATTAAGATAATTAATTAACCTTAATCCTCGTTAACTAAAATGATTAATTACATTTAAAAATCATTATTAAAATGGTTAATTAATTATAAACTCAACATTATTCAAAAACATAACAGACCTGGTAAAAACAAAACCCAAGTATGAGAATAAACCAAAAGGTTTCGAAGAGAAGATATTTTTCAAAAGTGTCGATATAGCGATAGTCGCTATACGGACACTTCGAGAACTACTTTCATGTCATAATGATTTTCATCCAAGCATCACATAATATAACTTAAACATGACATATATACAAAGTTAACAATATTCATGAACATAAAGAAAAGCATCGCTTAAATAACTTACATCAAAATTTTCAATTAGTTTAAGTTACTATTTAATCAAGGTGTCGTCTTTTTAGAGCACAAACCAAGTCAACAACATTCATCCAAATATAACTAACCAAGCAACTAAAATAGTGACTATAATATGAAGAACATAAAGTTCAAAACTTTAGTTAAAAAACGAGCTTTACAAACCTAAAAGCTAGCCAAACAACCTAGAATTTCCCCCACCACTTGCATATGACCTAGATCTTTGCTTTGCTTTTGGAAAAATGAAGATTTTATGGGATTTAAGGTGGAAAAGGGTTCAACCATGATAGGGAATGGGCTCATCCATGGTGATGTGGGCTTGTTCATCCAAAGAGGAGTTATAGGGAAAGAAAGGAGAGGTTTAAATAAATTTTTGGATTATTGAAAGTGAATGAAACCATGATTTTTGATTTTAAATTTTTTCCATGGAAGCCATGGAAGTGCTTAAGAAGCTTAGAAGAGGGTTTTGAAAATGAGAATGGAAAAGACAAAATGAAAATGAAAATTAGAAAATAGGTTTTATATAAAATGCAATTAGCAAATTACCAAAACGCCCTTAGTACTTTACCCTCCACTCTCTTTTTACCACCTCAACACCTTGTCTCCTCCATGTTTCCAATGCCTAACCCTTGTCCCCCCTTCCTCCATTTGAACCAACATTATTTAAACATGCATTTAATGTTAAATGTATTTATGTTTTCTTAAGTTTATAACGACATGACATTTACTTTTTCATTTGAAATTCAAACTTATATAACCTTAAGTAAACACACACACACACACACACACACACACACACACACACACACACACACATATATTACTAACACATGCTAATTTATTTATAAATGTATGTGTATGCATTTACACTAGAGTTCGCAATGTTTTTCGACAATTTTTAGTTGATGAAAAGTCAAAAATTTGAAAAACGAATTCCAGTCACATTTTTGATTTCTCGTCGGACTAAATATTTTTGTAAGATAATTCTAAAAGCTACTTCACCATCATTATTTATTGTTTAAAAGAGTTTTATTTTCAATTATAAAACCTATTATTAAATATTCCTAAATTAAAGCGATGAAATTCTGGGTCATTACAGTTCCACTATGAGATTATGATGTTGTATTCTTCGTTTCATGTTCTATTCTTTTTTTATTTACCCTAACTTTCTGTCTTTTTGGAACTTGGGTGTTCGACACATGAATATCGTGTATGTATTTAGTGTCTACATTTGAGGGTAAAAAAGTTGGATCGTTACAACTTCCCTACTTCCTACAAGGCATGGAACAATCCCGAATCGAAGAAGGAAGGAGATTATTGCGCTTGCCATTAACTGACGAGTGTCATGCCTTGGCCATAATAATATAGAACATTATTAGATCGGGATCTTTAAAGGAATTTGTCAAGGAAAATCAAAAAACCTCTCATCCTGGTGGGAACAATTAGAGGCCCCTAAGCAATTTTGCAAGTTTCATAGAGAATGATTCTCAACTGGACTTTATTCCTCTGACTAACCCTATAGATGTCATTCATGGAGGTCTCTATCTCATTGGAAGCAGCAAAGGGACCAAGAGCAGATACATAAGGGAAGCAAGAGATGGAGTCTTTTCTTCTCCGAAGGAGCCACTGTTCAAAAATCATAAATATCAACTTCAAATGCCCAACTTAACAATAACTCCATAAGAGCTGAAGGGAGTCAATCACCTGCACAACAATCCACTGATGATAACTTCACAAATCAAACTTTCTGTTGTAATTGGTGCCTAGTATACCAAGTCCAAACTATGAAATCGCCAACTCTCAGTAAACATTAGAAGTGCAGTGAACGCCATTTTCAAGCACACTTTTGATTAAATGAATTTTCCATAAAAGAAGTTGAGACCAAGCATCAAACCTATCTTTGGGTTCAATAACCAAGCATCGAACCTATCTTTGGTAGGGCAGATAAAGCTTTTGGTACAAATGGGAATTCTGCTATACTCCAGGCTTTTGAAAAACTATTAGTGATAATTGACCAACCCTCTTATTATAATACTTTCTTTCTTTGGAAGTCCAGATTTAGATGAAGTGGATGCATTCGTCTCACCAAACTATCTAATGGTGAAGTTTTTAACTAAGAATGGTCGGGATACCATAAGAGGGGAGCAATTTAGCTTTCAAGAAATGTACTTCTGTAACGTCCCGCCTTCTCGCACGATTTAAACCGACACACGTGCCAATTCAAACCATACGGAAGGGCGGATTGTTATGGGGTAAATAAGAAAAAAACAGAGAAGAAAAAAACTAAACAGAATCTCACAGCGGAAGGATAAAATATAAGAATCAAATATACAGTTTATAAATCTGTTTACAAAACCATTTATATAATACATACCAGAGTTACACATACCAATAACAATGCAGCGGAACAGTGTGTAGTGCACTAGTCTAAATAATAATATTATAAATCTTCGTCTTCGTCCTCCAGAGCTAAATCTTGCAATCCTGAAACGCTCGGACTGACCCGAGCGAATTTGAAAAGACAAAAACACTCGAGTCAGAACTAAAAGATCTTATGTGAGTTAAATTAACAGAAATAAATATGAGTGCAGTAACTCAAAAGATGCTCGGGATTTACATCTCCTAAGGATCCATTAAACTATTTACTATGTAGTATATTGCGCTATTATAATAGTGTCTATTTATAAAATAAACATACTTTTTAATAGCATTAAGGAGTGACCCAATATTCCCCTTAACACGTAATAGTCCCAGTAGTCCATCCAATATCATAGTCCCTCCTGATCGGGAAGCCACCAGAGGATACCACACGGGCTACGGGAGAAATCCAAACTCGTACAAGGCTCGGTATGGTAGGTGACACGGCACAACTAGGCAATGCCAGGGTAGATATACCAATTGCGGACCCAGGCTGATGGAAACGCGTAGCCGCAGTTACCGCCCACCTCGAACAAACTCCCCAAAATCAAAATAAAAGTGGCCACTGAATCAATCCAAAGTCATAGTATAATATCGAAGAGGAGTGTCCGATCAGAGGAATGACCTCATTGGCCTGGGAATAGCTCCTGCTTTAGCCACCTTATGCCAACTCACGGGAGTCGGGTCCACGTATTTACCTTACAGGAAACGCCACCACCAACCTACTTCATTCTGGAATCTCCACCGCGTACACGGTTAGTCAAAGTGGTTTTCGGTATCGACAGAGAGTATGTCAGATATCCGATCCTGGTCTCTTTGCCAACCCATCGTTATTATAACACCGCGGTCATTTAAAATAGTTTATACTTAAAAACCAGAATAAAAATTTCCATTTCAAAAACTATGAGTACGATATCATTTTAAAACCCAAAACAATATGATATCATTTTATCCAAATATAATTCTTTCCAAAATCATACTGCTTTAAAATCTATAATATCTGGAAACCGAACATTTGAATTATACTTTCAAAGAATAATATTTCGAAATTCATATATTTTAAACCCATAACTTCTAACTTGAATGGTTTGGATATTCAACGGCATATAAAATAGATGGTTTAACTTTTAAGGTTACTCTGTAAAGAAAAATAATTTCCATGGCTTTACAAATATATTTCTTTATTTTAAGGTCTAAACCATAATTTAAATATCACTTTCAAGTTCCAAAAACCATTTCAATTTCTATATATATATATCCATTTGGAGTATTAATATTTCAAAACTAAAGTTGGAATTTATTCTTTCAGCAAATTAAACGTACTATTATTTAGTCTTGAATATTCACATCAAATCCATAAATAAAATTCCAATTCTAGTAATTAAATATTTTCTCAATTTTACTTTATACTAGAATATTCCTTTTTAAATGTATTTAGGAAAAATTCAGTTTATAAAGATCACATTTTTAAAACTTCCAAACTTAACATATATTATAAATTATCAAATCCATTCCTAAATTTTTTTTATTCCATTTTTATTTAACGGATTTATACAAAGCTCAAATTCAAAATTTAACTTTCATATATATATATATATATGGAAAAATAATATTTATAAAATATCAAAACTAAATTTTAATGACCGTATCTCATCCAAACCATAAAAATCACTTTAAAATAATTTATATATAGACCACGGTGCCTGTATATAATTTTCTATCCTATGGCCAAGTGATACGGATATTTATCATTTCAATTCGCAATTTTAAATAAAATTTTGCGGTTGTATATCATTTCAAACCACAATCCCGATTGAAATATGCATGATGACTTGTAATTTAAAAATAAAGGATCCATTTATAAACATCATCCGTCATCCAAATCACAATCATCATCCAAAATAAACAATATCAATATATCTCTGATAATATAAACAGGTTATAACTGTCAGTTATATTCAAAAATAAATTTAACAACTATTAAACTAACAGTTTATATGCAAATAAATAACTATAACTGTAAATCTATATGCAGTAATAAAATTAAATGAACAGTTATATTAAATAAATGCGATTTAACAGATATGATGAATAAAACATGCCAAACAGTCATAAATAAATTTCTACTCATATCTAAAATAAATTTAACAAACATAAAAACTTTTAGAAGTTGTGAGTGGGTTAAAACACTCACCTTTTTAATTTAAATCGAATTTAAACCCGATTTAAACTCAAAAAATCCGACGGTCCCCAAATCTGTCCAAACCAGTGTAACGATCCTGAATTTTAAACAATTTAAATACGAGAATATTTAATTTATTTTAAATATTTAAATGATGGTTTGGATTGAATTTTCAATATAATTATGAATTTAACGATTTAATTATAGAATTTAATCTATTGGAAGTTGAATAAAAATTTGAATCTTCAATTTTAAGCCGATTAAAATTATTTCAAAGGCTTGTAAAATTCGTATTGATAACACTGAAGATTTTAGAAGCTTCAGAATTTATTTTGAAAGTGATTTGTACAGTTTTGAAATTTAATCGTTCGAATCGATATTTAAAAATAGCCGTCCGAGGCACAGTCTCGGAATTCGACGAAACCAGTTCCATTGGGTCCGGAATATTGAATTATTCTCGGATTTCAAATTTCGTATTTTTCGGAGTTGATTTGTGATTACACGGCGAGTAAACGCATTGAAATTTTAAAACGAATTCAATATTAAATTTAAATTTAAATTTAAATTCTGTCAACAGCATCCCTTGAATCTTGCCTAAAATCACGTTGCCTCTCCCCAAAGTCATGCCGAGAATCACGATACGAAGATCGTGCAAGCATGGACGTGTTCCCCTATTTCAACTTCAAATCGAAATAATCTCGTTCAACATTATTCAGAGAATTTTTTTTTTATGGCCGAAGCCTTTTTGTTCCCCCCAAATCAAAACCGCTTCCTCTTCAGATTTTAATTTATGCCAAAGCCCTAAAATCCTAATCGCGTGAGGAGGGGGAGTTTCAGGCAAGGCGACGCGATGGTGCGGCGACGCAAATCGATGGTGTGCGCTAGGTCGTGGGCGCGTTCAGGTGAAGTCGCGAGATAGAGGTCGCGACTGAGAGGAGGATGGTGGTGGCGTTCGATCGTATGGAGGCGAGGCGCGTAGGGGGTGTCGATTTGGGCGCGCGCGTACGCGTGGGGGAAGGGGTCGAGCGGCGACTCCTCGGTGATGTCGCGATAGGGCGGTGGCGCGCGAGTGGTTGGGGTGCGACAATCGAGGCACGACACAAAATCTGGACGACGACTTGGAGCTCGGTTTCGAGCATCTCGCGAGGAGCGGCGGCGGTGAGGCGATGGCAGTCGCGTGGATTTGGGTTCTTCAAATTTTGCAGCGAGGTATAAATTTTTTTTTATTTTTATTTTTATTATTTCAAATTTTTACAGTAAAGAAAAAAATTATACACAGAAATTGTTGTTTACAGTAAAACAAATTTGTTTACAATTTTATACAGTAAAAGAAGTTCTTGTTTACAATTTGTTTTATTTTATAAAATAAAATAAATGGTTTTATACAGTACAAGAAAATTTGTTTACAATTCAAATTATTTGTTCAAAATGAAATTGGTTAATTTAAATATAAAAATAGAAGTTGTTGTAAAATAAATAATAATAGGAATTTTAAACTTGAAGAAAATTTAGTTTAAAACTAAATTATTAGTTGAATAAAAATTTAGTTTTAAATGAAAAATATTTTTTTTGTAAAAGAAAATTTGCTAAGAATTCAAATCATTTGATAAAATAATTTATTAAAGGAATTCTAGTTTTTAAAATTAAATTTTTGGTTAAAACAAATTTATTTAAAAAGATATTAATCTAAGGTAAAAGAATTAGTAGAAATAAATTTTAAAGAAAAAAATTTATTTTTAAACTTTTAGTTAAATAAATTCAATCTAAAGGAAATTTAAATTTTAGTTAAATAAAATTTTAAAGAAGAAATTGGTTTAAATAAAACCATTAATTAATTTAACTAAAAAAAAAAAATCAAATCGCCGATGAATCGAAATTATCTAATGAAAATTTAATTTATTCGATTGATTCGAATATTAATAAATTGTGTAAATATTTATACAAGGTATAAATGGAGAAAACAAGTTGAATTGGAAGTGGATGGCAAACAGGAATAAAAAGGTGAGAACTTCTCACTCAAAAGGAATTTTTTATGGTTTATTTGAATTTTAAATAGTTAAATAAAAAAAATTGATTGACTGTGTTGATTGATTGATTGAATAATGATTGTTATATATATTTATTGGATGTGAATAGACCCTATACGCCGTTAGTAAGCGGAGGTTATTTATTACACACATATACCGCGATATTCCACCTCGAAGTGGAATTGGTATTATATTATATATATAGCAATATATATATATTGGCATATGTATATATTGCAGTTGATTGATTTCCCGCATTTTCTTTTAGCGGATGAGACCCTATTGCGCCGTTAGTAAGCGGATATATATTTATAAAATCCCATATACCGCGATATTCCGTCTTGAAACGGAATGGTATTGTGCTAATGTCTGTGGATGCAGGGAAACAGGTTGGAGGGATCCAACTGGATTCCTCACAAGTGTTTGTTTATTTTCATATATTGTGATATTTGATTGTTTATCATGGATGATATATGATGTTTGAAAATCGTGTTTGACTATTTGATGTGTTACATCATCGGATCCAACTTTGAAGTTTAAAAATAACGATTTTTATTTTTAAGGGATTTCTAAAGTGATTTTGAAAATATATGTTATAAATAATTTTTGGAATTGATTTATTATAAATAAATAAACGTTATAATTTTTATGTTATAAAAATTATGATTTTTGAGAAATGTAGTTAAAGGTTGATTTTTGAAAATATGAGATCAGTGGTTTTATAAAATAGTTTGAACTGGGATTTCTGAAATTATTATAAGAAGCTCAAAAATAGGATTTATAAAATCTTTATTTTATAAATCAGAATGATGAAACTATGAAAGAGTTTAAGGATGTTTAAAGTAATAATATAAATTGTTTTATATTAAAAAGATTTATAAATTGATATTTATAAATTAAAAATATAAGAATTATAAACCAAGCTTTTATAAGTGTTAGAATAAATTGTAAATGAATTTCATAAATAGGAATGGAATTATAGAATTATAACGATGAAGTTATAAATAAAATTTTATAAACAGTATAAATTGATTTATATAAAAGATTTACAAACGGATTTTTGTAAATAAAAAAATATTGGAATTATAAAACGAAGTTTTTATAAGAGTTAGGATGAATTGTGAATAAATTTCACAAATGAATGAATTTATAGAATTATGAACGGTGAAGTTATAATTGGAATTTTATAAACAGTAGGTTTATAAAATTTGTGAAGTTATTTAAAAGAATAAGATTTTGGATAAATAGATGAATCTTATAAGTTATAAGATTTATAAAATTTGTGAAGTTTAAAGGAATGATTTTATAAACAAATAAATTATAAGTATTTGACTTATAATATGAAATTTTTAATATATCATTGTGATATGAATTGAGATAAGTTAATAAAGGAAATTTATAAAAGGAAGTTGTTATAAAAGAAATAGAAATAGAATTTATAAACATTGTTTTATAAATTCGCAAACTACTTATTTTGATAAGTAAATTGTTGCAATTTATTTATGAAGTTATATTCATGTTTTAGACAGTGAATAATTCCTTAAACTAAAATGAATAGAAGTAATGAAATTGGTTAACAATATATTCACGTTTTTGAATAGTGAATAATATGTTAAAGAAATTATTTAGAATGTGATGTCTTAAATAAAATTAAAACGGTCTAATGATGTTTTAAAATATGTTGAGATTTGAAATCATAGATTTCAACATTTATTGTTGAAATAGATGTTTTCGAGAAATAAAAGGAAATGGTAGATTATAACACTGTTGTTATAATAAATGATTTCTGAAAGGAAATGTTTTGTATAGTGTTGGGATTTATATATCTATTTTAATTTCTAATCCCTATACTAGTGATTTTGGGTTGTCGTAACGATGTTTTACGCAACATTCGTTTTGGCCCAAATAAATATGGTTAAGTGAATGATTTCCTTAAAAGATGAAGTATATACTTAATTTCGATTAGGGTATATTAAATATTCTCTAAGTATAGAAAATAAAAAGATCTGTGAATTACTTATTAAGTATAGAAATGCTTTTCCAATATTAAGTGAATATTTGGAATTTATCTTTTTGAAGATAAATTGAAAATGAATATTAGAAATTGAATGGAAATCATATATCCATAAATATTTTGGATTGTAAATTCAATATAGAATTTATAAATGGAATTGGGAAATTGGGTTTAAAAATAAATATTGATTTATTTTTAAAGAATGGAAATTAAGTTTTTATTCCCTAAAGATATTTTTGGAAGATAAATAATTTGGAAAATTATTTGGATTCGGGTGATGTTGGCATATCTATTGATAGTTCAATAACCGACTATCGATATATACCTTTGAATAGGTATTTGTTGTGAATTTGTTTGAAATTGAATGCCACACTTATTTTTTTTAAAAATAAGCGCTCACTATTCGGGTTAACCGGGAAAGGACCATGGGGTCGTATAACCCATTCCGAATATGTGATACGTCGTTATGAATTGCATTCGAAGACCGGTGTTGAAGACCGGATATTTTCGAAAACGTAAGGGTTTCTTGTCGAATGTCTTTGCATCGACTGGTCCCCGGTATAGAGACTCCATATGTGATGGGAAGTCCGAACGTGATTAGTGAATATCCGGATTGCAAGGACTTCTTTGTAAGTGCCTTCGGTTCTGTTCGAGCCCGGAACAGACTTGTATGGATTGTGTGTCTGACATTACAAGTTGAGATATAAAGCCGATTTCTTTCAAATATATTTCTGTGGTGGCGGAGAATTTATTCTTTTAGCTTAACACCCTTCTTTGAGACGGACGAGCTCAAAGGTTATATAGTTGAAGTTATCAGCAATATATCCCATTTTGGTAATGTGACATGCTGAGTGATGCTGAAATGATCATTGTGTTGATTATTTGTGATAGGATCATTTATTTGATCGTCTATCTTAGTGATCATTGTGTTGATCATTTATTGACCCAAAGCATGGCTTTTGTATAAAGTATGTTTTTGTGGACGTGACTTCGTCGAGCCTCACATCCCGGAGTGGTCAAAACAGGAAAGATGCGGCAAGGTTATTAGGGGTTGCTGTAGCTCCCCTTAGGGTATGTGCATTTCCTTCTGGAAAGGGGTGGTATCATGGTATGGAGCCCAGATACTTACTCATGTTGAAAACACTCTATTTATTATGGTGTGATGTTGGATATCGAGCGCTCGGTTGAAAAGGTCCTAAAGGACCGGGGAATGGCGTGCTCGTGTCAGTAGTTACCCAGTTAAGGGGTAACCCGGCCTTGTGTTGGCAGAGTTCCGGTTTGGTTCTCGGGGGTGTCTTTCCAGAGGCATTCTCAGTGGCAATGGGAAGTTCCTTGGCCTGACCATTTGTTGGAAATCCAATTCCCAATACGAAACTTGTACGGTATTAGTTGTAGAACCTGCCATTCACTTATGGTGGTCACCACTGTTTGGATGGTAGCTATAGTAGGCATAGTTCGAAATGTCTATGCTGGCTAAGATTTATATTCTACTTTCGAAATGAATTTTTTCTACACTATACACTAATAATAATATCAAATGTTATTTTAAATGCGTATCAAGCATCTTTGACTATCATAAGGAGAAATCTCCTCCGATTCTGCGTTTGCATGTGTGTGTGTGCGGGAGGCCTTATGGTAGTCTCATTTTTAAAAGCATTGCGAATTGAAATAAAAATATTCCTCTATTTGATTTTAAAGATAAATAAACTGTTTTGAGTTCTCACACCAGTCACATGACTGACTCGGAGTTTATTGTTTTCCTTCCTAAACTCTGGGTGCCCACCAATTTTCCACACGGGCAGTTAAGAGTTAGGTTTATCAGGATATTCTGGATATTCTGGAGTTGCTAGAAGCAAGCTGGATGGCATGGCGTATTACTAGTATATAGAATTTCTTTTTCCGCTGCACTGTTTGTTGTTGTATGTTGTTGTACACTCTGAAGTGATGATATGATGTAATGTAATGTATAAAATGTAATAACTGATATAGTTCTTTGTTTAAAGATTATTCATTTATTATTATATGTTGTTCCGCTGCGAATTGTGAGATTCTGTTGTTGTTTTGTTGTTCTTTCTGTTCTGTTTTTCTTTCCCTCTTTCTTCTTTAAAACCCCCTCAGTGTTCGGTTTTTTTTCGGCAACGAAAAATCGTGTCCTGACAATGTGGTATCAGAGCTGTTGGTTAAGCGACAACCATGGTTCTAATGGGTATTACTCGTTAGAGATAGAGTCAGCAGTACTCTAGAATGAGTTTGAGTGTAATAATAGATATGAGCGCGTATTTGTTAGTGAATATAAAATTGATTTATATTATAAAATAAATTTTTCCCAAAACTATTTTTGGTATAGAAAAAAAGAAATGATTTTCTATGAATTATTATAGTATATGATTGCATGATTGTTAGAAGTGATAATATTGAATTATTATCATTAGTAATGGAATTAAATAAAATGGATTGAATTCAAGTAAACTAACTTGATAAATTAGTAATTCATGGACAAATGAATATGGAATGTGAATGAAATTTGAAATGTAAAATAGAATTGGATTTCTAAGTAAATTTGAGATAAATTGAATATTGAAATGAATTAGTGAATAAAACTAATTCAATGTAGTAATGTGAATTACTGAATGAAAGTTAATCGTTAGAATTCAATATTTAGAATTGAGAATTTAATTCAAATAGATTTAAAATTGTGAATTGAATTCAATTTAAATTGTGAATTGAATTCAAATAAATTGGAATCGTGAATTGAATCGAAGTGTAAAATTTAATAAAAATTAAATATATAACTTCAATAGTGAAGTAAAAACGTATAAGAAACATATATTGGAAATTTTGCAATAGAATTGGCAAATTGGTTTGAATGTTGTAATTGGATATTATGGATGCTACTACTAGCAGGCTATACAGGTTATACAGGTATATAAAGAAATTGAGATTTTGATTTCAAAGATAAAATTGAATAGCTCGACAAAAAGGTACGTATTTCAATTTTAATATGAGATTTGATGACTTTCTTCTCTAGCCACTTGGCTTTTCTCTTTTCTTTTTGATTCTGAGGGGCCGTGGTGCCATTTTGTAGTCGTACCGAGCTAGCCGCGCAAAGGAGACGCTGGCGAAATTTTTCGAAAATTTAGGGTGTTAGAAAAATTTTGAGAAAATTTGAAAGTTTGAAATTTGAATTTGAATTTAAATTTGAATTGTTAGTAAAACAATATTGTTTGAAACCTTTAATTGGAGTTGGAAAAGCTAGTTGAAATGATAATGAATCTCTAGTAAAAAAAAGATTTAGGCTAGTAAGTTGATAAAACTATTTGAATTGTGAAAAATAGTAGACGGGATAAGGGCATTCTTCTTAACTTGTAATTTCGGGACGAAATTCTTTTAAGGGGGAAAGATTGTAACGATCCTGAATTTTAAACAATTTAAATACGAGAATATTTAATTTATTTTAAATATTTAAATGATGGTTTGGATTGAATTTTCAATATAATTATGAATTTAACGATTTAATTATAGAATTTAATCTATTGGAAGTTGAATAAAAATTTGAATCTTCAATTTTAAGCCGATTAAAATTATTTCAAAGGCTTGTAAAATTCGTATTGATAACACTGAAGATTTTAGAAGCTTCAGAATTTATTTTGAAAGTGATTTGTACAGTTTTGAAATTTAATCGTTCGAATCGATATTTAAAAATAGCCGTCCGAGGCACAGTCTCGGAATTCGACGAAACCAGTTCCATTGGGTCCGGAATATTGAATTATTCTCGGATTTCAAATTTCGTATTTTTCGGAGTTGATTTGTGATTACACGGCGAGTAAACGCATTGAAATTTTAAAACGAATTCAATATTAAATTTAAATTTAAATTTAAATTCTGTCAACAGCATCCCTTGAATCTTGCCTAAAATCACGTTGCCTCTCCCCAAAGTCATGCCGAGAATCACGATACGAAGATCGTGCAAGCATGGACGTGTTCCCCTATTTCAACTTCAAATCGAAATAATCTCGTTCAACATTATTCAGAGAATTTTTTTTTTATGGCCGAAGCCTTTTTGTTCCCCCCAAATCAAAACCGCTTCCTCTTCAGATTTTAATTTATGCCAAAGCCCTAAAATCCTAATCGCGTGAGGAGGGGGAGTTTCAGGCAAGGCGACGCGATGGTGCGGCGACGCAAATCGATGGTGTGCGCTAGGTCGTGGGCGCGTTCAGGTGAAGTCGCGAGATAGAGGTCGCGACTGAGAGGAGGATGGTGGTGGCGTTCGATCGTATGGAGGCGAGGCGCGTAGGGGGTGTCGATTTGGGCGCGCGCGTACGCGTGGGGGAAGGGGTCGAGCGGCGACTCCTCGGTGATGTCGCGATAGGGCGGTGGCGCGCGAGTGGTTGGGGTGCGACAATCGAGGCACGACACAAAATCTGGACGACGACTTGGAGCTCGGTTTCGAGCATCTCGCGAGGAGCGGCGGCGGTGAGGCGATGGCAGTCGCGTGGATTTGGGTTCTTCAAATTTTGCAGCGAGGTATAAATTTTTTTTTATTTTTATTTTTATTATTTCAAATTTTTACAGTAAAGAAAAAAATTATACACAGAAATTGTTGTTTACAGTAAAACAAATTTGTTTACAATTTTATACAGTAAAAGAAGTTCTTGTTTACAATTTGTTTTATTTTATAAAATAAAATAAATGGTTTTATACAGTACAAGAAAATTTGTTTACAATTCAAATTATTTGTTCAAAATGAAATTGGTTAATTTAAATATAAAAATAGAAGTTGTTGTAAAATAAATAATAATAGGAATTTTAAACTTGAAGAAAATTTAGTTTAAAACTAAATTATTAGTTGAATAAAAATTTAGTTTTAAATGAAAAATATTTTTTTTGTAAAAGAAAATTTGCTAAGAATTCAAATCATTTGATAAAATAATTTATTAAAGGAATTCTAGTTTTTAAAATTAAATTTTTGGTTAAAACAAATTTATTTAAAAAGATATTAATCTAAGGTAAAAGAATTAGTAGAAATAAATTTTAAAGAAAAAAATTTATTTTTAAACTTTTAGTTAAATAAATTCAATCTAAAGGAAATTTAAATTTTAGTTAAATAAAATTTTAAAGAAGAAATTGGTTTAAATAAAACCATTAATTAATTTAACTAAAAAAAAAAAAAAATCAAATCGCCGATGAATCGAAATTATCTAATGAAAATTTAATTTATTCGATTGATTCGAATATTAATAAATTGTGTAAATATTTATACAAGGTATAAATGGAGAAAACAAGTTGAATTGGAAGTGGATGGCAAACAGGAATAAAAAGGTGAGAACTTCTCACTCAAAAGGAATTTTTTATGGTTTATTTGAATTTTAAATAGTTAAATAAAAAAATTGATTGACTGTGTTGATTGATTGATTGAATAATGATTGTTATATATATTTATTGGATGTGAATAGACCCTATACGCCGTTAGTAAGCGGAGGTTATTTATTACACACATATACCGCGATATTCCACCTCGAAGTGGAATTGGTATTATATTATATATATAGCAATATATATATATTGGCATATGTATATATTGCAGTTGATTGATTTCCCGCATTTTCTTTTAGCGGATGAGACCCTATTGCGCCGTTAGTAAGCGGATATATATTTATAAAATCCCATATACCGCGATATTCCGTCTTGAAACGGAATGGTATTGTGCTAATGTCTGTGGATGCAGGGAAACAGGTTGGAGGGATCCAACTGGATTCCTCACAAGTGTTTGTTTATTTTCATATATTGTGATATTTGATTGTTTATCATGGATGATATATGATGTTTGAAAATCGTGTTTGACTATTTGATGTGTTACATCATCGGATCCAACTTTGAAGTTTAAAAATAACGATTTTTATTTTTAAGGGATTTCTAAAGTGATTTTGAAAATATATGTTATAAATAATTTTTGGAATTGATTTATTATAAATAAATAAACGTTATAATTTTTATGTTATAAAAATTATGATTTTTGAGAAATGTAGTTAAAGGTTGATTTTTGAAAATATGAGATCAGTGGTTTTATAAAATAGTTTGAACTGGGATTTCTGAAATTATTATAAGAAGCTCAAAAATAGGATTTATAAAATCTTTATTTTATAAATCAGAATGATGAAACTATGAAAGAGTTTAAGGATGTTTAAAGTAATAATATAAATTGTTTTATATTAAAAAGATTTATAAATTGATATTTATAAATTAAAAATATAAGAATTATAAACCAAGCTTTTATAAGTGTTAGAATAAATTGTAAATGAATTTCATAAATAGGAATGGAATTATAGAATTATAACGATGAAGTTATAAATAAAATTTTATAAACAGTATAAATTGATTTATATAAAAGATTTACAAACGGATTTTTGTAAATAAAAAAATATTGGAATTATAAAACGAAGTTTTTATAAGAGTTAGGATGAATTGTGAATAAATTTCACAAATGAATGAATTTATAGAATTATGAACGGTGAAGTTATAATTGGAATTTTATAAACAGTAGGTTTATAAAATTTGTGAAGTTATTTAAAAGAATAAGATTTTGGATAAATAGATGAATCTTATAAGTTATAAGATTTATAAAATTTGTGAAGTTTAAAGGAATGATTTTATAAACAAATAAATTATAAGTATTTGACTTATAATATGAAATTTTTAATATATCATTGTGATATGAATTGAGATAAGTTAATAAAGGAAATTTATAAAAGGAAGTTGTTATAAAAGAAATAGAAATAGAATTTATAAACATTGTTTTATAAATTCGCAAACTACTTATTTTGATAAGTAAATTGTTGCAATTTATTTATGAAGTTATATTCATGTTTTAGACAGTGAATAATTCCTTAAACTAAAATGAATAGAAGTAATGAAATTGGTTAACAATATATTCACGTTTTTGAATAGTGAATAATATGTTAAAGAAATTATTTAGAATGTGATGTCTTAAATAAAATTAAAACGGTCTAATGATGTTTTAAAATATGTTGAGATTTGAAATCATAGATTTCAACATTTATTGTTGAAATAGATGTTTTCGAGAAATAAAAGGAAATGGTAGATTATAACACTGTTGTTATAATAAATGATTTCCGAAAGGAAATGTTTTGTATAGTGTTGGGATTTATATATCTATTTTAATTTCTAATCCCTATACTAGTGATTTTGGGTTGTCGTAACGATGTTTTACGCAACATTCGTTTTGGCCCAAATAAATATGGTTAAGTGAATGATTTCCTTAAAAGATGAAGTATATACTTAATTTCGATTAGGGTATATTAAATATTCTCTAAGTATAGAAAATAAAAAGATCTGTGAATTACTTATTAAGTATAGAAATGCTTTTCCAATATTAAGTGAATATTTGGAATTTATCTTTTTGAAGATAAATTGAAAATGAATATTAGAAATTGAATGGAAATCATATATCCATAAATATTTTGGATTGTAAATTCAATATAGAATTTATAAATGGAATTGGGAAATTGGGTTTAAAAATAAATATTGATTTATTTTTAAAGAATGGAAATTAAGTTTTTATTCCCTAAAGATATTTTTGGAAGATAAATAATTTGGAAAATTATTTGGATTCGGGTGATGTTGGCATATCTATTGATAGTTCAATAACCGACTATCGATATATACCTTTGAATAGGTATTTGTTGTGAATTTGTTTGAAATTGAATGCCACACTTATTTTTTTTAAAAATAAGCGCTCACTATTCGGGTTAACCGGGAAAGGACCATGGGGTCGTATAACCCATTCCGAATATGTGATACGTCGTTATGAATTGCATTCGAAGACCGGTGTTGAAGACCGGATATTTTCGAAAACGTAAGGGTTTCTTGTCGAATGTCTTTGCATCGACTGGTCCCCGGTATAGAGACTCCATATGTGATGGGAAGTCCGAACGTGATTAGTGAATATCCGGATTGCAAGGACTTCTTTGTAAGTGCCTTCGGTTCTGTTCGAGCCCGGAACAGACTTGTATGGATTGTGTGTCTGACATTACAAGTTGAGATATAAAGCCGATTTCTTTCAAATATATTTCTGTGGTGGCGGAGAATTTATTCTTTTAGCTTAACACCCTTCTTTGAGACGGACGAGCTCAAAGGTTATATAGTTGAAGTTATCAGCAATATATCCCATTTTGGTAATGTGACATGCTGAGTGATGCTGAAATGATCATTGTGTTGATTATTTGTGATAGGATCATTTATTTGATCGTCTATCTTAGTGATCATTGTGTTGATCATTTATTGACCCAAAGCATGGCTTTTGTATAAAGTATGTTTTTGTGGACGTGACTTCGTCGAGCCTCACATCCCGGAGTGGTCAAAACAGGAAAGATGCGGCAAGGTTATTAGGGGTTGCTGTAGCTCCCCTTAGGGTATGTGCATTTCCTTCTGGAAAGGGGTGGTATCATGGTATGGAGCCCAGATACTTACTCATGTTGAAAACACTCTATTTATTATGGTGTGATGTTGGATATCGAGCGCTCGGTTGAAAAGGTCCTAAAGGACCGGGGAATGGCGTGCTCGTGTCAGTAGTTACCCAGTTAAGGGGTAACCCGGCCTTGTGTTGGCAGAGTTCCGGTTTGGTTCTCGGGGGTGTCTTTCCAGAGGCATTCTCAGTGGCAATGGGAAGTTCCTTGGCCTGACCATTTGTTGGAAATCCAATTCCCAATACGAAACTTGTACGGTATTAGTTGTAGAACCTGCCATTCACTTATGGTGGTCACCACTGTTTGGATGGTAGCTATAGTAGGCATAGTTCGAAATGTCTATGCTGGCTAAGATTTATATTCTACTTTCGAAATGAATTTTTTCTACACTATACACTAATAATAATATCAAATGTTATTTTAAATGCGTATCAAGCATCTTTGACTATCATAAGGAGAAATCTCCTCCGATTCTGCGTTTGCATGTGTGTGTGTGCGGGAGGCCTTATGGTAGTCTCATTTTTAAAAGCATTGCGAATTGAAATAAAAATATTCCTCTATTTGATTTTAAAGATAAATAAACTGTTTTGAGTTCTCACACCAGTCACATGACTGACTCGGAGTTTATTGTTTTCCT
This sequence comes from Allium cepa, assembly GCA_030765085.1. Classification (NCBI taxonomy): domain Eukaryota; kingdom Viridiplantae; phylum Streptophyta; class Magnoliopsida; order Asparagales; family Amaryllidaceae; genus Allium; species Allium cepa. The sequence goes on along the minus strand of CM060945.1, from coordinate 951,675,633 downwards.
TCCTAAACTCTGGGTGCCCACCAATTTTCCACACGGGCAGTTAAGAGTTAGGTTTATCAGGATATTCTGGATATTCTGGAGTTGCTAGAAGCAAGCTGGATGGCATGGCGTATTACTAGTATATAGAATTTCTTTTTCCGCTGCACTGTTTGTTGTTGTATGTTGTTGTACACTCTGAAGTGATGATATGATGTAATGTAATGTATAAAATGTAATAACTGATATAGTTCTTTGTTTAAAGATTATTCATTTATTATTATATGTTGTTCCGCTGCGAATTGTGAGATTCTGTTGTTGTTTTGTTGTTCTTTCTGTTCTGTTTTTCTTTCCCTCTTTCTTCTTTAAAACCCCCTCAGTGTTCGGTTTTTTTTCGGCAACGAAAAATCGTGTCCTGACAACCAGCGTCATCAGATCCGGAACTAAATTACGATCCTAACAAAAGAAATTTCACGTGAATCGGAGAACGTATGAAAAAGTCATTTTAAACGATTTGAAAACAAAAATAAAAATAAAATAAAATAAAATAAAACAAAACCCACTTAACTTCAATGGCCACATCAGCTAAAAGCTACAGCACATCGTCGAATTTTTTCTGGTCAAACGAATATCCAAAACAGAAAACGAATTGTACCAGCAGATTACGTGTCTCGAGAACTTTATCATAAAATTTTCTGGAATTTTTGTGGAGAGTTTGAATTTTATTAGAAAATTTGAATTGTAGATAGATTAGGTTTTGTAACCATTGAGGAAGAGAAAGAGATGAAGAAAAATGAACGTACAGCCAATTGACAATAGAAAGGAGGCTAGGGTTTATCACAGCATATTTATAGATAGATCGCAAAAGGATAGGTGTGCACGAATTTTAACGTGCAAACAGAAGCGGTCCCAAAAGGATATTAATTATACACGTTACGGATTAAATTATTTCTTTCTCAACATTTACATTGCATTTTAAGCGTATTCACACATGTATAATTAGATGCTTCATTTAAATTTCCATATATATATTCACAATTCCATAAATTTCCAAATACATAGATAAATTTCCAATTTCAACTAAATTTCTAAATTACTGTAATAATTACAGATTAAATTTCTATCCATTCTCAATAGATTTACGTTTACATACATTTCTATGTACATTTGAATTCCATATTATACATATTTTATTTATCTTAATTACTTCCAACTTAAATTTCAATCAACATAAAACGTTTTATTCAGTTTCTAATAATTTCAATCATGCTTTAAATCCAAATGAATAAATAACTTAATTCCCATTTAAGCATTTTTCATTTGATTTGCAATCAACCTTTTATGATCAATTAAATCCCGATATATTAAATAAACGTTATTTCCATCATTCTTTATCCTATGAAGAAATTTAAGTTATTCACACCTATTACTAAATTTCATATTAATGCACACTAATTTACATTTATTGCAATGGTTACCAAATATTTCCCTGCAATAATTCATTCCCCTATACATACTTACAATTCCACTTAAACTTTATTATACCCATTTATTTTCTCAACATTAAAACCAACGTTACCTCAATTCCACTAATGTACACTTATTCTATTATCACTTACTAACCATTCAAATTTTTATTAACAAATAGGCAAGTAATTTCTATGTTACAAATTTTTAATTCATCCTAATCCCTTACTATTGACATACATTTGCATTACTTACATATCATTTACAATGTTACCCAAAATCTCTATCCATTGTAATTAATACCTTAAATAAGTTTCAATTTATATTCAAGTGAATACATTACCCTTTTTCGTTATGTCATCCATTTTTCACAAGAAACGTTTTATCGTTTCGACAACATTTTATTTCTAATTACCTACATTGATTTGTGTACGTCTCTACTATTTAAAGCATTACCATTCTCACCTTCATCTAAATCTTCATTTATGAATATTTAAAAATAAATTTCACTTATTTCCTATTTATACACTTATAAATTCCAATTCCAAATAAATAGAAAAATCTCCGTTTGCACTACTTAAATCAAAAATCAGCGATTATCCTATCTATACATTTTAAGTGGATGGATCAAATGTTGTATTCAAAAATCTACTTCTTAATATTCTTAGATTTAAACTCAACTCTCTATTAACAGAATATTTAGATGTTTAAACTTCTTTTATTACCATTAACTTATTATTATACATTAAACTTAAATATACTGACAAAGCTTGTTTTTGGTACTCTTTTCATTTCCATAAATAAAATTAGAAGTGGATTCATACCTTATTATGTAATTAACTTTAATTCCACCTAACTAAATATTTACATAATCTTTTATTTGCAATAAATCAACTATTTTATATTAATTAAATTTAATCTTCCTGGTTTACTTATTCATAGTATGTAATTCAGTTACTCACCCTAACCTATTTATTTGAAATCCAATCCAGATTATTTTTACTAAGTTCCAATTTCCAAAGGTTACTGCAATTAATCCAATTAATTGCAATAAATTCTAATAAATTTGATTTTATTGGATTACAACTCAAAATAAATCAATTATTACTCAACCACACAGTTAACATTTCTTTTATGATTCATTACAGTAATATTTCGCAATTCTCATCTTTATTTTCATAAATTACTGGATTTCAATTTAATTGAAATTTTGTTAACTTTACACATAAATAAAAGCTTAAACCTCAATTAATTCATTCCTAAGATCACACTAATGATTATATTATAAAATGGACATTTCCCTTGGTTACATCTTATTTATTCTCTTACCAATATTCCACACTAACTGCAATAATTTAGTGCATTAATTGAAATTGATCAAAAATAAAACTTAACCAACAAATAGAATAAATACGTACAATAATTATTGTCATTAAATCTATTTCATAAGTCTACACTCAATTAATTCCTTAAAATAAGTTTTACGTTTTTATAAGTTTACCTTCACACTTCCCGTTACTATTTTAATAATTACTAAAGTAACATTTTCATAATAACAACATTAAAATTTCTCAATATTTAGATGAACTTTATTTCCAATACACACTACCAAATTTCAATCACTTATGTTCTATCCAACATTCTTTTAGATTTTACTTCCATCAATTAGTTCATCCAATATTTTCATCCATTTATTAACAAATTTTCCATTATACAATTTCAATTCTTCTTATTATTATTTCATTAATACTATTACCAACTTTTATTACTTTTAGTATTAATTAAACAATCATATTTAATTAAGAGGTTATAATGTTGTATTCACTATTCCCATTTTCACTCCAAAACTCAAACAGCCGTTTCAATTGCATTTGGATTTGCATTAAATTGGTTATCCATCAACTGCCATATATATTACCACCTTAATTCACATACAATTACAGTCCTTTTTAATATATTAATACATGGGTAATTTAAATTTTGTCTTTATTTCTTTAATTTACATTTTATTCAAGTGCGACAATTTATGCTATTTCTTTATTGATATTTCACCTAACTTTCAACAATTAAGTTAAATACCCGTTTCTACAATTCATTATTAGTTATAAATTTAAATCTCCTTTATTTATTCAACTTACACACAGGTATACATCTTACACTATCTCAATCATTGGATTTTCATTTAGCGTTCATTCCAGCATAAATTCTATCTCTTTTATATATATCTTTATTTTTCTTTACAAATTTTTTTATTACATAATCCCTTTTTAACTAAAATTTAATCGTCGAAATTTACGGGTCGTTACAACTTCGCTATACTTGAGCAATGCAAAAGAGATGGCATTTCTTGTTAGGATTTAGAGAAAGGTAAATTAAACAAAACTGAAAATGAAAAGCCCTTGGATAGTAGTCTTTCAGGCCAACTATCAGAGGCCTACTATCCGAGGTAAACAAAAAGATAAGAGTAGTTGAAAAGACTGAGAATGTATTAAGAAGATTTAATACCTCCAAAAGGAAAATAAGATCAAAAGAAGAAAACCTAATAACCAGCGAAATAGAGAATAAAGAAATCATTACTGAATTAGATTACAGAGGAGGGTAGGAGGGTATAAAATCTACCGAAGATCTGGAAGAAGTAAGCTTGGGCTCATTAGACCCAACAAAAATGGTAAAGATTAGGAAATAACTAGACGACTAACTCGGAGGAGAGATTATACAATTCCTCTAATCTAGCAAAAATGTGTTTTCCTAGACCTACTCGGACATGATTGGGATATATCCAGTAGTTATGAGCCACGCTCTAAATATAAATCTAGATATTATCCCCGTTTGACAAAAGAAAAGGCAGTTTGATAAAGTTTTCGCTAATGCATTGAAAGAAAATATTCCGTGCTAGTTAAAAAGTCTAATGGAAAATGAAGAACATGTGTCGATTACACTAATCTAAACAAAGCATGCCCTAAGGATTATTATCCTTTACCTCTAATAGACCAGTTGGTTGATGCCACAAGTGGACATAAGCTGTTATCTTTTATGGATGCATACTCAGGCTATAATCAAATTCCTATGTTCAAACCAGATGAAGAAAACACAAGTTTCTTAACAGATTGGGGAACTTACTGTTACAATGTTATGCCTTTTGGACTAAAGAATGCAATGGCTACATATCAAAATCTAGTAAATAGAATGTTTAGAGAACAAATTGGACAAAATATGGAAGTGTATGTAGACGATATGTTGGTCAAATCCCAAGAGGAAGTTAATCATCAAAAAGATATTTAGGAAATGTTTGGAGTAATAAGAAAGTACCGAATGAAGCTCAATCCACAGAAATGTTTTTTGGAATACAATTGGGAAATTTCTAGGATATACTTGTAATTTCTTGGGGAATTAAGGCCAATCCTGACCAAATCAATGAAATTAAGGATATGGCAGAGCCAAAAAAAGTAAAGATGTAATTAGTTTAAATGGTAGGGTAGCAGCTCTAAATAGATTTATCCCTAAGGCTACTGATAAGTGCATCCATTTCATTATTGTGATTAAGGAAAAGTAGAACTTTGAATGGTGAGAAGATTGCAGAAAAGCCTTTAAAGAATTAAAGGACCATATTGAGAAACCTCTGATCTTATCTAGTCTTATAGAAGGAGAGGATTTATACCTTTACATGGCAGTCTCCGAACATGCGGTGAGTTCGGTTTTAGTAAGAGAAGAGAATTATACCCAGCTTCCAGTATACTGTACTAGTTAAAGGCTTAAAGAGGAAGAAGTTAGATATCTCAAAAATTAAGAGCCTATTTTCAAGCACATCCAATCAAGGTCTTAACTTATTTTTCACTTACGCAAGTTTCCAGCAAACCCGAGGCATTAGGAAGGTTAGTAAAATGGGGAATAGAGTTGAACCAATATAGGATTGAATTTCAAACTTGAGTTGCAATTAAGAGGCAGGCTTTAGCCGATTTTGTTAATGAATGCACATAATTTATTAAGGAATGATTGTAAAGGGAAAAGGATTTGAAGCCTCGATGGCAGTTGTTTGTTTATGGAGCCTCAAATAAGTAAGGGGCTAGTGTAGGATACATAATCATTACTCCTGATGGACATAAATTACACTATGCAATGAAGCTAGGCTTTCCCACTACTAATATGTGGCTGAGTATGAATTAATGATAGGGGGATTTACTTTAGCTTTTCAATTAAAGATCCCAATAATAGAAATTTTCAGTTATTCTCAATTAATGGTCAACCAATTAAATCAAATATATCAAATGAAAGATGCAAAATTGATCCTTTATGTCAAAAAAGGTGATGAAAATGTTAACTCGGTTTGAAGATTTTTCGATACATCGAGTACCTAGAGGAAAAATTCTCCAGCTGATTCTTTGGCTAAACTACCTAGCTTTCTTGGAGCACCAAAAATCCTAATTATGCCAGTAGACTTTCAAAATAATCCTAGTATTGAAGAAAAATCCCACAAACTAAAAGATGAGGTTATGGTATTGACTAGATCCTAAGCTCTTATAAATGTAGAAAAAGAAAAAGAACTGGGAAGTGGAAACGATGGAATTTAGGAGGGAATTGTCCATATGGAAATAAATAGTCAATATGAGAACAATTGGATGACGTCCATTGTAAAATAATTGGTAGAAGGGACACTACTATAAGATAAAAAGGAACCAAGAAGGATAAAACACCAAGCCCCAAGTTTTATCATGATAGATGGAACACTATACAAAATGGGATATCCGCTCCCTTACTTAAGATGTGTTACTCCAGAAAGTGGCACAAAATTATTGAGAGAATCCCATGAAGGGTTTTATGGTGATCATTCTAATAGCATAAAATTGGACAAAAAAGTCATAAGTCAAATATTATATTGGCCTTATATGAATAACGATGTAGTGAATTACATAAAGAGATGTAAGAAATGTCAGTGATTTTCAGCAGTCTCATATATACCCCTAACGAATTAACCCCAATCTCAAGTCCATGTCCCTTTGATGTGTGTGGAATCGACTTAATTGGACCATTGCTTATATCTAAGGGCGAAGCAAAGTTACAGTCGTAGCTATCGACTACTTTACCACATAGGTAGAGGTAGAACCATTACCAACTATAACATTAGGAAAAGTTCTAAATTTTTTGATTAAGAACATAATCATTTGGTTTAGAATATTGCATAAAATAATGTCCAACAATGGAACTCGGTTTTAAAGTGAGAAATTCACCATATTTGTAATAAAAATGCAATAATTAAGAGTTTTTCATTCGTATCTAATCCCAAGGCTAATGGAGCCGTCGAACCTACTAACAAAACCATTAAGACTATCCTCAAGAAACGACTGGACAAAGCGAAAGGAAATTGTGTAAAAGAGCTACCACTTGTGCTTTGGGCATATCAAACTTCTACTAAAAATGCAACATGACATACTACATTTTCTTTAACATTTGGATGCGAAGCCATGCTACCAATCGAAGTTGAAATACCATCCCATCGGAAGATTGAATATGCCTTCAATTCTAGTCAAGAGCTGAGAAAAGAATCCCTAGATTTTATCAATGAGTTAAGGGATGAAGCGACCATCAGTCGAAAATCAACGAAGGATAAAAATAGTATAATTCCAAAATTAAGGAAATATCATTTCAAAAATGAGACTTAATACTCCAAAAGGTCATAGAAAATGCCAAGAATCTGATAGATGGACCGCTCAGACCAAATTGGGATGGACCCCTTGTCATTCATAAAGTCATCCCACCAGGGACTTATTGACTATGCTGACCTGATGGCAACGTAATAGCAAGAACTTGGAATGTCGAACACTTAAGGTCATATTTTTCTACAATGGATGAATAAAGAGATTCAGACAAGTATATTTACTTAATTAATAATCAAAGAAAGGAACTTATATTAAAAAGCCTTTGATCATGCCACAAGGGCCTGGTCAAAGCATCCCCAAAGGGAGGTCAGAGTAAGCCTTTGGTCTCTCCTATAAGGCCTAGCAGAGCATTGCAAGTCTTCATCCCCTCCTATGTAGTCTGGTTGGAGCGCTTCCTAGAGGGAGGATGGAGTAAGCCTCTGGTACCACCTAAGATGGTCCGGCGAAAGCACCGGCCAGCCTTTGGTTCAGCCTATAAAGTCTAACTAGAGCGCCTCCTAGAGGTAGGATGGGTAAGACTTTGGTTCTGCCTAAGATGACTAACCAAACACACCGACCAGCCTAAATCATTACCAATAAGGTAATAAGGGGCTCAATCAAAGCCTAAATCATCACCTAATAAGGTGATAAGGGGCGAAAGGGATCGATTAAAGCCTAAATCATAACCTATAAGGTGATAAGAGTGAAAGATATAAGTCAAAGCCTAAATCATCACCTAAAAGGTAATAAGGGGCAAAGGAAATCAATCAGACAAGCGTCACTTCGTCCTAAGAATGGATCATCGCAAACATCTAAATGGAAGGGTAATTAAGCACAACCAATTTGAACTGAGATAAAAATAAGGCAACCTTCAAGGGAAGGGGAAAGAACCATCTATTACCCAGAATTAAAGATCTCAGTAATCAAATATGGAAATCTAAGAAGTTATGAATCTCTTGGTTATAAATATTCTAGTAAATAACGGGAATATCCATTATTGCTCAAATTTATGTCTTTTATTAGTTGAGACGTAAAATTATCTGATGGATTTTTGGTCATCTATTGAATAAATTATGGTATTATTTTCAAATGGCTTTTTGGTCTTCCATTCAAATGAAATTATGGTATTATTACTAGATGGGTTTCTGGTCTTCTGTTCAAATGAAATTATGGTACTATTACTAGATGGATTTCTGGTCTTCTTAATTAATGAACTTATGATCTTCTCGCCAGATGGATTTCCTTGTTTCTTATTAAAAGAGTTTGTGGGTTTCTAGCCAAATGGGTTTTCGGACTTTTAACCAGATGGGTTTCTGGTCTTGTTATTGACGGTTTTCAAGGTTATAAATGTTACTCTCAAAACAAGTTCATGTAATTCTTGCTTTTATTGCCTAGTTCATAATCTTAAGGCAAAAATTTGAATTCTCCTTTACACGACAACCATTTACCATGGATTTCTGTATTCTTTTGGAAGATTGGCTCTTGAAATCTGAGCTTACCATCCCTAACATGGCAATTGATAAAGCCTCTTAGGTCAACGTTATTGACAACCATTTCTACTTGAACCAATCCATTTTAGGTGTTGAAATTGATTTTGCACTAAAAAGTCTAAGAATTTGCTTTCATGCAAGGAAAAATGCAAAACAATCCATGTCTTTATCAAATATGAAAGGATTTGCATAAAATTTTGTTGATTCGATAATTATTCCTAGAAAATGAATTTTAAAACCAAGTTTTCAAAGATGTGAAGATCAACTAGGATACTCTTTAACAACTTTAGAAAGCAAAGTAATCGATTTGGGAAAGAAATAATTTCTTGAAATGATGAAAGTCATCACGATTTACTTTATGTTTTCTAGGAAAACAAGAATTGAAGAGAAAGTTTCATAAAGAGTTATAAAGGAGGGAAGATATTACACTAAAGTGTAAAAAGAATCTTTTATACAAGGAGGGGGAAAATGTTATCTACATATCCATAAGAAAGATATGGAAACAATCTAAAGATGCAGGTGTCGAGCCAATAAGTTTATAGCAATACATTAAATTTTTAAGGCAATAACATATCAAGCAGATAAAGAAGACAAAGCATGTAGATAACAAAGATGCTGAGCTTGTAAGTGGACATGTCAAGCACAGAAATGTCAAGTCCATATCTGAAGGTAAAATCAAACTTCCAATGCAAAGATAATATCGAGCCCCTACAATTGCAGAAAGGATGACGAGTCTCTGTAACTATAAGAGATGATGTTGAGACTCACGAACCATAAGGGTCGTCAAGCATGTAAAACAAAAGAGGGATAGCGAAACTCAAGCAATAACAAGTAAATCCCGAGCATTTAACAACCAAGAGAATGACACACTTCAAATAGTTACAAAGAAGTGTCATGTCCCTAAGGGAGCAATGAGCTTCTATAACATGAAGGGTTTTCAAGTATTTAACAAGCAAGAATCAGACGTTGAGTAAGGTATCGAGTCAATAGGTTGATGAAGGTGTCGAATCAATAAAGGCTTATGGGTGTCGAGCAATAGAAAACCTGGAAGAGCAAAGGATATGAAGTTTATACAGCACAAGGTTATCGAACCTTTACAATGCTAATTGTTGTAAAGCACCTATAAGTAGCTAATGATATCGAGTTTCTATAGAATAATGAGCTTCCACTCTAACAAAGGATTGCCGAATATCAACAATGCAAATGTGATTTCGAATATAAAAAATGGGGTTTCGAATATCAATAATGCATAGGAGATGTCGACTATTTGGCTGGATAGACACGCAGCCATGCCACCTACCACTGCCTCTATAAATAGGCCCCTTCCACCAGTTAGAAAGAGGCAATTCATTCTTTTCTCTACTTATCAAATTACAAGTTGTAAACCCTAAATTGATTTAGGATTTCTTGATATAGTTGTAACTTTTTGCATATAAGGACTTGGACAATATGGATTGCATTGCATAATGCATTTGATGTGAGTACCTTTGACTATTTTTGGGAGGATGGACGTGCATATGACTTATTTTTAGATTTATTCTTGAATTTGGACTTGAATATTAATAATTTGAACAAAGCACTTAAGCCCTTGACTAAATTTAAGTTTAGTTTGCATTATGACTATTGTGCCCATTGGCATATGAACAAAGGATTGTGATATAAGTGCGTTTCCTAATTTTCCCATAATTGCACATTTATGTGGCTTGCCTATTAAAGCTCATGGGTAATATTGAGTCCATTTCAAATAATACTATCTTATGCAACATCTCGGGTGTTGAGCCATTTTTTGGTTTAACATCTACATTACAAAGCTACCATCCCTTCAAACTAAAAGTAAGAAGCATTTTGATGTCTTTTATACCAAAGAAAATTTATTTGTATATTTCTCCCATAAAATTAGTGTGCTACTGTTGACTTTCAAAAAATTGCTTCTGACTACCATAATCTTTTTATTCAATATCAATTTCTTTTTCATATGGCCATCAAAATCTAATCTCTCATTTAACACTAAACAATGACAATATAACATAGAATTTTTATTTACATATAAAAATCTATTAAGCACGAAGTGAGGTTAGGCCATCAAAATCTATTTTCTTCTACATATCAATCTAAATTTGTTGTTTTGGGCTTTTTGATTGTTATTATAAGATAAGGTTAACAATCATGTGGCTAACACAAATTCAGAGGATATAAATGATTTAGTAATTGTGAATCTCAATATAGGTTATTGAACTGTTATATTCTATCATACAATGTTTATGCCTTTTTTCAATTCTTTTTATTCTTTTTCTTGTTTGTTATGTGGATTTGAAAAAGCATTTTTTAACGGATCACGTAAGTTTTTATTTAAAATTCCATCATCTTATCTACAGTTGGAAAAATAAATTTTATCATTTTATCATTTATTTTTTGCGTCTGCTAAGTGATTTTGGGAATTTTATTCGTAGAATTCTTTGATATGATGGTATAAGTAACAACAAAAAGGTTAAGCTCCGCTGTCGTAATTGTCAAGTCCAATAAATTTAGACCTAGAAAAACCTTAATTGCAATTGGGATGCAAAAGAGGCAGAATGTACCATAACCGTCAGTCGAAATTGGTAAAGAAGAAAAAGAAAACGTTGTGAAATGACATAGACCTAATGCCACTAAAAAAATGCAAATATCTAAATTTTGGCTTCAAATTATTTTTAGAAAAAGAATTATTTTTTATTAATTTTAGATGTTAGCATTTATACATAAATTTAGTTTAGAATTGCATTTATTTATACACGTACACACATACACACTAATGAAAAAATATTTTATGAATTGGAAAATTACTATATAGTGTTGTAGACGCTATAATATTTTTATTTGAATGTTATCATCGATATTCTAATTATTATGAATTTTATAAATAGTGATACATATTAAAACTGGATTTATACAATTAAATAACATAGTAAACAAAATCCAAAAAAATGATTTCTTAGATATTGGGAAATGAAACAATGTATTTTGCCCATTTTAATATTTTTGGTTGATTTTTTTCACAAATATATTAATTAATATAAAGTTTGAACTAGTCAAATAAATTTAGATTGATTATTATAACAAATAAAATAATAATAAAAATAGGATAAGAAAAATAAAACTATATTTTTGCATATTATAATCCTTCAATTGAAATTTTCAATGGCCATGTAAATTATTACAAAATTTACTGATAATTTATGTGTAATTATCATTAATTGGTCGAAAATTACACAGACACACACACACACAGACACACACACACACACACACACACATATGTATGTATGTATATATTACACACATGTATTTCAACCTATGTTATGAAAAGCGCTTAAGTGTCATTTAAGCACTAAATGCATGTGTAAGGCTTTATTTTTTGTAAAAGAAAATGAATTTCTCGATGAGCTCTTAAGAGCACTTGATTGACTTTTATTTATGCTTTACTTAATTTTTAAGCGATGATTAAGCACTACTAACCAAAAAAATAACAAATATTATTTCTAAAATACAAGAAATGGGTTATCGCAAAAAAACCTCATTCTTAACAAAATTTTCTTTTTTTATGATATGGACAATGGATGATGAGTAATTTTTTTGCATAAAGATAAGATTATATTTATTTGACAATGAGCGCTAATGGTACTCAACTTGAGTTTGCTTATTTTTACTAAAGTGTTAAAGTAAAATCCAACTTTTTCAATATATGAATTTATAAATTTACTCTGAAGTTGAACTTTGATTCTTTGTGATAAACTTATGATGTACAAATGATACATTTAACCTAGCCTCTTTGTCACAAATTTACAAATAATGTATGTTGTGAAATAAAGTAGTGCTTAGGTGATGCTTAAACGACATTAAGCGAGGGGATACTTCTATCGCCTAACCTCACTTCATGCTTAATATAACATAGATTTGAATTTGTACTTATATGTGGACCATATTTATTTACATACACTATATGCTTAATTATATACATACATATATATATATATATATATATATATATATATATACATGCATACATATATATATACATGCATGCATGCATGCATACATACATACATACACACACACACACACACACACACACACACACACACACACACACACATATATATATGCGTGCCTCCGTGTGTGTATGTATATATATAACTCTAGGATCAATACCCCTTTTATTTAGCACTATTACGTAGCCCCGTGATATCAGCCACAAGTTTCTATTTAAATATTTGTTCTTTCTCTCTCCTGTCATATGGACCAAATATTTAAATATAGACTTATGATTGATATCAAGTGGTTACAAATGGTCTAAATAAAGGGAGCTATTGATCCCACCTCATATATGCACGCGTGCACAAGCGCGCACACACATACAAGCGCGTGCGCACACACAAAAATTAAGCATGCACTCTACCCACTTGACATGATTACAATACAATAATGGACATATGATGTTCATTATAATCATCACATATAAATTAACTAAAATAATGACAATAAAATTATTTTTAGTTCAAAATAAATCTTATTATACAAAATGAGTATTAAATATGATTTGCTGTAAAATGTAATCTTTATTATTTAAGGTAACACGTTAAAAACGCATAATGCTAATAAATAATGGTATTTATTTGAAATTTGCTCTTTTACCGTGCTTCCCAATGCACCGACTCAATAATAATACTAAAACTATATTGTATTATTATGAATAACTGGACAACATTTACGGTCTTCCTTAAGAATATTCAAATTTAAATTATTAAAACATTTACTTTGAGTTAACATAATATTAATAAAAAATGCAACGGAGAAGGTTTCCTTAAGCTTCTCTAGCTTTTGCCTTCCAAAATTTTGTAACTTTACTCTTGTTCTTCCCTTAATGTTTTCGGTTGAAATGTATATTGTAAGAATCCTGCTTTCTACGTTGTAAAAATATGTAAATTTAATTAGAATGGAAATATTCAAATTCAATTTTTGGTAATTATTATTTTGAAAATAAATTCTTGCTTGTTTGAAGTCTAGTTAACAAATAATTTTGTTTTGATAGATTGAATTAAATTAATAAGTTATTTTGGATAAACTTTTGAAACTTAATGAAATGTTTTAATACGTATAAAATATTTAAAAATGTAAATACTTTGATATGATTGAAATAGTTGAAAAATAAAATAAACAAGTATTGAATTGGAAGAAGTTGTGCAGATATCAAAAATATCATGTGCAATGAAGTGCAGATCAATTTGAATTAAGTTCAAGTTTACATACAAATAAATATAAGAGTTATTAAAAAGAAAAGAAAGAAAAAATTGGCAAAGTAAATTAATTAAAAATAGCTTAAAAATCTACCAACCTAAGTCCATTCTTCTTTTCCCTCTCCTTTATTTTACTTTTACTCAAACCCGAACCTCTTTGCTCTATTCCCCTGCACTTTAAAATTTTCGAAATAAAATCGCACAATAAAAAATAAATTGGCGTGCACGAAGGCTGTTATGCCTGGCAACAATGACGAAACGCCATGGAGGGGGGAACGACTACGTTGGAGGCTAGAAACGCATAGGAAGTTGGTGCGATGGGTGGTCGCGACGTGGCACCAGCATCGTTTTTGAACTGGGCAACGACGAAGTGGGGGAGTGCGAGGCAGCTACTAGCGGTGAAGTTAATGCTCCAACATGGTGCTTGGAAGCGATAGCAAAGGGAGCGACGCTATGCTTTGTGCAACACGAAGTAAAAGCTTGGTGACAGAGCGAAGGTCCGTGCATAAGCTTCGAGGCACAGCGGAGGCTTACAGCAACGGCGACTGAAGGTGAAGCACTTGCTCAACTTTTGGGTGATTGCAGGTTAAAGCTGAGATGGTAAAATTCTGGGTAGTTTTTGGTTGAGGTTAGTTTATAAGCTTACATCTAGATCTATATTTCATTTCCGCTATATATATATTTACCTAAATTATGGAACGAATCGTTTGGTTGAACTGTATGAATTATTTGATTGAACCGATTATTTTGGATATTGGATATGGTTTTGTGTTGACGATTAGGATTTACGTATGTTGGAACATCAAAATTCATAGGAGAAGCTGTCCAAATGCAGTTGGACTCGTGTAGTTTAGTTGTATGATGTGTGCATCTTATGCATGGTTGAAATTCGATGCAATTCAACTCATACCATGCAAAAATTTATTTTGATGATTAATTGGTATTTTTGAAGAATTTTGCTCTATGATTTATATTTTGAATGTTCTATTGATTTTTATGTTTTAAAAGATTTTTGAAAGATTTACAAAATTATTAGGGGTTTTATAGACAAATAAATAAAAGTGGTGGGAAATAAAATAATTTATTTAGTTGGAAAATAAAATGATTTATTGAAAACTGTTTTGGATATAAAAGTTCTTTTACAAGTGAAAATAAAGATTTTCAAGAGAATTTAAGAAAGGAGGATTTAAGTATACAATCTATTTTGAAGAAAAGTCAAATTTGTCAAATTATTTTGGAGAGAAAGTTTTATTTAAATTGAATAATGATTCTCTAATTAAAGATATTATGACAATCCGCATCTATGGATATACCAATCCAAAGCCTATGGTGACGTTTGGAATTAAGTCGTGCCAAAAAGTATGAGCTATCGTTTTTAAAGTATTATAGAACATTGCTATAAGGGAAAAATTTAAGACATCCTACACTTTCAAATATCACAGCGGAAGACAGTAAAATATAAATACAGAAAATAGTCATCTCAAAAAATATCTCAGAAAATACAATATCAAAATATAAGTAGCCAAAAATCCATAATTTACAAAATAACTAAATAATGTTTGATAAGTGCTAAAATATAATTAACGGTTACATGAAGAGTAATAAAGAGTATTAAGCGATGCCAGTGCCAAGCTCATCTCTCCACGTACTAGATCTGGGCCAATCACTTCTGCACTATCCTCTTATGATGGGGGAAAAAGGAAAGGAGCGGATCAGACAAAATTCTTGTTAATGAGTTGCATCATCAGCATATGGTGATTGCATGCAATAGACTTCATTTATAACTTATGTTACATAAGGTGTCCTACTTGTTTTTTTGTCACTTACTAGGGTTGGTCACGTTAACCAAAGGAATATAACTCCAAATACACCTACACTCAAACATCTTGTGAAGGTTTGTACTTAGGATTGAACAACTAATCAAACCACAAAATAATGACGGATCAGACTAATAACCTCTAGGACTGCTGTTAACATAAGATCGCATACAACATAACCCTTAGGACTACATCGCCCAACTATGACTAAAGCATACCATACATACGCATTGAGAGGAGCCCGTAATGCCGACTCACGCTAAAGACGACTTAGGGTCTACTACATCCATGTCCAAGCTCAATGGTAATGCTACTTATTGCACCACGTCGGGCATCCAACAACATGTCACGCCTTAATTATCGTATGCAACAAGGAACCTCCCGTTAGTGCCTTTCAGGCATCCACCAATAGTGTTGCTCATCCATCGAGGGACCTCCTATGAGTGCCACTTGCAATAAGACCGCCATATATCGAATACCAAGTTCGCTAATTGAATAGTGTTTAGGCCTAACTGACTGTGTGTACATCTATCTAGTCCCCTACATTCCCAATTAATGAATCAGGGAACTATTTTTCCTACTAATATATTGTTATATATATTATAATAATAGTAATATATAAATCTACAAACCTAGGCCATATGCCAAGGTTCAACCCGTCGGTCGACCGACTACTATTGTGATCGACCGCTTGTTGTCGACCGGTTGCAGTGAGCCTGTCGATCGATCAGTTTTTATTGTTGTAAACTAAATTTTGTTTTTCTTCTTCTATTTTGAACCCTGATCAAACTTTTAAGTGAACTATATTTCGTTAACAGTGAACTAGATTTCATCTATTTGTTAAAATCTACAATTTTAGTAATCTCTATATACCACTTATATTTCATTTTCATGATATCAGTCTTATCAATTTTATAAATTTTTTGGTATAATTGAATCTCAAATTCATTTAGGGTCAAAATGAACATCAACAGGGTATAAATAAAAACATACTAATTTCGAGATTCAATTTGAGATGAACAAAATAGTGTATTCATATTTCAAAATCAACTTTAACCACATTTCGAAACCTACTTCATATCACATCAAAATTAAATATACCAGAGATTATACCCATACAATCTATACTTAAATTTGGCTAAATTCCTAAATTAAATAGGTGTATAAATAAATTCGATTACTTTTAAATTAAGATTGTTAATAATTGTAGGATCGTTTTCACTCTAAAGGGGGGAGGGGGTGTATAGGGTGATACTAATAAGAATGAAAATAAATGCGGAAATAAAAATAATCACAAATAATAATGGAATAGAGATCACACACAAATTTACCTAGCTTCAGCAAAACCCTTCCTACGTGCTGCCCCCAAGGTTTCTAGTAGAGATTAAGTATTCAGACGCTTACACACGTAAACTTGGGACACCCGCTAATGACTAACCTAACTCTATGCTCAAAAACATGCCACAACTCAGCTATTGAGTTGCGAATTCTCAAACTACACCACCGTAGTTCATAACCTAGTCACAGACTAGAGAGTTACACAAATTTAAAAGAAAATTACAAAATAAAATAAAAACAACTAAACAAAACCCTATATATTAATTAAGCCCAAAATAAAATAGGATCGGCCCACTTAAATTATAACACAAGAAAAATAAGGATGCCTCCTTTTTCTCTTCAATTCGTATGCTCTAGCCGAAATTTCTTCGTTCTTCTTCAAAAAATTAGGGCTTCGTTTGATTGTAGCCACCGCTTCTCGAATTGATCAATTGAGGTGTGTTTTGCTTCTGATTGCCTCGTCAATTGATTTGGTTGAGTTGTTCTCAGTAGCTTCAATTGATTCGAGTTCGAATGACATGAAATTGGTATGTGATTTATGCTTTATTTTACTTGTTGATTTGCTTGAACACGAAAGCTTGAATGCCGATGATAACGTTGGGTTAAATAGAGATCAATACCCTGGTAATTCGTTCGTATTTTTGAGTTTGAATTTTTCGTGAATTGTACTTGTCCATATGATCTTTGCTTGAGTGCCTGTGATTATTCTGACTTGTTCATCTCATACGTATATATCCATGAATTTGAATTTTGCTCCGTTCTTTTCTCTGGTTCCATTCTTTGTTGGAAATGATCGAATTTTTGACTGATTCAATGATGTTGTTCATTTGTTTTTGAAACCATTCCTTGACGTGTTTGAACTGCTACTAGTATTTACTGTAAATCTGTAAATTGCTTCCCTATTATAATATTGCTTGTTGCATATCACTATTCACCGTTTTCTTCGTTCATTATGATACTAACATTTTCAACTCTTTCCTGCTACATGCTTTGTTACTTCGACTGCATATATTTCGAATATGTTTCCTAGGTTGGCAAGTTCAAAACTGCTGAATGATAAATTATCGAATTCTCGAACACTTGATCATGTTATGTATTCTAATATGTTTGTGTGTGGTGTACTTGCACTCTCTGGCTATACATTCTATGCCAGTTTCTGTTCAAGCTCCATGTCCAATTCCAATGCATTTGATATCTCTTCTGTTGATTGCTTTGCCACTATATATACATATACACATGTGTGTACAGACATGTATATATGTATGCTGGTTGATGCTATTACTTGATGGCTATGCATTTTGATTATGTATTCTCAGTTGCATATGTATATACGAGCACATTTCCTAGTTTGCTTGAGTGCATGTTGAAGTTGAACCAGATCATATCTGAATTTTTATTGTTTTGCATTTTGGACTTTGCGTTGTGACTGGATTCGAGTTAACCAGCTTTATCCTTCCTTATGTCATTTAAAGTCTGCATTTATTTGTTTCTGATGTTTCATTTCATTTTCATATGATAGTTTGAAATGATTCATATCTCTTGTTCTTGTAGTCTTGGTTCTATTTCACTTGACGTTTTCATATCACCACTACAGTATCCATGTAGTCAAGTCTGCACTATTTTTGGAGAACCTGATATCTTCATGTATGTATGTGCCTATTTGACTCTAGTCTGTGTTTTGTGTTGCACTGTGTGGTTCCTTAGTTGCTTCGAGTTGAACTACCAGTTGCTTCGAGTCATTTCATTTATATTCTCTGTCCTTTGTTTTGGCTCATATCTGCATGCTGTACTGGTCCGGTTCATTGCTGGTTCACCACTTTGTCATGTTGTATGTTGAATGTTGCTTGGATTCACGTACACATGTTTGAACTCTTGTTGTTTTATGATTGCACTGACTTTGATTTTCTTTGAGTTAGACTGTCCATTGTTTGCTTTGAACTTCATGTGTACATCCATTCGAACCTGAGCTGATGCTTTGTACATGTCTTTTATACTTTCTGAACTGAATTTTGTTTTGTGTTTTGAATTGCACCTGTGTTGAATCCAGCCTCGGCTTGGATTTGACATTGTGCTCACCTGTCCCTGCAATTTTATCAAGCAAGTGTATGTCGTTGTGCGCGACCTTGTGGCATGTACAGTGATACCCTATGCATGTCACAAGTTGTTCGTGTATGATGAATTAAAAGAAAAATAATAACGAATAACGCAAATAACTAAGGCAAATAACATTTTCAAAACACACACTTTATTAATCACTGCAAAATATTTTTTATTTCAATTTTACCGCGTCAGTATTTATTTTGTAGATAATTTAGAAGCTGGATACATGTTGGAACAAAGTTGAAGATCAAATACGAGTGTTGAGTGAATATGTAGTGATGTGAAATTTGTAATGTGAAAATTGTGTTGTAATTGAAAATGTATTATAATTAAAATGTGTAAATGTATTAAGAGCTCAAATTTGTACAATTTGAATTTGTAATAAAATATTTGTTTGAATAAAATATTTGTTCTAATATGAATTTTGAGTCATTTATTTTATTCAACAAATATTTATTTAATTATGTGGAAAAATAAAATAGTACAATAAGAAATACATTTAAACAGATATATATACATATATTATCATCAAACCGAAATCATAGGCTATTGTATTCTACAATCTCGTCCTTTGATGATAACAAACATATATTAAGATTTTGACCCTATTAAATGTATTTGATCTTGATGAATTCTATTAAGATCCCCTTATTTGAATGCTCCCCTACACAGATGCGTATAGTTAAAACTGAAAATTAATTAAACATAACTTTGAATAAAAAACACTCATGAATATTAGTAAGGATATCGCTCAAAAATCAAAATCTTAACCACTCTCCCCCTTTTGTTATCATCAAAAATAATAATAGTAACTGAAATAGCTACAATTTTGATTAAAAATATAAAATTAAATCATGGGGGAAATATTAATTTCAAATTCCAATTAATCAAACAAATGTTAGGAACTGGAGGTAGTGGTTTTGATAACAAAAACCTTTGTAACTTATTTTATTATAACATATATACAAACATTATTGTCTAGATATATATATATATATATATATGAATGTTTCTATGCAAGATATATATAAGGCAGGTACTGACTATTGAAGATTGTACAATATAAAGATCAAGAATGAAGAAATCAAGTTTGAAGACTCTTGAGTATCAAGATCAAGATTTCAAGATATGTGTCTAGTTTTTTGTTAAAACTTCGTAATAGCATGGAAATCTTCATTCCGAATTTCATTTGGGATGGAACCCATTTTTACCTTCTTAGTTGCTTACAAACCCACGACAAGTAGCTTACTAACCTATGACAAGTGGCTTACAAACCCACGAACATCCTGGTTTTGTACAAGTTCTCGAATCCTGATGTGCTGAGATATTCTGCAGGAAGAAGCTTGCAAAACTACTTCAAAATGGTTTTTTTAAAATGATTTTCAAAATTGTTTTTCAAAATGTTTTAGCCATAGAATTATCTTTTCAAATGACTTTCAAAAAAAGATGTTTTAGCCTTAAAATATTCTTTGTTTTTGTTTTAAACTTTATTTTTACTCTAGAGTCGTGTAATCTTGTTTTCCTTTCAATACCATTTTCAAAACAAATTTTACATTATTTTTAACATAGGGATGCCAAAATCATGGGACCCCATGTCGACATGGTGGCCGTTGAATTCAAAAGTTTCAATTTTCAAAGAAGTGTGTATTCGTTTAAATCTCTTCACGAATAGTTACAACCGTTGGTGCTTTATAAATAGCCTTCACAAACGAATTTTTTATCAATCAAATTTCTTATTTTCTTCACTTCTTCTTCTCCACAAATCCATATTCTATAATTTTCATATTTTTAAGATCGTGCCGAAATTCTGCCGAATTCTTAAGTGAATCAAATTAGAATCTCATTCCCTTTTGATTTTTTGCCCTCTCTCGAAGATCAAAGTGCTATTCAGAGTTATAGGATCAATTTGCAATCGAAAGTTTATCGAGTCTCTCTATAAGGTGTGGTTGTATCTGGAAATCAATTGGGTAGTCTTGAGTCCCATAAATCATGAGAGTTTGCCCCGGACTCGTAAGACAGGAGGGTACCTTATGGACTTTAAAAATTGAGGAATGTAATTTCGACATTGGTATAATAAAAATTTGTATGGGGTGGTTTTCCTTGACACATGACTGGATGTAGGGTAACTCCGAACCAGTATAAAATCCGGTGTGTTCTTTCCCTTTACCGCCTTTTATTTACTTTATGTATCAATGTTTGATTCTGTGATTGTTTTGTGATTAAGTTCTGTATTTTTTTGTGTCATAATTTTAAATTAGTCCATATAAGTGTTAGAATTCATTAAACACTATTTATCCCCTTCTAGTGTTAAATTAGCCTTAAGATCCTTAATCCGCACTCCCTTTCAGTTGGTATAAGAGCATAGGTTTTCATAGTTTTCGTAATCTGAAACTTGAAAATTGTTTTAATGGCTATCAACACTAGTAATGTAGACTCTGGCACTAGTTCTGTTATCCCTAACACTAGTTCATTTATAGAAGGTCAGTCTATTGTCAGACCACCATTTTTCAATGGCAGTAATTATGCATATTGGGCTTGCAGAATGAAAATCTATTTACAATCAGTAGGACTAGACGCTTGGAATATCACACAAACTGAGTATATTGAACCAACTACCGATTTTGCCCAGTGGACTGCTGAGCAAAAGGGTGTCGCACAAAATAACTCAACGGCCATGAATATATTATTTTGTTCATTAGATAGGAGTGTGTTTAATAGAGTGTCTATTTGTAAGTCTGCATTTGAAATCTTGAAAATTTTGCAAGTTACTCATGAAGGAACAAGCAAAGTTAAACAGAGTAAAATTCCATATTAACTAATCAGTTTCAATTATTTAAAATGCATGCAAATGAGTCCATTTTCGACATGTATTGTTGATTTCAAAATATTGTTCATTCACTAATTGCACTGGGAAAAAGATTTTCGGAGGAAGACCAAGTCAGAAAAATTCTAAATTCACCCACTCTAGAATGGGATCAAAAGACACTTGCAATCGAAGAAGCAAATGATATAAGTCTAATGAAAATAAAAGAATTGATTAGGAATCTAATGTCTTACGAAGTTCAACTACAAGGAAGAAGAGAAAACAAGGCTACGGAAAAGAAGTCATTAGCATTTAATGCAAAAACTGAAGATTTGGAACCAGATAGTGATGAGGAGACTGCCTTCATGTCAAGAAACTTCCGAAAATTCCTAAAATATAGAAAAATGAATAATTACAAAAAAAATGATCAAAGTAATCCCAGAAATAATATGGAGAACGTCAACAATGATAGATGCTACAACTGCAATAAAGTCAGGCATCATTGGAAAGATTGTCCATATCCAGATAAATAGTTGTTCCCTCCAAATAATGATTCGTCAAGGAAAAGAAATAAAACATACACAACAACCCTTTATGATTCAGACACATCATTCTGTGGCGATGAAAAGAAGACGGATAATTCAAATCTGTGTTTCACTGTTATTCATGAATCAGATGACGATGGGAGTATGGATCTAAAAATAAATACACATTTACATTATTTCTAATTTTTCTTATTCGAGTGGATGCTTGTTTGTTTGCTTGATTTTTTAAAATTCCTTGATTTTTAAATTCAGATTTATTCCTTGAAATTTGAATTTAAAATTCAAAAATAATATTATTTTAATATTATTTTAGATATTAAATTATTAATATTTAAGTATTATTGTATTTAATGTTATTACAGGAATTATATGGTTATAATATAATATATATATATATGTATATATATACATGTATGTATATATATATACATGTATGCATATATATATTAAAAATTAGAAATAGAAACTTATCCTTTGATTCAATAGGCATATGTCGACATACCCAAATACCCCATGTCAACATCGCCCTTAGAATTTGATTTCAAATTTGAATTCAAACTCTTGAATTTCCCTCCACCTTTTCATCAACTTCAATGCTCTGAAAAGAAGCCTCGTGACTAGAGAACATGTCTATAGAATCTATATTTATCTCACTCTCTTTATCATCACTTTTCACTTTTATTTCAAATTTCAAATTTATTTTCAATATCTTCTACTCCTCTCAAACTTCTTCAATGGCCTCTTCAAGCACACCTAACACGATTAGGCTTCCAAAATGTGTCAAAAACTTTCTTTTCAATGACCCGGAAGCTATCAAAGCTTACATCAACTATGTAAACCTTGGTTAAATTCATACTGAGAAATTTACTATTTTTGAAGATTTTCCCTCTTATGAAACTGAAAATCTTTTTCAACAATGTTCTATTCTTAGTTTAGTTGATAATAAACAAAACGATTTTGTATGTTATCCAAATCTTGTTAAAATGTTTTATGCAAATTTGAATCGTGGTTTTTATGATGGAGAAGGACAAATTTGGAGTAGTGTTAAAGGAACACAAATTGTTCTGGATTGTGAAATTTTGAGAAATATTTCGGGATGCAAGTTTACCGAAATGAATCTCTCAAAATTTCAAATCAATGAAAACGATCGAGAGACATTCCATCACATCTTTGAAGGGGATGACAATTTTGAATTCAAAAATCTCTTTTTTCGTCCAAAAGCAAGAACTGTTAATCTTCTTATCCAACACACACTTATACCAAGATCAGGAAACTACAACAAACCGTCTTTGAAAGTTTGCAAATCTCTTTTTGCAATTTTTGGAAATTATGATATAAATTGAGCTCAAGTTATTTTGGATGAGCTAAGCCCTAAGAATTTTACTATGAAAGAAAATACATTGTATCATGGAATTTATCTTATTCAAATTTTTAATTACTTTGGAGTTGATTTCAAAAGGGAAGAATTTACAACTAGAAAAGTGTCCAACCATGGAAACATTTCCCTTATGCAAATTCCATTAGTTTTTTAACCATATGAAACACTTACGGAATAACAAGAAAGGCTTGCTCACGAAGAGATGGAAGAAATGGAAGAAGAGGAAGAGGAAGAGGAAGAGGAAGAGGAAGAGGAAGGAATGGAAATTGAAGATAAGGAAGAGGAAGATCAAGAAACTTCCTTAGAGAGTATTGAATACCCTACTAATCCCGCTAATCCATCCAACAAGACCATTCTCAATAATCAAAGAATTATAGTGGAAAATCAAAAGACACTTAAAAGATCAATGAGTAGAAAATGGATAAGATTTTCACTAAAATCGACAAGCTCTTCGGAAAAATTAGTAGAAATCTTGGACTATCATCTTCTTCATCTTCATCTAACTAGTTTTTTTTCATATTATCTTTAGTTCTATCTTTGTATTTCCTTTATTTTAGTTAATATTATATTATCTTATGTAATGTTGACTAGAAATATTAATGGAATCTTTCATTTCCTGTTATTCAACTTCACTTGTCTCTGAAATTGTTTGTTTTTATATCATACAAATTTTATTTTAATAAATTTTGTTCATAATATTCTAAAAAAAGCAAAATGCCACTTTAGGCAGAGGCATGATGACATACACTATCCCTCCATGTCGACATAAAACGTGCAGAAAATAGTTACACTTTCAAATTTTAATTTCATGTAACTAACTTATGTCTATTCATTTCAAACGACTTTCTACCCCTATTTATATCTGTTTCTTCCAGAATAAATTATCAAACTTCATCTCTAATCATTCTCTTTCATAATTCTTCTTATTTCTTGAATTATGACTTCTCCAATTAAGAATCTAAGTAATAATCTTGAAGAAACTCTCACTTCCTTCAAGAATATTCTTACATTGATACTTCGTAATCAACGTCACTTATAATTGAGTCAAATACAGACGATCAAGGAGCAAGAGAGACATTTCGATACCCTTTGTTGGATGATCTCAGCCCTTAACAAGGACGATCACGAAGGAAATCCACCAGTCACTCTCGACAAAGATAAAGAAGAATGGGATGCCATCAAAGTAGACCCTACCTTTGGAGAAGATGGATGGGTGTAAGTGCCAATGAATGTCTAGTCATTCTGTATGTTATTTTTTTAATTTGTTTGGTGTGTTTTAAACTTGACTGACTTAACTTGTTTGATATTGTTTGTATATATGTTTGGATTGAATAATTACTGTAAAAAAGACTGGCTGATGATTGATTTGTTTTTGGATTACAGTCATGATCACTTTTCATACTTATGATCACACTCAGCACTTATTACACTTATATGGATTGCTCCATTTTATGGTTGATTATCCTATATCAAGTTCAATAAATTTATTAGTTAGATGTTTTTTTGTTAATGACAAAGGGGGGGAAGTTATATAAAATAATAGGCTTGGAGTAAGGGGGAGTTGTTGGTGTAAGGGGGAGTTGTTGGTGTAAGGAGGAGTTATGATATGATCGAAGTGGTAAGTATATTTTATAAGGTTGTCACCATCAAAAAAGGGGAGATTGCTGGGACATGGAGATAGTGGTCTTGATGACAAAAACCTTTGTAACTAATTTTATTATAACTTATATACTAACACTATTGTCTAGATATACATGAATGTTGTTATGCAGGATATATATAAGACATGTACTAATTATTGAAGACTGTACAATATAAAGATCAAGAATGAAGAAATCGAGTTTGAAGACTCATGAGTATCAAGATCAATATTTCAAGATACGTGTCTAGTTTTTTTGTTAAAACTTCATAATAGCATGGAAATCTTCATTCCGAATTTCATTTGGGATGGAACCTATTTCTACCCTCTTAATAACTTACAAATCCACGACAAGTAGCTTAGAAACCTACGACAAGTGGCTTACAAATCCACAAACATCCTGGTTCTGTACAAGTTCTCGAGTCTTGATGCGATGAGATATTCTGCAGGAAGAAGCTTGCAAAACTACTTCAAAATGGTTTTTTTTTAATGATTTTTAAAATTGTTTTTCAAAATGTTTTAGCCTTAAAATTATCTTTTCAAATGACTTTCAAAAAAAGATGATTTAGCCTTAAAATATTCTTTTTTTTTGTTTTAAACTTTGTTTTTACTCCAAAGTCGTTTTATCTTGTTTTCCTTTTAATACCATTTTCAAAACAAATTTTACATTGTTTTTAACATAGGGATGTCGACATCATGGGATATCCCATGTCGAGATGGTGGCCGTTGAATTCAAAAGTTTCAATTTTTAAAGAAGTGTCTATTCATTTAAATCTCTTCACGAATGGTTATAACCATCGTGCTTTATAAATAGCCTTCATAAACGAATTTTTTATCAATCTAATTTCTTATTTTCTTCACTTCTTCTTCTCCACAAATCCATATTCTATACTTTTCATATTTTTAAGATCGTGCCGAAATTCTGCCTAATTCTTAAGTGAATCAAATTAGAATCTCATTCTTGTTTGATTCTTTGCCCTCTCTCGAAGATCAAAGTGCTATTCAGAGTTATATGATCAATTTGTAATCAAAAGTTTGTCGAGTCTCTCTATAAGGCGTGGTTGTGCCTGAAAATCAATTGGGTAGTCTCGAGTCCCATAAATTAAGAGAGTTTGCCCTGGACTCGTGAGGCAGGAGGGTACCTCAAGGCCTTTAGAAATTGAGGAATGTAATCTCGACATTGGTATAATAAAAATTTGTATGAGGTGGTTTGCCTTGGTACAGGACTGTATATAGTGAAGCTCCGAACCAGTATAAAATCCCGTGTGTTCTTTCCCTTTACCGCTTTTTATTTACTTTGTGTATCAGTGTTTGATTCTGTGATTAAGTTCTGCATTTTTTTGTGTCATAATTTTAAATTAGTCCATATAAGTCTTAGAATTATTAAACACTATTCACCCCCTCTAGTGTTAAATTAGCCTTAAAATCCTTAATCCACGCTCCCTTTCAACAAAAATCATAAAATGTTATTAATTAGAAACAAACTCCACTTTAGAGAAATGGTAGGATTATGAAAATTTTTATATAGTGACAAGAGTTTTATATTTTCAATAAAGGAATAATTTGTGCATTTTCCATTTTCAAATATTATACAAAAAAATGTAAAGCATTACGAACTGTGCATAACCATTAGGACTTTTAAATGAGGTTAGCAATTAACCTTTAAAAAAAAATATGTCAAGTATTTTCTAACCACGCATAACTATGAGGACTTTTAAATGAGATTAGAATATACTTGATATTTATCCCTTTCTTATATGCATCCCATCCGTGCAAAACCGCAAGGACTTTTAAATGAGAATGGGAGCCCATATATAGAAATTCAAGAAATTCACCCATACATAACCGCGAGGACTTTTAAATGGGAGTGATACTTTAGGATATAATTATTTTACAAAAAAAAAATTCCTTATTTTGAAATACCAAATTCTGCACACTATATTATGATGTATGGATTAATAGAAAGGTGAAAGTGATAGAAATGATCATGAAATTAGTACTGATCTAAAAATATCATAAAATTTGTTTAATTTTAATGAAATTATAAAATTATACTTCCTCTTGTTATGAAATATAATTTAGTCACTAACCATCACTTTTCAAGCACTATAATAATTTTGATAAGTTCCAAAAGATTCGATCAGTCAACGGTTATCTTTTCTAGAGTAAATCTCTTACTAAAATAAACAAATGTATTTTTATCATGATGAAAACCCACGCTTCAAAAATTAAAATAAGTGTAAATCAATTTTCTATAAGGGGGTTTTATGAAAATGACTTCTAGTTGAAAATTAATATAAATAATTAAATGATTGCAAAAATGATTTCAACATGAGATGATATCAGATTCCACTTCTATTTGAGATATTCATGGTGATATATAGTGGTATATAAGAAAACCGTGTACTCCTCAACACTTGAATTGTTTTTTGAAATTTTACAGCATATTCATTTATATCAAGCATAAGTAAAGTAATCTATACTGAGCAAAAACACACATTTACAAAAATTCATCAAAGCAGTTTTTCATGACATTCCAAAGTGAATCAATAAAAACTAAAAACAGAAAAGTTGTATCGTTTTAAACCTATTTTGCATAACATCTTGAATTTTACAGATCGGAGTTAAGAAGCTCAAGATATGGCAGAAATACTTCAACAATGTCGATCAAAACATAAATAACAATATGTGAACAAATTGAGTTAAGAGATCATACCTCACTTTCCTTCGATGCCATGATATCTAAAATGTGATGATCCCCATCTAATCTCTATAGGCTGAGGAACATTTAAATTTTAGTTTATCAATCACCTAAAACAATTCAAAATCTATCTCCATCAAATTTTTTCCTTAGCCCACTTATGTGCCTAAATTTTGGAGAAGGCAAGTGGTCTAACTAAGGATGTAGGACCACTATCTATTGAAACCTTTGTTACCCAAATTTGTCTATATAACAAATCGTTAGCATCAAAATTGTACCATTGGGAATCCAAATTTGTTTAAATTTCAAACCATTTATATTCATACTTTTTGGAATCCATATTTGTTTAATGTTTTTGTTTTTGTACATATTTCAACAATTATTCTTGCCATGTCAAATGTTTCCACACTTTATGCATTTTGGTATCACACTTTTCCCTTTAGCAGTGTTATTAGTCGTTTGTTCATATTTTGACACTTTCGCAAATCTAAATCCTTTCCATTTATTCACAAAGAGTTGATTTTCTAAGAGCATATTAAATGAATTATCACTAGTGAAATTTTTTGAGTAATCAACTCAAGTTTATTAACTTTGAATTTTAAAAGTTTATTGTCATTTATTAGCTTCGAACAACAACTAATGGTACTATATCCCTTTTCAAAATTATTCATTTTCAAGCCCATATTTTCATTTTCAAGCTCTTTAGTTTTAGTCTTAATTTCTAGCATCTCAGTTTCAAAGAGTTGGAGTTTTTTAAATTCAATTTTTTCAAAATCCTTTATGTTTTCAATTTCCTTTTCAAACTCGTGATTTAATCGAATAATTTCAAATTTTCTCAAAATCGCGTTTTCATTTTCAAGGGTTTTGAAATTTCCGTTGACCTTATTTAATTTCTTTTCAAAAATCGCACATTTAGACTTCCCGACCTCTTAAAACTATCTAACACTTATTGCAAAATATAATTTTTACAAATCTACTCAGTTTTGTTTTTCACCTGAATTAAAATTTCATTTTCTAACTTTTGAAAATTTGCATGGAAATAGGCAAATTCTTTTTCATAGTCCAAACACCTTTTGCAATTATAATTTTTACTTTTCTTAATATGTTTAAGCTCGTTTTTCAAATCATTATTTTTCTGATGCAGTTTAGATCGTTCCCATTTCAACTTATTATTTTTCATCTCAAGAGCTTCATTATTTTCAATTAATTTTCGGCATAAGAGAACTAAATCTTTGAATGAAAGACCACTTATCTCATCGGCTATTGAGTCTTCATTACTGTTGTCTTTTGCAAATCCTGTCAAGCAAGTTTCTTCAACTGAGTCGATTGTGGAGGATTTCTCCCCATTGTTGACTTTTGCACCATATATTGCATTAAAAGTATTCCATATTTCTTGTGCACTTTCACAATGAGAGATATGGTTAAAATTATCTCGATTAATATGAGAATATTGTAACGACCTGGAAATTTCGATCCTAAAAATTCCAGATAGTTAGGAAAAGAAGAAAAGAGAAAGAAGAAGAAACAGAAACAAGTCACAGTAACCTCACATTCGCAGCGGAGAAAATATAATATCAAATAAAATAACAGATTTTTTACAAAGAAGAACTATGTCAGTACATTTACATTTTTAAACATCAGAGTTACAACATTTACACATCATTGGACAGTTTTAAACAACATATCCTAGGTATACAACTATATATCACAGTGGGAATACTCCATACGTTCCTGCCATCCAGCTCGCCTCCTGAGCTCCAGAACGTCCTTACCAGGAAATTTGTAATACTCCGTCTGACCCGAGCATTACATCAAAGTAACACCCGGGTCAGGCTGGAAACCAGCGTGAGTAAAACCATATAATATGGAATACCAAACTATATAACTTATTTAAAACCCAGGTAACTCGTTTCAATTTACAAATTCACAATTTGTTATGGACATCACTAATTTCAGATATCAATATCTAAGCACCAAAACTTAAATTAAATGGTCCAAGTCATTTAATCATTCCATTCTAGCTTATTGATTTCACATATCAATTTATAAAGAATCAAAGTGGTTTCGGGTATTACTGATACCCGATCCCCGTCTCTTCGATTTCAAATGTCATCACCTATCCTAATTCTCAAGTTTAAAACAATACAACTCATGTCCATGATATCATAGCACATAACATTTCGTCTAGATAGGTAACCTATATTATCACAGTCCAACCCATTCATATCACAGCACATCGAAATCGCTCATCAGAGACAGCAATAATCCAAATCATCCAAAATCAGTCAACCATCCATACACAAGATTTATTAAATATATAATATCTAATTAATTTAATTAATCTCCAAATAAATTTAATCAACAACTTTATTTATTTGGATTATCTTAATCCTGCTTGCTTAATGTTAATTAATTACAACTCAATTAATTAATCATTTCTTAATCATCTAACTTAATTAATTACCCATGAATAATTATCCTTTAACTACAATAGGTGATTAACTCTCAACTAATACCCAAATTAATTAACCTTTACCCATCCATATTAATTACAATGATTCTTAATTAATTACTCAAATTAATTATCTTATAATCACTTACATTGATTAATTTTCCTTTAATTAATCACAGTCATTAATTAACTAACCCTTAATTAATTTTCTTTAATTATACAATTCTTAAATTAATTACACTAAGTAATTAATCCTTAACAAATTTATCTTTTAATTACTTACATTAAGTAATTATCATTGAATAAATCATATTTAGTAATTACCCATTAATTACCCTTCTTAATTAATGACATAAGCAATTTTCCTTTAATTACTTCAATAATCATTAATTCAATTTCATTAAGTGATTAATCTTTAATTAATCAACTTTAAATTAATTACTTTAATTAATCACATTAATAAATCGATCCCTTAAATTGATTACATAAATTACTTCTCCGTTATTAATTATCTAATGATTAATTAATTATTTCTTTAATTGATTACATTAATTAATTAACCATCCCTAATACATTAAATAATTATTTCTTTAATTGATTACATTAATCAATTAACCATCCTTAATACATTAAATAATTAATACTTTATTAAATTTTATCATTTAATTTACCTTCAAAAACATATTGGATTTAACCCATTATATAATTACTTAATTACCATAATTTGAAAATATTTAAAACTTAAGAACTTGTTAATACTTATAGAAACTTGGTTTAACCTTATCCTTTGAATTTACCCCTTTTAGATAAGCTTTTAATACTTAATTTTATAATA
Organism: Allium cepa; assembly: GCA_030765085.1. Lineage (NCBI taxonomy): Eukaryota > Viridiplantae > Streptophyta > Magnoliopsida > Asparagales > Amaryllidaceae > Allium > Allium cepa. The sequence goes on along the minus strand of CM060945.1, from coordinate 951,644,186 downwards.
CTTAAAAACTTGTTTCACCATTTGCTTCTAATTTGTATTTGCTTAATACTTTTAAATCTTGCTATTCTTTTATTAAAAAAACTTGATATCTTTACAATCAAAAATCCCGAGCAAAACACTAAACCCCCCTGAGCTAACTTCACCTTAAATTTAACCACTAAATATTTTGAAAACATTCTTTCTTATACCTTTTATCCTATATTGCTTTATTTAAATTCACAACTCAAACAACCGGCCCATTATTTCCGGCCCATCCAAACTCAGAACCCACGGACAAACGAACCTCCTTTCCCTTTCGTCCTCTTATTTCCCTTCAGCAAATCAATACGAATTTCCAGCTCCAGATCGTACACAAAGTCATGCACGTATCCGTGCATGCTTCCTCTGATGATCGTGCCCCGCTGCCGGTTGCACCCGCAACCTTCCCTGATCCTCCTAACCTTCCTAACCTCCTGAAAACATAGCTGAATCCCCCCCTTTACCAAAATTCGAACTCGAACCAAAAACTGGCATCAACCCAAATTGGTAGACCCACCTCGCCGCACCTCCTCTGTCAATCAGCGCCGACCAAAACTCGTCGCAAACCACGCCATGCCTTCCTACCTCTATCCCCACAGGTGCGCAGCTTCCCCGTGCATTTACGTCGCCGCAAATGCGATCGAAACAACCTCGACCCTAAAACTTGCCCAAACCCTATATCTCTCTCCCCTTGTCACTGCGTCTATCAGAAAAATGTGCCCTTATTTTCTCGTGATTGTTTACCCTCGATCCTTCTCTGCCCACAATTCCGAGACTTCCAAGCCTCACGATCAACCGGAATCGACAAAAACCCTTTTTCCGACCAACCTAAGAATGCTCCTCGAATTCATGCTTAAAAACTTTGATTTTTCCTTTAAAAATCAACATTTTCAATGTCGAGTTGGATCGTATGAACAAAACTTGAGTTAAATATATTTTAATTCCTGACTTGAAAAGGGTTTCCTTTGTAATTTATTTTTCCCAGTAAATCTATGTACTAATTTTGCTTAAAAATATTTATAAAAGTCAAATATAGTTAGTATAAACATATTTCATAAAGTGATCAAATCTTAAAAGGAACTGGGAAAGGAGATTTTGGAATTTTGGTACTAACTGAGTCTGTTAAACAAAGACAGAGCAGATATCACCATACAGGCATTCATATATATACACATAGACATCCAACCATATCGAAGAAGAACATAACATAGTTATTTATCACATGCATTAAAATGTGAACCCAGATTAAACTTCTTTAAATTAAATGTTTACTCACTGATAAAATGAACAGAGGAGCCTGGGAAAATGATTATGCTTTGTGAACTGGAAATTGACTTGCTACTTGAATTTGATTCTTTCTTGCTTCAGATTGAAAGCTTGAGGTTGATTTAGACCTTAACTTTGCTCAGGTTTATATTTAAAGGCAGTTGCCATTGTTTAATTTTTGAAGAAAAGAGAGGACAATACTATATCCTTTATTCTAGAGCCTGATGCTTGATTAAAAACTGAAACTCGAATTGTTTGCTTAAGCTCAAATGAAAAGACTTGGAAGAAATTATTTTTGATTCTCACTTTAGTTAAAAATTTAGTTTCAAAGAAGAATTTAGAAAAGAATATATGAATATGCACAACCTAGTTTATTTTAACACTAATTATACATTTTAATTTTTTTTTTTAAAAAAGAAAACACATATGCGACTTGTTAGTTTGAATGTTATCTTAGCTACAAATGTCAAATGCATGATATACAAGGCTTACAAATGTCAAACATACGCATTTTATTATTTTCTATTTGTTTTTATATTATGTTTATTTTATTTGTACATTTTTATATTACTTCTTACTTACCATGATTAATACGATAAAACCCTTTTTATGTTTATATATTTACTAATTAAATTTATTCATATATAATTCAAAAGAAATATATTAAAATCTTTCTATTTATTCTTATTGAAATTTTAACTTAAGATCATATTAAATCAACAACTAAGTATATATATATATTTAACAAAATATTATTTGTTAAAAAGGAATAATTTTCTAATGATAAATAATTATATTAGTAGATTATCAAATAAATATCTATCCATATATTTAAAATCCAGCATTCACTATAGTTCATGTTCTTCTATATACATATTTAGATATATATCAGAATCTCATTTGTCCAAATTTACAAATGGGTATTTTAAAAAAAAATTAATCATGTCAATTTCCAATTAACAGATGCCCGAAAATTCAGGTTATAACAAATATAAGATATGCATAGCAAGAGCATTAATTGAAGTATTTTTCTTGTCTACTATATCACGCCCATTTTTAATAATATTCCAAATTTTAGAATTAATAGATTTTAAATAAAATTCCATTTTTAATTTCCAATTTAAAAGAATACGTTCCATCAAAAACAAGGGGAATAATATTGGACCGACTCTCGCTAGATTTGCAACTATGGTTAAACATCTATCCTATTAATCCTTGCTCTAATACCACTTACTGGACCGTCTTCATCCTAGAGGGAGAGTGAATAGGGTGACACTAATAAGAATGAAAATAAATGCGAAAACAAAGACAATCACAAATAATAATGCAGTAGAGATCACACACAAATTTACCCAGCTTCGGTAAAACTCCGCCTACGTGCTGCCTCTAAGGTTTCTACTAGAAATTAAGTAGTCAGACGCTTGAAAACATAAACTTGCGACACCCGCTAATGACTAACCTAACTCCATTCTCAAAACCCTACCACAACTCAGCCACTGAGTTGCAAATTCTCGAACTACACTACCGTAGTTCATAACCTAGTCACACGGCTAGGGAGTTACACAATTTTAAAAGAAAATTACAAAATAAAATAAAAACAACTAAACAAAATCCTATATATCAATTAAGCCCAAAATAAAATAAGACCGGCTCACTTTAATTATAACACAAGAAAAACTAGGACGTCTCCCTTTTCTCTTTAGTTCGTATGCTCTAGTCGATCTTCTTCGTTCCTTTTCAAAAAATCAGGGATTCATATGATTGAAGCTGCCGCTTCAAGAATTGATCAATTGAGGCGTGCATTTTCTTCTGGTTACTTCATCAATCATTTTCTTGAGTTTCTCTTGGTAGCTTCAATTGATTCGAGTTTGAATGACATGAAATTGGTATGTGATTTATGCTTTATTTTACTAGTTGATTTGTTTGAACTCGAATGCTTGAATGTCGATGATGATGTTGGGTTAAATAGGGACCGAAACCCTGTTAATTTGTTTGTATTTTCAAGTTTGAATTTTTTGTGAATTGCACTTGTCCATACAATCTTTGCATGAGCGTTGGTGATTATTCTGACTTGTTCATCTAATATGCATTACCCCATGAATTTAAATTTTTCTTCCTTCTTTTCTCTGATTCCATTCATTACTAGCAATAATCGAATTTTTGACCTATTCAATGATGTTGTTCATTTGTTTTTGAAACCATTCCTTGAGTGTTTGAATTGCTACTAGAATTGACTGTAAATATGTAAACTGCTTCCCTGTTATAGCATTGCTTGTTGCATACCATCATTCACCATTTGCTTGGTTCATTATGATACTGACATTTTTAACTCTTTCCTGCTACATGCTTTGTTACTTCGACCGCATATATATTTCGAATATGTTTCCTGGTTAAAAAGTTCAATACCGTTGAATGACAAATTATCAAATTCTCGAACACTTGTTCATGTTATGTATTCTAATATGTTTATCTATGGTGAACTTTCATTCTCTGGCTATACATTCTGTGCTAGTTTCTGGTCAAGCTCCATGTCCAGTTCCAATGCATTGACGTCTCTTCTCTTGATTGCTTTGCCACTATATATACATATATATATCTGTGTGTGTGTGTGTGTGTAGACATGTATATATGTATGCTGGTTGATGCTCTTACTTGATGGCTTTGCATTTTGATTATGTATTCTTAGTTGCATATGTATATACGAGCACATTTACCAGTTTGCTTGAGTGCTTGTTGAAGTTGAACTAGAGCATATCTAAACTCTTGTTGTTTTGCATTTTGGACTCTATTTTGTAACTGGATTCGAGCTAACCAGCTTTATCCTTCCTTGTATCATTTAGAGTCTGCACTTGATATGTTTTTGATGTTGCATTTCTTTTTCATATGACAGTTTGAAATGATTCATATCTCTTATTCTCATAGTCTTGGTTCTGTTTCACTTGACGTTTTCATATCACCACTGTTGTGTCCATGCAGTCAAGTCTACACTGTTTTGGAGAACTTGGTATCTTCATGTATGTATGTGCATGTTTGCCTCTGGTCTGTGTTTTGTGTTGCACTATGTGGTTCCTGAGTTGCTTCGAGTTAAACTGCCAGTTGCTTCAAGTCATTTCATTTATATTCTCTATCCTTTGTTTTGGCTCATATCATCTTGTTGTACTGGTCTGGTTCATTACTGATTTACCACTTTGTCATGTTGTATGTTGTATGTTGCTTTGATTTCATATACACATGTTTGAACTCTTGTTGTTTTCTGACTGAACGGACCTTGATTTTCTTTGAGTTAGACTGCCCCTTGTTTGTTCTGAACTTCATGTATACATCCATTCATACCAGAACTACTGCTTTGTACATGTCTTTTGTTTTTTCTGAACGAATTTTGTTTTATATTTTGAATTGCACCTTTGTTGAATCCAGCCTTAGCTTGGGTTTGACCTTGTGCTCATCTATCCCTGCAATTTTATCAAGCAAGTGTATGCCAGTATGCACGATCTTGCGGCATGTACAGTGATACCCTGTGCATGTCACAAGTTATTCGTGTATGATGAATTAAAAGAAAAATGATGACGAATAACCTAAATAACTGAGCCAAATAATATTTTCAAAACACACATTTATTGAGCACCGCAAAATATTTTCTATTTCAATTTTACTGCGTCAGTATTGTAGGATCGATTTCACCCTAGAGGGGGGGGGTGAATAGGGTGATGGTATAAATTATAAAAATTAATTGCGGAAGCTTATAAAATAATTTTAACACAGATCACAGAGCAATAGCAGCACAGATAATAGCAGAATAATAAATGCAGTAATAGAACGACACAGAATTTACCCAGCTTCGGCAAAACCCTGCCTACGTGCTGCCCCCAAGGTTTCTACTAGAAATTAGACAGTCCCTCGCTTACACACGTAAACTCGCGACACCCGCTATCGACTAAATCTAACTCTACGCTCAAAACCCTGCCACAACTCAGCCACTGAGTTGCGAATTCTCAAGCTACGCCACGTAGCTTGTCCCCTAGTCACACGACTAGAAAAATAAAACGGTTTAAAAAGAAAATACAATTAAAAACAATTTAAAACAAAATAACCCTAATTTTAATTTAAAACCCTTAAAACAAAACCGGCCCCTTTAATTAATATGGCCCGTCTTCTTTTGTTTGCTTCGTTCGTTTATGAAAAATGGCCGCCGTTGTTGATCTCGTTCGTTCCTCTTTTCAACTGAATTAGGGCTTGCGTCCTTGATCCAAATTAGGGCTTTCGAAGAGCCGACTTTATGTTGATTGATTCGGTGATTATTTGCGTGTAGCCTTGATCGATTGTTTTCGTTGTTGCTTACTTTGGCTGCTTCGTTGATCGAATTCCTTCCATGCTTGGGTATGTAATTATATGCCTTTGCTTTTCTGATTTTATGCTTGCTTGAATTCGATGATTATGCCGATGATGATCTTAGGGTTTATATAGGCTTCGAATTCCTATTTTTGCGTTCGTATAAAATCATTTGAATTATTCATCTTGGCCACTTGATTATGTTTTGATGCTTGGGATTTGATCTGACTTTGTCAATTTCGTATTTTAGATGCTTGGTTAACACGGTATTAAATTCTGACTTGTTCAATTTGCTTGGCCACCACGGTTTCGAATCCATTTGACTTCGGCCATGAATTGTTCAACTTGAAATTGTTTTGATTTCTGGCACTTGTTCATTTTCGGCCATTTGTGTCAAACTGTACTTGTTTGATTTTGGATAAAGTCACGACTTTGACTTTCTGGCCCCCTGTGAGCTTTGTCTCTGGCCATCTCCTCTGGTTTATGTTGTATTGGTTTCTGAGTTTTATTATTATGCTGTCATTACTATATTGAGGTCACTTTGGCTTGAGCTTGATATTGATACTATGAATTTCTGGCATTTAAACTCTGACATTAACTTTGTTAATTCATTTCCTCATGATATCTGACTTCGGTCTTGTATCACTGATTGACTTTTAACTTGTTGTGTGAATTTCATTTCTTTGTCAATACGGCATTGATTTTTGCTTGGAACATTGTTGACTTTTGTTACTTAAAAGAAACTGCTGTTGAACTTGATTCCGTGAAGTGGTTAATGTCTCTGTACATTTGTTGCTTCCCTGACCTGTGCAATCCATTCATGTGTATTCATCCCTTATTTGCATCTGCGGTGGCATTTTTGCTCGAGTTTGATAATTGCACTATCCAGTTTCACTATTGCATTTCATATATATGTTTCCTGAGTCATGGTAGCAGTGACTTTAACTTTTACCCTTCAGTTTGTAATCTCTGATTCATAGTTGTATATGTTGGCTGCACTTGTACTTGATATTGCAGTTTTTGGCCTTGTATCATGATGCAGTCTTCATTAGCCCGTGTGCTTGTTTGTGTGTTGTATCATGATGCACTTGTTATCTTTACTGTGTCATCTGCACTTGCATTGCTGTTTGGTGGTGCATTTTGTTGGTCTTCATTTGTGTTTGTTACTGTCCTGTATATGATGTATGAACTGCTGTGTTGATCACTGATGCATTTGAAGTTGGTCTTGTTGTCGTTGCTATGCATTATGTTGGTCGAGCTTGCATTTGTTACAGTATTCATTGAGCTGAATATCATGGTGTTCTGTTCACCCATTACTCCACTGTTCTTTGTATTTACTTGATTGTTCCAGTCCATGTTGCTGTTGTTTTTGACATGTGAACTGCCCTGTTTCATATGAGTAGCAGAACTTGTTGTCTTGTGCATGTTTCATTAAGCTTGATCTCTGATATGATTCTTGATCATTTCATGTTGATTTTTGAAATTTCACTTGTGTTGAATCCAGTTTCAAAACTCGGGTTTGACCTTGTGCTCGTGTTGTGATTTTAAATATTTTGCACGTGAGTTGAACCCGACTTTTCATTTGGGTTTGACCTGTGCTCACCTGTCCTTGTAGCATTATCAAGTGTATATCGATGTGCACGGCCTTGTGGCATGTACAGTGATACACTGTGCATGTCACACTGTTCGTGTGTGATGAATTCGAATGTAAATAATGACGAACAGCCCAAATAACCGAGGAAAATAATATTTTCAAAATCCATCTTTTATTTTATATTGCAAAAATATTTTATTTTCAATTTTACTGCGTTAGTGAATATTTTTGCAGATTGCTCAGATGATGGATTCAAACTGGAATGAAGTTGAAGATAAAATACGAATTGAGTGAATGAGTGATGTGTAGTGAGGTTAAATGTAAATATGAAATTGTGATGTAATCATAAATTGTATTGTAATTGAATTTGTATAATTATAGTGAGAGCTTGAAATTGTACTATTCAAAATTGTAATAAATATTTGTTTGAATAAAATATTCGTTTGAATTCAAATTCAGTGTTATTTATTTTATTCAACAAATATTTATTTAATCTGTGAAAATAAAATAGTGTATTAACAAATACATTTAAACGAACGTATATATGTTTATTATCATCAAACAAAAATCATATAAGCGCATATTCAACAATCTCCCCCTTTTGATCATAACAAACATATATTTAAGATTTTGAATATGTTAAATGTATTTGATCGTTAGATATATCCTAATTGCTCCCCCTATTTAAATGCTTCCTCTCTACATGATGCTCCCCCTACATATATGCATACAAATAAAAATATGCAAATGATCCTAGATGCAAATAGAAAATTATTTGACCTTTGCTTGATTTTATTTGACAAAATCTTAACTTTTCTCACCCTCTTTTGTTATCAGCAAAAGAATAATAGTGTTAGAGAAAATAGAGATAAAGTGATCGATATTAATCCAACATTAAAACTCAATTGAAAATAAATATTAAATTTTAATAAAAAATCAAACAAAAATCATAAATATTTTGTTAGGCGCATGTTCCACTTTTTGAATGATGAGAATTATGTCATCATATAAAACCATACAGTTGTGTCTATTTGTGGTATATTTATATCAGGAATTTGAATATCTACTAACCATGCATAACCGTTAGGACTTTTAAATGAGATTAGTAGTATTCCAATTTTATTTTTAAAAAAAATGAATTCAAGTATCTTCTAACCACGCATAACCGTGAGGACTTTTAAATGGGATTAGAATCAACTTGTTTATTTTAAAAATCAACTTTTGATATGCGTTCCATACATGCATAACTGTGAGGACTTTTAAATGAGCATGGAAGCACATAACAAATTCTAAGTAATTCACCCATGCATAACCATGAGGACTTTTAAATGAGAGTGAATACTATGGTATTTATTTATTATTATTATTAAAAAAAAAATTTAAAAAAAATGTGAAAATGAAAAACGAACGATTCCTGTTTAAAGTACCACATATTGACAAACTATATAGAATTTTGATGAGTGATGGTCGTTAGAAATATGATAGATATAGAGATGGTCATGGAATTTTTTACCAACAAAAAGTTTTATAACTCTTGTTTAAATTTCTAAAGAAATTTACTAATTATACCGTCTCGAGTCATAATATATGATCAATATTAACACTCATCACTTTTTCAATCACTATTTTTCTTTTCGATAAACATTAGGGAGTCAGATTAGTCAAAATAGTCATTTAAAATCAAATTCAAAAATAATTATGAAATTAATTTTTCAAAAATGACTAATCTGAAAATATGGTCAAAAAAGATTTTCTCGAGGGGGTTTTATAAGAAAATTTTCTGCTATTTGAAAATTATTTGAAATGAAGAATATGCAGATATTTTCTTTGAAAAATGATGCAGTTACTAAATGTCTCAAAAATCGCGTTCAACTAGTAATTTTTCTATCAACTAGATTACCAGTGTAATCTGCATCTGAATTTCTCTTTCACTCAAAATCATCATTAATTGAATTTGTTTGACCAAACCATGAAGTGTGCACCAAAAATTTCAAACTCAATTTTAACAGCAATTTAAATGACATTCTCTTGAATTTGAAATGAAGCCGTGTAAATAATCAAAAGACCGTGAATATAGAGTTAGCTGTATTATAACCAATTGTATTATCCAACAAAACACTATTTTTAATCCAAACTGATATATATGAAGTAATTCAAAGAATCTAGAGATTATTATAGTGTTTTTGGCATAAGAATATACTTGGCCAACTATGTTGAATAAGTCAGAAACAAAATCACAATCTTTTCATCATCTCAATATTGGCTGATTTTCATTCAAAATATGGTGCAGATTATCACGTTTAATATATCGTAAATATACATTTACCTGTTTTACCTTTACGATATTATTTCGTTGTTGTCCATTGTGATTCTGTCACCTTTATACTAGGCTAAGGAACTTTGCTTTGTCGCCCGTTGTGTTTCTGGAACAGCCAAAATCCAAAGAACACTGTTGTTGTTCCTTAGCCTGCCACCACACCTACACAGAAAAGGATTTATGTGACCTATTTGTTTTTATAGGTCCATGGTTGTTAGTGGCAGAATATTTAGAAAAATAATTTTGTGGAGACCCAAAACTATTTATAATTGTTCCCTTCGGCACCCAAATTTGTTTAACTTTGAAAGATTTTATATTTGTGCCTTTTGGAACCCAAATCGGTATGTTTTCACATGTTTGGGTCTATACCAACAATTATTGTGATTGTGTCCATATTTTCTACAAATTGTGCACATAGAATTAACTTGATTAATATGGCTTTCAACAATTTTCGAACTATTATATCCAAGTCCTTGTCTAACTGTATTAACAGTTTGTTTCCCTAATAGCATATTCAACGATTTTTCACTTTTGGAAAATTTATCTAAAGTAGTAGACAGTTGTTGGACTTGTGATTTGAGAGATTCATTTTCGTTTAACAGTTGTGTGCACTTTTTAATAGAATTCTCTCTCCTAGTATTTTCATTCTCCTTTAAAATCAGAAATTCATTTTCAAGTGATTTTATATTGATTTCTGATTTTTTAATTTCCTCTTCGAATGTTGGACACTTATCACACTTAGGGATTCTACGTTGATAGTTCTTAACTAATTGATCAAGTTGTTCATTGCATTCTATCAAAGTATCCTTTTGAGATTCAAGTTTGGCGTATTTTTCCCTAAGTCATTCAAAACAGCCATTTACTTCGTGGAAATAAATAAGTAATTCAGAGTGAGTAAGTTTTGATACCTCGCTTGGCTCGTCATCGTCGCTATCGGGTATATTTACATGAAGGCATATATCTGCTTTCTCACTTTCACTACTATCGCTTTTATTCCACGTGGCTGCAAATTTCCTTTTTGAATTCTTTTCTTTGTCGAGTTGAAATCGGGGATAATTGGGCTTGATATCACCGGGTTTGTTGCAGATGATCCTGTGTTCTTCAGAGTTGTCTAGTGCTTTAATTATTCTGCTTTTCAATTGTTTATTTAGAGCTGGATTTCCGTATTTGTTGTTCCATCTTTTGAATTTCTTTATTATTAATGCCAGCTCAGCTGCTCCATCATCATCATCCTCATCACAACTGCTTTTTACAAATCCTGTTAAGCACATTTCTTTAACTGAGTTGGTTGTGGAGGATTTCTCATTGCTGTTGTCTTTTGCACCATATATTGCATTTAAAGTATTCCAGATTTCCTGTGCATTTTCACAATGAGAGATGAAATTAAAATTATCTTGATTAATATGAGAATATAATAAATGCATAGCCATAGCATTAATCGAGATAATTTTCTTATCTATTACATCACACCCATTTTCAATAATATCCCAACATTTAATATTAACAGATTTTAAATAAAATTCCATTTTCAATTTCCAATTCAAAAAATCTGTTCCATCGAAAATAGAAGGAATAATATTGGAGCGACCCTCAACAAAAGTATTAATAAAAGAAGCCATTTCAAAAATTCAAATTTTTAAAACAAAAACCAATATTTAAAACACGAATTTTTAAAACAAAAATTGATTTTTGTAAAAAATTTAAAACAAAAACGGCTTTTGTTCCTAGCTCTGATACCACTTGTAGGATCGATTTCACCCTAGAGGGGGGGTGAATAGGGTGATGGTATAAATTATAAAAATTAATTGCGGAAGCTTATAAAATAATTTTAACACAGATCACAGAACAATAGCAGCACAGATAATAGCAGAATAATAAATGCAGTAATAGAACGACACAGAATTTACCCAGCTTCGGCAAAACCCTGCCTACGTGCTGCCCCCAAGGTTTCTACTAGAAATTAGATAGTCCCTTGCTTACACACGTAAACTCGCGACACCCGCTATCGACTAAATCTAACTCTACGCTCAAAATCCTGCCACAACTCAGCCACTAAGTTGCGAATTCTCAAGCTACGCCACGTAGCTTGTCCCCTAGTCACACGACTAGAAAAATAAAACGGTTTAAAAAGAAAATACAATTAAAAACAATTTAAAACAAAATAACCCTAATTTTAATTTAAAACCCTTAAAACAAAACCGGCCCCTTTAATTAATTTGGCCCGTCTTCTTTTGTTTGCTTCGTTCGTTTATGAAAAATGGCCGCCGTTGTTGATCTCGTTCGTTCCTCTTTTCAACTGAATTAGGGCTTGCTTCCTTGATCCAAATTAGGGCTTTCGAAGAGCCGACTTTATGTTGATCGATTTGGTGATTATTTGCATGTAGCCTTGATCGATTGTTTTCGTTGTTGCTTACTTCGGCTGCTTCGTTGATCGAATTCCTTCCATGCTTGGGTATGTAATTATATGCCTTTGCTTTTCTGATTTTATGCTTGCTTGAATTCGATGATTATGCCGATGATGATCTTAGGGTTTATATAGGCTTCGAATTCCTATTTTTGCGTTCGTATAAAATCATTTGAATTATTCATCTCGGCCACTTGATTATGTTTTGATGCTTGGGATTTGATCTGACTTTGTCAATTTCGTATTTTAGATGCTTGGTTAACACGGTATTAAATTCTGACTTGTTCAATGTGCTTGGACACCACGGTTTCGAATCCATTTGACTCCAGCCATGAATTGTTCAACTTGAAATTGTTTTGATTTCTGGCACTTGTTCATTTTCGGCCATTTGTGTCAAACTGTACTTGTTTGATTTTGGCTAAAGTCACGACTTTGACTTTCTGGCCCCCTGTGAGCTTTGTCTCTGGCCATCTCCTCTGGTTTATGTTGTATTGGTTTCTGAGTTTTATTATTATGCTGTCATTACTATATTGAGGTCACTTTGGCTTGAGCTTGATACTGATACTGTGAATTTCTGGCATTTGAACTCTGACATTAACTTTGTTAATTCATTGTTCCTCATGATATCTGACTTCGGTCTTGTATCACTGATTGACTTTTAACTTGTTGCGTGAATTTCATTTCTTTGTCAATACGGCATTGATTTTTGCTTGGAACATTGTTGACTTTTGTTACTTAAAAGAAACTGCTGTTGAACTTGATTCCGTGAAGTGGTTAATGTCTCTGTACATTTGTTGCTTCCCTGACCTGTGCAATCCATTCATGTGTATTCATCCCTTATTTGCATCTGCGGTGGCATTTTTGCTCGAGTTTGATAATTGCACTATCCAGTTTCACTGTTGCATTTCATATATATGTTTCCTGAGTCATGGTAGCAGTGACTTTAACTTTTACCCTTCAGTTTGTAATCTCTGATTCATAGTTGTATATGTTGGCTGCACTTGTACTTGATATTGTAGTTTCTGGCCTTGTATCATGATGCAGTCTTCATTAGCCCATGTGCTTGTTTGTGTGTTGTATCATGATGCACTTGTTATCTTTACTGTGTCATCTGCACTTGCATTGCTGTTTGGTGGTGCATTTTGTTGGTCTTCATTTGTGTTTGTTACTGTCCTGTATATGATGTATGAACTGCTGTGTTGATCACTGATGCATTTGAAGTTGGTCTTGTTGTCGTTGCTATGCATTATGTTGGTCGAGCTTGCATTTGTTACAGTATTCATTGAGCTGGATATCATGGTGTTCTGTTCACCCATTACTCCACTGTTCTTTGTATTTACTTGATTGTTCTAGTCCATGTTGCTGTTGTTTTTGACATGTGAACTGCCCTGTTTCATATGAGTAGCAGAACTTGTTGTCTTGTGCATGTTTCATTAAGCTTGATCTCTGATCTGGTTCTTGATCATTTCATGTTGATTTTTGAAATTTCACTTGAGTTGAATCCAGTTTCAAAACTCGGGTTTGACCTTGTGCTCGTGTTGTGATTTTAAATATTTCGTACGTGAGTTGAACCCGGCTTTTCATTTGGGTTTGACCTGTGCTCACCTGTCCCTGTAGCATTATCAAGTGTATATCGATGTGCACGGCCTTGTGGCATGTACAGTGATACACTGTGCATGTCACACTATTCATGTGTGATGAATTCAAATGTAAATAATGACGAACAGCCCAAATAACTGAGGCAAATAATATTTTCAAAATCAATCTTTTATTTTATATTGCAAAAATATTTTATTTTCAATTTTACTGCGTTAGTGAATATTTTTGCAGATTGCTCAGATGCTGGATTCAAACTGGAATGAAGTTGAAGATAAAATACGAATTGAGTGAATGAGTGATGTGTAGTGAGGTTAAATGTAAATATGAAATTGTGATGTAATCAGAAATTGTATTGTAATTGAATTTGTATAGTTATAGTGAGAGCTTGAAATTATACTATTCAAAATTGTAATAAATATTTGTTTGAATAAAATATTCGTTTGAATTCAAATTCAGTGTTATTTATTTTATTCAACAAATATTTATTTAATCTGTGAAAATAAAATAGTATATTAACAAATACATTTAAACGAATGTATATATGTTTATTATCATCAGACAAAAATCATATAAGCGCATATTCAACAAGTATTTATTTTGCAGATAATTCAAAAGCTGGAACCAGGCTGGAATAAGTTAAAGATCAAAAATGAGTGTTGAGTGAATATGTAGTAAGGTGAAATTTGTAAAGTGAGAATTGTGTTGTAATTGAAAATACATTGTAATTGAAAATGTGTAAATTTAGGGAAAGCTCAAATTTGTACTATTTGAATTTGTAATAAAATATTTGTTTGAATATGAATTCTGAGTTATTTATTGTGTTCAACAAATATTTATTTAGTTATGTGGAAAAAAATAGTGCAATAACAAATACATTTGAACACACACACACACACACACACACACACACACACACACAAAAAAAATCATAGGCTATTGTATTCTACAATAATAACCCACTCACCTCTTAAAAGTTTTTCCCTTTTACTTGACTTGATTCGCCCGTCCTTGGATTTGACTTAACTTTGTTTATCCCATCTTTCTCTAATTATCTTTATTTTGTTTTTTTGGAAATTTTAGAGAGAGGATTAAGTGTGTACTGATTAAGTTTAGATTTTCTGATCAATTACTAAAGGACTTACATTCTATTTATGGATGCTCTGATCAACTTTAGTCGTTAGATTTAATAATACAAAATCCGAACAGTTTGACTTAGGCAAACCCAAGCGAAATAGTTCGATCGGTTCCAACTACGGTATCACCCTCTTGAGCTACCTAATATTAAAAAAAAAATCATATATATGTTTCTACTATCATCACCATCGAAGATATTCAAGGAAATAATGTCGAGGAATAGCGACGTCACATAAAGTTCATTAACCTCAATAAAGCTTAGAACTATGAAGTGTGAACGTCTTCCATGAGTCACGATGACTGTCGAATAGTACTATAATTGACGTCGAGACTCATGATTTCCGAAGCAATGCTGAATGAAGTCATATCCTATTATTGTCACGTTGCCAAAGTCAACCATCCTTAATGATGCTTTGTATCAGAGTTATTAAATACTGATGGTGTTCTCCATCCAAATGTGGCTCCTAATCGAAATTGCCTTATAAAGGGAAACACAAGTTATAAATGTTGTTGAGGTTCAATACTATTACAACGTCAACTCTTATGAACGTGCTTGGGAGACACCATACATCTACATATGTGATGTTGATGACCGTTATCGTTAATATCCACAGGTGAAGTTAATGCCGCATTTAATAGGCTACCAAATGTCAACATCGAGGATCATTAATGTCGCTATTGTTCAGTGCCCTCGATCATCAATCAAAAAAGGTCTCAAGATATAGGGTCGTCGCGCCGATATTCATGCAAAGAACCATCAATACACCCAAAAGGGATGCCAAAGACACTTTTACTAATGCCACCTCTCATTAATGTTAATGTGTGGTGGTAAAAAAAAGTTGATTGACAAAGAAGAAACTATCAATGCTGAGTTTAGAAATTCTGAGTATCGACCCTATTGAATCAATGTCAGAACATAGGTATGTGAATACAAGTAGGTTGGCCTTGATGTTCGACGGCGCTGCTAATATCGAAGCCGATAGAGTATTAACTTTGATGATCGACGACACTGCTATTGCTGTAACATGTCACTTGCTGAACCCCATAAATATGGACCTAGGGGCATCGTGGCAGGGGCCCAATTCTCTTTTCTCATTTCTTACTTTTAAAACTTTGTAAACCCTAATAGGAATTGGGGATTATGCCTATTGTGACATTTGAATAATTGTACACATAAGGATTTGGAAACTAAAGCAAGGACATAGCCTTCCTGACTTGATTTGGACTATGACTTGCATATTTGCTTGACTTTATACATCGATTGACTTGAACTTGTGACTTGCATAACATATTAAAATTCCTTAAAGTTGTGATTTGACTTTTACCATGCACATTGACTTGAATGTTGACTCTATTATACTTTGCATACTGTCTCGAGCCCTTACTGATGATGATGACTAAACTCAAAGCCGATATGGATGAATACTTCAAGTGGATGACTTCGATTAGCCTCAATAAGGCCTTACTTTGAAATTGCTTTTTTTTTCCACACACTTTTGGGGTTAGCAAATTCATTCGTTAACATTTTGATGCTAGAAGAAGGGCTCGAACCTTTGACTTCATTGAAACCTAAGTTAAAACTTCCCTGTCCTGTATATTTAAGGCATAAAGAACTTTCTTAACCAAGCATATCCCATTTTAAGATAACCAACCTTAACCCCTAACATCATGCCACTGAATCGTGCTAAGACGTCTGAACAAGGGTCTTCTGAACCTTGAATAATTAGGCCTACCTATCTAGTTACTAGTGACCTTCGACTTCATGATGAACAAGCATTGAGATTAACAGCCTTGCAAATTATAAATGAGAAGAAGCAGACAATTCTTTATGATTCAGACAATTGGAACATAAATCCATTTCATATAGGCTCTACTCCCATTTTTGCATTGGAAAAAAGAGCCCGAAGAAGGATAACGTGTCTTAAAAATAAGGAAGGTGGTCCAATTCCAAGCCAAGGGAACTTTATTTGAGAAAGAGATAACAAATGATTTTAATGTGTTCACTCAGAAGCATAAAGTCATCGAGTCATTCCTTAACCCCAAATGAAGTTCAAAGCACATCAAAGATAAAACTAATCATTGAATATGAGATACCTATAATAGGAAGAAAAAAGGGTTAAGTATCAGCTAAGAGCAATAGCTTACAAATCATAGCTTCTAAAAGATTGCATTCTCACCACTTCTCTTGAGAACATCTATTCCCTAACTAAGGATGAGTTTGACTATTGGCCTATGCAAAAAAGGAGACCCAAGTTCGAATGGAATCATGGGGAGTCATATTGTCACTATCATCTTTCAAATGGACATGATACCAATCAGTGCCGAAGCTTAGAAGGAATGATCATCAATTTTCTAAGCAAGGAAAACTCAATCAATTTGTATAAAGATGTTAAGACAATCATCAATAAAGGTCTTCTAAAGAAAATAAGTGCATCTACATAGCCATTAAAGGCTCATGACCGCAAGAAGTCCGGACCATCAAAGGCCCTGACAATTAAAGGCTCATGACCGCAATAGGTCCCGGCCGTCAAAGGCCCAAGCCATCAAAGGCTCATGAACACAAGAGGCGCCAGCCATCAAAGGCTCATGACCGCAAGAGGTCCTAGGCATCAAAGTGCCTGCCATCAAAGGCCTCATTGAAGCACCTCCTAGAGGGAGGACGGGCAAGCCTTTAGTGCGTACCATCATATGCCTCACTAAAGCACCAAGAAATCCTTCAGTGCCGTCATCAAAGTCCTTACTGAAGCGCATCCTAGATAGAGGTCGGGAAAGCCTTTAGTGTCGTCATCAAATGCCTTATTAAAGCACCGAGAAAGCTTTAGCCTCTGCTTACATGGCCTAGTTAAAGTTCCTCGTAGAGGGAGCATGAAGTAAGCCTTTAGTGCCTGCCATCAAAAGCCTTATTAAAGCACCAAAATCTTCAAAAGTAATGCTCCCAAATCAATGAAGATCAGAGCCAAGTAGTGCTCCCAAGCCAATAAAGATCAGAGCTAAGTAGTGCTCCTAAATCAGTGAAAATTAGAGCCGAGCAACGCTCCCAAGTCGATCAAAATCCAAGCCAAGCAGCGTTTCATATCAAATCAAGTTTTCTAAATGAAGGTCCATTAAATGTGGGTTATTTACGTCTCCTAACAAATACAATTCTTAGCCACGAGATAAGAGATTCTGGTCTTCTACTATTTCTAGATATGAACTTCTAAACTTCTAGTATTATTATTGCAAAAATGAATTTTTGGTCTACAATTACTATTATTACCAAGTTTGGGTTATTATTCTTCTTCAATTTCTAAATTAAGTTACAAGGCTTCTTTAAGTCAATTTTGAACTGAAATTCATTCAGCGGGAATCTTCATTACTGAAACAAAAAACCTGATATTTAAATCGAGCTCAATCAGTAAGGTTGTTGATTCCCAAAGCAAGCTGAAAGTTAATCTAACACATTGGAAAGTTCAAATATGGAATAATGAAATGCTAAGTCACTAAGCAATTTCAAATCAAAATCAGAATTAAATTCATGATTATATACCCTATATTTGAGGTAACATTTATTCAACTGTAAATTTATTTATAATATGATGCATCATGCACATAGTGGCAGGTACAAGAGTCAAACGGAAAAAGAAGCTAGATTAAAGAAAATTATTACTAAAGTTCAAGATTTTGTGCAATCTCATCTAAATCCTGAGAAATTATAGGGTCAACGACACGGCGAATAACAACATCAAGGAGTTCTTTGAATTTCTTTTCCTTTATTCAAGCCATTTTTGCATCACTAATTAAAGTAACCTAGACATTCAGAGTGCTTGAGAGTCTTATTGGCTCTTCATAAAGTTTTTATTGTGTTATTCAATACTTGGATTTTTTGTTTGAGAGTATATCTCTCACGCCCAAGCTTTTGAATTTTGCTTTCGTATTCGCTTATATGTTGGAAAATTTTCTATTCCCATTTCTTACCAAAATGTTGTACGACCTCAAATTTGACCTTTTTGCTCCATGACGAGATTGTTCATTACTTAAGTCCGGTGGCGGGTTTAACAAAGTAAAGAATTCTTGGCACATTGAAGAATGAGATTTAGTAATTGTTCCAGGAGTGGGGGTAGGGAGGCCGGCTTCGCCTTACTCGTAATAAACCTAGTGACTGACAGTGAACTAGACTATTTATTAAGTCTACTTCAAGATTGTTTATTCTCTGATGTAATTTAGCTATCACAACGTCAGCTTCAATCGAAGGACCGGACCCATAAACTGAGTTAGTTCTCTCTTTTAACGCCTGAAGCTCTTGATTCATTTCTTTAAGCTGCTCCTCAATATGAGCGGTCATTTCCTTATGAGTCCAAAATGTTGATTTCAATATAAAGCCACTCTTGCGCTATAGGATTATTTGGGAATCACAGAGATGAGTCATCTTAACATGACTGTTTTTCTTCTACGTAAGCAAGCAACCTGTCCATAATTTCTATATTCATGAAGCATCCAGAGAATTAGATGCAAGCACTAATTGAATCTCCTATTAAGAATAAAGAAGGTGAGAATTAATATATGGAAAAACAAAATTTTCTATTAATAATAAGAAGAGTTCACAAGCAATACAAAATTGATGTTTCATCCCAGTTCTATTTTTGAAAAACATTTAATCAACATTCAAAGTTCCAAGACTTGGTTTTAGCTATTTCAAATGACTTGGCAGACAACATAAGTATAGAATCGAAGAAGGCCTTTATTCCTTCCAAGGTGTAACCAGGAGGGAATCAATAATAATCCCACTCCCCAACTGGAGGACTATCACGACTATGTATCATTTTGGTTTGATAAGATCAGATTTTATTGAGCAACTTGTTCTTTTCATCACCTAGAAAGTCAAAGCAGAAATGAGGGTAACACATATAGACTTCTTGTAAATCTCTAAGGAAGCAAGTTTTACCCATTACGATGTTTTGAAAGTCAAATTTTTTTTCCATAAAATCCCTCTTTAGTTTGACAAATTTACTCAAGAGGTCCTTAGGAACTAGACTGCGTGAGAGGTTTATATTCTGTAACAAAATGTTGAAATGAAATTAAACTAAGCATAAGAAACTAAAATGGTAAACTTCATAAGTGAACCGAGTTGAGTATTACAAAGATTCGGGTTCATACAAAATTGATTTCTTATAAATTTCAGAAAATGAATCTATCCTTATTATACTTGAGTTTTTCAGGAGGAAGAGAGCTAGAAGAAAGTGGGACAGATGCCATTCTGGGAAGGTTCCAACACACCCTGAGGTGGGGATTGGATCCATACTCATCCAAATATCAGTGATGGAAGCATCGAAGCAAACCTCCACAATATCACCTAAGTATGAGAAATTGACAAATTTATCCCTACAATAAGCTTTGTACAAAAACTCCACCAGAGTATTCCTATCATCAATTAGCATCCAGAAAAGAGTTATTAGTTCGGAATTCTCCTTCATGAGTATTTCCCGTGGATGAGGGCTTTCTCATCCGGGCGGTAATTTCTCTTTCCTTGAAGAATCTTAACTTCGATGTGCTTTCAACAAGTTTCTTATATTTTTCGAATAGCTCACTATAATCTTTCATTTGCATATCAAATTCTTTATTTAATCGATCAATTTCTATTTATTTCCTTTTGATTTTAGTTTCATAATAGTATTTTTATTTTCTTCTTAAGTAAAATAACGACGTGTTAAAGAAAAATTATTTCATAACTCAACACATTTGAATAGAGTGACATATACCTAAGAAAGCGGAACCAATGACAAAGAGATTTTCCCTTTGTTCTTGGGTCCTTGGTCTCGACAAGCCCTACCTGACATAAGAAAATCATTTTTTGAAAGATCCGGTAAGTCAATATCTTTAGCATCCTGGGCAATTGAGTCCAAATCAGGTCAATCCTTGTCACCTGCCCCTAGAAAATCCTACTCCATCACCTTCATTACCTCCACCACAATCATTATCATCATCATCATCATGATTAGCTCCATTATCATGATCATCGTCGTCATCGTCATCGTCTTCCTCTTCATCAAGTTTTGGCTCTTCATCAATAAGAGAATCCTCTAATGATAGCCATTCTCCAACATCTACTTCTTCCTTGGTAGGGAACTCTGCATCAAGAGTGTTCTTGTCTTTCTTTATTCTAAACTGAATTTCCTTCTGCATTTTCATTCAAGGCATGAAGAGATGGGAAATCCAGATCTAGACATTTCTTGATGTTGTTGGCATATGCCACATATAGAGCATCTCCATAACATCTCTCAATGATCTTCGGAAGAGCGACGTCAAGGAAGGAAGTGGTTGTTTTCTTATCATCATTGATGATGCTATCTGAATAATCTAGGAGATCAGACTTTCTTTGAAGTTGATCTTCGTACAATTTGTTCTTCTTGGCTAGTTCTGAGTTTTCCTTGGCAAGTCCGGAGTTTTCTTTGGTCATTTTCTCCATGTCTTCTTTGACTATGTTGAACAACTCAAGATCAACTTCCAAAATTTTCACTCTCTCTTCTATAGTAGCCTGGTTTACATTTCTTCCTTAAGAGAAGAAGCGAGTCTGCCATTTTCGCCTCGTTTCTTGCTACGCAATGTTAATCATATCATTTTGAACTGAAGAAACTTTCCATTTAAGCTCAACTACTTCGTTTGAAGTCCCCTGAGAGGCGCCTCATAGGAGGAACATATGCTTTCCTACCTAAAACATGTAATCCATATAAGTTAAAACAGAATCTATAAAATTAAAGCTAACCAAGTGAGTAGGAAAACATATCGATATGAGCTATTTGAGAATAAGAAAAAGATGGCCATTGGAGTAAATCAGAGGTTGCGATGCTCCGAGAGACGAAAGGGAAGGAGATTGAATAGCCGACGGTGCAAATTCTTCAAAATTCATTGTTGAAGTTTGATTTTAAGTCCTCGAAGGAAGAGAATCGTATAGAGAGAGAATAAGACCAAGTTCAGCGCAAATGCGGTTCATAAACGTTGAATAAGTAGGAAATGTAATGTTAAGAAGGGAGTTGGGGGTTGGAGCCTCCTTGGATATCTCAATTTAAACCTCTGTGGGCTTTTTCGAAGCTTTGCCCAAATAATTTGCTTCGGGACTTGGATTAATATTCACATGCTCCACCTCATCTATGATAATAGGAGTGAAGTCACCCATAAATTTGGGCTCTTATCTTGTGGAGAAAAAGGAACATCAATGGAAACATCATCACCTATCTCATCTTCATCTTATTCTTCAATGGATTGGGCAATGGAATCTCCAAAGTAGACAGTCTTAGTTAGTTAGGAAGAAGCCAGACTTCATCTTTACTTTTTCATTTTTTTTTGAAACTTTTTCTTTGACTATTACTTCTTTAGGAGCGATGACAAGTGCAGATGAACCTAAAAAAATGAAGTTTTTAAGCTAATAACGTAAGAAATTATGTTTTTAGCTATACTAAACCTTATCAGCAGCATCTGGTTGGACCGAAGAATTGGAGGTAAAGTATTTTCATTATCCCATCACCAATAAGCATCCTCCTCTAGCATTGAGTCTGATTTTCGAAGGCTCTTCCAAAACATTATGACGGTCCAAAATGACAGAATACTTAAGGTAGTTAGCCGAAGTCAGTGATCTAAGTCCATTCTCCATACT
Source organism: Allium cepa (assembly GCA_030765085.1). Lineage (NCBI taxonomy): Eukaryota > Viridiplantae > Streptophyta > Magnoliopsida > Asparagales > Amaryllidaceae > Allium > Allium cepa. The sequence goes on along the minus strand of CM060945.1, from coordinate 951,621,898 downwards.
CCCTATTTCTTTAGTTAAGGATAGCACGATCTTCTGATCTTTAGGTTTTAGCTTTTTAGGAGCAGAATCTGAAAAGAAGCATCCATTAGAGGAAAATAATAAGACAACATGGTATAAAAACAATAACAACTGCAACAACTTACTAGGAGTAGAGAATATCCCTCTAATATAGAAAAACATTTGATGAAAAAGTATTGAGTCTCTCATTCCCTTGCTTTGTCAAAGATCATGCTTTTTGGTTAAGGACGGATGTAGTATATTTGACAATCTAGTTGGTCACCAACTTTAGTAGGAATTGCTATGGAATGGAGGATTTCAGCACTGAGGGAAGGGAGCCCTGCTTCCTAGTTAGGAATCTGTAAGTAGGTCGAGTATGTGTATGAATTAGATAGGAATTGGATGAGAGTAATGCCTAAGTGCTCCAGATATCTTTGGAGGAAACCTAGAAATGGAAGATGGACAATATGCCAAGTATATACTGTAAAAAAGGCAAAGTATCCCTCAGGTGGATTGATAATACTATCTGAAGGACTTGTAGGAATGGTTTCTATTTCAGTAATGCCAAACTGATAAGAATAGAATCCACTTCTTCTTGGGTCGTTATATATGATGGATATAAAAGACTATCTTCATTCTTGCGAACTGAGGGTGAAGATTTGGATGCCTTGCTAGATTTCTTAGTGAGCTTCATGCTGGCTTATTGACTTTCCATTAACTGACCAGATGATATTATTCTATACTTAAGAAATGATCATGTTCATGTCATAGGAGAATTTAATATGTTGTTGTCTAAATAATTTGTCGTTTTCTAGGTAACAAAGTTTGAAATAGCTATAAGGAAACAATCCATAAATGGATTATGGAAAACTCATTAGTAAATCTTGGTTTTAGTCTTAATAAGAGAGCTTTATGAGAGAACAATGCCAAAGTTGAGTAGAAATGAACATGTAATAAGCTCATGATCTAAAATGATAATAAGCTTTTAAACTATAATTAACAATGAAGTGATGAATGTTGTCGACATCAACGAGTAAGCAGCAATGTGGATTATTGGCAAGCTACCGGGTTAAGTTGGTCATAATGTGCCAAGGAAGATAGTCTGTATATAATGGTGTTGAATGAAACCTAATTCATGACATGGAAAGTACTATGAAACAATAACGATAAACAAAGAACACGTCGACATTAATTTACAACACTACGAATTAATGTCAAAAGGAAGCGACGTAGACTATGGTTGAATGACGTAACCTCTAACTATTATATGTATACTCTTAACATTGGGAAGTGATTACGTTTCACTTTAATCACTAGCACTAAAATATGGAAAGATATCAAAATAATGTGTTAATAAAGGGTATTATTAGCGTAGCAAGAAATGCTAGTGTTTCAATGTCGACTTTAATTAATGCAAAGACGATTGATTTCTCATTCTAATAACAATGACATTTATAGTTCTGTGTAGATTACGAACACAAATAAGTAATGAAGACAAGAATTCATAGTGGTTAGACAACATTAATAAACCTAAGTCAAGAGTTATAATGACGACAAGTATCATAAAGATTAACGAACATTGTTACTATATAGAAATTTGAAGTAATGAAAATTGCCGACATCAATGAATGACGATGACAAGAGATAACATTTATCGATGAATAGAAACAACATGAGTCAATATGTATTAGCAAGTGAAGATGTCAATTGTAATCAGATAACTCTAAAACTAATTAGAATGCACTATCTTTTGGTAATAAGAAGTTATCGCATTACATATTGATGAATAATAAGTCATAACATCGACATTAACTATGACCAAAATGGTCGATGTCACATTTAATTGGTTTAAGTGTCTTAGATTACTCATAATATAAAAGTTTTGAATCAAAAATATCAGCTGATAAAATAATAAGGAAATATAACACTTTGTTAATTTTAAGTGTAGTGATAACGTTGAAGAGCATTGTATTGACATCGTTAATGATGTCGTGAATAAAGATAGTGAAAATTGATACTGAGTTTTAGGCCAATTGTCACAATCATTAATAAATAAACTTAGAACATATCAGTTTTCGTTCCAACATTGACTAGCATCAAGGCCTATTTATACGGTGAAGAAATACTGCATTAATGAATTAACAACTAGGTTAATCATTCTACTTCGAGTTTATGGCATCATAGATGACAACATCAACGCGAGTCTAAATAGCTGTGGGTTTGGATTTGATATGCTACTCGTTTCACCATAAAACAGAAAATGCCCAAACCCCCAAATCAACACCACTAAGCAACTAATCCAATATTATGGAAGTTTAATAATAACAATTCACAATAAAATTTGGGTTAATTAGGACCAAATCATTGAACTCGATTGCAGATTTCAAAAGTAATAGAATTTGAGCAACACCCTAGTTACAAATTAACATAAAATTCATGAAAAACTAAAATATGGGTTAGTTGAGACATAAGCCATACTTAAGTGTAGAAAATTGCTAGTAAAGAGCTTGGGCTTCCAGCTAATTTTGAGAATTTAGTTGTTTGTTCAACTTTTTTAAATTGCAGGTAAAGAAGAAAGGAAAGAAATGCTTACATATTTATAAGAAGAAGTAAGCAGATGGGTGCCACTGGATTTGATTCAAATAAATGGATAGATCGACATGAGAAGACCAAAAAGAAGGAAAAAGGATGATGTCGAGAATATTGACTTGAAAGTCAATGGTTTCTTTGCACTACGTGGTAAATTTTATACTATCATCGTCGTTTAAGATGTTCAAGGAAATAGTGTCGGAGAATAGCGGCGTCACATAAAGTTCATTAGCCTCGATAAAGCCCAGAACTATGAAGCATGAAAGTCTTCCTTGAGTCACAACGACTGCCGAATAATCCTATGATTGACGTCGAGACTCATGATTTCCAAAACAATTCTGAATGAAGTCATATCCTACCAATGTCGGTGTTGCCAAAGTCAACCATTCTTAATAATTCTTATGCTCAGAGTTATTAAGTACTGATGGTGTTCTCCATCCCAACATCGTTGTCATGGAAACTGCCTTATAAAGGGAAACACAAGTTATAAATGTTGCCGAGGTTAAATAGTATTACAGCATCAACTCTTATGAACATGCTTGGGAGGCACAATACATCTACATATGTGATGTTAATGACTATCGTTGTCAATATCCACAAGTGCAGTTACTACCGCATTTAGTAGGCTGTAAGATATCGACATCGAGGATCATGAATGTCGCAGCCGTTCAATGCCGCCAACCATCAATCCAAAAAGGTCTCAACTTATTGAATTATTGTCACCGATATTCATGCCGAGAACCATCAATATACCCAAAAGGGTTGTCGAAGGCACTTTTACTAATATCGCCTTTCATCAATTTAAATGTGTAGTGATAATGAAAATTGATCGATGAAAAAGAAACTATCAACCCCGAGTTTAGAAATGCCGAGTATTGATCATATTGATTCAATGCTGAAGCTTAGCTGTCTGGATACAAGAATGCTGGCCTTGATGTTTGACGACACTGCTAATGTCGAAGCTGATAGAGTATCAACTTTGATGATCGATGACACTGATAATGCCGAAGCCAATGAATGCTGAAGCCTGTCACTTGCAGAACCTTATAAATATTGACCTAGGGGATTTGTGACAGGGGCGAATTCTCTCTTCTCATTTGTTACTTTTAAAACATTGTAAACCCTAATTTGAGTTGGAGATTTTGTCTATTATAACAGTTGAACAATTGTACACATAAGGATTTGGAAATTGAAATACGAACATAGCCTTTCTGACTTGATTTGGACTATGACTTGCATATTCGCTTGACTTTGTACATTGATCGACTTGAACTTGTGAATTGCATAGCATATTAAACTTCCTTGAAATTGTGATTTGACTTTTACCGTGCACATTGACTTGAACGTCGACTCTCTTATACTTTGCATACTGCCTCGAGCCCTTAAAGATGACTAAGCTCAAAGCCAATATGGATAAATACTTCACTTGATGACTTCGATTAGCCTTGACAAGGCCTCACATTGAAATTACTTTGTTTTCCACACACTTTTAGGGTTAGTGAATTTATTCATTAATAAAATATATATTAATTATTTTATATTTCAAATCTTCAAACTTAATAATTTTTTCGTACAAACTCCATTTTCAAAACTCTATAAATGGAAATTGTCCAGAAAATCGCTACAAACGCAACGGTGCAAGTTTTATGGCTAAATTCCAACGTTTGTAGAAATTTCACTTTTACACATTATATTTAAATTAATTTCTTTTGTTAAATTTTCAGTTAAAATTTGCAAGATATTATATTCTCCCGCTTAAAAGGATTTCATTCTCGAAATCCCTAATGATAGAAAAATGGGACTTGTATACGTGGAAATCAATATCTACAAGCATCTACTGAACCATCAACCATTGGAAACCATTATCTTTAGTTTAAATTTCTAATGTAACATGTACATATAGGCATGGAATGCATATGAACCTATACTAATGTAAAAATTAGGCAGTCTCCTGATCTAGCCGACCTCCTAAAATGCGAATACTTATGCCATGTAGCCAAATGTATGCAACATCCTATGTAAATATACTGGTAGTTCTATATGTACGTACAACCATTTAATCCAGATGCAACAACCATATACATATAAATTGATAAAATAAAACAAGTGATGGTGTAGTCATGCAAACCAAAAAATGTTTATTTATGTGTGCAAAGATCAATTTAATAAATACATCCATTAGCAACCATCATCCAAAAGATGTAACGACCCGACATTTCGACCATCAAATGTTGACACTAAATACATCCATGGTATTCATGTGCTAAACACCCAAGTGCCCAAAAGACAGAAAGTTGGGCAAAAAAAGAAAAAAGAATAGAATATGAAAGAAAGAACACAACATCAGATCCCACAGTGGAACGATAATATATATTATCAAAAGAACAGTATAAAGGGTTACTCCAAATATAGAAATTTCAGTATTACAAAACCTAAATACTATTATCAGCCTGGATAGATATAATTGTTTGTCCTCACTACGCTGATACATACGTAGCTAATACAGAATAATAGAAATAGATAGATAATGAAAGTCTCTTGCTCATCTTTTGAATTGTGAAGCGTACAAGGTAACATCTGCTCTACTCATCCTACTCGAAAGAGCATGTGCGGATTTTAAGGAAAACAAGAACCAAACGTCGGATATAATTTTGGTATGAGAAAATCCAAGTTATATGCAACATACAACACTATTGAGACCGTATGGATTCCTGCAACGGTTTTCCCCTCAAAAGCAACCAATTGTTAAGTTTAGTATAATGATATAATAAATAATGTCTAAAGTGTATAATATAAATCATATCAAATAGCTATGTTGCTCACATTGGTCACACCACAACATATTTGGACTACATTAAAAACCGCTAAGGTATGTTCGCATAATGGATTTTTTCACGGAGATCCCTTCGGCCAAGCTGAAATCCAGTCTCCTACACATGGGTCAGAAACTACCTTTGAGCGCCGTATATCTCTAGATAAAATTTACCATCAAAAAAACATAGCCGGTCCATGTCTAAATGCGTGATCCCGAATATCATCAAACTCTGGTACCCATATATCGATAAGTATACTATAGATATTGAGTGGATAATACCCTGTCGTGGGTTAGCAAAATCACATATTATGCCCTTACTCTGTTTCCTATCATTCCCTATGTCGAGGTCTCGTTCGGCATCTCTTGCACAAGTCTTCATCACTCGAACAGAACATGAATCCCCAAATGGATTCCAATATCTCGAGCAGATCACGAATCACTACGTGAATTTAAGCATCCCAAACATATCTTGAATCTCTACATAAATTGTCTTTTGTGACCACTTTCAAAACATAGAATCCATATACTAGTTTTGAAGTGGTATTCGGTCTGTAAAACACTTACTAACCCCGGACACTTCAAAACCAATCGATGAATTTTCGGTTAATTCAATTTCGGTTCTTTCAAAAGTAAGCAAAAGCTAAGGACGTTTCATACCAATACTCCTCCCCAAGGGTTCTCATTGGTATGAAATCACGAAGCCTTTCGATTACTTCTTAAGTATAACCGATCAAGATCGGTAGTCGACTAATTGACTATCCAGTTAAAACGTTTACTTATACAAATCAATGTTCGTATACATAACACGTTTCTAAAATTTCAATTATACTATCTCTCGGTCAAGAGTGAAGCCAAGTAAGTTAGACACTGGTTGCATATCAAGGTCCTACCTAGGCACTTCATTCTTGATGCTTATAGATAGGCAATCCTACTTGTCAGCTTTTAGTGTTAAGTATAGTATTAATGATTTCCATAAACAAGTTAAAAATCAACAAGATTAACATGATTCCGATAACCATTCCTCGATCAAGAGGGAAGTCAATAGGTTAAAGCGCTATTGCTTTGTCCCTACTCGAACATCAATCTTAACTCTCATAAATAGAGAAGTCTACCCTGATCGGCTTTTAGTGTTAAGCATAGTTAATTACTTTTCAACAAGTAATTGTATAATCAAAACATTTAGCCACTAATAAATTCTTAACCCCTTTTTTGAGAACACTTGTTGTACTTTTACTTACAATAAGTTTTAAAATAATTATCCAAAAATATTACTTTAAAATGACAATTAGTAAAATCATTAAACTTGCAAGAAACAAGTTTTCCTTATAAAAACCACCCCTTTAAAAATTCACAACTAACTCTTTAAAATTTATAAAAATCTCAAACCACTTTAAAAATACTCTAATAATAGTTAGTAAACACTTGTAAAAAGAATGAAACAAAATAATCAAATTTAAATATCTTTTTCAAACCTTCAAAGTTCAAAAATCAAGTCTAAATGGGGCAGTTTTGCACAAGTGAAGTCTTGGTTACTTTTTGAAATGTTACTTAACTTTTTACGATCCAAACTTTTCATGGCAACAAACATATATAAAAAAATTATAAATGTGGCGAAATATCTCTAAGGATCTCTCTACAAGGTTCCATAGAAGTCACCAAAAACAAGGCAATTCTAAAGTGCATCCATAGCGAATATCACTATAAGTGCACTTTCAAATCCAAGTCTAACCTAAATCAAAGTCCAACTACAGCCTATGTGCTTTGTTTCAAGGTTGTGCCACATGTTGTTCAAGTCCATTAAATTTCATTCAAGTCTGTCAAAGTCCATACATATGTCAACATCAATTCACACCACTTAAATGCAATAAAAGCACAAATAAATATAGGTTATATTTTCATCAAAGTGGTGACATAGCTCACCTTTGACCCCACAAATAACCAAGATCAAGCAACCCAATTCCAACCTCAACTCTGCACCACCTAATTTCTTCCTTCTTCCTCTTGCTTCACTTGGTTTTCAAGGCTATTTTAGCCTAAATAACTCATATTCTATGATGGAGGGGAGGGGTGTGCTTCAGTTCTTTGAGGAAAAACTAGGTAGAAGGTTTGTAATGTTGTCTTAAATCTCTACTCCAAGTTTGAGTTGATTTAGAAGGGTTTTGCAAATATTTTTCTTTAGAAAAATATAAAAAGAAAGACATGCAAATAGCATTGGTTTGCTTTTTGAACTTGTGATTATTTAACAAGGGTATGCCTCTCCATATATAGGCTCAAGAATGGTGCTCCTCAGGCTTGCTCCCGCTGCTTACCATGCCGTGGAAGGCTCATCTCCTATCAATTCTCCTTTACATCACTTCTCATTTAAACAGGTTTCTCTTATACCATTACTTGATAATATTTGCTATCCACTTTGAAGCTTCTAGAACCATCCATTGCTTTATGAAGAGGAATGTGTATGAATTACTTGTTAATATGTTCATTTGATCATTATACAAGCACAAAAGAGTTCAAACAACTTATATTGATCAAAAAGTTGTTTACCGATAAATCGATTTCTAGTCACATTATCGATTTTTCTTCGAAGAATATATTTTTGTAAACAATTTTCAAAACCAAGTGTCTTATCATTATTTATTAATAATATGATGTCTAACAAGGTTATAAAATCATATTTATAGCACTTAATTGGATTTCAAAACGTTACGTAGATGAATTGTTCGAATTTCAGGTCGTTACAAAACGTGTCCTAATGACATATTCGCAACCATTTCTAGCATCCAAACATCTGTGTCTATGGGATACAATAAGCTAAACCCTAAGAGCATGAGCAGTTATATACATATTAACTAAAATAGAAACGTACCAGAAAAGAGTTTTGGATGGGTAGCTCAGATCCTCTTTTAAAGCTCATATGTACTCTCTGTTGGGTCATCTCCCCACTGGACCTTAACATGATCAATAACTTTATTGCGGTGTCTCTTTATACCATGATCCATGATGCCGGTAGGAGCATGATGAAAAAATGAGTCCCTTTCTACTACCACCTCCTCTAGCTGACTCGGCTCGACCACAACTGTTGTATCGTGTAGACACTTCCGCAAGTGTGACGGATGGAAAGCATCTTGTACTCTTAGTAAATATTCAACGAGATTCATCCTATATATTAACATCCGTACTCTGCCGGTAATCGAAAAAGGCTCCATAAATCCTGGCGTTAACTTTCCCAAACATCCAAACCTCATGACATTCCTAAGTGGTGAGACCTTCATATAAACCATGTCGCCCACTACGAACTCCAACTCTGTGCGTTTCTTGTCATCATAAGACTTCTAACTGTCATGAATTGTTTTCATCCTTCTATAGATCAAGTTTATCTTCTATGAAGTCTCCCTCACCATATTCGGTCAAAGAATGATCCTACCATGGTGTCCCACCAATAAGACGGTAATCTATAAGGTCTTCTGCATAATGCCTCAAATGGTCCCATCCCAATACTTTCTTGATAGCTATTATTATATGTGAATTTCACTAGTGGCAAGTGATCCTCCCAAGAACCTTCAAAATCCAAAATACACATCTGAAGCAAGTCCTTCAACACTCGATTCACTCTCCCCGTTTGTCCATCTGTCTGTGGGTGATAACCGGTGCTTAAGCTCAACTCGATGCCTAAAGACTCTTGAAGACTCTTCTAGAACTCGATAATGAAAAGCGTATATTAATCACTCATAATACTAGAAGAAACACCATGCAATCAAACTATCTCCCTCACATAAAGAGTCGCCAATGATACATCGGTCCTTGTACTCCTAATCGGAATAAAGTGAGTGCATTTGATCAATAAGCCGACTATGACCCAATGATTTCCTCTCCTACTCCTAAGTAGTCCATCAATGAAATCCATAGAAACACTCTTCCACTTCCACTGCAGTATATCTAATGGTTGCAACAATACACTCGGCTTCTTTTATTCCACCTTTACCCTTTGGCAAGTCATACACTTAGATACATAATCCGCTACATGCTTCCTCATATCCTGTTAATAAAAATCTTCTTCATGTCATGATAAATTTTGTCCCTACCCGGATGGATGGTCATCGTAGAATGATGGGACTCAGCTAATACCATGTCAATCAAATCACTAATAAGAGGAACATATAATCTTCCATATCTCCGCAGCCAACCCTTCAAGTCAACGGTGTAGTGCCTTAAATGACTCGACTGCTTTTCTTTACCAAGCTACTCAAAAATATCCAGTAACTCCATATCTTGTTTTTGATTTGATCCAATATGGTCCTCAAATTTAAGGCTACACATCCAAAGCTACTAACAATCTTGGATTGGTTCTAATGATGGTCAAAAATCGAACGTAAAGATAAACTCCAAGTGCTTCCACTCTAAGAATATATGACTCAACATCACATTATTTCTAATGGAGGCATCGGCTAAAACATTACCTTTGCTTGGAGTATACGAGATATCAAAATCATATGATACTAAGAACTCCATCCATTTCTACTACCTTAAATTCAAATCCTTTTGGGAGAACAAATACTTCAAAGGCTTATTATCCATGAATGGCTCAAACCACTCTCCTAATAAAAAATATCTCGATGGCTGCCAACTCAAGATCATGGGTAGGATAGTTTCTATCGTGGACTTCCAATTGTCAACTAATAGCTCCCCACTCTCCCTTCCTACAACAAAATTGCACCCAATCCCATACCTCAAGTGTTGGCATGTACTATGAATTCCTTTGAACCATCGGGCAAAATGGGTGCATTAGTCAATGATTCCTTCAGTTTAATAAAAGCATCCTGACACTTTGAGTCCCACGAGAAATCCAAATTCTTCTTGGTAAAGTGAGTCAAAGGAGTAGAAATCTTAACGAAGTCCTTAATGAACTACCTAGAGTAGCCCGCCAAATCAAGAAAACTCCTCACCTTTGTGGCATTCTTCGATACATGCCAATCCAATACTACTGCCACTTTATTAGGATCAACCGCCAGTCCATGCTCAGAGACAACATGTCCCGAACGGCGAACCTCCTTGCATCGAAAGTGATATTTGGAAAACTTCGCATTCAACTTATGCCCATGGAGAGTATTGAGCACTTCTCCTAAATGCAACTTGTGTTCCTTCTCGCTTTTTGAATAGATCGGTGTGTCATCAAAAAATAAAACCATGCAGTTATTAAGAAACCCCATAAAAACGACTTGTGGATCGTTAAAATAGGTAAATGCATTGGTCAATCCAAAGGGCACGATTAACCACTTGTAAAAATATCGGGTGTACGAAATGAGGTCTTTTGAATACTATCTTCAACTACATTCAACTGATGGAAACTGATAGCCAAGTTAAGCTGAGAGAACACCTTCACTCCAACTAAATGATCAAAGAGATCATCTATATGGGGCAACGGATAAAGATTCTTCTTTATCAACTTATGCAGCTTACAATAATCGACGCATAGCCTTAGAGAACCATCTGCCTTAGTGGCGAAGAAACTAGTGCTCCCACTTTGAAATACTCTTCTTAATGAAACCCTTCTCTAACAGTTCATTCACTTTCTTATCCAGCTCGTGTCTTCCTTTAGGAGCCATATGCCTCTAGGGTAAGGCAAAGAGTCTGGAGTTCTCCTCGAGGTAAATTCAAAACTAGAACTTCCTCTATGGTAGATGACTGGTAACTTTGGAAAATACATCTGGGTAGTCTTGAACACTGGCACTGAAGCTAACTCATTGTGTGATAGGTCTAATGAATTTAGGTAACTCAATATAATTGAACTTTTAGGGTCTCAATAAACCTCAAGACTTCATCTACTATAAGTACCCAAACAAATGACCTTACTATCACAATCTAAGACTGCCTTATACATAGTCATCCAGTCCATCCCCAAAATCAGAACAACCTAGAAAATCCTAAGATAAAAGCATCGAAATCGAACTTGACCCCCAAATAAACAATTTCGAACCCTTTCAAATCATAGATATACGAGCCAATCCTCCAACAATGTTTGATACAACTACTGGGTTAGTAACTATGCTAGTGTGTAAGTGCAACTTATTTAAAAGTCTACTCAAAATAAAAGAGTGTGATGCCCTAGTGTGAAATAAGGTACGAACAGATAAATAAGATAAAGTGAACATACCTTCCATTCTGACCTCTTTCCCCTTGTTTTCTACTAGAGGTGCACTCAAGCTATGTACAACATCCAGTGCGTAAGATGAAACCAATTGTGTATAGGTCTTCGGTGGGGTCGAAAATTCCCTTCTCATATGCCAAAGTTGATTGTAGTTGTAGCATTTGATCTTTGAGAGGTCCATCTTGCACTCCTTCACCACATGCCTCTTCTTATTGAATCTTCTACACTTGATTTCCTACTTCTTAATGTTCCCTAGTGTCCCCATTCCACCCTTGTGTTGATTTTTCTAGGGTGTGTCTCCTTCTGACTTCTTGGGCTCGCTCCTCACCTCTTCTTTGGAAACAGTATTTAGCAAGGTTATCTCCACCAAACCCTCGTAAGTCGCCTCCATGGGAATGTGTCTAAGGATAAAACTTGAAGAGTCTAATTAAACCACTTTGCAAACTTTAAAGCTTTCTTATAAGGGGTATTTATCAGATCTAGTCCAAACCTAGCCAACTCATTGAACTAACTTACATAGCCTCTCATTAGCATCTCTCCTTGCCACGAATGTATGAGCTTCTCCAGCTGTACTCCCTGTCTACCATGGAAAGAAATCTCATCTCAAAATGCCTCCTAAACTCTCCCTGAGTTATTTCTTCCTCATTGGTCTTCACCTCTAGCATGTCCCACCAACTTAGAGCCTCTCCTTATAAATGCCAAGAAGCAAGCTATCTCCTAACATCGTCTCCAAGGCCCATTAATTCGAAAATCCCCTTAGAAGTATGAATCCATGATTTTGAGTTCACATACGATTCGTTCCCCACATATGGCTTTCCTTCTAGATTAAAAAAGTCCTTGCATAGCTTGGCAAACTCACTAGTAGATGGGTTGGTAGGAACTACACCTAGAACCTACTCCATGGGTCCCCTAATAGGGCTAAGCTCACTTTGTCCTATTGTTTGTAGATACCAATGAAACGATATCAAGATGTTCATGCTTGGAATCACAACTGCATCACTTGAGCCGCATCCAGTAGGATTGCTCATTCTCTCTTTTTGTGATCTAGGAATTATTAGCAATTTCTTCCACAAATAGTATGAGCATGAATAAGTGATAGCATTTTTTGTATTGTACTTCCATACATAAAGCCTTTCAAAAAAATTATTTACACACACAAAATATACGTGCTTTTTTTTCTTAAAACCATCCTTGAAAAAAAAATAAAAAAAGACCTTTTCAAAATATATAGGTATGTTCTCTTAATACATACCTAATCCCTAAACTTTGTTTTCCAAAATATACCGTGTGCATGTTAACTGATCGGTTTTTATTGCTGTAAACTAAATTTTCTTTTTCTTTTTTGATTTTAACCTTCCTCAAACTTTTACTATATAACAATGAATTATATTTCGTTACCAGTGAACTACATTTCATCTATTTGTTCAAATCTGCAATTTTAGTAATCTCCATGCACCACTTATATTTCATTTTTATGATTTTGGTCTTATTAATTTCATAGTTATTTTGGTATATTTGTATCTCAAATTAATTCAGGGTAAAATCAACATCAACATGATATAGATATGTACACATTAAATTCCTGATTCAATTTATGGTGAATAGAATGGTATATTCATAGTTTAAAATCAATTTTAACCAAATTTCAAAACCTACTTCATATCCAAAACAAAACTAAATATACTGGAGGTTATACACATACAATCTATACTTAAATATAGAAAAATTTCTAGATCAAATAGGTGTATAAACAAATTCGAAGTACTAGTAAATCGATATAGTTAATGATAACCCACTCATCTCTTGAGAATTTCTCCCCTTTTACTTGACTTGATTCATCTCTTCTTGAATTTTATTTAACCTTGTTTATCTCATCTTTCACCGATTTATGTTTTAATTTTTGTTTCAGAAATTTTGGAGGAGAGAAAGTTAAGAGCGTACCGATTAGATTTAGGGTTTTCTAATCGATTACTGAAGGACATGCATTCTATTTGTAAATGGTCTAATAAACGTCAGTTATTATATTTAATAAGATAAAATTTGAGCGATTTGGTCTAGGAAAATCCTAGTCGAAATAGTTCGACCAATTAACTGGTTGGTCTGGGGCGGATGACCACTATGAGTTAACCAATCCTAACCAAGGTGCCGACTGGTTGAACTTACCTAACATGCAATTTTTACCTTATATACATACATATACACTTTAATCACTTTCTATTTCAAATATTTAAACTTCATTAACTTTTTCATACGAGCTTCATTTCCAAAAGGCTATATAAATTGTCCGCAAAATCACCACGAACTCAATGGATCAAGTTTCATAGCCAAATTCTAACGTTTGTAAAAATTTCACATTTACCATTTTTATATTTAAATTAATTTTTTATTAAATTTTTGGTTAAATTTTATAGGGTGTTACAGATATTGATTTATTAAAGAAAAATATGATTTTTGATATTTTATAATTATTTAAAGTCCTATAATATCTTGGTAAATATGAAATGGGTTCAAATAAACTTTGGATGATTTTCAAAGTATATTTTATAGTTTATAAGAATAGGCAAGTTTTGGAAAGAATATCTTTTATGGATTTGAAATAAAAGAAAATTGGTTTAGAGTTGTAAATTCATATAAAACTGAATTTGATCTCTAGAATTTTTATAAGTTATATTTGTTAAAAAGAGTCTATGAGTCTTAGATATAGAAAAGAAGTGGAGAAACATATTACATGGGTTTAAAGTCCTTAGTTTTGGGATAATGGAAAGAGAAAATTTTCATTATCAATTTATAAGAAAAGTTTTGGGATAAATATATATAATTCTCCTTTAACTAAAATTTATTTTCCATACAAATTGTGCGCTTTATGTGGATACATTTCTATGTAACAAGGATATGGAATAAATGAAGTTATAATACCAATTGGTACGGGACATTTAATAATATTTTTTGATTACTCTTTGGACTTGTTATAGAATATTATCGTGTTAATTCTATATCGTGAGAATTTTGAGTAAATGGATTAGTAAAACCGAGCGATATTAGATGTTCGGTAATATTTTTTCGATTACTCTTTTGACTCATCATATAGAATAATTGTGTGACAAGGAGTGTAATTTTTGAGCATTAAGTATGCAGATGAGTAACACTAGGTGGCATGGAACACCTAAGCTAATATATGTTTGATTACTTTTTGTGAGCATACATAACTCAAATAGGATGAGTATATGGAGTATTATATTTGTGGTAATGCAAACTGAAAGTGAGCAGGCTGAGAGCCATAATTGTGTCTATCAATTAATTGTATACTCCTATTGTATGGCATGGAGTAAACCAGATTAGGCTAGTATCCATCCTATCGGTCTAATTGCGAGGTCGCTTCCAGTATATATGATACACCTTTTTAATGTGTGTGGCTAAGAGCCACCGACCCTGTATCAAATAAGCAAGCGGTCCATTACCATTAGCGGAACTTGTAGGGTCGTGACCAATGCATAGCATTGTCTTTCACTTGATGGATATTGGGTCACGATAGCTGCCATGGTAACTAAGATTATAGGAGTAGCATTTAGAGCGTGTGAGGAAGGCTCTTGGAGAATGCTGAGAGCTGTCAGCCCCTTGTCTGGTTATTATTGACGAGGTGCTATAGACACATACTTATTCACCTATATGAGATCATTATCAATACGGCTGAGAGCCAATTAGATCAATTTGCTAAAACCGATGCCTAAATAGTTATTTATAATGCTGAGAGAACAACTGAGAGCCAGATTACTGCATATGATACTAAGAGCTGAGTAGATTGCTGAAGGCCCAAGAGAACTATGATTATTTCAGTGGTTGAGAGCCAAGTCGATTACTATAAGGCTGAAAGTCTAGAGGATCATTATTTGATGATCGATCTCTTAGAATATCCATGAGATTGAGAATCCATGAAGTTGTGTAACCCCGTACACATTGAGGATAGCTAGATATGCTAAGAGCATGGAGTTAGACCCGACACCTTTCTTCTACATGGTTATCTGAGAGATGACCCTGGCTACCGAGGGTATGCCATATTTGTATTTCATGTATTTTTGATTTGGATGATTATTCTATGTTTTTGTATATGTTGAGTACATCGGACCCCGGGTATGTCTACTTTATGATTATCTAAGAGATGATCTTAGGCATTGCTGAGAGCATGTTATATGATGTTGATGTATGGAGTTTCGCCTACTTAACATTTTCCATATGATATGGAGTTTGACATGACTTCTATTTAGGTGATGATACTTGTGCATGGTTTTATGATAGGTTGTTATATTGAGATGTCCTTATGCTATGGCATTATTGTATACCATGCTGTTTGTTTGACATATTGACTCCTCCATTTTAGATATAGTATGGCCTGTGTGCTATTTTATAATACTTGGGTCCGTCCGAGGCATTAAAGGTTCAGAGATGAAGTGACCAGATTTTGATTTTTGGGTATAGAAGAGGATAGTTATATATTATAGAGTCGAGTATCTTTGTGTATATTTTTAGCTATATATGTTGTTGAGATGTATATATTGGACTTGTGTATATTTTGTCTTATATATTATCGTTGCATTGAATACTCTGTATTCTCTGTGATTTATTTTATATTATGTATTTTTTTATTCTAGAATCGTACGTGTTTATTGCTTTGTGCCAATATCGAGTATGTATAGATGAGAAGTATATGATTTTGAAATATGTGACAGTGTCAATCCAACAGAATATTTACGTATGATAGCCCAATATCGCCTCATTCTCCCTATTATCAGGTAATATATGGTATAGGAACAAGCTAAATGGGCTTCAACCATGGTATATTAAAGGATAAATCTCGCATATTATTAATTTATTTATCATTTTCTATCAAAATAAAATCATCATTAATTAATTCATTTATGATTAATTATTCTTGGCTTAGTTTAAATCTCTTGTCCATTATAATGCCATCTTACTAACCCTTCTAAATTGATATCTTCAACTTGGTTAAAAGTGTATCAAAATATTAGTCGTTACAGATCTTTTTACACTGTACCCTTAATCTACGGTACATTATGAACATAGTATCTCATCATCATCGGTATATCACCGAGACATCTTAATCTTGGTCTTTAGTAACATTCTACTTATGTCTGTAGTTAATTGCAAAGTCTAAGCTTATAAGTCGTTCAATTTAGTCTGATAACATTGATCGATTAACTATGTCGCTTTGGACATAGACCTTCACTTACAATTGACTAACAATTATGGTGACGCTAACCTTTTATGTCAAAGGAGATGAATTCTTTATGGAATTGTGATTCATCGTCCCAATACCAATGCTAATAGAGGGAGCTAACCATCTAAAAGTACTGAGCAAAGGACAAAATAAGAGTGCTCCATCATATACACTCCCTTGGGCTAACACGAATACGTTCAATAAAATAATACATCTTAGTAGTATGTATCTCATCTCAGCATAAAGCAATGTACAAAAAGATTTTCCAGGATTGAATAATGCAAAAATAGTTTAAACATGTATAAACCTCCCAGAAAGTACTATTTGAAGCAATCAAAGGATATTATATACATAACCAATGCCAAAGTAACATGGACATCTTAAAATAATACATATAATATCTATCGAAAATAATATAGAACATCATCCAATACAACACCCCATATACATGACATCATCATATAACACTATCACTAAGAACATCCTGTCAAAACAACCTCGATCTGACCGAAGATTGTTAAACAAATAACATACCCAAAGTCAGGCTATAAACTAGCTGTGAGTGAAGTAGTCTACATATGATGATAGTACAGAACAATAAACAAAAGGCATTACATAAAAACAGAATAAGTTTCACATAATTGTAATTAACCCCAATCCCCACCATATAACATACACAATGTCATAATATATGTGTCAAATCTCTATAAAATGTGGCCACAATCGCAATTCTACTCAATTGTGATTTACTCCTAATCAAAATTATTAAGTTTCACATTTATTAATCATTTTCTCATTTTGAATTGAACATTGTATAGTTATATAACTTGTTGAGTGTTGAGTACAGTTTACCAAACGTTGAGCTGACACAAAGGAATGCCACTTGGGATGTCGCATCCCCCTCAACCTAGAATTATGGATGTCTTCACATGACCTATTTCTACACAACTCTCTTATAGGCATCCTTGCTTCCATCAAATACACTGCGTGCCTATCATTATTGTTGTGATGTATGACATATCATTGGACCTGTGACAATGGGGCATAATGCCATGGCTCAGGATGTGACCCTATAGTCTATCAAACTATGATGGTTGGTAGTCCATCTAGTATCTCATCTCATTTGATCAATTCATTATTTTTACATATTGTCATTTACGATAGTAAACCCTCTAAATGTCATTTATCCCAGAGTCACTAAGGTTTATTAATACTATACTTCATTTATATAAACGTTACATAGTGAATATAGAACCATGATCAAATATGGTGCATAAACAAATAAGCAAAGTAGAGAGTACAATCAACATTGTATGAGCAATATATGACTACCAACAATTAACTATGCACTACATAGTGTTTAACCATAAACAATCATGAAAAGCATCAAATGCTAATGGAACTTTAACCATATGATAGCATGAATTTTTTGGTTTTAGAAAATAAAAATTCCAAATAAAGAGAATTCATTTATAAAGGATTGTTTAAATAGTAATTTCCAAATCTCAAACTATTCAAAAAATTTCCTTCAAAATTTTATAAAGGAATTTCCTTTTATTCATTCAA
The DNA here is from genome assembly GCA_030765085.1 of Allium cepa. Taxonomy (NCBI): domain Eukaryota; kingdom Viridiplantae; phylum Streptophyta; class Magnoliopsida; order Asparagales; family Amaryllidaceae; genus Allium; species Allium cepa. The sequence goes on along the minus strand of CM060945.1, from coordinate 951,603,556 downwards.
GCTAGCATATGCAATATTTTGAATAATTGACATAGGAATAATTCCTATAAAAATAAAATTTTAGTTTCAATCATAAAGAATAATCTATAAAAAATAACAGATAAATTTTCTACATAAATTCAAAAATTCATTTACATAAAATAAGTGAGATTTTCGAATTGCCAAAATAAATATTTTACTCCTTATACACACAAATGCGCATACATAAGAACACGACAATACCTAGAGAAAAATTGCTCTACGTTGAGCTAGTTGGTAGATCGATTAGCTCACAATTGGTCGACCGATTACGAGCTAACACATCTACCATTTGTCGCATACTTGGAGCAATCTGCATAAGACACTTCCCCTCTTCTCTTCTTTCTCCTATGGTTTGATTTCACCGTCGATTCTAACCAATTTCAAACACAAATAGGACATGTTTTCATGCAATTGCAATACGACGAACATTCAGTAGAAATTTAGCTGGAGTTTCCTTTGTATGTAGGGACATTTTCAATTTTACAGGAGATAAAATTTCACAATAAACGTTTAATCATTGAAAATATTACAAATCAAGCACACATATGACTCTTTATCGACATTAGAACAAGCATGCAAGGACTATTGCACTTATATAAGTAAGTATAAAGTCTTCACTCGCCTTATAGCCTTGCAAGTAACTTAATATAGCCACTTCTAACCACCAAAGCGCACAACTTCTTTTCTTCAACTTCTGGCCTGAACTGAAACGACAAAAGTATGGGTGAATTTTAGTTCCTAAATTACTACTTAGAGGGCTAAAGGGAGCATTTCTATTTGATTTGAAACCAAAATTAGTTAAATAGCTTGCTAATATGATGAAGATATATGAGCTTTAAGGTTTCATAAGGATGTCATTATTGATCTTCTAGTTTCTTTAAGCCGAGGAGTAGTTAGAGAGAAAATGAGTTATGCGCTATATTTTTATTTGCTAAAATCATTTCCTAATTAGGCTAAAGACTCGTTAGTACTAATAATTAAGCCTTTTTAAACTTAAATTTGTAATTAAAGACATATATCTTTATGCATGTTAGTGTAAATCGCATGTACGTGCATCTAATAGCTAGAAATATTTATTTATTATTTAATATAAAAAAATCTATGGATAGATGTGTGCTATGAGTGCAAAATTTTTGGTAGTCACAACACTTTGATTTCAAGTAAATTGACAGTGAAATTCCATTGCTGAGTGATTGGTAAGGGAATAATGATGGAGATTGCAAACCGAATATGAGATTCTATTAATGGAGGTTGGGCATTTTTGGAATTTTAAAAAGACATTGTGATAATCCTATCCATTGAATTCTTTTTATTAATAAGTAGAAATACAATTCCTCATTTTTAAATTTAAATTCAAACTGTCACTTTCATACCATTTTCACATTTGTAAAATATTCTAAAACACGTATTTGTATTTTATGTCTATAAATAAATTGAAATTTTGTTATCAGCCGAAATATAGTTTAAACTCTTATATAAAGTTTTTAAATCTGAATTTTATTCAAACATTGCCTATTTTTCTGAAAAAAATTCACTTAATTCCCAAAATAAATCATTTTTACACGAAATAATTTATTATATTCTTTTTAAATAAGCAAGTTCACGTTTTTATTTTACCCAAATAATTTCAAAATACTTTTAAAATATTACTATGTTAGAAATCATATAATAACTCCGAATTAGGTTATAACAGGAATAGTGTTTGCTTCATACGTTTTGATTATTACCCAACCACATCTATAACATGATCCTAATTACCGTGCGATTGACCATAATCAAAGTAGTGTAATATTCATCTAAGATTCACAGTATTCACAAGTTCAAAGACCACTGTACATTGTTATTTGAGATCTTATATTTCACTTAGACATAATCAAGTACAAGCACATAACCGCTTATTACCCCAATAGTTATGAGTAAATCGTTGTCCATCATATAGAGATGGTTGCGTAAACTGCTCTGGATAGATATAAGAATATCAAATTCAACGGGTACATGAATATCAAGTTCTCCATACATCTTGGTTAATATTATTTAACGAGAAGTATTTATTCTTAATAACGAACACTCATTTTTACAAACACATTCATAATTACAATTGACTAAACATTTTATCCTAGGGATTTTCTACTTGTATATAGTTAATTTATTTAAAACATTACTTATATCACATAACAACACATGTAATAGAGAACAAAAAAACACTTTATTTTGAACAGGATTCATTTACAAGAGTTAAGATTGTATAATAATTACAGAATTGCCTCTAGGGCATGCTCTTAACTCTATTACATAAATCTTGATGTCACACATTTCTTTGAAATATTTGCTAAGTGGCAATGTTGTTGGATCAAAATTGATTATTTGAGGATTTTTGGTCTATATCTGAACTCGATTTTCGTTTTAAAGAAGAGGTGGTCGTCTCGGTGATTGGTCCATATGGTAAGCTTGCAAGGACTTTCGAACCATGGTTCCAGTTATACACTTGTTGCTTTTAATATCGTCATAGGCTTCAACATTTGCTTTTACCGTCCTGGGTTTTGGCCAATGACATTCATATTGAGATGCAAAACGCTAATATCATATATTTAAGATGCAAAGGTTGTATTTATATCGTGCCGCATGGGCTATAGTTTGGACTGAGCCATATAGACATTCATATTACCGGTTTTATGAAAAAAATCATTTATTGACTAATGGGTTTAGATATACCTAGAATAGTTGAAAGCATCGGTATTTATAGATCTAATAGTTTTGGATATAAAAATCATGTCTAAAGTATATTTTATCTTTATACAAATTATGGGATAATAACATGCAGGGATGTATGTCCCATGCCACAATGACAAAATGTCCTTGTCTTAAGGCCTATGAATAAGGAATAAATTTACCATGGTAACGCATTCTATCTATTCCAAAATTTGAAGAAACTAAGAAAATCAAAGAGTAGGAGCAAACTTTTTGATGATCTCATATAGCAATGCATGACTTAAACCATGATTTATATACTAGTACAACCGCAAAATGATGAAAAACTGACCGTTTGGTATGTATTCTTGGAAAAAAATTCTTTTAAATTTTAGTTAATCACGTAATTAGAACATGTCTAACCGATACAAAATTTTCAAATGTCCATATGTTACTATCGATTTTGACGAAGGCATCTTTTATCAAGCTTTTATATAGCAAAAAAAATAAAAGGTTATATGTGAATTCACATATATAAGTACAATTATTTAGAATGCATGTGCTAATATTTTATATTTGTGTTCATGATGACTATAAATATTGAGCTCTATACGGAGTCCATACTTGAATATTCCAAAGCTTTAACACACCTGAAACTTTTAGCATTTCTTTCCATTCAAAATATACATAATTAACAAATCACTACAAGAATTACTGTTTATAGCAACGGGCGGAGGCAACGGCCTCCAATGGCCATTGACCAACGGCTTCCAACGGCTAGCAACGGCAAGCTTTTTTCCGGAATTTTTTAATAACAAAGAACACTTGCCGTTGGAAGCCGTTGGAAATATGCCGTTGCCGGCCGTTGCAAGCCGTTGGAAAACCGAGAGTAACCTGCAGCTCGATCTTCTTCTTCCCCATTCCATCTTCACCCGAAATTTATTCCAAAAACCCCCATTTTCCCCCCTAAAACATTTCCAATCTCATTTTATCCCCTTCTACACGTTCTAGCATCCCCATCTTCGTTTGCAAGCTTCACAATCTCCAAAATCAGGTATTATTTGCTAAAACCCTAATTTTGTTAAAATTTTTATTTTAGGTTAAATTGGTAATTTTAATGTATGTATTGTGCTATTGTTCGTGTAGTGTAGTGTATTGGACCTTAATTACTGTTATTAAACTAATTATTGCATGTTTAACTATGATTTGTTAAATTAGGTTTATTATTAAATTAGTTTCAAACTTAATAATTGTCACTAATCTAAGCATGAACCTCACTTGTTATTATATTGGTGATTGAATTGCGTAAAAACGTACGTAGAAATTATGTGATTATTGACATATAAATTGTTCACTTTTTACATGTTATGATACGATATATACGTGATACAGTTTGTGCATGACTGAATGTGATTTGTGATGCGATTATATGTATAACATTGTTCGTTTATTTTATACGTTGCGCGCACACACTGGATTTTTTTTTGTTTTAGGAAAAAACCATTATATATGCGTTGATTCAACAATTTGTTTATTGATATAAAAGTTTAAATTTTATGAAAATAAAATTTAAACTATTATATCGCTAATTTAAAATTTTTAACCCTTAGAGTGTTTTTGGCCCCGTCTGATAAGTATTGTATATGATCGTTGTGTGGATATTCGTTTTTTAACAGAACGGACATCTATATTCATCGTATACAGTATTTGTTGGATTTGTCCCTGTATTGGACAAGTTACAAAAACAATAACGTAATTAAATCTCGTAAATCATTTCAGTTTAAACGGTTCGCAAAATTTCGACAGCGCTTCCCTTTATGTTCCATGTGTACATGCAATTGTGTACTGTTCAGGGAACTAAAGCGAAGTGCTGTCGAAATTTTGTTGGATCGTTTAAATTGAAATGATTTATGCGATTTAATTACGTTATTGTATTTGTAATGGGAGGTAGGATGACCCATCAACAAAGTGTCAATGATCAATTAATATCAAATTCGCTAATAAAATTGTTTAAATAGAATATAATGTTCATTTCAAAATAAGCTTTAAGTATTATTTTAACAGATATAACAAAAACAAGAAGAATGTTTATAAAATTGTTTTAATAAAAAATGTCAACGCAAAATTATATCGTACTTTTTAATTATATGCGTAGGTAAATGGACAATTATTTTACTGATCGGAGCTGGATATACAAAAAACGAAGGGTCGATACTGAAGGCTCAACAAGTGAACATTTTAATAATGGTGTTAGCGTATTTATGGATTTTACTTTACATAATAACGGAAACTACAAAGAAATCCGTTGTCCATGTAGTAAATGCAAACTGTTAAAGCATTTGATACCACAAATGGTTAAAGTTCATTTGCGTCAGTACGGTTTCGTATCGAACTATTTGATTTGGGATTGTCAAGGGGAACAGTTAGCATCTAATCCTGTACAAGATGAGGAGGTGGTGAGTAATGAAATTGGTACGACAAATCTTGTAGAACATATGGTTGAAGATGCTGCACGTTCAATGTTTCATGTTCCTCAATTAACTGATGACGATGGTAATGCTGAAGAAGAACCAAATATTGGGGCAAAAAAATATACGATTTGTTAGATGCCGCGAAAAAACCCCTTTGGGAAGGCTGCACAAGCGGAACCCAGTTATCAGTACCATTTGCATATATAATGTATGTTACGCCATGTTCATTATTCTGACACCATTTGCATATTAAAATAATCAATGTTACCCTTGCTTTTCTTTATACTATGATTTCATATAGGTATGTCGGGACGCAGACGTTCACACTCCGGATCTTCCAGCTCACAGAGAGATGATGATGCCGGTCCTTCACAGCCGGGTGTTCGGCCTATGGTATGGCTGAAACCCAAAGCCGATGGCAGGTAAGTATAAAGTTTCAAAATTGAATTTTATTCCATACAATCTTTTATCAAATATATATAGTAGTAACGGAATATTAAATGTTTTTTTCTGTTTTTACACAGCGGTAGGTTTTCGTTGGAGCCTTCCAACATAGTACTCATGATCTCGCGACGGGCGTATATGGCTCGTATGACCTCGTGTTGGCCGAGGTGGACTGCGATACCAGAGGGGGTGCGGGAGGCTATGTGGCAGGACTTTTTGGCATGTGTGGTATGGCAATTATTGCATTATGTAGTCATGTACATTATGTCAATTCATGTTTGCACTATTTATAGCAACTGTATAACTCATATTTTTTCAAACGTGCAGGGGGAAGTGGACTTGGCCGATTCTGATGTTTCAGTTGTCCGTCGCCATTGGAGCAGCAAAATTGCAAAAAACTATCGCGAAACGATTAACAACATCAAAACATCGGGAAAGAGGCCTCATTGGATGAGTGAAGCTGTTTTTGATGAGTTCGCCACCTGGTGGAGCAACGAGAATTTTGTGGTAAATCTCTGTCATATATTTAATTTAAATTGTTTGAGGCAAAATAATATATAAATAATTAAAACTGTCAAAACAATTTTTGTTTTCAATTTAAATTTGCAGAGGCAGTCCGAGAGGAATTCTGCAAACAGGAGCAGGAACTCCGTTACACATCGCGGTGGTTCCAAGTCTTTCCAGCATCACCGGGAAGATTTGGTATAATTATTAAATAAGACAAATAGTTAATTATTTTAAGTTTTAATTTGTTAAATTATAAATAATGTATATTTATATGTGCATATTTCAGGAGAGACAACGCGGTGGGGCTGTTAGTTATTGGGATGTGTTTACCCATACACATGCATTGACTCAGGTCGATGATTCCGGCGCAGTTTCTTACTCTTGGGACCACGATGACAAAGCGCGTGTTGCCTATGTAGGTATAACATAAGTAACTAAAACTTACAAGTTAATTGAAATAACGTAATTAACTAAATTCAATTATATTTTGCATGACAGCAAAAGTTTTAGGAAGTGCGGACAGCCTTACTTGAGAGTACGGGACGAGCTCACTTGACCCCCGATGAGGAGGACGCTATTTTTGAGTCCGTCATGAATCCAGTGACCCGCGGCAGACGCTACGGATATGGAAGCCAATCGGTTAGTTAATTTGTAATTATTTTAATACTAATTTTTTAGTGCAGTTGATAATTTAAATTTGTTTACAGGTTCAGACAGCCCAGAAAGAATATCAAAGGGCTCAAGATAAAGAAGAGATTGCGCAGCTACGAGCCGAGCTTGCTGAGATGCGGGAACGCAATTTGCTGCATGAAGCGAGGACGGAGGAGTTAAACCGGCGTATGACGGAGTTCATCGCACAGTATGGACAGCCTCCTTCATCTGGTGGTTCTGGTGCAGAGTGATTTAGGTATGTTTTGTTATTGGCATGTATATTTTGGAGTTGGTGAGAATTTGATACATTTTGATGTGATGGTTTGTGTATATTTGGATTTCATACATTCTGATGGTTTGGTTGCGGATGTTGGTTTGGATTTGTTGATGTTGGTTTGGATTTTTTAATGATGGTTATGTTGTGTTTTGTTTGGTTGTTGGTTTATGTTGAAATATATGTAAGATTTGGTTATATATATATATATATATATATATATATATATATATGTTTGGATATAGTTGTTATATGTATATGCTCGAAATGGAGCTGTTTTGATATAATTGTGGTTATGTGTGGCTGGAAGCAAGCACCGCTGCTTTTATATAAAAAAATACACCCAGATTTGCAACGGCTTCCAACGGCGCCAACGGCATATTCCAACGATTTCCAACGACATGTTGGTCAACAAGCTTTGCCACGTTGGCAAATTTGCCGTTGGAAGCCGTTGGTATATCCACGTTGATGCCGTTGGAAACTGTTGAAGTGTATACCAACGGCAATTCCAACGGCCTCCAACGGCTTTCCAACGGCCATTCGCCGTTGGAAATAGTCGTTTCTCTTGTAGTGAATGTTAGAGAATCAAACAACACTTGATCACAGGCTAAAACTATGATCTTTGGTAGAGGAGCACGATCATAGTCAAAAGGTTGCATCATAGCCCCTTCATCTAAACCATCAAAGAATGAATCATACAAAAGATCTGAGGCAGAAGGTCTAGCTGTACGTTAAGCATTGTGTCGTTCTATTTTATGGTCCTTAACCTTATGGCAATAGGCACTGAACCAACGGTAACTTTTCTATAAAATTGAATCGTACTTTCACATCCACTGTGAGGTATTTCAAGGGTGACCATTTCGATCTAGCTATGTAGTTCAACTGCGATGTACTTTGGTGTTCTCGTCATTGTGTGCTGCGTCATTTCCTTTCTATTATTGTTGCTTCTTTAAGTTCTTCTATTTTAATCTATATATTGTTCATAAAAATCCAAGTATTGTAAAAAATTATATTATTATCCAACAATCATCAATGCATATTATATTGGATTTGGAAAGTAATTTCTTGTTATAACCCATTCAAGGATAGTCTGCTAGATCAAATGTCATCATTAACACAAATATGCCTTTCTTCACCCCCTTTTCAAAACAATAAACATAACATATCACAATAAGAAATTGTGAATTATTTCAAAAATATAACTGTAATCCCCTAGCTCAAATTCTTAATTCCCTATGAGGAGAGATTAAGTATGCATTCCCACACCGCCAAACTTCAAGCACAACTGCTGATAGAACTAAAAATCGGTGCCACCATGGTTCATCAAAAGTATTTTTTGTCTTTATTTTGATTCTGTAATGCATGCTTATGTTTTGGTGAACATGCACTACGGGTTTTGAAATGGTAGTGCACAAGAAATACATAGAGTTGTATATGCTAAATAGTTTTTCTGGCAAATAAATCTTCTTTCTCAAAAACCGTGACCTCTAAAGTTCTAGAAAAATAAAATTTTCAAAATTCCTATGAATTCGAAGTACTAATAACATGCATATAACATGTTAAAGTTAGCAATAGAAGATTTATTTCATGAGTACGTGCAAGGAGTGATAGGTAATGGAAAACATGAATGTAAGGACCGACTGTATTGGGTACGGATTATACAGGTTTCTAAATCAAGGGTGGATCATAGGGGTTTCCATATAATTTAGTTATGTAGTATTTGAGACGGTGAGAAATCAGTGATTCACCCTGTTTGTCCAGCAAATTTTCATGAAATACAGAGCAACCAGAAAATTATATAAATCTTAAAAATGGAATGAACAAGGAAAACGGAAAATCAATTTCTCTATTCAGCACTAGAGAATAAGGACAGTATTTTTTGTAACTTGCCATTTCAACTCCTAGAGATGCGAGTAAGGTGGCGACACTAGCTGTTGACAGACAAATTGTTACGATCGATGACGGCGTCATCTTATGGGAGAAGTTACTGTGACCAATGATGGTGGAAGGAGGTTAAGATGAGGGGCTGCATTGATTTAGGATTTGGCAGCTAGGGTTTCGAAGGTGTAAGGATTGTTTATTTTTATCTGAATAGAGAATGATGAAATTTGATGGAGGCTGCATTGATTTAAAATTTGGGCAGCTTGGAATTTCGATTTCGAAGGAGCAAGAATGGTTTATTTTAATCTTAATGGAGAGAATGATGAGATTTGACTGGCGAAGAAATGATGAGAATTAGAACACAGGAGAAGAAGATGGAAACGCGTTGAAACTTACATGCTTTTTGGATTTTTAATGGTTGAAAGTAGGAAAGCTTCCTAACGGTCGGTTTAACTAGTATAACCGTACAACGGTGGAGAAACCGACCGTTCGATTGTATAACTTTGATAAAAAATATACATTTAAATTTTTTATTAATATTACTTAAACATTAAGTGATAATATGTTGGAAAAGAATAATTGAGATTTGAATCTGAAAATAGGAATTTCAAATTTAAATATTAATCAAAGCATTCAAAATTGTCGATATTAAATTGAAATTTTAGAATTTAAAAATCATAATAGACTTAAATTTGGAATCTTTGATGCGCGAAGTAAAGGAGGAAGTTTAGTAAAACCGCGATGAGACAAAATCCACGTTTTTAGGGAAACCACGATGAGACAAGATCCACGTTTTTTTGGCTTAAGAAAAATTGATTTTGGCCAGTGATAGTAAGCAAACCTCCCTAACGGTCGGTTTGATAATATAGTCAAGAGATAATTTCGTACAATCCAATGAATCTAGCTTTTGATTACACTTTGTATTTGATATTTAGAAGACTATTCAAAAGATGGTTTGATGCTAAGAATTCCATGTTATGTACTTTTTCAAGTCAAAATAACCGCTACTTCATAAATTAGATAAATAGTGAAATCAATCCTCTATCTGAAAAATCATCAATGGATATAGTCAACTGTCCATAACTTTCAATTTGTTTAATGTCTTTTGCATATGTACCGATGGTTTTAAAGGATATTTATGTCCTCTAAAACTCTCATGTTTTAACCTTTCTAAATACATGGATTTACTACGCCAAAAGTCAGATGCAAGTTAAGCTACACTTCCTTTGAACAATATACTTATATGTTAATTAGAACATGCGATGTACTTTTACAAACTCAAAATTTTAATAACTTGAAAGTGTGGACTAAACCATCCTATATTCGTTGAAATGAACTAATAAAAAGTTTGTAGGTATCAATAACCATAACTTGACTTCTACTAGTAGGATTTAGATGGTCAAAGTGTTTGCAAAACCACGTATGTTTGCCTGTAATTTTTGTTTGTATGATTTAGATTTATTATCTCAAAAATATTGAATATAGTAAAATATATTTTATCGGTGGATCATTATAGTATAATATATTTTATCAGTAGATCATTTTTTTACGAATCACCCTATGTTGAGGTTTACTCATAAGGTCTTTTTCATTAATATATTTTAAAAAGTTAACCATGTTTTAGCATATTATTGACTGAATTCCCGATTAAGTCGTGAATGAAGTCACTTTCTTTAATAAGTTTCATGACACTATTCAAATTATAAGAGATAGGATATCAATCGCATAGCCTTTAGGAAAAACAACCAAATTCGATTCTTTTGCGCCAAAGAAATCGATCTACGCACCATTCTTAAGGTTTTTTTATTTCAAGCAAAGTGATTATTAATGGAAGTTTCATAAAGGAAGAAGATGCAAGCTATGATTTTTAAGGTCTAAGTTATGGTAGGTTGGATGGACTCGGGTAGTTCGGTTGGACGAACAGACAACATGCGAGCGCATGTGATAAAACCTATATTCTTTACGGGACAAAAGATAATTACAGAGGAGAATGAAGGTGGAAGAAGAGCATAGTGCAAGAAGAGAATACAAATATTTCCAGCTTGAATATAGCTTTTCCATTCATTTCTTTTTATAACAACTTAGTGTAAAAAATAATAACAGATGTACCAATAATATTTTAGGTCATTCTCTACCATACAAGTCATAACAACATTGTAACAGAAATTGTAAAATAACAAAATAAGAAAAAGAAACGAGATAACAATTTTTATCGTTTTGTATGTTGTGCATATTCCATATACCAGTCTCGATATCTTGCTGGTGCTTATGTAATATATTTAGGCCCTACATCATTGCCTTTCCCTACAACTTCAACCTTGTCCTTAAAGTCGGATGGTGTAGTGATTGATGAGGATAGGGCTATAGGGGTAATACTATATGGATTAGGGCATATTTGAGGAGGGAAATGTAAAAACCGGGTGAATGCGAGCTTCGGGTGGAAAGAGGAGTTTATACGCCATGACACCTATTTTTTTTAGTGATTTGGAAGGGTCCAAAATATTTCTTAGAAAGGTTTTGTTTGTTTGAGGTCTTTGTTCTTGCCAAAGATGCTAATGGAGTGTTGGCGATAAGGTGTGGTTTAATAAATATAAAGGAGCCAATATAAAACTCCTTACCACGACGATGTTGATCCCTTGATGTTTCATAAGGGCTTGTGGATGTTGAAGGTTTTCCTTGATAGTTTTTAGGAGAAGGTCTCTATTTGATGCCCATTCTTCGAGTTCCAGATGTTGCATATTCCCTTGGATATGGTCGGTGATGATGGAAAGAGAATGACCATAAACGGCTTGGAATGAGGCATCACAATGGAAGAGAAGAGTGAGAGCAAGTATTGTATGACCATTCCACTCACGGCTAACATTTGATCCTTTTGGATGGGAAACTCATCGCATATAGCTCGTAAATGATTTTTCAAGCATCGATTTACCATTTCCGTCTGCCCATCACTTTGTGGATGATAGGCACTACTTATGTAAGTTATGTGCCATGAAGGCAAAAAATTTCCTTCCGAAATTGGCTCATAAAAACATAGTCACGATCCGAAAATATGGTACGAGGAAAATCATGCAACCTAACATACTCTTGTATGAAATAGGAAGCTAGTTGAATTGCAGTGAATGAGATGGAAAAGGCGATGAAATGTGCGTATTTGGATAAACGATCGATTATAACCCAAGCACAAGTTTTGATGCATAAGGGGTAAATGGATGATAAAATGCATCGATATGTCTTTAGATATTTGGTTAGGCATTAGTAGGGGTGCGAAAGGTCTTTTGCTGTAGAATTTTTAGGCTTAGTTTGAAGACCAATTGCACATTTGCGTACAAAATCTAGAGCAGATCTAGCGAGCAATGGCCAAAAGAAATTCTGGAAATTTGAGCTACGGTGCCTCGAATTCCTAAATGACCTCCTGTTCTAGAAGCATGATAGGCACAAATAATATTGTGCTGCAATATTGGGTCATTAGGAACATATATTCTTTTTCCCATGAATAGTAAAGCGTCACGAAAAGAGAATTAGTTGCAATAGTATTACTCGATTGAAGCTCAGAAATTAGGTGTTGCACTATGGTATCTCAAGAAAGGCCAGATCTGATGTTAACGAGGAAATCGAAGGTAAGGGAGGACAATGCCACCATTAGCGCCTCAGATGTCCAGCACGAGAGACCATCGACAACTTTATTCTCAGCACCAGGTTTGAATTTGATGACGAAATAGAAACTCATGAGTTTAGAAAGCCACTTTTTCTGATATGGTATTTGGATCGTCTAGGCTAGGAGTTGGTGCAAGCTTTGGTGCTCTATAGTGATGGATAATTGGCGACCGAAAAGGCAGGGAGGCCATTTTTGGACAGCGGTGGTGATAGCAAACATCTCTGTTGCATAAGTCGATGCTCTCTGAAGGCACGAAGACAAAGGAAACTTTTGACTATGAAAGGTGATGAGATGAAATGTTTGTGAAAGAACAACCCCACAAGTAAGACTGGAGGCGTCGACATGTGGATCGAAGGGTTGCGCAAATTTTGGGAGGGTTAGAATTAGTGCGGAAGTGATTGTCGGCTTCAATGTAGTAATAGCATCATGGTCCTTTGAAGTCCAACAAAATAATTCTCTCTTTTTCTGCAAATTTGCTAATGGGCTGACAATGTTGGCATAATGGCAATAAAACAACTATAATTGCCCGTGAGTCCAAGAAATTCTCTAATGGCGATGAGATTGGTGGGAGGTGGCCAATTAATTATAACTTCCATTTTTAATGGATCTACATGAACACCTTCTTTAAAAATAATATGATCCAGATAGTGTAATCGGTAAGCCTAAAAGCACATTTGGAGAAGTAAGCATAGAATTCGTGTTCATGGAGGATATCGAGGCTATTTATAAGTAGAAGATGTGTAAATCCCAATATTTTCTATTGACTAGGATGTCGTCAAAGAAGACTAATATGAATTTTCGAAGGTGAAGTCGAAATATGTTATTCAGTGTCGCTTGAAATGTGGATGGAACATTGGTGAGGTCGAAAGGCATGATAGGGAGTTCATGGTGACCTTTGTGTGTACGGAATGCTTTTTTTGGATATCGATAGGGTGAACTCGGATTTGAAAATAACCACTACGTGAAACTAGTTCGGAGAAGTAAGTGGAATCGAATAACTCTAGTAGTTCGTCAATGGTTGGAATAGGAAATCGGTCCTTTATGGTAATAGCATTTAAAGCACGACAGTCGATGCAAAAGCGCCACGTACCATCTTTCTTTTTAACAAGGAGGACAGAGGACAAAAATATGCTTTTGGATGGTTGGATTATGGAAGTTTTGAGCGTCTCTTGTTTTGTGATTTGGTTTCATTTTTTGAAAATATGGATAACGATAAGGTCGAACATTAACGGGTTGTGCATTGGTTTGAAGGTTGATGTGGTCGTCGAAGTTGTGATGTAGTGGAAGGCTATAAGGCTTGTTGAAGAGTGTAGGATAATGGTTCGGCAATGCTTTTATATTATGGTGTATGGTTGTGGTTCCTATTTCATAGGAAAGTGGATTTGGACTGTTACTAGGCTAAGTGATTAATTGGAAACAAGTAGCTATTGATGTTGTGTTCTGTAGGCGTTTTAATTGCTGATAGGAAATAGCGGATGAGCCAGCAAATTTCCCTTAGCCTGAAAACATAATGGACTTTTGATTAGAGAAAAAGGAAAGTGCCATTTTTTGGTAACCAATTATAACAGGCCTACACTTGTAAAGCTATTCAACCCCTAAAACAATTTCTACACCAGAAGTTGGTAAAACAAAGAAATCAATACTAAAATCGGAACCTTGAATTTGTACCGGCACGCGATGTCACGCTTCCTAACAATGCAACTTCTCTCTATTTCCTACCATGATTAAATAATCATGATGCTTTTTAGCTCGTAATTCAAGGAAAAATGTTGTTTTGGAGTGATGTAATTATGGGTACTTTCGGAATCGATAAGGATGGAAACCTGCTTATTTCTGTTGTATGCTGGCAGACGTAGTGAGCGAGGATGAGCCAAGCCAATCATTGTGTGGTAAGAGATCGTTGGAATGGTTTTTTTTTTATTGGTCAAGTACAGTACCTAGATCTATTTCTGGTTCGGTATTGTCTTCTTCATGTAAGAGTAATAGAATTTGTTTATTATTGCGTTTGTGGCCTAGATAATATTTTTCTTCACATTGGAAACACGGGCCTTTTGTTTGGAGATTTTAGAATTCGATTGGGGGTTAGGCATCTGATTGGATGGTTAGGGCTTGCAAGTTGATTTGTGGATGGAAGTGGGAGTAGAGATTGAATGGGTGATTGTTGCGGTCGGTTGTAGGTTAGGTGGTTTTGGAACTGCTTTGTTTCTACAATTTTGGTTTCGATCAATTTTGCATGGTCAATGGCATCGGTTAGGGATGTAGGTTTGAATGGTTGTAGTTCATTTCTGATATTCTCTTTCAGGCCTGAAATGAAGCAATTGAGTATGGCGTTGGGAGGGACGTTTGTGACAAGGTCGCTAAGGGTTTTGAATAGGATTGGTAGTGATCAACAGTTGTTGTTTGTCTAAGCTTGAATAGGGTGGCTTGTGGAGTGATGAAAAAGGAGGGTCTGAATCGTTGTTTTATTGCTCATATGAGATTTTTCCATGAAGTGAGTTGGTTGTTTTGAAACATCCAATAGTACCATGTTAAGGCTTGACCTGTCATATAGAAGCTTGCTAGATCGATGCGTTATGCATCGGGTGTTGCATGGTAGGAAAAGAATCTTTCAGATTAGAAAATCCAATCTAGGGGGTTGGACCCATCAAAATGAGTGAATTCGCATTTTTTTGGTTCGGCTTGGTATTGGTGTTGATGAGAGGAATAGAGAGGGATTGTTAGCAAAGGAGGTGGTTTAATGAATGGTGGTATTGGGGGGTGGTGGTGGTTGAGGAATTGTGGAAGAAGTGGTAGGGTTATTTGAGGATGAAAGTGGTAGGGAAGCAAGTTTTGAGTGATGTTTTTACAACTTTTGGGTCATGGTATTCATGGGGTTTTGGAGTTCGGTCAGGGGTGCTTGTTGTATGGTAAATTCATGTTGAAGTGTTGTAACAGTCTACCTTTGTTACTCCTAAAATAGCACTTAATGCATCCACGGTATTCATGTCAGTCATCTAGGTATCTGAAAGACAAATCGTTGAGGTAAAAAGAAAAGATAAGAAGAAAGAAACATGGAATTTCATAAAGCAAGGCAATCATATATAATAGAATATAAGATAGTACATATGGACACTTCCCAAATGAAACATCAGAGTCACAACAAATACTAAGTTCAGCCTGAAACAGTTATAATAGCCTGCCCATACAATGCTGATACATAATATACATACACAGCAGAAATAAAATAGATAACTAGATACTGTCGAAGCCTCCAACTCATGCTCCTCAAAAATGCATCCATAAGAACCTGGACGACATGGCTACTCATAAAAATTTGAGTACCTAAGATTTTTAAAGAAAGAATGAAAAAATCTGGGTCGGACATGGGTCTGATGTGAGTAAACTCCAAACGACTGAATTATTATACTTATAACACTCCTTTAAACGTAAACGTATCTCGTAAGACCACACCGAACATAAACACAGACGGATATTTACCTTATGATAACCAAATTTTTTTGAAAGAAGATCCAATGACATTATAATAATGTCTAGGGTTTAAAATAATATTAAACATAGCTGGATTGCATGCATCTCCCGTTCCAACATATTTGAACACAACTAAGTCTGTAAGATATTTATTATAAGGCATTTAATAAAATATGGATTGCATCAATGACGAGGCTACTGGATTACCGCCTGTCACTGTACACCTATAGATAAAATGTACCGAGGGCCTCACATGGACCCCCTGTATGGCAATAATAACCTACCCCTTACTGGATAGTACCAAATATGTCACTACCCCAGTTGCGATCAACAACCGTACCCTGGTCACTAGCATAAAAAATCTAGAAATATCGCTATAGATTAGGTGATCACCATACCCTAATAGGTGCAACCCACATAGCCTTGCAACACATCCCTATTTCAGTCATTCCCGGTGGTGAGGCTTGAGGCTACGTTTACCTTTTTATATAACAGTCCCATTTGGAATGCTAACACTTCCCTCTAAGCGACAATACAATGCTAGCATTTGTTCATACAAGTTCGTCATGGTATGAACAAACCAAAGATACTACATCTACTACATCCTTTTTGGAATCACCTTCAGGATTAGTAACACGTAGTAGCTCCTGCACTTCATAGATCTTCATCTTCAATTCCATCATCTTCCAGACATTTAAATTCGAATGCTTACATTGATTCAAAGTGCTTTTCGGATAACTCATACCTATCCGATCCCAATCTCTTCGAACAACCCGATAATTTTAAAACTGGCCAAGTTATCGATAATGGACAAATCCACTGGCTGGCGGTAAGTATAGATTTTCATTTGGAAAGTAAGACATCTTACACTTATCCCCACTTTCTGATTTCAAATAGCACTATCCCTTGATTAACAATGAAGTCGGACAAGTTAAAAAAACTATCATTGTCTTAATATTCCTCTTACTTCTCGAAATAGAAATGAGTATCCATACCTCAGAATTTGATGTTAAGCATACAATGAAGTATCTTCCATATACTTAATTTATCGTGACCCATTTATCGAACTTAACTCTCTTACATTTATCACATTTCCGACATTTTGACTTCTCTATCCCTCACCTAGAAAATATGGTTCCACATATCACAGATAGAGGAAAGTCTACACATCAGGTTTTAGTGTTAAATAAAGATGGCTTGCTTCCAATAAACATGTCAACGTTTTAGCATAACTTATCATATTTGTTTGGCTACTTTATGGTGTAGACAAATAAATTCCTTCTATTATTAATAATTCTTTGTAAAAGAAAGTTTCTTTTAAAACAAATTGACTTTTGGAAATAAAGTGATTTAAAATTAAAAGCCTTTATATAATTTATTAGTAATAAATTTAAACCTTTACTTAAAATAATAATCAAACCTTTTCTTAATTAACAATTAAACAATTATTAGACCTTCACTTAATTAATTAATTAAACCTTAATTAATTAATTAATTAAATCTTTACTTAGTTAATTAAATAGACATTACTTAATTATTTAATTAAACCTTTCTTAATTAATTAATTAAATAATAATTACTTATTGAAAATATTTTTAATATATAAAATTCCTTTTTAATACTTATAATATATTTTAAGTAGTTTTCAAAAGTATTTAAAGTAAAAAACCATTTCGGTTTACACAGAAGTGGTCAATTAACGAACTGCATCCATGGTGACTATTGCTATATGACCATAAATTTCTAACTTGCTTTACATATCAATATATCCTTTAAAAAAGTTTATTCAATATTTAAATTACTTAAATAACTTTGTATAAAGGTTTTGAAAACAAAAGTAAAGTTTCGGAAAACTTTTAGGGCGATTTATAAAATAAGTTAATAAACTAGTTTTAAAAAAAACATGGCATCTTGATGTAGAACATATACAAATTCAAATGTTAAAACTTTCCATCAACATACAACCATCCATACACATAAGCTCAAACATATATTCAAATGTAAACAATATCCATAAAAAAGTAATGACCATCACTTGCACATAATCACTTAAAAACTTCGACTTATTTTCAAGTCAACAACAAATCATTACATATAACAGATATATGTATAAACACAAGCAATATTACTCTTCAAACCAAACAATTAACAACTATTATTAACACCAATAATAATGTTTAAAACTTTATTTTTTAGAAGGTGAGATTTACTCATCAAAACCGAACGGATTCAACCAAAAACTACTACAACTTTTTCTCCAGCACATGAACTTAGTTTTTCTTCCAAAAACTTGATTTTTAGAGGCTTAAGGGTTAGTAGTGGGCTCGGCCTAGGGAAAGAAGGCTCGATCTATGTGAAGAAGGTGGTTGTGAGCTTGTTTTTGGAGGCAAAGAGAAGTAGAGAGGAAAAAGAAGGTTTTCAAATAGGCCTTAAGGATTTAAGAGGAAAAGGAAAGGATTTTTAACATGAATTTTTTTGGAAGCCATGGAAGGCAAGATGGAAACTTGAAAGAAAAAGAGAGGAGTTTGAAATTAGAGAAATGAAATAAGAAATGGAAAAAATAAAGTTGTTTTAATATAAAATGAAATATATAAATTTACCTTTTTCCCCCTTAAACCCTTTACCCTCCATATCTTCATGCCACATCACCCCTTACATTAATCCACACGCAACATATTAAATTTTCCCACATTCCATCGCTTCACTTCTTTTCCATGAGGTGAAGTGACCTTTTATGCATTTTCTTTTATTTTAAAAATTTAAAAGAAAAGTCATCACTCATTTTATTATTTAAGTAAATAATTTAAAATTACTTTATTCTAACTAAAGAATATGTTATTTATATATGTGTGTATGTATTCGCTAGTGTACACAACATGTTCCGATAACTTTTAGACTATGAAAAGTTGAAAATCTAAAGAACGATTTTTGGTCACATTTTCAAATTTTCTCCGAACTGATTATTTTTGCAAACCAAATTTTAAAACAACTCCACCATCATTAGTTACTATTTAAAAGATTTTTATTTGAGTTATAAAATCCATTAACTAATTATTTAAAAATATATCAAATATTCATATTTAAAGTCATTGAATTACGGGTCGTTACATTCTCCTCTTTAAAAGAATTTCATCCTGAAAATTAACACACAAAAAGATAACTCCAAATAACTCAAAAGGCATATATTATATATAATTAAACAAATAAAAGATACATGCTAGGAAATCACTTCGAAAATGACAAGTACATAATCCACACAACAAGCAAACTTTTATTAGACTGTCAACTTGGGATATGCTTCCGTTATACTATCTTTAAGTCTCATAAGTGCAATATCTGGAATCTTCACTCCACCGAACCTTAACTGTTAGCGCCAAAATTGGTCACTAACACCCTTAGAGAGTTTGTGTAGAGAGATTAATGAAGAAGATAAATTAAAATAGAGAAGATAATATCAATTGAAAATGCGAGAGACGAGAACACAGAATTTATAGTGGTTCGGCGTCGTAGCCTACATCCACTTTGAAGTTGATCCTTTATTTCTTCACTTTAAACTTGATTACAGACACAATCCGTCTTTTAGTATTTGGATACAATTGTGAAATAAACAGTGAAGTTTTTGTCTGAGGGTTGAAAGTGGCAGAGTTTCCCCAGTGCTCTCTAAAATCTCCTCCTCCTTTTTTCTGTGCCCCTGCCCCTCTATTTATAGACGAATGTGGACTGGACTTCCCTGGTGGGCCAGACGGCTAGACAGCTCGGTCCAGATAGGGCGCGCCCTGCATACCGAGTGAAACAGGCCGAACGGTCGGCATGCCGAGCCCTCCTTTCCAAGTCGATGGATCTCTCTGCTGAATGGAGGAAGCGGGCCGAACGATGTTGGGATGCCGAGTGAAACGTGGATGCCGGGTGAGGAGCACGCCGAGTAGAAGACATGCCGTGTGAAGGGTTTGCCGTGTGAAGCGCTGGGTGAAGTGCTAAACGGTCTTATGCCGAGTGTAATCTTAGACTGCCGAACATCTCTTAATGCCGAGTGTCCCCTTATGCCGAGTACAATCCTGTACCGCCGAGTGTCCGCTTATGCCGAGTACAACCCTGCATGCCGAGTATCCACTTATGCCAAGTACAACCCTGCATGCCGAGTGTCCACTTATGCCGAGTACAACTCCGCATGCCGGGTGTCCACTTATGCCGAGTACAACTCCGCATGCCGAGTGTCCACTTATGCCGAGTACAACCCTGCATGCCGAGCGTCCACTTATGCCGAACGCTGTGGTTGCCTGGTCGATTTTCCAGGTAACATTTTGCCCCCCAAAGTACACCGTGTGTTCGAACAGGGTGTGCTTTGAACTGCTGGATCAGGGTATTGTCACCGTGTGCTAAGGATGTCGAACGATACGAGAGCCGAATGAAACCGTTTCGTCCGGTAGAGCCGGCCAAAGTCTCTTCGACTTCTCCCTCTTCCTTATAAAAAACCACCTCCTTCTTCTTCCTTTCTTTACTTTTACTCTTGCAATTCCGAATTCTCGCACCACTCTTACAATCAAAATCCAATGACTTCTCAAACCTTTCTAAAGCTCGATCCACGAACTAGGTACAATCCCTCTACCTAACTCCTTTCCCCGGTGAGTTCCCATCAATTCGCATAGGGCAGAATCATTTTCGAACGGGGCTGTGTAGGTGGAGGACCCGAATTCCGATTGTGGTCTCTCCAAGGCTGAGCGACGCGAGGTAGGGATAGATGGTTAGGGATTTGTATGCTTCGTAGGGTTTGTTTAGTCGTTTGAGTGGGATGCTGCGGTTTGGCACGGCGCCTAGGTTTCATATGGGGTTATGGGAGAGAGTTAGGTGGAGGAGAGGAAAATATGGAGCTCGTGCCGAGCATTAGGTCTCGGCATAATCTTGATTTGGCATTGCACATTGTTGGCCGGACGATGGGTTAGAAGGCTAGGGAGGAAGTGTGAGTCCGGGGGTAGGCCGAATGTTGTTTCGGTCGAACAGCATTTTGGCCGAACGTTCTTTGCCGAACAGCCATGTAGCCGAACAGACATTAGTGCCGAGCGTACTTTTGGGCCGAACAAATATAAATGCCGAACATACTTAGGCCGGACAAACAGGGGCCTTGCCAAGTTACATAACTGAGCATGCCGAACAAACTTAGACCGGACAAACGTGTCCTCATGCCGAACAATATAAATGTCGAACATACTCTCCTTGTCCAATTTCATAACTGGTCTTTACCTGGCATAATAGGATAATCACCTCTAGTGTCTTACTGCATTCGTTATTTAGAAGGCTTTCGGAGACGGTCAACGATGACGGTTTTTTGGAAGCGATGTTTTTAGGCTTGACGTTATATTAAATGCTTATGCACGATTGATCGCACTAGTTCACACACCACACGGGGGCGGGGGGGGGGGGGGTATATGCGTTGTTAATTCTAACGTCGATCATTTTTCGAGTATAGTTCATACAGGTGCTTGGTTGGGTCTGCTATTTATTCAAGATGTCCAAAAGATCCAGTTCTGCTACACTTTCCGACAAACCTGGGCCGTCTTCTAAGCGAACGGCCCCCGACACAGCTGACCCGTCAGTTTCTCCTGCTCATGACTGGGCTCCCGATACTTTGGAATCGGCTATTTTACTGGATGACCCAGTCGATTCACAAGCTTCGAGAGTTACTGAGGCCGCTCTTAAGCGGATATGTCCTATTCATGGCATTCCGTTTGCTGACGTGCGTGTTCCGTCGGGGCATGACCGCCCATATCTGCCCCCAGTGGGATATACGGCGTGTAGCAAGTTCATGTGCTGGGTTGGTAGCGTGCCACCTTTCAATCTATTCCTTCGCGACGTGCTGCAGTATCTGGACGTTGCCCCGTCTCAACTTCACCCAAATGGTCACGCTTTCATTTATGGCACGTACATGCTTTTCATGGCCGTCTTCTCTAGGCCTCCAACCCCTGGCGATATAAGGTACATATACATGACCAAGAAACGGGGAGACGGCCCCTCTTACATGTTCCTTGAGCCACATCGGAAGTGCCAACTTTTCACTAGCGCGTGGAGTAGCAAATTCGCCTTGTACAAACAGGAGTGGTTTTACGTGCGTTGCCCCCAGGGCATTGCGAGGCGATGGATTGAAGGAAGTAAGTCCTTTCTTTGAGTTAATGTCCGTTCCCGATTCAGGTTGAACTTCTACTAACTCATTGTTCTATTTTTCCAGATCTCGTCCCCCGTCCCGAGGGCCGGGGGTACTCCGATGCTGTCGACGCCATTAGAGCTCTTCCTGCTGAAGAGCGAGACATCCGAGCCCTCATTTCCAATGAGTCACTATCAAAGTTCGGTTTGCTAGCCCCTGGCCGCCGGGTTAGTCTTCCAGAGGGCGCCTCGCTTCCCAAGCCTGTACACGTCAGAGGGAAACAACTGCCTGAATCATCCGTTCGCCCTTCTCTTGAAGCTCCGGAAGAAGGGGAAATTTCAGGCGAGCCACCTGAAAAGCAAGGTGAGGGTTTAGGCTCTGCAGCCGAAGTTCATGATATTGAAACGTCATCTTCCCCTTCGAAGGAGAAAAAGAAGTTGGCGTGCAAGTCGAGGAAGGAGAAAGTTGGAGGGACTTCCAAAGTTACGCCTATTCAGCCAGAGAAAGAGGCTTCTTCACAGCGCGTTGAAAGTTCTCTGAAGGGCTTATCGAACCTCTCCATTCCCGACGACTTGCTCAACTACGATTTCAACGACCCGGAGCTATTTAAGTTTCGCTCGCCCGTCAGGGGCGATGCGGGTGTCCCGGCCCCGATCCAAGGGGAAAAGACTCCTGTTAGCAAAGCCACTGGTCCGTCGGGGGGTAGCACTAGGACACACACAGACACATGCATTTCACTTTGCCTCTACTTTTCTTTCACCATTCTTCTCTCTCGCTAATTCGCCATTGTTTGATCGCAGGTGACATGGGGCGCTCTCACGGATACGACCGCCTTCACGGTTCGTCGACTTTACGCCAGTCTGGTCGGGACTCGGGCCTCGGGAAGCGCCGAGACAGAGACAGCGACAGTGACCGAGATTATCATGCCCAGGACTCGTCATCCCGGAAGAAAACTTATTATCAGCCCGAACACCGCCGGGAGACCTCTTCCTATCAGGAGCGAAGAAAAGACGAACGTGGCCATAAGAGGTCGCATTCTGATGCTCCCCAGGACCAACACTCTGACTCTTCTTCTACCCGGCACTCCCGAGATTCTCATAGGAAGGGCGAACTTTCAAAGCTGTCTCCTCCCGCTCCCGTAACAGACCCGACAGTGTCGGAGAGATTGACCGAACTTAAAGCTAAGTTTCCGAAGATTTGTTTTGATAGGCTAAAGTTCCTCCCGGCAATTCATCCTATTCCCGGAGATGTCAAACAAAACGCTATTGCCTGTACCAATGATGTCTACGTGCAACATGACACGTTCGTCCATCTGGCTGAGAAACTTTCTGAAGTCTCTATGGAGCGCCAGCACGAAATTGACCGCCTAAAGCTTGAAGCTGTTCATGACAGGGATATCATTAAGGCCCAGGATGAAGAAATTGCCGCCTATAAGTCCGAGCTTGAAGCTACTCGCCAGAGCGCTAAGGACACCGCCGAGGCTGTTTCTCGGCTTGAACTAACTCATAAGAAAGAGCTTGACGAAGCGGTTCAATGGAGCGGAGCTCTGGCCTTGGAGAAGGATTCCGTCCAAAAGGAGCGAGATGTGCTTAATAGGCGAGTTAAGGAGCTCGAGGAGCAACTCAATATGGAGAAGAAAGAGAAAATGGCTGCCCAGGTTGAGGCACAGCACTATTGTGATGAGATCGTCGCCACTCGGCTCTTAAAGGAGAAACTTGAAGACGATCTCTCCAAAGTCGAGGCACTGAGGAATGAGGCCCGTGAGGAAGGTAAAAGGGCAGCAACTGTTGACATCGACTCTCGCCTCGAGGCGGCCAGGGAGGAAGGCAGGGAGGAGATAAAGATCGAGTTCGACCCGCTCATTGCTGAGTTCAATGCCCGAGTTCTCATGCATCGAGATCTAACTTTTCTGGGCGACGGCTACCTTGAGTCATTGGCCGAGGCATGGGAGACCCTGATTCAGATCAGGAAGGTTGAGAGTGGAGTCGACGAGGTCGACGAAGAAGCATTGGTCAAAGAATTCCTGAGGGGGAAGGAGCCTTCAGACTTATCAGCGGCTAAAGCCCTCTACGGCAAAGGCTCTCCCTCCAGGAAAGGGAAAGAGGTGGCTACCGACTCTTCCGACGTCGTGCCCCCAGTTCGCGTGCCTACTCAATCGGCCGGTCGGCCAATACTTGACCCCTTCGAGCAGCACGTTGGCTATGACCGGAAGCCCCCGGGCTTGGTATTCATGTTTTATCTCCCATCCCAGAGGGTGAAACCCCCCTGATGACTGAGAACCCACCGGCATCTGGTGAGTAACCTCTGGGCTTCACAAAGATCTTTCTCGTTCCCTCAGAAGTTGCTGTGTTCTAACACCTATTTATTTTCGTGTCTTCTGTGCAGGCTGTTCTGATCCCGAGCCCACTCCGAGGAGCGACGCCGCCAAGGAGGCGGAGATAAAGGCGAGTAAGGCTACCCAAGTCGGCGAAGACCCTGGTCCAGATGCTCAAGTAATCGGGGCCCTGGATGAAGGTAAATCTGACTCTTCCTCGGAGAGTTTCGAAGTAGACATCACAGGCGCCTCTGAGCACACATCCGACTTGAGCATGAAGGAACGGCTCGAGAAAGAGAAAAGAGATACGGCCTCAGTCAAGGTCGAGCCACGTGAAGTGGACCTGGACGATCCCCTAAACAAACCATTGAAGGTCATTCTTCCTGGCAAGCCCCAACCCATGGATGTTCCCCCTACGTCTTCGGTCGTCACCCCTCCGGCTGGGAAGGATTCCAAGAGTAAGCGCTCTGGGAAGGAACCATCCGGGAAAAAGTCAGAGAAACACAAGAAATGACCGTCATCCCCATTCAACGAGAACTAGTTTAAGTCATGCTCTAATTTTTGTAGACTGTGTAAATAGGCTGTTGGTTCTGTACTTCGGAGCGTTTTTGCGAATAAAATTTGATCTTCACTTTTGTCTTCTCAAAAGACTTTTATTATTCAGTTTCTTTTATGGTTGTGATTGAAATCTGAATTGTTATAGGTAACTTAGACTCCTCGGTTCGTCTTTACATGGCTTGGGAGCTTCTCGGGATTTGATCAATCTCCACTTGGTGCTTCAAGCACTTAGAATATTTCATAGCCCGTATGTTGGGGACTTGACATATCCAAGTCATTTGCGTCGTAGTTCCTATTCAAGGAACTCGGAGGTCTGAACTGCTTGTAATTAAGTCTACATACCGGACTTCGAGTACTCCAGTCTGCGCTCTGGGGACTTGGAGGTTTTGAATTGTTTATACTCGAGTCCGCACTCCGGGGACTTAGAGTGCTCCTGTCCGCGCTCCGGGGACTTGGAGATTTTTAATCGTTTATACTCGAGTCCGCACTCCGGGGAGTCCGCACTCCGGGGACTTAGAGTACTCCAGTCCGCACTCCGGGGACTTGGAGATTTTTAATCGTTTATACTCGAGTCCGCACTCCGGGGACTTAGAGTACCCCAGTCCGCACTCCGGGGACTTAGAGTACACCAGTCCGCACTCCGGGGACTTGGAGATTTTTAATCGTTTATACTCGAGTCTGCGCTCCGGGGACTTAGAGTACTCCAGTCTGCACTCCGGAGACTTGGAGATTTTTAATCGTTTATACTCGAGTCCGCACTCCGGGGACTTAGAGTACTCCAGTCTGCACTCCGGGGACTTGGAGATTTTTAATCGTTTATACTAGAGTCCGCATTCCGGGGACTTAGAGTACTCCAGTCCGCACTCCGGGGACTTGGAGATTTTTAATCGTTTATACTCGAGTCCGCATTCCGGGGACTTAGAGTACTCCAGTCCGCACTCCGGGAACCTGGAGGTTTTTAATCGTTTATACTCGAGTCCGCACTACGGGGACTTAGAGTACTCCAGTCCGCACTCCGGGGACTTGGAGATTTTTAATCGTTTATACTCGAGTCCGCACTCCGGGGACTTAGAGTACTCCAGTCCGCACTCCGGGGACTTGGAGATTTTTAATCGTTCCGCACTCCGGGGACTTGGAGATTTTTAATCGTTTATACTCGAGTCCGCACTCCGGGGACTTAGAGTACTCCAGTCCGCACTCCGGGGACTTGGAGATTTTTAATCGTTTATTATAAGCGTTCGTACGCTAGCTAGGATATCATGATTTTTAATCGCGCGTCATAGGAATATCATACGAAGAGACATTGGTCATTCATGGAAAAGATGGCTTCAAGCCTTTATTGATGAAAACAAGCTAGATTATCTTATTACATGCCAAGAAGAAAGCATACTGGGAATAAATGCAACTACCGCATAAAGGAAATATACTAAGTGTAATAACGCCGCAAATGTTCGCTGTTCCATGCTCGGGGGAGCGTCGCACCATCGACGGTCGTTAGCTTCAAGGTTCCTCCTCCAAGCTTCCGTTCGATGATGTATGGTCCTTCCCATGCGGGATTCATGTGCGAAGGGGTTGGAAAGACTCGTTTCAAAATGAGATCTCCCACACTAAAGGTTCTTGGCTGGACTCTTCCGTTATAATATTTAGCGACTCGGTGTCTGTATGAGGCTGCTCTCAAATCAGCTTCTTCACGTCTCTCATCAATAAAGTCTAATGATTCCAATAGGAGATCCTGGTTTGACACAGGATCGTAGTAGGTTACCCGGTGTGACGGAACTTCTAGTTCTACGGGTATGACGGCTTCCGTGCCGTACGCCAGCGCGAATGGTGTGTGGCCAGTCGCGGTCTTGTGGGTAGTTCTATAGGCCCAAAGCGCTTTTGGGAGTTCATCCACCCACTTGCCTCTAGCCTTTTCCAAACGCTTCTTCAATATGGACTTGATGATTTTATTGACGGCTTCTACCTGCCCATTCGCCTTCGGGTGAGCGACTGCTGCGAACCTTTTCTCAATGCCATACCTCTGACAGAACTCCTTGAATTCCTTGCTTTCGAATTGAGTTCTGTTGTCCGTTATGATGGTCCGCGGGAGGCCAAAACGACATATGATATTTCGTACAACGAAATTAATGACTTTCTTGGTGGTGATTGTGGCCATTGGCTCTGCTTCCGCCCACTTGGTGAAATAATCGACTGCCACTATTGCGTATTTCGCGCCTCCTTTGGCTATGGGCAGAGATCCAATTAGATCGATTCCCCACATTGCAAATGGCCAGGGACTAACCATTTGTGTGAGTTTCGTTGGCCGAGCTCTCGGAATCTTTGCATATATCTGGCATTTGTCGCATCTTCTCGCATAGTCTGCAGCATCTCGATTTACAGTCGGCCAATAATATCCATAGCGGAGGATTTTCCTCGCCAGAGTTTGCCCCCCGGTATGATCGCCACATTCTCCCTCATGGACTTCTTTCAACACCCGTTTTACCTCGTCATGGGCCACGCACCGGAGTAAGGGGTCGAGAATCCCCTCCGATACATTATCCCGTCTTGCATTACATAACGCGAAGCCTTACGAAGGACTTGGCGTCTTTCGCTTCTTTTCTCAGGTAAGTCTCCATATAGCAAGTATTGTTTGATCGGGGTCAGCCATGATCCCCTTTCGAGTTCAGTTTCCAAGACGAGATCTATCTCCATCATGTCTATACTTGGAGCAAGCAGAGTCTCGACAGGGAACAACCCCATCTGTTGTGCATCGCCAGTACTCGCGAATTTAGCCAAAGAGTCGGCCTCCCTGTTCTGTTCGCGCGGGACATGCGAAATGTCATAATATTCCAGGTTTACTAGTAGCTCCCAGACTCGAGCAAGGTAGGGAGCCAGTCTCTGTCCTTTCGCTTGGTAGTCTCCTTGCACCTGATATACCACCAGCTGTGAGTCGCAGAAGATTTCGATGGACTTTACCCTCAGTTCATTGGCAAGTCTTAAGCCAGCAATCAGTGCTTCGTATTCGGCTTCGTTATTTGTCGCTGTAAATTCGAGCTTCAAAGCGTAGCAAACTGATCGGTTTTCGGGAGTTACCAGAACTATCCCAGCTCTCGACCAACGGTCGTTAGATGCCCCGTCAGTGAACATCTTCCATCGGACAGGAGGGATTACTTTGTGATTTTCAGTCGGTTCGTCCGGAATGGTGAACTCAGCAATGAAGTCAGCTAATGCTTGCCCTTGGATGGTCCTTCACGGCAGGTAGGTGATATCAAACTGGCTTAACTTGATGTTCCACTTTAGCATCCTACCGGAAGTTTCCGGTCGTTGGAGTACCTGTCGCAAGGGTTGGTCAGTGTAAACACTGATTGAGTGCGCCTGAAAGTAGGGACGAAGCTTGCGTGATGAAATCACCAGGCAATAGGCAAGTTTCTCGATCTTTGGATAATTCTTTTCTTCCCCCGTCAGTCGCTTACTAACATAGTACACCAGCCTTTGAACCTTGTCTTCTTCGCGAACCAGGGCTGTACTGATAGCGTGTTGAGACACAGCCAAATATACGTACAACGTCTCGTGGTTTACCGGTTTTGACAACACTGGCGGACTTTCCAAGTGTCTCACCAGGGATCGGAATGCTTCCTCGCAGTCAGTCGTCCATTCGAAGTTTCTCTTTCCTTTCTTTATAACATCGAAGAAAGGAACACACTTATCTGTGGCTCTGGATATGAATCGACTGAGCGCAGCTACTTTTCCGTTCAAGCTCTGTACCTGTTTTATGGTTTTAGGTGCCTGTATTTCTCGGATGGCCTGGATCTTTTCCGGGTTAGCTTCAATTCCTCGTGCATTCATAATGAATCCCAAGAACTTCCCTGATGCCCCGCCGAATGAACACTTTGAAGGATTGATCTTCATCCCATAGTGCCTTGGTATACTGAACATTTCCGCCAAGTCTCGAATGTGGTCGTTTGACTGCCGTGACTTCACAAGCATGTCATCCACATAGACTTCCATTGTTCTCCCGATCTGATCTTTGAACATTCGATTTACCAGATGCTGGTAAGTTGCTCCGGCGTTCTTCAGTCCGAAGGGCATCACTACATAGTAGTATAATCCAACATTTGTGACAAAGCTGGTGTGTTCTTGGTCTGGGATGTGCATCGGAATTTGGTTGTATCCAGAGTATGCATCCATAAATGACAATAACTCGTGCCCTGCCGTTGAATCGACCAGTTGATCAATTCGTGGTAGCGGGAAGCTATCCTTCGGGCATGCTTTGTTTAAATCAGAATAGTCAACGCAGGTTCTCCATTTCCCGTTTGCTTTCTTTACCAACACAGGGTTGGATACCCATTCCGGGTAGAGGGCGTCGCGGACAAACCCATTGGCTTTGAGTTTATCCACCTCCTCTTTGAGAGCTGTAGACCTCTCCGGGTCTATGCCTCTCCTTTTTTGCTTCACAGGTACGTGTTGCGGGTCTATATTCAACATATGGCTCGCAATTGCAGGGGAAATCCCACGCATATCAGAGTGTGTCCAGGCGAAGACATCAAGATTCGCTCGGAGGAAATCAGATAAATTTTCTGCCATTAGGGGATCGAGCTGTGACCCAATTTTAAGAACTCGTGTCGGGTCGCTGCGGCTAACTGGAATATCAATTGTTAGTTCGGCCGGTGCTGTGTCTGGTTCTCCGGGTTCCCCTTTGTCATCTCTCGGATCTATGTCTCCAACGATCCGAGAATGTCGCCCGAGCCAGGGTTCGGGCGCTAATTGTCAATCATCAGAATTCGGGATGCGGACGATGCCGTCCGCAGTCTTCCCCTTTTCTCTGCGCTGGGCCTCTCTCAACTCAGCCATGTAACATGCACGTCCGGTTGCTTGGTCGCCATGCACTACGCCAACTCCTTTGTCCGTCGGGAATTTCAGTGTGAGACACCATGGGGCCAAGGCTGCCCTGAAATCTGCGAGGGCTGGTCGTCCCAAGAACACGTTGTATGGTGAATCAACATCCAGCACTACGAATGGTAGGATTCGCACTCTCCTGCGTTCACCTTGTCCTAGTTCAACTGGTACTCCACATATCCTACTGCATCGGTGGCTGCGCCGTTAAAGCCATGGATTCGGGCTTTAGATGGCTTCAAATCCTTAGTCTCTAGCTTCATTTGGTCATACGCTTTCTTGAAGATGATGTTAACGGAACTTTCGCAATCAATTAGGATTTTCCTTATGAATGCCGGTCCGATGGTTGCGGATATGACCAATGGATCGATGGTGGGAGCTTCCACCTTATCCGCGTCTCTATTCCTGAATACAATATCGTCGTGCATCGTGCGCTGCTGCTTTGCGGGAGTTTTATCCTGCACATTTGAACAGCACTCATGCTCTGTATGTCTCAAGGAATTAGCATATCGCTCCATTTCCTGCCAATTTTTATCCGCAGGATGAGGTCCACCAGCAATTGTGTTAATAATCAATCTTCCCACAGTTCGAGTAGGTTGCTCTGGTCGGTGCAGAGCTGGGCCATGTCCGGGGTCTGAAGTCTCTTGTCTTCCTTCTGGCGTATCTTTGACGAATTCCTGCAGCTTCTTCTGCCTAATCAATTTTTCAATAGCGTCATGGAGATGCCTGCATTCGTCTGTGTTGTGCCCATAAGACTCGTGAAAGCGGCAATACTTTCCAGTTCGCTTTTGCTCCTCTGTTGATTCCTTAGGGCGTGGTTTTCTGTATTGTAAAGTGTTGCATGTCGATAAGTAGATGTTTTCAAGAGACGCATTCAGTGGAGTGTATTCGTTGTAGGTTGGGATCCTTGACTTCCATCTCCCCGTGTCCTTCTTCTTTCCAGGATTTCCACTTCCAGCTCCCTTAAGCTGCCCGGGCTTATTTTGGACGCTGGCCTCAGTCTTTCCAGGGTTATCGCCGGTTGCCTTCATGGCGGTGTTGCCCTTTACAGACTCCTGGACGGACCCTGGTGCCTTGTCTTTCCTTATCCACCGAGCTTCTTCCCTCCTTATGAACTGATGGGCTTTCGAATAGAAACGTTCCAACGTAGCTGGTGGCTTTCCCGCCAACCAATCCCCAAATTCAGAGTCTGGATCCACTCCACGCATTACCGCCATCAAAATCGCATGGTCGTTTGGATTGCTTACTTCAGTAGCGGCAACATGAAATCTCTGCAAGTATGCTTTCAGCGATTCTCCAGGAGCTTGGGTCACGCTTGATAAATACATCACATCCTTGGGTCGAGTGGCGTGTATCCTGAATTGTTCTATGAATTTCCTTGCTAATTCGTCGAAGTTTGAGATTGACCATGGAGGAAGTCGAGTGAACCACATGGTGGCGATTCCGGACAGAGTTATTGGAAAGCACCTGCACTTAGTTGCATCGTTGGCCCTCGCTGAATCCATCATCCATCCATACCTCATTACATGTTGTCTAGGGTCAGTTTTTCCTTCATAGGCGGGTATGGTGGGCATGTTAAACTTCCTTGGGTATTCAGCCTGTAGAATGGTATCCGTGAAGGGAGTATGACTCTTAGACATTCCCCAATCTTCATTAGTCAAACCTTGATTCTCTCTCATCAACTGCCTGACCATAGCCGTCAAATCCGGGGTTTGTATGGTAGGAGGAAGGTTGGGTTCCATTCCACGGGTTTGATTTCTTGCAGAGCGATCGGTGGCACCTGCTTGGTCATCGTCATCCTTGCGGCGTCTACGCCTAGGAGGTTCATCAGCTGAAGTTGAGCTATCATCCTCAGAGTAGGGGACAGGGATACCTCTAGCATTCTGATGCTGCTGTTGAGCAAGTTGGGCTAGGAGGTCAGCATTAACTTACATTTGCTCAACGAGTTGCCTTCTGCTTTCCGTAAGCTCTTTTATCAAGTCATTCAATTCTGCTCGTGAAACAGCTTCCGCTTGGTTTTGGCTGGAGGGCCCCGTGCCTCGAATTGCTTGTTGATCGTTAGGTCCGAGTTGTTGAACACTAGCGGTTTCGCGGGCATCTACATTTTGGGAGTTCGATCTTGTTCGTGGCCTGCCCATGGTAGAGTCGTTGGTTGTAACTTTGAGTAGAATCAACAGATGCCTTATGGATAATTACGGATCTTCTTCGGGGGATTTATGCAATCCAGTAACTACAAAGTAGATTCTAATAGCCTGAGAATTCAGTTCTCAGTGAAAGCACCAAAATGTTAGCGCCAAAATTGGTCACTAACACCCTTAGAGAGTTTGTGTAGAGAGATTAATGAAGAAGATAAATTAAAATAGAGAAGATAATATCAATTGAAAATGCGAGAGACGAGAACACAGAATTTATAGTGGTTCGGCGTCGTAGCCTACATCCACTTTGAAGTTGATCCTTTATTTCTTCACTTTAAACTTGATTACAGATACAATCCGTCTTTTAGTATTTAGATACAATTGTGAAATAAACAGTGAAGTTTTTTTCTGAGGGTTGAAAGTGGCAGAGTTTCCCCAGTGCTCTCTAAAATCTCCTCCTTTTTTCTGTGCCCCTGCCCCTCTATTTATAGACGAATGTGGACTGGACTTCCCTGGTGGGCCAGACGGCCAGACAGCTCGGTCCAGATAGGACGCGCCCTGCATGCCAAGTGAAACAGGCCGAACGGTCGGCATGCCGAGCCCTCCTTTCCAAGTCGATGGATCTCTCTGCTGAATGGAGGAAGCGGGCCGAACGATGTTGGGATGCCGAGTGAAACGTGGATGCCGGGTGAGGAGCACGCCGAGTAGAAGACATGCCGTGTGAAGGGTTTGCCGTGTGAAGCGCTGGGTGAAGTGCTAAACGGTCTTATGCCGAGTGTAATCTTAGACTGCCGAACGTCTCTTAATGCCGAGTGTCCCCTTATGCCGAGTACAATCCTGTACCGCCGAGTGTCCGCTTATGCCGAGTACAACCCTGCATGCCGAGTATCCACTTATGCCGAGTACAACCCTGCATGCCGAGTGTCCACTTATGCCGAGTACAACTCCGCATGCCGGGTGTCCACTTATGCCGAGTACAAACCCTGCATGTCGCGTGTCCACTTATGCCGAGTACAACTCCGCATGCCGAGTGTCCACTTATGCCGAGTACAACCCTGCATGCCGAGCGTCCACTTATGCCGAACGTTGTGGTTGCCTGGTCGATTTTCCAGGTAACATTAACCGATCTCACCATTATATTATGCAATTGTTTCACATCTCAATCAACATTGTGAATTGGATGACTTATCTTGGTTAAATTTGGTTCCACTCTAAATACTCTTGAATAGATGGTTTAATTATTTATGATGGATCATGCACATACTTCCACAAATGTGCACATGGAAAACATTATAAATTCCCGACAATCTTTCTAGCAACTCAGCACTATAGGCAAGTGGCCTAATCCTCTCAAGAATTTGAAAAGGTCTAACATACCTAGGCACTAACTCCTTACTCTTCCAAATCGAACAACTCCTCTTATCGGGGAAATCTTCATAGACACAAAATCTCAAAGTGAAAATTCAAAATCCCTACGCCTCCGATCGGCATAGCTTTTCTACTGATCTTTAACTTCCCTAATCCTCCTTTTGACCATAGTAACCTGCTTCGTAGCCTCTCAAATCATATCAGGTCCAGGCACTATCCCATCCTCGGTCTCTACCCAACGCAATGGTGACTTGCATGGTCGTCCATAAAGAGCTTTATAGGGTGTCATGCCAATGCTTGCTTGATAACTATTGTTGTACGAGAATTCCACTAAGTGCAGATGATCTTCCCATAATCCTTCAAAGTCCAAGATACATGCTCTCAAAAGATCTTCCAAGATTTGGTTAACTCTTTCCATTTGCCCATCTGTCTGAAGATGGTAGCCTGTGCCCAAACTTAGCTTTGTTCCCAAAGCTCCTTGTAATGCATCGCAAAATTGGCCGGTAAAGATTGGATCTTGATCACTTGCAATGCTAACTAGAACTGCATGCAGTCGGACAATCTTCATTATATAAATCTTTTCCAAAGTTGATGTAGTCCTCGTCGGCTTTACTGGAATAAAATGGCCACTCTAGGTTAACCGATCCATAATGAACCAAACACCTTCATTACTTTTCCTTGATCTGGGTAAACCATCAATAAAATCCATTGGTACCAGCTCCCTTTCCAATTTGGGATTTCCAGTGGCTTGAGTAATCTAGTAGTCCTTTAGTGATCGCCCTTAATTTGCTGATAGTTTGCACATTGGTTGACATAGATTGAGATATCCCTCTTCATCCCTACCCACCAAAATACCCTCTTCATATCTCGGTACATCTTATTAACTCCAGGGTGTATACTTAACTTAGAGTTATAACATTCCATTAAAACTTCTTGTATGGGACCATCAACATCTGGAACGTATAACCTTCCATTCATCCGTAAAACTCCATGGCTATCGATCTCAAAACTCGAACATCGACCTTCCTCCACTCCTTGCATAAATTCTACTAATAGATTATCTTTCCTTTCTTTACTTGCCTTCCTCCCTAGAAGAGTTGGAGTAACTTCCAAAAGACAACAAGTTGCATTCCTTCTCAAAGCATCCTCTACAATGTTTCCTTTTCCTGGCGTATTATAGAATCCAAGTCGTAGGTCGTCAGAAATTCCAACCATCATCATCTCATATTCAAATCCTTCTGCGTGAAAAGCTACTTAAAGGACTTCTGATCCTTGAAGAGCTTGAGCTTTTCACCTAAACAAGTAATGCCTCCACATCTTCAATATAACCACTTACAGCTAATAAATATAAACCATGTATTGTATAACTCTTCTCATGAACCATCAGCTGCCTACTAGCATAAGCAATAACTCAACCATGCTGCATTAGAACTGCACCTATCCTACACCACAGGCATCTGTATACACCGTTAATACTCTGCTTTCTTCGAAAATATCTAAAACCGAAGCGGTGGTCAGTCTCCTCTTCAACTCAATGTATGCTTCCTCAAACTTTAAAGTCCAAACAAACTTCTTATCTTTCTTCATCAACTTTGTCAGGTGCGAGGCTATCTTGGAGAAGTATTGGATGAACCTTTTATAATATTCGGCCAAGCCTAAGAAGCTTCAAACATCCATCGGAGTTTTCAGTGTATTCCACTCTTCAACAGCCACTACCATTGCCTTACCAACCGAAATACCATCCTTCGACACCACATGTCCAAGGAACCTTGCATCTGATTACCAAAAATGACACTTAGAAAATTTATCTTTTAAAACATGCTTCTTTAATGTCTCCAACACCACTTCTAAATGGTTTTTGTGTTCTTCCTCGGCCTTAGAGCAAAAAGGATGTCATTCATAAAGACTAACACGAACTTATTCAACAAATCTCTAAAAACTTGGTTCATAAGATCGAAAAAACAAGTGAGTGCATTGTTTTTCCCAAAAGGCATACCAACTACTCGAAGAAACAATCTGGTCCTCGAAATGCTGTTAAGGGAATACCATCCTCCTCTATTCTTAACTGGTGAAATCCTGTAGCAAGATCCATTTGGGAAAATACTTGAGCACCATGGAGTTGGTCAAAAATATCATCTATACATGGTAAGGGATATTTGTTCTGAAGTATCTGTTTGTTCAGCTCCCTATAATCCACACAAATTCTCATAGTACATCGGACTTTGCAACAAAACTACAGCTGCTTCCTAAGTTGAACAACTTGGTATAATCAATCCTCTTCTCAACAAGTTATATGTTTGAACCCTTAACTCCTTTTTATCTCTCAAAGCCATTTTGCAAATAGGTTGAACAATAGTTTCTAATCCTATATGGAGGTTGATCGTTAACATCTTCAAAAATATCAGGGAAATCCTTAACAATTGCTATCGACCTTAACTCTGTTTTGGATGATTCAAAGGCATAAAGGAAACTACTCATTTGCTTTTCAAGCTCTTCATATGAAACTTCCACATGCTTCCCTCTTTTATTTTGCAATAATACTATCCTTTCAACGGAATCTAGAATAATTTTTATACTTTGATAACCAGTCCATACCGAGTATAACATCAAACCCATTAAAATCCAAAGCATATATAGATTACATGAAAAATGGTGAGTAAGGTAAGTAATCGGTACATTTTCACAAATCAGGCACATATTAGTCATACCTCCTATGAGGTTAGACACACAAATGGAAGGTTCTACAATTCTTAGGGAAAGTTAATATTTACCCTCCGATTCTATAGGAATGAAACTATAGGAATCCCAAATATCAAACAATACTCAGACAAAAATATCATTGGTGATTAAAGTACCTTCAACAATTCCTTTCCCTTTCACATCCTTTGAGGTCGATGGTTCATCCTTCATGACATAAGCCTTGACTTGCTACTCCTTCTTCAATAGCGGGCAATCCTTCGCATATGCTTTAGTTGTTAACAATTGTAGAAAAGCATCTTTTGAACCATTGGAGAGATAGGTCCCATCCACTACTTTGAAGCTTTAGAGTTCTTACAAAACCTTTCCAGACGACCCTTCTACTTATACTAAAAACACTCAACATCCTCGAACTTGTTCCCTTGATCTCCTCCCGACTTTCCCTTCCACTGCTCTTCCATTGTGGGTTGAACTTCCTCTTGTTAGGGTTGTCATTGTTGTTGTTGGTGCTTCTATTGGCTTTTTCTTCTCCAAAACTTCATACCTCAAAGCCATATCTACCAAATCCACAAAAGATCCCTTCAGATGGGTAGTCATCTTCTCCTGAAATCCTTCTCTCATTCTCATTACAAACATCTCATTTTTCTTAGGTAGGGTATCAATCAACTACAGACCAAATCGTAATAGCTCATTAAACTTGGTTTCATATTCAAACATCGACAAATCTCCTTTCTTAAGATCCAAGAAACTCCTATACAGTAGGCATAAACTGGTCTACAAACACCTCCTTAAATCTAGCCTAAGAAAAATCGTTCTCTGGAACATTTGATGTAACAGAGTCCCACCATGCCGCAGCTCCATCTTGTAACTATCAAGATGCCAAGAAGCATTTCTGGTCATCTGAAATATTCATCCCCTTGAAATCTTTCACAACAACGAAGCTAAGCTTGCACTTCAATAATGGATTCTGTGCCCTTAAACAGATTTCCTCCAACGTAAGTGCAGTCTTTGCATAGAGCTGCAAAGTTCACACGGGACTGCACCAGTGTTGCCTCTTCAACTATTCCAGCTCTTCAAACATTTGGAGCTCAATCATTGGTAGTCGTGGTGCTACTAGCTCCTCTACCTCATCTTACCTTATTGCTCACTCTTACTACCTGGATATAGTAAGATTGCTTTAGAATACCTAGATGAGATAATCCAAAGAAAAAGGGTAATAAACCCAACAATCAAAGATGATCGAAATAGTCTGAATACACATACACATTAAGAACTACGAGATCATCCCTTTCGTTTTGGGGTGATGGAGGCCATTCATGCTTTTTTTCATGCTTTTACTAGAGGATTGGAGAAAGCAGCAACCAATAGGATTTCTGTAACATCCCCTATCTTGAGACCCAAAGCTAAGCATTACAAATGCTGCAGTCATCCGTAGTATTAATTTCCGGTGATAAAATACGGTAATGCTAATGGTATACATAATATCAGAAGCACAAGAATATGAAATGAAATCATAGATTTCAAAAAAAATCTTTACTGGTTGCATCTCAAAACGTGTCTCATATTCCATTACATAATCTCATAAGTATCACAGGTTTTGATCAAATATAATTATTATAAAATATGCATAGAGCGACATATGAAGATGCCCCTTTGGATGATTAGAGTACTAAATAGACAAAACCGTCTTAATACATAACAACAAATAAAAATATCAACTCCTATATAGCTATCCATACCTCCTGCACGTCTTTGGAAGCTTTATTCATCCACCTACTAAACCTTAAATCCCTGACTCCCGGTCTACTTAAATTAATTTTGAGCATCCGAAAGTTTAAGGGGAAAACATAACTTCGAGTCAGACATAGAGCCTAGGGTGAATAATACTATTACATATTGGTTTACTGATATTAAATGAGACCACGTCGCTTAGCAGAACAGGTTTTCCCTTACTAATATCCCTTTAAAACATATCTTTTTGCAAATCAAAATCCTACCACCAAACTGGTTAATCAAACTAACTATATCGATAATAGCAATATCGGATTTGCTCAAAACTAGTAATAAATGGACCACCTGTCCTAAAAATATAGTTATATTTGGCTAACCACTAACTATTGGCTGACTTAGGTCTACCAGACAAAACAAACAAATTATCTAACTGTTAGACATACATCTGGACAGTCTGTCCTTAACTTACTTCTCCAAGAGTCATCTGATCCTAATGGTTTTTCGGACTCACTAACACCTATCCTTCTTCTCTACGCACACGCGCGCACACACACACACATATCCCTTTCGGCGTGTAACCATCGATTAAGTCTTATCGATGACTAAGCCCAACACGTTGGAATTTTGGATTAAAATTCGCTAGGGGCTATAGCTAATGTGTAGGGCATGTCTCTATACCAGTTTCATCTGGTATACAAATATCTGAGTCATTTTACTTAATATTAACTACCCTTTAAATTTTCCATTAAAACCTTTTCAAAATGGTTTAATCTCTTTTAATCATACTTAAACAAGGAAAACAAACTATTTGCTTTACTCAAATCTCTTTGCCATTATATATGCTGTACTCAAAACATTATTGATGAAAACAATCGAAACCTTTGGTTAAAACCTTTAAACAATCCCTTTCAAAACCATTGAAAGTACCACTTTCGAAACCATTGAAAGTACCCATTTCAATACAAGCAAACTACTTTTCTTTATAATTTTAGGCCGAAAGGCCAAAACATACCTTGAAACTATTGACAATAGTCCTTTCGAAAACATTGAAAACATATCTTTTGAAAGCTTTATCAAACCTTAGACATCTTCTTTTAAAACACTTTAAACATGCCTTTCAAAAACATTGGAAACCTTCCATTTAAACACTAAGGTAAACCATTCGAAAACATTAGAGAATCAAACCTTCAAAACCTTTATCATATATCTTTCGAAAATACTGGGAAACCCCCCTTTCGAAATCTTTATTAGTTACCTTTCAAAAGCATTAAAGTACATTACTTAAAATAGACCTTTCAAAAGCTTTGGGCTCAAGTTGAAACATGTGGAACAACCTTTAAAAACCCTCTGAAACCATTCCTTTCAAAACCTTTGGCTTCAATTTTTAAAACATCAAAAGGATCTTAAAACAACTAAGTCGAAAGCAACACTTTTGAAAGCGATTTTATGAGTAAAAGAAGTGGATGGTGTCTAAACCAATATGTAACAACCTGTTATTTGGACCATTAAATAATCCACATATGTCAACTTAAATAGTACAAAACACGAATCATTAATGGAGTATATTTCTATAAATGAGAATCATCATAGAATCACAGACAGATACAACATAACAGAATAACGCAGCGGAATTACAACAATGTCATAATAGTAGTTCATGAAGCTACTAAGTAAATACAACAATGTCTCAAGCAAATGATGAAATAGAAATATATGTACGATACAAGTATCATAGTAAAATAGAGCAAAACTGATAAAGATAAATGATAGTCTTTAAAGTCTTCAGCTTCCAAGCAGCACGGCAATAGAAATCCTCAGACTGACTCGAGCATAAGCACAAACAAACACTCGAGTCAGGACATATATTCTTATACAGGATAATATGTTTCAAATTTTGAAATAATAATAACTCAAAGTTGAATGGAATGAACATCTTTCAAGATCCGTTAAACTATCTATATATAGTAGAGTACGCTAAGTAGATAATGTATAACGGTAATATAAAGTATCAAAATAGTGTTAAGGCGTTACCATTATTCCCCTTAACACATTTATATAGCATCATAGTCTATACAGCACTGTAAACTCCACTGTAAACTAGTGGGCTATCAGGGAGTACTCCATAGGTATAATACAAAACAAATCGTAGTGGTCGCATATAGGGATACAAGTATGACAAGGCACATGAGGCAATACCCAAGGTAGTGAAACTACTGTTTGCCTGATCCGGACTAGTGAGAATGCATCGCCGCAACGATCGCAACATTGCTATATAACACTCACAATTCAAGGGTGCGCACCAATCAATAAACAGGTAATGAGTAGTTCACAAAGAAGTGTGTTCGCTGGAGGTAGCTAGCCTCGTTGGCCCGACACGGCTCATGTTTAAGTCATTTCCAATTTTGACACAAGTGTCAAGGTCATCAATTATCGTTCTCTTTCTTCAATCATCAACGTACATCATTCCAACCACTTCATTCTGGATCACACTCCGCGTATAGAAGTTATTAAAGTGGTATTCGGTTTAGACAGAGAGTATGTCCCTAACCGATCCCGGACTCTTTAATAACTTCGTAATTATTACACCAATTGGTCATTTAATAAATTTCAAAGATCAAAATCAGTTTCACTTAGAATTCGAAGATCCTCATTCCATTAGACTTTCAATATAAGTTTCCATAATTTAAGTTTCAAAAGTTTCCAATTTCAAATTTCTAATAGGTTTCACAATTCAATTTCCATTAAATTTTAAAATAATTCAAATATTGATTTAAATTCATATACGGATTCCATTCAATAATCATTTAAATTAATTTAATTTAACATTCAAAACAATTTCGATTTAATTTCTAACTAATTAAATCATTCACTTAAGTTGACCTACATTATATCTAAACTTACCAATTTAATTTAATTTAATTCGCCAAATTAAATTCTTTAACTACAAGTTATATTCAGTTCATTTAAATAAATTACATTTTATTTCTTATTAAAGAAAATCAAATTCACTTATTTACTTGTTCAATTAAATAATCACAAGTTATATTTCTTAAGTGAATAATTTTCAAATTCGTTTAATTATTAAATAAATTTACAAAACTTAATTCAACAATTTATTTAATTTAAACAACATACTTCCATCAAACATTTACTAATATTTATTTCAATTTATCAAATTTTTAATTTTTTTAAATTTAACTAGAATTTCAAATTCAAATTTAATTAAAACCTTTTATTATTTCTTTTAAATCAAATCTTTATTTATATTTTTCTTTTATTATTTTAAATTGAATTATTCGACCAATCGGGTTTTTATTTAATTCTCTATCCTAGGTCAAGTGTTTATTTGGGTATTTATCATTTCAACCCGATTCCATTTCAATTCAAAATAGAAGCATAGTAGAGGGAACTTGCAGTGTGATAATTGGGATGGTGTCAAAGTAAATAAACAAGCAATACAACAATAAATAACAACACAATAATTAATTTAAATAATCTCGAAATAATCGTATTAAACTTACATTATAATTTCATGTAAATTAATACAGTTATTTCTAGAATTTACACTATCATTTCATGTAGATTAAAGATTATTATGCTATTATTTCATGCAATTCTACACTCGTTATCTACCTATTCAAGTCCATACTTCATCAAATTTATATGATACGAAATTTGCCTACATTGTTTCAATTGTCGCTAACTATATTTTTACGTGTCAACTAATTAGACATTTCAAAGGTTATACTATACAGATTTTTTTTATACTTTATTTAATCAAATTCAAGTACATATGTCAATTTCAAAGTGTTAACTACCATATGTCTAATTCAAGTGTATATTATTTATCACTTCATGTGTTAACAATTTAACGTCCAATATTAACATCAACCAATCGTCAATATTATCGACCAAACTTGATTATCATCGTATAATAATATTAGTCTTGAAATTTATTCACCTTTAGTGGCTAGAGAGAATGAACGACGAAGCACGAAGAGGCATGAATAGACTTGACTCAAACGCAACACAAACACGAACAATCGAACAAGCTGCAACCATTGACAAGAAAGAAATAATATAAATTTAATATGGACATTCATATATATATATATATATATATAATCATATATATATATACACACACACACACACTTACCAATCAATAAAGAAAAGAGAAGAAAAGCTACAAGAGAAGACTACTGCAAGGTGGATGACTTCAAGTAGTTGCCGTACAACAACAGAGAAGAAAATATGTTACTACTTTCCACCTACTTCAAACATATATACACAACTGTATATATATGCATTCAACAAAACATGGAAAGCAACAGTAAACACCTTTTTTTATATAAAGCAGAGAACTGTTTCTATTTTTATGTACGCATGCATCATGCAACAGTCTCAGCATGAACGGGAAGTGCGGTGACTGGTCAGGAGGGGTGGCGCAGGCGGCTTGGTCGGGCGATGTCAAGGGCAGGCGATGGCGAGGGGCATAGGCGACGCACAGTTAGGAGCGGCGTGTGATGGTTACGGTGACTTGGCTGAGCGTGTGGCTCGGTTTTGGTCAGAGGAGTGGTACGCCCATGCTGGAGTAGCGGTCGAAGGTGTCAGGTCAGAAGGGGTGGCACGTACGATCGGTCGCGGCTGGAGGGCTACGGCGTGGTTAGGGCGGTGGAAAGGTGGTGCGGTCGGAGAGAGGTGGTGCGTGCCGCAGTGGGGCGCAGGCGGTAGCGGAGGGCGACAGCACGGTGAAAGGTGGCGGAGATGCTTGGTTCCTTTATACATTTTCTTTTGCAATTTTTTTTAAAGAGGAGAGAATATAAAAGAGGAGAGAAAGGGAGGGATACTGTAGTTACCTATAGCAAGGTGTTGTAACTGAGATTTTTGTAGAGCATAACAAATTTTTATATCTAGATGGATATACGAATGGTCAGGCACAAGAAATATAAATTTGTGAGTTACGAGATATTTTGTACATTTTCTATGCTATCAAATAGATGACAACTACCCTAATAAATTTACTTCTGCCAAAGAATTTCTTTTCAAAATTTGAATGCATATGGGCTGTCAACTTTGGGCTGAATATTCATTTAACCGATCCGCTTGGAACGATTAAATTAGTGCGCCGACTTACATCGAACTCCGATTTGTACAAATGAATATACCATTCTGATCGGCGTGACGAGGCGTTAACAACGATACACAGATATTGATGATACGACAGTTCTATCAAAACTCAAATTTTACGCTGATTAAATTGTTCGTTTGACAAAACAATTTAAATGAAGCAAATGACGACGAAATTAGACGAAATGGAATGCGATGTCTCGATCAGATAAATTTTTACAACATTACTGTGTGAAATATTTAGATTCGGAAGATGAAAATTTAAGCACTTTAAAATGATCTGATATACAGTAAAATGTGAACGAATTTTTTTACTATGATATTTTACTACGAAACTTTTCCTATAGCCATAACTAACTAGAAGCATTTTATATACGAAGTTTGGATGTTAACTGAGAACATACATAAATTTCAAATTTTATACCAAAATAATAGATTCAAAATTTTAAATTAGTTCGGAAATTCAGGGTCATTACAATCTCCCCCACTCAAAACTTTTCGTCCTCGAAAAGGAACAAGATGGAAGAAATAGGAAAGAAACAAGTAGAAATCAAGATAGATTTGCGAAAAATGAATTATACCTGGAATTTGTAATTTGGGGTTTGAATCCCGACTACCACCCTCAGTTTCCCATGTGCAGTCTCGGTCATCCGAGGTCCATTGAACTTTGACGAGATTGACCGACTTCCTTCTAAGTTGCTTCGTCTCACCGTCGACTATCCGAAGTGGCTTCCGCTAATGATCAAGTCAGGCTCGATGACTAACTCTTCCAAGTGAGCAGTAGGAATGTTCATAGATGGATCGCGCACTACTTTGCGAAGATGTGAGACATGGAACACATTGTGCATACCGGCAAACTTTTCTGGTAATGCGATTCTATAGGCCAAGGTTCTGATCCTTTTCGTAATCTCAAACGGACCAACGAATTTGGGAGCAAGCTTTCCTTTCCTTCTGAATCGAATAACATTCTTCAAAGGCGACACTTTGAGTAATACTTCGTCCCCAACACTGAATTCGAGATCTCTCCTTCTTCTGTCAACGTAACACTTATGTCCGTCTTGTGCTATCTTTATCTTCCTTCTGATTTCTTCAACTTTCTCGGAAGCTTCCCTAATCATTTCTGGGCCAAGCACTAATCGGTCACCGGACTTAATCCAACAAGCTGGCGATTTGCACGGCTGTCCATACAAAGCTTCGAATGGTGGCATACCAATACTTGCATGATTTATCAAAGATAATTAAATTCTAATTCAAATATACTTATTCAAATTGAAATTCGATTTTACCTGATAACTATTATTATAAATGAATTCAACCTAACGGAGATGGTCTTCCCAAGATCCACTAAGTCTATAATACAAGCTCGGAGAAGATCTTCCAAAATCTGATTCACCCTCTCAGTTTGACCATCTGTCTGAGGATGATAACTTATGCTCAAGTTTAATTTAGTGCCTAAAGTATCTTGAAATGCCTTCCAAAATTTACTAGTGAAAATAGGATCTCTATCGCATACGATACTAGATGGTACACCATAAAGTTTAACAACTTCTCTCATATATATCTCAACCAAACTCAAAGCAGTACGAGTGGTCTTGACTGCAATAAAATGATCGGATTTCGTCAGCCTATCGACAATCAGTCAAATGCTCTCATTACCTCTTCTGGTCCCTG
This sequence comes from Allium cepa, assembly GCA_030765085.1. Classification (NCBI taxonomy): domain Eukaryota; kingdom Viridiplantae; phylum Streptophyta; class Magnoliopsida; order Asparagales; family Amaryllidaceae; genus Allium; species Allium cepa. The sequence continues at coordinate 951,558,884 of CM060945.1, read as the reverse complement.
GTAGCCCATCAATAAAGTTCATAGAAATCTGCTCCCACTTCCAACTTGGAATCTCTAGAGGTTGAAGCAATCATGCCATCTTCCTGTGATCAGCCTTAACTTGTTGACAAGTTGTGCATCTACTAACGTAGGTAGAGATATTGCATTTCATCCCACTCCACCAATATAACTTCTTCATATTCTGATACATCTTTGTGAATCCTAGATGAAATGAAAGCGAAGATTGATGGTTTTCTCTCAGTACTTCCTGTCTTAAACCATCAACATTTGGAACAATAATTCGGTTGTTGATCCTCAAAACTCCATTACTATCTACTTGTGCTTACATTTTACTGTTAACGTTTCCGACTCTATCGAGAACTATTTCCTTGATACGATAGAGCAAGGTGTCTTCATATTGCTTGGTTATGATGCGATCCATAAGAGCTGGGGAGACAACGAGCTGAAATAGCATTCCTTCTACAAGATTACAACATATAATTGCTTGGTTTCTGCTTAAAGCGTCGGCTATGGTGTTTGCTTTCCCTGGGATGTAGTTAATGTCGAGATCATATGCAGCTAAGAATTCGAGCCATCGGACTTGTCTTTGATTCTAATCCTGTTGTGAGAAAAAATATCTCAATGACTTATGGTATGTAAATAATTCAAATTTGGTCCCCAAAAGATCATGTCTCCATAGCTTTAGAGAAAATACAACCGCAAGAAGCTCTAACTCACGAGTTACGTAATTTGCTTCATGGGTCTTTAACTGACGAACAGCATAGGCAATGACCTTTCCATTCTGCATTAAAACTGCTCCTAATCCATCACAGCAAGCATCAGTATAGACGGTCAATCCTTTGCTTCCATCAATAACTGTAAGGAATGAGGCAGAGGTTAACTTTTTCTCATCTCATTGAAAGTTGATTTGCACTTTTCATTCCAATGAAACTTGACATCCTTTCTGGCCAGTGCGGTGAACGGTGCAGCAATCAAAGCAAAATTTTCTATAAATCTACGATAATAGCCGGCCAAGCCCAAGAAGCTACAAATATCTGAAAAGGTTTTGGGATTCTCTCAATCATGCAAATTCAAGGGATTCGAGTTTAGATAGAGATAATATATTCGGATAGAAATGGCAAGTAAAGATAGAACTTACATTGATTACATCGATCTTAGCTGGATCGACCGAAATCCCATTCTCCGAAACAATATGGCCAAGAAATCGAACTTCATCTCACCGAAAGTGGCATTTTAAGAACTTGGCTTTAAGCTGATGACTACGAAGAGTTTCAAGGACAAAATCCAAATGTGGCTTATGCTCCTCCTCATCAAAAGGGAAGACGAGAATATCATCGATGAAAATAAGAAAAAACTTGTTAAGGACATCACGGAAAACTCTATTCATCAAGTCGATGAAATAAGCTGGAGCATTAGTTAGGCCAAACGGCATAACTATCCATTCAATGAAACCATTATCAGTACGGAATGCTGTTTTAGGAATACTCTCCTCAGCAATTCTGAGTTGGTAGAAGCCAGAAGCCAGATCAAGTTGAGAGAAAACTTTAGCTCCATGGAGCTGGTCGAATAAATCATTAATGCGGGGAATTGGATATCTATTTTTGTGTGTGAGCTTGTTTATCTCTCTATAGTCCACACATATTCTGAGAGAACCATCTGACTTTGTGACGAATACAACTGCAGCTCCCCATTCTGAATGACTTCGCCTAATCAAACCTTTAGGAAATAAATCTTCAATCTGAGCATTCAATTCTGCCTTCTCTTTAGGAGCCATTCTCCTAGGAAGGAGAACTACTGGTCGAGCACCTGGGTGAGATCAATGCGGAATTCGATTTCCACTGAGGTGGTAGATAATTGACTTCTCCAAACACATCAGAAAAAGGCTGAACAATCAGGGTAGAGCTTAGATCATTCAGATGAGAGTCAAGAGAGAATATAAAACTCCCAGCATACTCCTGAGGCGATTTTCCTTTAATAACTAAAGGTTTACTCTTGTCATCAATTAGAGAGACGATTCGAGCTTTGCAAGAGATTACGCCTTCAAACTTTCGTAGCCAATCAACACCTAATAGGACATCGAATGCCTCGAATCCAAGGACATACAAATAAAAAGTGAAACGATGCATGCCATACATAAATGTTACATATTTGCATACCCATTTGTGGTTAGCGGGTCCTCTGATGGGATTTGATACACATAAGAATGTTGAGGCAAGAATGAGTTCCAATTCAAGTTTATTACACAAATCAATAGATATGAAACTATGTTTTGCTCCAGTATCAAATAAAACTTTAACAGGTAAAGTTGCAACATAAAAGTACCTTTAATGTACCTTGGTCGCCCTAAACTTTTGAAATAGGGGTGGTAATAGAAAAGACTTGAGATGGGGTACCCTTCTTCTGGGTAGGGCAATCTCTCTTAAATTGTCCGGGCTATAAGCAAATGTGACATACATTTCTCTTGGCCATCTGAGCTGGTGGAAAAATATCTGCTCCCTTTGGGGTTGGGCAACTTCTGGCATGATGACCCTTTTGATTGTAGTTGAAGCAGGTGATAGAGGATATGTCAATGGGCTTCTTCTGAGAATAGCCAAGCCCGGTTGTCTTCTGCCAGTTCTTCCTTTGCTGCTCAAAATTTGGCTTCCTCTTACCAGTCTGACTAGAAGATGGCTGAGCAACTAGAGTCTTGGCGACTGATGCTCCCCTCGGCTTTCCTTTATACCTTAGGGCATAATCCATCAGCCCGGTGAAAGTTCCATAGATATGAGCTATAAGGAGATCATAATACTCTGGATGTGCTCCATGGAAGAATTTCTCGTTCTTCAGAAGTGGTGTATCAATCAAGCCAGGTCCAAACTCGGAGAGTTCATTAAACTTCCTTTCATACTCGGAGAAAGTCATGTTACCTTGTTTGAGGTCCATAAACGATCGATAAAGCTGAGCCTTTCCGGCTGCTGGCATCCACTGAGCCGAAAAAGAATCCCTATTCATAAGCGAGACAATAATGAGTCAAGATTTGAAGAGATAGAAGGAATTATTTGGATTAAATTCCAGTTAGATTTTACCTAAACTAGGCCCAAGTGATAGTTTCCTTGTCAGTACGGGTGGTTACTGACTCCCACCAATCCTGTGCCGCATCCCGAAGCTGCCAAGAGGCCAATTGACGCTTCTGCGTGTCAGTAATCTCAAGACCAGTGAAGATCCTTTCCAGGCTCTTCAGCCACTATAGCACTCCTATGATGCTCTCGGAACCAGAGAATTTGATGCCGCCAAGCTGGGTGTATTCCTTGCTAAGAGTAGAGAACTTGACTGCAGGAGCTAGGGCACGTGGTATGGAAGCATTTCCTCTACCCCCACCTCTAGTGTTCCTTCCGGTACTCATTATGGAATACCAAAGTGATTTAGAATCAAAGATGGAAATTTATAGAACTTAAGGGAATTATAATCAAACGAATTCAATAAGGAGGATGGAATCAAAAGAATATAGATTCTAAAATGGTTCTCTTCATTCTAGGGTATTGTTACCCTATCTCTAATGAGCTTTACAACTCCACAGGCTAAGGTTTTAAGGAACCAAAGCTCTGATACCAATTGTAACAACCCGTATATTTGGACCATTTAAATTGACAATAATCCACACATGTCAACTTAAATAGTACGAAACACGAATCATTAACGGAGTATATGTCTATAAATGAGAATCATCACAGAATAACAGACAGGTACAACATAACAGAATAACGTAGCGGAATTACAACAATGTCATAACAGTAGTTCATAAAGCTACTAAGTAAATACAACAATGTCTCAAGCAAATGATGAAATATAAATACATAGATGTCTGATACAAGTATCATAATAGAATAGAGAAATACTGATAAAGATAAATGATAGTCTTCAAAGTCTTCAGCTTCCAAGCAGCACGGCAACAGAAATCCTCAGACTGACCCGAGCATAAGCACAAACAAACACTCGAGTCAAGACATATATTCTTATACAGGATAATATGTTACAAATTTTGAAATAATAATAACTCAAAGATGAATGGAATGAACATCTTTCAAGATACGTTAAACTATCTATATATAGTAGTGTACGCTAAGTAGATAATGTCTAACGGTAATATAAAGTATCAAAATAGTGTTAAGGCATTACCATTATTCCCCTTAACACATTTATATAGCATCATAGTCTATACAGCACTGTAAACTCCACTGTAAACTAGTGGGCTATCAGGGAGTACTCCATAGGTATAATACAAAAAAAATCGTAGTGGTCGCATATAGGGATACAAGTATGACAAGGCACATGAGGCAATACCCAAGGTAGTGAAACTACTGTTTGCCTGATCCGGACTAGTGAGAATGCATCGCCGCAACGATCGCAACATTGCTATATAACACTCACAATTCAAGGGTGCGCACCAATCAATAAACAGGTAATGAGTAGTTCACAAAGAAGTGTGTTCGCTGGAGGTAGCTAGCCTCGTTGGCCCGACACGGCTCATGTTTATGTCATTTCCAATTTTGACACAAGTATCAAAGTCATCCATTCTCGTTCTCTTTCCTCAATCATCAACGTACATCTTTCCAACCACTTCATTCTGGATCACACTCCGCGTATAAAAGTTATTAAAGTGGTATTTGGTTTAGACAGAGAGTATGTCCCTAACCGATCCTGGACTCTTTAATAACTTTGTAATTATTACACCGATTGGTCATTTAATAAATTTCAAAGATCAAAATCAATTTCACTTAGAATTCGAAAGTCCACATTCCATTAGACTTTCAATATAAATTTCCATAATTTCAGTTTCAAAAGTTTCCAATTTCAAATTTCTAATTGGTTTCACAATTCAATTCAATTCAATTAAAATTTAAAACAATTCAAATATTGATTCAAATTCATATATGGATTCCATTCAATAATCATTTAAATTAGGTTAATTTAACATTCAAAACAATTTCGATTTATTTCTAACTGATTAAATCATTCACTTAAGTTGACCTACATTATATCCAAACTTACCAATTTAATTTAATTAAATTCGCCAAATTAAATTATTTAAATTACAAGTTATATTCAATTCATTTAAATAAATCACATTTTATTTCTTATTAAAGAAAATCAAATTCACTTGTTTACTTGTTCAATTAAATAATCACAAGTTATATTTCTTAAGTAAATAAGTTTTAAATTCATTTAATTATTAAATAAATTTACAAAACTTAATTCAACAATTTATTTAATTCAAACAACATACTTCCATCAAACAGTTATTAACATTTGTTTCAATTTATCAAATATTTAACATTTTAAATTTCACTAGAATTTCAAATTCAAATTTAATCAAAACCTTTTATTATTTCTTTTAAATCAAACCTTTATTTATATTTTTTATTTCATTATTTTAAATTGAATTGTTCGACCAATTGGGTTTATATTTAATTCTCTATCCTAGGTCAAGCGTTTATTTGGGTATTTATCATTTCAACCCGATTCCATTTCAATTCAAAATCAGAAGCATAGTAAAGGGAACTTGCAGTGTGATTACTGGAATGGTGTCAAAGTAAATAAACAAGCAATATAATAATCAATAACAACACAATAATTAATTTAAATAATCCCGAAATATATAGTTATTTCTAGAATCTATACTATCATTTCATGTAGGTTAAAGATTATTACGCTATTATTTCATGCAATTCTACACTTGTTATCTACCTATTCAAGTCCATACTTCATCAAATTTTTATGATATGAAATTTGTTTACATTGTTTCAGTGTCCCTAACTATATTTTTACGTGTCAACTAATTATACATTTCAAAGGTTATACTATGCAGATTTTTTTATATTTTATTTAATCAAATTCAAGTACATATGTCAATTTCAAAGTGTAGCATACGTCTAATTCAAGTGTATATTATTTATCACTTCATGTGTTAACAATTTAACGTCCAATATTAACATCAACCAATTATCAATATTATCAACCAAACTTAATTATCATCATATAATTATATAAGTCATTAAATTTATTCACCTTTAGTGGTTAGAGATAATGAACGACGAAGCACGAAGAGGCACGAATAGACTTGACTCAAATGCAATACAAACACGAACAATCAAACAAGCTGCAACCATTGAGAAGAAAGAAATAATATAAATTTAATATAGACATTCATATATATATAATCATATATATACACACACTTACCAATCAATAAAGAAGAGAGAAGAAAAGCTACAAGAGAAGACTGCTGCAAGGTGGATGACTTCAAGTAGTTTCTGTACAACAACAGAGAAGAAAATCTGTTACTACTTTTCACATACTTCAAACATATATACACAACTGTATATATATGCATTCAGCAAAATATGGAAAGCAACTGTAAACACATTTTTTAATATAAAGTAGAGCACTATTTTTTTATTTATGCATGCATCATGCAACAGTCTCGGCATCAACAGGAAGGGCGGTGACTGGTCAGGAGGGGTGGCGCAAGCGGCTTGGTCGGGAGATGTCAAGGGCAGGCGACGGCAAGGGGCAGAGGCAACGCGCAGATAGGAGTGACGTGTGATGGTTACGGTGACTCGGCTGGGCGTGTGGCTCGGTTTTGGTCAGAGGAGTGGTGCACGCGTACTGGAGTAGCGGTCGAAGGTGTCAGTACAAGGGGGGTGGTGCGCGTGGTCGGTCGCGGTTGGAGGACTACGGCGCGGTTAGGGCGGCGGAAAGGTGGCACGGTCGGAGGGAGGTGGTGCGCGCCGGAGTGGGGCGCAGGCGGTAACGGAGGGCGATGGCACGGTGAAAGGTGGCGGAGATGCTCGGTTCCTTTATACATTTTCTTTTCGCAATTTTTTTTACAAAGGAGAGAATATAAAAGAGGAGAGAAAGGGAGGGGTACTGTAGTTACCTGTAGCAAGTTGTTGTAACCGAAATTTGCGAAGAGCATAACAAAGTTTTATATCCAGATGGATATATGAATGGTCAGGCACAAGAAATATAAATTTGTGAGTTATGAGATATTTTGTACATTTTCTATACTATCAAACAACTGCCAACAACCCTAATAAATTTACTTCAGCTAAGGAATTTCTTATCAAAATTTGAACGCATATAGGCTGTCAACTTTGGGCTGAATATTCATTTAACCGGACCGCTTGGAACGATTAAATTAGTGTGCCAACTTACGTTGAACTTCGATTTGTACAAATGAATATACCATTCTGATCGGCGCGACGAGGTGCTAACAATGGTACACAGATATTGATGATATGACAGTTCTATCAAAACTCAAATTTAACGCCGATTAAATTCTTCACTTGACAAAACAATTTAAATGAAGCAGGCGGCAACGGAATTAGATGAAACGGAATGCGACGTCTTGACCAGATAATTTTTTTTCAAAATTACCGTGTAAAATATTTAGATTCGGAAGATGAAAATTTACGCACTTTAAAATGAACTGATATACAATAAAATATGAACAAATTTTTTTACTGCGATATTTTACGACGAAACTTTTCCTATATCCATAACTAACTAGACGCATTATATATATATGAAGTATGGACGTTAACTGATAACGTATATAAATTTCAAATTTTATACTAAAATAATAGATTCAAAATTTTAAATTGCTTCGAAAATTCATAGTCGTTACACAATCCCTTCGAAAGCATTGGAGAAGTGGCACTAATTTTAAAAATAAGGGAACCCTTTTAAAGGCACTGCTTCGAAAGGTAGAAGGCGGCAGGTTGGGGTTTCGACCCTTCGAAAACAACTTCTTAAAACAAAGGCACAACCTCTCTTTCCTTTAAAACCATTTGATCAAATTGAAAGCTATCTTATTTGAAAGTATTCTTTTCAAAAGCAAAGCAAGCGCATCTTCTTTTGGAAGTACAACAAGGTTTCGACTCCTTCGGAACCCCAGTTTCAACTCTATACCTTTCGCCTATCTCGAATCCACTATGTACCTAGGCTTTTGATATCATATGTATTGGTTCTGACTTAGGTTGGAGGCGGAAGTATGCAGTCGAAAGGTGCTACTGAAAGTGGCGAAACAGAAAAACCTTCTAAAAACTGATTTTCAACTTAAGCAGGTAATTTCTTTTCAACTAACTTGCTTTGTTTGTCAACATATGATTGGTTGCCAATTTCTTTTCCAAAATATTTTCTAAAGGAACATCCAAATTTCAGAAATAACAATTTAGAACATTTACAAATTGCCCCTTCTCCTTTCATAAACATATAAACACTTAAGTCCCATACCTAAAATAATTTTATATACTTATTAAAACACTTAGGAAAATTCTCCAAAAATTCTCATAAATCACTTTTAATATGTTTTCCAACATATATAAATTTCTGATCCAAAGCCAATATGAAATAGCCGTTAGACCCAATTAGTAATTTTCTTCACTAGAAAATACATAATAAATCCACAATAATTCATGAAATTATGAAATTTGAAACCCATTTTTAAAATATTATTTCTGACCTTATCTCAAAATTACAAGGCATTTGGATGTCATTTAATAGGTTTTCCAAATCAAAACTTGTCATAAATGTCTATATGAACATACATATTTCATCAATAAGCATATTTATTTATTTCGTATTCAAAACAAGGCAATATAAAATGAAAAAATAATCAGATCTAATCTAGAAACCAAAAACATCAAAAATATGAGATGTAACATATTATTCACCTTTATCTTGTGATTAAGGAGTTGAGATTTGATCTTGAATGGATTTGATTAATCTTCCTTTTGATCTTTAGCTTTTCTTCTTCTTGGTTTTCTAATGGTGGCTGGCCTCTTGGTTTAATATTTTGATTGTGAACGTGTAAAATTAAAGTGGCATTAAGGGTTTAGGGTATATGAATATAGCTTATTCCTATTTTGCCATTATCTATTTCATTTTAATCCTCTTTTAGTTCATTGTTCATTAGGTATGGCTACCCTTTATTAACATAATTCCCAATCCCTTAACCACTTACATTATTTCATTTAATTTAACTAATTAAATGTCCTAGTATTGCTTATTAAAATTAGAGTCGTTACGGACTCCCCTCCTTAAAGAATTTCATCCTCAAAATTATGATAAGGTACACAACAAATCAATCATAAAGGTAAAACATACCATGAAATAAATCAGGATAAGCGTCTCTAATCCTGTTCTCAGTTTCCCAAGTACAATCTCTCTCATCGTCGCTCCGCTGGATCTTAACTAACCTGACTGTCTTGTTACTTAGCCTCTTCTCATCCCTCGTCACTATATAAACTGGCTTTCTAACCGTAGTCAAATTTGGTTCCACTACCAAGTCCTCTAACCTAGTCGGTGCTATAATAGTCTCTGGATCTTGAATACACTTCCTCAGAGGAGAAATATGAAAAACATCATGGACTTCTGCCAAACTATTCGGTAACTCTACTCTATATGCGAGTTTCCCGATCCTCTCTATAATAGGAAATGGTCCTACAAATCTCGATGCCAATTTTCCTGATTTCCCAAATCGAATTACACCTTTCATCAGTGATATTTGACGAAAAAATGATCTCCAAAACTCCAAGTCTTTCCGTTTTCTATCAGCATAGCTCTTCTGCCTAGACCGAGCTTCCTTCGAATGAACTAAATTTTCTCTGCAGCTTCTCTAACTAAATCCGGACCAAGGACCAACCTATTCTTGGTCTCTGGCCAACAAACGCGAGATTTGCTTGGTCTTCTATACAAAGCTTCAAAAGATGCCATCCCTATATTAGTCTGATAACTGTTGTTATATCAAAATTCGACTAAGTGTAGATGGTCTTCCCATGATCTCCCAAAATCTAGCACATAATCCCGTAAAAAGTCTTCCATGACTTTGTTAACTCTTTCTGTTTGCCCATCTGTCTGCGGATGTTAAGCGGTACTTATCTTGAGCTTGGTATCCAAAATCTCCGGTAGACTCTTCCAAAACTCATTAGTGAATAAGTAATCTCTATCACTTACTATACTACTAGGATTCCATGAAGTCTAACTATATTTTTCATGAATAACTTAGATAAAACAGGTGTCACCGTAGTTGACTTGACTGGAATGAAACTGACACTTTTGGTCAACCTGTCCACTATGACCCATATACTTTCATTTCCTCTATTTAACCATGGCAACCCATCTATAAAATCCATTGGGATAGAATACTACTTCCAAACTGGAACATCTAAAGGCTGAAGTAACCCACTTGGTTTTTGGTGTTTTTTACCAGTTGATAGTTCAAACACTGCTTCACCCATAGGCTTACCTCTCTCTTCATACCTTCCCATAAGAAACTCCTCTTCATATCCTGATACATCTTTGTTTCTCCCGAATGAATAGTGAACTTCGAGCGATGGCATTCCACAAGAAATTCCTTCCTGATGTCTCCCACATTCGGAACACACAATCTTCTTTTCTTCCTTAACTACCCATTCTGGTCAAGACTAAAATCTTTCAAGTCATCGCTCTATTTTCCATCCCTTAACTTTCTGATCCGTTCAACAAATAATGGCTCCTTATTTTTCTTAGAAGTAATCTTTTCGATCATCACCGGTCGAACTTATAAACATCAAAACATGGCAGTCTCTGCCCTGAGATCTCCATTATACTCTACATATAGTCAATGCTTCCAAATCCTTCCATTTAACTATCTTTACTAACACTGTATTCTAATGTTTATGCTAAGTGCATCTGCAACCTTATTGCCTTTACCTGTGTGTACTCAATATCATAGTCATAGGCAGCTAAAAATTCTAGCTACCTCTGCTGTCTCATATTCAACTCCTTTTAAGAGAATAAATATCTTAACGGCCAATGATCTGTATACAACTCGAATCTTTCTCCCATTGGGCAATGTCTCCACACCTTCAATGCAAAAATCACTACAATTAATTCCAAATCATGCATTGGATATCTAATCTTATATGATATAAGATTTCGAGATGCATAAGGAATTTCTTTACCTCTTTACATTAACACAACTTATAACCCTATTCCACATGCATCTGTGTACACGGCTAAATCCCGATTCCCTTCTGGAACAAGACATTTTAGAGGCTCATAAAGGTCCATTTATAGGACAGGGCCATAAAGGCCTTTAGTGCATTAGTCAATAAGTGCTTCAATCTCTAGAACGCTTCCTCACACTTTTCTATCTAAACGAACTTCATATCTTTTCATGTTAGCTTGGTCATCGGTGCCACTATTCGTGAAAAATCCTTTATGAACCTTCGATAATATCCTACCAATCCAAGAAAACTTTTTACTTCAGTCACTGTCTCGGGTCTCTTCCAATTATTCACTGCCTCGATCTTAGTCAGATCTATAGACAATGCTTTCTCTGAGACTACATGACCAAGAAACTTCACTTCTTTCTTCCAAAAATGACACTTCGAAAATTTTGCTTCTAATTGATGCTGCCTCAACTTCTCAAGCACAACTCTAAGATGATCTTCATGCTATCTTTCCTCTTTATAGTATATCAAAATATCGTCTATGAATACCAACAAAAACCTATCCAAATGCTCTCGGAAAACTCAGTTCATCAAATCCATAAAGAATGCTGGTGCATTAGTTAATCGAACAAAATTACTAACCATTCAGACGATCCATATATGGCCCAAAACGTCGTCAAAGGAATAGTATCCTCTGCCACTCTAAGCTGATGGAACCCTATTGCTAAATTGAACTGGAAAAAAACTTTGGCTCCATTCAACTGGTCAAACAAATCATCAATTCTAGGTAATGGATATCGATTCTTTGTCGTCTTCTCATTCAACTTACAATAATCGTTACATAACCTTAACGATCCGTCCGATTTCTTGGCAAACACTGCGGCTGCTCCCTAAGGCGAACTGCTTGGTTTGATAAAATTCTTGCCTTCCAAATCCACCAACTGCATCTTTAACTCCCGCATCTCGGTAGGTGTCATCCTGCTTGGCAGTCTACTCACCGATTCTGCTTCGGGTACTAAATCTATCTGAAACTCAATAACTCATTTCGGTAGCACCCCTACTACTGGTTCAAAGACATCTACGAATTCTCTAACAATGAAAACTCGATTCAACACGTTTTCTATCTCTGCAACACCCAATAAAGCATTTACCTCAAAACTAGGGTTTTCTAAGGAGTATATAATCCGATCACTACAGTCAGGGTGTCTAAACGATATTTTCCTATCATGGCAAAATATCCTAGCATCGTATTTACTTAACCAATCCATATCCAAATTAATTCCGAACCCAACAAAATCAAACACATGCACACTACAAATAAAGATATGACCTAACAAATCAAACTCTAGCTGGACACACTTCATCCCAAGCTTCGCATACCTTCCTATCGGATTTGCAACCATTAAAGAAGTAACTAGGTATGAAGGTTCTAGGTTAAGCTTATCTACCGAACAATGAGATATAAAAGAATGTGATGCACCAGTATCAAACATAACTCTAACTGACATATCATGAATCAAAAGTGTACCTACCGACACAGCTTTTCCTTTCTCCAACATTGTTGGTGTCGAGGTAGTTGGGTCCAATGCGAACACTTTGCCTTTCCCATCCTTGGCTGGCTCCTTGCACAGGTTCTTATAGTGCCCAACCTAATCATAGTTGAAACACCTCACACCCTTCTTCTCAACAGCTTTCTTTCCTTTGCATGTCCGACATTCATGGGGATGGTGTCCTTTCTTGTCACACTTGTAAAAGACCACTTCTGTCTTTCCCTTCTTAGCAGCTCCACCCTTCTGGGATCCTTTCTTATGGAAAAACTTCCTCTACTGACTCTGCCCTCCTTAAGCTTCCTTCGCCTTATTTTTTTCAAGAAAAGCAAGCATCTCCTCATACCTCAAGGCCATTTCCCTAACAACATCACATGGATCTCTAATACACGATAACATGGCCTTAGCAAGCTCAGGCTTTAACCCCTGAATGAACTTCACATTGCTCTTAATAATAGTATCAACCGTAGCATAGCCATATCTCGCTAGCTCCTCAAACCTTGTCGCATACTCAAGCATCGTCCTATCCCCCTGCTCTAACTCAGCAAACTTCCTGAGCAGAGTGGATTTAGAAATCCCAGACATAAATCTTGCTTCGAACCTTCTTCTGAACTCATCCCATGTCATATTCTCCTCATTGACTCCAACAGTAACATTGTTCCACCAATATAGTGCTACCCCTTGTAGCTTTCTAGATGCGAGTCTTCTCTTCTTCTCATCGTTGAACCCTAAGTCAACGAAAATGCTCTTACAATGAAGCAACCAATTCTCTACTTCAATTGCGTCTTTAGTGCCAATTAATAGCTTTCCTCCCGACTGAGCATAATCTCTACTCAAAATAGCATAGTCGTTGACCATTGGAGCTCCCTGATTTCCCCTTCAGCATTTCCTCCAACTACTCCAGCAGCAACTACCCTTGCATCATGTTTATAAAGAACTAATACATTGCTCCTATGTGTACTTACGGGACTCCAACACCCACATTTGCATCTTGTGCCTGACCTGGGTTCCTCCTCTTATTTCGTCTGGTATTTCCATTAGTTGCGGTGCTTCCCCTACCAATGTCCACTCTTTCGCTTCCAGCATCCATATCTGCATTCGAGACTTTATAAGATATAGAAGAATAGCCTAAGGGAGATGGAAGAACAGAGATAAAGCGTATACTTATATATAGCAAATACAAGTACGTTACTACAGCGTTATCCCATACCCCAATCTTTTCTCTAATTCCTTAGGATTATGTATTCAAAATCATTTTAAGTTAAAAGTTTTTCATAAACGTATGCTCCGATATCAAGTTGTAACATACCCTATCTTGAGGCCCGAAGCTAAGTGCTACACATGCTGCAGTCATCCATAGTATTAACTTCTGGTGACAATAAGATAATGTCACTACACCATAAAAGATTTTTGGTAGCGTTGAAAATACGCTACCATAATTTTAGTAGCGTTTTGGAGAAGGCTGCGATACGACATGCAACTAAAAGTCTGAAACTTTTTGTTATGTTGTAGTAAAGGCTACCAAAAATCACCATATAATTGCGTTTTTGAAATGCAAATATAGTTTTTTCTGTATGGTTTACAAAACGCTACCAAAATGAAAAAAATTTGGTTGCGTTTTTGTTTGTATATTTTTTATGATTTTCTGTAGCGTTTTCAAAATGCAACTATATAATTTTTATATTAGTTTACATTTGTTTTTGTAGCGTTTTTAAATGGCTACTAAATGTTTTTGGTTGTTTGGCAGCATATTTTAAATGCTGTTATTTACGGTTGATGGCTTGCACCATTTCCAGCAACCGCTTATATTCATATTAAAACAAGCGATCAATCACATAATTTTCAGATTTAAACGAACAATTAAATCACATAAGTAGCATATACATACAAACAATCAATCAATCATATAATCATCCTATTCAAATAATTGACAAAACACGCTAATATCATAATCAAATATAATATCCATAATCAATTCGGTGTAGTTTTTCAACAAAATAAATCACATACTACAAACATTCACAAACAAGTTTACACAAACGGTACTAACAAAATATGACAACATATTTAACAATTAAAGTCATGTTCATTGCTTAGTTACCAATAATGATTTATTGCCACCAGTCTTCACTTCAAAATAGCTAATTGCCTGCAAATGAGTTTAACAATCAACAATAAGAATTACAAACCAAAACTGAATGCTAAACTAGAAATTAATTGTTAATTCCATTATACTGTGTTTGCATTAAAATCTGTTGTTTGTTCTCCTTTCTATGCATTTCTGTGTTACTATTGCATTTCTTCATTTTACAACTTGTAGACAGATAAACCATCCATACTTTATGCACCATATTTACTAACCTGCTCCTTTTCTTACAGTATGTGCACCATATTTACCAACCTGCTCCATTTCTGCCTGTTACAATTTGGGTCTTTCTGTCTATATTCACATCTTTGTGCACCATATTTACCAACCTGCTCCTTTTTTTACAAACTTCACCTCCCACAACCTACATCACCTTCCTAATTAAATGTGTATTCATAATTAAATAAATAATTTGAATATCCATTGTAAAGTCAACTATTTTAGTGAATAAGCTCTAGTTAAATTCATTTTAGCACTTGCAAATAATTTTTATATACTAGTAATTAACTGTTATCTCACAATCTGTATTTCGTTTCAAGAACTGTATTTTATACATCAAGTAAGCAAATAACTAAACTAAAGGTTCCTAATAATAAAATGTTCAAATTGTAGATTTTGTCATAGATTTAAGACAACCATATCATTATGGAGCTGACTTGTCCTAGTGTGTCATTGTGTGCATTGATTCCTTATTATCTTTCCTTTTTTTTTTTTCATTTCCTAAATATTTTTATGCATTATTAAATCTTTCATGAATGTTTAGATCTCGATATACAACTATTTGCACGTAGATTCATGTACGTGATTCATTTGGGGTCTTCATGATAATGATATGTTTGAAATTTTAGCCGAATTAACAAATGTTATATCAGTTCTTGTTACATATAATAACGTGTATTTTAAGCATACATGTTGATCAAAATGAGAAGAGTTAGTGTCACAATCAAAATTTAAATCTGTAGTAAATTATGGTTTCAACTTAGGTAGTGGTCAACCAGTTAGTCATTTGATGAGTACAAATATCCAATCTTGTTTTACTAAACAGATGCAGATATGGTACAAAAATACAGTTCGGTTTAGGACTATTTGCTTAAAACTTAATCGTGGTTATTCTTTTATAGTATGTTATAATTATTAGATGTTTTATATTTTTAGTAAATACCTAATCTTATATCCTATGTATCATAATTAGCAAAAATAGAAATAAAAAAAATAGAAATAAAAAATACAGAAGATGACGAGTCTAGGACTGGCAGAGTAATAAAAGGGAAAGATGTAAAGAAATGTGGAGAAATAGTAGAGGCACGAGGGAGGGTTGATGGAGTAAGTGAATACTCATTTGAACCATCACGAACACATCAACCATCCAACAACCAATCGCCTACAACCCGCCTCGGCCAGTTCGTCCTACTTCCAATCTCCTACATACATAACTACACTCCTCATGCCCACACTCAAGCAACAGCAATTTCTACCATCAACCACCAAAATCCACATTCCTCCATACTCACCATACAACCACAACTTCTCAAACCCGCATCACTTAAGTCACAAGTTCCTCTGTTATTTTCATCTCTCCATCACCCTTGCATTCAACTCCATAACCCCACACATCAATCATAAACGACCACAATCATTCCAGTAAATAATACTGAATATCACGTACCTCACACTCCATCAACTTTCAAGCAATCCATCTCACTGTAACCACCAATCCTTCACCACCCTCTTCACTGCTAAACCAACCCTGCTCTTTTTTTCATTCTACAAACTACCACAAAGCTATCGCCACATCAATATATTTTCGTTTATTTTATGCAAACATAGTGTAATGGATTTTTTGTTTCATATTTTTTATGTATGCATATACATCAAAAACATGTTGTGTCAGTGAGGAGAGTGTCTAACATTACTAAAATTATGTAAAAGTGAAATTGACTTAGCTTTTTGTTTGATAGCTTTAAAATACAATAAATTAAGATAAAAAAATTTATTTGAATGTTATGACCTGCAAAGATATAAACATGCATCCTTACTGTATCCAACTTATCTTATTTTTTATTACCACAAATTTGTTGTCGTTGTGTAAATGATAGTTAATCTGATTGTTAAGAAGTTTAATGTACTGGCTGTCATGGATGGAAAATTAAATTTTTTACCATTGTTTTTTTAAGTCTTTTTTCCCAGCTAATGCCATAGCAAAGCATAATATGTAGCAGAGTAACTATTTTATCAGGTTACCATTTTGTGTCACTACTTAGCTATGCCCAAATACATGACCATATTTTAAATTCAATGTTATATCCCTTTTTATTGATTTTAATTGTACATTTCATTTTAGTCCCCTTGTAACTAAATATGAACTGTTATATATATTTATTTGGTTTCTGGTATAAGTTTCTACATATGATTATCAACAAGATTAGTGCATGCGGTTAATTCTATGAATCTGTGCATCGTAGTTTTATATTGAATATCATAATGTAATAATAATTGCATTATTTTCATAATTTTATCCAAAGTCAAGATCAAATATTACACATGCTCTTACTCACTAAATTAGTTTATTATTCTAGGGATTTATACTATAAAGTTGTATGAAAAGTTTATTATTCAAGTTCATATTTCAATAAATAACAAGTTTATTGTTTCAGGCATAGACTTGTAGTAATTAGCAAGTATATAAATAAAAGAAGAAGAAAAATAATGTGATGTACTGAAAAATAATACTTACTAGAACTTAATTCTCCAATGACATATGCAGTTGGCCAAGCTATCGTAGTTCCAAAGCCATCTTCCATGTACGTACACTCTGATGTAGGTCTCCATAGCAGTGTGTCATTAACTCTCATGTGAAACTAAACTTAATACCATTATTGTATGTTTTCATCTAATTATTGGAAATGTTGATAGTTTAATATTGCAAATCTTTCTAAACACTCTTCCAACAGGCTTCTGTGTTAACCAATGATAAGATTTACATACGAATT
This sequence comes from Allium cepa, assembly GCA_030765085.1. Lineage (NCBI taxonomy): Eukaryota > Viridiplantae > Streptophyta > Magnoliopsida > Asparagales > Amaryllidaceae > Allium > Allium cepa. Next base: position 951,541,225 of record CM060945.1, on the reverse strand, counting down.
ATAAGCAAACTCACCAAAATAAGTACCAAAAGGTAAAATATTTAGTGAAATACCTGAATATTAAGGGACGGTAGCTTTTCCATCCAAATTCACATGATTGATGTAGAGGTGTATTTATACCCTTCGGAAGGAAATCTTGTCCAAACTTTTCTTTAGGATCAAATGCAGACGATTTCAAATCAAGGGTTGCAGCTTGTGCATCTTGTCTACCTACAACATGCCTGTCTATGTATGGTAAGAATAAATAAGTGGTACATTAAAAGAAGATATAGAAATTTACTAAATAGGCATGGTTGAGCTTATACAGTTCTTAGTGTGATTTCTAGACTACAGAATATATATAGACAAAACTAAAAGATCGTAGACCCTGGGTACAAACTAATATTGTAAGGGAAAAAATAATGACTTCTAATCCTTTAGCAGATTTGAACAAATAAGCAAATTTGATGAATAATATATGTTTCAAATTATCATAAATTTTGCAATTTTCAGATATTTTGGCCTAATGTGACCAATCTTGCCTAAAGATATACAATCATTGCCCAACAAATGAAAATTTGAATGCGCTGCTGAAACAGGTTATTTGCGATTTTTAACATTTATAGCAACAACAAAAGCGTATCAGAGTCATACCTAATCCCAAGTTGAAGATTGAGCATGAGTTCTTCACCTTGCAGTTCTTCACCTTTTAGATCATCAGGCTCCTTCTCTAGAGCTTTCAATAATTAAATTGACACAAAGGATAAGGTTGACTAATCAAAGACTTTGGGAAGCTGGTTTTTGCCTGAAAGCAATAAAATTGGATAAAACTAAAAGATACCTCATAAAGAAATGTTTTGCATGAAAAAATAATAAAGCGATAATGATCAAATTATGCATATATATGCGCCACTCAAAACAAAAGCAAGTCCAAAAGCCCACACTTACCCATACCAACAAAGCTGCTATTCATTTAAATCATTCAAGATCATTAAACAAGCTAAATTAATTACTTAGCTAAACTTAATTTATTTAACTTAATTAAAATCTCCCATCAACCTTTAAGCCCTATGTCCCATAATTCATTTGAAAGTCGGAGCAGCTAATGCGCCTGTCATACACGGTTACTGAGTTGGATTGATAAATCAAATCATGTTATTGCATATAATGATGTTGATTCAAATATTATGAAGTTTATTTTGTAGTTGTTAGAGAATGAACCATTTTTATACTCATATGGTAATACAAGGTGGCATCTTGAAGCATTAAGATTTCATGCTAACAAATCGATAAGTTTGGAAAGTAAATGGCTAGAGGCACAGATTTTACCTAATTGCATAGATGCAACCACACAAAAGCTTTAAAGCTCATCCCAATCAAATGAGTGGCTAAGTGAACATTTGGACATCATACTTCATTAATCCATTGGTCTGATCTAACATAAAAAATAGTTTACTTGGTCAATTTAGCTTCTTCAAATATCCATCTGTATACACTATTAACTTTAATACAATAAAACATAAAACTTGTGAAAGCTATATGTTATATAAATACCATGGTGTCATATGAAAAACATTAGATACTCCAAATTCTAACTTATGACTTATGAAGAAAAAGTCAAAACACATAATTCATGAAAAGGAGGCAAAAATTTTAGCAACATAGTAAAAGAGGAAAAAGCATTAGCTGCTCCAAATTTCTGCACTACCCATGAAAACTTCATGATATGACCACCTTAAAGCAATGAGCACATGTCATATATAGTCACTGAGTTGGACCAAATATTTTCCATGGGACAATACTGAAAGCACTACTAGCAGAATATCAATTTGCATATTTTCAAGTTAAAGATGAGCTGGAATTTGGTGTTTGACTGTGATAAATGAAAGATAGCGAAAATTTTGCTTATAGAATAACATTATCGAACAGAATTTGCAAAAAGATGCAAACAACTTTAACTAATAACACAATAGTTCTATAATTCAAAATAATGAACATATATATTAAACTTATAGCTTTGCACTTCTAGTTATTATTTAGCATGAACTACATATAGGACATTAATGTAAGTAAATATTTCACACGTAATATATCAAAATATTTTAGTAATATTTTTTAGTTCTGGTTATTGAGAGAAGAACTATATCCGCAATCAGATGACTATACGTCAGTAAAGTTGTAAAAATAAAATGATAATTTACAAAATACCAAATTATGCTAGAGCTCTTCATTCGATAAATTAAAGTTATAAATATTTTAGTGGTTGTAGATAACAATCAAAAATTGCATTATCACTAGGTCACTTAGTGAATTGAAGAAGATTATTTGACATCGACTATGCAGAGGCACGACCAAAGATAGTGATGATTTGTAGTTTTAGGCATTTCAGTATTTGAGATCGATTGACACGGTAAAGGAGTGGATTGAAAATGATTATTAAGGAGATGACAAAGATTTATAGCTGGAGAGAAAGAAAGGAGGACATTAATATAAAGTTATTTCAAAGAGGAATAAGTGAAGATAAATTTGTAAACTCAAGTATAGTCAAAATCACAGTTGAATCCCGTGTAACTATATGTCATTATTAATAGCAAAGAAGTAAAGATTTTAGCACCAAAGTTGGAAAAACATTGAGAATACAAAAAAACTACTTATCTATTTTAAGGCTTGCTGGTTTTGCATCCAAAAGGACACTTGCAAAAGCTCCAATATTTTCATGTAAAGCCACATTCAGGAAAATGTGCCTACAAGCGAAAAAATCAGAATTCGTTATTAGAATTACATTGAAGTCAAAATTAATATCAATAATGAGAATAAATATGTTTTATAACTAATTAGAAAATTTGAGAGTGCAAAAAGCAACTATATTGGCATCTTTGTAAAGTATTTATCCTGCAATCGGCAATGTGATATTTATATATCTTGCAAATAACCAATATAATACTTCTCACATAAAAAATAATCATACTAAACGGATACTTTCTACTTCAGCTGTGATTATTTAAGTGGAAAGAAATATATCTTACATATACAATCAATAAATTGCATATTATGACATAAAACACTTTGCAAATATTTTACCAAAGGTTGGAAAACTTAGCAATATGTTGTGAACAGTCCAAAAGAATAGCGATGCTCGAGGATGAATTATTAATGTACTTTTGCAAATATTTAGCAAATTTAACAATACATTGTAAACATATACCTGCTAAACTCATCACTTCCATTTCATTTTTTCCTTAATATGCTTCCTTGAGGTCCTTCGGCTCTCTTCCAGTTCAAAGGCTACTCAAAGTTTGTATGTGTGTATATATATATATATTAGTACCTATAGTGTTCATATGGAATATATTAGTAGGTGCCAAAGAGTTAAAATATGCAAGATATGGGTGCAAATATGAATCTTTTGGGATCCAACTAACTAAATTGCTATAAGTGTATATTTATTCTTGTCAAATAAATGTATCCCATATTTTCTAATGCTAGTTATAACTAACTACATTTTTGAACAATGCACGAAACCGATAAGTGTTAGCTAGTTTAAGTTATATTTTTATGCACTAAAAAAAGAGTATAGCATCAGTTCCGTAATACTAGTTTAATTCTTACATTATCTGTGTTGTATAAATAATATAACATTTTATCTCCATTTAATGTTAGTTTAGTTTATTATTTTCTATTTTTCTATTGTTTTTAGTTTTTTCTTTTCTTTTTCTATGTTTAAAGATAGCGGTGAATCTCAACAAAAGAAAAGTAAGTAGGCACTATTTAAAAGTTTTAAACTAGCCAAATCATAAAGAGAGAACTGCTAAATATTTTGAACTAACCATCAATAGTGATATTCATATTCAAATATGCCAGTTAACCAAACAAACACAAGTAAGATTTCTTACCCAACTACACCAATTTACGGTTTTCAGATGACAACTCTACGATCAATAAATTACAGTAGAAAGACAGAAAATATTAAATTATTAAGTTCAGAATAAAGTCCTGAATTCAATGTCAGTCACGCTTCCTATGTTTTTCAAAAAGAGAAAATGATGGTACTGTTTTAAAAGAGGTTTGATAATGGGAATCATGGAATTTGGAATATTAATTCCGTTTCTTTGCACCATTTTATCCCTCTCTCCATTCTGTTATCTACATGGTACTAGTATTACAAAATTTAGCGATTCACTTGTTTAGATTTTTGTCTTAATTTTTTTATAAACTACAAGTTGTGAATTCATATACTATGAAAACACTATATTATATGATACCTACAGTATTTGTTTAGCCCAAAATTTGATGTACAAAAGTTAGTAATGGCTCTTAGCCAGAAAAAAGACTAGCAGTTGGTGTAAAAGATTTGGAAATTGTTTGCACAACGTGCATTCAAGTAACTAATTATATAACTTTAATGGCTTTGTACCTCTGGTAAGTCAATGTAAAGAGAAGCAGAAGACTCTAATATAACAGAACCAAATTAAAAGTATGAACAATATTGCATTAGTTTGATCACAAGTATGAGCAAAAATAAAATTTACCGAACAGTTGTTTATTTGGTATTAAATAGTCGTGATGCATTCAATTTTGTAGAATATGAGGATATATAAATAATGTTATAATTATAAATCATATAACTTAAAATGCTCAATGCCTAACACTTAAATGCTTTCTCATAAAGGACATTTTACAAACACTCTTTTTAGTTTGGGAACAGAATGAAACGTATTTAAATTATTCAACAACCACGATTTTTTCCCCACTTAAGCATTTTTCTTGTAATAAAAGAATATGTGTTAAGCATATTTTAGGAACAACAAAGTGGTTTGTTTCTCAGTTAATCTTCTAAAATTAGCAGTCATGCCCAGCTCCTATGTTGATACATTGTAGCAAATATCTACACACCACTCAATCCGAAAGCAAGCACTTCTAAAAGAATTGTTTTTAATTTCACATTATATAAGGGAATATATTTATATGAATAATTTAAAACTATTGGTTTATAGAACTTTGTATATTATACTATGGCCACAATGCGTGCTAAACATGAATGAAGCACAAAAACGCAAATCAAATAGATAATGCATTTGCAAAATCTAATATTGCATACTATACATGGACGGAATCACACGTACCAACTATAAACTTTAAAATGCACATTATAATTCAAAAAAATCAATCCTACATTGCTACAGCTAACAATTGTTCGCGACTCATTGGAAGAGGGAATAATTTTCCCTGAGTATATTTACACGTAATCCACCTAACAGAAATTAAACATCTTACAAGCCCATTTATGTGATGGTCATTCTTGAGCGACGATATTCATGTAGTTCTATGCTATCCGGAAGAGAAATTTCATTCATCGTTCATAAAATTACATATTCTAAAATGAACTTACTTGTGAACGATTCGGCTCTATTAGGAAAAAAGGTTGACATTTTTCAAATAATTACAAGGTCTATAACACGTGAATACAAATTTTCTAAAAGCCGTATGCTTGCATCTATTATTGGCCATGCCTGTATCTATTATTGGACGCCTGTCACATGGCCACGATGATAAAACCATGGATAGCATAATGTGTATATCTTAATTGCAAAACTGTATCTAAAAACATTTATAATTTGACTAATCCCACTTTGGCAACGTATTCGGGCAAATCGTTGAAAAGTACAGTCCAACAAGTTGTTTTAATGTAAGCAGTACTATGGCCCTTGTCAATCAAACAGGCACCCATCTATATTTTTGAAATGAACCTATAACATAAAACAAAATCAAAAGTAAACATTACAGACATAAGTAATATAAGTGTACCCACCATAATTAAATTTAGCACCCACAAAAGGCTCAGTCTTGAGAATCATTTACAATCCAGAATCATTTATAATCTTTGCAAACTTTACAAGATCAAACCGGACCTCAAAAGTAACAACCACTTCTACTTTGGATATGTCTCACCTTTCGTCGTTTCCTTTTAAGCATTGTCATGCTCTTCTTCTTACACTGCAATCGTAATATCAAAACTTTAAATTAAAATCACATACATAATAATATTATAATACAATAGTGAGAATAATATGATGGTATTATGCTACTAATTATGATGTTACGCTTATGGTTTTTGATATTTCTCTCAGTGTTCACAGAACAAAATCATATGGAACTGAAAGTTAAAGAAATGGTCCATATTGTATCACAAAGTGTGCGTTGACATTGTCTAACACTCATGACTTGTATTCATCGATACATAAAATTTTAGAACCTGATAACATGCGAAAAAGAACGAGGGTTTTGAGAACGACACAAACTATACTTTCTCTAATACCTACAAACTGAACATCTTCAGTTGATGAACTAATACCAAGGAAGAACCTCTCTCTTGATTCTTCTAGGTATTGAGATGGAGAGATAAACTCAACCATCCATTCTGGCACTGGTTTTAAGCGATAGATAGTCGGTAACTATTGGATCATGAATGAATTGGAACAGCCGATGAATTTGGATTTAGGAATGTTAAATGATTTAGGGTTACTTATTTTAGGGAGAAAGTAAAATAAAATTTAAGCGGTAAATGAAAATAAAAGAGGGAAGAAGAGCTTTTGTGCAGCAGCGAAAAAATTAAGTCTCGCCTTAAATTTTTGTTCTCTACTTCTATCTAATTTTTTTGTTTCCTCCATTGGTTACACTTAAATAATTTTTGGTGCACTTGATAATAAAACGCTACTAATAAATGCAACTAAAACTTTTTTCTCTTGCAGTGTGTTAATGGTAAATATAATATCATAAGCACATGAATATGAAACAAAATCACATATTTTAAAAATAAAATCTTTATCGATTACATTTCAAAACATGTTTCATATTCCATCGCATAATCCCAGCCGTATCCCAAGTTTTGATCAAATATAATTATTACAAAATACGCCAAAAGCGACATATGAAGATGCTCCCTTGGATGATCAAAGTACCAAATAGACAAAACTGTCTTAATACATTATAGCGGAAATAAAATTATCAACTACTAAATAACTATCCATGCCTCATGCACGTCTTCGGTATGCCTACTAAACCTGAAACCCTGACTCTCAGCCTGCTCAAATCAATTTTGAGCACCCGAGAGTTTAAGGGGAAAAATATAGACTTCGAGTCAGACATAAAGCATTGTGCGAATAATACTATTACATCTTGGTTTACTTATATTAAATGAGACCATACCGTTTTGCAAAACGGGTTTCCCCACCCTAATATCCCTTCAAAACATATCTTTTTGAAAATCAAAATCCTGCAACCAAAATGGTTAATCCAACTAATTATATCAATAATAGCAACATGATATATGCTCAAAACAAGTTAAATGGACCATCTATCCTAAAAATATAGTTTTGTTTGGCTAACTACCAATCATTGGCTGACTCGGGCCTTCCAGACAAAATAAACAAATTATCTAACACCTGTTATACATACTTATGGACGATCTATCCTTAACTTACTTCTCCAAGAGTCACCTGATCCTAATGGTTTTTCGGGCTCACTAATAACTATCTGTGATGCCCCACCTCTATACTCACGCTAGAAAAGGACACTACGGTGTAATGCCGTCAACTAGCACGGAGAATAAGGCTGTTGAGGAGCGACCATCTGTATAATTGCTTTGTGAAAGTACCGATATGCCAGATAGAATATAACTTGCATTCTTTTCAAGAGGAAATCCGACATACCAACACAAACTCAAAGCTACTACACAGTGGCTATAATGTCTACGGAAACAAATATAGAAATAAACATAACACAAATCAGTCAAAGATAATTCATATCACAAAGGCAGAAATAGATATGAATATATATATAACACGTAAAAGTGTTCATCAGAGTAGTGGTCTAAAAGATCCACAATGACACAAAAGAATAGCAACATGTGCTATACAAAAGAATAAGTACACAACTATGAGTCTATATCTCAAATGTATACAACCAAAAACTACTAATCTAAGTAGTTAGCCAAAAGTTAGGACAATAATCCCTGGTGAGAAGTTAAGCAGAAGCACCCGTAACATCTCGGTCTGACCCGAGTATTATTTAATAAGAAAATAATAAACGGATCAGTCTAGCTATAAATATCAAATGAAATGATATAGAATAGAAGATATGGCGCATAAGCGTATAATAACTATAATGGCATACTACTATAACTATGTAAACGTATGCAAAAGGTAGCTTTTCAGACTAAATTGTGTCCTCGCAATATTTAAGAAGAAGATATATAGTAACAACCATGAGAGCATATTCATCACAAAAGAAATTTGAAATAAAAGGTTCACCTTAAAGAGTACGGGAAAGTAAGTCCGGATGTGTTCGCTCGATGAACTCTTTAGATTCCCAAGAGCAATCTTTAGGATTTGAGGACCATTGAACTTTCAAAAGCGGAACATCTTTATTTCGAAGGCATTTAACCTCCGAATCAATAATACGAATAGGATGTTGCTTATAAGTTAAATTCGACGAAACTTCAATTTCTTCCACAACACCGGGCACAAGAATAGAATCGGAATCTCGAAGACATTTCCATAATTGAGAAACGTGAAACACGTCATGAATAGCAGAAAATTGAGCCGGTAATAAAAGGCGATAAGCCACGGAACCAATACGTTCGATGATGGGAAATGGACCAATATATCGAGGTGCTAACTTTCCCGGTCGACTGAAACGTACAACACCCTTCATAGGTGAAACACGAATAAAAACAGAATCTCCCACAGAAAATTCTAACTTCCTTCTCCGGTTATTGGCATAGGATTTTTATCTACTCTGGGCTTCTTTCATCCTATGTCGAATAAAGTCAATTTTCTCTGTGGAATCTCGGATAAGATCTGGACCTAAAACCAGTTTCTCACCGGCCTCAAGCCAACAAGAAGGAGATCGGCATGCCTTGTGCCATACCAATACTAGATTGGAAGCTATTATTATAGGAAAATTCAACAAGAGAAATATGATCTTCCCAACTTCCACCGAAATCAAGGACACAAGCACGAAGATCTTCAAGAGTTTGATTCACACGCTCGGTTTGTCCATCGGACTGGGGGTGATAAGCGGTGCTAAAATTAAGCTTCGTTCCTAAAGCTTTTTGAAGACTCTTCCAAAATCCACTAGTAAACAATGGATCACGATCGCTAACAATAGAAGTAGGAACACCATGCAATTTAACGATTTCTTGATAAAGAGTTTGGCCAAAAGAGGAACGGTTCGGTTAGACCGAACGGGAATAAAATGGGCGGATTTAGTAAGTCTATCAACTATAACCCATAGGCTATCATGACCCGAACGAGAACGGGGAAGGCCGTCTATAAAATCCATGGAAATTTGGTCCCGCTTCCAAATTGGAACGTCTAATGGTTGCAATAACTCACCGGGCCTTTGATGTTCGGCCTTGACAAGTTGACAAGTCATGCAACACTTAACAAAGTTAGCAATATCATATTTCATTCCCTCCCAATAATAAAGCCGCATCATATCCGCGTATATTTTACTATTACTGGGATGAATGGTAAATTTAGAATGATGAGAATCTTCTAAAATATCTTTACGAAGATCACTAATATTTGGCACGATAAGTCTACCAAATTTCCGAGTGCCGCCACCAGAATCGATATCAAAGTCTTTCAAACCTTCAATATCAATTTTATCCTTAATATTTTGGCCAAGAAGAGCCAATTCGGGATCTAGCTTTTGAGCTTCAATAATGTGGTCTAAAAGAGAAGGACGAGCCTTAAGGCTACATAAAACAAGGGATGAACTTAGATCAGAAACACGATCTCGAATCTCACAAGTGGGTAAAATTCCGAGATCGTTCCACTCGGATATCATCATAGAAACAACCGCTTGTTGCTTGCGACTAAGTGCATCGGCAACACAATTTCCCTTTCCGGGAGTATAAAGAATACCGAGATCATAAGATGCAAGAAATTCGAGCCAACGTTGTTGACGCAAATTTAGTTCCTTTTGAGAAAATAGATACTTCAAAGAATTATGGTCGGTATAAAGAATAAACTTTTCTCCCAAAAGATAATGACGCCAAATACGAAGGGCGAAAACAATAGCTGCGAGTTCTAAATCATGAGTGGCATATCTAGTCTCAGCAGACTTCAATTGCCTAGAAGCATAAGCAATAACACGTTCTCTTTGCATAAGAACGACACCCAAACCAACACGACTAGCATCGGTATAAACAACGAAATCTTGATTCCCCTCGGGAATAACAAGAATAGGAGCATCAGAAAGGAGTTCTTTTAATTTCTGAAAAGAAGCTTCACATTTGTCCGACCAAATGTATTTAACACCTTTCTTTGTCAAACCTGTAAGAGGCATGGAAATTTTGGAAAAGTCCTTTATGAAACGGCGGTAATATCCTGCCAATCCAAGAAAACTTCGGATCTCCGTCACACTCTCCGATCTCTTCCAATCTTGAATTGCTTCAATCTTTGAAGGATCTACGAAAATTCCGGATTCGGAAATAATATGACCGAGAAACTTCACACTAGATTGCCAAAAATGTCATTTAATTTTTTTAACTTTTAATTGATTACTCCTAAGAGTTTCCAACACAATCCGAAGATGTTTTTCATGCTCCTCCTCGGTTTTTGAATACACCAGAATATCATCAATAAAGATAAGAACAAATCGATCAAGAAAATCTTTGAAACTCGATTCATAAGGTCAACGAAATAAGCCGGAGCATTCGTTATACCAAATAGCATGACAAGCCATTCATAAGATCCATATCGAGTACGGAACGATGTCAAAGGAATGCTATCCTCTGCAATACGAAGCTGATGAAAACCGGTTGCCAAGTCCAATTGTGAAAAGACTCTAGCACCACTAAGTTGATCGAATAGGTCATCAATCCGAGGTAAAGGATATTTATTTTTGATAGTAAGATCATTAAGCTTGCGGTAGTCAACGCAAAGCCTAAGTGTGCCATCGGATTTCTTCAGGAAAATAGCGGAAGCTCCCCAAGGAGAGGAACTAGAGCGAATAAATTGCTTCGTCTCCAATTCGGATAATTGTTTGCACATCTCCTCATTTTCTTTATTGGACATACGATAAGGACGACGAGTGATAGGTTAAGCTCCAGGAATGAGATTAATTCTGAACTCAATTGCTCGCTTGGGGGGTAATCCTAAAACGGGCTCAAATATGTCGAAAAATTCACGAACAACGTGAATAAGAGAAATAATATCTTCCTCATCATCATTATCGTCATCATGAGGATTTAAAGAGTAAATAAAATGCAACCAAACTGGAATCCGAATCTTTAAGATTAATAGAAATCTGCTTAACATATTGAGGATGTCAAAGATGAATAGTCCGCTCAGGACATTGGATAAGAGCTTCATAACGGTTAAGCCAATCCATTCCCAAAATCATTCCAAAGCCTAAATAAGCATGACATGCAAATCGGCTAGGAAAGAAAAATCGCATAAAATAATCTCGACATCCCTACACAATAAACAGAGTGTTGCGGATCCACCAACCGGATTCGCAATTCTCAAAGAAGTCATTAAAGCAACAACACTTAAAGAAAAAGTATCAACAAGCTCTTTTGATATAAAAGAATAGGATGCTCCCGTATCAAAAAGAACTCGAATAGGTTGATTATGAAATTTAATAATACCATCCAAGATAGAATGAGATGTACCTTGACCACGAGATGTGTTTCCAAGGGATTGGGCAACGTTTAACTTTCCCTCCTTTTTGCCTTCAAGTTTGGGGCATACATGCATATAATGGTCCGGGATTTTGCAGTAGCGACAAGAACGCGGCTTTAAACACTTGTTCGCAAAATGGCCCCTAGACAGTTAAAGCATTTCCCATCACCAGAGGAAAAAGTATTTGCAGTAGGAGTTGTTTGTTTCCCCTTCTTATTGGGATAAAGGGCTTTGCACTTATTTGGCCTCTTCTTGTTGTTGAAGTTTGGATTGGAACCCACCACTTCAACATCATTTTCTCTATCCATCTCTTTAAGACAAAGAGCGATATCAATGAGTTGGTCGAAGGGAACCTCTAATTTTAGAAGTAATGGCTTCTTGAGATTTTTGTTTAAGCCATAAACAAATCTTTGGTTCTTGTAACAGCCCGCAAATCCGTACCCCTTGAGTCAATACTATTCTACAACAATCAACTCAAGTTGTACAGAAATACGAACCATTTGGGTTAAAGAAGAAGAGGTAGAAGAAGAGAAAACAAAATCAACATCAAAATCTAACCATCGCAGCGGAATAAAATATAATAAATAGTAAATAATCTTTACTCAAAATCAAATATATCAGTTTACATATATTACATCATCAGAGTACATCAGTCACAGCTCACATCAATAACATACAATGGGTACACAACAACTCAACACAGCGGAAATATATATATATATATATATATATATATATATATACACAAGTATGAGAATACGTATCGTCATCCAGCTCGTCTCCTGAGCTCCATAGCATTTCCTGTATCCTGTAATACTCGGTCTGACCCGAGCATTACAGTTAAATAATACCCGAGTCAGTCTGGAACACCAGCGTGAGAAAATCACACCCAATTGATTATTAAAGTTCAAAAATCCTTTGAAAACAAAAGCATCTCATAAGACCACGCCACAAATAAACATGTCGGGTTTTTACCTTACGATAGCTAAAACAATTTTTATAGAAATCCTCTGATATTATAATAGGGTCTATATACAAATACTTATAAAATAGCCGAAATTGTTACATGATTAAATTCCAGCTACTAGCCACAGAGTGGGTAATACAAACAAAACTCGTACAAGGCTCGTAGGGAGAATGGATTTCCAACAATGACTAGACACTAGGGTACCACCTGTCATAGTACGGGGCCTAGATCACCGTACCGAGGATTACTCCCTTCATCCCCTGCAACACAAGGCCGGAACCATTCCTTACTGAATAGTCCCGAACAAGATAAACCCCGTGGTTGGCGCGACCAACCACCCACTAAGCCGAAATATATAAGGGACATCTAGACAGGGGAATTATCTTGTCCTGCTTGGGCATGACCCACCTAACCTTGCTGCATATCCCCTGATTTTCAGTCATTCCCGGTTGATGAGGCTTGAGGCTAAGCGTTACCTTTTAAGAACGTTTCACTTAGAATGCCCATCGTCCACCTGACGATGTTTCGCAAGCATTCGTCCATACAAGTCCGTCCCGGGTTCGAACGGAACCGAAGGCACTATTCCTACTACATCCATTTTGGAAATATCCTCAGGATTAGTAGCGACTAGCCCTTGCACTTCACTGCTCCATCTTCGACTCCGAACACGTTTTTCGCACGAAACGTACAAACCGGATCGAAGTGGTTTTCGAGAAATAAATCTCGATCCCGGTCTCTTCGAAACGATCAACGCAGTTGGCCAATATTGATGTCGGTTATTTAACTATCAATTAATATTTACAAACAACCATCCAACAATAAATAATTTCCCAAATTATTTATTAACCTCAAAATATCTTCCCAAGATATATTTTCTATTTTCAATCCTTTGAAAACAGTTTCAAAACCATCTTTCTTTCCAGAATAAACTTTTCAATTATTCTATATTTCCTCTGAAATCACCAAGTACAAAAATAGATTTTTAACATGATTTAAAACACTTTATTTTGAAAATATACTTTTAAACATTTAAGTTATATTACTTCAATATTTGTTAAAAATACATACTATATGAGTATTTGAAAATAAAGTTACTTAATAGAATATAAATCTAGATTTTCACCTTTGAAAACAAAATACTAGGACACTTTTTAAGTAATTATCGCTATAATAGGTTTGAAAGAAATACTTACTTTTGAATTAAAATAGTAGAAACAATAAATTTCTAAAACTTGCTTTTTACAACAATTTTAAAACCTTTAAATTTATTTAAGAATTTACTTTAAAAAAAATGTACTTGGTTATCCAGAGAAAAATCCCAACTTCAATCACTTACATCAATTTCCCAAATTGATTTCCAATTTATTCCCTTTAAATCCAGAATCTATTAATTTTAGACCTCATTTCTTGATTTCAAATTTTTTTTTTAAATTTCTCAATTACTTCTTTATTTTATTTTAAATAAATTTAAACTTTGCATTTTAAAATAATTCATTATTTCTTTAATTGATGTAACTTAAGTTACAATTCATCAATTTCATTTTATTCAAAATTCCATTTCTCTTCATACTCGAAATTATTTATTATTATTTTCATATTACTTCTATTTCTTTTCAATTTATTCTTAATTTATTCAAACTTTCTACAATTATTTCTCTTACAAATTTACTTTCTTTTAATTTTCTTTCAACAATCCAATTCATATATTTTTGGGAATTCATTATAACCGAATATCCAATCAAACCACAACATTCAATATTCCAAGATAACTCATCATAGGATATCAAATAATCACAACAGAGAATATTGAATAATTTAAATATATGTGAGGGGTCCAGTTGGATCCCTCCAACCTGTTTTCCTTGCATCCAAAGGTGTTAGCACAATAATATACCAATTTCAGAATATAACATACTACAGCATATTCATCAATTTCAACCATTCAAACAATTTAAATTTAATCATTTAAATTTAGATTTAAACAGAGTGAGATTAACTCACCTTTGATTTTGGTTTCGCCAATCCGTTCCAATCCTGACCCATTTTCATACCTTGGATAACAATTGCATGGATTTATTAATATTCGAACAATTTGGGCAAATCAATTCTATCTAATAAATTTCATTTTATCTAATAAGTTAATTTCAACTAATTTTCTTTCTATAAAATATTTCCTAGTTATCAATTAATTATATAAGTTAATTAAATAAATTGATTTCCATTTTATAAATTTAATTTAACTAAATCTTTGTTTTTAAAAAAATAATTAAATATTCCTAAACTAATTTTCCCCTTTCTTTTTGTACTTAAAAACTTTTATTTTTAAAACTCTGAATTTAAATTTAAATTCAACATCTAATTTTTAATTAAATAGACCTAACAGTCTTCGAAACTACACATACAAATTTCCAGTTTGAAGATTAAATTAAATTAAATTAAAATCCAACAACTGATACCTCACTGCCCCTCGAATCTCTGGCCTGAGACCACCGCGCGCAAACCACCAGAATCTGCCACCACGAACTCCATCGAGTCCCTCACCATCGCCGACCTGAACAACTCTGCTCCACCTTTTCTAGGCTGCTCGTCGAAACCCACCCACGCTGAGAAAGGCCGCCACAAGCGAGAACTGTTTCCCCTTTTTCCCATGACCCGCTCACCCACGGTGATGCAAGGTCGCGCAACCACTCGTCAAACTCCATTTCCTCAATCGATGATGCTCGCGCTCCCATCGGCCGCGGTGACGAGGCCATTAAAATTTCAAGCGACTGGATTTGATTTTTGCGTTGATTGGGTTCACCTGTAGGTCGTGAGGTTGGCTGCAGGCATGAGGACGAACGAAAGCGAGATGCTGCGGTGGCGATTAGAATCGTGGCGTTGATTTAGGGCTGGTAGGGTTTTTGATGTTTGGATCCTGGGGACCAAGTATACGGAATTCGAAATTGAAAGGGATTTGGCAGAGAAAATTGAAGATAATTAGCGCAAAATAAATTGAAAATCTTATACTAAGGAAATTGGAGAGTGACCTTGGTGCACGTTTGTTTCGATTATCTCTAGAAGATGCACGGCTATGATTTATCTTCCAAAGGAAGAGAACGCATGTTAACTACAAAGGACACGGGATATTGATTATTGATTGCACGAAAGGTAGGATAGGGTGGCGTATACCAGAAGCTAGACTAATTAAGTAAATTAAATTTCTTCAGATTATTATGAATTAAATTTTCAACGCGTTTGTATATCGTACACTCACACACTAACTCCGACCACTACGAAATTTGAAATCCGATAATAATTCAATATTACGGATCCAATGGAACTAGTTTCGTCGAATTCCGAGACTGTGCCTCGGAAGGCTATATTTAAATTCAATTTAAACGATATAAATTTTAAAACTGCACGGATCACTGTTAATTTCAATTTTTAACACTTTTATTTTTCTCGGCACTATCAATATAAATTTTATAAGCCTTCAAATTATATTTTAACAGACTTAGAATTCTAGATCCACATTTTACCCAATTTCAAATTGTTTAATTCAATAGTTTAATTATCAAATAATTGGTGATATTTGAATTCGAGTTAAAATTAACTTTTAAATATTCAAAATTAATTGAATATTCCAATTTCAATTGCTAAAAAAAAATTCGGGTCGTCACATTCCTCCCCCTTTAAAAGAATTTCGTCCCCGAAATTACTAGTTAGGAAGAATGATCCAAAACTCATTCCTATGTTCCAAAACCAAACATTCTCATCAACTTGCCAAAACAATCTTTTAACCAAAGACACCCCAATTTCCTTTCAAACTTTTCAACTTGTCCATAAGTCCCAAATAATATCACCTACTTATCAATTCAAATTTAAACTTAAAATCAAATTTTACGTTATCAAAATTTTCTCAAAATTTTTCTAACTCCCTAAATTTCCGAAATTTTTTGCCAGCGTCTCCTTTGCGCGGCTAGCTCGATACAACTACAAAATGGCTCTACGACCTCCAAATCTCAAAAGAAAACAAAAAGCCAAGTGGCTCAATCCAAATCCAAGTCCCAATCAATTTTCATACCAAATTTAAATACATACCTTTTGTCGAGCATTTCAAATTCATCTTTAGAAATCAAAACCAATTTGTCTTTTCCCTTTATAGTGCCTGCATATCCTGCTCAGTACTAATATCCAATCACAATATCCCAAAACATTTTATCGACTTTTTCACAAAATGCCAACATCTATTCATTCCAATATTGACTTAAATTACATTGGTAGTATCAATTTCCATTTAAGACTTCACCATTCTTTCTTAAGTTTAGTATAAGCATTTTATACGCTTCTTATAGTTATCTTCATCTTACCACTTTAGTTTATATCTAATTTCTATTCAAATTGATTCTTTCATTTCCATATGAATTCAATTTATTTTCAACTTTGAATATTAAAATTTTATTTTCCATTTATAACTAATTCAAGTCATTATTTTAATTAGCTTCATTTACTAATTTATTTTAGTTTCAAATTCTAAATAGTTTTGTCGTTACCAATATTTTCCAAAATTTTCAAAAGTTTTCTAACTCCCAAAATTTCTGAAAATTTTGGCAGAGTCCCCTTTGTACGGAGGAGCTTTTGCAATTTGACAAAAGAGATAAATATATATATACATAGACCCACACGGTCGGAAAAACCAAAAACAGTTCATATTTCCTATTTTTATTGCGTAGGCGTACCTTATTTAGCATTTTAAGCAAGCAGCTTATTATTTTTAGCAAATAGCACAACCAAATCCAGCTACACGGCTTCCAGGTACCTGTACTTACTCAATTTAAACATGTAAGTGCCAAATATATGCAGTTTAACTATATTTCACTTATTTACAATAGTTAAAACATATGAAGTCTAAAAGAATCTCATACCAAACATTTTGTTCGTAAGCAATTAATATAGTTTCATGCTAATTCAACTGTTTCACTTAATTTATAAACCATTCTCATCCAATGTGAATGTTTTTCAATCCATTTGTATATAACTTAATTAATTTGAATGGTTTAAAACTCAATTGTTTACAATTAATTTATTTTTAAGCAAATTGAACTCATATTTAATTCAATTGCTTCCAAAATCAATTTAATTTACTACTATCAACTCATAGAATTTTTAATTACTTCTATTTACACCAAATGATAATTTATTCTTTGCAATTTGACGAGATTTATGTGAATAAATAAGCACTTGAGTTTAATAATCAATTTAAATTGACTCCAACTCAACTTACGCTTAATTCTATTCCATTTTTAAATTTATCCACAATCCATATATTCTCAGTTTCATTGCATTTCAATTTTATTAACCAAACTAGTTCGTTCAAAACCATTAACAACTTAGATCCATCTTCATTACCAATTAAATTTCCTTTTTATTTTAATCCATTCACAATCATTTATTTAGCTCGACACATTCCATTTAAATTTCATTTAAAATCCATTTATTTACATTTCATTCCATATTTGTTTATTCCAAACTATTTTATTTAGCTCAAAACAACCCAATATTTTTAAACTTGATCTTAAGTTGAATTCAATTCAACTTTCCTTCATTCATTTAGCTTAAGTCCATTAACCTCAATTTATTCAAACTTTACACTTAAGCCCATTTTCATTTTACAAGTAAATTTTCTCTTTTCAATTCAATTTGATTCTATCTCAATCCAATCTCATTTCAAACTTATTTGATTAGTTATTATAAAATTTAACTTTTCAGATTTAACCCATTCACTTTATTTCCTGGCTATTTTCAAGATATCTTCACTTATGGATTTTATTTGTACATTCAAACATTGCTATTTTAATCCATTTACATTTTTATCCGATACACTTCAATTCTAATTTTAATTAATAACTCAAGTTCTGATTCTGTTTTGCCACCCAAATTATTAACTCACAATTCAGCTTCATTCTCAATTACTTTCACTTCATCAACAATTTGAATCAATTTTAATTTATAACTTGAGTTTATTTCCAACTTCATCATAAACTTACAATTCAATTCCATTAACTAATTTATTATCCAATTAGTTCTCCCCTTATTCATAATCCAACACTTAAATTTTTATTCCAAATATCACTCCATTTAATTTTCTTAAGCTCAATATTTATTTTATACTTCAAGTTTGTATCCTCATTTCATTTTTCAATTTATCAAAATATTGATTTTAGGCATTGTATTCCATTTTTAATTTTATAAGTCACAACTTATATGTCATGCAATCACACTCATTCTAGGCTTGAATATATTCATCCATTATTTTTAACTCAAGCCTGCTATTTATTTGTAGTCCAAGCATATTTTATTTCTATGGATTTTTAACTCTCTTATAAGTTATTCTGGTTTATTTATTTAAATTCTCATGTCTTATCCAATTTATTTTCATTTATCCAGGTAAGAATTTAATTCCATTCAATAATTCAGCTGAATTTTTATTCCAATTCAATTTTATCTTAATTCAGAGTTATTTAACTCAATTCGATTCCAACCTGATTCGAATACAACTGGATATTATTTCATCTTATTCAATAAATTTCAATCCAATCAAATTTTCATTTCCAACTCCAAGTTAATTTTCATTTTCAACTGTTCTTTTAAATTTAAGTTCCAACATTCAAAGCTTATTTATCCTTCCTGATTTAAAACTCAACTCAATTTTATAAGCTTACAATTTATCTCATCAGAAATTTTTAAACTCCCGGCTTTGGCTTCAAATCATTTTGAAACCTTCAACATCCCAAATCATTTTTCTCAAATTTTTAAACCAATCCTGGCTTTTATTTCCAACAAATTTCCTTTGAAATTTTCAAAAACAACTAGCTTTCTGAACAAGTCAATTTGGCAGCAATCCATCACTTCGAAATTCGAAAATGAATATTGATGATGCGGCCGTCATCATCAGAATTATTTTCCAATAATCCAAGTGATTTCATGCTATATCACTTTCAAAATCCATTTTAAAACAATTTTCCTTTCGGAAATATCTCCAAAACAATGCTATCATTTATTTTCAAAACACTTCCAAATTTTCGGGATTTACATTCCCAAATCCTGCTTAAATCAAATTTTTTTTTCTATAATTCATTTGCATAGCTTATGTTCATACAAATTCTCATTTGATTATATTTCAATTTATGATTTTACATTTATAATTCATATTTACAAATTTCATTATATAATTGAATTTATCTTCTCAAACTTTGGTTATTTTTTTCCAATTTCTAGTTAAATTTTCATTTAACAATGATAATACTTTAATATTATCATTTCTAACATCCAAGCAACCATATATTAGCTAAGATAGTTTACAAAACTTTTATTTATATCTAAATATATTTTGGGTAAAATTATTTCATTTACCCACATTTAAAACAATACCGTGTCAATTGTTCTATTCAAGTGTTTAGAAACCCCTTCAATACAGCTGCGTAGACTGTGTCGACGAAGGTTCATATGCCACTCAATAAACCAATCAACACAATATTAAAACAATTTATATTCACTAACAAATACGCGCTCATATCTATTAATACGCTCAAACTCATTATAGAGTACTACAGACTCTATTTTAAATGAGTAATTCCCACCAGAGCCAAGGTTATCACCAACCTGTGCTCTGATACCAACTGTAACAGCCCGCAAATCCATACCCCTTGAGTCAATACTATTCTACAACAATCAACTCAAGTTGTACAGAAATACGAACCATTTGGGTTAAAGAAGAAGAGGTAGAAGAAGAGAAAACAAAATCAACATCAGAATCTAACCATCGCAGCGGAATAAAATATAATAAATAGTAAATAATCTTTACTCAAAATCAAATATATCAGTTTACATATATTACATCATTAGAGTACATCAGTCACAGCTCACATCAATAACATACAATGGGTACACAACAACTCAACACAGCGGAAATATATATATACACAAGTACGAGAATACGTATCGTCATCCAGCTCGTCTCCTGAGCTCCATAGCATTTCCTGTATCCTGTAATACTTGGTCTGACCCGAGCATTACAGTTAAATAATACCCGAGTCAGTCTGGAATACCAGCGTGAGAAAATCACACCCAATTGATTATTAAAGTTCAAAAACCCTTTGAAAACAAAAGCATCTCGTAAGACCACGCCAAACATGTCAGGTTTTTACCTTACGATAGCTAAATCAATTTTTATAGAAATCCACTGATATTATAATAGGGTCTATATACAAATACTTATAAAATAGCCAAAATTGTTACATGATTAAATTCCAGCTACTAGCCACAGAGTGGGTAATACAAACAAAACTCGTACAAGGCTCGTAGGGAGAATGGATTTCCAACAATGACTAGGCACTGGGGTACCACCTGTCACAGTACGGGGCCTAGATCACCGTACCGAGGATTACTCCCTTCATCCCCTGCAACACAAGGCCGGAACCATTCCTTACTGAACAGTCCCGAACAAGATAAACCCCGTGGTTGGCGCGACCAACCACCCACTAAGCCGAAATATATAAGGGACATCTAGACAGGGGAATTATCTTGTCCTGCTTGGGCATGACCCACCTAACCTTGCTGCATATCCCCTGATTTTCAGTCATTCCCGGTTGATGAGGCTTGAGGCTAAGCGTTACCTTTGAAGAACGTTTCACTTAGAATGCCCATCGTCCACCTGATGATGTTTCGCAAGCATTCGTCCATACAAGTCCGTCCCGGGTTCGAACGGAACCGAAGGCACTATTCCTACTACATCCATTTTGGAAATATCCTCAGGATTAGTAGCGACTAGCCCTTGCACTTCACTGCTCCATCTTCGACTCCGAACACATTTTTCGCACGAAACGTACAAACCGGATCGAAGTGGTTTTCGAGAAATAAATCTCGATCCCGGTCTCTTCGAAACGATCAACGCAGTTGGCCAATATTGATAGTCGGTTATTTAACTATCAATTAATATTCACAAACAACCATCCAACAATAAATAATTTCCTAAATTATTTATTAACCTCAAAATATCTTCCCAAGATATATTTTCTATTTTCAATCCTTTGAAAACAGTTTCAAAACCATCTTTCTTTCCAGAATAAACTTTTCAATTATTCTATATTTCCTCTGAAATCACCAAGTACAAAAATAGATTTTTAACATAATTTAAAACACTTTATTTTGAAAATATACTTTTAAACATTTAAGTTATATTACTTCAATATTTGTTAAAAATACATACTATATGAGTATTTGAAAATAAAGTTACTTAATAGAATATAAATCTAGATTTTCACCTTTGAAAATAAAATACTAGGACACTTTTTAAGTAATTATCACTATAATAGGTTTGAAAGAAATACTTACTTTTGAATTGAAATAGTAGAAATAATAAATTTCTAAAACTTGCTTTTTACAACAATTTTAAAACCTTTAAATTTATTTAAGAATTTACTTTAAAAAAAATATACTTGGTTATCTAGAGAAAAATCCCAACTTCAATCACTTACATCAATTTCCCAAATTGATTTCCAATTTATTCCCTTTAAATCCAGAATCTATTAATTGTAGATCTCATTTCTTGATTTCAAATTTTTTTTTTAAATTTCTCAATTACTTCTTTATTTTATTTTAAATAAATTTAAACTTTGCATTTTAAAATAATTCATTATTTCTTTAATTGATGTAACTTAAGTTACAATTCATCAATTTCATTTTATTCAAAATTCCATTTCTCTTCATACTCAAAATTATTTATTATTATTTTCATATTACTTCTATTTCTTTTCAATTTATTCTTAATTTATTCAAACTTTCTACAATTATTTCTCTTACAAATTTACTTTCTTTTAATTTTCTTTCAACAATCCAATTCATATATTTTTGGGAATTCATTATAACCGAATATCCAATCAAACCACAACATTCAATATTCCAAGATAACTCATCATAGGATATCAAATAATCACAACAGAGAATATTGAATAATTTAAATATATGTGAGGGGTCCAGTTGGATCCCTCCAACCTGTTTTCCCTGCATCCAAAGGTGTTAGCACAATAATATACCAATTTCAGAATATAACATACTACAGCATATTCATCAATTTCAACCATTCAAACGATTTAAATTTAATCATTTAAATTTAGATTTAAACTGAGTGAGACTAACTCACCTTTGATTTTGGTTTCGCCAATCCGTTCCAATCCTGACCTATTTTCATACCTTGGATAACAATTGCGTGGATTTATTAATATTCGAACAATTTGGGCAAATCAATTCTATCTAATAAATTTCATTTTATCTAATAAGTTAATTTCAACTAATTTTCTTTCTATAAAATATTTCCTAGTTATCAATTAATTATATAAGTTAACTAAATAAATTGATTTCCATTTTATAAATTTAATTTAACTAAATCTTTGTTTTTAAAAAAAATAATTAAATATTCCTAAACTAATTTTCCCATTTCTTTTTGTACTTAAAAACTTTTATTTTTAAAACTCTGAATTTAAATTTAAATTCAACATCTAATTTTTAATTAAATAGACCTAACAGTCTTCGAAACTACACATACAAATTTCCAGTTTGAAGATTAAATTAAATTAAATTAAAATCCAACAACTGATACCTCACTGCCCCTCGAATCTCTGGCCCGAGACCACCGCGCGCAAACCACCAGAATCTGCCACCACGAACTCCATCGAGTCCCTCACCATCGCCGACCTGAACAACTCTGCTCCACCTTTTCTAGGCTGCTCGTCGAAACCCACCCACGCTGAGAAAGGCCGCCACAAGCGAGAACTGTTTCCCCTTTTTCCCATGACCCGCTCACCCACGGTGATGCAAGGTTGCACAACCACTCGTCAAACTCCATTTCCTCAATCGATGATGCTCGTGCTCCCATCGGCCACGGTGACGAGGCCATTAAAATTTCGAGCGACTGAATTTGATTTTTGCGTTGATTGGGTTCACCTGTAGGTCGTGAGGTTGGCTGCAGGCATGAGGACGAACGAAAGCGAGATGCTGCGGTGGCGATTAGAATCGTGGCGTTGATTTAGGGCTGGTAGGGTTTTTGATGTTTGGATCCTGGGGACCAAGTATACGTAATTCGAAATTGAAAGGGATTTGACAGAGAAAATTGAAGATAATTAGCGCAAAATAAATTGAAAATCTTATACTAAGGAAATTGGAGAGGGACCTTGGTGCACGTTTGTTTCGATTATCTCTAGAAGATGCACGGCTATGATTTATCTTCCAAAGGAAGAGAACGCATGTTAACTACAAAGGACACGGGATATTGATTATTGATTGCATGAAAGGTAGGATAGGGTGGCGTATACCAGAAGCTAGACTAATTAAGTAAATTAAATTTCTTCAGATTATTATGAATTAAATTTTCAACGCGTTTGTATATCGTACACTCACACACTAACTCCGACCAGTACGAAATTTGAAATCCGATAATAATTCAATATTACGGATCCAATGGAACTAGTTTCGTCGAATTCCGAGACTGTGCCTCGGAAGGCTATATTTAAATTCAATTTAAACGATATAAATTTTAAAACTGCACAGATCACTGTTAATTTCAATTTTTAACACTTCTATTTTTCTCGGCACTATCAATATAAATTTTATAAGCCTTCAAATTATATTTTAACAGACTTAGAATTCTAGATCCACATTTTACCCAATTTCAAATTGTTTAATTCAATAGTTTAATTATCAAATAATTGGTGATATTTGAATTCGAGTTAAAATTAACTTTTAAATATTCAAAATTAATTGAATATTCCAATTTCAATTGCTAAAAAAAAATTCGGGTCGTCACAGTTCTTCTTTAATTGGGTGTTGGTATATTCAACCCCATATTTGGAAAGAGATTCGAAAGATGCGACATAGTCTGTCACAGAAGATTCGCCTTGAACAAGGTCAATAAAACGGCGAGCCAATGTCACCTTTTCTGCTTCTGGCACAAACTTTGATTCGAAGCATCCCCGGAATTTCTCCCTGGTGAGTTCCGCTTCATTAATTTCAGAAATAAGAAGTTCGTACCAGTCCAATGCTCTTTCTTGGAGCATACTGGAGGCCACCTGAACACGGTGAAGATCAATAAGATTCATGCGAGAAAAGATTCGATCGCACGATCTCAGCCAAGCCTGGACTTCAATAATAGTTTCAGAACCTTTGAATGGTTTCCCACCCAAGTTGGTATAATCGTTGCACAAGCGTTCAAATCCAGACTTAGGATGAGTTGGTTCCGAATTAGAACCAGCCGCCTTGGGCATTCTTTACTAGATCAAGAAGCTGCTGGGAAGACATAAAAACGCGTTGGGACGGCCTGGTCTAACCATTTCCCTTCCTTTAGAAAGAAAGAAAGAAGAAGAAAAAGGTTATTCACCAAATGAATATTAAGCAATCTTGGTAGATAAAACAAGGAATCATAAAGAAAATGGGATGGAACGGTATGAAGACTCGAATTAAATCTTAAAGCACGACTCCTAAGATGGACTTAGGACAATGATCCTTGTTAATCTATTCTACATTGTTCCGATGTTTGGCTCTGATACCAAGCTGTGACGCCCCACCTCTATAACCACGCTAGACAAGGACACTACGGCGTAATGCCGTCAATTAGCACAGAGAATAAGACTGTTGAGGTGCGACCATCTGTATAATTGCTTTGTGCGAGTACCGATATGCCAGATAGAATATAACTTGCATTCTTTTCAAGAGGAAATCCGACATACCGACACAAACTCAAAGCTACTACACAGTGGCTATAATGTCTTCGGAAACAAATATAGAAATAAACATAACACAAATCAGTCACAGATAATTCATATCACAAAGGCAGAAATAGATATGAATATATATAACACATAAAAGTGTTCATCAGAGTAGTGGTCTAAAAGATCCACAATGACGCAAAAGAATAGCAACATTTGCTATACAAAAGAATAAGTACACAACTATGAGTCTATATCTCAAATGTATACAACCAAAAACTACTAATCTAAGTAGTTAGCCAAAAGTTAGGACAATAATCCCTGGTGAGAAGTTAAGCAGAAGCACCTGTAACATCTCGGTCTGACCCGAGTATTATTTAATAAGAAAATAATAAACGGATCAGTCTAGCTATAAATATCAAATGAAATGATATAGAATAAAAGATATGGCGCATAAGCGTATAATAACCATAATGGCATACTACTATAAGTATGTAAACGATAATCAACAAGAGATTAAACAATATCACAGGAATCTTCTCAAAGATCCAAATCCACAAAAAGGTAATGACACACGAATTCACCAATGCACAAAAATTGATAAAACTTATCAATGAAAATCATGAAAATTGGTGAAGCACAAATTCCAGAAATCAACACACGAAATCCAGAAATCACAAAAAGGGGGAGGCCTATCACAAGAACGGGAGCATGAAAACTCTCCAACACGTGTATCAGAAAACGAGACGCTATCTCATGGTAGCTAACCATTAATTTTGAGCCGAGGCTCCACAAGAATGGCCCGAAGACCGTGGGGCGCTACACCACATATGTGAGTTGAAACATCACACAAACGGGGTTTAGTCTCCCTCGTAGACAAAGAGACATCGCACAATTGCTAGTCTAAATCACAAAAATGATCGTCATTGATCATAAAGAAAGTGTTAATTACACTAAGCTAGTAAATATATGAGCTTAGCTTCATGTCCCATAACCACTAGCTTAACTTAAGTATTTACGAACAAATTGTAGATCTCCGCTAGAAAATTGTCACAAGAGATTCAATCGAACAAGTCCAAGAATTAACCAACGAAGTAAACGCAAGCGTTTCATACCACTTGTTTTACTAAGTCGTTTAATTAGATTTCTCATACGAGTGAGGTAAAGGTTTGTATATACTAATAGATTGGAAAACGGTTTAAGAAACGAGCATAGTGTTGAAATCGTTTTGAAGAAAGGGTTTTGATATTTACTACTAGCATTGAAAACCTTTATATTTTGAAGTGACAAATCACAAAAATGATTGTAGAAACAATCAATCACTAAAATTCACATACGAAGACGTGAATAAAAATCCAAAGAAATCGATACTGAATCCATCAGAATGGATATTCCTAAAATTCCTGAAGAAAAGAAGTCATCAAAGTCAACAACAAATAGGGAAAGAACTCGAATCGATTAAATTTGGAAACCACGCAAAATAGGCGAAATAGGCAAAATAGCAACAGGTCGGTCGGCCGGCCACAGAGCTCGGTCGACCGGACCCTGTTCTGGAAAATTCTCGGGAAGCAGATCGGTCGACTGAGCTCTGTAGCTGGTCGACCGGACCAGAGACAGAGAAGTGCTATGCACTTTGGTAGCAGGTCGGTCGACCGGCTTAGTAACTTCGGTCGACTGGAGCCTGTTTCCAGCACCTCCCAGCCTATCTAAGTGAGGGTCAAACCTCCACCAAATTGAAATCGGACGAGCAATGGACGCTAGGGGTTTATGCCAATCGACTACCCGGCCCTATAAGCTCTTAGATGCATCACAAAATCATGATCAAAGATCAAAGCTATGATTTTTGAGGATTTGGCTTTCAAAACACTAATATTGGAATATTCACAAAACCAACCCAAATCAAAATCAAATGCACATGAATAAGTGTTAGGAATTCATACCCAACATTCAAAGATAGATATAAGCATAGACGTGAGATAAAAATCTCACCTTTTCACAAAAACAATGAAGAAGAAGCTTGAAAGCAAAGGGAGAATCAACCACTCTTCAACACAACCCAAATGAGCTTGAATCTATGCTCAAAAGGAAGAACATTCCCAAAGTTAGGTTTAGAAATTTCTGAAATTGATAAAAGAATGAGTTGGAGAAGAAGAAGAGAGGCTTACCAAAGTTTCTTCTATTAGTTTGGAGCTAGAGCTTGATTTGTAAAAGAAAACTAGGGCTTGAGTTT
The DNA here is from genome assembly GCA_030765085.1 of Allium cepa. Taxonomy (NCBI): domain Eukaryota; kingdom Viridiplantae; phylum Streptophyta; class Magnoliopsida; order Asparagales; family Amaryllidaceae; genus Allium; species Allium cepa. Next base: position 951,513,619 of record CM060945.1, on the reverse strand, counting down.
CAATTTCTCATTCCACTCTCCATTGTTATAAAAGCTTTAGGAAAATAGAAAGGAAGTAAATGAAGAGGAGAGGGTTGGGACTGAGTTAATAAGTGGGGTTATAGGGCTCAGCCCAAACCAAAGCCCTAAGTGGAAAGTGGCAAAATTCCACTAACTCCAAACATATCAAAGTTTATACTCAAAAGGATCGCAAACGGCGTTTTGAACTCAATGGAAGTGTTCCCGAGTCCTAAGTCGACCGTATGCAAAAAGTAGCTTTTCGGACTAAATTCCGAGTATCGATAAAATATTTAAATATAAAATCGATAAATATGTGGGTTGTTACACTATCCTTCTTCTCTGTACATATATATTCCTTTCTGTGTGTAACCATCATTTAAGTCTTACCTGTGACTAAGCCCTGCACACTGGAATTTCAGACTAAAATTAGCTAGGGGCTATAACTAATGTATAGGGCGCAAACTTATACCTGTCCCATCTGCTATACAAATATCTGAGCCATTTTACTTAGGGTTAAATACCCTTTAAATTTTCCTTGAAAACCTTTTCAAAATGATTTAATCCCTTTTAAATCATACTTAAACAAGGAAACTCAAATCTCTTTGGCATGATATATGATGTACTCAAAACATTGTTGATGAAAACATTTGAAACCTTTGTTTAAAACCTTTAAACAACCCCTTTCGAAACTATCGAAAGTACCCCCTTTCGAAACTATTGAAAGTACCCCTTTCAATACAAGAAAACTACTTTACTTTATAACCTTAGGTCGAAAGGCCAAAGCATACCTTTCAAAACCATTGACAATAGTCCTTTCAAAAACATTGAAAACATCTCTTTTGAAAGCTTTATAAAACCGTAGACATCCTCTTTTAAAACACTTTAAACATGCCTTTTGAAAACATTGAAAACCTTCCATTTAAACACTAAGGTAAACCTTTCGAAAACATAGGAGAATCACCAATTAGAGACCTTTATCATATATCTTTCGAAAATACTAGGAAACCTCCTCTTTGAAACCTTTATTCGTTACCTTTCGAAAGCATTGAAGTACACTACCTTAAATAAAACTTTCGAAAGCTTTGGGATCGAGTTAAAATATGTGGAACAACCTTTTGAAACCTTCTAAAAGCATTCCTTTGGAAACCTTTGGGTTAAATTTTCAAAACATCAAAAGCGTCTAAAAACAACTAAGTCGAAAGCAACTCTTTTGAAAGTGGTTTACTAAGTAAAAAGGGTAGATGTCATCGAAACCAATCACTTCGAAAGCATTGTAGAAGCAACACTAATTTTAAAACAAGGAAGCCCTTTTGAAGGCACTGCTTCGAAACATATAAGGCAACAGATAGGGTTTCGACCCCTTCGAAAGCAATAGATTAAAATAAAGGTGCAACTTCTTTTGAAAGCTCTTTCCTTTCAAACCATTTGACCAAATCGAAAGCTATCTTATTTTAAAGTATTCTTTTCGCAAGCAAATCAAGCACATCTTCATTTGAAAGAATAACAAGGTTTCAACCCCTTGGGAACCCTTGTTTTGACTCTATACCTTTCGCCTATCTCCAATCCACTACGTACTAAGGCTTTTGATACCATACGTATTGGTTTCGACTTATGTTGGAGGCAGAAGTATGTAGTCGAAAGTGGAAAAATAGCAAAACCTTCTAAAAACTGATTTTTAACATAAAAAAGCAATTACTTTTCAGCTAAGTTGCTTTGTTTGTCAATATATGATTGGTTTCTAATTTATTTTTCAAAATCTTTTGTAAAAGAATAGCTGAAATTCAGAAATAAAAATTTAAAACCTTTGCAAATTTCCCCTTCTTTTTTATAAACATATAAAATATTTAAGATCCATGTCTTAAATTATTTTACATACTTATTAAAACATTTAGGAAAATTCTCCAAAAATTCCTCTAAATGGCTTTTAATATGTTTTCCAACATATATAAAGTTCTGTCCCAAAGCTAATATAAAACAGCCGTAATTAATTTTAAACCCAATTAACAATTTTATTCAATAGAAAATTCATAATAAATCCACATTAATTCAAAAAATTATGAAATTTGAAACCCATCTCTAAAATATTATTCTGACCTTATCTCAAAATTACAAGGCATTTAGATGTCCTTTAATAGGTATTTCAAACCAGAACTTGTCATAAAAATCTATATGAAAAAGCACATTTCATCAACAAGCATATTTATCTATTTAACATTCAGAACATGGCAATATACTTTGCAAAAATATTCAGATCTGATCTTGAAACCAAAAACATCAAAAATATGAGATGTAACCTATTATTCACCTTTAGATTGTGATTAAGGAGTTGAGATTTTATCTTGAATGGATTTGATTAATCTTCCACTTTGATCTTTAGCTTTTCTTCTTCTAACTTTTTCTAATGTTGGCCGGCCTCTTGGTTTAATATTTTTATTGTGACCATGTAAAATTAAAGTGGCATTAAGGGTCTAAGGTATATGAATACAGCTTATTCCTATTTTGCCCTTATCTATTTCCCTTAACTATTTCATTTTAATTCCCTTTTAGTTCATTTTTCATTTGGCACAACTACCATCTAATTAATTCTCAATCCCTTAACCATTTACTTTATTTCATTTAATTTAACTAACTAAATGTCCTAAATAATGTTAATTAAAATTTGGGCCATTACAATCTCCCTAATCCTCCCTTCCCGAAAGGAAGAACATGAAATTATTTTTCCTTTCCTCAGGGATCAAAGGCTAAAAGATCCACAACTTTCAACCCTATTTCAAGGACTGAGAATTATGTATCTAACTATAACAAATAAAGGCAGGTGCAGATCTGAGAATAGGCGATGTTATATGAGTATCTACAGGACCTTAATTATCAACAGGCTCTCCAAGAACAAAATTTGCCCACACCTGGAACACTTAGTGCAGCTCATGTGTCAATCACTTCCATTCCTTTCGTTGGACCATCTTTAGCACAGCGCCGTAGAAATCTACATGAACACTTCTTTATCTAAAATAAGACCATCTCTACCCCGAAGTTAACAGTGAGTCTCTACATTCGTCATCTCTCTCTTGGTAGAGAAAGTATTAGATGCCTAAGAGTGATTTCTTCTTTTGTGACTTCCACCTTTCATGTGAAATAGCTATCTTGTTTATATATGTATATTTATTTATATTTATATATATATATATATGCTCTCATAGACTAAACTCATTCTAGGGTACTGCTAACCCCTATCTCTAATGAGCTGACCCCAACCAAGGCCTAGGTGTTCGCTCAACCTAAGCTCTGATACCATGTGTAACAACCTTTCTTTCTTACTCCTAACATGACATTTAATACATCCACGGTATTCATATGTTGGTCATCTAAGTGTCCTAAAGACAAGTAGTTGGAGTAAAAAATGAAAATATAAGAAGAAAAAAACACGGAATCTCACAACACAAGGAAATCATATATAATAATATATGGTGGCAAATATGTTCACTTCCAAAATGAAACATCGGAGTCTCAATAAGTACTAACTTCAGCCAGGGACGGTTATAACCACATGTCCCCATAATGCTGAAACATAGTATACATATACAATATAAGTAAATAGATAACTAGATACGAAGCCTTCTGTTCCGTGCTCCTCCAAAATTCATCCGTAAGAACCTGGACTACTTGGATACTCATACAAAGTATCAAGAGTTTTAAGGAATGAAAGAAAAACTTAGGGTCGGACATGGGTCTTGTTTGCACCAAAATTGGTCACGAACCCCAAAAGCCAGGAAAGCCCCAGTGTTTGCGCATAGATCCACAATATTCAAACATAGATCTCAAATCCAGATAAAATAGAGAATAAAATTGAAGAAACAATAAAGTTAAAACGGAAGAAAGCAGGAAGGAATACAAGGTTTATAGTGGTTTGGAAATCCAGCCTATGTCCACTTTGAATCAATCCTTTTATTCTTTTTATATTATAGTTACAGTTACAAGCCTTTGAAAATCAATAGCAAAAATGGCAGAGCTTCGCTGAGGAGAGAAGAAGAAGATCCTCTTTTTAGTTGTCATAGGACTCTTATTTATAGGTGTAGATCCGAAAATATCCACCCCAAAACGTGGAATTCCTCTTCTCTTGTGCAAGTGAGACCACCAGACTGATCCAGAGCGATTTGGGATTGATGCATGTTTAATTCTTATCGATTTGAAAGTGGCCCAATCGAGTCAAAATTGAGCACAAACATTCTTTAGGTTGTACGTAAGCTTCTGTGAAAATTTGATGGCATATGGACTTGTAGATTATGAGTTATGATTGATGCAAGTTCTAGTTTGTGTGAAGGCTGAAGCGTTCGTATCCATCCGTCCTTATGCTTTCGTATGATGTGGCTCGAAAACCCAAAGGAAATCCACTTTTGATGCCGAGTTGACTGCTTCCTCATTCAAACATGTTTCCTTTGTATCAATTTGAGATGCCCACTTCGTATCAATGATTCAATGCTTATTTCGTATCGATCCCCTGCTCTCGTTTGTATCCATACTCTTCGCATCGATCGAGCTTTGTTCCTTTATATCCTTCGGCCGCTCCTCTGTTCATATCGATCCTATGCATACATCCATAGTATCGATCCTATGCTTGCTGTCCTATTCGTATCGATCCTATGTCGTTGTTCGTATCGATCCTTAAGCACCCCGTAAGCACGCCTTTGTATCCATCAAACCTGCCTTCTTCGTATCCATCATTTTGGCTATATTTCTCGTATCGATACTGGGTTATGCTCTTTGTTACCACCCCTTGTGCCTATCTCCGTATCGATTGCATGTGGATCGATATGAGACATTTCTGCCAGTAACCATCTGCTCCTCGTATCGACCCAAACTTCCTTTCTTCGTATCGATCCTGATGGATACGAACAACAAGATCCACCTTGAGTGTTACGAACAGATCGATACAAATCAGTTTCCATGAACCTTAATCCATCTGTAACTTGGGCATACGAACTCCGATTGACCTAAAATTTGAAACGTAGCCTTTCCTAGCCTTGTTCATCATTTCCAATCGATCCCGTCTTGATTGGAACTCGATCAAATTTTGACGATAGCGATCATAATCTTGTTTCCAGTTAATCTCCATCCTGATATCCATCCTTTCCAGCCAATTTATTGATACCCCGACCTTGATTAAAAGGTGGGATAACATTTGCCCGCTAAAATATGCCTTGTGGTAAGAAGGTGTGTTTTGAAAGAATTCGATTCTGACATCCAAAGTCCATATTCCATCCATAGACATACCATCCGATTCATAATCCAATCTAGTACCAAGCCATCCTATTTGAGCGCCATAGCCGAATCCTGATCCAAATCCGCAATTGCTCCGAGTCGATGTCCAATTCCGAGTCCAGTAACCAAATCTTTGACCAATTTCATATCCATTTGTACCTGACAACCAAGTTCTAATCCATCTGTATCCAATAACCATATCCAGGACCTCTCCGGGTTGATATCCAAATCCGTGACCGCTACGAGCCCTTTGCCAAATCCAGGACCTCGCCGGGTCTATTTATGCCAAGCCGAAATTCGAATCTGGGACCTCTCCTGGTCGCATTATCCTATTCCGACCCCGACTCTCCGGTAGAGGGCTTTTATGTTCTCCGGCCTCGGCTCTTCGGCCAAGGACTTTTTATATTCTCCGGCCAAGGCTCTTCGGCCAAGGACTTTATATTCTCAAGCGTTGGCTCTCCGGCCAAGGACTTTTATATTCTCCGACCTTGGCTCTCCGGCCAAGGACTTTTATATTCTTCGGCATCGGCTCTCCGGCCAAGGAATTTTATATTCTCTGGCCTTGGCTCTCCGGCCAAGGACTTTTATATTATGTTTTAGTCCATTCCATCGCTCTCTGGTGAAGGGACTCGTTATTTGCGATTACTGCCCTGTCTCTCCGATCGGGACCGTAATCGCGAGACTTGTATTATTTATTACATTAATCCAAATCCACTTATTACAGAATCCAGTTAACAAATGGAAAGTCCAAACAAACAGGGAAAACTAAACAAATGTCTGTGCAACCAAAGAAAGAACCAAAGTTTGTAGGAAAATAGAAAGAAAACAGGATTTCATAGACTCGAGCAATATGGTTTGTCATCGTCTCAGAGCGTGCCTAGGGACCGTCCTCGATCCAATACATGTGTAAGGGATAGTCGTATTACTTTGAGCGCTATTACTTATTCAATGCCACAAATTTATTTAGTTGATGATGAGCCTGCGATTCCTAGATCTAGTGCCTTCCTCGTTCGTGGTGGGCGGTGGTCGCTCCTGTTCCACTGCCACAGCCCGATTCCTTACATATTGTTGCAGATAATCATTCCTTATATGTTCCTCAATGATATCCTTTAAATGTCTACAGTCATTCGTGTTGTGTTCAGTCATCTCATGTAATATGCAATGCTTTCCCAATGCCCGCTCCTATTCAGAAGGTTCCCTTCTTGCCGGCTTTCGATACTGGAGGCGCCCTCGAGCATCCAAGTAAATCCTTTCTAGAGTTTCAGTTAGATTCGTGTAAGAAGAAAATTTTGACTCCCTCCGTGGCCTTTTTGAAATGCTACCGTTGTCATTCATTTTCCTTTTTCCTTTATCATCTTTGACCGGGTCCTCCCTAGGTGGACCTCCACCCCTTACTGCATAAGCTTTAGCCACTCTCCCTTCTCTCTCAGCCTGCACATCTTCTTACCTTAGAAACCATTCTGCCTCATGGTAGAACTCCCCGAGATCCCTCGGTGGGTCCCGTTCCAATGATATCTTGCTCTGCCGGGATTGGATCATGCTCTGGGTGAGTGCTCCCGAGTTCTGGTGCTGCACCGGATGGTCATGCTCCATTCTGAACTCTGGTTGCTCCGTGCTTCCGATCCCTATCTCCGAAATCTACTGTAGTTGCGTTAACTTGATTCCGCACTCCAACTTGTCCAACTTGCTGAAGTAGGTTCTGCATCATCTCCTCTTGTCTCTTGAGCATCGTTTCCATCTTGTCTCTGTTGATGAAGATCGATGCCTGATACGCTCCCTGAGGAAGCCTCCTGACTTACTTCATGCTGACTCCTTTCAGTCCTTTGTCTTCTAGCCGATTGCCTAACCATGGTACTTTTAGATTTGGTCCTTTAGCTTTGCAAATCTGAACTGTGAATTCAGGATAGCGAGTGCTAGTATTCTCAGTGAAAGCACCAAACACTTTGCGCCAAAATTAATCACAAACCCCAAAAGCCATGAAAGCACTAGTGTTTCCACACGGATCCACATTATTCAAACATATATCTCAGATCCCGATAAAGTAGAGAATAAAAATGAAGAAACAATAAAGTTAAAACGGGGGAAGGAAGAAAGAAACACAATATTTATAGTGGTTCGGAAATCCGGCCTACGTCCACTTTGAATCAATCCTTTTATTCCTTTTATATTATAGGTACAGTTACAAGCCTTTGAAAATCAATAGCAAAAACGACATAGCTTCGCTGAGGAGAGAAGAGGAATATCCCCTTTTTAGTTGCCATAGGACTTTTATTTATAGATGCAGATCCGAAAATATCCGCCCGAAAACCTAGAATACATCTTCTCTTGCATTAGTGGGCTTCTCGTATCGACCCAAACTTCCTTTCTTCATATCGATCCTGATGGATACGAACTACTTCCACCTTGATCGATATGAACAGATCGACACGAACCGGTTTCCATGAACCTTAATCTGTAACTTGGGCATACGAACTCCGATTGACCTGAAATTTGAAATGTAGCCTCTCCTAGCCTTGTTCATCATTCCTAATCGATCCTATCTTGATTGGAGCTCGATCAAATTTACGATATCGACCATAACCTTGCTTCTAGTCAATCTCCAATCCTGATATCCATTCTTTCCAGCCAATTTGTTGATATCCCGTCCTTGACTAAAAGGAGGGATAACAGGTCTAGTGTGAGTAAACTCCAAGTGACTGAATTTTTATACATATAAAACTCATTTAAAAGTAAAGGTATCTTGTAAGACAACGCTGCATGTAAACACGCATGGGTTTTTACCTTGCGATAACCAAAACATTTCAGCATAAAATCTAGCAATATTATAATAATGTCTAGGGTATAAAATAAATATTGAACATAGTTGGAATGCTTGCATCTCACATTCCAATGTATGTATCTGTAAGACACTATTGGAAAATGGATTCGATCAATGACGAGGTTACTGAGGTACCGTGTGTCATAGTACAACTCTAGATAAAATGTACCGAGTGCCTTTCATGGACCTTCTACATAGCAAGATATGCCTACCCCTTATTGGATAGTACCGAATATATCACCACCCCTATTGAGATTAACAACCATACCCGGGTCACTAACATACAAAGTATGAAAATATCGATCAAGATCGGGCGATGAGTATACCCTAATGGGTGCGACCTACATAGCCTTAAGGCATATGCTATGTTTTAGTCAGTCCCGATGGTGAGGCTTGAGGCTATGTTTACTTTTTATATAGCAATCCCACTTAAAATCCTAACACTGCCCTCCAGGTGACAATGCAAGGCCATTCGTCCATACAAGTTGTTCAGGATATTAATAAATGGAAGGCACTACTTCTACTACACCTATTTGGAATCACCCTCAAGATTAGTAGCAAGTCGCCCTTGGACTTCAATGATCTTCGTCTTCAATACCATCATCTTCTAGATGTTTCCAATTCGAACCCTTACGTTGGTTCAATGTGGTTTTTGGATAACTCGTACTTATCCGATCCTGGTCTCTCCGAGCCAACCTTCGATAATTTTGAAATCAGTTAAGTTATCGATAGTGGACAAATCCACTATCTGGGGTGAATATATATTTGCCTATGGAAAGTAAGGCATCCTATGCTTATCCCTACTTTTTGATTTTAAACAGTACTATCTCTTAATTAACAATGTAGTCGGACAAGTTATAAACTATCCATGCGTCGACATTCATTCTTACTTCTCGGAATAGAGATGAGTTTCCATACCTCAAAATTTGATGTTAAGTATACAATGAAGTATCTTCCATATACATAATTTATCATGAACCGTTTATCCAAATTAACCCTCTTATATTTATCACATTCCCGATATTTTGACTTCTCTAACCCTTGCCTAGAAATCTGGTTTTAGATCTCACAGATAGAGGAAAGTCTACTCATCGGCTTTTAGTGCTATAAAAAAAGATGACTTACTTCTAATAAAACATGTCAATGTTTTAGCATAACTTATCTTATTTGTTTGGCTACTTAATGGCACAAATAAATAAATCCCTTGTATTCAAAAACATTATTTATAAAAGAAGGATCCTTTTAAAATAAACCGATCTTCGAAATAAAGTGATTTAAATTAAAACTTTTATATAATTAATTAGTAATAAATTAAAACCTTTACTTCAAATAATAATTAAACCTTTTCTTAATTAACAATTAAATATAATTAGACCTTTACTTAAATAATAATTAATCTTTTTTATTAATAATCAAAACTTTACTTAGTTTATACTTAAATGATAATTAATATTTTTTAAACTATCGACATGCAACAATCCATACACATAAACTTAAACATATATTCAGATGTAAACAACATTTGTAAACAAGTAAAGACCATTACTTACACATAATCACCTAAACACTTTGACTATATTTTTCAAGTCAACAACAAATCATTACATATAACATATATATGTATAAACATAAGCAATATTGCTCTCCAAACCAAACAACTAACAACTATTATTAACACCAATAATAAAGTTTAAAACTTCTTTTTTAAAAAGGTGAGATTTACTCACCAAAACCATACGAATTCAACCCAAAACTACTACAACATTTTCTCCAGCATATAAACTTAGTTTTTTCTTCCAAAAATTTGATTTTAGAGGCTTAAGGGTTGGAAGTGGGTTGGCCTAGGGAATGAGGGCTCGATCTATGTGGCGATGGGAGGCTATGAGCTGGTTTCTGGAGGCTAAGAGAGTAAAGAGGAAAAAGAAGGTTTTTAAATTGGCTTTATAGATTTAAGAGGAAAAAGAAAGGATTTTTAACATGAATTTTTTTAAGAAGCCATGGAAAGCAAGATGGAAGCTTGAAAAAAAAGTGGAATTTGAAATTAGAAAAAAAATGAAATGAAATAAGAAATGGAAAAAATAAAGTTTTTCAATATAAATTGAAATATAGGAATTTACCTTTTTGCCCTTAACCCTATACCCTCCATATCTTCATACCACATCACCCCTACATTAATCCACATGCACCACGTTAACTTTCGCCACATTCCATCGCTTCACTTCTTTTCCATGAGGTGAAGTGACCTTTTACACTATTTCATTTATTTTAAAATTTTAAAAGAAAAGTCAACACTCATTTTATTACTTAAGCAAATATTTAAACTTACTTTACTCTAACTAAATCATATGTTATTTATATATGTGTGTGTATGTATTCTCTAGTGTACACAGCATGTTTCGATAACTTTTATACTATGAAAAGTTGAAAATCTGAAGAGCGATTTTTGGTCATATTTTCAATTTTTCTCTGAACTGATTATTTTTGTAAACCAAATTTTAAAACAACTCCACCATCACTAGTTATTACTTAAAATATGTTTATTTGAGTTATAAAATCCACTAATTAATTATTTAAAAGTATATCAAATATTCATATTTAAAGTCGTTGAATTACGGGTCATCACATTCTCCTCTTTAAAAGAGTTTCGTCCCGAAATTAACACACAAAAAGATAACTCCAAATAACTCAAAAGGAAAATATTATATATAATTAAACACATATAAAAGATACATACTGGGCAATCACTTCAAAAATGACAGGTACATAATCCACACAACAAGCAAAACTTTATTAGACTATCAACTCGAGATCAACTTCCTTCATGCTAGTGCAATATATGGAATCTTCACTCCATCGAACCTTAACCAATCTCACCACTTTATTACGCAATTGTTTCACATCCTAATCAACATTGCGAGTCGGATGCCTTATCACGGTTAAATTTAGTTCCACTCCAAATCCATTTGAACAGACGACTCAATTATTTCTGATGGATCATACACATACTTCCTCAAGTGTGACACATGAAAAACATTATAAACTCTCGACAATCTTTCTAGTGACTCAACTCTATAGGCAAGTGGCCTAATCCTCTCAAGAGTATGAAAAGTTCCAACATACCTTTGCGCCAAATTCCCTACTCATCCAAATCGAAAAACTGCACTTATTGGGGAAATCTTCAAAGACACAAAATCTCAAAGTGAAAATTCCAAATCCTTTCACCTCTGATTTGCATAGCTTTTCTATCGATCTTCAGCTTCCCTTATCCTCCTCTTGATCACAGTAACCTACTCCATAGCCTCCTGAATCATATCAGGTCCAAGCATTATCTAATCCCCGGTCTCTACCCAACAAGATGGTGATTTGCATGATCATCCATAAAGAGCTTTATAAGGTGTCATACCAATGCTTGCTTAATAACTGTTGTTGTACGAGAATCTCACCAAGTGCAGATGATCTTCCCATGATCCTCAAAAGTCCAAGATACATGCTCTCAAAAGATCTTCCAAGATTTGGTCAACTATTTCCATTTTCCCATCCATTTAAGGATGGTAGGCCATGCCCAAATTTAGCTTTGTTCCCAAAGCTCCTTGTAATGCATCACAAAATTAGCTGGTAAAGATCAGATCCCGATTACTCTCAATGCTAACAGGAACTACATGTGGTTGGACAATCTCCATCATATAAATATTTGCCACAGTTGATGTAGTTCTCATAGGCTTTACGGGAATAAAATGGACACTCTAGGTTAACAGTTCCACAATAACTTAAACACCTTCATTAACTTTCCTTGATCTGGGTAAACCATTAATAAAATCCATTGATATTTGCTTCCATTTTTAATTTGGGATTTCCAGTGGTTGGAGTAATCCAGCAGTCCTTTGGCGATCGCCCTTGATTTGCTAATAGTTTGCATATCGGCTGACATAGATTGAGATATCCCTCTTCATCCCTACCCACCAAAATATCCTCTTCATATTTTGGTACATCTTGTTAACTCTAGGGTGGATACTTAACATAGAGTTATAACATTCCATTAAAACTTTTTGTCTAAGACCATCAACATCTGGAACGTTTAACCTTCCATTCATCCATAAAACTCCATGGCTATCAATCTCAAAATATAGACATCAACCTTTTTCCACTCCTTGCATAAATTCTACCAAAATATTGTCTTTCTTTTCTTTACTTGCAATCCTCTCCAGAAGAGTCGGAGTAACTTCCGAAAGAGCACAAACTGCATTCCGGCTCAAAGTATCCGCTACTATGTTTGCTTTTCCCAACATATATAGAATATCCGAGTCGTAGGCAATCAGAAATTCCAACCACCACTACCGCCTAGGCCTATCAACAGATGTTTTTGGATGCGGATAGTGCTATATTCACATCCGCATTCGAAATCATTTTCGGGTATCGGATATCTGCATCCTTGTATACGGACGGATATCTGATATTATCCTGTTCCTAACGACCAATAAATCAAAAATTATAAAAAGAAAATTTTAGGTTAAAATAGTCATTTTTCTATCCCATTGACTATAAAAGTGCTAAAAATTAACAAATATGGCGATAATAAATAGTTTCAAGCAGGTAACAAGCATTAAGTGCATATAGTATAAACTTCTAACTTAATAAAATAATAAACGAATATCTTTCATTGCAATAAAGTACACATAATTTTAACTATAATATTGACAAAAACCGAAAGGATAATTTTCGGATGCGGAAGTTTTTGTATCCACATCTATTTTTTGGGATATCGGATATTTATCCGCTCTTTGGATGGAGATACGAATAGATTTTTGATTTTTCGGGCATCCATTGATAGCCCTCTACTGACACATATTCAGATCCTTCTATGTGAAAAGATACTTCGAGGACTTGTGATGCCTGAAGGGCTCTAACTTTTCACCCAACAAGTAATGCCTCTACATCTTTAATATAACCACTTCCATCTAATAAATCTAAATCATGTGTTGCATAATTCTTCTCATGAGGGACCGGCTACCTGCTATCATAAGCAATAACTCTACCGTGCTGCATTAGAACTGCTCTTATCCTACACCACAAGCATATGTATAAACTGTTAATCCTCTGCTTTCATTGAAAAAAGCTAAGACCGAAGAGGTGGTCAACATTCTCTTCAACTCGATGAACGCTTCCTCACGCATGTCGCATCTCTACAACCTAAATGGTTAGTCGTCTGGTCATGCATATCGCATCTCCTCAACCTAAATGAAAACATTGAGTATCCAAACGACTAACTATGTTGCCCTAGAAATATATATATATATATATATATATATATATATATATATATATATATATATATATTGATAGAGTTAGAGGTACGCTCTAGGGAAAATTATGTAATTTGTTACATATATCTAACTTGATTAGCAATCTTGTACAAAATAAAAGGTGTTGTCTTTCTATTATAACATGATATAATGTGTGTTATTAACCAATTAAATTGATTAAAAGTGTTTCTAAATAGAAAATCCATAAATGGATATTTGTAATTACAATTACACATAATAGTAATCATGAGTATTATATCACAATATTATAAAACACATTATTTTAAATTTTCTTAGTAAAGATGCATCAAGACTGGATATCGGTGTATCCATTGAGAGTAGAGTACGTAATACTCTCCAAACGTAAGGTACTGTATTACTCATGACTGCTGGAGCACCTAGAGGTTATGTACTGTCAGTTATCAGACAGCTATGGAATGACTCGCTCGATAGCTTTTTGTTGGTCAATATAACTATGGTCAAACAGAAAATATCAATATGATTGATTTACACAGTTCTCTCGACTAGAGAATACTGTCGATCTTCAATATGAAAGCTCCGATTTGATTATAGTTTAATCATGGCACAACATCCATCTAGTGACCATAGTTAGGTCGAGTGGAAGTATTGGAAGTGAACCACTATTTAAGAGAGGATTCGTCTCTTCAGTTATATAAGGTTAGTATATTGTCAACTCAAAGTTAAAGTCTCTGGCCAGATTATTTGATTTAATAATAATTTTTATTATTGAACCAAGGACTTTGTGTTTAGACTACAAAGTTGAATGCGGATGATGTTGGAATTTTAACCATTACCAAATTCCATAAGTCCAAAGTGATATAGTTTTGATGAAGAGAATTGGTGTAAATGAAAGTCAAAAACCGAGAAAAGATTAACAAAGTAAGATTGGATTTTACCGAAATCGAGTATTTGATAAATTTGGTCAGAATGTCGCAACATCGGCTAAATGATATATGAACGTTAATATTTAAATTGTTCGATACTAATTGCTGACCAAATTTATACCTGACGAGTCACACAACCGAAAACGATGAATTCTCCTTTGACCAAATGATGTAATTAATTTATAATTGTTATAAATTAATTAAGTTAATTAATATTTATGAAACATTATTTCTAAATTTGATTTTGATTTGACAAAAGAATATTAAATTTATGTGTAAAAGTTATAAATACATTAATTGACATATGATATCGATAAGCATTTTAAATTAGATTTAAAATGCAAAATTTTCATTTGGGCTTTAAATGGGTTTATGGCCCATCACGGGGCTAAGAGGATCAGTTGAAACATGAGGCTAGGGGTAGCTACTAGATGGGCTAAAGACGAATAAAGATAGATGGCTGAGATAGAATGAGATTGTGTAAAAGATATGATCCAAAAATCTCTTTTCCTTCCTCTATTTAAACATCTCTTCCTCCATTTGATAGGGACCTTTATGAGCCTCCATCTCATTGCTTTTTCTGGCCGACTTCCCCATTCATCTCTCTAGTCTCCCAGGCTCAAATCAAATCATTTTAGCTGCTATCCGATAGCTAGTGGTCAACGGTTTAAGGACTAACACTCTATTGGATCGAAAATAGTTTCTAGGAGCTTACGTCGTCATTTAAAGGTGTGCTTAATGGCTTTGGCCGCAAGTTATGTTTTTAATTAACTATTGATTTATATTTATAATGCTAATTATATATATATATATATATATATATATATATTTATATATATATATTAGTTAGGTGATGATTCCAATATGTAGATTTACTATCACAATTTGGTTGGTTGTATGTATCTATATTCATAAAAAAATTACGATAATTCATCCGTATGTAGTATGGCGTAGAATTAAAAAAAACTTTGTTTGATTATTTAAATGATCTAATATATAACATACACATATATTTATATGGTTTATAATTTAAATACTATATATAATTATGTAAAATATGAAAATAAAATTTTATACATGAAATTTAAATAAATATATTTTTTCAGTAGAAAAAATTTATTTATATACATTATTTTCAAATAACATTTAAATCAATTTATGATATAAATAGTTATATAAATTCATACATATATTATAAAATATGTTTAAAATTTTATAAACTCATATTAACACACACTGAACTAACGGAGGAAATTTAAAAAAATTCTTATTTTTAAATATTTAAATTTAAATTGAAAATTCAAAAATATGGATAATTAATTTTTTAAATTATAGAAATAACATAATAAATTTTAAAATTTTGTCAAAAATTTACTGGTAGTTTAAAATGTAAATTTAGATTCAAAAAAAATATTTTTTATAATTTTAGGTAATTAATTTTTATTTTATTAATACATGTAATCACTTAATCCAAGAGATGAATTACATTGAAACAAAGAAGTGAAAGGAAAGACTAGATCAACCAGTATAGTTTTGAAAAGCAAGCGCAACGCGCTATATATATTTAAAATTTTAAAAAATCTTGATCCATGATAAGACCAGATCAATAAATATATTTGAATAGAGATTATTTTTTAATTTTATTTATATTAATATATGTATATAAGTATTTAACATATTCATTTATATATACATATATATATATATATATATATATATTTGTATAAATATAATTTTCAACATTATAGCAAAAAAAATTGTTTATTTTAAAGGATATAGACATATTTATATAGTAGTTAATATATATACATTATGTTAATACTATATATATTCTTCTAAATACTTATATGTTTATACAAAATTATATATAAACAAATTTTAATTTATGTATGCATATATATATATATATCGAAATATTTTATTATAAAAGAAAAGCTATATATATATACACACAAAACTTTAGACAATAGATTTACATATTGGATGGCCCAACATGTCCGTTGTGATGTAAATCGCATCATCTATATATAGGCATGTTATACCTTGCACAGGTTGATATGTTTCGCATGCACACGCTTACATATGTGTATATCGTGCACATTTAAATATTTAACAAAACATAAAATTAATAATACAATACCATTTTATAAATTAAAAATATAAAAGAATTTATTTAAATAAAATTTAGTTCTGAATAAAGTAAACTTCACAGGCCTAAAAAAGATCCAATAGGGTGAAAAAAATTTGAAATTCATATGTAACTGCTGCTATGGGCCAACCTAGTTCTAACCATGGTATCAGAGCCCAATAGCATATGCGGTCTAAATTAGCCATGTTAGGAATAACTACTAAGCTCACAGCCCAAAGGTTGTCCATTGTAAAAAAGGCTCAAATTTGAATTGGGCCTTAAGCTAATTTTCAAAATTATTTGAAAATTAAAATTTAATATTTTAAATTTAAAAGTTAAATTTAAAATAAGATAAACATCTATTATAAAAGTTATAATGTAATAAAATATTCAAATATTTGAAAATATCAAATATTTATTTTAACATTTTAAATTTATTAATAAGATTTATAAAATAGATAAATTAATTAAACGAGTTAATTAATGAAAAACTATATACATATATTATATATGTTATGATATTTTAAAATGCTTAAGACATCGTAAGTATACATGTATGTACATAATATGATTTTGAAAATTACATAATTTAAATAAAATTATTTAATTAAATTAATTAAGGGTGAATTAATTAAACAAATAAATTAAAGGTTAATTAACTGAACTAAAAATTAACATATATGTGATATATGTGTTATACTTGTTAGCGAATAATTTCGTCAAGACCCAAATGTGTATAAGAAATGAACTGTTTTGTCACAAATGGGAAGCTGTCATCGAGGATGAGCATGAAGTCATTGAGGTCGTCGAGGTTATATGCGAAGCTGTCATAGTCATTGAGTTTGTATGTTTACTTGTGTCGAGCTTTAGCTTTGACATCGAGGTCTTTGATATCATCGAGGAAGAAGTTATTAAAAGTGAGGCTAATATAGAAGTCAGCGAGGCTCTAAACAATTATGGGGCTTGGCGAAGTCTATATTAACATGATTGATGAAAGCGAGGTTATCAGCTCAGATAAAACTCGACATAACATATAAATGTGTAAACCATAGCTCAAATCAAGTTAGTTAGACTATCTCCTTGTTAATTGAACAAATAATTGTAGATATAATACTTTCAATATTACAATGAGCAATATCCCCAATTCGATAAAGGGTTTGCAGAATTGAAATAAGTAAGAAGTGAGAACATAAGAAATCCAACCCCCAAAATGAAGACCCTTGGTCCTTATTTATAGAGTTTAGCAGGTGGCCAAATCTAACATCCACGAATCTCGACATCTTTAGCTTCGTAGAGTGTCAAATTCGAATGCTTTTTCTGCGTCGACATGATCAGCATCGCTGCTCATCTTCCTCGGCATTGCCTTCGCAGTCTCAATAGTCAATGTTGGCTCCTCGTTGTTGATAGAATGTAACGTTGACATCATCTATAGACATCGACATTAAAGGATATCAACATCGCGTGCGTACATATGTAGCGCTCCTCATTTGGCTCGATGACTTGGCAGTATTGTTCCACGACGTGTCACAACTGCAACTGTTTGTAGATTAGGGGTGACATTGAAATGGAGGCTTGGTGTTCTTTAACAAGTCTAATAGCTTCGATGTTGCTCTTCTGACTGTGCTTATTGATGTCGACATCATCGTGTTAACGATGTCAAGGCTAGCTGATGTGTAAGGCTTCCTTGATGATGACAACGATAGCAACAACCTTTGCCGCATTATCGACATCGCTGTTTCTGACAACGTCGAGATTAAATGTCATGCAGGACCTTCTCGATAACGATTGTAGTAGTAATACTAGCCCCCCTAATGTAAGAAAAGCTTTTGTTCTTTAGGACAAAAACCCAAGAATTCCTTTGTATTGCTTTATGTTCAGTGAGCTTTTCTTAGTGATCTTCTTTTCCTGCAAAACAAATAATAACTTTTGTTAAAATGGTAATTTTGGTATAAGAGACGAATAAATTACAGTAAATTTCAAAATAGAAGTTCAAATTGTAAATTTTAAAATAGAAATCCAAAGGATTATTTTGGTAACATTATCAGATAGAGCATCCATGACTTTCTTTAGAAAGTAAGACGATAAGGCCTTTTTGGCATCGTTAATAGAAACATGGGACAATGTCACCTAGTTGAGGAATGTAGGGTTCTTCCATGAACCCCTAAAAAGGTCAATGTAAGTTTCATAATACCCTTGTGAATCAATTTTTCTTTTGTGGTCATAAATTGGTTTTTATCATTGGGTTGCTTGTGAAACTTCCACAACAGACTTTCTTCTTGTTCAAGCTTCGTTCCTTCGGAACTCTAGTTTTGTGCAAGGTGATGTATAACCCTTAGCTCATCTTCTTATTGCAATTTTTATTCTCAATCCGGCATTTTACTTTGATGATGTGCTGGTAATTTTAAGAAATTAGACTTTCATTCAACAATAAACTATTAAATGGTCCGGTATTAATCTAGAGCTCTGTCTGGTAACAAGAAGCTCAAACGGCTACCATTTTCTTCTATCGCCATCTTTTGATAATAAGAAGACCAGAAATCTATCTAATAATAAGAGGTCCCCTTTCATAATTCCTGTCTAAAAGAAGCATGAAAACATCGAATTCCTAAGAAAACCATGAAATCAAAGAAAAATCCAAAAATTATTATGAAAACCAGCAAGAAGATCAGAATCCATAAAACTCGAAATTCGATAGGAAGTCTGCAAATCATCATGAAAACCAATAAGGAAATTGAGAATTCATAAAATCGAAATTCAATCAACTCTCAATCAAAAACTTGTCAAGATTTCATCTAACAGATAAACGACTCAAAAATTCATCCAATAGCGGTGTAAAGTCAGACAACTAGCTAATAATAGTACCCTGGGTAGACTTAAAGCGCAAGATTCTTAGTTTTATCTGCTAATTCTAAAGCCCTACCTGAAATGTTATGTCAATAACTTATTAGGGTCTAATGCTTTGAATAGCAATGGGGATTCCTATTGTTCAAAGGAAAGTCTCCTACGAACAGATAGATAGTTCTGAAATACTTATAACCTATTATTATTGTTGTTATATTAGAGCGAGTTATCTCGTAAGGCCATTCAGTCATTCAAAATAGTAGATCCATAAGAACAGTCAATCGTTAGTAGTAGTAGTTCCATAAAACCATTCAGCAGATAGTTCTGTTCAGCTGTTCAGCTTTTCATCCATTCAGCAGATAGATCCATTCGGTTGCTTGGTCGTTTAGCAATGCAAGATTCGTTTGATTATTTGGTCGTTCAGCAGTGCAAGGTCCGTCATACTACTTGGGCTTCGGCAGTACAATGGTCCAAATGACTACATTAATATTTATTATATATAATCTTTACCTTAAGATCCTTATTCATAAACCTGGATTAGATCTATCGAAGATCTGCTTTGATCTATTCTCTAAATGATGTTACCCTTATCCTTCTGGTAAGAAAGGGCTCTTTAGTATATTCCTTTCATCATTCCATTAGTTTTCAAATTTCTTTATGTCTCCTATCTATACATTTTTTGGATCTTGCACAAATTGACTTTCCTTCTTTTTTGCCTCTTTCTAGAGTTCTATTTTCATTTTGAATTATACTCATCTCCATCCATTTACTTGCTTGATATGTAGCTTTTGACACCTTTGTCCCTTTTGGGCATCCTTGCTTTTTTTGAGTTTTGCCTCTGCCTTGGGCTTTGGACACTTTCGTCCTTTTCTACAATGGTTTTTGACACCTTCATCCATTTCCCTTGTTTGTGCCCCCTCTCTTGGCCTTTTGACTTTATTTCTAGTTAGGACATCTTTGCCCATTTCTTTTGTTTGTGCCCCTCTTGGGCTTCGACTTCGCCTTGAAGTGTTATAGTTTTTGTTTTATTGATCTTCCTCTAAAAGGTTGCTAGTGGGTGCTAGAGTAGACCTTCCCTTTAAGAGGTACTCTGGAATAGACTTTAGTGGTTTTAACCTTCCCTCTAGGAGGTGCTTCAAATTTGACATCAGAGGCTTTAGTACCTCCCCCTAGGAGGTGCTTCGGATTGGGCGTCGAAGGCTTTAGTCCCTCCCTTTAAGAGGTGCTCTGGGTTGGACGTCGAAGGCATTAGTCCCTCCCTCTAGGAGGTGCTTCTGGTGAAGGATAAAATGGAAGTTTTTCTCTTTTCGAAATTTTTTTGTTCCTCCCTCTAAGAGGTTCTTCCAGAGAAGGCTTGAATTATTTTTGGCCAAATATAATGTTTGTGAAAATCCTTTTTGAATACCAATTCTTTTTTAATGAAACTTCTTTGGAGAGAAAGGTCTTTTGACAAATTGAGGGATTATTTCCGAAAAGGATTTGAACATTTGAATTTTTGATAAAGAATCTTTTCTTGATGCTGTCTCTAATAAGGGGTTTTAAATTATTTCATAGAAGAAACATGAATATCAAGTAGGAAACTAGGCGATCATGATTCATGAACCAGCAATTTATTAGTTAAGAATAGGATTCTCCGATTAGAGTTTTTGTCAATGAGCTTTTAATAGTTCTAAAGACTTTTCTTAAGAAAATATGAATAGATTTTCCTTGTCAATGTTTTTAGAAAACTTTGAAAATGTTTCTTTGAAACATAATCAGTTAAAATCTATCTCGTGCATTTACTAATGCTATGTAACATTTTTGGAAGATTGTATAATCATTTCTTGAAATAGACAAGTATTTGTCTTCCTTGATATGTTGGGCAATTAAAAGTATTCTTTCTTGATTTTTGAAAGTAATTTCTCTTGAAAATATTTTTAGAAGATCCTTTTTAAAATAACTTAAAGTTGGTGTATTTACTTCCATCCTTATAATATATATATATATATATATATATATATATATATAGTTTTACCTTTGAAGGTCTTGCTTAGAAAAAAAGAAATGTCTTGTTTACAAGTCTGAAAAGTCATGATTCATGGACTAATAAAATTTTAAGGACAAGAGCATGATTTTTCCCAAGAATCCCCTTTTTTTGGGAAAGTTTTGAATATTTACATTTTCCTAGAAATGAGTTTATAATGTAAATTTAAGAGTAGCTCAGGATCTCGATAGGGCAATTCTTCGCACCACATTGATTTAATTTTTAAGATAAGGGTAAGTCATTTCATTCTGGATATTTGAACTAGCGTTGTTTAGAAATGGCTGGAAATTTGTTACTCTTCCAAAGTTTTATGGATATAGTAAATTGGTTTTGTTTTTACCAGTAAAGAATCTCGAATTTTGTGTTAATACATGATTAATTTCAAGTATAAATCAAAAGACAAATCAAATAAAGAAAGTTTATGAGTAAAAAGGTAATCTATGATAAGCTACTACTATAAAGCTCCACAGTTTGGCTGGAATTTGAGTTTAGAGTTGCTCTTTTATTGTAGAAAAGTTAGACTTTAAATGTTTATGATATCCCCTTCGGAATAAGAGATCCTTTAAGCTTCTTTAATGAATTTCTTTAAAGGTCCCGATTTGATCATATTCTGGATTACTCTTGACAAGTTGCAACATTCATCAGTCTTATGTCCATTTACTTTATGATAGTCGCAATAATCTCCTCCTTCATTTGGCGCAGGACAGTTCCGTAGTTTGTAGGAATTAGAGAAATTTCTATTATCTTTTGTTGCGGTGAAAATGTAGGAGAGGGGCTCACTCAAACTCACATAGTTGGATTCAAAGGTCTTTTTCTGCATTCCTCTTCTACTCTAATTCCCCTTTTGCCTCTATCAGAGATGCTCTGAATTGAATTTTCCTCTTCTTGGCTCTGTTGGTACTCATTCATGATATGGTGCATCTCGTCCATGTAAATAAATTTTCTACTCGAAAATATAAATATTGTAGATCCTTGCACTCTAAAATGTAAAGGTCCATCCAGAAAGGTGTTTGCTCCATCAGCCCTGATCGAACCGCTACCAGCTTGTCTCTATTTGTCGCATTTTCTGCTTTTAATGCTTCTGTATTAAATCTCCTTAGTTATTGACCAAGCACTTCCTCTAGTCTTTGTTTAATATTAGTCAACATGCTAAAGTCCAAAGTTGGATCTTTGTATATGTAAAATTATGCCATAAATTTTATTCCTAAGAATAGATAATTCCTTCTTTATAGTGCATATACCATTTGATAGTCGCTTGATGGAAAGTTACAGGGAAAAGTTTACAATGGACTTCCCCATAAGCTCCATACAAATTCATCCAGCTTTCAAAAGCTACAACGTGACCATCTAGATCAGTAATTTCATCATACTTTAGTGGAGGAATTTCGATGTGAAATGGATTCTATCAGCCATTATTTCTTCTAAAAAAGGACTTTTCAAAGGATATGATTTCTCTTTAGGTCAAGGAGCATATCCTTTGTCATTTGGTAAAACTTTTCTTTTTGGCTGGTTTCGCCTTTAGAGAATCTCTGTTGTTTCCATGAGTTAAACTATTTGATTGCTTAAGGGACCTTTTAGCTTGACCCTCTTAGTTTTCATTTTGTTGATTCATCTTAACTTTACTACTTTCTTCTATTTGTGATTGGGAAGAATGCATTTCCAACTTGTCTTCTTGAGTTTTTCTTGGAGATTCTACCGCATTCCTTTCTTCCATGATCTCAATTATATTAGAAGCTTTTTGTGATAGCCCTTGTTCAAGAAGTTCTTGCATAGCTGTTAATTGCTATGACAAATACTAAATTTTAGCTTCATTGCTTACGAGCTTTGTCATGTTTGAAGACTACCCAGCTTCCATGTTCTCTAAGTCGAAGTTAGGGATATCGTTAATCTCCTGCTCTCACCATTTTTAAGAAACTTTGTGTTAATAAGCTGAAGAGAGAATTATATGGGATCAGAAGTTTGAGCTCTCCTTAGTGCCAAAGTGTTAATGAAAAAATCATCAACACCTAAATGTGTATAAGAAAGAAATTGTTTTAAAGAAGGGCGTTGTCGACGCAAATGGGAGTCATCAAGGATGAGCATAAAGTCATTGAGGTCATCGAGGTTATATGCAAAGCTGTCATAGTCATTGAGTTTATATATTTAATCGTGTCGAGCTTTAGCATTGATATCGAGGTCTTTGATGTCTTCGAGGAAGAAGTTATTCAAAGTGAGACTAATATAGAGGTTAGCGAGGTTCTAAACAATTATGAGGCTTAGCGAAGTTTATGTTAATATGATCGATGATAGCATGGTTATAAGCTTAGATAAAACTTAACATAATATATAAATGTGTAAACCATAGCTCGAATCAAGCTAATCGACCCATCTCCTTGTTAATTGAAAAAGTATTGTAGATATGACACTTTCAATATTACAATGAGCAAAATCCCTAATTCGACCTAGGGTCTACAGAATTGAAATGAGTAAGAAGTTAGAACAGAAGGAATCCAACCCCCAAAATGAAGACCCTCGGTCACTATTTATAGTGTTTGGCGGGTGGCCAACTTTAGCGTCCATGAATCTCAATATCTTTAGCTTCGTCGAGTGTCAAAGGTGAATGCTTTTTCGGCCTCGACATGATCTATATCATTGCACATCAAAGTCTATACAATTGCATCTTCCTCGTCATGGCCTTTGTAGTTTAGATACTCAAAGTCTACTCCCTGTTACTGATAGAACGTGATGTTAACATCATGTACGGAAATCAACATTGAATGATATCGACATCGCATGTGTAGATATGTAGTGCTCCCCATTTTGCTCGACGAATTGGCACTAGTGATCCTCGACGAGTCTCAACTACAACTGTTTGTAAATTGGCGGTGATGTTGAGATGGAGGCTTGGTGTTAATCCACGAGTCTAATAACTTCGATGTTGCTCTTCTAACTATGCTTATTGATGTCAACATCATCATGTTAATGATGTCGATGCTAGCTGATGTGTAAGGATTCCTTGATGATGACAATGATAGTAACAGCCTTTGCCGCGTCGTCGACATCATTGTTTCTAACGACGTCAAGCTTGAATGTCATGCAGAACCTTCTCGATGATAATAGTAGTAGTAACAATATTATAAATTTATGTATATAATAAGTATTAAATATAATGGTTATAATAAATTAATATAAAATTAATTAAAATGTTAATTAAATTAATTAAATAAGACTTGATTATATAATATTATACCTAAGACTATTATATAAGTAATATAAAATATAAAGGGGCATTTCACTATAAGGACAAACTTTGCAGTCCAATTAGTTTCTAGGAAACACATCCATAGAAATTAATTTCAAGAACAAAGTTAGCAGAATAATTACTTTTAAGGACAAAGTCAGCAGTCCAATTACTTTCAAGGACATAATTTCATAGGTTTTTATGCCTTAGAAACTAATTATTTTTCATTTTGTCCTTAAAAGTAATTATTTCAATTGTGTGTCCTAGAAACTAACTGCACTTGCTAAAGAGGCTCTTGTGGCTAATTTCCACAAATATAGAAGTTATATAATAATAAAAACTTATCTAATATAAATGCATAATAAAAGGTAGAACAATAAGAAACCTAAAAGAGATTTAAGGGATAAATACATACGTATTGTAAGTATACCACGATTTTAGATATGTCTGATACTTGAATCACGAGAGTATTTCATAAGAAATACATTATTTCATAAGTCGATATCACTCTATATAGTATATTGAAGATTATGAAATTATGAATCTTTAACATAAAGATGTCCTCTATCATTTATATATTAATAGATTACTTGCCTACTCTTTAATTGTTAAGCTTTCCTCAAGCTACAGACATTTTGTGTAGTGCTATTAATATATTAAATAGACGAGGTAAGATAACTATAGAAATTTGTTGAGCTTTCCTCAATATGTATGCATTATACTTAGGCCATAGTGAAATGATAGTTCTAAGTGAATAGTGCCATTTTACTTGTCGAGATTTACTCAAGGTAAAGGCAGGATTAGGACAAGGAACTACAGGTTAGGAGTTGTATGCGATATAGCCGATAAGGAGTTATCCATCGTATGCAGGCCTATGATTTGTCGGGCTTTCCTCAATGTTAGTATCCTAAGGCATGCGAGTCATAACAGCCACTAGTGAAGTCAAAAGAATTCTATGTTTCTCTTAGGGTTTGGTGAAACATAAAAGACTAGTGGGAGCCTTATTAGAAAAAATAAATAATAATATTTAACCTTTCGAATAATGTAAGAACATATGCTATATAATGTTATAATAATCTACTTGATAAATCTGTGCATCTAATATGATTGATAAATTTTTTATCAATCAAGTTATACAAATAAACTGAATTGAAGATTGACAAATAGAAACATAATATATACTTGCTATTGATAAAGTTAGAGGTATGCCCTATGGGAAATTATGTCATTTGTTATATGTATCTAACTTGATAACCAATCTTGTTCGAAATAAAAGGTGTTTTCTGTTTATTATATACTTGATATAATATGTTACATTAAATAATTAACTATTTAAAGTATATTTAATAGAAAACCCAAAAATGATATATTTTGTGATAGTAGTTACATAGTGTTGTAACATGGATAATTTATCACAATACAAAAAATAAATACACTATTTTAAATATTCCTAATCAAGATGCTTTGAGACTGGATATTAATGCACCTATTAAGACTAAAGTACATAACACTCTCCACATGTTGGACAGTGTATTACTGATGAGTGTTGGGGGCACCAAGTGGTTACATACTACTATTTATTGGATAACTCTGGAATGACTAATAGACTTCTATTGGTTCATATAACTAAGGTCAAACAGAAAATATCGATGTGATTAATTATGTAGTTCTCCTGTCTTGAGAATATTATCGATTTTTAATATGAAAGCTCTACTTTGATTATAGTCAAATCATGGAACTACATTCATCGAGTGACTATAATTGAGTCGAGTGGAAGTATTGGAAGTGAAGCACTACCCAAGAAAGGATTTGTCTCCTCGATTATATGGGGTTAGTACCACAGTTAACTCAAGTCAACTCAAAGTCAAAGTCTTTAACCAAAGCCTTTCGATAAATAATAATTATTATTATTGAAATAAGGACATTGTGTTTGGATTACAGAGTCGAATACGGATGATACTGGTATATTTATCAATACCAATTTCCATAAGTCTAAAGTAATATAGTTTTGACAAAGAGAATTAGTGTAAATAATAGTCACTACCAGGTAACACTTAAGGAAGTAAAATAGGATTTTTACCATTAAGAATAAGTGATAAATTTGGCCATAATGTCACACTACCTGCTAAGTAAAGTGTGAACGTTAATATTCGAATTGTTAGATATCAATCGCTAACCAAATTTACAACTAAGAATCACACTACCAAAACATTGAATACTCCTATTACCACCTAATTTAATTTAATTATAATTTTTCTTAATTAAGTTAATTAATATTTATGAAATATTAATTATAAAATTTTATTTGATGTATATTGAACAATATTAAATAGTGTGTCTATAATAGTTATAAATATACTAATCAATATACGATATTGGTAAGCGTTTAAATTGGATTTAAATATAATGAATATTTTTCGGGCTTTGGAGTGGAAATGAGGCCTATATAGGCTTGATGATTTCAGTAAGAAGGTTGCAAGAACATGTTGGCCAAGAGTTGGTTGGGGTGGGTCTTTGGCTGGTTTAAAGGGAAAGAAAAGGTAAGAGAGAAATAAGGATTTTGATCCACTTTTCATTGCATATCTTATCCCTTATGAAACGCCACTCAATCCTTATTTGGACTTAACCTTTATTTCACCCTTCTCTCCAAAAATTTTGACCTGAAATCACCCCATTCAACCTCCAAAATTCAAGCATAAAACACATCAAAGGCGCATCAATTTGATTATTAGTGGTAAGGCATTCGGGAGCTAGCAACTTCTGGATTTAGATTCGATTCAATGAGCTTTATTCTTCACTTCAACATGTATATTCTAAGGATTGGTGAATAATAATACTATACATTTATTATCATACATGAATGATAATTATGTCATCACATAATATGTTAGTTTAGTTAAGGTATCGATGTAACGAATTGATATATAACTATACTGTCACGTTGGATGTTACATATATATATATATATATATATATATATGATATAAATAAATTTATTTTTTGGTATTACATCGTATGCATGCTACATGCTCAAGGCCTGATATAAAAAAATTTATAAAAATAATATTATTTAGTGCTTTTATTAATTAAATCTTACTAAATAATATATATATATATATATGTGTGTGTGTGTGTGTGTGTGCGTTAAAAAAATTAATAGTTTTATTCACTTCATAAAATAATTCTATAGTAAAAGAATAATTAAAATTATTTATTATTACATATATATATAAATTAAATTACTTATTTGATTTAAAATTTAGTTAAATAAATAAAATATATTTAATAACATTTATAAATAATATAAAATTCTAGAAATTTTTATGTAGTATAAAATATGTATTATGATTTTGAAAATGAGTTTTAAATATATTTGTCTTATATTAAATTCATAAGGATTTTAATTTATTTTGGAGTATTTTATTTAAAATTATTAAACCGAAAAGAAAATTAGATAAATAAATAATGTAAAATTCAAAAAAATCTTTATATATATGTATTATGATTTTGAAAATGAATTTTAAATATTTTTCTTATTGAATTCGTGTAGATTTTAATTTATTTTTAAGTATTTCATTTTTAAAATATTAAACCAAAAAATGAATAGATAAATAAATTTATTACCAGGTTGAGAGTAGCAGCAATATATATAAAAGAAAAATAATAAATTTATATATATAGCATTTAATTTATAACTAGTTATATATATATATATGTATGTATGTATTATAAATAGATCTTTTGGATTATTTATCATACAATAAATAATCAAATTTATTTTGTGAATTAATATTTGAATTAATCTTGTGACTTAGTCATATACATATGTACAAATATATAAGTATTCCATGAATGTTTTATACAAAATTATTTACAACTAATATTTTATAATAATAAATACATAATTATGTTATACTATGTACACACATTTATTTATACTATAATTTGATGCGTGCGCACACACACGTTTGTGTGTATTTAGACAATATATTTGTATACACGAAGGGCAAACTTGTCTTTTGCGGCTTAAATCTCAATATCTATACACGAGAATGTTAAATCATGTATACACCTTATATATGTTGCACATGCACGTACATACATATGTGTATATGATACATACATACATATATATATTATAATATTAACTATATAAATAAAACCTTATTTATAATACAAAATAAAATATTAATTTTATATAAAGGAAAATTTAAAAATGTTCTAGATAAATTAGACATCGTATTCCCCATAAAGATCCAATAAGGGATATTTTCTGAAATTCACTCATAACTTCTGTTGCGTGCGGGCCCAATTCCAACAACTATTAAATACTTCTTGCATGCTAACGTTTTCTATACCTACATAAGTGCATAATTTTTCAACTACTTAACACATTCGTTTATTTGGTCGTCGATGTGTTTATCTAGTCGAGATCGTGTATTGCATTCTTTGAGTTCCAAACTCAAAAGCAATACAAGACTATGGATATTTGATCCATATACTATAACATATAAGTGTTGTATGGTGAATAGTCACAGTTCATGATATACAATATTTTGATGAAATTAATTCATTCAGATTGAGCAAATAAACCATAGTGCGAGATTGAGCATTCAATTTGATTGATTACAATAAATATCATGTTGTGTTAAATGCAAAACAAGACCAAAACTACAATACATATTTAAGATCGATCATTGAAATATCAGTTTAATTAGTTTACGCAAAGTGCAACATATTTGATGTCCTTAAATATTAAGGATGATCGAGTTCGCTTTGGTAAAGAATTCATTATGATGTTGTAGCAAGGATATTCTTTTGAATGGTTCAACCATTTATGTAACGCTTGCGATTTTTCGTTGCCGAAAAACCGAAATGTTATGGGTTTTAAAAAGAATTTAAGAAAAGAAAGAAGAGAAAAAAAGAGAGAAGAATAGATAGGGAAAAGAAGATAGAAGATAGAAAATAGAGAATTTGAAAATATAGAAAATGGAGAATAGAAGATTTTTAAAATATAGAAGGAAAAGAGAATAGAGAACATAGAACGGAACAGAAAACAACAGAACAACATCAGAATCTCACAATTCGTAGCGGAACAACATATAATAATAAATGAATAATCTTTAAACAAAGAACTATATCAGTTATTACATTACATCACATTTCATTACATCATATCATCAGAGTGTACAACAACAACAACAAACAGTGCAGCGGAAAAAGAAATACTATATAAACTAGTAATACGCCATGTCATCTAGCTTGCCTCCAGCAACTCCAGAATATCCTGATAAACCTTAACTCTTGACTGCCCGTGTGGAAATTGGTGGGCACCCAGAGTTTAGGAAGGAAAACAATAAACTCCAAGTCAGTCATGTGACTGGTGCGAGAACTCAAAACAGTTTATTTATCTTTAAAATCAAAATAGAGGAATATTTTTATTTCAATTCGCAATGCTTTTAAAAATGAGACTACCATAAGGCCTCCCGCACACACACACATGCAAACGCAGAATCGGAGGAGATTTCTCCTTATGATAGTCAAAGATGCTTGATACGCATTTAAAATAACATTTGATATTATTACTAGTGCATAGGGTAGAGAAAAAATATTTCGAAAGTAGAATATAAATCTTAGCCAACATACGACCATTATCGTATGCCTACTATAGCTACTATCCAAACAGTGGTGACCACCATAAGTGAATAGCAGGTTCTACAACTAATACCGTACAAGTTTCGTACTGGGAATTGGATTTCCAACAAATGGTCAGGCCAAGGAACTTCCCATTGCCACATGAGAATGCCTCTGGAAAGACATCCCCGAGAACCAAACCGGAACTCTGCCAACACAAGGCCGGGTTACCCCTAACTGGGTAACTACTGACACGAGCACGCCATTTCCCGATCGTAAACAACCTTTCTCACGGGATCCCGAAAACCAACAACCACAAAGTAATAAATTCGTAGTAACCACATAGGTTAAATATCTGGGCTCCATACCATGATACCACCTCTATCCAGAAGGAAATGTACATACCCTAAAGGGTGCTACCCCTCATAACCTTGCCGCATCTTTCCTGTTTTGACCATTTCCGGGGTGTGAGGTTCGACGAAGTCACGTCCACAAAAACATACTTTATACAAAAGCCATGCTTTGGGTCAACAAATGATCAACACAATGATCACTAAGATAGACGATCAAATAAACGATCCTATCACAATAATCAACACAATGATCATTTCAGCAACACTCAGCATGTCACATTACCAAATTGGGAATATATCGCTGATAACTTCAACTATATAACCTCTGAGCTCGTACGTCTCAGAGAAGGGTGTTAAGCTAAGAGAATAAATTCTCCGCCACCAACAGAAATATATTTGAAAGAAATCGGCTTTATATCTCAAATTGTAATGTCAGGCATACTATCCATACAAGTCTGTTCCGGGCTCGAACAGAACCGAAGGCACTTACAAAGAAGTCCTTGCAATCCGGATATTCACTAATCACGTTCGGACTTCCCATCACATATGGAGTCTCTATACCGGGGACCAGTCGATGCAAAGACATTCGACAAGAAACCCTTTCGTTTTCGAAAATATCCGGTCTTCAACACCGGTCTTCGAATGCAATTTATAACGACGTATCACATATTCGGAATGGGTTATACGACCCCATGGTCCTTTCCCGGTTAACCCGAATAGTGAGCGCTTATTTTTAAAGAAAATAAGTGTGGCATTCAATTTCAAGCAATTCATAACAAATACCATTCAAAGGTAAATATCGATAGTCGGTTATTGAATTATCAATGGATATGCCAACATCACCAGATTCCAAATAATTTTCCAAATTTTTTTATTTTCCAAATTATCTTTACAAGATATATACATAATTTCCATACTTTAAAAATAAATCAATATTTATTTTTAAATCTAATTTCCCAATTTCATTTATAAATTCTATATTGAATTTACATTCCAAAATATTTATGAGTATACGATTTCCATTCAATTTCTAATATTCATTTTCAATTTATCCTCAAAAAGATAAATTCCAAATATTCACTTAATATTGGAAAAGCATTTCTATACTTATAAAATAAGTAATTCACAGATCTTTTTATTTTCTATACTTAGAAAATATTTAATATACCCTAATCGAAATTAAGTATATATTTCATTCTTTTAAGGAAATCATTCACTTAATCATATTCATTTGGGTCAAAACGAATGTCGCGTAAAACATCGTTACGACAACCCAAAATCACTAGTATAGGGATTCGAAATTAAAATAGATATATAAATCCCAATACTATACAAAAATATTTCCTTTCGGAAATCATTTAATATAACAACAGTGTTATAGTCCACCATTCCCTTTTATTTCCCGAAAGCATCTATTTCAACAATAAATGTTGAAATCTATGGTTTCGAATCTCAATACAGTTTAAAACATCTTTAGATCGTTTTAATTCTATTTAAAACATCACATCTAAAATAATTTCTTTAACATAATATTCACTATTCAAAAACGTGAATACACTTGTTAATAAATTTCATCACTTCTGTTCATTTTATTTTAAAGAATTATTCACTGTCTAAAACATGAATATAACTCCATTAATAAATTACACAATTCACTTATCAAGATAAGTCGTTGCGGATTTATAAAACAATGTTTATAAATTCTATTTCTATTTCTTTTATAACAACTTCCTTTTATAAATTTCCTTTATTAACTTATCTCAATTCATATCACAATGATATATTAAAAATTCATATTATAAGTCAAATACTTATAATTTATTTGTTTATAAAACCGTTCCTTTAAACTTCATAAATTTTATAAATCTTATAACTTATAAGATTCATTTATTTATCCAAAATCTTATTCTTTTAAATAACTTCACAAATTTTATAAACCTACTGTTTATAAAATTCCAATTATAACTTCACCGTTTATAATTCTATAAATTCCATTCATCTATGAAATTCATTCACGATTCATTCTAACTCTTATAAAAACTTCGTTTTATAATTCCAATATTTTTAATTTACAAATATCAATTTGTAAATCTTTTATATAAATCAATTTATATCATTCTTTTAACATCTTTAAACTCCTTTATAATTTCACCATTTTCTTTATAAAATAATCAAATTTTATAAACCCTATATTTAAACTTTTTTACAATAGATTCAAAAATCCCAGTTTAAACTATTTTATAAAATCATTAATCCCATATTTTTCAAAAATCAACTTTTAATTATATTTCTCAAAAATCATAATTTTATAACATTTAAAATTATAATGTTTATTTATCTATAATGGATCAAATCCAAAAATATTTTATAAACGTATATTTCCAAAAATCACTTTAGAAATTCCTTAAAAATCAAAATCATATTTTAAACTTCCAAAATTGGATCCGATGATGCAACACATCAAATAGTCAATCACGACTTTCAAACATCATATATCATCCATGATAAACAATCGAATATCACAATATATGAAATCAAATAAATATTTGTGAGGAATCCAGTTGGATCCCTCCAACCTGTTTCCCTGCATCCACAGACATTAGCACAATACCAATTCCGTTTCAAGACGGAATATCGCGGTATATGGGATTTTATAAATACATATCCGCTTACTAACGGCGCAATAGGGTCTCATCCGCTAAAAGAAAATGCGGGAAATCAATCAACTGCAATATATACATATGCCAATATATATATATTGCTATATATTATATAATACCAATTCCACTTCAAGGTGGAATATCGCGGTATATGTGTGTAATAAATAACCTCCGCTTACTAACGGCGTATAGGGTCTATTCACATCCAATATATATATATATATATATATATATATATATATATATATATATATATATATATATATATATATATAACAATCATCATTCAAGCATTCAATCAACACAGTCAATCAATTTTAAATCTAACTATTTAAAATTTAAATAAACAACAAAATTCCTTTTGAGTGAGAAGCTCTCACCTTTGCTTTTATTAGCAATCCAATTTCCCTCTTGACTCGATTTTCTTGATTTATACCTAGTATAAATATTTTATACAATTCAATTAATATTCGAATCAATCGAATAAATTAAATTTTCATTTGACAAATTTTAATTCATCAGTTTTCTCCTTTAATAGTTTAAATTAACTGATAGTTTTATTTAAACAAGTTTCCTATTTAATAATTTATTTTAACTAATTATTTTACTTTTAAAATAATTTTAACTAGAAATTTCCAATTGAACAAAATTTCCTTTAATAAATCATTTCACTTAATAAATTAAATTTCCTTTTACTTACCAAAATTATATTTTTAACTAATTTTCCCTTTAAAAATAAATTTGGCCACTAATAATTAAAATAAACTTATTAACCCCATAAGTTATCTTAATAAATTATTTTTAGTAAAAGAAATAATTGAACAAGTTAATTTATATTTTATAAATTTAATTTAATTAACTCAAAAAATTATTTTAAACTAATTTATAAGTTTCTAAAATCAAATTTTCTCTTTAATCATTTCTAACAATGAATCCTTTTATTTTAATAAATTTGATTAACTAAAAATTATTATTTTTTAAACTAAAATTTTATTCTTAATAAAAAAATTTGACTTAATATTTTTCTTTTAACAACTAATTCTTCAATTTATTAATACTCGAATATAAAACCAAGTAATTAAATTTTATTTCTTAATTCTAGCTGTAAATTAGCTTTAAACCAATTTTTCTTCTTTAAATAAATTTATCAAACTAAAAATTTATTTTTACTTTAAATTAATATCTTTAAATCGATTTCCCTTTTTTTTATAAATTTGTTTGACTAAAATTTTGGTTTTAAAAATTAAAATTTCCTTTTAATATAACTTACTCGTATTTACTTATAATATGATATATTATTCCTTTACTGCAAATATTTTTTTTTTCTTTATTCCAAGATGCTTTCAGAATCTATCATATATAACTAAATAGATAAATCGACTAATAATTTAGTTAAACCAATCTTTCCTTTTAATAAATTATGTTTACTTATTTATTTATTTTTAAACTTAAAAACGAAATTTTGTATCTTTACTGTAAAAATGAATTTTCTGTTTATTTACACATTTTTAATCTGTTTTGAACTAATTTCCCTTTTTAACTTTATATATATTAACTGCATCTAAATTCTTATAAATCCTTTATTTTCAATTTCTTTAAATAAATTCGTTCAACTAAATTTTTCTAAATAAACAGATTAATTAGAGTAAATAAATTCAAAATTACCTTACTGTGCAATTGCAGAACCCAGCCTCACTGCCGCCGCGTCCTCTTGCGCACGCCGCCGTCGCGACCAATTGCCAAGCGCCGCCGCTTCTTCTCGCGCGAGCACGCGCGCGTGCTTGCGCCCCAGTCGCTATGCCTTCACGACAGTCCTCATCCACGTCGTCGTTGCTGTCGCCATCAATCCACACGCCGCTCTCCCCTACGCTCGCGAAACCCCCTCGCCTACGCCTCGTGCCGCGCGCACCATCGAATCGCGCCTTGCTGCCGCGCCTCCGAAGCCCTAATCGTCGTTGCCCTCTCCACGAACAGTCGCGGCCATTTTTCCCTTTTCTTTTTTTTAATTTACACGAACAATTGAAGAGGGGGGAAAGCACGAGCAATTTGGATTGAGGGAGAGAGGAAGAGAGACGCGAGAAAAAAAACTTCGGCCATTAATAACTTCATGATTTTTCTTTTTCTCGTTCCAATTGAAACTGAAGGATGAGAGGAGTTTTTAAAATTGAATGAAGTATGGTTTGCACGATTCAGTATCGTGATCTTAGGCGTGATTCTCTGCGTGAGAAAAGGAAGCATGTTTGACTAAATTTATATTTAAATTTAAATTTAAATCGTTGAAAATTTCGACGCGTTTATGTGTCGTGTGCTCACATAACAGCTCCGAAAAATACGAAATTTGAAATCCGAGAATAATTCAATATTACGGACCCAATGGAACTGGTTTCGTCGAATTCCGAGACTGTGCCTCGGACGGCTATTTTTAAATATCGATTCAAACGATTAAATTTTCAAAACTGAACAAAGCAGTTTCTAATTTGATTCTGAAGCTTCTATTATCTTCAATATTATCAATATAAATTTTACAAGCCTTTAAAATATTTTTTTTAATTGGCTTAAAATCAAAGATTTAAATTTTTATTCAACTTTCAATAGATTAAATTCTATAATTTAATCGCCAAATTCAAAGTTATATTGAAAATTCAATCCAAACATCATTTAAATATTTAAAATTAATTAAATATTTTCAAATTAAATTGTTCAAAATTCTGGATCGTTACAATCTTCCCCCTTAAAAGAATTTCGTCCCGAAATTACAAGTTAAGAAGAATGCCCTTATCCCGTCTATTATCTTTCACAATTCAAATAGTTTTATCAACTTACTAACCTAAATCTTTTTACTAGAGATTCATTATCATTTCAACTAGCTTTTCCAACTTAAATTATAGGTTTCAATCAATATTGTTTTCCTAACAATTCAAATTTAAATTCAAATTCAAATTTTTAAACTTTCAAAATTTTCCAAATTTTTTCTAACACCCTAAATTTTCGAAAAATTTCGCCAGCGTCTCCTTTGCGCGGCTAGCTCGGTACGACTACAAAATGGCACCACGGCCCCTCAGAATCAAAAAGAAAAGAGAAAGTCAAGTGGCTAGAGAAGAAAGTCATCAAATCTCATACTGAAATTCAAATACGTACCTTTTTGTCGAGCAATTCAATTTTAACTTTGAAATCAAAATCTCAATTCCTTTATACACCTGTATAACCTGCTAGTAGTAGTATCCAATCCCAACATTCAAACCAATTTGCATATTCCATTACAAAATTTCGACATATGTTTCTTATACATTTTTACTTCACTATTTGAAGTTACATATTCATTTCATTCAATTTTACTCTTCAATTCAATTTCATTCACAATTTAAATTCCATTTGAATTCAATTCACAATTTGAAATTCCATTCGAATTTAATTCTCAATTCTAAATATTGAATTCTATCGATTTACTTTCATTTGCTAATTCATTTTAATATTCAATTCATTCCATTTGAAATTATTTCACAAATGAATAAATTATCAAGTTAATTTTCTTGAATCCAATCCATCTTATTTTATTCCATATACTAGTGATAATAATTCTATATTATCACTTCTAACAATCATGCAACCATATACTATAATAATTCATAGAAAAATCATTTCTTTTCTATACAAAATAGTTTTGGGCAAAAATATCTTATTTACCCGATTCAAAAACAATTTTATATTCACTAATAAATACGCGCTCATATCTATTATTACACTCAAACTCATTCTAGAGTACTGCTGACTCTATCTCTAATGAGTAATACCCAACAGAACCATGGTTGTCGCTTAACCATATGCTCGGATACCAACTGTAATGCTTGCGATTTTTCGTTGCCGAAAAACCGAAATGTTATGGGTTTTAAAAAGAATTTAAGAAAAGAAATAAGAGAAAAAAAAAGAGAAGAATAGATAGGGAAAAGAAGATGGAAGATAGAAAATAGAGAATTTGAAAATATAGAAAATGGAGAATAGAAGATTTTTAAAATATAGAAGGAAAAGAGAATAGAGAACATAGAACGGAACAGAAAACAACAGAACAACATCAGAATCTCACAATTCGTAGCGGAACAACATATAATAATAAATGAATAATCTTTAAACAAAGAACTATATCAGTTATTACATTACATCACATTTCATTACATCATATCATCAGAGTGTACAACAACAACAACAAACAGTGCAGCGGAAAAAGAAATACTATATAAACTAGTAATACGCCATGCCATCTAGCTTGCCTCCAGCAACTCCAGAATATCCTGATAAACCTTAACTCTTGACTGCCCGTGTGGAAATTGGTGGGCACCCAGAGTTTAGGAAGGAAAACAATAAACTCCAAGTCAGTCATGTGACTGGTGCGAGAACTCAAAACAGTTTATTTATCTTTAAAATCAAAATAGAGGAATATTTTTATTTCAATTCGCAATGCTTTTAAAAATGAGACTACCATAAGGCCTCCCGCACACACACACATGCAAACGCAGAATCGGAGGAGATTTCTCCTTATGATAGTCAAAGATGCTTGATACGCATTTAAAATAACATTTGATATTATTACTAGTGCATAGGGTAGAGAAAAAATATTTCGAAAGTAGAATATAAATCTTAGCCAACATACGACCATTATCGTATGCCTACTATAGCTACTATCCAAACAGTGGTGACCACCATAAGTGAATAGCAGGTTCTACAACTAATACCGTACAAGTTTCGTACTGGGAATTGGATTTCCAACAAATGGTCAGGCCAAGGAACTTCCCATTGCCACATGAGAATGCCTCTGGAAAGACATCCCCGAGAACCAAACCGGAACTCTGCCAACACAAGGCCGGGTTACCCCTAACTGGGTAACTACTGACACGAGCACGCCATTTCCCGATCGTAAACGACCTTTCTCACGGGATCCCGAAAACCAACAACCACAAAGTAATAAATTCGTAGTAACCACATAGGTTAAATATCTGGGCTCCATACCATGATACCACCTCTATCCGGAAGGAAATGTACATACCCTAAAGGGTGCTACCCCTCATAACCTTGCCGCATCTTTCCTGTTTTGACCATTTCCGGGGTGTGAGGTTCGACGAAGTCACGTCCACAAAAACATACTTTATACAAAAGCCATGCTTTGGGTCAACAAATGATCAACACAATGATCACTAAGATAGACGATCAAATAAACGATCCTATCACAATAATCAACACAATGATCATTTCAGCAACACTCAGCATGTCACATTACCAAATTGGGAATATATCGCTGATAACTTCAACTATATAACCTCTGAGCTCGTACGTCTCAGAGAAGGGTGTTAAGCTAAGAGAATAAATTCTCCGCCACCAACAGAAATATATTTGAAAGAAATCGGCTTTATATCTCAAATTGTAATGTCAGGCATACTATCCATACAAGTCTGTTCCGGGCTCGAACAGAACCGAAGGCACTTACAAAGAAGTCCTTGCAATCCGGATATTCACTAATCACGTTCGGACTTCCCATCACATATGGAGTCTCTATACCGGGGACCAGTCGATGCAAAGACATTCGACAAGAAACCCTTTCGTTTTCGAAAATATCCGGTCTTCAACACCGGTCTTCGAATGCAATTTATAACGACGTATCACATATTCGGAATGGGTTATACGACCCCATGGTCCTTTCCCGGTTAACCCGAATAGTGAGCGCTTATTTTTAAAGAAAATAAGTGTGGCATTCAATTTCAAGCAATTCATAACAAATACCATTCAAAGGTAAATATCGATAGTCGGTTATTGAACTATCAATGGATATGCCAACATCACCAGATTCCAAATAATTTTCCAAATTTTTTTATTTTCCAAATTATCTTTACAAGATATATACATAATTTCCATACTTTAAAAATAAATCAATATTTATTTTTAAATCTAATTTCCCAATTTCATTTATAAATTCTATATTGAATTTACATTCCAAAATATTTATGAATATACGATTTCCATTCAATTTCTAATATTCATTTTCAATTTATCCTCAAAAAGATAAATTCCAAATATTCACTTAATATTGGAAAAGCATTTCTATACTTATAAAATAAGTAATTCACAGATCTTTTTATTTTCTATACTTAGAAAATATTTAATATACCCTAATCGAAATTAAGTATATATTTCATTCTTTTAAGGAAATCATTCACTTAATCATATTCATTTGGGTCAAAACGAATGTCGCGTAAAACATCGTTACGACAACCCAAAATCACTAGTATAGGGATTCGAAATTAAAATAGATATATAAATCCCAATACTATACAAAAACATTTCCTTTCGGAAATCATTTAATATAACAACAGTGTTATAGTCCACCATTCCCTTTTATTTCCCGAAAGCATCTATTTCAACAATAAATGTTGAAATCTATGGTTTCGAATCTCAATACAGTTTAAAACATCTTTAGATCGTTTTAATTCTATTTAAAACATCACATCTAAAATAATTTCTTTAACATAATATTCACTATTCAAAAACGTGAATACACTTGTTAATAAATTTCATCACTTCTGTTCATTTTATTTTAAAGAATTATTCACTGTCTAAAACATGAATATAACTCCATTAATAAATTACACAATTCACTTATCAAGATAAGTCGTTGCGGATTTATAAAACAATGTTTATAAATTCTATTTCTATTTCTTTTATAACAACTTCCTTTTATAAATTTCCTTTATTAACTTATCTCAATTCATATCACAATGATATATTAAAAATTCATATTATAAGTCAAATACTTATAATTTATTTGTTTATAAAACCGTTCCTTTAAACTTCATAAATTTTATAAATCTTATAACTTATAAGATTCATTTATTTATCCAAAATCTTATTCTTTTAAATAACTTCACAAATTTTATAAACCTACTGTTTATAAAATTCCAATTATAACTTCACCGTTTATAATTCTATAAATTCCATTCATCTATGAAATTCATTCACGATTCATTCTAACTCTTATAAAAACTTCATTTTATAATTCCAATATTTTTAATTTACAAATATCAATTTGTAAATCTTTTATATAAATCAATTTATATCATTCTTTTAACATCTTTAAACTCCTTTATAATTTCACCATTTTCTTTATAAAATAATCAAATTTTATAAACCCTATATTTAAACTTTTTTACAATAGATTCAAAAATCCCAGTTTAAACTATTTTATAAAATCATTAATCCCATATTTTTCAAAAATCAACTTTTAATTATATTTCTCAAAAATCATAATTTTATAACAT
Organism: Allium cepa; assembly: GCA_030765085.1. Classification (NCBI taxonomy): domain Eukaryota; kingdom Viridiplantae; phylum Streptophyta; class Magnoliopsida; order Asparagales; family Amaryllidaceae; genus Allium; species Allium cepa. The sequence continues at coordinate 951,473,180 of CM060945.1, read as the reverse complement.
TTAAAATTATAATGTTTATTTATCTATAATGGATCAATTCCAAAAATATTTTATAAACGTATATTTCCAAAAATCACTTTAGAAATTCCTTAAAAATCAAAATCATATTTTAAACTTCCAAAATTGGATCCGATGATGCAACACATCAAATAGTCAATCACGACTTTCAAACATCATATATCATCCATGATAAACAATCGAATATCACAATATATGAAATCAAATAAATATTTGTGAGGAATCCAGTTGGATCCCTCCAACCTGTTTCCCTGCATCCACAGACATTAGCACAATACCAATTCCGTTTCAAGACGGAATATCGCGGTATATGGGATTTTATAAATACATATCCGCTTACTAACGGCGCAATAGGGTCTCATCCGCTAAAAGAAAATGCGGGAAATCAATCAACTGCAATATATACATATGCCAATATATATATATTGCTATATATTATATAATACCAATTCCACTTCAAGGTGGAATATCGCGGTATATGTGTGTAATAAATAACCTCCGCTTACTAACGGCGTATAGGGTCTATTCACATCCAATATATATATATATATATATATATATATATATATATATATATATATATAACAATCATCATTCAAGCATTCAATCAACACAGTCAATCAATTTTAAATCTAACTATTTAAAATTTAAATAAACAACAAAATTCCTTTTGAGTGAGAAGCTCTCACCTTTGCTTTTATTAGCAATCCAATTTCCCTCTTGACTCGATTTTCTTGATTTATACCTAGTATAAATATTTTATACAATTCAATTAATATTCGAATCAATCGAATAAATTAAATTTTCATTTGACAAATTTTAATTCATCAGTTTTCTCCTTTAATAGTTTAAATTAACTGATAGTTTTATTTAAACAAGTTTCCTATTTAATAATTTATTTTAACTAATTATTTTACTTTTAAAATAATTTTAACTAGAAATTTCCAATTGAACAAAATTTCCTTTAATAAATCATTTCACTTAATAAATTAAATTTCCTTTTACTTACCAAAATTATATTTTTAACTAATTTTCCCTTTAAAAATAAATTTGGCCACTAATAATTAAAATAAACTTATTAACCCCATAAGTTATCTTAATAAATTATTTTTAGTAAAAGAAATAATTGAACAAGTTAATTTATATTTTATAAATTTAATTTAATTAACTCAAAAAATTATTTTAAACTAATTTATAAGTTTCTAAAATCAAATTTTCTCTTTAATCATTTCTAACAATGAATCCTTTTATTTTAATAAATTTGATTAACTAAAAATTATTATTTTTTAAACTAAAATTTTATTCTTAATAAAAAAATTTGACTTAATATTTTTCTTTTAACAACTAATTCTTCAATTTATTAATACTCGAATATAAAACCAAGTAATTAAATTTTATTTCTTAATTCTAGCTGTAAATTAGCTTTAAACCAATTTTTCTTCTTTAAATAAATTTATCAAACTAAAAATTTATTTTTACTTTAAATTAATATCTTTAAATCGATTTCCCTTTTTTTTATAAATTTGTTTGACTAAAATTTTGGTTTTAAAAATTAAAATTTCCTTTTAATATAACTTACTCGTATTTACTTATAATATGATATATTATTCCTTTACTGCAAATATATTTTTTTTTCTTTATTCCAAGCTGCTTTCAGAATCTATCATATATAATTAAATAGATAAATCGACTAATAATTTAGTTAAACCAATCTTTCCTTTTAATAAATTATGTTTACTTATTTATTTCTTTTTAAACTTAAAAACGAAATTTTATATCTTTACTGTAAAAATGAATTTTCTGTTTATTTACACATTTTTAATCTGTTTTGAACTAATTTCCCTTTTTAACTTTATATATATTAACTGCATCTAAATTCTTATAAATCCTTTATTTTCAATTTCTTTAAATAAATTCGTTCAACTAAATTTTTCTAAATAAACAGATTAACTAGAATAAATAAATTCAAAATTACCTTACTGTGCAATTGCAGAACCCAGCCTCACTGCCGCCGCGTCCTCTTGCGCGCGCCGCCGTCGCGACCAATTGCCAAGCGCCGCCGCTTCTTCTCGCGCGAGCACGCGCGCGTGCTTGCGCCCCAGTCGCTATGCCTTCACGACAGTCCTCATCCACGTCGTCGTTGCTGTCGCCATCAATCCACGCGCCGCTCTCCCCTACGCTCGCGAAACCCCCTCGCCTACGCCTCGTGCCGCGCGCGCCATCGAATCGCGCCTTGCTGCCGCGCCTCCGAAGCCCTAATCGTCGTTGCCCTCTCCACGAACAGTCGCGGCCATTTTTCCCTTTTTTTTTTTTTATTTACACGAACAATTGAAGAGGGGGGAAAGCACGAGCAATTTGGATTGAGGGAGAGAGGAAGAGAGACGCGAGAAAAAAAAACTTCGGCCATTAATAACTTCGTGATTTTTCTTTTTCTCGTTCCAATTGAAACTGAAGGATGAGAGGAGTTTTTAAAATTGAATGAAGTATGGTTTGCACGATTCAGTATCGTGATCTTAGGCGTGATTCTCTGCGTGAGAAAAGGAAGCATGTTTGACTAAATTTATATTTAAATTTAAATTTAAATCGTTGAAAATTTCGACGCGTTTATGTGTCGTGTGCTCACATAACAGCTCCGAAAAATACGAAATTTGAAATTCGAGAATAATTCAATATTACGGACCCAATGGAACTGGTTTCGTCGAATTCCGAGACTGTGCCTCGGACGGCTATTTTTAAATATCGATTCAAACGATTAAATTTTCAAAACTGAACAAAGCAGTTTCTAATTTGATTCTGAAGCTTCTATTATCTTCAATATTATCAATATAAATTTTACAAGCCTTTGAAATATTTTTTTTAATTGGCTTAAAATCAAAGATTTAAATTTTTATTCAACTTTCAATAGATTAAATTCTATAATTTAATCGCCAAATTCAAAGTTATATTGAAAATTCAATCCAAACATCATTTAAATATTTAAAATTAATTAAATATTTTCAAATTAAATTGTTCAAAATTCTGGGTCGTTACAATTTAGAAAGAAAAATGAGTGTATAAGAGTAAATATGATTTAAGTTGCAGTTGAGATGAAGAGAGTGAATAGTCACATTAGTGTCACTTCTGCTTCTAAAGAAATATCGAAAACGAAAGTTGTAATAATAAAGATTGATATTGAACATTGGAATAAGAAATATGGTTTTTATTCCGAAATGTATTTTCATAAAGAAAATTGTTTTCTATGTGATTTAAATTTTTGAGTTCGAGATTTTTAATCGAAGAACTGGCCATTGTAAAATAATTGTAGTATATGAAATAAATAATCTACATTAAGTGAACGATGGACCATCGATTTTAGTTCGCTATTACAATAATGGAAAACCCAGTAGGAGCATGCTATATAGCACTTATTTATTGTATCAAATTACGAAAATTGTTTTCATAAAATAATAACACTTATTAAATAATGACAATTTCTCAGTGTCGATTGAAAAATAGATATAATTATATTTTAGTGTGAATATTATGAATATTTGATATAAAATAAAACTATAAAATGGTATTTTTTTCACAACAAAGTGATGCATTGGAAAATACTGAAGCATCTAAAATTATTTATGATTATTTTGGAATTATAGACTAAGCCGTAGTTTTGAAAAATAATTTTATTATATGATTATGAAACATACGATATTGGTTAATCATATCTCAAAAAATTAAGGGCTATGCACCCATTTAGTGTTAGCGTCATAAAAGCTGATGAACTATTCGGATTGATACATATTGATGTACACAATCACAAATCTATTAATACCAAAACGGTCCTACATATTTCGACATGTTCATCGATGAGTTATCACAGATATGAATATGTATTTAGTATGTATTTATAACCCTATGACGAGCTTATAGAATATAAAACGAATGTAAATAAAATAACATGCGATGGAAATGATCCGGTTTGATCAAATTATGAGAGTATTGGAAAGGTTCTGTATGCACCTAATATGAATAAGAATTCGGTCTCAAAGGTCACTCCTCATTATAATACATAATGATGTATTGGTAAGGAGTAATCAAACTTTGTTAGACAAAGCATGATTAAAGATGAGTGAAGTTGAGTTAAACTCTTTTTATAAGGTATGTACTTTAGAGTACATATTATCCAATGGTTTACAAAAGCAAACGAGATAAGGATTTATTAGAAACTCATCATATCCTAGGCCAAGGAGTTGGCAGGCTGTGCGAGTCAAAAGACTACACGTAATAATTATACATGAGAGATTTTGTATGGATCATCCCAAATGAGTTTTGAAAATGATAGTCATTAGATGTCTAATTTATGTTATGAACATAAATATACTGTGAACTAATGCAAAATCAGTTTTATATAAGACAATTCATAAAATGCTTATGAATGCCATTTCCATTACACTAAGAAACAATAATTGTTTCAAGAAATACCAATTTCGTAGTGAAGGAATTTCTTTAAGAAATTTTGGTATAAAATGAATTTGGATACAATCCAATGATAAAATTGATTACAAGAGATGAAATAAAATTGACCAAACATAAATGAACGTAATACATTAGAACGTCTAATAAGTATACTTGTAAATTAAAGAGAAACTGTGAATTTCTTACCAATGCCAAGAATAAATAATCCTAGGTTGTTTAATTAAACCATTAAGATTAGTCACTCTATGATATGGTAGGATGAGTAAATCTGAAATAGATTCCAAATACATTATCAAAGTATGATTTTGATAGTTGTATTGAAAGGGATATGATTCGTTGGCCTCAAATGTGTCTTTGAGAGAAAAGGTAAATAAAATTGGAATATAATGATTCACATTGATAAGCATAATACCATGAATTTCAATTGTTGAAATTAATATAACAAATTCATTACTTGATGTACTCAATTTGGTTTGGATTTACTCAAAAAATTATTGTGTAATATTACTTTATATTTTGGTACGTATGCATTAAAATAGATAATTTTAAATAAAATCTAGAGTAAACAGTTTACACATTATAAACAAAAGTATATCAAAGTCAGTGGAGGTGATATTAAGTTTGTGAGTTTTTGGATATGATCTAAGAACACATACTGAAGTGTCGTTCGACAAGTATCAAAATTGAATAAATGTTTTAATAAGAATATCAAATAGTTGATTTCCAATGAAAACACAAAGGAAACTCGTGCTCGTAATAAAAAAAAGTTAAAAGGTTAAAAAATTATTTTCTAAACCATAAATAAACAACACATTATTGATTGTTAACGACGTAATTATGTTAGAATCGGTTTTAGTTTTTTTGATACTCGATGTTGGATTTGTAATTGAGGTCTTATATAGTAAGTATAAAAGATATTGGGAATGTCCCAAAATGATATGCAAAGACACCTTATTAAAATGTTTAATACGGAAAATGTAAGATGGATTTCTTATATATTGGCAATATGAATTATCATACATGTTATATTGTCTACGATATCGGGATTGGTTTATGTATTTAATACCTAAAACAAATATCAAGTCCAAATTGATATCACTAAATGGTAGTTTGGAATATTCTCATGTATTTATGAAATATTAGAGAATTATTTACAGAAACAACAAACCCCTTATGAAGGAGTGTTCAGACTCAAACTTCATAAATGATATTGAGTATAATATGTCAATAATAAAATTCAAGTTAAGAATCTTTAAGTTGAAAATGTTCCAAATAGAAGAGATTATGGCTGATTCAATGAATAGGCCAAGTACATTAGCCTAAATAGCGTCACAGTAAAAGAAATGTATATATAATAAATTCACAAATTTACAACTGAGTTGAGGGTGATTCCAAATGTTAAGGATCTCATTACATTGTTTTATGATAAAAATGTCGTGATAAGTTTGTAATAGAACTTAGAGCTCATAAGTTGAGAGACATGCTTCGAATTATTTCACATGATAAAGGTAGTTTATTAGCGTTGGAGAGAGTTGATTGACATAGTAGACATTTGTAACAAAATTGGGCACAACACTCTTTAGATGTGTTCGAAGAGATAAAATGAAGAAAGTAAATACAAAATGAGGCAGATCTAACAAACAAACCATTCAATAGATAAGAATGAATGTAGAAACACGCAAATTTAGAGTGGTTCAGCATATTGCCTACGTCTACTATGAAATGATTGATGTTTATTGAATTTAACTTGCTGGTTGCAAAATATTTACAACTGCACAGTCAAAGTACAATAGTGATTTTGGCAGATTATCAACATAGAAAAGCCAAAAAGTCCCTTTTCTATAGGTCTAGGGTCGCTATTTATAGGCGTAGGCAGCAAATCTCCCAGGTCTCAGAGGACTTCTTCTCTTACGTGAGTGGGCCCACGGGATCGAGTTCAGGTGACTTTCGGCTTGATCCATGATCGATACGTATCCAATTCGTATCGATAAAAAAATGGTCATTTTAGGTTGAGATCTATCATGGACATCCTTGAGGTAGCAAGCAAGCTTCTGTGAAAATTTGGGGCATTTAGACATGTAGATTGTGAGATATGATCGATGCAAGTTTGGATTTGCAGTGTGTTGCTTGAACTCTTATCGATATGCACGTATCGATCCTGTTCGTGTTGCTCCTAGGCACGTGATGGTCAATGACGTGTCGCTGTCATTCAGTATCGATCCACTTTTCATGCCGAGTGATTGGATTTTCCTCTCTCCTAGGATTCTTTCGTATCGATCAAAAATCTTCCTTTCGTATCGATCGAATATGCTCCACTTCATATTGAGTCTTATAGCTATTTCGTATCAATGGTTTTTTATTTCCTTCATATCGGCTTCGGGAGTCACTTCATTTCTTCGAATTCATTCCTTTATTTGTTGTCTTTAATCATATCGATCGAGCGAACGATCGATATGGGTTTGGTTGTCCTCATTTGATGGATACGAACAAAGGGACACGAGGGAGATGGTTATTGATGGATACAAACTTGACGAGTATGAATGAACTATTACCCTCCATGGATATGAACCAGTCATGTTTTGCCTGGGATTCATTGGTTACGAATGAGATGGATACGAACGTGGTTTTTCCTTCAACACATGATGGATACGAACTGAGTGGATACGAAATAACCACCTTTCCTATGAAACTTGATCGGTTCATAACTCGGACATATGAACTTTGATTGACTTGAAATTTGAGATGTTGGCTTCATGGCTTTGCTTGTCGTGTCAAATCGATTGTAGCTCGATCCGAACTTGGAGAAAATTAGACAGTATCCATAGTAGACCTTTGTATAACTGATCTTCGGGACGAACTGTCTTTGGTATCCAGTCGAGTCCTTGGTGTCACGGCCTTGCCAAAAGGCGGGATAACATTTGCTCCCTAAAGTATGTCTTCTGCAAACATAACGTGCTTTGAAAAACTGCAGTTTTTATTCTGAAGAGTTTTATTCGCTTCGCTGAATAGTTGTTGTCTTTCCATTAAAAATGTAACCTTTGATTGATTTCCAGTAATATAAATCAAAATTGTTGACCGACTATGATTATGCAGTAAATTGTTGTAGTTAAGCATCGAGTGTTAGCAATTTGTTGTTCACTGTTGTAATCATCACCAGGTGAGCATTCAACTTCTGTGAATTTTGGAAAATTGAATGTTAGTCCGTCACACATGCATAAATGCATGTTAGTCCGACTCACGTTAAGGTTCGTACATTAACGATGCCTGTTTTTCTCCTATCGAATTCTGTATCGATTCTCACCTGAATTGATGTGAAATTCGAGTTGTAACAACGCTTGATGATTGTTTTTAGAATATCTCTTTGTATCGATCCTCTTCTGGATCGATGTGAAAAGTTGAAAATTTGTTTTCGTATCAATGGTGATCGGTACGAGTTTGCTTGGTGTTTCAATGTCGTTCGTATCGATGGACACGAGTCTTTTTGGGCTTCACGTTGATGGATACGAACAGGGAAGCTCGTATCGATGTGCTTCGAATTGATTCGAATAGTCCAGCAATCTTCTGCCTTTCATTTCGTATCGATCTAATGGCATTCGCTTCGCCTCGGTTACACGATGGTTACGAACTGTTGCTTCAAACCGAGGGTGTTGCAATCACCTTTTTCAAACAATGGATATGAATTGCCACTCATATGGATCATGCCCTCGACTGCTTTGACCGGTTAGGCCTACAAGGAGGTGAACGTTCACTTATGTAGTATATAAAGCTCGGTACTTAACATCTTTTTCTTGTTTCCCCAATCTTCTGCTTTCGTAGCACTCCTAGAAGGAACAGAACTGCTCACGATCCTAAACCCTAACCCTTACATTCTCATATTAACTGATAATACTAGGTAATCCATTGAATAATCTCAACGTGTAGACGATGGGACTTAAATCCTTGCCATCTTACTTGTCTTTTGTTGTCGATTTCGATGGATTAGTGACCATAGACAGGCCAAAGCACAGTCAAAGGTGATTAGCGACTATCTCGACGTTGTTTTGGAGAAGAAGAAGATGGGTGGAAGGACACTCGGTCTCAACTTTGTATCGACAAAGGAAGGGTAGAAAAAACTAATCTCGTATCGACTCTAAGTAGAGGATTTGTATCGATCAGGAATCTATTATTAAAGGGGAAGTTCATATCGATCTGGTGTTGTGGCCACTTGTATCGATTAGGAACGATCGACACGAAATCGAGGAACAAACAATCAACATGAAATCCTCACTGATCGATACGAAACTTCCGGTTTAGATCAATATGAAACTTACAATTCATGATCGATACGAAGCCTAACAATACCAGGTCAATTTTTCTAGATGGATACGAAGTAGGTTGCTTGATGTCGATATGAACTAATGCCCTTCGATCGATATGAATTGGTGCTTTTTGGATTGAGATGAAATGAACTTTGATGGTCGATCTGAGTTTAAAATTTTATTGATACGACTTGAAATATCAAATACATGACTCCGACAAGGTTCTGCCTTGCATAATTTGACTTAACCATTTCACCACATTTTTGACTGCCTTTCGAAGCTCATTGATGGAACTGTAACCTGACAACATTTAACTAATCTCAACTTGGATCGATCTCCAAAGTCTAGATGGCATGGTTATGACGGTCGCGATGTCGGTTACTCCGGTTGAATTTTGAAGTCTTGTCGTTTGAACACTTTATTAATCTTTGTAGATTTTTTTTAAGTATTACACAACATTGCATTGCACAACACACACGTGCATTTCACTCTGGGGTAGACATGGGATTATTGTCACCTAACGATGGTTTTTACTAAGTTGATTGGCTATGGAGCCCAGGAGTTCACAGCAACAAGAAGCTCAAAGTCCACCTCCTTTGATAATAGAGATACCGGCCATCACGGCCGAAGTCATAAGTCCAGCTCTGGATGAGCTACCAGGAGCAACCTTCATTGGGAATCCACAAGATTCTGTACCATCCAATGTTTCTGAAGATATGCTGGGGAGAATTTGCTTGCGGCACGGGCTATCATTGAACGATGTCCTGCTTCCAGGGCCGAATGACAGGCCACATACTCCTCTGGAAGGGTACACCGCTTTTAATCGATTTTCCAGTACAACGAGATGCTCCCACCATTAAAAAATATTATCTGGAGGTGTTATCTTATTTAGGGATTGCCCTATTACTGTTACATCTGAACGGGTACGCTCTGTTGAACGTCCTATTCATTATTTTCGTGGAGCACCTTTTTCGGCCCCCGACTCTAGAGGAAGTCGGATTCTTGTTCAATGTAAAGAGTCGAGGAGATAATCCCTCTTTCACATTTTTAAAGGGAGTCGAAAACTGTCAAATTATGATTGGGACTTGGACCAAACTTAGCTACTCCAAAACCGAGTGGTTCTATGTTCAGTGCCCGCTAGGCTTCGCTAGACGACGACTAGTTAGACGTAAGTGTTGTAATTCCTCTTGCGATTAATTGGTTAATCTCCGTTGGTACTGATTTTAATGTTGTTTTCTCTTTATAGCTTCAATTCCTCGACCTGAAGGCGATTAATTTAGGGAATTCATTAGGATTCTTTAGGAGGTGTTAGGCGAGATTAGAGAGATCAAGCGGTGCTTATGGATGAAAATATGAGAGTCGTTGGGCAGATTGACAGTGATCAGAGCATACGGCTTAAAGGATCTCTCAGGACAGCTTCGGCAAGACAAGCTAGACATAGAGCGCCCGAAATTGTAATTGTTGAGCAGGGTGGCGAAGAGGATACACCAACTAAAGATGAACCCATAGTCGGGACCTCAGATAGTCCTCAACATTCAGAGGGAAAAAGAAAACGCAAGGCAGTTGTTCTTAAGCTTCGTAAGTCTATAAGACGGAAATCTGTGGTTGTGTCTTTACCAACCGTCGGTGTTGTAATTTCAAAGGCTCCTCCCTTACACATAAAGAACCCCTTCGACAGACATTCCAATCTCGGACCGTATGTCGCTCCAACAAGATATCGGACTGGAAGGGCTTCAGAGCGCTTTAGATCTTAGCGAGTCAATTCCTTCGAGTATGGCCAATATAACCGGTTGGTTGGGGGGTTAACACATACATGAATACACGTCACGACATCACATACTCAATATGCACGAGCTGTCCAATCTTAGAAAACATCTAACTTTTCCCTTCTTTTAATTTTGCAGATTCGATGTCGAAGAAACCGTTTATGCTCGGTTGTCTCCGCACTGCACGCGAATCTTCCAGTTCTTACAGGGAACCCGCAGGCGTGATTCTGACTATGAATGCCACTATTCTATCCAAGAGAGGGATTATTACGACAAAGAGAGCTAGGGAAAGAGAGAGAGAACGAGAGAGAGAGAGAAAAAGAGAGGCAAGATAAACGCCGCTCCCGATCACGTTCTCCTCCACTCTGGGTTTAGTTGCCACCTTCTAATTCTAGGATACCGATTATTGCTACTTCATGCCAACGGATGCCTATAATAATTCAAAGATCCAGCAAACATCGCCATACAACTGGACCAGACACCTTTATCATAGTTACTTCGTCGGTTACAGAGATGATAGATAAGGGAGCCGTTCGGATAGCTCAAATGAAGAGATATTTTCCGAACATATGCTTCGACGGCTACCATTTCCCTCCAGATTTGATGATGCTTCCAGATGGAGCAGAAAAAATCATTCATGATCATGTCTATCGTGCTTTTAGCAATTAACGAGAGTGGAAGAAAGCCACCGAGAAAATTTTAGCTATGGTGTTTGAGCTTGCGAAGAAAATTGAAGTGCTTCAAGAAACCGTCACCCAAAAGGATCGCCTCGTCATAGTGCGCACTGGAGAGAATGATACCTTAAGGAATTCTAAAATGGAGGCCCTAAAAAAGGTGGATGAGGCTAATAAGGAGTTAGAGCGGATGAGGCAGGAGCATTTGAGGTTTGTAGACGATATGGGCCACAGGAACGCCATAGTCATCATTGAAAAAGACAGAGCACTCCAAGAGCTGGCAGAGCTTAAAACCAAATATGAAGAAGTCGTTAAGGAAAAAGACAAAGCTAATAAGATCTCTCAGGAGGCCTATGACTAAACTGTGGAGGCTCGGAATGAGCCGGATGAGGCGAAGTTGAAAATCCAGGAGGCCGAGGCTAGGGTTGAGGTTGAGGCCAAGGCGACGGAGGCTAGACTTGAGAGCGATATTGAAGATCACTTGATCACTTATAAGGTCAATGTTCTGAAGTATCGTGACTTGAGCTGGCTCAATAATTATCCAATTTATTTACATAGTGCCTGGTGCTGTCTCTTGGACGATGAGAAGGCAGAGCATCACACTGAATCTCCCGATGAATTTTATTTGGAAAATCGAGTGTTGAATGACGAAGAGAGGAGAATTATTCATGACTACACTGATGCATTCGAGAATGAGAAGCTCGCTACTAGCACTCGGAGTTTGGAGAGGGCTCTGGTGTCGAGCATCACGATACAAGCTCTGAGATCCCTATGTCAATCCATATTGAATCCGCTCCTATGGTTGATCCTTTACCTGTGCCGGCCTATGACCCCAGCTATCTCCAGCTTGTGAGCACGTGTCAGGAGGAACTCCGGCCCCCATCGCGAGCCAACCTAAGGAAGGTGTTCCGAACACTTCTCGAACTCATTCATAGTCTGGAGTACTATCAAAGGAAATTTCTAATATTTTCTCTTATCTCCATTCAGTTATAGAAGCAGCACCGATCATTCCCCCTACAACCCAAGAACAAAACCAAGAGAAGGAGGCTATCATAATGGAGGGACGACGACGACTACCGCTACCGCTACGACCGGGGAAGTTGATGTGAGTGCTTTCACTTTCAACGAGCAAATGATGGATGAGCTCCTGGGCACCCTCAGGAATCCACTTTCTGACTTGCCAATTTTTATGAGTGGAACTGCGTTCACGGCCTGCTCTTTGGCTCCGACCGCCAGCATTCTGCTTGATACTCAAACAGCTCATGACGACGCAATAATGGCAGAAGTTAATGCTGAGATGGCAGGCGCAACAATGGGTAGCACCACAAGGGCGGAATGGCAGGACTCGACCCGGCTCCTTTACTCGTGATCTCTTTGTATGGCACGGTTTGCATTACCGGGGCCCCCGTATCTTCTCACATGGAAAGTGCCCCAGTCCCTCCGATCGTGCATTCTGAAAGCATCCCATTTCCGGTGAGTTAAGAGGAGGAGACCACAATACTGCCCTCGACCGGGGATAGGACCAACAAAGGCAAAAGCTCAAAGCGGCATCATAGCAGCGGCTCCGGTGGGTCAACTCCAAAGGAGAAAAAGCATAAGAAGAAGAAGCCCAAGAAGTAGGAATGAATCTTGGCATCCCTTTTTTGGTAGATAGTTAGGAACTTTCTTTCCGCTCTTGTAGGCCGTGTATAGATGTGGGTTCGACCTTTGCTAGTAGGATTTTTTGGCATAGACTCCTTGTACCTTTTAAAAAAAAGATAAATGAAATAGAATTTCCTTTTGTTCTTTGCACAACTTCGAGCTTTTTTATTTAAGTGTTGCATCATCCGAGTTTTCTTTCGACATACTTGCGAAGTACAAGTCTCTACATTGGGCTTGTGTTCAGTTGTTAAGTTCCCGGGTCATAGCTTCGGGTCGTAAACAAATATCAAGTTGATCCTCGCTATTGTACTATTTCGATTAGTAGTTGGTGTTAGAGTCATGCCCCCAGTCTTGGGGATGAGTCAAAGTGGTCGGACGGTGGTTGCTCTTCACTTTCGACATTTTTAACTTCACTTAATCTGGACTAAGTCGTTGTGAAGTGAGTTTGAGTGGTCGGATCACACTCGCTCACGTATTGAAAATCGTATCCATGCTCTGGGGATTTAACTCGCATGCTGGCGGTTGGTCACGCCTGCTTAATGTTCGAAGATACGTTCGTGCTCTGAGGACTTAAGTTGTTTCACAGGCAGTCAGTCACACCCGTTTTAATAATAGGAATTGCGTTCACACTATGGGGACTTGGGATGATTTGTGGGTGGTCAGTCACACCCAATTTGTGTTTGTACTCCAGTCCACGCTTTGGGGACTTAGAGTTAGTCGTGGGTGGTCAGTCACACCCAGTTGAAGTTTATAATCCAGTCCATGTGCTAGGGACTTAGAGTTAGTCAACAGGCGATCGATCACATCTGCTTTGAGTTATAGGGTTTCATTCATGCTCTAGGAATGATATATTTATCAAGATCGTGGACGGTCGGGTCACATCCACCCTAAGTTAACACGAGAGGTTGTTAGATGGGCGGATCCATCCTCCTCGGGTCTTGAATAAAACATGGGTGAAGTCGTTAGGTGGACGAATCCACCCTCTTTGAGCCTGCATTCGTTGGTTTATAATCCAGCTCACACTTTGGGTGTTGGAATTAGTCAGAGGATTGTCGTGTATCAATCCTTCTTAGCTTCAGTGTGATAGCTTGCCCCTGAGCTCGAGTTTCACTTAGCGAGTGACCTGTCATATCACAGTCACTCTCAATTTAAGTAAGTCCCACTATAGGATGGAACTTAGCTCTCCGTGCATTATGAAGGTCGTATGACGCATTTTAAGAATCACTGCTCTGGCTCGAAGAGATTGCATTTTATTGCTAAAATGAGAAAGTATGGCAAAGTCAGTTGCCTTATTACAAGTTCAAATTTCGAATGCATAAACAAATTGCAAATGAAAAGTAGACAAAATGAATATATAAAGCCTATTATGTGTAGTAGCGATGAAGACTCTCGATGTTTCAGGTTCTCGGCAAAGTGAGACATCAACGGCCGGTAACTTAAATGTGCCATCTTTGAGTCTTCGTTCAATAACATACGGTCCTTCCCATGTATGTTTCATATGCGAAAATCCTCTTGAGCACGAGATCGCCAAGTTCAAAGGTTCGGGGTTGGACCTTAACATTGTATAAACGGGTGACTCGACTTCGTTGAGCGGGTACCCTTAAATCAGCCTCTTCATGCTTCTCATTTAGTAAGTCTAGAGATTCGACAAGCAATATAGCATTTGACTATGGATCATAATATGTCATATGATGAGAAGGCACTTCCAACTCGACTGGAATAATGGCTTTTGAACCGTAGGAAAGTGAAAACGGAGTGTGGCCGATCGCGGACTTGTGGGTTGTTCGATAAGCTCATAGGGCCATAGGAAGTTCATCGAACCATTTTCCCCCAGCCTTTTCCAATCATTTCTTCAAAATGGACTTTATAACTTTATTAACAGCTTCGACCTATCCATTTGCTTGAGGGTTTGCAACTGCAGAGAACATCTTTTGGATATGGAATCGCTGACAGAAATTCTTGAACTCGACACTATCGAATTGGGCTCCCTTGTCAGTGATGATGGTATGTGGGAGACCAAACCTACAGATAATGTTGCGTGCCACAAAGTTGATCACTTTCTTTGTTGGCTTGGCTTCCACCTATTGGGTATAGTAATCAACTACAATGATGGCGTACATCATGCCACCTTTAACCAGAGGTAGAGATCCAATAATATCGATGCCCCATATTATGAATATCCATGGACTGACCATTTGAGTTATTTTGGTAGGCGGGGCATTTGAAATCCAAGCATGCTTCTGACATCTATCACGTTTCCTGGCACAATCTGAGGCATCGCGATTTACAGTCGGCCAATAACAACCATATTAGAGTACTTTCGTAGCATGAACTTACCCCCCGGTGTGGTCGCCAAATTCTCCTTCGTGCACATCATGTAATATTCGTTTGATTTCATCGTGGGCGATACACCGGAGTAAAGGAACATAGTATCCTCTTCTATACATGACTCCATTCTAGATAGTGAATCGCAAAGCCTTCCGGAGAACTGTCTTTTCTCACTCCTACACTCTAGCAAGGTACCACATTCGGGATAGTTCCTGAACGGAGTCATCCATGATTCTTTATCGGGTATGACTTCACGTACCTAGTCGGTCTCCATTTGATCAATGCTCGAGGAAGATAGTGTCTCAACGGGAACGAGTCCCATACGTTGTGCCTCACTAGTGCTAGCTAACTTTGTCAAGGAATCGACCTTCTGGTTGTGTTCTTAGGGTATGCAGTAGATGGCATAATAATCGAACCGATTCAATACTTCCTAGATCCGAGCGAGATAAACAGCCAGTCTCTGGTCCCTAGCATGGTATTCCCCCCGAACTTGGAACACGACTAATTGTGAATTGCAGTAAATCTCCATAGTAATTCTTAAACTTCTGGTAAGCCTGAGTCCAGTAAGCAGGGCTTTGTATTCGGCCTTGTTGCTAGTCGCATGGAAATCGAACTTAAAACCATAGCATATAGATCGGCCTTCAGGAGTCTCAAGCACAACCCCAGTGCTTGAGCAGTGGTCATTTGATGCACCATCAGTATGCTGCTTCCAGACATATTTGGGAGATTCACTGGTTTCGAGAAAGTCCTCTGGGATAGTGAATTCTACTAGGACTTGTCCTTGAATAGCTCGCCTTGGTGTGTAAACAATGTCGAACTGACTCGGCCCGAAATTCCGCTTGAGTACTACCAGATGTCTCAGGCCGTGTAAGGACCTATCGTAATGGCTGGTTGGTATAGACAGCGATAGGACAAGCCTGGAAATAAGGGAGAAGCTTCCTTGAGGCAATGACAAGATAGTGAGCTAACTTCTCCAACTTTGGGTATTTTCTCTCTGCTCCGGTCAGTCCTTTGCTGATGTAATAGACTGGCTGTTATATCCGGTCCTCCTCTCGAATCAAAGCAACACTGATTGTGTTTTCTGACACTACCAAGTAGATGTACAATCTCTCATGATCAATAGGCTTTGACAGAATATGTGGTATGGATAGGTTTGAACCAGTGCTCGGAATGCGCCTTCACACTCTGTAGTCCATTCAAAGTTTTGTTTCCCTTTTCTGATTAGATCGAAGAAAGGAATGCATTTGTCAGTGGATTTTGAAATGAACTTGCTCGGAACTGCAACTTTATTATTGAGGCTCTGAACTTGATTTATAGTCCTTGGAGTCTCAAGGTTTCTAATTGCCTAGATTTTCTCGGGATTGGCATCGATTCCCTGGCCATTAACAATGAATCTAGGGAACTTTCCTGACGCAACCTTAAAGTGACACTTCAACGGGTTGAGTTTCATTCTGTATTCTCGGATGATATTGAACATGAAACGATCCTGACACGACCTTCGAAAATCGGCACCGAATACGATACTCATATTCCAATGCCGCGAATCCAAACATCGAATCTGGTTCACCGGAGCTTATAACACCATTAAATACAACACAGCGGAAGAAAATGAATAATATCATTTGATATACAATGTTGATACAATATCTGATACAACTGATGATACAATAGAATGAAGCAACTGAATATCGATACTATCAGAGATACAAGAAATAGTAGCGAAAAAATAATGTCTTCAATGCCGAACTCCAAGAACTCCATCTCCAAAACTAAAGATATCTCGAACAACCATCAAGTTGCACCAAGCTAAGCAAGGTCATCCATGAAAGCTGAAGTGTAGAAAATGTGATCCATGATCCAGAAGGCTTCGAAGGCTATCGAATCAATTTCTACTATTCGACTATCTGAAAAAACCCAACTCTAGACTGCCCGTGTGGAACACCCAGAGTTTAGGAATGGAACAATAAACTCTAGGTCAGTCATGGGACAGGTGTGAGCAACAAAAATAGTTTTTATCTTTAAAACAAGCAACAAAGGAATTGAAAACATTGAAAACTGTAATGCTCTTTGAAAAATGAAACTACCATAAGGCCTCCCACCACACACACTATGCAAACACAGAATTGGAGGAGATTTCTCCTTATAATATTCAAAAATGCTTGATACGTGAAATCCTTTTTGATATTATTATTAGTGCATAAAACATTTCGAAAGTATAATATTAATCTTAGCCAGCACAGCTACCATTATATTATGCCCGCTATAGCTACCATTTAAATGGCAGATTCTAGAACTAAAACCGTACAGGGCGTGTATTGTTTTGTTTGGATTTCCAACAAATGGTCAGGCTAAGAAACTTCCCAAATAAAATGGAATGCCTCTGGAAGGACGCCTTTGAGAACTTACCCAGCTCTCTGCTACACAAGGCCAGCTACCCCCTTCTCGGGGAATAAAACCTAAGATATGCCACCCCCGGTCCTTTGGGACATTTATCCGAGAGCTCCCAACACCAACAACATCACACAGTAATAAAATACAGTGTCCACATGAGTAAGTATCTGGGCTCCACACCATGATAATACCCTTTTCCAGAAGGAATGGTCATACCCTAGGGGAGCTACCCCTAAAACCTTGCTGCCACAATTCCTATTTCGACCATTACCGGGTTGTGAGGCTCGACGAGGTCTCATCCACAAAGCTACGCTTTACACGAAAGCCATGGTTTGATCACAAATGATCAACAAATGATCATCAACACACAGCAGCACTCAGCATGCCACACTACCAAATTGGGAGTATATCGCTGATAACCTTCAACTACATAACCTCTGAGCTCGTACGTCTCAGAGAAGGGTGTTAAGCTAAGAGAATAAATTCTCCGCCACCAGCAGATATGTATTTGAAAGAAATAAGCTTTATATCTCAAAGTGTAGTGTCAGACACATATCCATATAAGTCTGTTCCGGGTTCGAACAGAACCGAAGGCACTCCCGAAGAAGCCCTTGCAAATCCGGGTATTTACAATCCCGATCGGACTTCCCATCACTTAGGGAATCTCTATACCGGCGCGACTCAGTGCAGAGACAATCGATAGGTCATCCTATCGCTCTAGCAAATACCCGATCTTCACCACCGGTCTTCAAATGCTATCCATATTGACGTATCATTATTTGAAATGGGTTATATGACACAAAGGTCCTCTCCCAGCTAAATCGAATAATGAGCGCAATATTAAAAAAACATATGGATAATGGGATTTCAGATAAGTCACAACTTAAAATCCAAAATTCTTCTTCCAAATGGTTTAAGCCAATTACCATTTCAAATCATTTAAATAAAAGATTCAATTCACAAAGTTCACCCAGTTCACAAAGATCCATTCACGGATTTCAAAACAATTTCCATTTCAATTGGATTAACTCGTTAAATCTTTAAATCAAGATTTAACTTATAGCTTTCAAAGCTTGTTTCCAAAGATTCATTCATAGCCTTTCAAAACAATTCCATTTCAAGTTGGATTTACTCATCTGGTCTTTGAATCAAAGACTCATTTCATAGCTTTCAAAACATTTCAATTCCATTTCAAACTTGAAACCTTCAAACACAATTTGGAAATCCTTTCTTTAAATGAAAGCTATTATTATTTGAAAACAAGTAGTTTTCATTATGGGAAAACTGACTACAATTATAAGTTAAAGTCATCCAAGTATAAACTTGGATTTAGATTTAAATTTCCAAAACCATACTTTTTAAATGGTTAAAAACCCGCGCATAAATACTTTTATAACTTGTATAATCTTTTAGACCATAATTCCTAAATCATTGAATTCAATCTCAAATATTGAATTTAAATTTAAATCAAATTATTTAAATTTCAAGTTTATCAAGTTATTTAAAATAACTTTTATTTTCAAAGCTTTCAATTCCAATTCCAAAACTATTTTGGATTCAAGAATTTAATCTTTACAATTGTTGAAGATCTGTGACTTAGTCGATCTCGTCGTGCAATCCATATTTGTGTGTGTATGGTGTAGTCCAGGGTTTTACACAATAGTGCAACATCATAAACCATCACATCACACATTTAAGCACATCGATATTGATTAGCGGTATAATCTATAACGCTTATCGTTCATTCACAGATTCACAGATAAATAATATAAATTTATTACATTCATCACAGATCATAACAAAACAACTCATGGCACAAAGCATATCATATCAGAAATATCAAACAGTTCAAAGTCAACAGGATTCAAAACATCCACAAGTGAACTCGATAAATTATCTGATTTATTTAAATCAGATGGGTCATCAATCACGGTTAATTAACTCTATTTCAAATCATTTAATTAATTGTCCTTTAATCATTTATTAGTTAACTTTTAATTATTAACTCATCATCCTTAATTAATGAATCAATTAACCTTTATTTATTGAATTAACCTTTAAATTATTCAATTAATCTTAATTAATCACATTTATTAATTAATCCTTAATTAATTACCGTTTGATTAATTATCCATAATTAATCATAATTAGTAATTATCCCTAATTACTTAACTAATCAATTGTTAATTCGTAATTAATTTCTTAAATAGTTAATCCTTAATCATGAATCAACTTTAAGATAAACTCATTCTTACAAATGATTTCATTTAGCACTTACAAATACATTAGAAAAAATTTCTTTCAAATTTACTGCTTAAATTTCATTTCAATGTCAAAACATAAACGGAATACCAGTTTATCTTATATAAAGTAAAAACTAAATTTAAACATTTAAATTATATAAAACTTAATTTCATTTACAATTTCAAAATCCATTTTTAAATTCAAATCTTTAAAATCCACTTAACTGCTTAAAACTTTTTTTAAGTTATTAAACAATTTAATTTAAAAACTTTATTTATTTCCAAACTAAGTTCAAGCTAACTTGAGTTCTAATTAAACTCAGATTTTAAAAACTTATTTTAACTTTGTTTTGAAATTTGAATTATTTACCAAAATCAAAATTATTTGTTTTTAAACTTAAACACCCTGTTTATAAACAATTGTTCTTGAAAACCATTCACTTCCAAAAGTAAGACTTGGTTTACTTTTGTTTTAAACTTAGAAAACCTTTTTAATAATCAAATTCTTTTATTTAAACCTTTTTTTTTACCTTCCTGTAACAAAGACTCGAGCAAACACCCGCGTTCTCACCGAAGCAACACGTGAGCAAACTCGACTTCGAGTTATATCACCATTTCCCCACGTTATTACCCGAGGCTTCCCCTTCTTCCTCGATCAACATTATTTCCAGCTGCACATAAACTCACATGTGTACGTGCACAGTCGCACGGCGACATTCCAGCCATCACGACATACACCGACAAGTCACTGTCCATCGCCACCACCAATCTCAACAACCCAAAATGCAAAATAAGTTCGAAATCAAAATCGAGCTTCTCGATCGAACTAAAACCCAAATCCAAATCAGAAAAACCCATCTTTCTCGACATCAAGATCATCAGAATGTTCGAAACTCCGGCCATCGCTTCGTCAACGCCTCCTCTACCATCTCCTTTAGTATCATCAAACTCGATCAATCACTGACTCCACACGAGCACGAGAACCATGCCGAACCCAAACTTCACGTTAAACCCTAAATTCCCATCATCCCAGTGCCTGGATCATTTATAAATTCAGTTTATATTTTTATATTGATCCTTGATGCTCCAGCTAACTTTACCAATGCCCACGATCACCACTTCATCGTGGGTCATCGGAAATTGATAGAAATATGTTTTCTGATCATCATGCAATTGCTTGAAATCTACTTATTTAAAAATCAAGATTTAGTTATCAAAATTCATCAATTCGTAACCCCTATCAGATTTCAAAGTCCATTTATAAAATTAAAAGCTTTGATTTTTCTAGAATTAATGGATTGTACTGTAAATAAACATTTTCACAGCATTTACTTGATATTTTTTCTGAAATTATTTTTAAAAGTGAAACCATGATGTTATAAACAACTTCTCTTTAGAACTTGAAGCTTAATTTTTGTTTAATCAGATAGATATGATTTTTTTTCTATAGGTGGTCTTTACTTTGTTGATATAACAGGGGCATATATTTACAGTCATATACAAACATTTTTATATATACAAACATGCAATGATATTCATACTGTCATATTGCATTCATTAAGATATTCAACCATCATACAAATCAAACAATCATCATACTATCACAATATATCAACAGAATTAGGCCTTTGAAGGAAGAGTTGCTCACCTTGTTTCAGAAGAAAGAACAAATCTTGTATGTTAAAAACTGCAGTTATTATTTTTTTCCTTCTTTCTTCCTGGCTTTGTTTAGTTATTGAATGAATTGTTGTTTAAGTTGTAGCTTGTCTTTTTTTTATAAGATGCTCAGCTTGGAATGGTCGAACAGAAATGATATGTATATATAAAAGAGGTAGAGTGTTTGCTGAGGGGAGGTTATAACTGCATTAGCTTATTTCTTTGCTTTTGTCGGATTTTTCTTTTTGCTGCCTACATTTTTGACCAAGATATTTTTTTATATAAATGGAGGCTATTTCGGCTGAGAAGATATTAGCAAGTACAAATGCTTCCTCCCTTGTTTACATGAATCATTTCTTTTGATTTTGTTTATTTGTGTAAAGATATTTTTTTGTTCTTTCTTTTCTTCTTGCAAACTTTTTCTGTTTTTTGTTTATGTCATTCTTCTTTTATACATCTTCTTTTGCAAGCTTCTATACCTATCCTTATTTGCTTTCTTGCATTCTTTTGTTAATGTCATACTTGTGTGTGTGTGTGTGTATAATATTGTCTTCTTGCTATGCACATAGATATTTAGATTTTTTGTTTCTTGTTGTTCAAGCCTATATACTTATCCTTATATATATAAATAAATTTCTATTTTAATATTTGTTAGAATTTTAACTAATGTGTTGACTTTATATTTTACAAATTATCATATATATATTTGTTTCTATTTCTAGTTTACATATTGAATGAGTTTATGCTTAGATTTATATATATTTCTAGTGTAAATACTTACTTTTATTTCTTTGTTTTTAAAATTTAACTATCAAACATTTAATTCATGTTAACTTGTTTTATAATTATATTTTATATTTGTATTTTGTATTGATAAAATTTATCCCAGTATAAACACATCTTCTACTTAGTATTATATACATATTAATTTAAAGAAAATGCTTTTAAAACAAACTACTGATTGTTTAATTTATATCAATAATATTTTAAACCCAAATTGTTGTTCTAAGTCATTTATTTAAAATTTAAATACAAATCTAATATTCAAATTCAAATTAATTCCAAAATTTATTCCAAAATTACATTAATTATTAATTTAAATTCAATTCAAAATTGAGATCGGTGTAGATTCCCCCTTAAAGAAATTTCGTCCCCGTAATTTGCAGGCACGGAGACAACGACAATAGGTATACAAAGATAGCGAATCATTTTTCCAGGTCAAACTAGATATCTATTCTGTATTTCGCTTACCAAATCAGAATATCTCCAATATGAGAACAAACTCATTCAATACTGCACAGGATACTCGGGTCATCAAATCTACGAAATATGGAAAGCACTGGTTAGTTCGAAGGGATAACTAACCATTCGTAGAATATATCGAGACCCAAACAATAGATCAATGGATTTTAATTTTCCATAACTTCCAAACACTATATATGGATTCCAAACTCAAGTCGGAATACCCCAAAGTATATATAACTTGTTCCTCTTCGGACTTCGATATTCACAAGAAATTACAATAGAATTTCGAATTTAGTTTTAATCGAAATCGTTTTATTGATACAAATCTTCATATTCAATTTTACATTTAATTTACCATTTTATTTCAAATAGAATTTCAAATTTATTGAAGTTAAAAACGAAAAGCTGATAGAAATTTAACGAAGAGAATACAAAATAGAAACTTATCTACACGATTCGTAAGGCCACCATCATACTGAGGCTTCTACTTGCAAGTGCCACAAAGCCAATCAAAGAATTGAAATCGAATCAAAGAAGATTGATAGAGAAAGATTGTTTCTGTTGTTGCAGGATATTGACCATGTGTAGTGGTACTCCCCTGTCCCCTATCTCGTTCTCTTCTTGCACTCATACTCACTATCAGTTGGTAGTAAGAGAATTTACTGAGGCATTCGAACGGATATCTTAGGGATTACTCAATCTTGGGTATACTTCACCCTATCTCTAATGAGCTACTTAATGTGTTATACTCCTGAGCTAAAGTTTTAACCTTCAGCTCTGATACCAAATTAAATGATCCTGACTCGACCTTCGAAAATCGGCACCGAATACGACACTCATATTCCAATGCCATAGATCCAAACGTCGAATCTGGTTCGCCGGAGCTATAACACCATTAAGTACAACACAGCAGAAGAAAATGAATAATATCATTTGATATAAAATGTTTGATACTATATCTGATACAACTGATGATACAATAGAATGAAGCAACTGAATATCAATACTATCAGAGATACAAGAAATAGCAGCGGAAAAATAATGTCTACAATGCCGAACTCCAAGAACTCCACCTCCAAAACTAAAGATAGCTCAAACAACCATCAAGTTGCACCAAGCAAAGCAAGGTCAGCCACGAAATCTGAAGTGTAGAAATTGCAATCCATAATCCAAAAGGCTTCGAAGGCTATCGAATCAATTCCTACTATTTGACTATCTGAAAAACCCAACTCTAGACTGCCCGTGTGGAAAATAATGGGCACCAAGAGTTTAAGAATGGAACAATAAACTTCAGGTCAGTCATGGGACTGGTGTGAGCAACAAAAACAGTTTTTATCTTTACAACAAGCAACAAAGGAATTTAAAACATTGAAAACCGCAATACCCTTTGGAAAATGAAACTACCATAAGGCCTCCCACCGCACACACCATGCAAACGCAGAATTGGGGGAGATTTCTCCTTATGATAGTAAAAAATACTTGATACACAAAATCCTTTTTGATATTATTATTAGTGCATAGTGAAAAACATTTCGAAAGTATAATATTAATCTTAGCCAGCATAGGTACCATTTATGATGCCTTCTATAGCATCCATTTTAAATGGCAGGTTCTACAACTAAAACCGTACAGGGCGCGTTTTGGTTTGTTTGGATTTCCAACAAATGGTCAGGCAAAGGAACTTCCTAAATAAAATGGAACGCCTCTGGAGGGACGCCCCCGAGAACTTACCCAGCTCTATGCTACACAAGGCCGGCTACCCCCTTCCCGGAGAATAAAACCTAAGATATGCCACCCCTGGTCCTTTGGGACCTTTATCCGAGAGCTCTCAACACCGACAACATCACACAGTAATAAAATACAGTGTCCACATGACTAAGTATCTGGGATCCATACCATGATACTACCCTTTTTCAGAAGGAATGGTCATACCCTAGGGAAGCTACCCCTGAAACCTTGCTGCCACGATTCCTGTTTCGACCATAACCGGGTTGGGAGGCTCGATGAGGTCTCGTCCACAAAGTTACGCTTTACACGAAAGCAATGCTTTGATCACAAATGATCATCAACACACAGCAGCACTCAGCATGCCACACTACCAAATTGGGAGTATATCGCTGATAACCTTCAACTACATAACCTCTGAGCTCGTACGTCTCAGAGAAGGGTGTCAAGCTAAGAGAATAAATTCTCTACCCCAGTAGATATGTATTTGAAAGAAATCTGCTTTATATCTCAAAGTGTAGTGTCAGACACATATCCATACAAGTTTGTTCTGGGTTCGAACATAATGAAGGAACTTCCGAAGAAGCCCTTGCAAATCCGGGTATTTACAATCCCGATCGGACTTCCCATCACTTAGGGAATCTCTATACCGACGCGACTCAGTGCAGAGAGAATCGATGGGTCATCCTATCACTCTCGCAAATACCCAGTCTTTACCACCGGTCTTCAAATGCTATCCATATCGACGTATCATTATTCGAAATGGATTATATGACACAAAGGTCCTCTCCTGGCTAAACCGAATAATGAGCGCAATGTTAAAAAAACATATGGATAATGAGATTCCAGATAATTCACAACTTAAAATCCAAAACTCTTCTTCCAAATGGTTTAAACCAGTTACCATTTCAAATCTTTTAAATAAAAGATTCAATTCACAAAGTTTACCCAGTTCACAAAGATCCATTCACGGATTTCAAAATAATTTCCATTTCAATTGGATTAACTCGTTAAATCTTTAAATCAAGATTTAACTTATGGCTTTCAAAGCTCGTTTCCAAAGATTCATTCATAGCCTTTCAAAACAATTCCATTTCAAGTTGGATTTACTCATCCGGTCTTTGAATCAAAGACTCATTTCATAGCTTTCAAAACATTTCAATTCCATTTCAAACTTGAAACCTTCAAACACAATTTGGAAATCCTTTCTTTAAATTTAAGCTATTATTATTTGAAAACAAGTAGTTTTCGTTACAGGAAAACTAACTACAATTATAAGTTAAAGTCATCCAAGTATAAACTTGGATTTAAATTTAAATTTCCAAAACCATACTTTTTTAAAGGTTAAAAACCCGCGCATAAATACTTTTATAGCTTGTATAATCTTTTAGACCATAATTCCTAAATCATTGAATTCAATCTCAAATATTGAATTTAAATTTAAATCAAATTATTTAAATTTCAAGTTTATCAAGTTATTTAAAATAACGTTTATTTCCAAAGCTTTCAATTCCAATTCCAAAACTATTTTGGATTCAAGAATTTAATCTTTACAATTGTTGAAGATCTGTGACTTAGTCGATCTCCTCGTGCAATCCATATTTGTGTGTGTATGGTGTAGTCCAGGGGTTTTACACAATAGTGCAACATCATAAATCATCACATCACACATTTAAGCACATCGATATTGATTAGCGGTATAATCTATAACGCTTATCGTTCATTCACAGATAATAATATAAATTTATTACATTCATCACAGATCATACCAAAACAACTCATGGCACAAAGCATATCATATCAGAAATATCAAACAGTTCAACAGTCAACAGGATTCAAAACATCCACAAGTGAACTCAATAAATTATCTGATTTATTTAAATCAGATGGGTTATCAATCACGGTTAATTAACTCTATTTCAAATCATTTAATTAATTATCCTTTAATCATTTATTAGTTAGCTTTTGATTATTAACTCATCGTCCTTAATTAACGAATCAATTAACCTTAATTTATTGAATTAACCTTTAAATTATTCAATTAATCTTAATTAATCCTTAATTAATTACCGTTTGATTAATTATCCTTAATTAATCATAATAAGTGATTATCCCTAATTAATTAACTAATAATTATTAATTCGTAATTAATTTCTTAAATGGTGAATCCTTAATCAAGAATCAACTTTAAGATAAACTCATTCTTACAAATGATTTCATTTAGCACTTACAAATACATTAGAAAAAATTTCTTTCAAATTTACTGCTTAAATTTCATTTCAATGTCAAAACATAAACGGAATACCAATTTATCTTATATAAAGTAAAAACTAAATTTAAACATTTAAATTATATAAAACTTAATTTCATTTACAATTTCAAAATCCATTTTTAAATTCAAATCTTTAAAATCCTCTTAACTGCTTAAAACTTTTTTTAAGTTATTAAACAATTTAATTTAAAAAAATTATTTATTTCCAAACTAAGTTCAAGCTAGCTTGAGTTCTAATTAAACTCAGATTTTAAAAACTTATTTTAACTTTGTTTTGAAATTTGAATTATTTACCAAAATCAAAATTCTTTGTTTTTAAACTTAAACACCCTGTTTAAAAACAATTGTTCTTGAAAACCATTCACTTCTAAAAGTAAGACTTGGTTTACTTTTGTTTAAAACTTAGAAAACCTTTTTAATAATCAAATTATTTTATTTAAACTTTTTTTTTGACCTTCCTGTAACAAAGACTCGAGCAAACACCCGCGTTCTCACCGAAGCAACACGTGAGCAAACTCGACTTCGAGTTATATCACCATTTCCCCGCGTTATTACCCGAGGCTTCCCCTTCTTCCTCGATCGACATTATTTCCAGCTACACCAAAACTCACACGTGTACGTGCATAGTCGCACGGCGACGTTCCGGCCATCACGACCTCCACCGACAAGTCACTGTCGATCACCACCACCGATCTCAACCACCCAAAATCCAAAATAAGTTCGAAATAAAAATCGAGCTTCTCGATCGAACTAAAACCCAAATCCAAATCAGAAAAACCCATCTTTCTCAACATCAAGATCATCAGAATGTCGAAACTCCGGCCATCGCTTCGTCAACGCCTCCTCTACCATCTCCCTGAGTATCATCAAATTCGATCAATCGCTGACTCCGCACGAGCACGAGAACCATGCCGAACCCAAACTTCACGTTAAACCCTAAATTCCCATCATCCTAGTGCCTCGATTATTTATAAATTTAGTTTATATTTTTGTATTGATCCTTGATGCTCCAGCTAACTTTACCAATGACCGCGATCACCACTTCATCGTGGGTCATCGAAAATTGATAGAAATAGGTTTTCTGATCATCATGCAATTGGTTGAAATCTACTTATTTAAAAATCAAGATTTGGTTATCAAAATTCATCAATTCATAACCCCTATCAGATTTCAAAGTCCACTTATAAAATTAAAAGCTTTGATTTTTCTAGAATTAATGGATTTTACTGTAAATAAACAATTTCACAGCATTTACTTGATATTTTTTTCTGAAATTATTTTTAAAAGTGAAACCATGATGTTATAAACAACTTCTCTTTAGAACTTGAAGCTTAATTTTTGTTTAATCAGATAGATATGATTTTTTTTCTATAGGTGGTTCTTTGCTTTGTTGATATAACAAAGGCATATATTTACAGTCATATACAAACATTTTTATATATGCAAACATGCAATGATATTCATACTGTCATATTGCATTCATTAAGATATTCAACCATCATACAAATCAAACAATCATCATACTATCACAATTTATCAACAGAATTAGGCCTTTGAAGGAAGAGTTGCTCACCTCGTTTAAGAAAAAAGAATAAAGCTTGTATGTTGAAAACTGCAGTTATTTTTTTTTTCCTTCTTTCTGCCTAGCTTGTTTATTTGTTATGAATTGTTGTTTAAGTTGTAGCTTGTCTTTTTTTTATAAGATGCTCAGCTTGGAATGATCGAACAAAAATGATATGTATATATAAAAGAGGTAGAGTGTTTACAGAGGGGAGGTTATAACTGGGTTAGCTTATTTCTTTGCTTTGTCAGATTTTTCTTTATGCTGCCTACATTTTTGACTAAGATAGTTTTTTTTATAAATGGAGGCTATTTCGGCTGAGAAGATATTAGCAAGTACAAATGCTTCCTCCCTTCTTTACATGAATCATATCTTTTGATTTTGTTTATTTGTGTAAAGATATTTTTTTTGTTCTTTCTTTTCTTCTTGCGTACTTTTTCTGTTTTTTGTTTATGTCATTCTTCTTTTATACATCTTCTTTTGCAAGCTTCCATACCTATCCTTATTTGCTTTCTTGCATTCTTTTGTTAATGTCATACTTTTATGTATATATATAAATAATATTGTCTTCTTTCTATGCACTAGATATTTAGATTTTTGTTTCTTGTTATTCAAGCCTATATACTTATCCTTATATATATAAATAAATTTCTATTTTAATATGTTGTTAGATTTTTAACTAATGTGTTGACTTTATATTTTACAATTTATCATACATATATATATATATATATATATATATATATATATATTTGTTTCTATTTCTAGTTTACATATTGAATGAGTTTATGCTTGGATTTATATCTATTTATAGTGTAAATACTTACTTTTATTTCTTTATTTTTAAAATTTAACTATCAAACATTTAATTCATATTAACATGTTTTATAATTATATTTTATATTTGTATTTTGTATTGATAAAATTTATCCCAGTATAAACACATCTTCTTACTCAGTATTATGTACATATTAATTTAAAGAAAATGCTTTTAAAACGAACTACCCATAGTTTAATTTATATCAATAATATTTTAAACCCAAATTGTTGTTCTAAGTCATTTAGTCAAAATTTAAATACAAATCTAATATTCAAATTCAAATTTATTCCAAAATTTATTCCAAAATTACATTAATTATTAATTTAAATTCAATTCAAAATTGAGATCGTTACAGAACATCGTTTCCAGGTCTTTGATATGATTGGTGGAGAATCATGACTTTATGAGCATGTCGTCCACATATACCTTCATAGTTTTTCCAATCTGGCTAGCAAACATTCGATTGACTAGCCGTTGGTAAGTTGCTCTAGCATTTTGAGTCCAAATGGCATTAAAGTCCTAGATTGGTGACGAAGCTGGTGTGCTCCTGATCGGACAGATACATAGGAATCTGATTGTAGCCCTAATATGCATCCATGAAAGATAAGAGCTCATGCTCGACTGTTGAGTCTACAAGTTGATCAATTCAAGGAAGTGGAAAACTGTCCTAAGGGCAAGCTTTTTCAAGTCTGAGCAGTCAATGCAAGTTCTCCATTTCCCGTTAGGTTTCCTGATAAGTGCAAGGTTGGACACCTATTCTGAATATAATGCATCTTGGATAAAACCGTTCGACCTGAGTTTATCTATCTCTTCCTTTAGGGTGACAAATCTCTTTGGATCCATATCAAGCCTTTTTTGCTTGACCGGGACATGTCGCTGGTCAATATTTAATATGTGGCTCGCGATGTCCGACGAGATCGCACACATGTCAGAGCGCATCTAGGAAAACACATCGAGGTTTGTCCAGAAAAATTCAACCAATTCCTCCTTCGCTCAGCTGAGACCCAATCTTTATCATTATAGAATCGTCATTGTTATCGATCGGAACATCGATCATCAGTTCTGCTGAAGAAGCTTGACTGTCTTTGACTTCATCCTCGTTTTCATTATCTCTTGGGTAAGGTCTCTTAGGAATTGGTTGTGGTGCCTAGGCCTAGGCCAACTGTCAATTATCTACAAAATGGACGTAGAGAGATTCATCTACGCCCTTCCCCTTCTCTTTTCACTACACCTCCTGCAGCTCAACAACATAACAGGCTCATCCAATAGCTTAGTCTCCTTGAACAACTCTGACTCCATTGTCGGTAGGGAATTTCAAAATCAGACACCAAGGAGCGATAGAATCCCTGAACTCAGCTAGGGCCGGTTGACCCAAGAAAGCATTATACGGTGAGTCAATATCCAATACGATAAACTACAATATCCGGACTCTCTAGCACTCTCCAACTCCTAACTCCACTATCCCAGTGGGTATAGTCGCACTTCCATTGAAGCCATGAATACGAGACTGACAAGGCTTTAAATCTTTCGCTTTCATCTTCATTTGATCAAAGGCTCGTTTAAGAGTATGTTCACTAAACTTCCACCGTCCACTAAGATCCTCTCTATCCAAGCAGGACCTATCTGATCTGAAAAGACCAGTGGATCAATGGTAGGGTCTTCGACTCTATCGGCATCCTTGTCTTAAAAAATGATGTTGTCTGTCATCGCCTTCTGCTGTTTGCCCAGAGCCCCGTCTTCCAAGTTACTGCAATATTTGATGCCCGCATGCCTAATAAAGCTGACATACGACTCTATTTCCCTCCAGCTTCGATCCGCTGGATGAGAACCACTACTAATAGTGTTAATCGCTAACCTCCTGGCGGTACATGTTGGTTCCTCCAATCTAACCTGATTTGGCATTTGATTTGATGGGCCCGCACCTCCAACCTGCAGCGCCCGAACGAACTGCTCCAAATTTTTTCTCGGATCAACTTCTCGATAATATCCTATAGATGACGACACTCGCTCGTGTTGTGGCCATAACTATTGTGAAATCTACAAAACTTCCTGGTTTGAATCTGTTTCTTTAACGATTTCTTCAGAGCAGGTTTCTTATGTTGGATAGTATTACAAGTTTGCAAGTACACATTTTCTAGGGATGTATTTAAAGGAGTAGATGTCAAACATAGGAGTTCTACTTCGCGATCTACGATTCTTCTCTCGCTTCTTACCTTGATTTTCATCGCCTTTCTGTTGATTCTGCTTATTTTGTATATTTAACTACATCTTTCCAGAACTCTCCCCAGTTTGTTTCACAGTGACATTGCTTTGGATTCCTTCCGTATTGGGCCACGTGTCATCCTTTTTTCTAGACTATTTCGCATCCTTTGTTCTAGAGAACTGAGCCACCTTGGAATAGAAATGGTCCAATGACGCAGGGGGTTTGCCAGCTAACCAGTTGCGAAATTTGGAATCGGGATCGATTCCCTTAGTCAGTGCCATGAGAATGGAATTGTCATTAGGGTTATTAATCTCAGTGCATGCAACGTGGAACCTCTCCATGTAACGTCTGAGTGTCTCTCTGAGCTTGAATGACACTGGACAAGGTATTAACATCTTTGGGCCTTGTGACATGCATGTGAAACTGCTCGAAACACTTTGTAGCCAACTGGTCGAAACATGAAATAGATCGGGGTGGGAGGCGAGTAAACTACATAGTCGCGATGCCCTAACGGAGATTTGGAAACTTTGGCATTTGGCCAAATCATCAGCTCATGCGGCATTCATCAACCATTCATACTTTAAAATGTGTCGTTCAGGGTCAGAGATCCCTTCATAAATAGGTAGAGTTGGCATTCTCAATCGTCGAGGTGGTTCAGCATAGAGGATGTCATCAGTGAAAGTGGTACGACTCTGGAAGATTCCCCAGTCGTCATTGGTGATGCCTTGGCTTTCATGGATCATCTGGCGGATCATTATCGGGATGTTCGACATCTGGACTTTTGGGCATGTTGGACCAAGGTGTGGTCAGGTTCCACAATGCGAGGATGGACCGGGCACGGTCGATGGTCCATACATTGCCTCCTTGGCTCTAGGTCTTTAGAAACATAAGGCTCAGGAGTATAATCATGTTGGCAATGGTTCAGATCCTTTCGGTTTCGAATATCAGCTCCCAACTCGATGGCGGCAGCTGCGTGGTTATCAAAAGTGTGATAGGGAACAGTTCCTCCTCGGGAGGAGAGTCTGGTCTGGTGGCTGGTTGATGGACCAACTCTCGCTTGTTCGAGATTCAAAGTGCACTGATATCTGGTAGCCTATGTATAGCTTCCATCCAGCCGTGGGTGCGTGGATTTGTGATTGTAATCAGAGGAAGCTGAACTTTCAGTAGATGAGTAGGAAGCCCGATCCCTTCTGGATCTCCTTCATCTTTCACGATTCAGTCGATTGGTTAACTCCGCGTTGGCATGGAGCTGTTGGGTAAGCTGTTGGAGGCTTTGGTTCAGCTCTTGCATCAGTAGATGGAACTCCTCCTTGGTAAAAGGGCCATGCGGATCCGAAGGTCCAGCAGCGTTCTAGTCTACAGAGGGAAGTTGTGCGGGGTTCTGCTTATCCCGTCCTTCTAGATCTGCAGCGGTTGAGGCAGTCCTAGTAGTGACCATGATGAATATCAAAGTCTTTTCCTAGACTTGGTGCAAATCTGAATAGGATGGAAGAACTTCTAGTCCCGCGATCTGGATCTTCTCCTTGGATTCTTGCAATCCGATATTGGCAGTAGATCCAATGAGCAAGAGAAAAACTGGTTTTTCTCTATGAAAGCACCAAATTGTTTGTACCAAATTGGGCATAATACTCTTTGGATGTGTTTGAAGAGATAAAATGACGAAAGTAAATATAATGAGGCAGATCTAACAAACACCAATCAATATATAAGAAAGATTGCAGAAACACACAAATTTAGAGTGGTTTGGCGTATTGCCTACGTCCACTATGAAATGATTAATGTTTATTGAATTTGACTTGTTGGTTACAAAATATTTACAATGGTACAATCAAAGTACAATAGTTATTTCGGCAGATTATCAGCATAGAGAAGCCAAAAAGTCCCTTTTTTATAGGTCTAGGGTCGCTATTTATAGGCATAGGCAGAAATATCTTGCCTGGGTCTCGGAGGACTTCTTCTCTCACATGGGTGGGCCCATGGGATCGAGTTCAGATG
Organism: Allium cepa; assembly: GCA_030765085.1. Classification (NCBI taxonomy): domain Eukaryota; kingdom Viridiplantae; phylum Streptophyta; class Magnoliopsida; order Asparagales; family Amaryllidaceae; genus Allium; species Allium cepa. The sequence goes on along the minus strand of CM060945.1, from coordinate 951,439,889 downwards.
ATTTTGGCTTGATCCATGATCGATACATGTCCCATTCATATCGATCAAAAAATGGTCATTTTGGGTTGAGATCGATCATGGACATTCTTGAGGTAGTACGCAAACTTCTGTAAAATTTGGTGGCATTTGGACTTGTAGATTGTGAGATATGATCAATGCAAGTTTGGATTTACAGTGTGCTGCTTGAACTTGTACCGATATACATATATCGATCCAGTTCGTGTCACTTCCAGGCACATGACGGTTAATGACGTGTTACTGTCTTTTAGGATTGGTCCACTTTTCATGCTGAGTGACTGAGTCTTCCTCACTCCTAGGATTCTTTCGTACCGATAAAAAATCTTCCTTTCGTATCGATCGACTGAGCTCCATTTCGTATCGAGTCTTATAGCTGTTTCGTATCGATGGTTTTTTATCCTCTTTGTATTGCCTTGGGAGTCACTTCCTCTCGTCGAGTTCGTTTCTTTATTTGGTGTCTTCAATCATATCGATCGAGCGAACAATCGATACGGGTATGGTTATCCTCATTTGTGGATATGAACAAAGGGGCACGAGGGAGATGGTTGTTGATGGATACGAACCTGATGAGTATGAATGAACTGCTGCCCTCCATGGATACGAACCAGTCATGTTTTGCCTGGGATTCGATGGTTACGAATGAGATGGATACGAACGTGGTTTTTCCTTTAACACGTGATAGATACGAACTGAGGGGGTACAAAATAACCACTTTTCCTATGAAACTTGATTGGTTCATAACTTGGGCATACAAACTCTAATTGACTTGAAATTTGAGACAGTTGCTTTCATAGCTTTGCTTATCGTGTCATATCGATTATAGCTCGATCTGAACTCGAATAGAATTAGACAGTATCCATAGTAAACCTGTGGATAACCGATTTTCGGGACGGACTGTCTTTGGTTTTTAGTCGAGTCCTTGGTATCACGGCCTTACCAAAAGATGGGATAACAATAGATAACTAAAATATAATAGCAAACTCATTGACTGAGGTACTGACCCAACTGGTTTTGAGGAAACCGATTAAAGAAATTAGAATAAGATTCTATATTTGACCCTAAGTGCAAGTGAGAGAATGATAGAGTTAGGGATATGCCTTAGGGAAATTATATAATTCAGTACATATATTTAACTCGATAACCAATCTTGTTCAAAGTAAAAGATATTTCCTTTCTATTATATACTTGATATAATGCGTTGTATTGATTAATTAAATCAATTAGAAGTATATCTAATAGAAAATTCATAAATGGTGTGTTTGTGATGGAATTATAAATCGTTATAATGAGTATTGTATCACGATATTATAAACACATCATTTTAAATGTTCCCAGTCAAGATGCATCGAATCGAATATTGGTATATTTATTGAGACTAGAGTACGTAATGCTCTTCAAATATTAAGCAACGTATTACCGATGACTGTTAAAGGGAATCTAGGGGTTACGTACTGATATTTATTAGAACCTATGGAATGATTGACTCAATAGTTTTCCGTTGGTTAATATAACTATGGTCAAAAAGAAAATATCGATGTGACTGGTTTACATAGTTCGCTCAATTTGATAATACTGTCGATCTTCAATATGAAAGCTCCGCTTTGATTATATTCAAATTAAGGCACAAAGTCAATGTAGTGACTATAGTTAGGTCGAGTGGAAATATTGGAAATAAAGCAGTATTCAAGAGAGGATTCGTCTCCTCGATTATAATTGAGGTTAGTATCACGATAAACTAAAGTCAACTCAAAGTCAAAATCTCTAGCCAGAACATTTCGATTAATAGTAATTTTTATTATTGAACTAAGGACTTTGTGTTTAGAATATTAAGTTGACTATGAACGATGTTGGAATTTTGACCATTACCAAATTCCATAAGTCCAAAGCGATATAGTTTTGATGGAGAGAATTGGTTTAAATAAGTCACAAACAGGGTAACGCTTAACAAAGTACAATTGGATTTTACCAAAATCAAGTAAGTGATAAATTTAGCCAAAATTTTACACCACCAACTAAGTGACGTGTGAACGTTAATACTCAAATAGTTTGATATAACCACTGATCAAAATTTATACCTGACAAGTCACACAACCGAAAACGATGAATTATCCTTTGACCAAACGATATAATTAATTTATAATTATTATAAATTAAAATAAATACTATTTATTAATTTGATAAAAGAATATTAAATGTAATTTATGGCCCGTCATGGGGCTTTAAAAAATATTCATTCGGCCTCTAAATGGGTTTATGGCCTGTTATGGGGCTGATAGGATCAACTACAACATGACTGTAGGGGCGGCTACTAGGTGGGCTAAAGAGGAATAAAGATGATGGCTGAGATGGAAGGATTGGGATAAAAGACATGATCCTAAAATCTCTTATTTCCTTCCTCTATTTAAACATCTCTTTCTTTATTTGTAGGGACTTTTTTGAATTCCCATCCCATTGCTTTTGCTGGCTAACTTTCCTCCTCCATCTATCTAGTCTCTCAAGCTCAAATCAAATCAATTTAACCACTATCCGATGGATGATGGTCAACAGTTCAAGGACAAACACTCTATTAGATCGAAAATCATTCTGGGAGCTTACATCATTGTTTCAAGGTGTGTTTAAGGGCTTTGCCTGTAATATATGTTTTTACTTAACTAGAAACATTAATTTATATTTATAATGCTCGTATATATGTAAGTATGTACGTATGTATGTATATTACAATTAGGTGATGATTCCAATATGTAGTTTTATTGTGACAATTTAAATTGGTTGGAAATATGTATGTATATATGTTTACAAATTTTTTTAATAATAATTCATCCTTATATAATATGGCTCAGAATTAAGAAAAACACTATTTGAATATTTAAATTTATATATTTTATAATTTAAATACTAAAATATAATTATATAAATATAAAATAAAATTTTACATATAATTTTTAAATTATATTATTTTCAATAGAAAAAATTATCATATATATTATTTTTTATAAATATTTAAATAAATTTATCATATAAATAATTATATAAATTCATACATATATTATAAAATATATTCAAAAATTTATAAAATCATATTAGTAAATACTGAAATCACAGTAGAAATTAAAAAAACAATGTTTTTATTTTTACATATTCAAATTAAAAGCGAGAATTCAAAAAATTCGATTTTTAATTTCTTTAAATTATAAAGATTAAGTAATGGATTTTAAAATTTTAAAATTTCATCTAAAATTTGCTGGAAGTATAATATTAAAATTTAGATTCAAATAAAATATATTTTTTCTAATTTTTTAGTAATTACTTTCGGTGTTTAATATATATGTGTGTGTGTGTGTATATATATATATCAATTTTAAATTAAAAAACCTAATCTATGTGCAAAACCAGATCAATAAATATATTCAAATAAAAATTATTTAATAATTTTATTTATATTAATATATATATTATTAAACATATATAAATATTTAACATATTCATTTATATGTATATATATATAATATATTTATGCGTGTTGTATAAATACCATTTTCGACATTTTAGCAAAAAAAGTTTATTATATTTTAAACGATATCAACATATTTATATGGTAATTAACATATATGCATTTTGTCAATACTGTATATATATTCATATATAGATATTTATATGTTTATAAAAAGTTATATCAATAAATTTTAATTTATACATATATATTGAAATATTTTATTATAAAAGCAAAAGTGTGTATACATACATACATTTTGGATAATATATTTACATATTGGACGAGCTAACATGTTCGTTGTGATGTAAATCCCAATATCTATATACAGACATGTTATACTTTATACGGATTAATATGTTGCACATACACACATATATTTGACATAACAAAAATTAAATAATATAGTATCATTTTATAAATTTAAATAAAATAAAATATTTTATTTAAATAAAACTAACAAATATTCTAAATAAATTAGACTTCATAGGCCCAATAAAGGTCCAATAAGTTTAAAAAAATTGAAATTCACCTACAACTCCCACTGCGGGCTGACCCAGTTCCAACACACACATACACCCATATATGTATGTGTGTGTGTGTTTGTATGTATATATATATATATATACATATATATATATATCAAGATGTGGGATAAAAGTGACAAGATAGTGCGGATCGTGCTATATGGAATTATACTATACTAGAGCGGAAATAAACTAAGTTACTATAGCAACGTGAATAAGTAAAATAAAACAAACACGCCAGGAATTTTTATATTGGTTCGAACTTCCCGTTCTACGTCCAGTCCCAGACTCCTTCTGGAATTTCACTAACACAACCTCACTTAACCCAGAGGAACGGGTTTACACTGCTTCAGCAACAGAACAGGACTTCACCTGCCTAAGCAACCGAATATGACTTCAACTACCTGAGCAACCGAACATGACTTTTTTTACAAATAACAAATGTATCTAACTGTAGTGTGTTCTTAAAGAACACTGATAAGTCAATTGAGTACAATCTTCCTATAATCTTCTCCTTTGTGATATATAGTGTGATCTGCTTTGAGAATTGTGGAAGACAAAGTGATTTATGATCAAAGTATGTAAGAAATTTGAATGCAATTTGAAAGCTTGAGAATAGATGAGAATTCAAGAGTGCTAAAAGTAAATTCGGTTAATTGTTTGTTGAATTCTATAATCTATTTGTAGTGTATAAAGAGTTGCAACTATAGATCAAAAGTTATATTGAAAAGGACAGGTGCAACCATTGATTTTGAAGATGTTTCTCTTCGGCGAAGAGAAGTGGTTTTTAAGGAAAATAGCAGTTAGAAATATTGTCATGTCTGAATAAAAAAATTCAGACTTTGAATTGGATTAATACGCAAACAGCAAGGAAATAGGCTATTTTTGGCCTTATCCAGACGTCTGAATATTTTCATTCAGATGTCTGAATATTATGGAACCACAATTTTGTTTCAGCATTCAGATGTCTGAATGAAGTATTTCAGACGTCTGAATTTAGCTTGTAACAAAAGGTATCAAAGCTCATTTGGTTACAGCACTTGCCTTCTAAACTAGAGACTCGGGTTCAAGCCCCGCTCCATGCAATTTTTGAAAACTTGATTTTTCATTTAAAATATGAATGTATATGTGTGTATACCATTTGGAGAAGATTTTAACATTTGTAAACTCTAGACATGACACTATATGACTAATAATACTTTGTTTGTCACCTCCGTCTTGTCTCAATCGTGTATATCTCTTCTTGTATCTCCATATATATACTTTCATCCTTTTTTGTATTGTGTATCTTCATTTTGATGCTCATGTACCTGCAAATTAGCTTAGAAATTCTTTGGCATAATTGTATAGTTGTTGTAATTAAAATCCAATAATTGAGGATTTAACATTCTCCTCCTTTTTGATGATGACAACTATACAATTTTAAAAAATATTCATTCTATGTAAAAAATTATAAATATGTTTAAAGCTCCCTCTAAGTATAACATCTCCCCCTAAGTATAATATCTCCCTCAATTAAAATGTATATGAATTTCTCCCCCTTTGTCATTATCAAAAAGAATGAGGGAATATAATAAATTATATAAAATAACTTGTAAATAACGAGATATACTCATTATTGATTATGAAGGAAAAATAAAATATATTTTTCCATATTTGTTGAAGTCCATATTTCATTGTAAGCACGTAATTGTATTAAATGTATGGAACATTCTTTAAAATTCCAAAATCTATCATTTTCCTTTTGTTTCTCCGAGTATCTGCAATAAATAATAATTATTTTCGGTACCCACTTACTATATTAGGGTCCGGTGGGGTTAGGTCTTAGGAAACCATACCCATTTGGGTGTGGTTGAACCTTTATAAATATAGTTTTCATTATTAACTATCATATCAAAATAATCATTAATGTATTTTTCTCTATTTTTCCAATTTACAGGAACCCAAATACTTAGATAATTTTTATTCATATTTCCATTCAATGATTTTGTACTTCTAGAGAAATTATAAACATTATTGGTCCCAGTAGTATTTAAATTTCTATAAAAATTGGATTTAGACTTTACTCGAAATTTAGTACTAGCACTAGCATTTTTACTATACATGAAAACATTTCTAGTGCTATTTCTACGATCAGTTTTATTATATCCTAAACCACTTTTATCATTGTGAGCTTTTGAATTCTTAACATAACCTAATCCCTTATTACTTGAAGCAGGTTGAGAATTTTTAATAATCCTGGATAAATTTTCTCTCCCTTTATTAAAATTGGAAACATTTTTAGTAATGTCATCAAGCTTAGTTTTGAGACTAGTGTTATCTAACTCAACAGTTTTTTTTTTAAGAAAAATTCATGATTCTCAGAAGCTAGAGCATTATTCTTTTCGTTTTGAGCTTCTATTTCTTGACTTAATAGAGCGAGTTGAGAATTGTTTGAATCTTGAATTTTCTCAAGTTCTTCTTCTAATATTCTCTTCTCATCTTTAAGCATATCTCTTTCGAATTTTGCTTTCTTCTGATTTTCCAGAGCTTCCTTATATTTTCTTTTGAGATTTTTTAAAGTGTCTAGAAGTTCTGAATTTATTTCTATCATATCATCAAAAGTTAGATCACTAATCTCATTATCTTATACCATGAAGCATTTGCTTGTTTGCTCCTTTGATTTTTCTTTATTGCTCTTCCTCTTCTTATTGCCTTGACTAGATCTCTTTGTAGCCATTTATTCTAGCATGTTGTTACGATCTCTAGAATACCAGGCTTTGATACAATTGTCAGTCGCTATGCTCTGATACCAAATGAAAAGACATTGCTAATCGTGCTATATGGAATTATACTACACTAGAGCGGAAATAAACTAAGTTACTATAGCAATGTGAATAAGTAAAATAAAACAAACACACCAGGAATTTTTATACTGGTTCGAACTTTCCGTTCTACGTCCAGTCTAGAATCCTTCTGGAATTTCACTAACACAACTCTCACTTAACGTGAAGGAACAGGTTTACACTGCCTGAGCAATTGAATAGGACTTCATCCGTCTAAGCAACCGAATAGGACTTCAACTGCCTGAGCAACCGAACAGGACTTCTTTTACAAATAACAAATGTATCTGACTGTAATGTGTTCTTAAATAACACTGATAAGTCAATTGAGTACAATCTTCCTATAATCTTCTCCTTTGTGATATAGAGTGTGATGTGCTTTGAGAATTGTGGAAGATAAAGTGATTAATGATCAAAGTATGTAAGCAATTTGAATGCAATTTGAAAGCTTGAGAATAGATGAGAATTCAAGAGTGCTAAAAGTAAATCTGGTTGATTGTTTGTTGAATTCTATAATCTATTTATAGTGTATGAAGAGTTGCAACTATAGACGAAAAGTTATATTGAAAAGAACAGGTGCAACCATTGATTTTGAAGATGTTTCTCTTCGACGAAGAGAAGTTACTTTTCAAGAAAATAGCAGTTAGAAATATTTAGACGTCTGAATAAAAAAATTCAGACTTTTGAATTGGATTAATACGCAAATAGTAAGAAAATAAGCTATTTCTGGCCTTATTCAGACGTTTGAATATTTTCATTCAGACGTCTGTATATTATGGAACCACAATTTTGTTTCAGCATTCAACGTCTGAATGAAGTATTTCATACGTCTGAATTTTTCCTGTAACAAAAAGTATCATAGTTAATTTGGTTAGAGCATTTGCCTTCTAAACTAGATACCAGGGTTCGAGCCCCAGTCTATGCAATTTTTGAAAACTTGATTTTTCATTTAAAATATGAACGTATATGTGTGTGTACCATTTGGAGAAGATTTTAACATTTGTAAACGCTAGACATGACACTATATAACTAATAATACTTTTTTTGTCAACTTCGTCTTGTCTCTATCGTGTATATCTCTTCTTGTATCTCCATATATATACTTTCGTCCTTTTTTGTATTGTGTATCTTCATTTTGAATGTACTTGATTATCTCTTTTTTGGTGCTCATGTACCTGCAAATTAGCTTAGAGATTCTTTGGCATAATTGTATAGTTGTTGTCATTAAAATCCAATAATTGAGGTTCTAACAAAAAGAGCCTCGGTGCACTTCTCTAGATTTTTTTAGTATTCACACATTTAAGAAAAATCCAACAATCCCCACTTGAATATTTAACAATATTTTATCAAACAATCTTTCAACTTGAACTTTTGTATAATAGGTAAAATTTAGATTGTCTAGAGTGACATGTAGTCTTGAACTCTATCTATGACACCAAATCAAACCACATAAAGCATTTCTAGGGTGTAATTAATAGCTCTTGCCATAAATGCTACGCACGTCTATCCCGGTATGGTGAACGCTTTAATTTTTTTCCCCAAAATTGCATAGGAAACAAGCATATTTACACATTCACATAGATGAGTCTATCAAGAGTACTCATACAGCTAGGCACTCCACTCTATATAGAATATAAATCTCATTGAGAATTGTTGTCAAGTTATCATCTTATCGCTTCAAAATAAATGCTTGCTTATATTATTCGAAAATAACATGTTAAAGCAATATCATATTACAACTTGTTATTACCCATTGAACATAATATTTGGGATCTCTAGTCTTTAGGTTGGATTATCATTATTACTAACTTATAATTATAAAGGAAATAGTCTCATTCTTTTAGGTGTATTAAAGATTTCTCTCTTGTCAATACTTTCGTCAATGGGTCAACCAAATTTTCATCACTATAAATATAATCCACTTTAACACCTTATAAAGAGAGAAGCTCTCTAATAGTTTGTTACATCCCCTACTTAAGACTCGAAGATAAACGTCGATGACACCTTAGTCATCATCAAAATGATATTTCAGGGATGAAAGTGAGCTCGGTTTATTAATAACACAGATAAGGTAACAGAGCATCTAAATATTTTTTATTACGTCAAAATTTTCTTAAACATTCTTTACTGGTATTTCGATTAGAATTAAACCCAAAACGTGTCTACAAAGGGGACAAATATAATAGAAAAATAACGTAGAAAAAGCTAAGTAAATATATGATGATGTGGTCTGCACTCCTTAGCATAGGGGAAACAAAAATCGTTATTAGCTACTAAGCCTCTTGCTCTGTCTTCGATCTACTACTGCGACACATATTTCAAATCTGTTTAATCCCACAAACTCAACCGACTCGAATGACCACCGTAAATTATGGGAAAAACAATAATAAAAACATGGGTCAGATGTAAAGTCTGGTGTGAATAATACTTACCCCAAAATAATAATATAGTAAGATCAAACTGTACTGGATAGATTGGGCTTCCCTCTTACTATTCTTCAAGAGTGGAACATTCAAAAATATTGACGCAAACGGTTCTTATTTACATATGCGTCTTATGCTTTCCTAAGCAGTCCTTATTTAATTCTACATCCCCGCCACAGATCCCACTTAATGCCCAATTTAGTTCATTTTTTAATTTTTCACATTACTTTACTATTGCGCTCCCTACACAATCCTACCCAGGTTCTCTCCTTAGATTATTATTTAATCTACTATAATACTGCGCTTCGCGCATCTTCTTGCTTCTCCTTTAAATGTTTAATATGGCACCCCATGGCCCTTATTTATCTTATTTTTAGCTATTTAATACTGCGCCCCTCGCAGGTTTTGCTTATTTTTTTTCTTTAACTATAGAATTCTATTGTCCCACGCACATCTTCTTTCTTATCTTTGATGATTTGATACTGCGTCCTGCACAGTTCTTATTCATTTCTTTTTTTGACCAATTTATATTATGCCTCACACGGTTCTGGTTTATTTTTCTTTAATAATTTAATAATGCATCCCGCCCAGTTGAATGCCTCATCTTCCATAGGGTGCATTCGTGAATGCCTCCCCTTGCCTTTCCAAGGTGTGCGTCCACTTTAAACATTTGCTTAACTTGTGAAACTGCCCCGTAATCCTTGGAAGTTGAATGCCTATTCTCATCTTCCCAAATGTGTGCATTCGAGTGAACATTCCCACCCGGCGTCGGTAGCCTTTCCAACCTTATTTCTGGTGTAGGATCCCTTACCATTACTAACCAAAACTCTTCCCGAGTCCCATTTACTTATCTTTTACTAAATTTCATTTACTACTTCACCTGGCACAATATCAGCGTAACGACCCCTAATTTCCGATAATTAAAAAATTAAATTAAATAAGATTTTGGAAATTTTAATATTGTGAGAAATTAAAGTTTTAAGATTTATTTACGAGAAAATAACTAGAACATGATTTAATAATGTTGTTTGAACGTTATTGACAATTATTTTAATGTAATTTCAATTAATTGAAATTTTTGTAAAGTTAATTTGGTTATAGTTACAAATAAGGAAATAAAATTGGTAATTAATCGAATTAAGGGAATTGAAATATTATAATTAATATGGTAAAAATGATAACTGTAAAATATGAATGTAATAAAGTGTAAACTAATGTTAATTATAAACATAAGACAATAGTGATTCAATAATAAGAGTGTGAATCAAAATAAAAGAATTTGATTGAATTTAAAATAAATTAACTGGAATTTTATTACAATTGCAATTGAACGCTGAATTAATGTAACGTTTAAATCTTGAGATTAACATGGAGAATTATTTTAAAAGATTCTAAATTTTTGTGTAATCAGAAATGATGCAATTGTTGACTATTAAAATTGAATTTAAGGTGATTAAACCAATTTAATAATAATTTAATTAATTAACATGAGAATTGGCCATTGTCTCGGATTTCGACGAAACTAGTTTCATCGGATCATAATAGTGAATTATTGTAGGATTTCAACTTTCGTAGCGATCGGACTTATTGTTTGATCGTGCAAGCTCGAAACGCGTAGAAATTGATTTATAGAATCTAATTGAAAATAATCTGATTTTAAAATCTATTTTTTTGCATACAATGGAATTAGGATTTTAAATTAATTCCATTGAGTTTAAAAATATCGAAAACCCTATTTTGATATATTGGATGACCTATTTTCATTTCGAAAACGAAACGGGCTTTTCGGGTCATGTTATCCTTTCGAACCAATTTGATATATCTATTCTTTCTTATTTATCCCTGCTCATACATAGACTATTATAAATCCTAGGTATTTTTCATTTCAATATTTTTGTATGTACCTCTACTTCTCATATACCTCCTTCTCAAACGACAGAACATTAAAACCTAATTCCCAAATTCCAAACCCTAATTTCAATTTCAAAATCCAAACTCCTTAAACCATAGTAAATTATATATCATTGAAAAAATATCGACGAGCGCAATCTATTGCTGCAATTCTTTTTTGAAATTGAATCATGGTTTGGCCAGAAATGAATGATCTTTCTCATCAATCCATTTCTAGGGTTTGCAAAATCAAAGGTGGATCGTCGATTATACGACGACCAAGAGGTGCAGGCTTGTAGAGATTGCGTAGAAGATCTCAAGGGTGGTGTTCTTTCATGTCAGATGTTGCTAGAGATCACTAGAAAATTCAAAGGATGGAGCGGCGGTGACTGCGATGATATGGAGGTAGCGGCGGTCGCTTGGGGATCGTATGGGGCGTCCTTGGACGCCGAGTTCATCGGCGTGATCTGATCGGGGGCAACGTGCATGGAGGCATGCAGCGGCGTGAATGTGAAGGCGGCTGGAGTAGGGTTTGTTGCGGACGGGGTCGCTGTAGCGATTAGGGTTGTAGAAGGTATTGAAAATTACGATTATACCTTTATTTCTATTTTATTTAGAATTTAAATTTTCAATCGTTCTAACTATCATAACTTTTTGATACGACATCCGAATGACACATGGTTTCTTCCGTTGCGATCGTTTCGAAATTCCGGACAATGTGGAACTAGGTTGGCTGCATTTTGAGACTATTACATTAAAATTGATATAAATTGAAATGGTTTTTAATGAGAATCTGAGTTGAAACCTTTAGCCTTTTGAATTGAAAGCGTTGAACTTAGATCGATTTAAATTGAATTGTTGGAACTAAAATTGATTTGAATTGATTTGTAAAATTGGAAGAAACAATTCTAATTTGAAATTATTTACGATACAACTCTTTTAATATACAACTCTTTTAACATATAAACTACTTTTCTCATATAAACCATTTTAATATATTAATAATTTTAATATATTAACTATTTTTAATACATTAACTATTTTTAATATATAACCTACTTTAACATATAAAATATTTTTAATATATAACATATTTTAATATATAAACTATTTTAATCTATAACCTATTTTTAATATATAATCTATTTTGATATATATATATATATATATATATATAACTTTAAATTTACAAACAACTTATATATATATATATATATATATATATATATATATATATATATATATATATATATATATTACTTTAAATTTACAAACAACTTATATATATATATTCTAATGTATGAACTATTTTAATGTACAACTATTGCAAAATATATATATATACTATTTCAATATTCAAACTGTTTAAAGTTGGAACTGTTATGATTTAGATTCACTTGATTTAAATGCGAATATTTTGACATGATGGTTTAACCTATTTTAGTGGTTATGATTTTGAAAACGAATATGATTTCGAAAGTGGATATGATTTTGAAATGATTATGATTTGGAAATGAATATGATTTTGAAGTAAATAATGATTTCGAAAATGATATGATTTTGAAGTAAATATGATATTTTGATATGAAGTATGAACTGTTTGAAATGTAAAAGAACCATCTGATGTGAAATAAGTGTTTGGTTGTTAAAGATACCAGGATAAGATATTTCCACACTCTCTGTCAATGCCGAAAACCACTTTAACAATTGTGCACATGACGGAGAATCCAGAATGAAATAGGATGGTTGGCGAACGCTGCTGGAATGAAGTAAGAGAACGATGATGGATAGCCTTAACTTTCGGGTCATAATTAAAATGACTAAAACAGGAGCTATACCTGGGCCAAGCGGGGTTGCTCCCCCTATTGAGCATGCTTCTTCGAAACCATATCTATTACTTTTTGATTTGATTATGGGAGTGTGTCTCGAGGTGGACGGTAGTAGCTGCTATGCATTACCACCAGCTCGGTTCTGTAAAACGGTAGTATCCTACCTTGGAAATTGCCTCGTGTGCCTTGTTATATTTATACTGATCGAGCCCACTACGAGTTTGGTTTGTATCGTACACTATGGAGTGCCCTCTGAAAGCCTTTCAGTTTACGGAGGAATTACGGTACTGTATAGACTACGACATTTATAAAAATGTGTTATGGGGGATATGGGTAATGCCTTAACGCTATTTTAATACTTTATTGTAGACATATTATAATAGCGTATTGTATAACATATGTAGATAGTTTAACAAATCCTTAGAAGATGAAGCCCGAACATCTCTTATGTTATTGCATGCGCGTTAGACATTGGATAAGAGATGTAAAATCACGTAAATATTTCTAAAGCCCATATTTACTTATTTTGATTTAACTTAATAAGATCTTTTAGTTACGACTCGAGTGTTTTTTCTTTTCATTACGCTCGGGTCATCTTGAGCATTTCAGTGTTGAAGACCTTATTTCTGGAGGATGAAGACGAGGATTTAGTATATTGTTACTATTTATTATATTTATTCCACTATATCATGTTTTTCCGCTGCATTATTTATTTATTCATGTTGTATGTATGACTATGATCTGTATTATAAAAGCGTAATCAAATGTTATTTGTAAAATAGCTTCATGAATTGTTTATTTGATTATCTTATTTTGTCATTTCGCTGTGAGATTCTGAGTTTTGTTTTTCTTTCTTTTCTCTTCTTTACTTATTTACCCCATCAACTATCATCCATTTTCAATGGTTTGAGTTGACATGTGTGGTTTATTATCGATTTAAACCGTTTAAAGTGGTGGATCGTTACATTTGTTATCAGAGCTTTGGTTTAGCGATAACCTTAGCTTTGTGAGGCTTGACTCATTGAAAATAGGGTAGTAATACCCTAGAATGAGTTGTTTAAGCGCATATTTATGAGAAAGCGTATTTGTTAGTGTTATAAAAATGTTTCTATATTATGTTAATTTGTTCTGTTTGTCATTTATAAATTCTGGTCGGTACATAGAATGTTATGGCATCGACAGAGATTTCTAAACAATTAATAGGGCATACCGACATAATACTATTTTTGAAATATAGGTAAATGAAATAATTTTACCTAGTATGATATTTTTTTTATATACAAGAATAATTGTATAATTGGAATAGTTGTATATGGTATATTTGTTTGTTAGGAAATGAAATTTTATAAATATTGGTTGTAAATTTTTTTTACAAATAAGGTAAATATAAATTGGAAATTTAGAACTTAAGTTCTAGGGTTTTGAAATTGGTTTTCAAAGATTTTATAATATAATATTACTATAATTGGAAGTATTTTCAAATATAAATATTTTCAAGGCGATTTGAAAGAAATTTTGTAAAGGAAGTTTAAAAGGAAATAAGTTCTGTACTCCCCACTTCTGTCGTTGGAAAATAATTTCGGTGATGATGGTTGCATCATCGACATTCACTTTCGAGTTTCAGAGTGGAAAGACCACTGTAGTCACTTTACTACACATTTTTTTTGATAAATAAATCTTAATTTTAAATTTCTAAATATGATTTGGATACAAAAGACATGATTATGTGTGTGTATGCGTATATAATTTTAAAATGACTTGAAATGGGAATCTGATATTTAATTCTTAAATTTCTACAAATTAAGGATTTCAATTACTGTAATGAAATGAAATATTAACTATTTTAATAATTGAAAACTTCTAAAATGAAAATAAGAAATTAGATGCTAAGTGATTAATGAAAAATATAAGAAACTGGAAATTTGTAGCTTGTAAATCAAAAGATATAAAAATTTAGAAGATATAGATTATTGAATACTTTTACTAACTAAAATGAATAAGATAAATCTGTATAATATTCACTTTGCATTATTAAAAACATGGATATAACTTACCAGAAATTTTTCAAAAGTTGTAATGTTAAATAGGAATATGTAATAGAATATTATACAAGTAAAAATTAAGTAATGAAAGTGTTCAAATGGAATTATTTCTATAAATAACAATTTTTATGTCAAGAAATGTTATAAGCGTAAGTTAATGTTTTAAAATGCTAATAATTAGATTGAATGGTAAAAAGGTGATTATTATCTAAGAAAATGTTTATAAACTTAAGAAATGGCTGAAATAATTCATAAATAAGTTTATTATTAATTGACACTATAAAAGAAACGATAAATGTGAATTAAAAGGCAGAAACGCTTAAGTACGAAATGTTTATTCATGAATATTCATATTAAATGGAAATCAAGTTATATAAGTAATTGAATACGAATTAAGTTACAAAGAAACTTATATAATTACTCAAGAATTGATTTACTGATGTTCTAGATAATTGAATGAAAAATAACATATGTAAGAAAATGAAGGTAAATTAACGGAAAGAGATATTGTATGAATGAATGAAAGAAATAAAAAATAAACAATGATGTGAAAAGGAACCAATAGAATGAACTTAAATAATGTTTAAAATTATTTGTTGTTTTGGCTTATGGGAAGTTGGGAAATGATACTTCAAATTGTTCAAGATTGTATGAATAATCTATTAAGTAATTATCTAAGGCTGTGGAGCATAAGATACACTTATTAGTTTATTTCTCATCCTTGTATGATGAAAATTTTCCAAACCTGAACAGACTATTAGTTTTGATTGTTATGGATGTATGATTGATTCTTTTGTTGCATATGATGGTCGTCTTGTTTTGTTTGCATATGTTTTGTGTTGATTTGCTTTTGTTACTAATTGAAACAACTAAATATTTCTCTTCTACATAATTCTCACTATTTTGGATTATATAAATGAAATACAGGTTTATGAAAGCAATAACTACTGTTTTTGGTTTAATAAATAAAGTTTTTTGCCCGACAAATAGGTATGTTTTCGAATTATGGTTTTATAGCGATATTTTATTATTTTTCCCGTGGTTTGGGATGTTTTATTTTTGAAATATTATATATATATATATATTGTAATTATTGATATTATTATTTTCCAGACATATCCATACAAATGTGACTCTGTCGAAATTTTTTGTGAATTTAGAAATTAGAATTTTTTGTGAAAGTGAAATATTTTCAAACTTTTATTAAACTTGAATATGAAAGATTTAATTGTCTATAAATTGATATATTTTATTTAAAATACTTAATTATGTAAGTTTAAAATGTTTACAAATTGAACGTTTTGAATAAATTTATGTCAAGTTTTGAGTGAGTGAGAGTATAACGACCCGTAATTTTTTATAATTAAAAATACTAAAGTAAATAAGTTTTTGGAAAACTTAATATTGTGAGAAGTTAGAATTTATGATTTATTTATGAGAAAATAACTAGAATATGATTTAATAATGCCGTTTGAACGTTATTGAAAATTATTTTAATGTAATTTCAATCAATTAAAATTTTTGTAAAGTTAATTTGGTTATAATTATAAATAAGGAATTAAAATTGGTAATTAATGGAATTAAAGAAACTGAAATATTATAATTAATATGGTAAAAATGATAATTGTAAAATATGAATGTAATAAAATATAAACCAATGTTAATTATATCCATAAGACAATAGTGATTCAATAATAAGAGTGTGAATCAAAATAAAAGAATTTGATTCAATTTAAAATATAATTAACTGCAATTTTATTGAAATTGCAATTGAATGCTGAATTAATGTAATGTTTAAACCTTGAGGTTAACGTGGAGAATTACTTTAAAAGATTTTAAATTTTTATGAAATAAGAAATGATGAAATTGTTAATTATTAAAATTGAATCTAAAGCGATTAAACCAATTTAATAGTAATATAATTAATTAACGTGAGAATTAGCTATTTTGGCCATTGTCTTGGATTTCGACGAAACCAGATTCATCAGATCCGTAACAGCGAATTTTGTAGGATTTCAACTGTGACGACCCGGGTTTCTAAGCCCAGAAAACCGTTTCGTCTTGAAGAAAGAATGGGGTGAGAAAATAGAAAAGATAGAGAAGAAAGAACAACAATATCAGAATCTCATAGCGGAACGAATAAATTATAATAATCACATAAGTATTTACATAATATACAACATCAATCAGATTTATACGGATAATACATCACATACTAGACAGTCATAAACACCTGTCTAGTTAATACAACACAACTCAAAATAATAACTCAAAGATACCAACACAGCGGAACTATATACATATCTACAACGCTGAAGCCTCCTGCTCCATTGCTCCTCCAAAATTCGTCAAAGCTAACCTGAATCCCTTGGCTACCCGTAAAAATTTGGGTACCCGAGAGTTTATGAAAAACAAAAATAAACTCCGGGTCAGACATAGGTCTGGTGTGAGTAACAGGTTAAAGTTGCTTAATTTTGAAAATCCTTTGAAATAAAAGGTATCACGTAAGACTCCCCACACATAAACATGGGTAAGTTTTTACCTTATGCTAACCAAAACATTTGATAGGAAATTCAATGATATTATAATAGGTCTAGGGTTTTCAAGTAAATAGAAAATAGCCGAAATTGTTACATCTATTAAATTCCAGCTACTAGCCACAAAAGTGGGTAATACAATCAAAACCGTTGGCACTTATTGGATTGTGGATTCCATACAATGGCAGGGCTACTGGGGTATCGCCCGTCACAGTACGTGGCCTAGATCAACGTACCGAGGATCACTCCCGACCCCTACAACACAAGGCCGGAACCATTCCTTACTGAACAGTCCCGAACAAGACAACCCCGCAGTTGTTTGCAACCAACTGCCCACACAGCCGAAAATAAAGGGACATCTAGACAGGGGAATATCCTTGTCCTGCTTGGGCATGACCCACCTAACCTTGCTGCACCTCCCCTGTTTTAGCCATTCCCGGTTGATGAGGCTTGAGGCTGCGATTACCTTTAGATAATACATTTCTTAGAATGCTCATCGCCCACCTAACGATGTGTTGAAAGCATTCAATCCATACAAGTTCGTTCCGGGTTCGAACGAAACCGAAGGCATTATCTCGTTACACTCATTTTGGAATCACCCTCAGAGTTAACAACGATAACCCTTGCATTCTGAATCTTCATCTTCACTTCAGATTCACGACCTATCGTTAATTTGGAATCGATGTGGTTTTCGGATGTTCCAAATAAGGAAAACCGATCCCGGTCTAATCGAAATCCAAAACGTGTCTTTTAAGGCCAAGTTGTCTATTTAGTCTTAACAGTTTAATTCAATATTATCAATATACACACAGATAGAATATTCATAATATCACAATAGATAATCACATCATCTCATAAACATATAATCAATATTATCATCCAAACAGATAATTAAAAATTATCATACTTAAACTAAGCATCCATATCACATAGATATTATTCATGTCATATCTGAGATCACAATCAATCAAATGAAATATCAATATCATTCATCCATAAGCAATGATTTATGAATCATAATCTAAAATTAATTTAAAATGAATTAAATTAATTACTTCTATCACTAATTAATTTAAAGTAAATTAAATTAATTACTTCATTCCATAAATCCTGCTTATACAAAGCATTAATTAATTGTAAATCAAATTAATTAATTAATCTATAGATATTCATCTTGATTAAACATCTTTGATTAATCATTTCTAATTACAGTAAGTAATTAGTCTTTATTTAATTTCCCAAATTAATTATCCTAAATCATTTATAGTAATTAACATTTAATTACTTCATTTACTTAATTACATTTATTCTTAATTAATTACATAAATTAATCACCCCATTATTGGTTATTCCTTAATTAACCAATTCTTAATTACATCATTAATTATTAATTAATGATCTTTAATTTAGATTTAAATTAAATTTATTTGGTTAAATTAATTTACGTTAAATGATTCATCTTTAATTTAACTCAATTATTAATCACCCTTGATTAATAACATTCCAGTAATTAATTATCGTTAATTACTTATATTAATTCATCAATTATCCCATAATTAATTATCTCCATTAATTAATCCTCTGATTAATTACAAAAGTAATTATCCAAATTACTCCATTAACACATCATCTTTTACTAATTACATTCAGTAATTAACATTAATTACTTCCTTAAGTAATTATGCTCCATTGAATACATTAAGTAATTATACTTATCAATTATCAAATGATTTTCTTAAATTAATTAAACTAAATTAATTAACTTAAATTAATCATTTTATCAAAATTATATACAATAGGTAATTAATCTCTTAATTACTTTTATCAAGTAATTACACTTAACCACTTTACAAATGATTATCTAATTAATCTGATTAATTATCAAAATTAATCACATTAATCAATTAATTAATAATCCTTAGTTAATTATCTTTATTAACTAATACCATCTCTTAATTTACTTCTTAATTTATCTTCATTTATAAATTAATCTAAATTATTAATTTATAAATTTAATAAATACACCATTCCTTTATTATCTTATTAATTAAATCATTTAATGCCTTAATTATTCTTAAGATAATTTATTTCTTATTAAATGACTTAATTAATATAAATGTGTAACAGAACATTACACTTTTAAATTTAAATTCAAATTCCATTCTGTATTTAAGATTCAAAAGGATTATTTATTTAAACATTAATCAAATTTAAATTCAATTTATAATCTTGTAAATAACATTAATTACGTACATATGAAACTTATATAAGAATAGCCCTTTTAAATTCAACTACCTAACTTTTATTTAAATTTAAATTTCCAAAATACATTAATGTTTTAACTTGCAAGTTCAAGTTAAAACAATTTATTTACTTTCCATTTAAAAACTTTTCTCAACAAATTTACTTTCAAAACTATTTTATTTGAACTTATTTTTAAAACAATCATGCTTAAAAACTGATTTAATTTTTCAGATTTGAATTCGAAGTAAACTCGAATCCATCAATTTATCTTTGATTTAAACTTCCCTTTAACAACTTGAATTAAAATCTTGATTTTTCAAATCCAAATCTATTTTAAAACCTTAAGATTCAATATTCATTTGAATCAATACTTTTAAAACTCAAACTTAAACTACTGTTAGAGATTTTGTTTCAGATTTAAATTTTTAAAAATCTGGAAATTACCAGGTTTGTAAACCTGAAAACTCATTTAAATATTTAAACTTTATTTTAGATTTCAAAATATAGGTTTGAATCCATACTGCAACTGAATTTAAACTTAGTTTAAATCCATTATTTATTTTTAAATAGGTTTCATTTGAATTTGCTAGAAATTCAACTTACAGACAGCTTTTTTTATAAAAACCTGTAGCATGAAAAAAATAACTCGAGGCAACAACTTGCTTCGAGTCCTCGCCTTCCCTGCTTCGAGTAAACAATTCGAATGACCTGAGTAAAACCCGAGAAAACAAAACCCTCCTAAAAAAACAGTGACAGGTTTTCATCAAAACCTGTAACCAACCTATACTCGAGCCAATCTCTTCGTTGCTTCGGGTCAAAACTCGATCTACTTCGAGTGAATCCTGAAATAACTCGAGTAAAACTCGAGTGTCCTCTGCTCCAACCCAAGCTACCAACTCTTCAGGTTCCAGAATAACCCAACAGCATCCACCAATGCACACCATGCACATGCACGGAGGCGGCGCCGGACTCTGGGGATCGAGACCACCCCCAACTATTTTTCCCATCACCTCGGCAGGCTCCTCCACCTCCTCGCACAACCCGACCACCTCCAGTCGCAAAGATCACCAAAAATCACTCAAAAACCAACTTTAGTTCAAAAACGAACTGCACCTAAACCACTTGACTGAAAATCGTAATGCTAATTTTAAAAATCATATTCTGGTATATGTATTTGATTCATAACTCTGAATCCATGAATTATAATCATTGAGGTTTAACTTAATTTAGTTTTCTACTGTAGTTTTATATTTTCCAGAACTAATACCACTGTTTTTCCCTTAAACAATTTTTGAACTCAAGTTTCTGTTAATACCAGCATTTTATGTCAAACTTATATCTTGTTAAGGCTTGAATCAAAAACAAAGTGAAATTTTGTTTGGTATTTTAAACCGGGAACTAAAGTCAGGTAGAAATACAGAGATGCTCATCACAATACTCATACTTAACACAGAGTTATACAAAATAAATATATCCAACACAAACTGAATTCCAGAAGAAAAAAAACTTGCAACAGAACCATTATATACTTAAACTATTAAATTGTGATGTTACTCACTTTGATTAAAGAAAAGGAACAGAGCACCATTGTTTTGAAACAACCTAATCTTTAAAACTGGGAACAGTTTTGCTTTCAATCTTCCAAATCTCCTTGTTTTTGTTGAGTAATGTTTCCAGTTTTATATTTGAGTTTTTATATAAAAAAAATGAAGAAGCTTGCAATATAATTTTCCTCTGGTTTGATATGTATATATAGAAAGATAAGTTTGTATAGGGTAGGTGTTATCTGGGTTTGCATATTTGCCTGATACACTGTTTATTCTTGTTTTATCAGGCAAGATCTTTTTAATTAGGAGGCTGAGTTGATTTTTAAGCAATTCGAACTAACTTAAGTTGTGCTAGCATTTAATGTTTAAGTACTATATGTACATAGGTATATTAATTTACTTTGTATTTCCTTGCCTTGCATTTTTATCTACAGGCTACAGACCTATTTATACAAAGTCTGGTTATGTTTTACTTTGTTTATACTTACTTTACTTTGTTTCTTAACTTTGTATTTCTTTAATTATACTTTGCTTTGCATTTTCTTAATCTTTCAGGCAACATACACATTTCTTTTTTCTTACTTTTACATCTTTTACTTACAGGCAACACATATACAAACCTAGTTTGTATTCATCTCATGTACATTAGAAAGTTGTTTTAACTTAAGTATTTTAGCTCTCCTTTATTTTAACATAACTATCAAATACTAATTTATTATTTTTATACTTAGGTTAGTATTAATAAGGTTTTTTTTAATTTTACATTTAAAAAGACTTATTTTTAAATCTTTCAAATTATAGCTTCCTCCAAAATACACATACATGTATTTAAATAATTTTAAAATAATCATTTCTATTTGTATTGAAATCCATTTGTAAAAATATTACATTATTTAGATTGTTTTAAAATAACTCGTTATTAAATTAAAATAATTTATAAATGAAATTATCACTGCCCAAATATATTACTTATTTTATTAACCACATTTAAAATCAAAACAACCTTTGTTAATTTTAAATTTAAGTTAAAATCATTTAAACAAATTTTAATCTTATCTTGAGTATATTTAAACCATATTTTTATCAAACTATACTAAAAATAAATTAAATAATCTTTTTATTTAAATTTAAACCTAGGCTAGAATTTATTTTAAACAAATTAAATTTATCTTGAGTATTTTTAAAATCATATTATTATTTATTCAATATTAAATTTCCAAACTATCAAAAATAATAAAATTAGAAAACATAGCTTTATCTATTAAATTTAAAAACAAAACTTATCTATTTATAATATATACCAATATATACATATATACATTATAAATAGAAACAATTTAAATTAGCTTTTAAAAGATAAATTATCAGTTAAATATTTATTTAAAAGAAGACTATTAAATCAATTCAAATTATTATCAAATCAATTTAATTTTTAATGTAGATTATTAAATTGATATTGCCTCAAATTTCCGGGATGTCACATTCCTCCCCCCTTAAAAGAATTTCGTCCCCGAAATTTAAAACAAAGGTAATTTAATAATCTAGTTAAAATTAATTTTTTTTTTAAAAAAACTCAAGCATATATCAATCATAAGCTAACAACCATAACAACCAATTCATCCAAACAAACAAATCTAACTATCCAGACAAAATTCCAGATAGAATTTTCTCGAGTTTTCCCAAGTATAAATACCGGGTTACTCGCTCTATAGAATCCAAACAAACAATACTACTTAGCTATAGAGCTTCCACTCATCTAGATCTACGAAACAAGACGGGATATCAGACTACAGATGAGTCTGAGTCAACAACCAAAACTCTTTGAACTGCTGATTCTACAACCAGAGATAGATCTTACACGTACTCCCTCAGAGATACGTGAAACACAACAAATTCCAGTTATCCGAACTGATAATTCAATCCTGAAGACCAAACACTTATCCAAAATCAAATCTCCGATTTCAGAATCCAAATTCCTCCGTCTCTTATCCACAAAACTCTTTGACGATCCTGGGCTGCCTACATTTTTCCTGATCAGCTCAACTCTTGCTGATGCCTCTCGAATCAAACTGGACCAAAACAATCCAACAAAATGATCTTTGCAAGATCGACCAAACTTAGAACACAACTTTATTCCAAATCAGTAAACAGAACTCACTTCTCTTATCCGAAAAAAGATTAAACAGGTGCACTCAAACCTGGCCTTAGATCCTTAAAAAAATTCCTGTAGAACTCTCCAGTCCAAACACTGCAACATCCCATTGCTTTCAAACTAAAACAACTGCCACCATGCTTCCACTGCGCAACTCTGACTGAACAGATGAAAATGCTGAAGTCGAACACAGACTGGACAACACATTCCAAAAATAAAGTTGCACATATCCAAAAATAAAACTCCAAAGTTCCTCCAAAACCTGAGCTACTTCCCCAAACTCAAAAACCATCCTATTACTAAGATGATCCATCGGTACCACTTCTGAAATTCAGTCGATACCAAACTCAATCTCCAAATGTTAGCAAAACTCTGACTTCTTGAAGACATCCAGAAAATCTCAGAAACGCAAGAGAACACTCAAACTATCGCAAGTCACTTTTGCGATCAATCCAGCCTAATTCCAAAGATACTGCTCTCTCTTTACAAATCAGAATAGCTTACGCTTATGTGGCCAATCCATCGAAGAAATGGAACTACTCTACTGCTTCTGAAGTTACCCCAAGAAAACTGCTAAGCCAGAAGACTTCTTAATCCAAAGCTCTTCGAGAAAATCGGACCTCAAACCAACAAAAACATTCTACTGAACTCAGCTACAACACCGAAGCAGTCACTCTTCCTTAACTTGTTCCAAAGAAACATCTTCGGAGACATCCATGGTCATTGTGTCTCATCACACAGCTACTACACCTTGATGCATCAAGATATCATGACTTGCTTCTGTCTAACTGACCAATCTAAACTCTAGCTCATCCAAACTTACACTTCAAAAATGAACTCTGAATCTTAACAGATTTCCTTCAGAGATCGATGAAATCCTTACACCACCCAAAGCTCACTCGGGACGGTATTAGGTCTATAGTCTCGACAATTACACTTCCAACCTTAATCATTCAAACTCCAACCATTGGTAGTCGTGTTACGCACACCACTACCTATCTACCTTTATAACTTATATTGGAAAACCCGAACAGGTAACCCAACAATAGGTAGAAATAAATAAATATATACATATATATCAAAATTACAAATACGCTCTCTCAAGAAGAAACCACTCAAGAGCCTAGGTATTCACTCAACCTAGCGCTTTGATACCATCTGTGGCGACCCGGTTTTCTAAGCCCAGAAAACCGTTTCGTCTTGAAGAAAGAAAGGGGTGAGAAAATAGAAAAGATAGAGAAGAAAGAACAAAATCATCAGAATCTCACAGCGGAACGAATAAATTATAATAATCACATAAGTATTTACATAATATACAACATCAATCAGAGTTATACAGATAATACATCACATACTAGACAGTTATAAACACCTGTCTAGTTAATACAACACAACTCAAACAAATAACTCAAAGATACCTACACAGCGGAACTATATATATATATATCTACAACGCTGAAGCCTCCTGCTCCATTGCTCCTCCAGAATTCGTCAAAGCTAACCTGAATCCCTTGGCTACCCGTAAAAATTTGGGTACCCGAGAGTTTATGAAAAACAAAAATAAACTCCGGGTCAGACATGGGTCTGGTGTGAGTAACAGGTTAAAGTTGCTTAATTTTGAAAATCCTTTGAAATAAAAGGTATCACGTAAGACTCCCCACACATAAACATGGGTAAGTTTTTACCTTACGCTAACCAAAACATTTGATAGGAAATTCAGTGATATTATCATAGGTCTAGGGTTTTCAAGTAAATAGAAAATAGCCGAAATTGTTACATCTATTAAATTCCAGCTACTAGCCACAAAAGTGGGTAATACAATCAAAACCGTTGGCACTTATTGGATTGTGGATTCCGTACAATGGCAGGGCTACTGGGGTACCGCCCATCACAGTACGTGGCCTAAATCAACGTACCGAGGATCACTCCCGACCCCCTGCAACACAAGGCCGGAACCATTCCTTACTGAACAGTCCCGAACAAGACAACCCCGCAGTTGTTTGCAACCAACTGCCCACACAGCCGAAAATAAAGGGACATCTAGACAGGGGAATATCCTTGTCCTGCTTGGGTATGACCCATCTAACCTTGCTGCACCTCCCCTGTTTTAGTCATTCCCGGTTGATGAGGCTTGAGGCTGCGATTACCTTTAGAGAATACATTTCTTAGAATGCTCATCGCCCACCTGACGATGTGTTGAAAGCATTCAATCCATACAAGTTCGTTCCGGGTTCGAACGAAACTGAAGGCATTATCTCGTTACACTCATTTTGGAATCACCCTCAGAGTTAACGACGATAACCCTTGCATTCTGAATCTTCATCTTCACTTCAGATTCACGACCTATCGTTAATTTGGAATCGATGTGGTTTTCGGATGTTCCAAATAAGGAAAACCGATCCCGGTCTCATCGAAATCCAAAACGTGTCTTTTAAGGCCAAGTTGTCTATTTAGTCTTAACAGTTTAATTCAATATTATCAATATACACACAGATAGAATATTCATAATATCACAATAGATAATCACATCATCTCATAAACAGATAATCAATATTATCATCTAAACAGATAATTAAAAATTATCATACTTAAACTAAGCATCCATATCACATAGATATTATTCGTGTCATATCTGAGATCACAATCAATCAAATGAAATATCAATATCATTCATCCATAAGCAATGATTTATGAATCACAATCAAAAATTAATTTAAAATGAATTAAATTAATTACTTCTATCACTAATTAATTTAAAGTAAATTAAATTAATTACTTCATTCCATAAATCCTGCTTATACAAAGCATTAATTAATTGTAAATCAAATTAATTAATTAATCTATAGATATTCATCTTGATTAGACACCTTTGATTAATCATTTCTAATTACAATAAGTAATTAGTCTTTATTTAATTTCCTAAATTAATTATCCTAAATCATTTACAGTAATTAACATTTAATTACTTCATTTACTTAATTACATTTATTCTTAATTTATTACATAAATTAATCACCCCATTATTGATTATTCCTTAATTAACCAATTCTTAATTACATCATTAATTATTAATTAATGATCTTTAATTTAGATTTAAATTAAATTTCTTTGGTTAAATTAATTTACATTAAATGATTCATCTTTAATTTAACTCAATTATTAATCACCCTTGATCAATAACATTCCAGTAATTATTCATCATTAATTACTTATATTAATACATCAATTATGCCATAATTAATTATCTCCATTAATTAATCCTCTGATTAATTACAAAAGTAATTATCCAAATTACTCCATTAACACATCATCTTTTACTAATTACATTCAGTAATTAACATTAATTACTTCCTTAAGTAATTATGCTCTATTGAATACACTAAGTAATTATACTTATCAATTATCAAATGATTTTCTTAAATTAATTAAACTAAATTAATTAACTTAAATTAATCATTTTATCAAAATTAATTACAATAAGTAATTGATCTCTTAATTACTTTTATCAAGTAATTACACTTGACCACTTTACAAATGATTATCTAATTAATCTGATTAATTATCAAAATTAATGACATTAATTAATTAATAATCCTTAGTTAATTATCTTTATTAACTAATACCATCTCTTAATTTACTTCTTAATTTATCTTTATTTATAAATTAATCTAAATTATTAATTTATAAATTTAATAAATACACCATTCCTTTACTATCTTATTAATTAAATCATTTAATGCCTTAATTATTCTAAAGATAATTTATTTCTTATTAAATGACTTAATTAATATAAATGTGTATTAGAACATTACACTTTTAAATTTAAATTCAAATTCCATTCTGAATTTAAGTTTCAAAAGGATTATTTATTTAAACATTAATCAAATTTAAATTCAATTTATAATCTTGTAAATAACATTAATTACGTACATATGAAACTTATATAAGAAAAGCCCTTTTAAATTCAACTACCTAACTTTTATTTAAATTTAAATTTCCAAAATACATTAATGTTTTAACTTGCAAGTTCAAGTTAAAACAATTTATTTACTTTCCATTTAAAAACTTTTATCAACAAATTTACTTTCAAAACTATTTTATTTGAACTTATTTTTAAAACAATCATGCTTAAAAACTGATTTAATTTTTCAGATTTGAATTCGAAGTAAACTCGAATCCATCAATTTATCTTTGATTTAAAACTTTGATTTAAAACTTTGATTTAAACTTCCCTTTAACAACTTGAATTAAAATCTTGATTTTTCAAATCCAAATCTATTTTAAAACCTTAAGATTCAATATTCATTTGAATCAATACTTTTAAAACTCAAACTTAAACTACTGTTAGAGTTTTTGTTTCAGATTTAAATTTTAAAAATCTGGAAATTACCAAGTTTGTAAACCTGAAAACTCATTTAAATATTTAAACTTTATTTTAGATTTCAAAATATAGGTTTGAATCCATACTGCAACTGAATTTAAACTTAGTTTAAATCCATTATTTATTTTTAAATGGGTTTCATTTGAATTTGCTAGAAATTCAACTTACAGACAGTTTTTTATAAAAACCTGTAGTATGAAAAAAATAACTCGAGGCAACAACTTGCTTCGAGTCCTCGCCTTCCCTACTTCAAGTAAACAATTCGAATGACCTAAGTAAAACTCGAGAAAACAAAACCCTCCCAAAAAAACGGTGACAGGTTTTCATCAAAATCTGTAACCAACCTATAATCGAGCCAATCTCTTCATTGCTTTGGGTCAAAACTCGATCTACTTCGAGTGAATCCTGAAATAACTCGAGTATAACTCGAGTGTCCTCTGCTCCAACCCAAGCTACCAACTCTTCAGGTTCCAGAATAACCCAACAGCATCCACCAATGGAAACCGTGCACATGCACGGAGGCGAGGCCGGACTCTGGGGATCGAGACCACCCCCAACTATTTTTCCCATCACCTCAGCAGGCTCCTCCACCTCCTCGCACAACCCGACCACCTCCAGTCGCAAAGATCACCAAAAATCACTCAAAAACCAACTTTAGTTCAAAAACGAACTGCACCTAAAACACTTGACTGAAAATCATAATACTAATTTTAAAAATCATATTCTGGTATATGTATTTGATTCATAACTCTGAATCCATGAATTATAATCATTGAGGTTTAACTTAATTTAGTTTTCTACTGTAGTTTTATATTTTCCAGAACTAATACCACTGTTTTTCCCTTAAACAATTTTTGAACTCAAGTTTCTGTTAATACCAGCATTTTATGTCAAACTTATATCTTGTTAAGGCTTGAATCAAAAACAAAATGAAATTTTGTTCAGGATTTTAAACCTGGAACTAAAGTCAGGTAGAAATACAGAGATGCTCATCACAATACTCATACTTAACACAGAGTTATACAAAAGAAATATATCCAACACAAACTGAATTCCAGAAAAAAAACTTGCAACAGAACCATTATATACTTAAACTATTAAATTGTGATGTTACTCACTTTGATTAAAGAAAAGGAACAGAGCATCATTGTTTTGAAACAACCTAATCTTTAAAACTGGGAACAGTTTTGCTTTCAATCTTCCAAATCTCCTTGTTTTTGTTGAGTAATGTTTCCAGTTTTATATTTGAGTTTTTATAAAAAAAAATGAAGAATCTTGCAATATAATTTTCCTTTGGTTTGATATGTATATATAGAAAGATAAGTTTGTATAGGGTAGGTGTTATCTGGGTTTGCATATTTGCCTGATACACTGTTTATTCTTGTTTTATCAGGCAAGATCTTTTTAATTAGGAGGCTGAGTTATTTTTTAAGCAATTCGAACTGACTTAAGTTGTGCTAGCATTTAATGTTTAAGTACTATATGTACATAGGTATATTAATTTACTTTGTATTTCCTTGCCTTGCATTTTTATCTACAGGCTACAGACCTATTTATACAAAGTCTGGTTATGTTTTACTTAGTTTATACTTACTTTACTTTGTTTCTTAACTTTGTATTTCTTTAATTATACTTTGCTTTGCATTTTCTTAATCTTTCAGGCAACATACACATTTCTTTTTTCTTACTTTTGCATCTTTTACTTACAGGCAACACATATACAAACCTAGTTTGTATTCATCTCATGTACATTAGAAAGTTGTTTTAACTTAAGTATTTTAGCCCTCCTTTATTTTAACATAACTATCAAATACAAATTTATTATTTTTATACTTGGGTTAGTATTAATAAGGTTTATTTTAATTTTACATTTAAAAAAACTTATTTTTAAATCTTTCAAATTATAGCTTCCTCCAAAATACACATACATGTATTTAAATAATTTTAAAATAATCATTTCTATTTGTATTGAAATCCATTTGTAAAAATATTACATTATTTAGATTGTTTTAAAATAACTCGTTATTAAATTAAAATAATTTATAAATGAAATTATCACTACCTAAATATATTACTTATTTTATTAACCACATTTAAAATCAAAACAACCTTTGTTAATTTTAAATTTAAGTTAAAATCATTTAAACAAATTTTAATCTTATCTTGAGTATATTTAAACCATATTTTTATCAAACTATACTAAAAATAAATTAAACAATCTTTTTATTTAAATTTAAACCTAGGCTAGAATTTATTTTAAACAAATTAAATTTATCTTGAGTATTTTTAAAATCATATTATTATTTATTCAATATTAAATTTCCAAATTATCAAAAATAATAGAATTAGAAAACATAGCTTTATCTATTAAATTTAAAAACAAAACTTATCTATTTATAATATATACCAATATATACATATATACATTACAAATAGAAACAATTTAAATTAGCTTTTAAAAGATAAATTATCAGTTAAATATTTATTTAAAAGAAGATTATTAAATCAATTCAAATTATTATCAAATCAATTTAATTTTTAATGTAGACTATTAAATTGATATTGCCCCAAATTTCCGGGATGTCACATCAACTTTCGTAGCGATCAGAATTATCATTTGATCGTGTGAGTTCGAAACACGTAATTGAAAATATTCTGATTTTAAAAGCTAACTTTTGTATACTGTAGAATTAGGATTTGAAATTAGTTCCATTGAGTTTAAAAATATCAAAAACCTATATTTCGATATATTGGATGACATACTTCTGTTTCGGAAACGGAATGGGCTTTTCAGGTCGTGTTATCTTTTCGAACCAATTCGATATGTCCATTCTTTCTTATTTATCCCTGCCTATATATAAGCTATATAAACCCAAACTGTTTTTCGTTTCATTATTTCTATACGTACCTCTACTTCTCATATTCCTCCTTCTCAAACAACAGAACATCAAAACCTAATTCTCAAATTCCAAACCCTAATTTCAATTTCAAAATCCAAACTCCTCAAATCATAGCAAATTACATATCTTGGAAAGCTCTCGACGAGCACAATCTTTTGCTGCAATTCATTTCTGTAATTGACTCTTTGGCCTGAAATGGGCGATTTTCTCAACCGTCCATTTCTAGGGTTTGCACAATTAACGGTGGATCGTCGATTATACAACGATTAGGAGGTGCAGGCTTGTAGAGGTCGCAAAGCTGGTCTCAAAGGTGGTGTTCTTTCGTGTCAGATGTTGCCAAAGATCGTCAGAATATTCAAAGGATGGAGCGGCATCGATTGTGATGTCATGGAGGCGGAGGCGGTCGCATGAGGGTCGTAGGGGGCGGCCTTAGACGCCGAGTTCATCGGCATGGTCTGATCACGGGAGCGACCTGCGTGAAGGCGTGCGACAGTGTGAATGTGGAGGCGGTTGGTGTAGGGTTTGATGCGTACGGGGTTGCTATAGCAATTAGGGTTGTAGAAGGTATGGCAAATTACGATTATGCCCTTATTTCTATTTTATTTAAAATTTTAAATTCAATCATTCTAACTATCACAACTTTTTAATATGAGCTCTGATTGTCCTGCGGTTTCTTTCATTGCGATCGTATCGAAATTCTGGACATTATAGAACTAATTTGGCTGCATTTTGAAACCGTTAAATTTTTGGGCCTAACTTGGATTTTGAATCGACGACAAATCAAAGGTGAGTGTTTTAACCCACTCACAAATACTAAATCGTCTTATGTTGGTTAAATTAAATTTATGATATGACTATAAATTTATTGATTATTGTTTGGCATTTTACATTGTCGTTTAAATTTAATTTGAATTTATATTGAAGTATATTGCCATTTAATTTAATATTGAATTTAATTTTTATTTAAATACCTGATAATGATAACTGGTTAATTGATGTGATTTATTGGATGATTTGAATGATGATTGTGATGGATGCTTATTTGTTGACAGTTTTGATGATTCGATGTTATGTTTATTTTATATGTTGTTATCACAGTGCAAGTATCCTTAGTTATTGTTAGGAAAATCACTATGGGTTGAAAGATACATAACTGAATGACCTTATGATTAGGGAAAAATCATTATAGGTCGAAATGATAAACTCGAGCGATTTTATAGATTTTAAATTTTACCCGGGATTACGGGTTGAAATGATATATATCTGTAAATTTAAATTTATTGCGGGTTGAAATGATATATATTCGTATCACTTGACCATAGGGTGTAAAATTATATACGAATACCGGATTGGTTAAATTAAATGATTTTAAATCCTTAATTTTTGAATCCAGTTAAATGATATTGTTTCTAAATGAAATAGAATTAGATTTATATGAACTGAATTATTTCCAAAATCCAAGCTTTTAAAATGTTGAAATTGAATTGGTTTAAATGAATTGTTTAAAGAAGTTAAATTGAAACCTTAAAGTTGAATTTGGAATACAATTGAAATTTATCAAAATTGAGTTATTTTAAACGTTTGAATATTTAAACATTGAAACCTGTTGAATTTGAAGTGGTTTAAATTTGTAGTTCAAACATGGATTTGAAATCGATATAAATTGAAATGGTTTTTAATGAGAATTTGAGTTGAAACCTTTAGCCTTTCGAATTGAAAGCGTTGAACTGAGACCGATTTAAATTGAATTGTTGGAACAAAAGTTGATTTGAATTGATTTGTAAAATTGGAAGAAACAATTCTAATTTGAAACTATTTTCGATACAACTCTTTTAATATACAAACCTTTTAATATACAACTCTTTAACATATAAACTATTTTTCTCATATAAACCATTTTAATATATTAATAATTTTTAATACATTAACTATTTTTAATATAAATCCTATTTTAATGTATAAAATATTTTTAATATATAACCTATTTTAATATATAAACTATTTTTAATATATAAACTATTTTAATCCATAACCTATTTTTAATATATAAACTATTCTGATATATATATATTATTTTAAATTTATAAACAACTTATATATATATATATATATATATATTCTAATGTATAAACTATTTTTAACGTATAACTATACCAATATATGCACTAATTTCAATATTTAAACCGTTTAAAGTTGGAACTGTTATGATTAAGATTCACTTGATTTAAATGCGAATATTTTGACATGATGGTTTAACTTATTTTAGTGGTTATGATTTTGAAAATGAATATGATTTCGAAAGTGAATATGATTTTAAAATGATTATGATTTGGAAGTGAATATGATTTTGAAGTAAATAATAATTTCGAAAGTGATATGACTTTGAGGTGAATATGATATTTTGATATGAAGTATGGACTGTTTGAGATGTAAAAAAACCATCCGGTGTGAAATAAGCGTTTGATTGTTAAAGAAACCGGGATCTGATATTGTCATACTCTCTGCCAATAACGAAAACCACTTTAACAACTATGCACGCGGTGAAGAATCCAAAATGAAGTAGGATGGTTGGCGAATGCTACTGGAATGAAGTAAGAGAACGATGATGGATAGCCTTCACTTTCGGGTCATAATTAAAATGACAAAAATAGGAGCTATACATGGGCCAAGTGGGGTCGCTCCCCCTATCGAGCATGATTCTTCGAAACCATATCTATTACTTTTTGATTTGATTTGGTGGCCACCCTTTGATTTGATTATGGGAGTGTGTCTTGAGGTGGACGGTGGTAGCTGCTATGTGTTACCACCAGCCTGGTTCTGCAAAACGGTAGTATCCTACCCTGGGCATTGCCTCGTGTGCCTTGTCATATTTATTCTGATCAAGCCCACTACGAGTTTGGTTTGTATCGTATACTATGGAGTGCCTTCTGATAGCCCTCCATATTACAGAGAAATTACGGTACTGTATGGACTACGTCATTTATAAAAATGTGTTAAGGGGATATGTGTAATGCCTCAACGCTATTCTAGTAATTTACTTTACTATAGACATATTATAATAGCGTACTGTGTTACGTATTTAGATAGTTTAACGGATCCTTAGGAGATGAATCCCGGACATCTCTTAAATTATCGCACGCACGTTAGACGACACTGTATATGAGATGTAAAATCTCGTAAACATCTCTAAAGCCATCACACTCATATTTACTTATTTGGATTTAACTTACATAAGATCTTTTAGTTCAGACTCGAGTGTTTTGTCTTTTCTTCACGCTCAGGTCAGCCTGAGCATTTCAGTGTTGAAGACCTTATTTCTAAAGGACGAAGACGAAGATTTAGTATATCATTACTATTTATTATATTTATTCCACTTCATCATGTTATTCCGTTGTATTATTTATTTATTCCCACTGTATGTATGACTCGGATCTGTATTGTAAAAGTGTAATCAAATGTTATTTGTAAAACAGCTTCATGAACTGTTTATTTGATTATTGTATTTTGTCGTTCCGCTGTGAGATTCTGAGGTTTTTTTCCTCTTATTTTCTTATTTACTCCATTAACTATCATCCCTTTTGAATGGTTTGAGTTGACATGTATGGATTATTGTCGATTTTAACCGTCTAAAATGGTGAGTCGTTACAACCAACTTGCCCCAACGTTGCGTGCTTCCCGTTTTTCTTATTAAGTGTACTCTTCTCAATTTTAGCTCAGCATGACCCCTTTATACTGTGCTTAGTACTTACTTATAAATATAGAGCTTTTGCCCCAATGTTGTTTTTGGACAAACCCTGACATTTTTGGCAACGTATTTACACGTGTCATTATCTTATTCGTCCTTATTTTACTTTCAGTCATTTGTAGCAACCTTTTTCATTCTTTTCAACGAATGGTTTGGATATTGTTTCCCCTTCCTTTTTCCCAACACCAGTTACTCTATTTTTCCATATAAGTTTATTCATATGCGCCCCCTTAGTTCCCCACCTGCCCCCAATGTAGTGCTAAGTCATTTTGATTTATTTCCCTTATCGAAAATTCTAATAAATTTCCAGAAAATTTGTGAATACTAATTCTACCATATTTAATCTTTATTCAGACTTATAGGGCATTTTCCCTTCTTATTTTTTAGTTGTGCGCCTACAATAAATCGTGTAAAATCACATAAGCTTAACAAACTTCTCAAAGTAAAAACCCATCTCTATAATCATGATTGGAACATCATATAAAATTTTCACGGTGTTTTGAAATTATTAAAGTAGGAGAAACACATCTAAACATCCTTTGTTTATCCATTCTTCCCCAAAACGTTCATTAACCCATTTTATATTTGTTTATAGAAACCCGTATAATCTCATCACACTTAAAAACATACAAATCTAAGCCGAAACCATATATTAGAGATCGGTATATAGATATGTTAAGTATTACTCACCTAGATCTTTAAAATGTTCAGCTTTAGTTTTCTAGTCCCCTTTAGCTTGCGTTTTTCTTATCTTCTTCCTATTTGCCTTCTATCTAAGCCACCACCATTAAAGTTCTTTCTTAGCGTTTTATTTTATTTTGGGTAATATGAAAATGAATGAATGGAAAAAAGTAATGTTTACTGTCCCACAATAATTTGGGCTTGGGGTCCTCATACCTCTTTTCCATTAGTTTATTCCCCTTTATTTCTTTTATTTAGCCCACCTTGGCCTTTTAATTGGTTTATTTGATTAATTAAAAAAAATTCGTTGTTATACAGTTTTGTACCTACAACATATCTGCCATTTTTTACCGTTATAATAATGGTTCTGAACTTTGTAATAACCATGGAACTATTATAGTGGATCGACACAATCCATATTGGATTTTTCCGTAAAATAATCTCAGCTGGCAAATTTCTTGATCAATCTGCTTTGTAGATTGAGCCAAAATAGTCAATTTATTTGATTTTCAAGAAATAGCTTCACCGTCTATGCTTACAAATATAGGCACTTCTTAATTCGAGGACATCAGAAAAAGTGTTTTGATTTACATCGTTGTATCCTTTAAGGACAATTGGAAACTTCTGATAATGTTACAAAGATTCATGGTTCTACATAGGTTTCTAATAACCCTTTGATAGTATGACAATGCTATATACTAGAAGCACTAGTAAACCCGCATCGTAATATCAGGACATCGGTTATATCGCATTTAGTAGAAGTATCGAAGGCTGCCAATGATGACCGCATAATCTGACTGTTTTACAACTTCGGCGGTGCTCTCAAATAATTTTACATTAGGATAACATGTTACATCTAAATTAGTTATATTTCTGTAAGATTTTCCTAACACGGTGAGTTAGATCCAAAAAAATTTACTTTTGGACATTGTAATATTAATATCAAGAATTACATTTGTTTGTTAAGAATCTTTCACCAAAATTAACACGTAAATGAGACTTCGCATCATTATTAGCATAAATATTATTGGCATATCATTTCTTAGATGTTTGTTTAAGACCATAAAGAAATTTATAGAGATTTATCTAATTTTGAAACTATATGTTGTTGATCAGGATTACAAATCCTACCGTGAGATCATGTCCTCTAGAATTTCCACCCAATAAACTTGCTTAGATTTCAAGAAAACGCCACAGAAACATTGGTCAAAATTCCGTTCGTAGAAAACAAAAAACATCCTACTGAAACAAAAAACATCCCAATGGAACAAAAATTAACTTAAAATAGTTTGAACAAACTGTAGACCCTACTAAATATTGGGTCCCACGAACCAACGTTTTAAACGCGATCCTTTTCTTCCTTCTTCCATCTCTTCCAATACTAACAGCAAAACCTCTCTTTCCTTGACCACGCCACCAACTTATTTATTATTACTTCTCTTTCTGAAACCGATATATATACATAATTTTAAGGTAAATCCTTCCTTCATTTGAATAACTGGACGATTCGAAAAGCAGCTGTTCTGTTACCATCACGGAGTTCGTCCAAATGCCTCTGTAAATACTGCGATCATGGTGAGATATTTTACTCGTTTTTTCAATCATAATCAAATTTTACAATTTATGGGGTTTTCATTTGCTTTTTCCCTGGGCTTTGTTTGTATTTCAGATTTTTAGTGGTAAAAAAAGGAACATGAAGCTTTCCAATTTTGTAAGCAATTTTCTATGTCCTTTTGCTTTAATTTTGTTAAAGAACTAAACTTTTGACATATTCTAATCTCGGATTTTTGTCTTTGGGAGTGTTTTTTCGTTTGGTCGTGTATCGGGGTAATTTTAGTTATGCAATTTGAGTATACCAATTGCCATTATATTTGATTTTCTTAATTTATCTCAGTGTGGAAATTGTTTTAAATAATTGACAGTTATGATTATACGGTTGGATTCTCCATTTCCGCTTTGAAATCATTGTTCGATCAGATTTTGGAAACTAATTTGTTTCAGACAGGATCGATATTTCTGTCTTATTATGGAACCTTTTGCTATTTTATTAAGGAACACGGTTCTATTAAGGCAGTTAGCAATTATTACTTTTCTGATTGTAATTGTTATTTTACGGGGTTTAGGACCAGTTGAATGACATTTTTGTAGTCTGAGAAGACTGTTCAACTGAACTTCAACATTATAGCAAAGTTCAACATGTTTCTATTGTTTACTTTTCCCATAAAACTACCACCTTGCCAATTATGAAGTTGAACCTGTAGAAGCAAAATACTGGCTGTTAAATTGATTGTCAAGAAATCCAGTCCAAAGTAGCCTAGAAGCTATAGTTCATAGAATTTCAAAACAACCTTGATTTGGGAAAAATGAGATTTGATTATTTTTCTTCTTATTTAACCTATTGAACATTTGAGTGATCATAAATCACATGCATACCTTCTTCGAGATATTGTGGTTGTAACAAATTTCTGACTGTTGCAAGATTGCATGCAAATGCTATGTTTTGTTATTCAGTTTACCTGTTAGGAAAAGTTCACTGATACATCATTTTAATCGTTTACAGCAGAGTTATGCACTTAATGATTCCCCTTGTGCCCGATTGTGTTTCTGCAACTTGGTGCCCGCTGCTGCATTAATCTCTTTAATTTTGTTCTTTGGAAATGCTTTTGTAACTTATGATCATAATGAGGTATGCCTATATTAATTACTTCAGTTTGGTAGCCTTCAACTGATTATATCACTTTATTTCCTTTCAGGATGTATATTTCTGTAATTGAAACTGCCTATACTTTTTATTACGGTGTCCTTTGTTGTGCTCTTGAATATCTGCTCTAAGATGTTTACCATAAGCTTTTATGTATTTCAGTTCTAATTACAATGACTTAATGTGTATTTGTTGGATGTGTAATTTTAATCATTATATAATCCTTAAATTTGTCTACGCCAATTATTTCTTTTATGACACACACACACACACGCGCGCGCGTACGTATGTGTGTGTGTGTGTATTTGTGTGTGCACGCGCTGTTATAATACATTTGAAATATAATTACTTTACCTTTAATCAAGTGGCCATTCTGTCTTTATTCAGAAAATATCAAATTGGGAACCAAGTATATCCTTAAATGAAGCAATAAAAGGCAAGGCAACAAGAAACGTCTTTTGTGAGGTTTTCTTTCTCACTTACATCTTATATTTTAGGACTACTATCATATTCCACTGTTCTCATTACTTGACATGCTAGAATAACTGTTAAAGTACAATATCATTTTACGTAGAGCCAAAGGAAGCCACTGGGAAGTGAACCATTGCCTGAAGGAATAATTAGCCGAACATCGAACTTAGAGATGGAGCTTTTATGGGGACCCCCTAGTTCGTTGAAACAAAAGGTTTGCATATGTCTTAAGTCACCATTTAAAGTATGCCAAAGATGCTAATTATCAATTTATATCTAGGTATCGAACAATCATTCAGAAGTGGAAAAACAATGAAATTGATAGAATCATTTAAATGCATGGTAACGTGGCTTTGTTACCAATAAAAAGTAAGGCATTGTTTAGGGCCTTTAGGTTCAGTACAATCGCAATATAAACTTTTCAGATGTTAGTTCAGTACTTGCTTAATGTTTATGTACATTATTTATTGTTCATTATGCTTAGAGTTTTTTTATGACTGAAGTGTCAACACATGATTAGACTCTGATTTTGCGGTTATGAGTCAACTCAAAAGTATTCGTTGATTAGCCAGTATACATATTGTATTGTATCTTATAATCTTTTGTAGTGTTTTCCATTTATTAAGTGCTTATTCTGAAATTTATTTGTTGATTTGTATTTTCAACTCAAAAGTATAATTGAAGAATTCGGTATGAAAATGAATTAAGCTCAAAGCAATCTATCAAGTGTCATCCCAAACCTATGGTGGTCCCAAACAATACCCAACTCTGATATTTATATTGTAACCAATATAACATTTGTCCACAACATAAGTTGGCCTTTACAGTATGATCCAGTCATGTTAAATTGGGGTTTGTATTGTGAATGTGGTTATTTGTATGAATAATAGATTTTCCATAAAGATATGTATTAAAGGCAACAAACTTCAATTTGTGTAAATCTGAGCATGGTTTTTTATTGCTTACATGATCATCATCATGCATAAAAATTGATAGATTGTAGAAAACCTGGCATAAGAATGGCCCTTTTATGATGAAAAGGAAATAAAATAGTCACGTGGCCTTCAGTTCGTGAATAAATATTGCCTGATTGTATTATTTCAGGGTCATAACAGTTCATCGAAGAAGAGCTTGTTAGCCATTCCCGTTGGAATAAAGCAGAAAGAAGTGGTCAATAGAATAGTTCAAAAGGTGAAAAACGAGCATCAGCTTTTCATGTAAACTCCTGCATTGGATCTTATTTGTCATTAAATCTAACTCATACAATGCTACAGTTCTCGTCCAATGATTTCATTGTGATGTTATTCCACTATGATGGTATTGTTGATAAGTGGAGAGATTTATCATGGAGCGACAAGGCCTTACATGTCTCTGCAATTAATCAAACAAAATGGTACTTCTATTAATAGTTTCCTAAACTGCTAGCTTATAGTAAACAACATTTCCAATATTAATTTGGTTGGCCAGGTGGTTTGCCAAGCGATTCCTACACCCAGACATAGTTGCAGATTATGAATATATTTTCCTTTGGGATGAGGATCTTGATGTGGAGCATTTTAATGCCAGACGGTAAGCATGCTTCTTCTGTATTGTTTACTCTGCACAATGCTAGAACCAAACCTTGATGTATATAATTTTCAAATGGGGTACATTTCAAATATGTAGGTATATATCGCTTGTTAGAAGAGAAGGGTTAGAGATATCCCAACCAGGATTAGATTCATCCATATCCCCAGTTCATTATCCCATTACTGCACGAGGTCGAACTGGAGATGTACACAGGTTTGTAATAATTCAGACTGCTTACTTTCATTCAGTTTTATTTTTAGAAAATTGTAGGCATCATATCGTTATTGGCCTATATGAAGTTTTTATGATTTGTCAGAGATTTTTTGCTTGCATTAACAGAAAAGTTTATAAATTTTCTGGAGGAGGAAAGTGTTTGCAGAACAGTACAGGCCCTCCATGCTCAGGGTAATTTGCTTCTTTTTTCTCTTCCTAAAAGATGTTATCTGTACATGCATTCTTTTCTACTCAAAACATGTCGTCTTTGAGCAGCTACTTGTGCTTTTTTCTATTTTTTCCGTTATTTTTTGTGATTTCGATTAGAATGAATTAACACATCATAATATCACTTGGTAGCATTTACTTTTTTTACAAAGAAAGGTTGACTTCTGCAAAAATTATATCGTTTAATATTCTCAGCACAGGCTTATATATGTGGTTGTAGGTGGGTTGAAATGATGGCACCTGTGTTCTCCAGCTCTGCATGGCGTTGTGTGTGGCACATGATCCAGGTATGCAGCCCACTTATTAGCTTTAGTGCAACTAACGTATTTTTTGATTGTGCTATTTTCATGTAAGTAATGCATTATATTTGCAGAATGATCTGATTCATGCATGGGGACTAGATAAGAAACTTGGTTATTGTGCTCAGGTGAGCCTACAAGCTATTTTAATCGCCATCGTGTTTATATGAGTGGTAATTTTGACCTCTATTATCATCTTTCGCAGGGCGATCGGAGCAAAAACATAGGCGTTGTGGATAGTGAATATATAGGCCATTTAGGACTCCCAACCCTTGGTGGTGTTGATGAAGATACTAAGGTACCTACATAAATTAGTTGACATTAGTA
Organism: Allium cepa; assembly: GCA_030765085.1. NCBI lineage: Eukaryota > Viridiplantae > Streptophyta > Magnoliopsida > Asparagales > Amaryllidaceae > Allium > Allium cepa. The sequence goes on along the minus strand of CM060945.1, from coordinate 951,398,853 downwards.
CATTTGTTTGTTTTCCATTATTTTAGAACAATTGAATTGACACTTTGAGAATCACCATCAATTTCTGTTGCTTGATGCAGTTAAGTACAGAAAGCGAATCCTCTCAGAAAAAGTTGTCCTCTGTCTCAGGATCCTCTCAAACAAAGACGTCTTCTGCATCACAAAGATACAAAGATAGACTTGGAGTAAGTATCTGAACATATTATATCAATAGCCCAAGACCGCTACATTTTGAATAAATTTCTGTTTGATAAACCATGATATTATTTTGACGATCATTGTATGTTGTGTAATATAGGTGAGATATCGTTCGAATATCGAACTTGAAATATTCAAGAAAAGGTGGCGAAGAGCTGCAGCTGAAGATAAGTGCTGGATAGATCCTTATCCTAAATTGACAAAAAAGGAAAATGGAAGATAGCAATTTGAGTTCTGCGTCATTTTGCATAATTCAGCATTTTGCTGAATGAGTATACAAAAGCACCAGAAGCGCAAAGAATACAAATTATAGAAAATATGTTTGAATCCCGCATACTTGTTCTGTCTGAATATGTTGTTAATGATGTTGTTATAGATGCGTGTGTCAGTAATTTCGGTCTTAGCGACGTGTTAGATATTCTGTATACAAGTTATACCTGTAATTAATTGTGTGTTATATATAACAGTTTTGGTAAGTAATATGGGTACAAGTGCACTAATGTCTGAATAGTTTCAAACTTCCAATTCTATGCAGAAATTCCCTGCAAGAAAGCTTTCCCTAAAGAAAGGCTGAGTGTGCTGAAGATGTTTTTGTGCATGGTATCATTCATGCCATTATTACTTGAATTGTCTGCATTCTTAGCTACCATTGTTTCAGGTAAAAGAAAGGAATTGACTTGATCAATTCTGTAGGAAGCCTTTTTTGGGGCTTTTCGTGTGAGGTGGTTACTGGTATCACCGTGGAAGGAGACAATGGATAAGTGTACAAAGCATATACAAACTTTTTTTTTTGGGTTATCTGAAATTAGGCTTCACACTTTAATCATTTTGTATGGGATTATACACACTTTAGACTATATAAAATTACACACTTTAGAATTTAAATGAATTGCTCAAAAAGCTGAAGTTGCTCAAAAATAAAATAAAAAAATGCTCCTAACTCACTGGTTTGTAATATGTACTCAAAGCTCATGTGATTTGTTGCCTGTTTTTGAGTCAAACTGAAAAGCTTGTGTAATTATGCTACAAAATCTAAAAGTACAATAGCAAAGGACAGCGGTTATTTTGGTTGGTTTAAGCGTGGAATACAATGTTCTTCCAATCTGTTTATGAGATGCACAGCTTTTTCCGTTAAACATGTAGTTAAAAGGGCATATTAAATTAAGACAAGTGTTATCAAACCGACCGTTAGAAAGGTTTCCTTAGAGCATCTTCCATGCAAATAGAATGTAATGCTAATTAAATCCTATGTGTTAAGAGATAAATCACAATGTTAACTCAATATAATTTCTAAAAATTACACATTACACTAAAAAAAGAAAACCACTCCAATGCAAATGCATTTATATAAAAGAAATCAGTTATTTGTCTCAATCAAAATTTAAATAAATCAAAATAATAGATGTAATACTACTTCATTATGTATATTTAATACTTCACGTCGTGAAGAGCAATATCTAAAACTAGACATTGCACTTGACAATGTCTAACAAATTTTTTGTCAAGTCATCATAACATTGTCATTAACATTGACATTGAAGATGAAAATTTAAACTAAATTATATATTGATGATGTGTAATTGATATTACATCAAAAATTCATGAGTTGGGGATGGTCTTACTATCATATCAATTTCTACGAAGCTCAAACACATGCCCTATTTCCCGTTTCCGTCCTTGGACGAACAAAACGCCTAATCATCCGCTCTACTATTTCTGCGCTTCAGGTTTACTATTCCTTAATTTTACAGCTATTCTATTTCTACCCCAATCTCCATTACTTATTTAAACAAACCTCGATTCACCCATCTTCGCCACCGACTAGCATCAGCAGATCCGTTCCTAATTCGTCGCTGTTTTGTTACTTCTTCACGTTGCGAGCCGCCTCATCACAAACCTCGATTCACCTCAGATCCGGAGCTACCTCTTCACAAACCTTGATTTACCCTAGATACGGAGCCGCCTCATCGCAATCCTCTATTCACCCCAGATCCGTTTGTTCGTCGCCATTTTGTTACTTCTTCACGTTGCGAGCAGCCTCATCATAAATTGCAATCAAGTATTATAAATTATATTTTAACACTCAAAATATATTTCGATTCACTATAATTTATCTTGATAGCTTGATTTTGTTATAAGATGTTTAGATAAATAGCAATACCTTTGATATATAGCAGTACCTTTGATACATAGCAGTAGCTTTGATAGATGTTTAGATAACTTTGCCAAGCTGCATTCATACAAGTACAGTATCTAAAAATATATTTTTTCATTTGGTTTACCGAAGTGGTATATTTCTATGTCATATCACAACACCAGAATTGTCAACTCACAACAGTTATAACTGTTACAAATCAAATTTACAACGCTTATAACCGTTACAGATAGGTACGTGACAAAATCTACAACATATTTCCCAACGGTTAAAACCGTTGGAAATTTTCATATTCCCAACGGTTATAACCGTTGGGAATTTCGTATTCTCAACGGGTATAACCGTTGGAATATAATGTATTTACCAACAGTTGTAACCGTTGGTAAATACATTATAACTGTGGTTATAACCATTGGGAATTTTCATATTCCCAACGGTTATAACCGTTGGTATATAATGTATTTACCAACAGTTATAACCGTTGGTAAATATGTCTAAAATACATCATTTATAACATCAAATAGATTTCATTTATAATACAAATTCAAATTTATAAATATAAATTTGGTTTTGTTGAACCATATCATGTAACAACAAACATCAAATAGATTTCATTTATAATACAAATCCAAATTTATATTAATGACAAACATGAAACCAAATTTCAAGTTCGTTGCACTAAATTTCAAAACAAACATCATACATACTAAATACTTCATATCTTCTACAAAGTTCATGATAACTTCGAATTTTACTAGTACAAAACGTCTAAAAGCTTACAAACAACGAATGCGACTTTCCAACCAAATTACAAAATCTTTCATCAACTTACTCGGTCAAAGTTTACTCGCTTTTGATTTTTTCTTTTCTTCTGCAGCTTCTACTAAAGCTTGCATACGTAGAAACAATGCTTAGTTTATAAATTAAATAGAAGGAAAGCTTCATTGTACTTGAAAATAGAACTGCACCAAATCTGATAATAAAAACCAAGTGCTTTGCTCAGTTAAAAATTGCGCTTTATAGCTCAGTTTATAAACTATGCGTGCCCGGTGCTAACAAGTTTTAACGATGCTTTAACATTATTAAATATAATCCATAATCACAAAAGTATTGATTAAGGTTTATAAACTATACTTGCCCAGTGCTAAGGTTTATAAAGTATGGACAAATGTAAAGTTTGTAGGTTAGCACAGTGCTCAAATTCATCACTTTGAAAATATTTAGACTATCAACCTTCAACAACCGGCTACTCGATGTCGGTAATGATAAAATTCTGATAGTTTCTTTCCATGACTCATCTAAGCCTACGTGGATTAAAATACTAAAAGAATATTTGATTTGCAATGACTCGAATTTGCTTAAGAATATTGCGGACTCCACAAATCCAGATTTAGAAGAGGGGCTATCATAAAAAAATAGTCTTAGAGATATATGCATATTAACACTGTTATCCCATTTTTGGACAAAACAGGAATATCAATGTTGTGTGCGTTTCCACCACGACCGAACCAAGAAGAAGCAGCCAACAAGCGTATATAGGTCTGAGGTTTCACTCATGACTCAAGTATAAAAGTCCATTCGGTATCGAAGGTTTAAAGTTTCGTTCGGCAATGTGAAGCGAAGCCTCATTCGGCACTCAGAGCACACAGGATCATCCGGCACTCCCAAATACAAGTGTTCATTCGGCTTCCACCAAACCATCTCATTCGGTAAAACGAAGTAAGCACACACCTTCAACACCGAACCATTCGGTACCGGACCAAGCTCCACTGGTCCAAACCCACACCGAACCAGCCTCCACCGAACCATGCTACCACCGGTCCAGCTCCATCTCCTTGCTACTGCCGAACCAGCCTCCACCGGACCATACCATTACCGAACCAACACCAATCAAGCCCACACCGAACCAACTCCATCTCCATACCGGACCAAGGTCTTATCTCCCACCAACAACCACCGGACCATGTGCTACCGGACCAACCTCCTCCAAACCAACTCTTACCGAATCAATCTTCTCCAAGCTCTACCGAACCAAGCCCTTGCCGAACCAAAGTTGCCAGTCCAGATTGCTCCAGCCTAGGACCTCCAGCAGCTATATACCTCCAAGACCCCTGCCTCCAGCCTCACTCTATAAATAGAGGGGCATGGGTACAACAATGGCAGACAAGTTTGAGAGCTCAAGCACGGAAGGAACTTTCAAATAACTTTCAATTACTTGTATACAAAGCTTTGTACTTGTAATCTGAAAGAAAAGAGAGAATAACATATAAAGTGGACGTAGGCACGTTCTGGCCGAACCACTATAAATTTGCGTGTCTTTTACAGTTTAGTCCCTACTTTTTACATATTTGCATAAATCACCCAAATCGCTAAGAACAACATATAATCAACTAAATCGTACGACTTTGGGGTGTTTGCCCATTTTTTGTGCAAACATTTTGGTGCTTTAACTGAGAACTGAACTCAAGGACGCACCGCTTGGAAGTTAAATTTGAGAGTTTAGAGATTCAGATTGGAAGAATCATGGCGAGACAATCAAGCAGAAGGCCAAGGCCAGAGCAGAGTCAACAGGAAGAGAGTCAAGAGGCTTCCTCAGGAGCAAACCAAGCAAACCAAGCTTCAGCCTTCGTCACCAGGGATGAGATGGAGGCTATGATGAGAAGACAAGAAGAGATGATCCAGAACTTGCTCCAGCAAATTGGGCAGCTTGGAGCACAAAACCAAGGAGCAACTGGAGTTCAGAACGGAGCAGGACCATATGGCGTAGCACCAGAGCTAGGGCGCACCCACGCAGAGCATGTTAATCCGATCCCGGGAAGAGAGACGGGGGCATCCGAACAACCTGGTGGCAATAGAGGAGTGAACGCTCAGTCAAGGGGGCAGATCCCAGAGTTCCCTCGTGAACTCGGGGGGCAGGTTGAAAGTGATGAACGAAGATTGCATCTCGGAGACGATGACAGATTGGCGGAGATGGTTAGAAGAGCTATGAGAGGCAGTTTAGTAAACAAAGACTTGGAAGATGTAAACAGAAGTCCTTTTTCTTCTGCAATTAGGATGGCTAGGAACCCACCAGAATTCAAGCTACCATCAGTAGAGATGTACGATGGAAGGACAGACCCTGCGGTCCATCTTACTAAGTATATGAGGCACATGGAAGTGCTGGGGGCATCACAGGAGATCATGGCCCGGTGCTTTCCACTGTATTTGATGGACATTGCAGCGTTATGGTTTAGGCAACTGGAGAGCGGCTCCATAGGAACGTGGGCAAATTTAACTGAGAGATTCATGAGGCAATTCAAGGTTCATATTGCGAGACTCAAGAATGTGATGACTTTGGCAACCTTGAAGCAGAAAACTGGAGAGACTTTGAGGAGCTTTCTAACGCGATTTAATGCGGCGGCAGCATCTGTGGATCGACCAGATCCATCTATGGTCATGATGGCGGCTGTATCTGGAATAGCTGATAGTACAGAGTTCAAGAATTCATTAACCAAGGACCCGCCTATGAATCTGGGAGAGTTCTATCATGAGGCTGAAAAGTTTCTGCGTTTGGAAGATGCTAGCGCAGAAAGAGAGGAAGAAGATGACGTTTACGCAATCAAGAGCGGAAACCCACCTGGAAAGGGTGCGGAGACTAGCAAAGAAAAGAGAAAGACTGAGGATAATGATGACAGGTCAAAGCGGTAAAGGAGGGAGCCGCGATTCATCACTCACACTGAGCTGAATGAGAGTCTAGAACGAATTTATCAGGATAGCAAGGGGCATGTTCCGTATCGTAGACCAATGCGAAGGGATCCAACCTCTGACGAAAGAAAATCAGATAAGTTTTGTGTATTTCATGAATTAAACGGTCATAACACTAATGATTGTAGGCATTTGAAGGACGAGATAGAAGGGCATATCAGGAACGGTATGCTCCTTCAGTATGTGAGGAGGCGAACTCCAGCAGTGGAGCCAGAGCGACCACCGTCTACATCGGCTAGAGGTGACCCTGGATCGGGGCACCGTTTGATTATCCATTGATTGCTTGATTAAAATAACGATGAACAAGTTGTAAACCTCTCGCTAACACGGTTAAATCATTTACACATGTGAGTGATCGCGCACGATCCATAGGCATGCTCTGAATGACTACCAGCTGCGTTATAGTAAGAGTTTACGCTTTGACATCTTCATTCTGCTTTTTGCTTTGATTTTGATTTGAACATTTAAATTCTTCCTGTTCGGACATTTCTGCTATAGGATTCATATGATTATTGCTTTAACATTTACAATTCTATGAAAAATTTACTTGTATGCCCGTGGATCGCGAACGGTCCACGAGCACCTCTTGCATGGCAGTAAACTGCCGAAGTCTTTGATTCGGAAACTCCCCCAAACAATAACTCCGGCACTGATATTATTAAGTCCCCCCCGGGCACACTAATTCGCCTCGAACGGCACCCGATCGCGAACGGTCACAACTCGCCTCGAACGGCACCCGACTTCGAACAGTCATAATTCGCCTCGAACGGCACCCGACTTCGAACAGTCACAATTCGCCTCGAACGGCACCCGATCGCGAACGGTCACAACTCGCCTCGAACGGCACCCGACCTCGAACGGTCACAATTCGCCTCGAACGGCACCCGACTTCGAACAGTCACAAACTCGCCTCGAACGGCACAACTCATCTCGCCACAAATGGTTCGATCGCGAAAGGTCGCCATTTGAGGTCCACCCCCTGACCGCCAACAGTCGCACCTTACCACGAATGGCTCGATCTCGAACGGTCGTCATCCGAAGTAAGGCGCTTGACCGTGAACGGTCCCATTTCATCTTTTGCCGCGAACGGTCACATTTCACCCCAAGTGGCTTGATCGCGGACGGTCGCCATTTGAGGTCCGCCCTTTGACCGGGCTCGGTCGCACTTTACCTCGAATGGCTCGATCCCGAAGGTCGTCATTTGAAATAAAGCGCTTGACCGTGAACGATCACATTCCACCGCAAATGACTCGGTCTCGAACGATCGTCGCATGGATTTAGACGCTTGACCGCGAACGGTCGCACTTCACCTCAAATGACTCGATCACGAACGGTCGTCATTTGAAGTTAGGCGCTTGACCATAAACGACCGCGCTTCATTCCAAATAGCTCGATCCCGAACGGTCGTCATTTGGGGTCATATAAAATATCAAGCTCTTTACAGGTTGTCAACAGGATATGAATATCCAGCTCATGGCATTACAAAACACGTCTTCCTATCGCAAGGCATGTTTTGGGGGCAAAGTGTTATCTCATTTTTGGACAAAACTGGAATATCAATGTTGTGTGCGTTTCCACCACGACCGAACCAAGAAGAAGCAGCCAACAAGCGTATATAGGTCTGGGGTTTCACTCATGACTCAAGTATAAAAGTCCATTCGGTATCGAAGGTTTAAAGTTTCGTTCGGCAATGTGAAGCGAAGCCTCATTCGGCACTCAGAGCACACAGGATCATCCGGCACTCCCAAATACAAGAGTTCATTCGGCTTCCACCAAACCATCTCATTCGGTAAAACGAAGTAAGCACACACCTTCAACACCGAACCATTCGGTACCGGACCAAGCTCCACCGGTCCAAACCCACACCGAACCAGCCTCCACCGAACCATGCTACCACCGGTCCAGTCCATCTCCTTGCTACTGCCGAACCAGCCTCCATCGAACCATACCATTACCGAACCAACACCAATCAAGCCCACACCGAACCAACTCCATCTCCATACCGGACCAAGGTCTTATCTCCCACCAACAACCACCGGACCATGTGCTACCGGACCAACCTCCTCCAAACCAACTCTTACCGAATCAATCTTCTCCAAGCTCTACCGAACCAAGCCCTTGCCGAACCAAAGTTGCCAGTCCAGATTGCTCTAGTCTAGGACCTCCAGCAGCTATATACCTCCAAGACCCCTGCCCTCAGCCTCACTCTATAAATAGAGGGGCATGGGTACAACAATGGCAGACAAGTTTGAGAGCTCAAGCACGGAAGGAACTTTCAAACAACTTTCAATTACTTGTATACAAAGCTTTGTACGTGTAATCTGAAAGAAAAGAGAGAATAACATATAAAGTGGACGTAGACACGTTCTGACCGAACCACTATAAATTTGCGTGTCTTTTACAGTTTAGTCCCTGCTTTTTACATATTTGCATAAATCACCCAAATCGCTAAGAACAACATATAATCAACTAAATCGTACGACTTTGGGGTGTTTGCCCATTTTTTGCGCAAACAAACACCAATAAACGATTGTGAATACAAAATAAATCATTATATACTTCACTACAGCATAGAATATGTTAGTCCAATATCGGAGGGAATTGAGAGTGATGGTGATATTTTTCCAACCCAATTTTTAAACAGCCTACAAGCATCAGGCATGCATGCATAATCAGGAACTGCAACTAAAACATGATGTTCCAATAATTTTAATTCAGAATTTAAATCAACACATTGGTTCATGCAATTGAACACGATTTAGTGTATTCACTCTGACATCTGAATCGATTGAATCTGAAATACTTATCAACATAAAGATAGGAAATAAGGGTTGCTGCCACTTATTGTTTTCACTTCATCTATAATAGATAAAAGGTGGCCACTCATCTATAATTTAACAGTACTTTTATTCCAGTGTTTTGCTTGTCACCATTTTCAAGTTTGGATCTTATGGTTTGTCATCGTCCTACTTTATACTAGACCATCTGTAAGGTTACATGTTCTCGTTAATTAAAATCAAACTTCCATTTTCATTCTCCGTCATAAAGAATAAAAACAAAATTAAACCACCTTGCTATTCGAACTTACAAAATAAACAGTTTAATAAAATGAACTTCACTTCCAATTGACAACGATAAATACACAAGTGATAATTGTAAAGAATTACTTATTAGAGAATGAACCATACTCATTATATTAATCTCTTTCACTTTAGATGTACTGATATTATTATTTAACGTGAACGTAAGTAATTTTGTGATAAAATACTTGAGAGAAAATAGAATATTGTGAGTTCAAAATGAATTAAAGTACCTTTATCCAGTTGCTAAATAGTTGGTATAATTATTCTTTCAACTACCTATAACAACGCAAGTTAATTCAACCGATATCTCCTCTTCCAAACTGTAAAAAACACTTTAAAGATTAATAAGACATATTAAATATATCATAGGAGTTGGACATCTGCATGAAAAACAATAAATATATAACATTTGTTTACAAATAATAATAACAGGAAACCTTTAACAATAATACTCACAAAAGCATGGTGGTTAACATCATTAGGGATCCGTTGTAGCCCAAACACTAACACCACACCACCAAGCGACACATCCTTTGGCAACCTGCAATAATCAATAACAATAGCAAATCTAGGCATGTTTTCACTGCACCCACTCTCAGTGTCTTTCAGAAATGTAGTATATGAATAAAAGACTTCTATTGCAAATTTTCAAAATATAGTCTGCGAATTCTGGAGATATCAAGCAGCCAATGAAGCAAGGACTATAGATTATTTATTATGAAAAAAAACAAGAAAATAATACAAATTTTTCATAAACGATATATTTTTATATCAAAAGATAAAAGCTTTTATCCTTTGTCTAATTGCTAGATTTATAACCGGTCAAAAGTAAATATATTTTTGTTAAAAAAGATCAAAAAAAAAGATCACCCTTTTGTTCAAAAGATAGAAACATTTATCCTTTTCTATGGATTTATTGTTGCCGAAATTCAGTGCCTACGACACTTTAGATTTTTCCTAAAAATATAAAAAGCCATTCAGGCAAAAAATATTATGTATATGTAGTATAATGAAATCGTCTTAATTATACTCTTAATTATACAGACAATAAAAGCGTTGTTTCTTTAACATAAAATGGAAAAGCATTTATCAATCAAATAAAGTTCATAAAAATGTCATCCTTTTATATAAAAGGAATAAATCATTTAGCTTTTTTATGTAAGTATTAAATTCATTTTTTTATACCATCAACGCGACACATAGAAATTGCTACAAACAATAGCGGAAAAATATATATTATTATATACAAACAATTCTATTGTGTCTTTGTATAATGACATACATGTATTCTTTTTTTATAAGAAGAAATAACACAATCGTCATCATAAGTAAATTTGGGGATGCGTCGGTCATCATTCTTCCATTTCAGTCTGGATTAGAATGGTGCAACATCCCTCAACCAAAATTAACCATTTCAACATTGAATATAATTTAGCAGCAGGTGAAAGAAAATTCAACCAAAGAGAATATATCTAGTCAAAACTCAAAAAATCATAATTCAAATTCAAAGAAGATGATTCATATTTTGTGCCGAGGCATAAAAACATATACGATGTCATCTAATACACAAGAAATAAGCTTTAGAAATTGCAAGCCACACCACTCAAGACTGCAAACAAGGTGTGCAGTGAGTTATTCAAACTCAAACATCATTGCAAATTTGTGATATAGATTAATAGTTCCTCATGTAAAATTAAAAGTTGTTTTCCGGCTTTATTTTTATAGTTTGTCTATGCAAAATATGTGCAATGTTCGTATAGGCTTTGTTATTTTATCGTTTGTTCCTTACAACCTAATATAATAGACTTGGCAAATACGAAGAAAATATCACGAGCCTGAATGCATCTTACTGAATGACCACACGCAAATCATTGCCTCATTACACAGGAAGTGACAAAAGTAAAATAACAATATTTTAGTCACAAAATTGGTCAATGACTGAAGAAGGCTTCTTGTTAATGGGAAGTAACAAGCATGTTTAAAATTCTTCTGCCTCCATTACAATACAAAGAGGTAATATAATAATAATTGCATGATTTAACAGGCATGATTTGACAGTCATGTTCAAATTTTCCAATTCAAATTTTATCATTTAAAAATTCAAATATTTGTGAATTTCAAATTTCAAATTCAAGTTTCAATTTTGTAACTGGATTTTCAGATTTCGCAATTTAAAATTCAAAGTTTCAATTTTGAATTTCAATATTAATTTTCAAATTCAAATCAAAAATTCTAAAGGAATATATAATTCCAATATATTATCAATTTGTATTTAACCGAAATTAATAATAACCGTAATAAATATTTTTCTTTTGAAATTATGCTACTGAACGGCTAGTTTTTTCACCGTTGTGCGGTAATTATTGGAGTGCTTAGAAACATGGTCTTACTCTATTACATTAAATACAACACAAGAAACGATGAATTAATATAATTGCAAATGCCTTTATTAAGTACATAAATGCAAAAAATATAAAAGTCACATATTTAATTACCTCTTTCCGCAGTCAAAATATCATCCAGTCAAGAGAGTACACTGTTCTAAACTACAAAGTCCCTGAAACTCCACCAAAATCCATCAGTTTGTTGCAAAAGTAAAACAACAGATATGAGCCAATAATACATCCATTCATTCAAACCACAGCAGAAACCAGAGCAGCAACACCATAATGGATCCACCACTCAGAATGCAAAACAACAGTACAGAAATCAAAGAATACAACGAATCACAACAAACACCAACTCAAGTAATCGTAAATTCATGCTTGTTCGCCTTCTCCAGACCAATCCTACCTCCCACATCTTCCCTCCTCCCACCGAAACTCCATTTCTCACCCCCACGCCTAAACGGTTCCATCGCATTCGGATCAGCATCCGATAACCCGATTTCCGTACCCATTTCTCCCAACACAACGTACAGAGAGTGCCTCCGCAACCACGCTGCCAGCGTCGGTGGTCACGTAATAGACGGTTGCTGCGAGTTCATGCCATTAGGGTTCGCCGACCCCTTCAAGTGCATGGCCTGTGGCTGCCATCGCAGCTTCCATCGCAGAGAAGTTAAATCCACTTCCAATGGTATTGAATTCCATTCTTCAAGCGAGGAAAGAGTCGAGATCGAAACGAACGCCATTGGAAAGGGAGGGAGAAGGAAGAGGTTCAGGACGAAGTTCAGCGAGGAGCAGAAGGAGAAAATGAGGGCTTTCGCGGAGAGAGTGGGGTGGAGAGTGCAGAAGAAGGATGAAGGAGAAATAGATGAATTTTGTAAAGTGCTCCAGATTAGTAGACAGGTGCTTAGGGTTTGGATGCATAACAATAGGCATTTGGTAAAGAACAAATTCAAGGGTGAGAAAGATGGCTGTTACGAAGGGAGGGGTATTAAGGTGGAGAAAGTAGTGTTGCGTCCACAGCGATGAAGGGTTGTGTTTTCTTTCTTTGGCATGGTTAATGTTAAGACGTTAAAGTGTGTAGTTAGTTGTGCTAGTGGTTTAACTTTTGCTTAGAATGATTTTACAACTTCCAACTGCGATCAAGTGTTTGAACATCAGTAGAGAGAAATAAATTCAAAACGGCATAAAACAGAGTTAAAAAGCAGACAGGTATTATATTACACCTCAGAGTTTATGGATTTTGCCTTTCAAATTTTTAGTAAATTTTAGATATGCTGCATCTACACTTTGATGGAGCATCATGTATCAGTAGAGAGAATCAACTTTTTGAATGAAAATGGAATGAGAATATTGCAGAAATATGTAGAGAAGAGGTAATTGATTGATTTTACAATTTTAGAAACGGGAATTTCAAGTTTAATTCTGATGCGAACCGCATGAAATGGAACATTTTTACACAGCTTATTCATGCCTGTTATTTATTTATTCACTGTTAGCTCAAATTTTCGTTTTGCTTTCAGCCATTATAAACTCAAACATTCTAGCTATAAATTCACTTAATGCAACTTGAGTTCAGATTAGATTCAGTCTAAACTCCAACAACAAAACCAAAGCTTGCAGTTCGTGAACTAACTTTGTTGCTTTTTGGGCAATGGATATGCTGCTGGTAACCATGGAAAAAGGACTCGCTGAGTTATATTTGAGAATCAGTTAAGAAACACTTGAAAGAATTTTAAAGAATAAAGGAGAATAGAGAACTGTATTTTCTCATTACAATTACTTCAAACTTTCTATTCTGTGTTCAGAGTATAGTTATGTAACTTATCTCTTATTTTCATGTAGTCAACATAAAATATCCTAGTACGGAATCTTTCATTTCTTACATCCATGCTTTTTTTTAATATAGAATTTTATATTCTCCTCACCTTTCTATGCTTCTTGTGTTCGATGCAGAAAGGCAAACAAGGGTAGGATTCTTTCTTTTTACTCCAAAACAATATTTGTATGCTTTCAATATGCCATTTCATTTCAGAACAGTGATTTATGCATTTTTAATAATTAAAACTTTACGGTGAGGAATAATCCTTCCTCTTCCTATGCATCTTGTGCTTGATGCCATGACAAATAGCCAAAGCCGTCCGATACTGTTCGTCATCACTTTATAACTTTATAGCATTGATTCAAAAGCTGAACATTAAGTCCAAACCATGCAAATTTATCTTATTTACTGCTACCCTGCGACATGTTTTCTTCTTACGATCTAATCTCCGTGTGTCAACACTTAAATCATGTGTGTTGGATACTTGTACAGCTGTACAAGATTCGAGGAACCAACCATTCGGCTATATAATTCTAAAAAAGAAAATTTATTTTGATTTCTTATTAATTTAACCATGCAAATTTATCTTATTTACGGCTAATTTCCTTCACCCAAATTCAGCAACCAAGAAATTGAAATCAAAATTATTGACGACTGAAACTACCAGATTTTTAAAATTAAAACCTAAACTGAAATAGCCTTCTTGCTTCCTGCTACTTGCGCCGCATTGCTGTTTTTTGATTTGTCTTCCGCATCGACCGATGCAGCTGCCCTTCGAGCCTCAAAGTTTGATCTAAACAATATATTTTATGCAGAGAAAAGAGACTTGTTTATGCCCTAGGAATTTGCGGATTAAAGCAGCTTCTTTTGTTGCTTTGGGCAAAAGCCGACCCTGCAGAGGGGGCGCTAGAGGCGGAGGTGCCGATAACAGAGGGGGCGAAAACCCTAGAGTGAAATTTTGATTTAGCGAATGCAGAAAAGAGGGTAAGAAATGTGAGAAAATGGGCAACGAACAATAACATATAAAATGACAATTTGGTCCATCTTACTTCTGAATATTTTCGAAATTACTAAATTTGATAACGGAAATAACCATTGTAAACGCTTATAGCGGAAATATATGTTAGAAATCCGTTACAAATTGAAACAAAAAAAGTGTTACAAATGGACCTGTTTGGTGTAGTGTACAGTTATTTGTTTTCAATAATTACAATGTTGTTTTTTATAAAAGTTGGATGAATAATCTTTTATTTTTGTATCACGCTCATGTTCAGAGTTAATGTCGAATATGTGATTTCAAATTTATTGAGCCATGGTTGGAGTTGGCAATGACGAAACACAAGCCTTATCGGAACAAGTACATTGAGTTTAACAATCATGTACGAAGGACTGTTGTTTAAATGAGTAATGAAGTATATTTAATGTGGCTTAGTTGTTCTTGCTTGTTACATGTTGGTTTACTCATTTACGTACATAAAATTAGAAATAAACATAACTTTCCACTTTTTATTAAGATAAGGATGGAGTTATTTAGTTTTCATGGTAACAACTGTGAATAAACTGTATTTCATATCAGTAAATATATGTTCCATACATATACATATTCATACGTGTGCAGAGATACACACGTTTGTGTCTACGTGTATATGTATGTATCATTTCCATTGTAGAGATATTTGCTTTAATGACTATTTCTTAATTGTTGATGTTGCTATTTATGCTTCTGCAACTTCTAGGTATAATATAAATGAGTCTCTTCTTTCATTTTTCTATGATTTTTAACTTTGATATGTAAACAAGATAGAACTTATGTCTCCATTTTTCTAACGGACTAATGTTCCATCTTTCATATTTATGCACAAGGTGGTGCATCCCCGTAAATTAGAACGGATGCGATGCTTAATTTCAATTATGTGGATTATTTATTTTTTTAAGTATAATTTGGGATAAAACTTGATTTCAATCAGGGAGAAGAAGAAAGCTTATTATGAAGACATCTAGAAGTAATTTTTCTTTTCACATGTTTTATCATTGTTTAAACAAAGCCTCTTGAATTGTATATTGCTAATATGATAGTTAACTTACGGTATATGTTGATTATGAATTCATTATGTGTTGATGCAGTGGATTACGGGGATGATTATGAATTCATTATGTGTTGGTGTAGTGGATTAAGGGGGTGAAGACGTAGATCATTATGGTGTGTATATCAATTTTTGGATACAACAAACGAATATAGCAGCATCCCTATTATCAACATCTGTAAAATATTACCTCAAGTCTTGTGACTTCTCAAATTTGAATTTTTGAAACTCCTTCATTCTAGCAAATTCTCATAAATATAGGATAAGTCACAAGCAAAAGTAGACATACCTGGGCACGAACAGTCGTTACCCACTTAAAGTGGAGGAACAAAAAGGAGTTAAATTGCACACATCAACCTATGTGAAATAAAATATCAGGTTATGACTAACACCAGTGCAATTTGCTGATAGTTTGATCTCGATGGTGATGCTATAAACCATTATTACGCAATTGGAAACAATTGCAATCACTAATTAGCACTAATTTATCATCTCATGCAAATCTAGATTTAGGGCAAAAATTAGATTTTTGCCAAAATTAAGATATTATACCCGAGATTGAGAACAATAGAGTTTGCTTGGGCAGCCGTGGAGGATTCGGAAGCTCGAAATTAGATATTGAAAGCTTGTAAGAAGGATTTGGGGCTTTTTGATATAAAAAATCGTGCTGCAAAATGAGGAAGAAGAAGGCTCGGCTGGGCCTGTAATTCACGAATTTCCGACGGCTTCCGACGGCCGCCGATGGCTCGTCGGAAGCCGTCAGAAGTTAGCTGTCGGAAGCCGTCACTACGTGCTGTCAGAATATTAGCCTTTTTTAGTAGTGGAAGCAAATAGTTTGCTAGTTATTTTTGAACATAATGAGAACTGTTATTCTACTCGAATTACCACAGGCTCTTCTTTGTTTGGTGTTAAGACTGAAATCTATGAAATTTGACAATATCTTAGTCCATTTTCTACCGAGATATCTTATGTTCTTGAGAATAAGAATATAATCATTCATACTGATTCAGATTTGATTAGTATTCTGTGTTTTCTAATTTTCAAGAAGAGTCAATATTTTAAGTTTAATGTTAAGGAAAATGTTTGTGTTATGGAAGCTCATATTGTTGGGTGTGGTTTAGGCTATGCAAGTATTCAAAGCACTTCAATTGGTAGTAATTCCGGTTCAAATAGTGATTCACATGCCGATTCTTCTTATTATTTGAAAGATATGTTGAAGAAAGGTTCTCAAAAAACTATTGTGAATTTTCTTGGTTTTTGTTTTAATGGAGCTGATGATTTTCGGGAGTTTTAATGGCATATCAAATAAAAAGTGGCTATGATTTGATTTTTGTATGAAATTCTCCAGATAGAATTTCGGTTAATTGCTCTTGGTTGAAGGATGGTTGTAAGTTTTATCTTAATGCTTCTTCGGATCCTGGTCTACTCTCTCCGTTTTTTATTAGAACTTACAATTTTGATCATTCGTGTGGAGCCAGTCTTAGAGATATTAATAAAGTTAATATTTCAAGTAAATTTGTTAAATCTTTGATTGTTGATCAAATTCGAGATGCTCCTATGAAGAAGCCAAAAGATATTATAAAGAAATTTAGAAGAGGGTACAATTTTGATCTTTTATATTATTGTGCTTATAGCGGAAAACAGTTGGCTTTGAAAGAAATATATGGGGATGATGCTATGTTATATAATGATTTAAATTGGTATTTAGAGGTGTTGCAAAAATATAATCCTTGTAGTTATGTGGTCATGGAAGTTAATGCTTCAACCAATCAGTTTGAGAGAGTTTGTATTGGTTTTGGTGCTTGTCTACTTGGATTTAAACACCGTCGGCCATTAATATTTTTGGATGCACCTGCTTTGAAGGGAAGACCTGGTGTTTTGTTAGCCGCTACTTCTAAAAATGGTAACAAGGTATGAGTTTCATTTTAGTTTTGTTTTATTTACTTATTTGTTTTTCTGGTAATGATATATTAAACTATCATTGTTCAAAGTTATACATAATTATAATGCAGCCATGTTTACACAAGAATTGTTTGCTTTATTTTATTCAATGATCGACCTGGTTACACTAGAAATGTTTATGTTTATAGTAGAAATGTTTACAAAAAAAAGAACTAAAATTTATGCAGCAGTAATTAAAAGACTTTAAAATAACATATGCCATATTCATACATCATTTTGAATCTAATTTAATTGTGTATAATAGAAATTATTAACATTTAACACAGGTTTTGATGTTTAATATAATCCATGTTTCTTGTTACCGAGCTGTCATTAATTATTTATTTTGTAGGTTTCTATCCTCTTGCTATGGGTATTGTTTCACATGAAAATGAATCTAATTGGTCTTGATTTTTATCCAATTTAAAAGGAATGCTTAATGAAGATCGGTCTTTATTTTTTATGTTTGATCGTCAATGGGGTCTCATTTTAGGTGTTCTTAAAATATTTCCTTCTTCATATCATAGCTATTGTTTACTTCACATGGAACAGAATATTGATACTATTATCAAGGCGGCTAAAGATGATTCATATATTATGGAGTTGTTCAAACTTTGTGCTAGAGCTTCTAATATGTATGATTTTGAGCGATATATTTCTAAATTTAAAGATATTGGGGGTACATCCGCTGAAGATTTTCTAATAGATAAACCTTTTGACCACCAGGCAGATTTTTTTTTTCAAGGAAAGGTTATGGTGAATATTCTTCAAATGTGGCAAAAAGTTTCAACTCATGGATTTTGAAAGATAGAGTTATGCCCTATAACTTCTTGTTTGGATGGTATTCGAGTGAAAGTTATGAAGCAAATGATGAGACGAAGAGAGGAATGTTGTTTGTAGACAACGAATCTTTGTTCTATTATGGAGGAACATTTGTCTAAGTTAGTAGATGATGGCTTTGGTTGGGATGTTTATAAGTCTTTGGAATTTGTGCTTGAATTTAAATCACCTAAGTCACAGGTTGTTGATCTTAAAAATCATTTATGCAGTTGTAATCAATGGAGAGTTACTAGTTTTCCACGTGCCCATGCAATTAAGTGCATTAACAAGTGTAGATTATCGGTTTATGATTTTGTGGAGGACTATTTTACATTAATGCTTTCAGATCTTCGTATGCTAATGCTATCAATCCAATTCTAGATTTTGATAAGCCAAATGCTGCTGAAAATGATGTTTTGATTAGGCCTCCTAAAGAAATTCGTGGTACAGGAAGACCATCGACAAAGAGGCGTGGTGGATTTGGTTATTCTCAAAGTAAAAGAAATATATGCAGTCAGTGTAATGAAGTTGGCCACAACAAAAAGAATTGTCTTGCTTCTTCAAAAAGTTAAGAAAATTTACGTGTTTTGTTAGCGTAATGGAGTAGTTTTTTAAGTATAAAGCTGCTAAAGCTTATAGAAGAATGAAGTCGGACTTTGTGAAATCGTTAGAAAATAAAATGTGAAATGTTTTGGTTATTTTGTTTTAATTTCTAATATCTGTTGTTTTTCCTTTATTGTTGAATTTCTGTTTTTAGGAATTAATTATTTATTCATATTGTAAAGTATTTAATATGAATTAAAGAACTGCATGAGCTCTGCACTTCAGTATTAACATTTCTATTCAATGCTAGATGTACATATCATTTCACTCGAATGCCTGTTGTAACTAGCACTTCATTATAATCAGTATGCATCACACCTGAAATACAATTTCAACATTGAAACCCATAATCCGTCATTGTATAGAACTGAGTAAGCTACTGTGCAAGAACGAAGGATCTGATGATGATATACTGTTTATATGATTAGCTGATGTGATTACTTAAGTGGTTTTGTGATGAATTGCCAGTATGATGATGTACTATTTATATGATAGGGGGAACATTTGCTCCCATATTTCTTCTATACCGTAATGGAATATCTTTCCTTATTGATAGAAAGAGGAGTTAGAAAAAAAGAATTAACACCAATTTGTAAAGTGCAACCTATGAAATATCTTCATTATGCAGACTGCACCTCTCTGTTTTAGAAAATAACAGACAAAGTAGATCAATGAGATTGCAAATACAGGCTACTGATTAATGGTGTACTATATCCTATGGTGCTATACTGGCTTCTGATTTATGGTGTAATATATCATATGGTGCTATACTAGCTACTGATATATCAACTTCATATTGCCACTTTAAAGAAATCAAATAAGATAAATGCTGACTTTCTGTGGGAAGGAAGGAAACATAAAATTTCTTCGGATAAATTGTGTGTGCCAAAAAATGAATGGGCTATGGGCCTGAAAAGGTTAGAAGATCTACAAGATACTTGTGCACTGAACCTACTTTGGCAACTACCATCAAAGTAACAATCAACGTGCACTGCATTAAAGTATAACTAGCATTACAGTTGAATAATAGTTTAACATTTCAGTTAAATGCCAGTTATAACTAGCTTTACAGTACAAACAATAGTCGTCACACTTGAAACAGAGTTCAAACATTTGAAATGATATAAAAATGCTACATGGATAAATTCACATATTATTCATCACAGTTCAATCATTGAGAAATGTATTTTCGCATAATGCTAGTTCTATCTAGAATTTCAGTATAAAATATTATTTGCCACATCAGAAATACAGTAAAAGCATCAAAAAAACATAAAAATGACACTTGAATATATCCATCGTTTATACGTTGTAGTTCATGCATTGAAAAACGGACAACTATAATCGAATCAAATTTAAATCGAGAAGTTCAAATCCTTCTGAGCAGTTTATACATTGAGAACAAAATACAAGTATTGGAAAACATATAAGACTCCATCTCAGTTTACTTAGCAGAAGTGGTTTAGTTCAAATAAATCCAAAGTTCTAAGAAGTTAAAATGCAACAGCTATTCTTATGTAGAATCTTTGTAGGATTTCTCCACCGACCAACTGTATTGTGGATCATTGAGTATGCTATACACCACTGCAGCTCTTAGGTTTCTAAGAATTTCCTTTGGATATTTTTCTGGCATCTCATCCTTGTCTAGTTTTTTCAAATTTTCCATGACAAAGAATGCACACTCAAGTGTTTCAGATATAGAAATATTAGTTAATATTACAGTAAAACCTAATGCTAAAATAATATTGCATTCTTTACTTTGGAATTCTATAATATAGCTTTATATTTGATCACAATATTAATTAATTCATTCATAGAGACACCATTGCTGTGTGTGGAATGTGCACCTTATACATAATCTTTTTGTTCAATAGATGCAAATCAATGAACTGTCAATTAGCAATGCAAGTTTTAATTATCATTTTGCATATTTAATGCGTTCTATTGCAATTTAAAAATACAAATGATAGTTTAAATAAGAGAAGAAATGAAATTAGTTACTTATGAATCAAAATCATGTGGTGGGCTTTTTGGCTGCAACACTTTAGCTTTGTGAAATTCTTTGTTCAGTATTCCTACTTCTGCCCATTTCTTCTTGAACATCGATTCAATTTTGTCTTCTGTAAGAAGAAATATTAGTGTTGTATATTAATGTTAGAGTGATTTCAAATTTATACTTTTCTTACAATAATGAGGGCTTGGTTATAGCTGGGGTTTGAAGTCCTTGTTGATCTAGTTTTTGGTTTGGTTGAATCATAATGACTCCCCTCCATTGTTTCATAGTTTAGCATCAACAAGCTCCAATGGCTTGTGTAATGTAGAGGGAAAAAAAAATTTCTTTATAAATTCATCTTTGACTATGACATCTATTGTTGGTATGACTATGTCTTTGATCACAGTTTGCTGATCATATACTAAAGCATTCTGCATATTCATATGTATTAGAATACTTTATATTGTTTTTCAACATTTATAATGAAAAGATTATACTTACCATCAATATTGTAGTGAAGTAGTGACTGTGTTCATACACCTCTGGATTGTAATAAAACCAATCAATAAGCTGTTAAATCAAACAAAGAAGGTTGTAAGTTTTATGGGATAATTAATTTTTTATTTTATTTTTGAACCAGGAATATTAATGCTAGTATTCTCTATCATTTACATGTTACTGCATTGTATGCACTGAGAAATGCAAATTATAGTTTAAATAGTCCTCTTGGACATTCGATATATTTATATTCCCTTTACAAATATCAATGTTATTTTTAACTCTCATTCTTTTGTTCAATACATTTATATGCAGTTTGAAACTTTGAATGCTAGTTTTAACTATCATTCTCTCATCCTATACACTTTTATGCACTTAAAAAACTATGAACGCTAGTTTTAACTATCATTCTCCCATCTTATAAGTTATTTGCATTTTACAAATACTAATGCTACTTTTATCTGCCACTCTCTCATTCAATTCATTTATATGCACTTTGAAAAGTTGAATGCTTGGTTTACCTACCATTCTTTCATTTTATATACTTATATACAATTTTTTACTATCAAAATTCTAATTTGATGCATACCTGTCCATCTGTAACCCCCTCAAACAGAACGGTTTTCAGCATAGATTTCACTATTGTGACTCCTCCTTTGTTCCCTTCATCTTTTTCATATGCTACAATACTGTAATTGAAAATCAATAATTGACAAGTTGGTTTTTTTCAATTTTATTTAATTACAAATATAATGAAAGAAAAAATACCAGAAATCTTACTTCTCATTTTCATTAAATTTGAAGAAAGTAAGAATTTTGTTTTGCCGTTCTTCATTCAATAATTGTAGAATACTGCTTTTTATGATATTTTTACTCTTGTTAGCTTTACTTGATGGCGAATACCCATCAACATCAATAATTTCTTCATTTTCAATTGTAGTGACTTGCTCATCTGTTTCTGTTTCAGATTCTCTTCATAATCTGATTCTTTATTTTGTTCTTCTTGTTCCTGTTCACTTGTATTTTCTTTTTGACCTTCCTTGGTTTCAAGTTGCTCCTTTTGGTTTTCATTGTCAACATTTTCCTTGTTTTTCTGTGAACAATTTCATACTGGCAATCTGAATCAAGTTAATTCCTTCGTTGGCGCTTTTTAACCCTCAAAACTAAAGAGCTTGGTTTCTTCTGTGTTGTTTCATACACTGTCGGGGATTTTTCTGTTGCCTCTGAAGGTTTCTTTTGATCATGTTGTTCTTTCTCTTGCTGTGTCTTTTTAATTTCCTGAGTTATATTGAGATCAAATGATGGTGGTTCTATTTCTTCTCTTGTTTTTGATTTCGACATCTTGATTTCTTTTCTCAACTGTATGATAGTGCCTTTTGCTTGTATTTTTTCCGTCTCCTCTTTTCTAATTCTTTTTCACTCTTCGTCAATTTATTTTCCAAATCTTCAATGTACTGCTGCATTGACTCGACTTGCTTTTTTGATGTCTCTTCCAACTTTTCTATTTTGTGTATCCCAATATTCTCATTGGTATCCAACTGAACAAATTTTTATTGGTTTATTTGTTGAAGAAATGCTTTTTCATCTTCAGTCAGGTTTCTTATTTCAACAAAAATCTATGTAATAACATAAATAGTAATAAATGAGCTAACATGCAATGAATGAAATAATTTTATATATAATTGTCATTTTTCATGTAATGCTATATCTAACTATCATTCTTTAGTAGCACCTACAGAAAATAGTATTTGTGTAGAAATGATATATATAACTATCATTTAAATTATAACTGTATAATAACAAAATGAAAACTATTAATATACACTATGTTATGAAATATTTATCACATTATATATTTCTCATACTTGTGTGAGAAATAATACCTTCCTATTGTCCATGTTCATCAAAGCTTCTCTTGAGATGACCTTTTTCAAGCTTTCGAAATTCCACTTCCCAAATCTAGGCAAGGTAGAACAATATGTTGCTAATGGAGATATCAAATTCAAATGCTCGCATAGGAAAAACTGCAAATAAAATATTACTTGTTAAAACATATAATGTGCATAATTTTATTTATAGAGATAGATGCACTAACATAAAGCTAGAATGTTGTACTTACAGTTGGGAGCATGGAACAACCCGACATATTTCTCGGATTTGTTTTGAAAGCCGTCAAAGCTCTAATCAACGAATGATGAATTGAAACCGGCCAAGATACCGAGTTCATTTTGTTTTGATCAAGGATATAAAAAATATATCCCCATGGTAAGTATCTTTGGTTGTCAAGAAAGAAGAAGGTTATCATTGCAAGAATAATAATCAGTTTTGGAAAATCAGTTTCATATTGAAATTGCTATGTTTCCAGTACATTATTTATCTTTGAAATTGTAAGATCCTTTGTGATGTGCTCTACTGTTCCAAAATTTCTCAGCACAAAATCTTTACAATTGTCTAGAAGGATTTGTAAACTCATTTTAGGTAATGGAAAAATATTAATTCCAGACAAAGGTAAGCTAAAGAGAATTGAAACATCTTCAGGTTTGATTTTTAAAAAAATATTCCACACTTTAAAAGTTTCGTCATTGATAAAAAATGTGTCTATAATATCATCTAAGGTTGTTGATGATTTTGTAAAAGCAGCTATGGACAAAATTTCTTTGAAAAACACTAGCATAAATTTTTCGAATGGTGTTTTTTAAAATAATCCAATTGATCTACAAGATAACCTCCTTTTTCCTTAATTTTCCGGAAATTTTTTATCATTGGAAGCAAGCTACATCGATACTGAATTTTTTCCTGAGATACTTTCTTTGATCTTTTTCCTTATGTTGTTTTTGCTTTCTTCAGTCATTTACCTTTTGATTCCTGTACAAAATACTATGAATGAATAACTCGGCATTTAACAAACCATAACGTTATTTTCGTATCTCATTTTTTAAATGCATGCTTATTTTTATCTATCAATTTTTTGAACTATGAATGCATAATTTTCTAGTGCTATGTGCATTTATCATTATTTTTTCAAATGCTATATTTGTCTATCATTACTCTTTTTCAATGTATGCTTCTAAAGTTGAAAGATTGAATACTTTGTTTGTCTATCATTTTTTTCAATGCTATATTTGTCTATCATTCTGTAACTATTCATCATATTATTGTCTATCAACCATCAAAAATTGAATGCTATGTTCATCTATCATCTCATATTTCAATATGATACATACAAATCAAATGATATATTGAACTATCATTCAATAACTATCTATCTAATTATTTTCTACCGTCTATCAAATACTGAAATGCTATTTTCATCTATCATTGCATCATTACACATACAGTAAATAAAGTGATATATTCAACTATCATTCTATCATGCTATGTTTGTCTTTCATTTTTTTCAATGTTATATTTGTCTATCATTTTGTAACTATTCATCTTATTGTTGTCTATCATCTATCAAAAACTGAATGCTATGTTCATCCATCATCTCATATTTCAATATTATGCATGCAACAAATCAAATGATGTATTGATCTATCATTCAATAACTATCCATCTAATTATCATCTACCGTCTATTATATATCGAAATGTTATTTTCATCTATTATTGCATAATTATACATACAGTAAATAAAGTGATATATTCAACTATCATTCTTTAATTATCAATATAATTATAATCCAACATTTATCAAAAACTAGAATGCTATTTTCATCAACCATTTCAATATAATGCATGCAATGAATAAAGTGATATATTCAATTATCATTCTAAAACTGTCTGTATGATTATCAATTCAGCATAAACTTTTATTGTAAAACTATTTACAATTAAAATGATAATTCAACCATCATTGTAAATTTATCTTTTATTTTAAAAAAACCGGCTGTTATACCTTTGTCTCTGCTAACGATTTCATCACAAAGCTGTTGTTTCTTCTTGTCGTCTTCATTCACAGTTTTAGCTGCCCTAGATTTTCTCGTCCTCTTTGTTTCTTCATGAATATCAGTCGAATCAACAGCCATAGATGGATTAGTTTTTCGGCCTCTCTTTATTTCTGTACGCTTAGCATTCGAAGCCCTACTTTTTGAAATCCTAGGATCATCATTTATTTATTCAGAGTTTATTAATATATGTGGATTTACGTCCATCGACTTAGCTTCTAAAGTCGATTGCGCTTGTAAATCAGTTTGACGAGGAAAATTGATTTGAATTTGGGTTACCATTTTTTGATGGAGGAGAAATTTTGTTTACAGAGAAAAAGAGACTAAAAAACCAGGAACGATCGTGGGCACTTGACTTTGAGACGAAAGTTAAATTTTAACGTCCGTTAAAATTAAATTTTATTAAATTTTTTCCTTTAAACTAATTTACTCAATTAAATAAGACCTAACGTAGAACAAACAATTTTCATACAAACAATCCATAATTATGTTAATTTTGCAAATTTTACCATGTACAGTAAAACAATTCCAGTCTAGCCTAACCTATTAATTTCTGATCAGATCGGATTTACAAGTTAGACGGATCAAATGCGACTCAAAAATCTAAGATCCAACTATAATTTTGATTAGATAGATGCTATCATGTAAATCTGAACTAGACACTTGGAATGATGGTAAACCTTTTCTAATGTCGAATCCCATGGGAATAGGCTAAACCTAGCATGATATGCTCTTAAGTGAACCCAAGTAATGTTGACATTATTATGATATGGGTTATGTTTGTTCTTAACCTTATCCATTATTGTGGCACATTGGATGTTGATGGAAGGACGCGTAGAGGTACCCGATTTCATGGGAAGGTTTGCGACAATAAAAGACCATATGGATGTAGGCCAGATCCGTCTCATCAATTCAAGTGCTTAACAAAGATTAGCCATTTTTATCATCATATATCTCTCCATGGGAGTTGGTGATCCAGCGTCGATCTTCTAAAGGGTATCCAAACGTTTTTGCAGGGATTATGATTTACCTCCTCGATGTGTGACCAAGTCTTGTATCGATCTCGAGTGCCCATCGTTATGTTTACGGTGAAGGACACCAAGGGAGAAATGGATGGAATAGAGCTACGAGTTAACTACTAAAGGATAGACTCATCCAGGATGGGTCCTTCAAAGCAGGCCACAATTGTAGTGTTTTCTAAGAAGGTTGATGGATTGTTATGGCACTGCATCGATTACCACAAGCTAGATATGAATGTTAGGTAGAACATATATCTATGGCTTCACGCGAATGATTTGTTTAACCATCTCAGGATGGTGGTGTATGTTCATAGTACATTTATTCACTAGGTTCCATCAACATAGAGTTGCAAGAGATAGTGAGTTGACTATAGCATTCAAGACTCCAACCGAGTCCCACATGTTATAGTTGATCTTGTGAAACATGTGTTCAAAGATTAACCTGTGGAGTTTGTATGTGTCTTAATGGATGATACATTGGTCCACTCGAAGGCCAAGAGGACATGGGATACTTTCGATGATAATGTACAAAATTTCGACCGAACAAAAGTCAAAAGTCAGTTCCCCAAAATGTCAATCTTAGAACGTGCATTTTTTAGATCATGTTGTCCTAAAGGCTAGACATATCAGTTGGCCCATAATAATTATTGTAATTTGCAAAGAAAGTGGGATGGAGCTTGTGAGGGATGTTAGGTGTGGCAACCCACGCCTTCTGATAGCTCATACTTCTTGGCAGTGACGTGAGTTCGAAAGAAGTTTGAGCCATCGAAAGGTAAGAATTGTCACATTATGAGTATCTCGATCATTCGACTTTTATCGAAATTCTTTGGGGATTCTACAGAAATAACAGCACTGTTGGCACTCCTTTCTTGAAAGGACCATCATCTTGTTTGAGAGGTTGGTCAAAAAAGTATGCACGAAAACATACTTTTTGATGGTTAGAATTGCAATCAAAATTGTCATAGTAAATAGTTGATAGAACTAGGGGTATGTCCTAAGCATGATTACTTGGTTTGTTACATATATCTGACTCTGTGACCAATCTCGTTCAAATAAAAAGTTTTTTTTTCTTTTTATTCTATATAATTGTTATATAGTGATATCAATAATTGAGTAATTAATTTAATATATAAATGGAAAATCCTTAAACGACACGTTAATTGATAGGAATTATAAAGTGCTATAATCATGAGAATTTAATCGCATTGAAAATAACATATTATTTTAAATGTTCCTACCCAAGATGTTTCAAGAAAAGATATCAATTCATCCGTTGAGACATGGGTACGTAACGCTCTTCAATTTTGGACGGTGTATTTCTTGTAATTGTTAGAGGCACCGAGGGTTACGTACTGACAGCTGTTGGCTAACTATAGAATGACTCACTAAAGAGTCTTGAAGGGACGATGTTACATAGTTCTTTCAACTTGATAATACCATTGAACTTCAATATGAACATTTCACTTTGATTATAGTTAAATTGTGACATGACGTCCATTAAACGACTATGGTTGGGTCTGAGTTGATGCATTGAAAATAAAGCACTAATTTATCTTCTTATACGGGGTTAGTGTCGCGGTCAACTGTAGTAAGCTCAAAGTCAAAATCTTTGGCCGGAATAGTACGATTAATAATAAATGTTATTATTGAACCAAGGACTTTGTTTTTTTGACAAACTGAATGTGGATGATATTAGAATTTGATCAAAACCAGATACTATAAGACCTAATACGATATAGTTTTGATAAAAAGAATTAGTATAAATAATTGTTGCTACTAGGTACAACCTATAATAAGTAAAATTGGATTTTACCAAAAGATGTGTAAGTGATAAATTAAGTCAAAATGTCACATCACTAGCTAAGGTGATGTGTGAACATTGATTAATTGTTCGATATTAATCTGTAACAACCTGGAATTGCGTCGTTTGATTTTGAATATTTAATTTATTTCAAATATTTAATTAATTGTTTTAAAGTTAAAACTTGAATTTAAATATAATGATTATATCAAATATTTGAATTATGAATTAATATTTGAATGGTGTGTTAAATAACATTATTTTTAATTGAATGTTAATAAATGAATTTAATGGTTTTATTTAATTCCTTTTAAATTAATAAATAACAACGGTGAATTCGTTTTGTAAAATTATTTGCAATAATAAATGGTTCGACTAAATAATATATTTTTTATGTTTATTATAATGACTCGATTTCTGTTCACGTATTTTTATTTTAATCTATTTGATTTTTCTATTATTTTTAATTTGAAAAAATTTAAATTATCGTTTGATGATTTTTCGGCAAACGACGGTATTTTTGTGATTTAACAAAATGATAACCAATGCATATTACTATTGCTTTGAGGTCGCGTCACTGTTTTGGACGCGACCGTATTTTTGTTTTGACAATTGCGGTTCGTACGTGAACAAAAATCTATGCGACATGTTGGAATTTGCAAATTAAATATAGACTCGACGCTTACTATCCAATTCCAGAAGCTTTTGTAGTTTTCAATGTTACATTAAATCAAACAAAAACAAGAAAATAAAGTTTCCATTTTCCTTCAAAACAAAATATATACTCCAATAATTTTTTTAAAACTTGTAGCTTTGAATTCCTATAAACTAGATCTACACTTTTGTATGAGATTTGAGTGTGTTTGGTCGAATATGGGAAGTGGAAGTCGACGGTGGCTTCGGATATTCGATTCATAATGGGACTGTGTAGTTAATGCCCCGCTATATCTCATAGCGGATTTCTACCGTTACGATTTTTCCATGTAACCCCAAAATATAGCCTTTCAGCTTTAAGCCCCGCTATTTCCGCTATATCCCATTATTCCCGCTATATTCTGCTATTTTTGCTATATCTTCTTTAATAAAATGAATTAAAAAATTGCATTTATACATTATAAAAATTATGAAACTAATTTATTTGATTTAATTTTTAATATATTTTCGAAAATGAAAATACTCTAATATTCTACTAAATTCAATTATGTTATATATAACAGTTTTACGTTTATTTAAAGTATATTTGCACATGTTTTTATTTAAAACTATTTATGTATTAATTATGCATGAAAATTTAACATTACAAAAGTTGATGCTCCCATTTTTTTTGTACATTTTAGTCATTGATGCGATGTTCATAGAGTATATTTTTCTTTTCACGAACAAAAAGAATGACGCTTAAATTAAATTAAACGAAAAGGAATATAATATATTTTGAAATTCCAACGATATTGATCAACTCATGGTGCGGATGATTCACGATTGAAGTTAATTTATTATGTCACCCTTGGTTTGTATTGCATTGCATTGCATGCAGGGCTACGGTACAGCAAGTATTTGTTGATTGGTGAAGTGATCGGTGGCAGTCAATGTACCTGAGCGAACAGGTGTGAAAAAGTTTTGCAGTACAGTAACATGCGTTTGCCAAGGCTCTTTGATGAACCAGTATTAATATACAGAAAATGGAGAACGGATGTGAAAATTAAATGGGCTGAATATTTTGTACAAAACCCACAGCAGCGGCAGCAGTTGGGAAAATAACGTGAAGCTGGGCTTCCGGACAACATTAGTTGCAGGTTGTGGGCCTGGGAATAACCCAGATGCAGAGTAGCCCATGTGGCAAGAAGCTGTTGCGGCATTGTATTTGATCACAACAAAAACAAAACACAGGATGCGTCTGCCGGGAGTCGAACCCGGATCTATTGCTTGGAAGGCAATTATCCTAACCGTTGGACTACAAACGCACATTCAAACATTACCTTTGAGAAATTGAAGTACAGACGAAAACTGAACTAACACCATAGTTGCCTCCACCAGCACGCACGTTGAATAAAAATTATAAATGAACCGTATGCTACCATCTTAGAACTTGTACGAATCCGTGCAACGCACATGAGGTACATCAACATTTGTTGGTTAATTTTTTTTCCAAACTTAATTAGTTTTCTAAAAGATGCGCTACGGATTTAGTAAGAAACATATGTTATTGGAAGCCATAGGGAGAGTGGACGTTTGCTGATTGATCATTTTATAAGTCTATTCATGTTTTAGAATATACGCAGATTATATTTGGGTTTGCGTTGGAGGCAGAAATGGTAAAACAAAGTCCTTTTGATCGTCGAATATTAAGAAAATACCAATTTTGGTCGTGTGAACGATACTAGTTCGGAAGTGAAATTATGTGATTAAGCAAGCGATCAGGTTTGATATTGCGTACGAATGATATATGTACAACGTAGGGCTTAAGTAAAACAAATATTGAAAATTGAAATGCAAAATATAAAATGATTTTAAAATTTTATGATTGAATATCATTGGTAGATTAGATGCAGGTATTTAAAATCAAAAAAAAATTGGATTGCCCGACAAAAAGGTATGTGTTTAAACTGTTGTCTGAAATTGATAGTTTTATGATTGAGCCACTTGGCTTTTGTTTTCTTTTGCTGATTTGGACCCGTAGTGGAATTTGTAGTTGTTTTGATCTAGCCGCGCAAAGGAGATACTGACGAAATTTTTCGAAAATTTAAGACGTTGGAAAATTTTAAAGAAATTTTTAATAACTGAAATTTGATTTTGGATTATAATTTGAAATGGTTAATTAAATTATATTATTTTGAATCTATGGATGAGTTTGGAAATTAATAATATGATAATATGGTTTTAACTGATTGGTTTTAGGAAAGTTAATGGGTTTTGGACCATTCTTTTTACCTTGGAAATTTCGAGGATGAAATTCTTTAAAGGGGGGAGGAATGTAACGATCCAGAATTCTGAATATTTGAAATTGAAATATTTAATTGATTTTAAATATTTAAAAGGTAATTTTTAACTTAAATTTCAAATTTAATGATTTATTGGATAATTAAATAATTGGAATTACTCAAATAATTGAATCTTGAGTTTTAAGCTTGATAAAAATAATTTAAAGGTTTATTTATTTTTTGTTTATAAGAATAAAGATAATAAAAAATTTAAATTTGATCTAAAAGCGATTTACTCAGTTTTAAAAATATCCCGTCTGAATTAACATATAAAAATAGCCTTCCAAGAGATAGTCTTGAAATTTGACGAAATAAGTTTCATTAGATCCGTAATAGTGTATTATTTTCGGATTTCAAATTTCGTAACGTTTGGAGTTATCGTTTGGTCGTACGAAATATAAACGCGTTGAAATTAATATCGAAAATTCAGTATATTAATTAGGTCCAAAAAGCTATCTTCTCCGTACGATCAAATTAGAACTTTAAACTTTTCTCCATTGCATTCGAAATAGGGGTATAATATTATGAATGCCTAACGACACGCCTCGTTAGAGGTTCGAGTTTTAAGTTACGTAATCCAGACGATTTGAAAATTTAAATTACACACACACACACACACACATATATATATATTTGATATTTTCGCTTCAGCCTTTTTTCTTTCTCTTCAAAGCATTGTAGACGGCCACTAATATGCTAACATCACGTCTTCCTTCCCTTTTAAAATGTACGCAAGTTATAGGACGGTGAACAGAAAAAGAAAATAAAAACAATGCAACCTTAAAAAAATTTCTCACAAGATAACTAATGAAAAAAAATCCCAAATTTACTTCTAAAATCTAGTTTTTGAATTCTCTTCGATACAGTGTGCTTCGTTTATGGTGCGGCGACATTTTGTTGGGATCGACTATAGAGGTTCAAACTAGGGTTGGATTTTTCACGGCGCATGTGTAGATCTGAATGTCGAGGCATGAGGGGATGGGCTCGTGATGGTAGGGTGCAACATTGGTCAATGTTTGGTGGAGTGCGGTGATGTTTTGGGTGCTCGCGACTTTTGGGGAGGACGGCAATGTCGCGATGAACGAGGGTGGATATCAAGCTTTATCAGTGGGTCGAACGTATGGGGAATGGGAGGAGAAACTCATCAACGACGTTCGTTTGTGGTTTTGGCATGGCATTCTCGGTATCATAGTGCAGTGTGCATGGTTTGTTCGAGTGATTCGTGCACATGTGAATGGGAATAAAAGTAAAGGAGGAAGAAGAAGCAGGCACGGGCCGGGGAGTGATAGTTGGGCAGGGTCGTTCTTATTAGGGTATTTGAATTTTTAGTATGTGATTAAGTTTATTTATTTATCTATATTGATCGTTTTTTTCAAAAATATTGTATTTGCTTCATATGATATTAGAATTGAACAATACAAGTTGCCTTAGGATCGTATTGTCGAGTACTGCGAAATGAAATCAACTTGGTTGAGTTTGGAGCTTTTGGAATTTTCATAAAAAATCGTACGCGTTCGAATTCAATCGAAACCAGAACGTGAAAGCGACAATAAAAAATCAAGGTGAGTAAATCTCACTCATTTTTGGATTGCTAGTTTAATTTAAAATGTCGAAAATTTAAATTATTGGTTGATTGGATGATTTGATAATTATTATCATCGGTTGGATGTTATAATATATATGTAGTATACATTAGTAGTTGGATTGATTATTCCCAACTATTGGAGCGAATGAGACCCTATGCGCCCAATAATAGCGGATGACCCTATATTATCGCGATATCCCGCTTGGATGACCCTATAATATCGCGATATTCCGCCTTGAATCAGGGTTGGTATTTTTATGTTATATTAACATCTGTGGTTGTAGGGAAGCAAATTTGAGCGATCCGACTGGATTCCTCAAAAAAATTGTTCAATTTAATTTCATATATAATGATATGTGATATGTTTGAATAATTTGTGATAGATTATAGTGTGGTTTGAATTTATTGGATGCTATGGTAGTACTGGCCTAGATTTTGGTATTTTAAAAAGTACCATAAATATATGTTGTGAATTTGAAAGGAATTAAAAAAGGGAATTTTGAAGTAAAATATATATAGAGAGTGTTTTGGATTAGTTAAAAAAATTGATTAGGTAAAATAAATGGTTTGACTTCGTAGTTGACTATTCAATGATATTGTAAATTGAGATTTTAGAATAATGTATATAAGAGATTTTAAATAATAATTCTTAAGTGATACTTGCATAAATATAAAAGGTTTTAAAAATCGAGTTTTAAAATAGATTGGGAGAATAAAAAGGGAATTTGAAAATAACTATAAAAATTGGTTATATTGGATCTTAAATAAGATTCTACATTACAAAATAGAAGTAAAATTGAGATTTGGTGGGTCTGGAGTATAGTTTGGTTTATTTAAGAAACTGATTTACAAATGGAACTTAATTTAGAAATCAATTTATAATGGATTTAAGCGATGTGAAACCGTTATAAACTGGAGTTAAAAACTATGAGATTTATAAACAATGTTTATAAATAAAGTGAAATGATTATCAGTTGATAAATTAAAGATATAAATTCATGGTAAGAATTTATAATGAGACGGGTAAATCGGTTTAAAAATAAATGATAGATTTACTTTTAGAAATGTGAAAGGGGATTTATGAAATTGGGACGTAAATCGATTGGTGATAAATCGAGAGAGATTTGTAAATATTAGATTGGTTATTTTGGAATTGAAAAAAATATTTTATCAAGAAGTTGAATTTGTTTTAAAAAGAGGGTTTTTAATTATTAAACTAGGTAGCGTAAAAAGGTTTTTGGCACAAAAATTCCAGAAAATTAGTTATTTAAATATTTTTAAATTGTCAAAAAGAATTATAAGTTCTATAAACAAGTCTTGTAAACCAAGTAGAATTTTATTAATATAAGAATTTTTTTTTCCAAGTTATGTAATTATTTTTAATTGTTTAAAAGTATATTTAATTATTAGTTAAAATTACCTTATAATGATTTGTTTTAAAGTTAATTATTAATTAATCAGTATTATTGTTTTAAAAAGATAAATTATTCTAATATTGTTTAATATAATATTTTTGTTTAAAGTATTTGCTTAAGTTAAACTTGGGGATTTATATAGAAATTTTATAAGTATTATTTT
The DNA here is from genome assembly GCA_030765085.1 of Allium cepa. NCBI lineage: Eukaryota > Viridiplantae > Streptophyta > Magnoliopsida > Asparagales > Amaryllidaceae > Allium > Allium cepa. The sequence goes on along the minus strand of CM060945.1, from coordinate 951,364,622 downwards.
GAGAAAAGCATTAAGTAAAGTTTTCAAAAAGTAATGGATTTCTTGGCGGAAGCGGGAGGCAGAGATTGCCCATAATTAAGTTTGGATTTCTTCGGGATAGAGACATAATCATTGAGTTGCGGATCCATGGTTGATACCGTAGTGGCACTTTCCATATTTATTTTAAAAAGTTTTCAAATATTTTTGAAAGGAATGGTTTATGAACATACTTGATAAGATAAGTATATACCTTTTTGGTAAAGAGATTTAATTTATTAAAATATAAATTAAATAAGACTTAGTGATTTCAGTAGGAAATGGAATCTTTGGTTGAATGATTGTTTATTTGATAGTTAAATAACCGACTATCAAATCTGGATCCAAAACATAACCGTGGAAATATCTAGGAGAGACACGGGGACTATATGGTACGGTTACCGTCGGAAGGTGCTATATTGTACGTATAAACTCGTTTCTTTCTTCTAGGAGAATGATAAGGAAATCTTTCCACTAACGGTTAGGAGATGATTTTCGATCTTATTTTCGTCTGTTTATTCCATAAGAATCGGGGTTGAGTTTACCGAAAATATCGCACGTTGTTTTGAAGAGACCGGAATCAGATAAGTTATCGGAAAACCACTTCAATCCAATGAATACATTTTCAAAGTGAAGAAAAGTGCGTGTAATTGAAGATGGAGCTTTGAAGTGCAAGGACTAATCGCTACTAATTCGGAGGATGATTCTAAATGGATGTAGTAGGAATAGTGTCTTCGGTTTCATTCAGACCCAGAATGGACTTGTATGGATGAATGTTTTCTACACATTGTTATAATGAACATTCCAAGTATAATAGACTAAAGAAAATTGATGGTGAAATTGGTATTAAGGAAATGAACTAAGTAAATAAGGGAATGTGAGCAAGCAATGTGATGGTGATTGTAAATAAGTGAATGTATATGAAATGAATATGAATAAAAGGAATTTGGTGGAGATAAGAATTAATGGAAATAAATACGTACGTATATTATTTTATTCACATAACGATTCGAGCACAGAATTTCGAGATAATTTATATCAATCTGAGTTAGAATTTTTCAGTCGATTTTCGATGGCGAACACTGGATATGGATTTTTGATTAATTCTTGAATTCTTTATCATAGGATATGGCTATACAAGGAGAATGAAGGTTTCTGATCAAGGAACCGGATATGAGTCCGAACTAGAGAGTCGTGTGAACGATACTAGTTCAGATGTGAAATTATGTGATCAAGCAAGCGATCAGGTTTGATATTACGTACGAATGATATATGTACATCATAGGGCTTAAGTAAAACTAATATTGAAAATTGAAAATGCAAAATATAAAATGATTTTAAAATTATATGATTGGATATAATTGGTAGATTAGATGTAGGTATTTAAAATCAAGAAAAAATTGGATTGCCCGATAAAAATGTATGTGTTTAACTTGTCTGAAATTGATGATTTTACAATTGAGCCACTTTGCTTTTGTTTTCTTTTGCTGATTTGGGTACGTAGTGGTGATTTTTAGTTGTTTAGATCTAGCCGCGCAAAGGAGATACTGGCGAAATTTTTTGAAAATTTAAGGCGTTGGAAAATTTTGAAGAAATTTTTAATAACTGAAATTTGATTTTGGATTATAATTTGAAATGGTTTATTAAATTATATTATTTTGAATCTATGGATGAGTTTGGAAATTAATATAGTGATAATATGGTTTTAACCGATTGGTTTTAGGAAAGTTAATGGGTTTTGGACCATTCTTTTTACCTTGGAAATTTCGGGGACGAAATTCATATAAGGGGGAGGAATGTAACGATCCAGAATTCTGGATATTTGAAACCGAAATATTTAATTGATTTAAATATTTAAAAGGAATTTTTTAACTTAAATTTCAAATATAATGATTTATTGGATAATTAAATAATTAGAATTACTCAAATAATTGAATCTTGAGTTTTAAGCTTGATAAAAATAATTTAAAGACTTGTTTAATTTTTGTTTATAAGAATAAAGATAATAAAAAATTTAAATTGAATTTAAAAGCGATTTACTCAGTTTTAAAGATATCTCGTTTGATTTAACATATAAAATTAGCCTTTCGAGAGACAATCTCGGAATTTGACGAAACAAGTTCCTTTGGATCCGTAATGGTGTATTATTTTCGGATTATAAATTTCGTAACGTTTGAAGTTATCGTTGGGTCGTACCAAAAATATAAGCACGCTGAAATTAATATCGAAAATTCAGTATAATAACTAGGTCCAAAAAGCTATCTTTTACATACGATCAAATTAGGACTTGAAACTTTTTCCATTGCATTTGAAATTGGGGTATAACATTATGAACGCCTAGCGACACACCTCATTAAGGGTTTGAGATTTTAAGTTACGTAATCAAGACGATTTGAAAATTTGAATATATGTATATGTATATGTATATGTATATATATATTTGATTGACTTGACTATATTTTCACATCAGCCTTTTTTCTTTCTCCTCAAAACACTATAGATGGTCACTAACACATTAAATCATGTTTTCCTCCCCTTTTAAAATGCACGCAAGTTATAGGACTGTGAAGTGAATAAGAAAATAAAAGCATGGCAAGCTTAAAATAAATTTTCTCATAAGTTAACTGACGAAAAAAAAATCCCAAATTTGCTTCTAAAATCTAGTTTTTGAGTTCACTTCAATCTAGTGTGCTTCATTTATGGTGTGGTGACATCTTGTTGGGATTGATTGTAGATGTTCAAACTAGGGTTGGATTTTTCACGGTGCACGTGTAGATCCGAGTGTCGTGGCATCGGGGGATGGGCTCGTGGTGGTGGGGTCCAGCGTTGGTCAACGTTTGGTGGACTGCGGTGGTGTCTTGGGTGGTCGCGACTTTTGGGGAGGACGACAATGTTGTGATGAACGAGGGTGGATATCAAGCTTTGTTAGTGGGTCGAGCGTATGGGGAATGGGAGGAGAAACTCATCGGCGATGTTCATTTGTGGTTTTGGCATGGCATTCTCGGTATCATAGTGCAGCGTGCACGGTTTGTTCGAGTGATTCGTGCACATGCGAATGGGAATAAAAGTAAAGGAGAAAGAAGAAGCAGGCACGGGATGGGGAGTGGTAGTTGGGATGGGCCGTTCTTATTAGGGTATTTGAAATTTTAGTATTTGCTTAAGTTTATTTATTTATCTATATTGATCATTTTTCTCAAAAATATTGTATTTGCTACGTACGATATCAGAATTGAACAAAACGAGTTGCCTTAGGATCGTATCGTCGAGTACTACGAAATGAAATCAACTTGGTTGAGTTTAGAGCTTTTGGAATTTTCAAAAAAAATCGTACGCGTTCGAATTCAATCGAAACCAGAACGTGAAAGCGACAATAAAAATCAAGGTGAGTAAATCTCACTCATTTTTAGATTGCTAGTTTAATTTAAAATGTTGAAAATTTAAATTATTGGTTGATTGGATGATTTGATAATTATTCTCATCATTTGGATGTTATAATATATATGTAGTATATATTAGTAGTTGGATCGATTATTCCCACCTATTGGAGAGGATGAGACCTTATGCGCCCGACATAATAGCGGATGACCCTATATTACTGCAATATCCCACCTCGAAGCGGGATTGGTATTTTTATGTTGTATTAGCATCTGTGGTTGTAGGGAAACAGGTTTGAGCGATTTGACTGGATTCCTCAAAAAATTGTTGAATTTAATTTCATATATAATGATATGTGATATGTTTGAATAAGAGGCATTTTACTATAAGGACAAATTTTGAGGTCCAATTAGTTTCTAAGACACACATCCACGGAAATTAATTTCAAGGCCAAAGTAAGAAGAAATAATTACTTTTAAGGACAAAGTCAGCTGTCTAATTACTTTCAAGGACATAATTTCAAAGGTTTTTTGGCCTTAGAAACTAATTATTTTGCATTTTGTCCTTAAAAGTAATTATTTCAGTTGTGTGTCCTAGAAACTAATTGCACTTGCTAAAGAGGCACTTATGGCTAATTTCCACTTTGAATAATCTGTGATATATTATAGTGTGGTTTGAATTTATTTGATTCTATGGTAGTACTGGCCTAGATTTTGGTATTTTAAAAAGTACCATAAATATATGTTGTGAATTTGAAAGGAATTAAAAAGGGGATTTTTGAAGTAAAAAATATATATAGTTTTGGATTAGTTAAGGGAAATTGATTGGGTAAAATAAATGGTTTGGCTTTGTAGTTTACTATTCCATGATATTGTAAATTGAGATTTTGGAATAATGTATATAAGAGATTTTAAATAATAATTCTTAAGTAATACTTGCTTAAATATAAAAGGTTTTATAAATTGAGTTTTAAAATAGATTGGAGAATAAAAAGGGAATTTGAAAATAAATATAAAAATTGGTTATACTGGATCTTAAATAAGATTCTAAATTACGAAATAGAAGTAAAATTGAGATTTGGTTGGTTTGGAGTATAGTTTGGTTTATTTAAGAAAATGATTTATAAATGGAACTTAGTTTAGAAATCAATTTATAATGGACATAAGTGACGTGAAACCGTTATAAACTAGATCGAAAACTGTGAGATTTAAAAACAATGTTTATAAATAAAGTGAAGTGATTATCAATTGATAAATTGAAGATATAAATTCACGGTAAGAATTTATAATGAGATGGGTAAATCGGTTTAAAAATAAATGCTAGATTTACTTTTAGAAATGTGAAAAGGGAATTTATGAAATTGGGATGTAAATCGATTGGTGATAAATTAAGAGAGATTTATAAATATTAGATTGGTTATTTTGGAATTTAAAAATATTTTATCAAGAAGTTGAGTTTGTTTTAAAAAGAGGATTTTTAATTATTAAACTAGGTAATGTAATATGGTTTTTGGCACAAAAATATTCCGAAAAATTAGTTATTTAAATATTTTTAAATTGTCAAAAAGAATTATAAGTTTTATAAACAAGTCTTGTAAACCGAGTAGAATTTTATTAATAAATAAGTTTTTTCTCAAAGTTATGTAATTATTTTAATTGTTTAAAAGTATATTTAATTATTAATTAAAGTTACATTATAATGAGCTGCCTTAAAGTTAATTATTAATTGATCAGTATTATTATTTTAAAAAGATAAATTATTCAATATTAATACTGTTTAGTATAATATCTTTATTTAAAGTGTATTTGCCTAAGTTAAACTTGGGGATTTATATAGAAATTTTATATGTATTATTTTAAGAAAAGCATTAAGTAAAATTTTCGAAAAGTAATGGTATGCTTTCATGGCGGAATCGGGAGGTAGAGATTGCCTATAGTTAAGTTTGGATTTCTTCGGGATAGAGATGTAATCATTGAGTTGCGAATCCACGATTGATGCCGCAGTGGTACTTTCCATATTTATTTTAAAAAGTTTTCAAATATTTTTAAAAGGAATGGTTTGTTAACATACTTATTTCGATAAGATAAGTTTATACATGTCTGGTAAAGAGATTTAATCAGTTAAAATATAAATTAAATCAAACTTAATGATTTTAGTAGGAAATGGAATCTTTGGTTGAATGATTGTTTATTTGATAGTTAAATAACTGACTATCAAATCAGGACCCGAAGCATAACTTTGAAAATATCTAGGAGAAACACAGGGATTATATGGTATAGCTACCGTCCGAAGGTGCTATACTGTACGTATAAACTCATTTCATTCTTCTAGGATGATGATAAGGAAATCCGTCCATAACGGTTAGGAGATGATCTTCGATCTTATTTTCGTCTATTTATTTCCTTAAGAACCGAGGTTAAGTTTACCAGAAATATCGAACGTTGTTTCGAAGAGACCGAGTTCATATAAGTTATCCGAAATCCACTTTGATCCAACAAATACGTTTTCAAAGTGAAGATAAGAGCGTGTAATTGAAGATGGAGCTTTGAAATGCAAGGACTAACGCTAGTAATCCAGAGGATGATTCTAAATGGATGTAGTAGGAATAGCGTCTTCGGTTTCGTTCAGACCTAGAACGGACTTGTATGGATGAATGTTTTCAACACATTGTCACTGGAGGACAATGAACATTCCAAGTATAAACTCCTTAAAAAGGTAATCGTAGCCTCAAGCCTCATCAAACGGAATGACTGAATATCAAGGAAGATGCAGTAAGGCTAAGTAGGTCGCACCCATTTAGGGTATGTTTATCACCTTTCTAGATACCCTCAGATATTATAAATACAGTGCATAGAAAGAGAGCTCGATAAGAGTGGAACATCCGGGGTAATAGCATATTCAGTTATATCCAAGTTAGGGGTATGACCAGTCTTGTGTTGCAGGGGATCCTAATGAGGTCCTCGATATATTTTTCTAGATGTGTACTGTGATAAGTGGTATCCCAGTGCCTAGTCATTGTATGGAAATCCGTTCTCCAATACGCGCCTGTACGGTTTTGGTTGTAGAGCATAGAATGCTGGAATTTAATAATGGTAACAATTTCGGCTATTTGAATAAGTATTTGTATTTAGACACTATTATAATATCAGATGATTTTGATATAAAATGTTTTGGTTATCGTAAGGTAAAAACCCGTCATGTTTATGTGTGACGTGGTCTGACGAGATACCTTTGATTTTCAAAAGATTTTGATAATGGTAATAATTCAAATTGAGTGTGTTTTCTCAAGTTCGTTTTCCAGAATGACTCGGGCGTTATTTTATTATAATGCTCGGGCCAGACCGAGTATTACAGATTCATGTTAGGATGCTTTTGGAGCTCAGGAGACGAGCTGGATGGCAGAGACGTATTACGCGTACTTGATTATATCCCGCTGTGTATTGTAGGCTATATATTTAGCAGTTGTGAGGACAAATTATTTAAACTGTCTAGTTTTCTATGTTAATGATTGTACTCTGATAATTTGTATGTATATTAACTGATACAACTTTTGTATAAAAATATATTATTATATATTATATTTTTTTCCGCTACGATTGTGAGATTTTGTATTGTTGTTTTCTCTTTTCTTCTACCTCTTCTTTTCTTTTCCCCTGACTATCGGGTTTTTCAGCGTTCGATTGCTCGTCATGTTATACAGTGGACGTATTAGTGTCGATTTCGAGCGTCGAAACTCTCGTTTGTTACAGTGAGTCCACCAAGAAGGGATCAACATATGTCAGAAATCAAGTTCATTCTTTATTCTAACGTTCAATATCTTGGTATCTAGAAGTCCAAAGCAAATGAAATTTGGAGAGCAAGATGCGTGGACCCAAGGAAACCTACCTTAGGGATCACATGTCATTTAGAGGGGTTTGGAGGGAATGACACTCTTTCCTAGGTAGGGATCGGTACCTATCCCTATTCAGAATTGATTTAGTTTGATTTGCAACACAGATTGATCAATAACTCGAGTCCTACAAATCCAATTAGCATGAAACTTGGAGACCAATCATGATACAATATGGAGAAGCTCCCCTAGGGATTGCATGGAATTTGAAAGAATCTGGAGGGATCGGTACCCATCCTTCCATAGGGATCGGCAGAAATCAGGATTTAAACAACAACACTTCACGGAAAACACGATATCTCACAAACCGTAAGTCGAAGTGGCATGAAATTTGGAGGCAAGTAGCTAATATCATGGGGAACCCTTCAAATGGATCGTACCCGATTTGGACACCAAAATAGGGGTTGGTAACAATCCCTATGTGAGCCCAAATGAGATTGGAAATTTATGGGTGGCCTCGTCTTGGTCTCTCGAACCTTTTATCAAAATTTCAGCTTGATCCGTGTACGTCTCTCCCTACAAATACAACAGACATGACGTCGGAAAAGTGATCTTTTTTCTGTTTCTCTTTATCTTCAGCCTAGACTACACTTTGCCAATTTTATTCTTGGATTTCGAGTTGTAACTGTAAACAAACTTTAGTATGATAAAAATGATTATTCTTGAGTGGACATAGGCCTGAGTTAATCGAACCACTATAAATCTATGTCTCCATTTACTTGCTTTCTGATTATTTTAATTTTTTTTCTTTATTTATTTCTCTTCGTGTTTCTGCGATTAGATTGGATATTGGTGCTTTCTTACAACTGGGTGCTGGTTGCCAATTTTGACGCCAACAATGCATTTGGTATAAGTTCCAGAGGTCATAGGTTCAAGCCTATAAGATATCATAATAAGTGCTCTGCATTGAGTAAGTATCACTCTTGTTATCAAAAATATATATTTAATACTAATCCATTAGTGTGTTTCTTTTTTCAAACTAAAATAATTATATATATACACATATACACATACATATGTACATACATACATATATGCGCACACACATACATACATATATTTCTAAAAAATAATCAATAATATTAGTTTAGTCCATAATTATAAAATTTTAGACACTTTTGTATTTTCTAACGCATCATTTTGTTATGATATTAAATACCATTACTAAAGTTTTATCTTATCGAATATTCATATTAATAAAACTATATCTATTTTCATTCATTGGTGAAAACAATTATAACTTCATAAAGAATATTTGGTATCTTTGCGAAAACAATTTTTTATTACTTTATATGACCACTAATAAGCATTGTAAAGTGTACTCCTACTATTTCTGCCATTACTATAATAGTGTATGAAATATGAAGCTCAATTCGACCACTTATTATGGAGTTTTATGTCATAAATGCTAACTGGTTTACAGATCGAGGATTTCAGATCAATTATTTTGAACTTAAAGAAATAACTGGCATAAAAAACAAATTTCTATATGGCAATACACTAGGAATAGAAATCAAATTTTTTATTGCATATTAAGTGTCATTTAGTATTTTATACAGTTCTCGTTTTCAATGTCTCTTCATGAAGCAGAGATGCCATTCACTCTCTTCATCCCAAATGTACCTAAGTTACATCCAATTTCGTACACTAACTTTCCTTTGAAAATGGCTAAACAATTCAAAGGGAAATCCTTATTACAAGGCTGTAATGAATTCTTTACAAAATTGCATTCGGTCATCCTTAACATTTAAATATATCAAATAAGTTGCACTTTACGTAAATTGATCAAACTAAACTTTCAATGATTAAATTCGTAGGTACATCTTATAGCTCTTGGTGTAGTGCCATGTTAACACAATAATACCCTTATTGTAAGTCATACTGAATATGTGATCTCACGTTATGGTTTACTTGCTTACTTCGACTGAACTTATTTCATCGAATCTTCGATATTGTGCATGACTACTATTCACTATACAATATTTATATGTGATCGAACATGGATCAAATATCCATATTCTTGTATTTCTTTTAGATTTCAAAACTCATAGAAGACAATATATAGTCTTGTACAAATAAACACTAAAGCTATTGATGCATGAATGTTTTAGTGGTTGTATAAATTGGGACTTACATAGGCCTTGAAGTGACAACATACCAATAGTCTATTAGGAAGTATATTTTATATTACCATGTCTATCTTAATTCAATTCATTTGTAAATTTTAATTGATGAAACATTTTATCAATTATAGTGGTTACGCAAATTTATCTAAGTAGACTATTTTAACTTTCATAACATATATTCGTACAATATCAGAAAGATTAAATGTATCCATTTCATTTTTCTAATAAGGATCCCAATCGATTTTTTTGTTTCTTAAAACTCTATGAAAATCATTAAAATCTTTCAATTTCTCTGGTAGTTAAGACTTGCTTACCTCGGGATTATGACCTTGAGTTTGCTTAACAATTCATAAGTCCACAAGCGATAGGTAACACTTTATCGGTTGTATTACATACAACTCTTAACTTGTGGACTTTGTCCTAATCTTAATCTTAACCTCAAGTTTGCTCAACAAATCGTAAGAGATTATTCATTCATATCCATAATTTCACGATGGCCTAAGTATAATGCACGTACTTTGAGTTTGCTCAACAAATACATGCACGTATCTTATGCGGTCTAACAATATTTAATAGTACTACACAAAACATCTCGAGCTTGAGTTTTCTCAACAACCAAAGAGTATGCAAGTAATCTATTAGTACATAATTAGTACATGATAACTTATATATTTAGGATTTATAATCATTAATATACATTTATTAAGTGATATTGATTTAAGAAACAATATGTTTTTTATGAAAACACCTACATGATTCAGGTGTTTTTTTATATCTAAAGTCATGATATACGTACTTTATGTATGTATTTGTTCCCAAAATCTATTTTGAGTTTATTTTAGTTCCAATTAAGTTTTATACATATATAAATATATAAGTTTTAACTTATTTATAATATAATTTAATTAGCATATAATATATATCTTATTAATCAAATCATATTTAATTAATTTTAATTCTTATCAATTAGATCATATTTAATTAATTTAATTTATGTTAATTTTTTGAAATTTTATATTATTCATTTAAAACTATTTAGGATAAATGATTTAACTGTAACCTTAATATTATTTATATATACATATCAGTATGTGTATATTTATTAATTAATCAACCTTTAGTTAATCATATTTGATAAATTATTTATTTAATTAAATATTTAAATTAATTCGAAAATTTTCATTTAATTTACCTTAAATAAAATTTAAGGTAGATATATACAACACAAATATCAATATATATATATATATATATATGCGTGTATGTATGTGTGTTTTAATTAATTATTTAATTTAAATGATCAAATTAATAAAATTCATTAAAGTTTCGAAGTTAATTGTTTTAGTTTCTCAAAATAATTTTAAAGAATTTGAGTTCAGTTTATAATTTAGAATAAACTTTTAATTTAAAATATAAATTAAATTTTCAAACTGAATTTGAAAATTAGACCAGGGACTAAAATGATTTGGGACTTTGTATTGGGGATAACCTTTGACTTTACACTATCCTTTGGGCCAGGTCAATCACCAAGTAAGGTAAAGCACTTGATTATCCAAACCCACCTTATACATTGCTTTTCGGGACAACCTACTATTTCGGTATGCTTTAATAAGTCAGCCCTAATGGTGCTAATTTAAATCACTAGACCATTGGGCTTTGATACCATTGAATGAACTTAGCTAGTTGAAAACGGGTGAATCGGGTAGATTTAAGAATATATCATATTTTAGATCTACCGGGCGTATGAAGTCTAAAGGGTTTGTAGGGTTGGACATTTTTATCATACCACCACTTACTAATCATTGCTAACTACTACCAAGTAATATGGTACCGAAAAATGGTAATCTATTTGATTAGTATGGTTTGCCGAACCGCATGAAAATATGTTTTATGGTAATGGTAATCAACTACTAAAAATGGTAATTACTATGCCCACCACTTACATGAACTAATTTTTTTTCCTATATTTCAAATATGTTTTTATTATGCAGAATCTGACATCTAATGTGTATTGATTTAATAAAAAAATCAGCAAATTTCTATTACGTTATTAGATTGATCATATCGTGTATTTTATAGAATAATATGATTTTGTATAATATTTTAGCTTCTTCTACAACGTTTCCATATATGCTTTTCTACACAAAAAGAAACTAACAAATCATCATAAAATAAAATGAAAAACTCTTAATATTTAGTATTCTAACATAAAATATTGCAAATAAATAAATGTCATATTTATAAATGGTAAAATTTTATTATCGACCTCTAACAACCATTGCCAACCACGAACCGAACTATTGGTTTTTCGTTTACTTTGACTAGTAATGGATGATTTTATATTACTATATAAATCAGTATGGTAATGATTTTGAAAATAAATTTTCAAAACCAAACCGAATCCATCTCTAGTTAGATCCAATTTAATATTGTTTCAAATAAAATCTTATTTTATTTAAATTTCTCCATATAATTAATTAGTTAGATACTTATATAAAATAGTGTATCAAAATACACTCTTGTATGTATACGTTTGTAATAGTTGTTTGATTTTTTATCATTTTGGTTAGTAAAGGATCAAGCTGTTAATCATGTAAACTATTCAATAGGTGATAAGTATAATAAATGTAAAATTAATTAGCAATAACACCTATCACTTTTTAGCATGGTAAAAGTCACATGAAAACATAGGGCGTAAATTGCAAATTATATCAAGATTGGGGAGAAGACGTAAACATAATATAATAATACAACTAGATATATCATGGTGTTATACATTCATGGATAGATCTTGGGAAATGCAACTTATACCGTCAAGTTTTCATAAGCATGCATCAAATCTAGTTTAATTCCACTCAATCTTTTATTTATATTAGCCTTTACCAATCCATACATATTCACATGAATTATTCCAATCTTCTTTAACCTAATAGCATCAAATACTTATAATACACATTACTGATTTAACCAAGCATGGAAACATTGAAAATATACAAATATATACGTGTGTGTACATACATACATAAACATAAGAGAGAGAGAGAGAGAATGTGTGTTTATGTCTGTGACATAGAATGATTGAATTAAGTTGCAATTCAAAATCGTAGATTAAAGATCCAAGTTTGACTTCTAAAATAAACATGAATTTGGATCTCGAAAAGGTTAATTGATGAAAATATCTCTAATTGATCTTTTGTTAATATTGTGAAATATAAAAAACAACGTTGATACAAATGTAATAATAAGATTTAAATAACTTTTAATTAATCCAGACTATACTTTCACTCAAATAAGACAAATTGATTTTCAACTAGTTCAAAATTCATGTATATGTAAACACATGCACACATATTATATAAATGAAGCTTTTTCAAAATACCTCTTTGAAACACTAAATTTGAAATCAATACACATATGCTAAGTTGAATAACAGATTAATGAAATTTTTTCTTCTAAATATCATAATATAAAAATTAGATTGTTGAATTACGGAAATTGTAAAGTATGTTTTAAAACTATTACATATTTGTTAAAAAATATCCAAGGTTAAATCCACAATCTTGAAGTTATGTCCGATGAAGGTTAAAAATAAAATGTAGAGATGAACTCCAAATTCTTCCATTCCAAAGACATAAGGCTTAGCATCACACGCTTCCTACTTAAAGCATCGACTATTATATTGCCTTTGCCTGTAGTATGTAAGATACTAAAATCATACAAAACAAAGAACTCCATCCACCTCTAATGCCTCAAATTCAAATCTTTTTAGGAGAGAAAATACATTTAGCACTTATGATCCATAAATAACTCAAATCTGTCCCCCAAAAGGCAACGCCATTAAGGGCCAAAAAGTAAGTTGCCAACTCAAGATCGTGGGTTACATTGTCTCTCTCGTGTAATTTCAACTGTCGATTAAGATAACAAATAACTCTGCCCTTTCGTATCAAAACAGTGCCCAATCTTATACCACAAGCATCAATATATATTAGTCCTTGAGATGATGGTTTTGATGACAACAACCTTAGAATAAGATTATAAAATATAAATACTAACATTATAATTTAGAAATATATGTATATGCAGGATTTAACCATGCAGGTACCAAGAATGAAGACTGTACAGTATATGGATTCAAGATATCAAGATTAAAGAATCATGAGTATCAAGAATATCAAGGTTATCAAGAGTTCAAGATTTCAAGAATAAGTAATTTAATTAGAGATTTTGTTAAAACTCCTAGAAAAGCACTGGCATCTAAAAATCCAATTTATTCGTGGAATGGAATCCACTTCGAGCCTGTTAAAGGGATGGAACCCTAAGTAGGATGGAACCTACGAAAAATCTAATGGAACGTTGTTTTGTATCCGCTAACTTTTATTCAAAATGATTTTACAAAATTATATCTTGTTTTCAAAATGTTTTCAAAACCTTCCTTTTAAAAGAATCAAAAACATCTATCCTGATTTTAAATATTTTTAGCCTCAAAATAATCTTTAATTTCAAAATCAAATTATCCTTGGTTTTAAATTATCTTTAATAATAATATATTTAAATTTTAATATTTATACTTAGATTTAAATATAAAATTATAGTAAAATTTTATTTTATATATACCAAACTATTATTCTCTATATTTATTTATGTATTTTAACTATAGTTAAGTATATTTATAAAAGTTTAAAATAGTTTTAATATAAGATAAAAGTTATTTTTAAAGAAAAATAAAACACCAAAATTTCCTTTGGGATGTCGACATACCCAAGGTACCCATGTCGACATAGTGGCAGTTGGTTTCAAAATTTAAATTTCGAAAGAAGTGTCTATTCGTCATATCCTTTCACGAATGGCTGTTGTTCTTTTATAAATAGGGGCTGTTTTCAACGAATTTCTAATCATATTTTTCTGGTTTTCACTCCTCTTCTTCTTCCACATTTCTTTACACATATTCTTATCATTACTATGCTGAAATCACCATTGAATCTAACTAGATCATTTCTGGTTTGATTCTCTATCACTATCTCAACAAGATCCTCAGTGCTATTCAGAGTTATAGGCTTCTTTGTAATCATTTAAGCGAGAAAATGTGTGATTGTAGCCTTGGAAATCAATCAAGTGAGAAAAGGTGTGATTGTAGCCCTAGAAATCAATTGGGTGAACTTGTTGCCCGTGAAATCAAGTATCTCTACCCAGAGGATTGTCAATCTGGAGGGTGTACCTCGTAGCCTTGAAACGAGGGTGTAATTGTAAAGATTGCTTTTGAAAGGAAATCCGGACTTGTATGCGGGGCTGGATGTAGGGTAACTCCAAACCAGTATAAAATCTGGTGTGTTCTTTTCTTTACTGCTTTTACTTTATTTCTGCATCTGTGTTTATTTCTGTGATCATATCTGTGTCTGAATATTGCATACATTTGTGTTCAAATTAACATAATCTCAAAAAGATTTAGTAATTCCTTAAAACACTATTCACCCCCTTCTAGTGTTTATCCTAGCCTTAAGATCCATAATCCACATATCTAACAATATATATCGCTAACACCTTCGAAACGTCAGGGAGAACTAAAACAGGTGCACTAGTCAACAACTCATTTAGCTTAATAGAAACATCCTTGCACTCAAAGTTCCACGAAATTCTTCTTGGTAAGGCGTGTCAATGGTGCAAAACTTTTTATGATGTCCTTAATGAACTTTCGATAATATCCAGCTAACCCAAAAACACTTTTCGCTTCCATAACATTCTCGGTACGTGCCAATCCTATACTGCAACAATTTTAGTAGGGCCGACTGATAGTCCATGCTCAAAAACAACATGTCCTATAAAGCAAACCTCACACTAGAAGTGACATTCGAAAAATTTCACCTTCAACTTATGCCTACAGAGGGTGTTGAAAATTTCTCCTGAATGCAACTCATGCCCCTCCTTGCTTTTCGAATAGACAACAATTATATCATCAATGAATATCACCACAAACTTATTTAATAACCTTCTGAAGATTTGACTTATAAGGTCGACAAAATACGTTGGTTCATCAGTCAGTCTAAATGGCATTTCTTACTGATCAAAGAGATTGTCTATACTTAGCAGTGGATAATGATTCTTCTTTTCTAGTTTATTTAGCTCATCGGTAATTGACTTAAAGCCTCAGAGATCAATCCACTTTGGTAGTAAAGACAACATGTGCTTCCTTTCCAAAATAATCCTCTAAATAAAGCCATTCTCTAGTAATTCATTCACTTGCCTTATTGAGCTTGCATATTTCTTTAGGAGCCATATGCCTAGGAGGTAAGGCAATGCACCTAGCATTCTCCTCTTAAAAAATTCAAAATTTGATCTTCGGATAGGGAGTAAGACATAAAACTTCAGTAAAGGTACGAAAATAACGAACTATAGGAAAGGATGCCAGCCAATCATGTGACAAGTCAAGAGAATATAAGTAACTCAACATAACTGAACTTTTGAGATCACGGTAAACCTCAAGGTTGTGTCCGCTACAATTACCCAAATGAACCACCTTCCTATACCAATCGAATATCGCTCCTTATATAGCCATCTAATCGATCCATATAATAAACCAAACCCTGAAACCCTAATACAAAAGCAGAATTCAATGCCCAAAATATACATTTCTAAACCTTTACAAATCATAAATAATGGATCGATACTCCAACAAAGTTTGAGACTATAATAGGGTCTGTAAAATAAACGAGTGTGATGCTCTAATGTTAAATAAAGTGTGAATAGATAAATCAAAATGAGCCAACACACCTTCTATGATGACCAAATTTTCCTTTTCCATAGCTTGGGCTGCGCTCGAGTTAGGAATATTATCAAGTACATAAGTTGGAACCACTTAGGTGGAAATCTTAGGTGCACTTGGACACTCCCTCCTCATGTGCCAAAACTGGTTGCAGTTTTAGCATTTAGTCTTTGAAAGATTCAGTCTGCAATCCTTTACCAAATGTCTATTATTATGGCATCTCCTACATCCGGCTCCCTATTTCTTTATCTTGCCCCGAACCCATTCCACCCTTGCGTTGATTTTGCTGAACCATCTTCCCTTCTACCTATTAGACCAATCCTTACCAATTGAATTCTACAGTGTCATCTCAACCAGTCACTCTAATGCAGCTCCATTAGGTACATGGCTCAAAGCAATATCCCTCAAAGATGGGTTTAATCCTTTAGCAAACTTTTTTTTGCCTTTATTACTGGTGTATTAATGAGGTCTGCACCATAAGTTGCTAATTAGTTAAACTCATTAATGTATTCCTTAACACTACAATCCCTTTGCTCCAAAGGGATGAACTTCGCTTACTCCACTCCCTATTTGGCCACGAAATAAACTTAGTCTCAAAACACGTCTTGAAATTAGTCCACGTAATCCCACCTCGTTCATCTCAATAATGAAAATACCCTACCAGTTCAAGGCTTCTCCATGTAAATGCCATGAAGCTAACTCTCTCTTCATCGCATCCTCCATTCCCATCATAGCAAATATACTACCACAATTTCTCATTTATGTCCACGTCTCAACAAATGATTCAGTCCTAAAATGATACTTTCCACCTAGATTCTAGAAATCCTAGCATAACTTAGGAAAGTGTGAAGCAGGTTGAGGGGCTAGAGCTGCAAGTCACCCATTGGGGTTAATTTCGGGCCTGGCCTCGAATCTGAAGATATTGGTGGAACCATGCTGGAATGTTCATGCGTAGGACCTCAACTACTTCACTTGAACTATTTCCAGTTTGATTGCTCATTCTCACTTCTATGTAAATAGGAATTATTAACAATTTTCCTCATATGGTATTAACCATTGCTGGAATATGAGGCCATGTTGGTGTTATACTTATACATAAGTAAATAATTAAATACATACATACATACATAATTTAGAAAATATACAAGTACTTTCTCTTAACATGCACCTAATTCCTAATGAATCCTTAACCTAAGCTCTGATACCTAGTGTGACAACCCGCCCCTCTGGACACATTAATCCAAAGCTAGAAAATGGCATTTGAACACGTGTCATGCTAAAAAGTACGAATCATAGGTTTTTAAGTTCTGCGTGATATGAAGAAAAATAAATTTTTGGAACATTTTACACTTTCAAATCTCATAGCGGAAGGAAATAAAATACAAATACTAAAAATAATCCAGAGTAATATAGTCTCAAAATAACCGTGGTACCTAAAATGTTCGACATAGATAAAACCTTCAAATAACATCATAATAAAAGTCTGTCTAATATAAATAGTATGGTACATAGAAGAATAGATATCAACAGATAAGTCTCCAATTATCTTGTTGCCATCTCCATGCACCTTTCCAAATCAACTCACCTGCTACCTTATGCTCCTGTAATGGGTATAAAAGGAGAATAAAAGTAGGGGATAAGACAAAGTATGGTGAATGAGTTGAGTCACTGATACATGGCATTCTCAAGTAATTAGCTTTCATTTATAATCTGAATGACCTAAGGTATTCATTTGTGTTCGTGGACTATATATATGGAAAAAACTGGTAATCTACACATTAAAGTGCAATGACCAGATACTAATTGTAACAATTACCCTAAGTGTACATAATATTGAATAGACATACTCAATGATGAACCATCGAAAGAATAAACTGAGTAGACGGTCTCCAATACAAACCCTAAGCACATGATCTCGATAGTCAGCGTATCATGTCGAGTATACCTCATAATCCCTAGGCCCACTTGCCTAAAAGCAATGAGTAACCCCCTCGTTAATGTTCATTATCCTATGCATAACACTTGGTATATTCACAACGCTTAGGCCAACTTGCCGCAAGAGCATCAGGCAACCTCCATGTTAGTGCCCTATATTCTATTCTCTGTGCACAGCACTGGGTATACATTACAATGCTTAGGCCCATATGTCCCAAAAGCATCGAGTAAGCTCCCGTTAATGCCCGTAATTATGCACTGCATCGAGTATACATCACAATATCTAGGCCCACTTAACCTAAAAGCATCTAGCTGTTGGAACTGGCCCAGCATGTAACGGGGTAAATTGGTAATTTTCAAAAAAATTATTCTTATTTGGATCTTTATTGCTATATTTATTTTGATCTAATCTAAATTTATTTAAAAAAAATCAATATTTTATTTACTTTGTAAATAAAGTTTTATTTTAATGTTAACTTTATATTATGTACATTATAATATGTGTATCATATACTCATATATGTGTACGTGCAACATAAATGGTATACATGGTTTAACATGCCCGTATATAGAATGTAACGGTCTAGGCTTTTCAACCATCGACAACGGCCACTCTAGACTGGTAGGCTTTTCAACCATCCCAGCCCCGCCGTTGCATACAATGGTACCCTGCCCTTGCTTTTACGGCCAGCCTTTCGACACAAAACCTAACTGGTTAGCCAACCCCTCCCCGGGGACATGTATGGGTAAAAGTCTCCCGTTTGCCACCAAACGCAAAGCGAGAACCCACTATCACATTGTAATGTAGCAAACCCGATCCCTCAGCATGAACCACGATGAACCCAACCTCGCCGATCATCGGCAATTGAAAAAAACAACTTCCCATTTAATTCGAGAATTCACGATGTATATATACTTAAATTTTTTAAAGCTATGATCAAAATTCATCGTTTGTAAGTACGAATCAAGTTGTAAAATCAAACCTTGAAATTATGATTATTAATTTCTGACATAAAAATGATTTTTACTGTTATATCTTATTTTCTAGAATATAACTAAATATTTTTGCTTAAAAACTAATTTTTAAATTTAAATTACAATATTTCAAACATTTCCTCTTTAGAGATCAATGCCTAATTTTGATTGTTTGGGATGTTATATATTTTTGAATAGGTTTAGCAACCCTATCATGAATAATCAGAGGCATTTATGCCTGTGAACAGACATGCATAATGATATATGTATATATATATATATATATATCTGTAGATATATTTTCATCAACACAACATGTTACAATCACACAACAACATTTGTCATAGACAGATCAAGATTCATATATATATATATATATATATATATATGTATGTATGTATGTATAGGGTCAAGTGTTTGCTCACCTGGTAGTTGAACAGAGCACGACAGAGAAACAAAGGCCTGAGTTTATTTATCTGGAAACGCTTTGATAAATTTGAACAGATCTGAACTTGGTTGTTTGAATCTGATCCTGACTTTGCTTGATCTGATTTGTTCTGACCTGATGCTTGATTTGTATTTGCTAACTTCAGGTTTGATTGTGAGGATCTTTGATTTGTCTGAAGTTAAGTTTTGATGCTAAGATACTTCAGGTTTGAAAATATTGTTTTTTTTTATTTCTAGGATAAACTGCTTCCAGATTTGAATATTACTTTGCATTTGAAATTGGAATTTGATGTTGAAACATAGGACCTGGAACAGATTTTGATCTGGAACTCGCTTTGAATTGCAACGTGTTTTTGCTTTTGCTATAAAACTTAGCTTCTTTTACTTTTGAAAAATTTATTAACTTGAAAAGGAAAAACCCAAGCGCATCCTTAAATTACCCGAGCCAGAACACTTTATTCCCAAGATAATACTCAAGCCAAACTCAAAATTTTCCCCGAGCTTCGGTTTTTTTTAAACTTGTTTAAAATTTAAAAATTGTTACACTATATACATTCATGTACACGAGAGTAAACTCAAACCCAATCTCTTCCTACCTGAGACCAACCCCAACGCAAAGTTCTTCTCCCTGAAACCTAAATCCACTGACACTACCATCACTTGTACACATGCACAGGTGGTCAGATCACCTCCGATCAGCTTCACCGACGTCAACAAGTCATCGACAATCCTTTCGACTAGTACAACCCCACGAATCGATGAATTCGACGACAAAAATGAGCTATTTGATCAAAAACTGGAATCCACAGATTAACAAAACTTCACCGTGACGAAGATCACGTCCACCAGAGGTTGCGCGATTTCACCTGAACCACCGCCACTATTTCCTCCTTCCATTCCCCTAGGTCCGATGACCTGAATCGCCTCGACTATAACGAATCACCTTCATTTACTTCATCGGAAACTCTGGGTTGTTAAACCCTAAATCGACCTCGTCTGACTTCACCGATGCACTAAAAAATCATACACTATTTTTCTAATGATCCACATACCTCACGCTACCTCTGGCCTAAATTTCGACGAGTATAGCTTCGCCGATCGATGGAAATTGCCAATAATGCCAATTCTGATCAACTTAAAAATTCACGGCCATCACTTGTTTAAAAATTATAAGATTTCCACCAAAAATCATAAATTTGAAATACGAACATGATTATGTTGTCAGATTAAAAAATTTAAACACTCGAATTTTCTGATTCATTTTAATTTAACTGTAAATAAATATTTCCACTATATCCACTTATTATTTCAACCTGAAATTATTTTTAAAAGTTGGTTTACATTGTTATAAACAATTTTCTTTGTAGAAATCATAGTCTAAAATGTTTTAAATATGAAGATATGATTTTTTCCTTGGATTTAGTTAACCTGTTACTCAACAAAAAAACATATCTATACACACAAAGGCATGCACACCCATTACATATATACATACACACAACATGCAAGCCTAAATAACAACTCAAACAACATTTTTTTCATAAAAGGTTCAAGCATCAACCACAGACATCAAGATATAAAGGGAGATTCAATGAGTTTGCTCACCTGGTAGTTGAACAGAGCACGACAGAGAAACAAAGGCCTGAGTTTATTTATCTGGAAATGCTTTGATAAATTTGAACAGATCTGAACTTGGTTGTTTGAATCTGATCCTGACTTTGCTTGATCTGATTTGTTCTGACCTGATACTTGATTTGTATTTGCTAACTTCAGGTTTGATTGTGAGGATCTTTGATTTGTCTGAAGTTAAGTTTTGATGCTGAGATACTTCAGGTTTGAAAATATTATAATTTAAATTTACTAATTAAAAGTAATTAATTAATGATTAAAGATGATTAAGTGATTAAGAATAATCACTTATTGTAATTAATTAAAGGTAATTAACTAAAGCGATTAATTAATTAGGATAATTAATTGGAAAATATTTAGTTAATTAAAGGTTAATTAATTAATGAAGATGATTAAGGGATGATTATTAATTAAGGGTTGATTAATTATTGTAATTAATTAAAGATAATAAATTAAATGGTAATTAATTAAGGGTAATTACTTTATGTAATAACATTAAAGGATCATTGATTCACATGATGAAGTAATTAAAGATAATTAATTACTTAAAGATAATTAATTACTTAAAGATAATTACTTAATTTAAAAGTAATTAATTAATGGTTAAAGCTAATTAAGTGATTAAGGATAATCACTTATTGAAATTAATTAAGAATAATTAATTAAATGATAATTAATTAAGGGTTAATTAATTTTGTAATTAACCTAAGAATAATTAATTTATGTGATTTATTAAAGGTAATTAAATAATTAAAGGATATACCTTAATTAATTTATGTGATTAGGGATAATCACTTATTAAAGATGATTAATTAAATTAATTAAGGGTTAATTTATGTAATTAATGTGATTGAATAGTTAAAGAAAAATTAAATAATTAGAGGTTAATTATTTAATAATAAAGATTGATTGATTTATTAATTAAGATTGATTAATTAATAATTAAAGGTTAATTAATCAATGATTAAAGGTTAATTAATTAAAATGGTTTGAAATTAATTAATGATTAATTAACCAGGATTAGAAATTTATTCATAAGTAATTAATCTGATTTAAATTAATTAGATAATTAATTGATCTTACTTATGAATATTTGGATTGAATTGGATGCTTTAAATTATGTGATATCCCTGATGTATGATGTTCTGTGATATGATTAAGCTGTGAAATGTAACTTATTATCTGTGAGGAATGTAATTTATTTATCCGCAATGTACCTATATTATTTATCTATGATATGTGAATAAAGATAAGCGTTGTAGTTTATACCATTTATCAAATATATTGCTGTGTTTGAATCTGTAATGATTGATGATGTTGCACTATTTTATATAACCCCTGGAATACACCTTACACACACAAATATGAATTGCATGAGGAAACTGGTTAAGTCATAGATTTTTGAAATGGTTTTAAAGTTGAATTTTGAATCCAAACGGTTTTGGAAATGGAATTGGGTTAAATTTGAAAAGCTTTTGAAAAGAGTTTTAAAGATAAAAGTTATTTTAAATAACTTAATAAAGTTTTGAAATTTAAAATAGTTTGATTTGAATTTAAATTCAAAGATTTGAAATTGAACTCTGTATCTGGAAATTATGGTTTAAAAAGGTTATACAAGTTGTAAATGTGTTTATATGGGTTTAAACCATTTTAAAAATATTATTTTGGAAATTTAAATTTAACCCAAGTTTAAAGGGCTTTAACTCATGCAAATGTAATCGGATTTTTCCAAAACGAAAACTATTTGTTTTCAAATGATAATAGCTTTCATATAAAGAAAGGATTTCCAATTTGTATTTAAAGATTTCAAGTTTGAAATATGATTGAAATTGAAAGCTATGAATAAATCCTTGTGAAGAATGGTTGAACTTTGTTCGAAATTGAAGTAGATTTTGAATGGTGTATCTTTTGTATAAAAGATTTGAAAGGGGAATTGTTTGAAAGTTATGCATGAATCTTTAGGAATGGTTTTGAAAGCTGTGAATTAAATCTTTGATTTAGAGATTGGATGGGTTAACCCAATTTGAAAAGGAAATGGTTTTGAAGGCTATGAATTAATCTTTGTGAAAGATTGGTGAACTTTGTGAATAAATCTTTTTGTTTAAAAGATTAAAATGGTAATTTTTTAAACCATTTGAAAGGAAAGTTTTGGATTTTAAAGTTGTGACTTAACTGAAATCTCATTATCCATATGTTTTTAAATATTGCGCTCATTATTCGGTTTAGACGAGAGAGAACCTTGTGTCATATAACCCATTCTGAATAATGATACATCGTTATGGATAGCATTTGAAGACCGGTGGTGAAGGCCGGGTATTTTTAAGAATGAAAGGATAACCCGTCGATTGTCTCTGCACGGAGTCGCGCCTGTGTAGAGATTCCTTAAGTGATGGAGAGTCCGGTCGGGATTGTGAATACCCGGATTTGCAAGGGCTTCTTTGGAAGTGCCTTTGGTTCTGTTCGAACCCAGAACAAACTTGTATGGATGTGTGTTTGACATTACACTTCGAGATATAAAACCAACTTCTATCAAATACATTTCTGTTTGGTGGCGGAGAATTTATTCTCTTAGCTTAATACCCTTTTCTGAGACGTACGAGCTTAGAGGGTATGTAGTTGATGGTCACTAGTGATACATTCCCAATTTGGTAATGTGGCATACGAAGTGCTGCTGATCATTTGTTGATCAAATCATTACTTTGTGAAAAAGTGTAGCTTTGTGGACGTGACTTCGTCGAGCCTCACAACCCGGTAATGGTCGAAACAGGAATCGTGGCAGCAATGTTATTTGGGGGTAGCTCACCCTGAGGGTATGACCATTTCCTTCTGGATAAAAAGTAGTATCATGGTATGGAGCCCAGATATTTACTTATGATGATTTTGAAAGTGGTATCATGGTATGGAGCCCAGATACTTTACTGTGTGGTTGTTGGTGTCGAGGCCTTGGATAAAGGTCGGTAACGGCCGAGAGATGGCATACTCGTGTCAGTAGTTACTTCTGGACAGGGGTAACCCGGCCTTGTGTAGCAGAGATCCGGTTAGGTTTTCGAGGACGTCCCTCCAGAGACGTTCCATTTTGTGTGGGAAGTTCCTTTGCCTGACCATTTGGTGGAAATCCAATCATCCAATACACGCCTTGTACGGATTTAGTTGTAGAACCTGCCATCTAATATGGTAGCTATAGTAGGCATACTATAATGGTACGTATACTGGCTAAGATTAATATTATACTTGCACATGTTTTCTGCACTATGCACTAGTAATAATATCAAAAGGATTTTCATGTGTCAAGCATTTTTGACTGTCATATGGAGAAATCTCCTCCAAGTTTGCGCTTGCATTGTGTGTGTGGCGGGAGGCCTTATGGCAGTTTCATTTTCCAAAAAGCGTCGCGGATTTCTTTAAAAATCTTCTGTTTTGATTTTGTGAAAGATAAACTGTTTTTGTTTGCTCATACCAGTCCCATGACTGACCCGGAGTTTATTGTTCCCTTCCTAAACTCTAGGTGCCCACAATTTTCCACACGGACAGTCTATAGTTGGGTTTTCAGATAATCAAATAATAGGTGTAGATTCGATAGCCTTCAAAGTCTTTGGTTCGGTAGCTTTCAGTCTTTGGGAATCTTCTTCAGTCTTTGGATGACTGACCTTGCTTCGTACAAGTTGATGGGGGTTCGAGCTAGCTTTGGATTGGAGATGGAGTTTTTGGAGTTGGCATTGAAGACATTGTCTTTCCGCTGCTATTGTCTCTGTTATTATCTTGTACCTATCTTGAATATTGATAGTCATTTGTATTTGATATTCAGTTGTATCAGATATTGTATCAATGTTGTATATTGATATATTCATTCTTTCTTCCGCTGTGTCGTTATACTTAATGTGTTATAAGCTCCGACGAGCCAGATTCGGCGTTTGAATCTGCAACATTCAAGTATGATTGAAGTATGGGTGCCGATTTTCGAAGGTCGAGTCAGGGTCGTTACATAGAAGCTAAGATTTATATCGCAAAAGACATATTAACACCTCTATATACATATTTTCCATCTTGTATGTAAGTGTATATATACACATAAATATTTATATAAATATAAATACATATAGTATAAAATGATATTTGTAAAACATATACATTTTAATTTAAATATATGCATATATATAATTAATATAATGTAATTTAAATTTAATAAAATCGAATTTAAATCAGTATATTAATTTTATATAAATATGCATATATTTTAAACAATAATTTTTTTGTATATACATATTCATATTAAAATTTTAAGAATTTTATATATATAACAAATAAATGCATATATAAAATGTAGTTTGACATAAAATTAATTAATTAATTAATTATATATATATAATATACAAACACAATTACTGATGAACAAAAACATTTTTCAGTTTTCGTTTTGGTTTTAACATTCAAATGTTTTTTAATTATGATCTCTACACGGAAGTCATTTTAAAATAAAAAAATTCTGTTTTTTTAAAGTAACATTAATGATGTATAAATTCTTACTATTTTTCATATTTTATAGATATATAGATATTGTAAGATATGGTTTTGCGTTTAGATAAATTATATGTATATGTATATGTATATGTGTATGTGTGTGGTTCTCAAAAAAGATTTTGCTTCTAAAACATGAAATGCGTATACATAGTTAATTTTATAAGTATAATATATATATAATATGAATACGTTTTAAACAACACTAGTTTAAAATTATATGTTTTAAAATAACTAATTTTAAAATTAAGCTATTAGTCTAAAAAATGAATCAAAAAAACTTTTTTTCCGTTGAATGCTAATAGAGCATAAATGTTTAAAATAATTATTTATTACACACATATATAAACATGTACATCCAATGTCGACGACAATAACATAAAACGTTTCGTGATATCAATTCACTATCTATACTTATATATAACATTGCGAACATTTATCTACACATAAATAAAAACGTAATCAAGGAATTTACCTTATCCAAAGTTTTGTTGACACACCTTGAAATGTTGAATCAAAATACTGTGATTCGAGTCTTGAATTAGAGAGTGCAACTAGTCTGAATGCAACCACTATCGATGTGGATTTAATTTAATTTAGTATTTTGAAGTTTGAAATTTTTAGGAATATAATGGGACTAGAGGTCAGCCTTTGCTGGTCTAAAATGGAGCAAAAAAGAGAAGTAAAGCATGAAGCTTGGAGGAAAATAAATAGCAAAAGGCATATAGTGAAAAGAGGATCCAGATCCTACTTTTCCTCTAACCAAGTTTCCTTCTTCTGAATTCGAAATTCCAACCTTTTCTTACTTGATATGGCCACCTCCGCCTCCTTCATGGTCCAATTTAGGCCTCAAGTTTGCTACAAGCCCGATCAATAAATACTGCATTTAAATATAATTCAAATGCATGTTGATGTCATATATTGATACATGTGTTTATAACTATTAAATACACACTATTTATATTGATTAAAATAAATTAAATAAAATTTTATTATATTTTGAAAATATTAATTAATTTATAACAATTAGAAATAATCAAATCTGATGGTAACAGGAGTATTTAAAATTTTAGTTATGTGACTCTTAGGTATAAATTCGATCAGCGATTAATATCGAACAATTTGAATATTAACGGTCACAAATCACTTAGTAGGTAGTGTGGTATTACGACCAAATTTTTCGCTTACTTGGTTTTGGTAAAATCTAGTTTTATTTTATTTAGTGTTAATTGGTAATGACAATTATTTACACCAATTCTCTTCGTCAAGACTATATCACTTTGGAATTATGGAATTTGGTAATGGTCAAAATTCCAATATCATCTACGGTCAACTTTATGTCCAAATAAAAAGTCCTTGGTCCATTAATGACAATTATTATCAACTGAACTGCTTTGGCCAAAGACTTTGACTTTGAGTTGACTTCTGTTGACCATGATATAGTCTTATATAACTAAGGAAACGAATCCTCTCTTGAATAGTGTTTCACTTCCAATATTTCCACTTGACCCAACTATAGTCATTCAATGGATGTCGTACCATGATTTAACGAAAATCAAATTAGGGTTTCCACATTAAAGGTCAATAGTATTCTCAATTCAAGAGAACTGTGTAATGTTATAACATCGTTATTTTCTGTTTGATCTTAGTTATATTAACTAACATAAAACTATTGAGTGAGCCATTCTATAATTATCCAATAACTATCACTACGTAACCCCTTGATGCTCCCAGCAGTCATAATAATACGCTACCAAATATTTGGAGATCGTCACGTACTTTAGTCTCAATAGATGTATCGATATTCAATTTTATTACATCTTGATGAAGTATATTTAAAAAGGTATGTTTAGTTTCATTATAATAAATTACTCATGGTTACTACCTTAAAACATACTACTTATATATTTTCTGTTAAATATACTTTCAATCAAATTAACTGATTAATATTACACATCATATCAAGTATATAATGAAATAAAATACTATTGGATTTGAACAAAATTGGTTATCAAGTTAGATAATGTAACAATTATATAATTTCTCCTAGAGCGTACCCCTAACTCTATCGATCTCCCACTTACACTTAGAGCCAATTTTGGAATCTCAATCCCATCATTTCAATTAATTTTGTGAGAACTGATCGAGTTAGAACCTTTATGTATGGATCAGTTATGTTGTTTAATTTTCTACTCTCACAATCGACTCTTTCCGATGTTGATAAACCACCTTTGTCATATGGAACTATTTGTAGTATATTTTTTGACTTCTAATGAGCTCTTATTATTACATTGTTATCATATAACAATGATGTAGTATTTTAATATTTGGAATCACCACTATATCGGTTACAAATTTATGCATCTATATTTATATACATTGCTTTTATTTTTCCACTATTCAAGGCGATGTATTTAGTCTTTATGTTGAATCAAGCACAACCTTTTATTTGGAACATTTCTAACTTACAGCTTCTTAACCAAGGCCTGAACATGAATTTAATATTGACACAGTATACTCAACTTCACTTATGAAGTTTGAGTTCGAGCACTCCTTCATAAGAGTTTGTTGCTTTGTAGACAATTCTCTAGTATTTCGTAAATACTTGAGAATTCTTTAAACTACCATTTAGTGATCTTAGTTTTGATTTGATATTTTCTTCATGCATCAAATACAAAAGAAAATTACAATATTGTAGACAACACCATATGTATGATAACTCCGACTGCCAATGCATAACGAATCCATCATACATGTTCCATATTAACATTTTAATAAGGTGCCTTTGCATATTATTTTGGGACATTTCCAACATCCTTTGTACTTATTATAAAAGATTTAATTTACAAATCCAATATCGAGTGTTGAACAACTAAACTATTACTAGTTTTAATATATATACATTGTAAACAATCAACAGTATGTTATTTACTTACAGTCTAGAAATATCTATGTATCTTTTAGTGGTTTTTCTTATGGACATACAATTCCTTTGATTTTTGACTAAAACTAAAAATTATCGATATTTTTTTCAAAATACTTATTCAATTCCGATGCTTGTAGAATGATACATTCGTATCAGTTCTTGTATCATATCCGAAAAACCCACAGACTCAATGTCTCTCCTACTAACTTCGAGATACTTTGGTTGTTATGTGAAAATGGTCTATTCTAAATCATTATTTAGAATTTTCCATTTCAAATGTACCAAAAACAAAGTCGTACCAAGCGATAATTTTATGAGTAAAAATTTGAATCAACTTGAGCACATTGAAAGGCGAATTTATTATGCTAAATTCAACAATTGAAATTATGATTTTATTCTTTTTAATGTTCCTTATTATATTCCAACCGCATTATGGCGTTCTAACACAAATTTTACAACTGACATATTTCTCACGACCCACAGAGGAGGTGTTTCTATTTAGATGCAATTGGTGTAGCAATGTTTCAGGTTTTGGAATTAATGTGCACAAGGATTATAATCTTATCGAAATAAAGCATACATCACACTATCACAAGTACGATCCTTTTGTACTAGCCAAACAAGCACTGCAAGTATATTACGCTCCTTATCCATCTCTAAAAAGAGATAAAACAGATTGGTCTACAGTTTTTAAAACAAAGGCCAGATTTACAATCGATGTGAAGAATATTCCAAACGAACAAGCTTATCAGGTAGATCTTGAGGAAGATAACAAAATAGTAATTACAGACGATCATGTAGATTTTGTTCCTTTGATCGATGAATCAAATATTTTAGTAGAAGCATTTGACAGTGTAGAGCAAAATATCGTAGAAAATGAGACCGAATCTGAATCAGAAGACGATGATGCTTGATAAAGATTCGAATCTGATTTTTTTGCAGTTGATGTAACTATGTTGAATTCTTGATGTATTATGAAAATGATGTAACTATGAAACCAAATCTTTACGTTTACCATTGTTTACATGTTTTTATGTCATTTCCATTTACCATCTATTTAGCAATTATTATTAAAAATGCAATGTAATCTGCTTATCGTCGGAACATAAGACCCATTATGAATCAGGTTTAACACACTTTCATTTCTATTTCCATTTTAGTCATTAATTTAGCAATTTATACCGTTGATGTATTCATTTACATATGAAATACATTTCATTATCATGTTATTATTCTCTTTCGAAATGATGTGTATATATATCACAGGTTTATCGTAATGTCATCTAGAGGTAGGAGCTCTTTCCGATCTTCAGGAGGCGATGGCAGTGGTCCATCGCAAGCATCACAACGTCCTGTCGTTTCTTTAGTACCTAGAGCAGAGGGGTAAGAATTAAATTTTATTCAGTATCTTATTTTTTTTTGACATACATACGTACTTATCTGTATCATATTTAAAAACAGGGGGTTCGACCTACTTCCCTCGAAGGTTGTGTTGGATGTTTCTAGAGCTTCTTACCGGAGTAGGATGAGTGCTTGTTGGCCGAAGTGGGATAACATCCCTCCCCACATAGTAGAGTGTATTTGTTAGGATGTCCTAATAAGTATATATTTCTGTTTTTCATTTTTAATTCATTTTTGTCATTTTTTTACTGTTTATCATTTACAGTTTAATATTCTTTTTGCTTTTTATTGTGAAACACAGGCTGAGATAGACATTCAGACGGACGATATGCAGTTGGCACGAGAATATTGGATGAAGAAGATGCGTAAAAACTATAGGGACTCGTTATCCGAAATTAAGAAATCACGTAAGAAACCACGTAGGATGAGGGAGAGCGTATGGCAAGCATGGTTGGGATACTGAGAAACCGACACAACGAAGGCAAGTATACTAATTTTTTTAAATTATTCGACTGGTAGTAAATATAAAAAAATACATGATCGATAAATAATGTATCAACTTTTGAATGTACATGCAGAGTCGGAAAGAAACTCTGCAAACAGAAATAAAAATCCCGTCACTCATCGCAGAGGGTCGAAGTCATTTTAGCAGTATCGGCAGGAATTGGTAAATTTACTGAATGCAAATTGTAAATAGTTCATGCTATATAATTTTAAATGTACAACAATTGTATGCAAAAATCAATTTCAGAAAGCTGAGGCGCATGGTCCCGTGGGCTATATGGACGTGTTTACTCGTACGCATGCGGTCGAGCATGTAAATCCGGACGGGACGGTTTCGTATACATGGCACGACGATAAATCCAGCAAGAACCATGTAAGCATATTTTATTTTATGCAGTATTAGTAATTGTTCTACTTGTTAAAATATAATGAAATAAGATATGATGATATTAATGTATTAATGCAGGAAAAGTTTATGGAGCAGCGCCAGAAACTCCTTGCTGATACGGGTTGAGATCAGTTGACGACGGATGATGAGGATGCTATTTTTGAGTCAGTTATGGATCCATCGGAGCATGGAAGACGTTACGGATTTGGCAATCAAGTGGTAAGTAAATAATATATTGGCAATCAAGGAGTAATTTCAAATTTATTGCTCTCATCCTTCCCTATAGTTACTTTACTTATGCTAAAATGTTTCGAAGTTATAGTAATTCAAAATATAAATCAACAATCTTGTCACTATAGTTATTTGGTGTTACCACAATCTAAAATGTTATCAACATGCACATACACATACATAAACATCATAAACTAAATTAAATAACATTACCACACTGCTAATCATTCACATACATGCACATACACTTACAGAGATCACACAGCTAAATTAAATATTTATTACAGGCCAGTAGTCAGAGACAGGGTATGCAGACTAGAGCTCAGATCGATCTTGCAGAGATCGAAGATTTGCGGGCTAGAGTGGCGCAGCTGGAGGAGCAAAACCGTCAATAGGCCATAGAGACTACACCGTTGCTAGACCAGCATATCACCGAGTACATGCAGCAGTACGGTAGCTGTGAGGACCCGCAAATCCGTACTCCTTGAATATACACTAATCTCCATTGATTAATTCAAGATGAACAGAAATACGAATTCTCAATGTTTAAGAAAAAGAAAAAGGTAGAAGAAGAGAGAAAAAGATAGAAAATAGAGAGAAAAGAAAATAGAACGGAACAGAACACAACACAACAATATCAGAATCTCACAATCGCAGCGGAACAACATATAATAGATAAATGAATAATCTTTAAACAAAGAACTATATCAGTTATTACATTACGTTTCATTACATCATATCATCAGAGTGTACAACAACAAACAACATCAAACAGCGGAAAAGAAATACTATATACTTGTAATATGCCATGCCATCCAGCTTGCCTCCAGCAACTCCAGAATATCCTGATAAACCTAACTCTTGACTACCCGTGTGGAAATTGGTGGGCACCCAGAGTTTAGGAAGGAAAACAATAAACTCCGAGTCAGTCATGTGACTGGTGTGAGAACTCAAAACAGTTTATTTATCTTTAAAATCAAAATAGAGGAATATTTTTAAAGTCAATTCGCAATGCTTTTGAAAATGTAACTACCATAAGACCTCCCACCACACACACAATGCAAACGCAGACTTGGAGGAGATTTCTTCTTATGTTAGTCAAAGATGCTTGATACGCATTAAAAAGAAACATTTGATATTATTACTAGTGCATAGTGTAGGAAAAATCATTTCGAAAGTAGAATATAAATCTTAGCCAGCATATGTACTATTATATTATGCCTACTATAGCTACCTCCTGAGGAAGCAGGTTCTACAACTAAAACCGTACAAGATCGTATTGTTTCTTTGGATTTCCAACGAATGGTCAGGCTAAGGAACTTCCCATTGCCACATGAGAACGCCTCTGGAAGGACGTCCCCGAGAACCTAACCGGATCTCTGCCAACACAAGGCCGGGTTACCCCTAACTGGGTAACTACTGACACGAGTATGTCATCCCCCGGTCCTTTGGGACCTTTATCCGAGCGCTCGTAATCAACATTACACCATAATAATAAAGTGTTTCAACATGAGTAAGTATCTGGGCTCCATACCATAATACCACCCTTTTCCAGAAGGAAATGCACATACCCTAAAGGGAGCTACCCCTCATAACCTTGCCGCATATTTCCTGTTTTGACCATTCCGGGGTATGAGGTTCGACGAAGTCTCGTCCACAAAGCCACGCTTTATACAAAAGCTGTGCTTTGGGTCAACAAATGATCATAGAAATTATCACAAAGATAAACGATCAAACAAATGATCATATCACAAATGATCAACACAATGATCATTTCACAGCAACACTCAGCATGTCACATTACCAAATTGGTAATATATTGCTAATAACCTTCAACTACATAACCTCTGAGCTCGTACGTCTCAGAGAAGGGTGTTAAGCTAAGAGAATAAATTCACCGCCACCAACAGAAATATATTTGAAAGAAATCAGTTTTATATCACAATTTGTAATGTCAGACATACAATCCATGCAAGTCTGTTCCGGGCTCGAACAGAACCGAAGGCACTTACAAAGAAGTCCTTGCAATCCGGATATCCACAATCCTGATCGGATTCCCCATCACATATGGAGAACTCTATATCGGAGCAACTCGGTGCAGAGTCAATCGACAGGTCATCCTATCGCTCTCGTAAATACCTGGTCTTCAACGCCGGTCTTCAATGCTATCCATTACGTCGTATCACTATTCGGAATGGGTTATACGAGCCCAAGGTCCTTTCCCGGCTAACCCGAATAGTGAGCGCTTATTCAAAAATAAGTGTGGCATTCAAATTCAAACAAATCACAACAAATACCTTTCAAAGGTAAATATTGATAGTCGGTTATTGAACTATCAATGGATATGCACAACATCACCAGATTCCAAATAATTTTCCAATTTATTTATTTCCCAAAAATATCTTTACAAGATATAAAATTTCAATACCTCAAAAATAAATCAATATTTATTTTTAAAAAATTCCCCTTTCTTTTATAAATTCCATAGTGAATTTATATTTCACAATATCTACTGATATACGATTTTCAATAGGTTTCAAATATTCATTTTCAATTTATCTTCAAAAAGATAAATTCTCAAAATATTCACTGAAATATTGGAAAACATTTCCATACTTACTTATTAAGTAATTCACAAATCCATTTATTTTCAACACTTGGAAAATATTCAATATACTTAAATCTAAATTAAGTATATATTTCATTCTTTAAGGAAATCATTCTCTTAAACATATTTATTTGGGCGAAAACGAATGTTGCGTAAAACATCGTTACGACGTCCCAAAATCACTAGTATAGGGATTCGAAATTAAAATAGATATATAAATCCCAATACTAAACAAAACATTTTCCTTTCGAAAATCATTTACTATAACAACAGTGTTATAGTCCACCGTTTCTTTTTATTTCTCGAAAACGTCTATTTCAACAATGAATGTTGAAATCTATGGTTTCGAATCTTAACACATTTAAAACATCGTTAGATCGTTTTAATTCTATTTAAAACATCACATCCAAAACATTTTCTTTAACATATTATTCACTATTCAAAAACGTGAATATACTTCGTTAACAAATTTCCTCTCCAAAAAAAAAAATTCAAAAAAAAAAAAACAAGTTCAAGTTTGTTTAATTTTCATTTTTCATTTATTTTATTTTCAATTGTTTTGTTTTTCGCTTATTTTGTTTTTCATCTTTGATAAACATACAAAAAAATAATAATAATAAAAAT
The DNA here is from genome assembly GCA_030765085.1 of Allium cepa. Classification (NCBI taxonomy): domain Eukaryota; kingdom Viridiplantae; phylum Streptophyta; class Magnoliopsida; order Asparagales; family Amaryllidaceae; genus Allium; species Allium cepa. The sequence continues at coordinate 951,330,277 of CM060945.1, read as the reverse complement.
TGTTGAATATATCTTGTTTTTCATTTCAGGTTGTCAAAGCAGAAAATTACAAGGAATTGCTTGCCAAAAGGAAAAATAATTGCTTTGCTTTGCTAAAATCGCCGCTAAAAAAAAAAAATTTGCTAATAATCTGCACGCTCTGGTATTGTGCTTTCATCTCTAGTGCATTGTTGGTTGCTTGCATTTGCATTTATATATAACAAAAAAAAATTTCAAAAAAATCCAAAAACAAAAACAAACTTCATTTTAGTTGCATTGTAATTTCACGTTTAATTTCTGCTTTGCATTCATCTCATCTTGTTTTTCTTTTCTAAGGGCAATACCCCAATTCACATAAGGTGAGGGATTTCATCACCCTTTCCTTAGCCCACAAACGCATTTCATCGTAGAATTTGACTAATAATAAAGGTTAGACGTTGGACCTAAGGGTGTCACGAGCTCACTTAGGGCTTAATTGTATCTTCACAATTGTTTTACTTAAACGATTTTATTTCTTGGTGTCTAGGCTACGACAGAGTAATAACCAGTTATAAAAATTACGGTGATTCGTAAATATTATACTGGTTGTTCCTCTGAAGGTACTTAAACCTTCGGTTGCATTGCTACGGTGATTCGTGGTGCACCGATAACCCATGTCCGTTACCTGGCTGAGAAATATTTTTGTTGATTTAAGGCAAAGTGTGATTATACAATTTTGGGTTAGGAGCTACTAAGGACAGAAAACTGTAATTAAGTCCTTTGCATTCATTTAGTTGCATTAGTTCATGCATATTTAAAAAAAAACTCAAAAACAAAAATCTAAAAAAATTTGTAAAATCATTTCAAAAAAAAAAATTGAAAATTCAAAAACAAAACAAAAATCAAACTTTTCTTTTGAAATAAACTTCACTTGGTAAATAGTTTTTTTTCCCTTAAAAAAAAAACATTTTCAAATCTTCTTTCATTCTCCAAACTCGTTTCTAATTTCTTTCTCCTCTCGACTTTCACTTGTGCATGAGTACTTGGACCCGTGACACAACAACGAATACTTGGATTCGTGACCCTTCTACAAACCGTTTAACTCGAACAGACAATCCTCCCGAAATGGCGAACGAAAACGCCCCTCGAACTCTTATGGATAGAATCTTTCCCGATAGAGTTTCTATTCCATCTTGCATCACATTACCCGCCCCTACGGGTAACCATTTCGAAATCCATTCGAACCATATTGCCACGCTTCCAAAATTTGGCAATTTCGAACACGATGACCCATACATCTTTTTGACTAAATTCGAACAAGTTTGCGCAACCATTAAACTTCAACAACTTTCTGATGACGGAATCAAACTTCGATTAATCCCATTTGCTCTTACGGATTACGCTGAAAAATGGTTGTACAGCTTACCTTCGAACTCAATTAAAACGTGGGAAGAATTTGTAAAAGCTTTCTTAAAAAAGTTCTACCCCTTAGAAAAAACAAGTAGAATTCGAAACGAAATTGTAAATTTTCATCAATTCAAGGGTGAACCATTTGGAAAATATTTTGAAAGATTCAAAGAGCTTTTGATAAAATGTCCACACCATAACTTTGAAAAATGGACGATTTGCCAAATCTTATATGATGGACTCGAAAACAGCTCACGAACCATGCTCGAATCAATGTGCCAAGGCAATTTTCTTGCCCAACATCATGACGATGCTTGGCAATTTCTTGAAAACCTCGCTGAAAAGTCGTCCCAATGGGAACGCTCGAACGAAAAATCAATCTACTCACGATCGAGTGCACACTCGACGGGATCTTCTTTTGCTTTGGAAGCTAAGATCGACGCAATGATTAAAAAATTCGATAACGTTTTCTCATCGAATCAAACGAACCAAGCTTCCCAACCAATGTGTTATAAATGCAACGATCCTAATCATATAGCCGATCAGTGTCCCAATTCCGTCGAACAAATCAATGCTTTCAATAAAACCAAAAACGACCCGTTTTCTCCAACGTACAACCCTGGATGGAGAAATCATCCGAATTTTGCGTGGAACCAAAACAATCCCAACACGAATACGATTCGTCCCAATTTTCAAGCATTTCCGAATAATGCTTCGAATCCTCCCTTTCAGCCCAATAATTTTCAACCAAACTTTGCGGGCCCGTCTCATAATCAACCGCAACAACCAAATTTTCCACCAAATTCTACTCATCCTCCACAAGACGATAAACGTTTAACTTCGCTTGAGAAAACTCTTGAAACGTTGGCTAAGGCAACTACTCAAAGCCTTCAATCAAACAGCAATTTGCAAAATTTATTGACTTCATATATGCAAAATACAAACCAATCGATTGCGAAATTCGAAATGCAAATGAGTCAATTAGCAACGTCTGTAAGTGAACGTGAACGAGGAACATTCCCAAGCCAGCCCCTTCCAAATCCCAGAAATCAAAACGCAAATTCAAATCAAGCCCATGTTGTTCAAGATAGCAATGTCAACCAGTTGAATGCTATCACAACTCTCCGTTCTGGTAAACAAATCGATAATCAAGTCGTTAATCCAAATGATTCACTGGGAACTTTTCTCGATACTTCTAAAACAACGAACGACTCAGAACAGAACGTGGAGCCAAACGTCGAATCGAACGACAATCAAAATTCTTCTTCTTCTACTCGAGTAGACCCGCCTACCGAGTATCATGTTCCATTTCCACATCGTCTTCGACCAAAGAAACACTCGGACCAAATGGAAAAGATGTTGGAAATTTTTAAACAAGTCAAAGTTAACATTCCTCTTCTTGACATCGTTCAGCAAGTCCCCAGTTACGCGAAATTTCTTAAGGACTTGTGCACCCAAAAGCGACACACTCAAGTGCCCAAAAAAGTCTTCTTAGCCGCTAGTTTGAGTGAAGTCTTGTCCCAATCCATACCCGTTAAATACAAAGATCCTGGCTGCCCTACGATTTCGTGTACAATTGGAGAAAAGACGATTAACAAATGTTTAATAGACTTAGGCGCGAGTGTCAACTTGATTCCATACTCCGTGTACGAACAATTAGGCTTAGGTGAGCTCAAACCCACGAAAGTTACGCTTCAATTTGCCGATCGTTCCATTAAGAAGCCCGTGGGAGAAATCGAAGACGTGCTCATTCGAGTAGGGCAATTCATATTCCCCGTTGATTTTATCGTTCTCGAAACACAACTCGTGACAAACCCTGCGAGTCAAATCCCATTGATTTTAGGCCGACCATTCTTAGCCACCTCAAACGCCTTAATCAATTGTCGTAACGGTTCGATGAAAATCTCTTTTGGAAAAATGAATTTGGACCTTAACATTTTCAATCTTGAAAGCCACTCGAACGAACTTCGTGACCAAACATTAGAAGTTAGTGCCATTCATGAAAACTTTGAAAACGAAACATTTGATCTTAACGATGAACGCGAGGCCGAGTACGAAAAATTGTTTCATGAAGTCCCCAACGAGATCGAACACACTCTTCCCTTTGAATCGCTTCAAGTTGAGTCCGAATCTCAACCCAATTCTGCAATCGAAAAACTCCCGAAATTGGACCTCAAACCACTTCCCTCTCACCTTAAGTATGCATACTTAGGTGAAAACGAAACTTGTCCTGTCATCATTTCTAACAATCTTTCTCTTGACCAAGAAGCTTCTCTTCTCTCTATTCTTTTGAAAAATAGAGAAGCAATTGGGTGATCCATTACTGATATTAAGGGAATTAGCCCTGCTATTGTCCAACATCGCATTCATTTGATTGATGAAGCCAAACCCACTCGTGATGCACAACGGAGGCTTAACCCAAAAATGAAAGATGTGGTTCGTGACGAAATTCTTAAGCTCCTCGATAACGGTATCATATACCCCATCTCCGATAGCCCATGGGTTAGCCCAATTCATGTCGTGCCTAAAAAGTCTGGACTTACTGTTATAAAAAACGACGCTAACGAACTTATTCCAACTCGTACTCAAACGGGTTGGCGTGTTTGCATTGACTATCGAAAACTAAATGCCGCAACATGTAAGGATCATTTTCCTCTTCCATTTATCGACTAAATGCTCGAACATTTAGCCGGTCACGAATTCTATTGCTTTCTTGATGGTTATTCCGGCTATAACCAAATTCCAATCGCTCCCGAAGATCAGGAGAAAATGACTTTCACGTGTCCATTCGGTACCTTCGCTTACCGACGTATGCCATTCGGACTTTGTAACGCTCCTGCGACTTTCCAACGATGCATGGTTGGAATCTTTTCTGACATGATTGAGCGCTTTCTAGAAGTCTTTATGGACGATTTCTCTATCTTCGGCGATTCTTTTTCTCAATGTTTACATCACCTCGAGTTGGTTTTGAATCGATGTAAAGAAAAACACTTGACTTTGAATTGGGAAAAATGCCACTTTATGGTCAAACAAGGCATTGTCCTTGGACATATCATCTCAAACAAAGGCATTGAGGTAGACAAAGCGAAAATCGATGTCATTGCAAATCTACCCATTCCCAAATCTGTTAAGGACATTCGATCATTTTTAGGACACGCTGGCTTTTATCGACGCTTTGTGAAAGACTTTAGCAAAATCGCCCGTCCTTTGACGACCCTTCTTGGAAAAGACGTTCCTTTCGATTTTAACTCTGATTGTATCTCTTCTTTTGAACGTCTTAAGAGCGAACTCATTTCTGCCCCAGTCATTTGCGCACCCAATTGGGATCTTCCTTTCGAAATAATGTACGACGCTTCAAACTTTGCCGTTGGTGCTGTCTTGGGACAACGCATCAACAAGATCCTTCATGTCATTTACTACGCGAGTATGACCTTGAACGACGCTCAACTCAACTACACAACAACTGAAAAAGAGCTTCTAGCTGTCGTTTTTGCGCTTGAAAAGTTTCGACCTTACTTGATAGGTTCACACATTACGGTCTACACTGACCATTCTGCGCTTCGATATCTCTTCGCTAAAAAGGATGCTAAATCCCGTTTGATTCGTTGGATCCTTTTACTTCAAGAATTCGACCTTACAATCAAAGACAAAAAAGGATCCGATAATGTCATAGCCGATCATTTATCTCGTCTTTTGAACGCACCATCTTCCTTGCCGATCAATGAAAACTTCCCCGATGAACAACTTCTTTCTATTTCTATCGATCCATGGTACGCTGATATAGTGAACTACTTAGTCACTAAAGAAACTCCCTCATCTTGGTCCAAACAGACAAATGCAAATTCATGTCCCAAGTGAAATATTTCTATTGGGACGATCCATACTTGTTCAAATATTGTCCCGACCAAATCATCCGACGTTGCATTCCGGATAATGAAATAAGGAGTGTTCGTTCGTTTTGCCACGATCAAGCGTGCGGTGGACATTTCGGTTCTCGAAAAACTGCGGAAAAAGTGCTTCAGTGTGGTTTCTATTGGCCTTCTCTTTTCAAAGACTCGTTTGAAGTTTGTAAAACTTGTGATCGATGTCAAATGCTTGGACGAATTTCTCGACGAGATATGATGCCTTTAAACCCCATTCTTACGATCGAAATCTTTGATGTATGGGGTATCGACTTTATGGGACCTTTTCCCAATTCCTTTGGAAACTTGTATATCCTTCTCGCTGTCGATTACGTTTCAAAATGGGTTGAAGCCGTTCCTTGCAAAACCAATGACCGCAGAATTGTTGTGAAATTTCTTAAAGAAAACATCTTTTCGAGGTTCGGCACACCTCGCACAATAATCAGTGATAACGGAACCCATTTTTGCAACCGTTCTTTTGAAACTTTAATAAAAAAATACTCGATAACCCACAAGTTATCCACTGCATATCATCCTCAGACTTGTGGCCAAGTTGAAGTTTCAAATCGACAAATAAAACAAATCTTGGAGAAAACTGTTAATAAAAATCGAAAAGATTGGTCTCAGAAATTGACCGACGCGCTTTGGGCTTACCGTACTGCTTTTAAAACTAACCTTGGGATGTCCCCTTTTCGTTTAGTTTACGGTAAAGCTTGCCATTTACCCGTTGAAATTGAACACAAAGCGTTGTGGGCAATAAAAAACTTAAACTTTGATCATGAAGAAGCTGGCGAAAATCGAAAATTACAACTCAACGAACTAGAAGAACTTAGGAACGACGCGTATGAAAACGAGAAAATTTACAAAGAAAGAACCAAAGTTTTTCATGACAAGTCAATCCTAAGGAAAAAGTTTTCGCCTAAGCAGAAAGTTCTTTTATATGACTCGAGACTTCATTTATTCCCTGGGAAACTTAAATCAAGGTGGACCGGACCATTTGTGGTACGAACTGTTTTTCCACATGGTGCCATAGAAATAGAAAACCCAAAGGATGGATCGATTTTCAAAGTCAACGGTCATCGTTTAAAACCCTTCTTGGAATTTCCCGGTTACCAAGAGGAGGAGCTCATGATCCTTCATGAGCCAAGCTACGTCTAATAAGAATGTTAACCCTCTTTTGTAAATATGTACATATTTTTCCCCGTTACACTCATTATATCATGCATCGACTGTGGGGACACAGTCAAAATTAAGTGTGGGGGGAGTCTCATTTTCATATTTTTTTTAGTTTTTCATGGCATTTTTGAATTTTCATTTTCTTCAAAAAAAAAAAAAAAAAATCTCAAAACTCCTAAATCTCAGAAACATTTTCTTTTTACCATTTTGATTTATTTTTGAAGAAACACTATGGGATAAGTATAAGTTTTGGTTAATAAATTGAAATTTTTGAAAATTTATTTGTCTTAACAAAAATAAAAATGAAGTTTGATTACAAATAACAATGGTTTTACAAGTATATAGGAAGGTTCATTTATGTTAATTATGAAGTATGTTCTAATTGAAAATCGTTGTTTAAAAAGTGGTAAATTTAAAGTAAAGGATATAACATTTTTGTCTTCTAAGTTAAATGGTGCTAAGATGATTTTGCAAAACTCTCTCTCTCTTAAAAAAAAATATATAAAAAAAAAACAAAAAAACAAAATAATAACATCCAAAGTATTCACTCTCATTTAAAAGTCCTCACGGTTATGCATGGGTGAATTACTTGTAATCTTTGATTATGTGCTTTCATACTCATTTAAAAGTCCTCACGGTTATGCATGTATGAAACACATATTAAAAAAAAGAACAGACTTAATAAAAACCACCTACGGTCGATAGGTGTATGCACGAAAGTGTGTACACTCGTCATGCTCTGTACTCCCCTCACATAAGCCCGAAAGGCAGTGCATGGGTGGTATATCTGGCCTCAGTTTACTTGAGCTAGGTGTGTAATTTTTCTTGCAAATAATAAGAGAGCAAGCAATTGAAATCCTAGCACTATTTTAACTTGTTTGACCTAACTTGTTATTGAAAAGAAATGAAAATACCACTTTAATAAACTTTGATAATCAACTAAGGATCCATTTCATAATTACATTGTGTTATCAACCGAAACAACTAGCCAAACTATGGTCTATCTGTCATGACAACTTGATTTTTATTGAAAATTTTGACGAGTAAATGACTTAAATTTTCAAGACAATGACCAAAACTTGTATTTAACTTATTCGTGTCAATTTAAAAATAAATCCTTCATTTGTAAATATTTCCAAAAAATTCGCATTCATCTCTTTGTAAATAAATCTTGCAATTTGTAAATATTTTCATCCTGCATTTGGATTTTGTAGGTAGTATCCGCTGAAAACCCTCATGAGACAACACTCGTCCTACTGGGGACACCCAGAGGTTTAACGGCTTGTTGCATACGCTCAATGCAATCGTGCTCCCTACGAAAACGGATTTATCTTAGTTTTCCTTTATTCGAGGACGAATAAAAAGATAAGTGTGGGGGTATTTGATGTGCACGTAATTGTGCATATATTTACATCCATATTTTATCTTTTTTTTTAAATAATCATCATATTTGGGCATTTTAACATGTTTAAAACCAAAATTCAATTATGTCCAAACCATCATAATTTCATCATCATTCAGGGGCAAAACGGTCATTTTTGTGCATGTGTCAATGTAAGAATTTTTACTTGGACATTTTTTGATTATTTTTATAGGAATTTGGATGCATATGGAAGAGGCTTATATGAAGATACATGCATGCACAAGGAAATACAAAGGAATGAAGAGGAAATAATTCAAGTTCAAGATCATGGAGGACCCCACCCACTTACCTAACTTCCAATTAGAAGCTAAGCACATGCTAAAAGGACTTAAAGCTTCATGTACATATTAAGTGGGGGATTAGTGAATGTTAATGATTACTTGGAGGCTACACCACCTCAAGGGTATTTTGGGAAGCTCCCTAAAAAGAGAATTAGGGTTTTATGCATGTATAAATAGCCCTCTTATGTACATGAAGATCATCATCTACTCTTTCATTTTACTTAGAAAATTAAGAAATCAAAGTGTAAGCTCAATGTTCTATGAAATAAAAATGGCTTCCAAGCCTCTTTCTTCTCTCTTTTCTACATGTTTTTCTTTGTTTTATTGTTAATGTTTGTTTATCTGCTCTCTTTCTCTTTATGTTCATAGCTTAGATTTACATTTATGCAAGTAGTTAGTAGCTAATCTCTTTTGCTTTCTTTGCTTATTTTCTATTTTCTTTTTTTTAATGTTGAAACTTACCTGTGATGCTTCAATGCCACAAATGAGTAGCTAAACCCCTTCAATTTAGGGGTGATGAAGCTCTCTAACTTTATGTAATTTCAACATTTTTTATGATTTATGATCTCTTTGTTTATGCTTCATGAATGTGAATTTTGATGTAAGTTTATACAAGTGGGTTTGATAGCTTATATTGCTTATGCAAATGAGCTATTCTTACTCAACATAAACACAATTTACATCAACATTTGCTAATTAATTTTTGATTATGAAATGAAAGTAAAAATGAAATTTGATGATCTATGTTACTAGTTACAATAGTAAATAGATCATACTTAAAATAGTTTTTGCTTTGGCTTTTTTTCATGAGAATTGTAAGTGGTATAATTGTTGTATTATAGTTTGATGGTTTGAGTTATGTTAACTAATAACATAAACAAACCATACTTATGATAAATGCAATGATTATTTCACTTAATATCAAAGTTATAGATTATAAATTATGTGTTTGTTGATTTACAAAAATTTGAGAGTGGATTTGCCTCTAAATTGTTCTTTAGTCTAATAATTTTTGAATCGCATTTTCTAGTGTTAGCCTCATTTTGTTTCTAGTTAACAAATCCTCTTCGACTTTGGTATAATTTGATTGAATAGATTTTTTTAAATCATCAATTCCCTGCGGATCGACCCGTATTCGCCACGTACTTCAAGTGTACGCCGTCCGCTTGCGGTTATATTTTAATTTGAAATTTTTCGGCAAATTTCTAAATCAATAGAAATTTTGTCGACGAACAGCATGTCACATTACCAAGTTGGGAATATATTGCTAATAACCTTCAACTACATAACCTCTGAGCTCGTACGTCTCAGAGAAGGGTGTTAAGCTAAGAGAATAAATTCACCGCCACCAACAGAAATATATTTGAAAGAAATCAGTTTTATATCTCAATTTGTAACGTCAGACATACAATCCATACAAGTCTGTTCCGGGCTCGAACAGAACCGAAGGCACTTACAAAGAAGTCCTTGCAATCCGGATATCCACAATCCTAATCGGATTCCCCATCACATATGGAGAACTCTATACCGGAGCAACTCGGTGCAGAGTCAATCGACAGGTCATCCTATCGCTCTCGCAAATACCCGGTCTTCAACACCGGTCTTCAATGCTATCCATTACGTCGTATCACTATTCGGAATGGGTTATACGAGCCCAAGGTCCTTTCCCGGCTAACCCGAATAGTGAGCGCTTATTCAAAAATAAGTGTGGCATTCAAATTCAAACAAATCACAACAAATACCTTTCAAAGGTAAATATTGATAGTCGGTTATTGAACTATCAATGGATATGCACAACATCACCAGATTCCAAATAATTTTTCAATTTATTTATTTCCCAAAAATATCTTTACAAGATATAAAATTTCAATACCTCAAAAATAAATCAATATTTATTTTTAAAAAATTCCCCTTTCTTTTATAAATTCCATAGTGAATTTATATTTCACAATATCTACTGATATACGATTTTCAATAGGTTTCAAATATTCATTTTCAATTTATCTTCAAAAAGATAAATTCTCAAAATATTCACTGAAATATTGGAAAACATTTCCATACTTACTTATTAAGTAATTCACAAATCCATTTATTTTCAACACTTGGAAAATATTCAATATACTTAAATCTAAATTAAGTATATATTTCATTCTTTAAGGAAATCATTCTCTTAAACATATTTATTTGGGCGAAAACGAATGTTGCGTAAAACATCGTTACGACGTCCCAAAATCACTAGTATAGGGATTCGAAATTAAAATAGATATATAAATCCCAATACTAAACAAAACATTTTCCTTTCGAAAATCATTTACTATAACAACAGTGTTATAGTCCACCGTTTCCTTTTATTTCTCGAAAACGTCTATTTCAACAGTGAATGTTGAAATCTATGGTTTCGAATCTTAACACATTTAAAACATCGTTAGATCGTTTTAATTCTATTTAAAACATCACATCCAAAACATTTTCTTTAACATATTATTCACTATTCAAAAACGTGAATATACTTCGTTAACAAATTTCATCGTTTCTATACATTTCATTTTAAAGGATTATTCACTGTCTAAAATGTGAATATAACTCCATAAATAAGTTATAACAATTTATTTATCAAAATAAGTCGTTTGAGAATTTATAAAACAATGTTTATAAATTCCATTTCTATTTATTTTATAACTACTTCTTTTATAAATCCTTTATTAACCTATCCGATTTATAACTCAATTATAAACCAAAGGTTCACATTATAAGTTAAATACTTATAAGTTATTTGTTTACAAAAATCGTTCTTTTAAACTTCCCAAATTATAAATCTTACAACTTATAAGATTCATTTATTTATCCAAATCTATTCTTCAAATAACTTTACAAATTTTATAAACCTACTGCTTATAAAATTCTATTTATAACTTCACCGTTTATAATTCTATAAATTCATTCATTTATGAAATTCATTCACAATTCATTCTAACACTTATAAAAACTCGTTTTACAATTCAAATATTTTAATTTATAAATTATCAATTTATAAATCTTTTATATAAATCAATTTATATTATTATTTTAAAACGTCTTTAATCTCCTTTATAATTTCACCATTTTGATTTATAAAATAATCAAATTTCATAAATCCTATATATTAAACTTTTTATAATAAATTCAAAAATCCCGATTTAAACCATTTTATAAAATCATTAACCCCATATTTTTACAAAAATCAGTTTTTAACTATATTTCTCAAAAATCATAATTTTATAACATTAAAATTATACGTTTATTTATTTATAATGGATCAATTCCAAAAATATTTTATAACGTATACTTTCAAAAAATCACTTTAAAATTCCAAAATTTGGTCCAATGATGCTACACACCAAATAGTCAATCACGACAACAACGATATCATATATCGATATGATAATCAACGAATATCAAAATATCCATAATCAAATAAATACTGTTGAGGAATCAGTTGGATCCCTCCAACCTGTTTTCCTGCATCCAAAGATGTTAGCACAATACCAATTCCGTTCCAGTACGAAATTATCGCGGTATATGGGATTTAAAATATTATCCGCTTAATAGACGGCGCAATAGGGTCTCATCCGCTATATACTGTGGGAAAATCAACTCCAAGTACATAAATAATACCAATTTCACTGTTTATGAAATATTCGCGGTATATGTTTTTAATAAATAACATCCGCTTACTAACGGCGTATAATGTCTATTTTAACAATCAATAGATATCAATCATCATTCAAACATGCATTCAAGTATTTTAAATATAACTATTTAAAATTAAAATCGAAATCGATTCGATTAAGTGAGAAGTTCTCACCTTGATTTCAATTTCGTTTTAGCGATTTATTTCGAATAAAATTAAACGGACGTTTAATTTTACCCGAAATTCTCACTAACTCCAAATGACTCCAATCCAATTCCATAGCGTAGTGTTCGTCCATACGATTCCAACGCAACTGGTTTCGCGCGTTTTCGATCTCATATGAAAAAGATACAGTATTTTAAAGTTACACGAATTTTTTATATAAATAAATACAACTTTCTTTTTATTATTTTTATACCCAAATAGATCCAAGCCGTAGTATCCCCATCCCCCCATCAGGACCATGCGCACCTTCCTCTCCCCTCTCACGTTTCTTGCTCCAGTATTTGCACGATATAACCGAACCCATATCTCAATTATTAGGGTTTATCGCCGCACCACATACAAACGTCGATAGCCCATCTTTTCACCACCATTCGGAGTGCCTCGGCCACCACCACCTTCGTCCAGGAGGAGCTGAAGCTCGGCTGCCTCGTTGGCATGAAATTCGAGAAAGAACGCGGCGACTTTGATCGAGAATTGCCGTCAATCCACTCAATGAAAATCGATCACAGCCGTATGAAATCGAAGCTCTTGATACGCTCTACGTTTTACTAGTTGAAAGATTCTTGAAATATTGTGTAGATTGGAAGATTATAAGGAAGAAGGAGGACAATTTTCAGCCTTTAAAAATGTTGGTGGCGGCTCTGAACAAAACCCTAGCTTATTTTTTTTTTTAATTTGTGAAGAGAGGGGGCTATTTATATAAATCTATCGAACACTATTCATTCCGGAATTTCCAAACTCCGATTTACACGCGGTGACCAGCGTTTCTAGGGTTTATCCCACATTCCGGACATAATGGAACAGGTTTCGAAAGCTAATTCGATCATCTGTGCGAGATATGGCAATAAATGTTCGATTTAAAATTAAACCGATTAAACGATTTTCTAGGCGTTTTAGCTTGCACCGGACAAACGGTAAATCCGATTGACATGAAATTTGAAACCATACAATAATATCACATTACGGATCCGATGAAACTAGTTTCGTCGAAATCCGAGACTTTTTTAAAAATGACTATTTTAACTCGCCAAATTAATATTAAAACAATTTCGATGCGTTTCGAGCTGCCACGGTCAAACGAAAACTCTGACTGACACGAAAATTGAAATCCGGTAATATCAAACTATTACGGATCCAATGAAACTAGTTTCATCCAATTCTGAGACTGTTCGAAAATTGACTAATTTCACTAGTCGATTAAATATTAAAATATTCAATTTTCACAAATAAACTTTTATTTTGATTTTAAAAGTTCTATAACATCATTCTAACTTCAGTATGATAAAATAAAATTTTACAAATCATTTTCAATCATATTAAACCCAATTTTCAATTATTTCTGTATTTTCACATATTAAATTATCGATTTAATTATTCAATTAAATCCAGTTATTCGAAATAAAATTTATTCGACTTATAAATTTCACTTATTAATATTTAAAATTAATTAAATATTCAAATTTTAATTAATAAAAATTTTGGGTCGTTACAGTAGCCGCTTTCCTTCCTCTGCTGGCTCAAGTTCTTGAGGAGAATGATTGATTTCTTTGATCGGTAAGTTTTGTTTTCCTGTTTTGTACGATTTGGTAGATGATAGAGGTACTTGTTGGTTTTGTGTACTATGTTATGATACACTTAAAATTATGTGGATGTTGGGGATGTTGTGGATGTATGTATTGATAGAACATTTAGTGTTGTGGATATTATTATGTATTGTACATTAGTTTGGGTGATGATTATGTGTATTGACTTAATTTTATGTAGTTTTTTGTTTGGTGATTTGTGGATAGTTTGGTTTTTGATATTTGGTTGGAATATTATATATTGGATTCTGCAGTATTGGTGGAATAATGTTTGTATGGGAAATGTGGATGGAAGACTGTATTGTAACAGAAATACAAAAAAAAATTCAATAGATTTCCGACGGCTTTCAGGTGTTGTATTTCCGATGGCTCCCAACGGCTTCCAACGGCTGTCGGGTCATTTTTTCCAACAGCTTCCGACAACATTCAGAATCCGTCGGAATCCATCGGAATCCTTCGAAAGCCGTCGGAAATACGAACGACGAGATTCGTCGGAAGCCGTCGAAAACACTGCTCCTCGACGCCATAATATCCGACGGCTTTTTCCGACGGCCGCCGACGGTTTCCAACCGTTAGAAAATGGCTTTTCCCTTGTAGGGTAACCTATTAATTTCTGATCAGATCGGATTTACAAGTCAGGCGGATCAAATGCGGCTCAAAAATATAAGATCCAACTATAATTTTGATTAGATGGACACTATAATGTAAATCTGAGCTAGACACTTGGAATGTTAGTAAACCTTTTCTAACGTCGAATCCCATGGGAATAGGCTAAACTTAGCATGATATGCTCTTAAGTGAACCCAAGTAATGTTAACATTATTATGATATGGGTTATGTTTGTTCTTAACCTTATCCATTATTGTGGCACATTGGATGTTGATGGAAGGACGCGTAGAGGTACCCGATTTCATGGGAAGGTTTGCGACAATAAAAGACCATATGGATGTAGGCCAGATCCATCTCGTCAATTCAAGTGCTTAATAAAGATTAGCCATTTTCATCCTCATATATCTCTCCATGGGAGTTGGTGATCCAGCGTCGATCTTCTAAAGGGCATCCAAACATTTTTACAGGGATTATGATTTACCTCCTCAATGTGAGACCAAGTCTTGTATCGATCTCGAGTGCCCATCGTTATGTTTACGGTGAAGGACACCAAAGGAGAAATGGATGGAATAGAGCCACGAGTTAAGTAACTACTGAAGGATAGACTCATCCAGGATAATACTTCAAAGCAGGCCACATTTGTAGCATTTTCTAAGAAGGTTGACGGATTGTTATGGCCCTGCATCGATTACCATAAGCTAGATATGAATGTTAGGAAGAACAAATATCTATGGCTTCACGCGAATGATTTGTTTAACCATCTCGGCACAGTGGGTGTATTTTCATAGTATATTTATTCGCTAGGTTCCATCGACATAGAGTTGTAAGAGATAGTGAGTTGACTATAGCATTCAAAACTCTAACCGAGTCCCACATGTTATAGTTGATCTTGTGAACCATGTGTTCAAAGATTAACCTGTGGTGTTTGTATGTGTCTTAGTGGATGATACATTGGTCCACTCGAAGGCTAAAGGAGGACGCGGTATACTTTTAATGATAATGTACAAAATTTTGACCGAACAAAAGTCAAAATTAGTTCCCCAAAATGTCAATCTTAGAACGTGCATTCTTTAGATCATGTTGTCCTAAGGCTGGACATATCAGTTGACCCATAATAATTATTGTAATTTGCAAAGAAAGTGGGATGGAGCTTGTGAGGGATGTTAGGTGTGGCAACCCACAACTTCCGATAGCTCATACTTCTGGGCAGTGACGCGAGTTCGAAAGAAGTTTGAGCTATCGAAAGGTGTGAATTGTCACATTAGGAGTATCTCAGATCATTTGACTTTTATAGAAATTATTTGGAAGCTCAACAGAAATAAAAGCACTGTTGGCACTCCTTTCTTGAAAGGATCATCATCTTATTTGAGAAGTTGCTTAAAAAAGTATTGTATAGTGACATAAATAATCGAGTAATTAATTTAATATATAAATGTAAAATCCTTAAGCGATACATTAAGTGATAAGAATTATAAAGTGTTGTAATCATGAGAATTTTATCGCACTGAAAATAACATATTATTTCAAATGTTCCTACCCAAGATGTTTAAGAAAAGATATCGATTTATCCGTTGAGACAAGGGTACGTAACGCTCTCCAATTTTGGACAGTGTATTTCTTATAATTGTTAGAGGTACCAAGGGTTACGTACTGATAGCTATTGGATAACTATAGAATGACTCACTAAAGAGTTTTCTGTTTGTTAATATAACTAGGGGCAAACAGAGAATCATGAAGGTACGATGTTACATAGTTCTTTCGACTTGATGATACCATTGAACTTCAATATGAACATTTTACTTTAATTATAGTTAAATCGTGACATGACGTCCATTAAACGACTATGGTTGGGTCTGAGTTGATGCATTAAAATTGATTCAATAGAGAATTGATCTTCTTATATGGGGTTAGTATCGCAGTCAACTGTAGTAAGCTCAAAGTCAAAATCTTTGGCCGGAGTAGTACGATTAATAATAATGTTATTATTGAACCAAGGACTTTGTTTTTTGGACAAACTGAATGTGGATGATAATGGAATTTGATCAAAACCAGATTCTGTAAGATCTAATATGGTATAGTTTTGATGAAAAGAATTAGTATAAGTAATTATTACTGTTAGGTACAACCTATAATAATTAAAACTGGATTTTACCAAAAGATGTGTAAGTAATAAATTAAGTAAAAATGTCATATCACTAGTTAAAATGATGTGTGAACATTGATTAATTGTTCGATATTAATCTGTAACAACCTAGAATTTTGTCGTTTGATTTTGAATATTTGATTTATTTCAAATATTCAAATAATTGGTTTTAAAGTTAAAATTTGAATTTAAATATAATGATTATATCAAATATTTGAATTATGAATTAATATTTGAATGGTGTGTTAAATAACTGTATTTTAAATGAATGTTAATAAATGAATTTAATGGTCTTATTTAATTTCTTTTAAATTAATGAATAATAACGATGAAATCGTTTTGTAAAATTATTTACAATAATAAATGGTTCGACAAAATAATAATTTTTTTATGTTTATTATAACGACTCGATTTATGTTTATTTATTTTTATTTATTTGATTTCTCTATAATTTTTAATTTGGAAAATATTTAAATTATCGTTTGATGATTTTTCGACAAACGACAGTAGATTTTACAAAACGATAACCAATGTATATTAGTATTGCTTTGAGGTCGCGTCACTGTTTTGGACGCGACCGTATTTTTGTTTTGACACTCGCGGTTCATACATGAACAAAGACATGCCAAAATTTGCAAATTAAATATATACTCGACACTTACTATCCAATTCCACAAGCTTCCTCTTGTAGTTTTCAGTGTTACATTAAATCAAACAAAAACAAGAAAATAAAGTTTCCATTTTCATTCAAAACAAAATATACACTCCAATAAAAATTTTAAAACTGGCAGCTTTGAATTCCTATAAACTAGACCTACACTTTTGTATGAGATTTGAGTGTGTTTGGTCGATTTTAGGAAGTGGAAGTCGTCGGCGGCTTCGGATATTCGATTCATAATGGGATGACCGATACGGCGATGGAAGGGTACGACAATGGTGAGGGTATGCCCGCAAGTGTTGGCAGCAGGAGTTTTGTGTGGAGGTGAAAGGTTTAAGTTGTTAATTGGATAATTAATTTTATTTACTGTGATTAGTGTATGTATAAATTTAAAATCTATCTCAATCTTATAAAATCAATAACTTTTTCATACAAGATCCAATCGAGATGCGCTCGCGTTATGCTCGTAATGACGATGGCTACGTGATATAATTGGTTTGGTTGAATTTAGAGCAAGTGAAAATTTAAACTAAAATCAGATGTCCTTGGATTCCAGTTCAAATGAGAACGCTTTGGTGCCAACTAGAATTTTGACTGGTGAAATAATCAGTCGTCATTTTTTATTTGCCCATGGAATAATAGACAAACAGATAAATAAAAATTTAAAACTTTCATCTCTAATTAAAATTATGCACACACATACATTTGTTTCTTATACATTAAACTATGGCTAAATTAAGGTTCGGAATGTGGATACTTCTCAATCTCTAAATTAAACGCAACTTATAATTTAAAACTTTCATTTCAAATATATATGAACGGTTGGTTCGGAACGTGGATACTTCTCAATCTCTAAATTAAGGTGATTGCCCACTTATGCTGCAAACTATGGCTAAAAGCACAACGTTATAATATTTTTAACCATGTAGGAGGAAAAGCTTTGCATGTGTATTATTGTTCCGGGGAGTTATACTAGGTTAAAAGGCACAGAAAAAAAAAACGATCCACGTTAAGTTACGACTGATAAGCGAATATCAAAGATACTTATATCATTATGTTATGCGTCATGCATTTTAATAGTTTTAGGTTGCGATTATTTTTGATAAGAAAGTCTGAATTCAACTTCCGGTTTGTAAATTAGAGCTTCCTGTGCTGTGAGTGTTTTGCTAGTGTTCTAAATAAAGCCAACGCTTCAGACAAAATAATTCAATATCATTTTACTGTTTATTTTTTTGTATAGATTGTCGAATATTGTTTTTTGGTCTGAATGGTGAATGCAAACAAACGATTAAGTGATTAAACGATTAAGTGATTATTCAGAATTCAACATTTAAATTTTAATATTCAACAATTAGAATTCAACATTTCAAACAAATGTAGGGTCGAGGAGTCATCAGGAATATGCGTGAAAATTTAACATTACAAAAGTTGATTGTACATTTTAGTCATTGATGGGAGGTTCATACAATATGCTTTTCTTTTCGATGAACAAAAAGTATCACGCTTAAATTAAACGAAAAGGAATATACTATATTTTGAAATTCCAAGGATACTGCTCAACTCATGGTGAAGATAATTCACGATTGAAGTTAATTTATTATGTCACCCTTGGTTTGTATTGCATTGCATGTAGGGCTATGGTAAAGCAAGTATTTGTTGATTGGTCAATATTGCGCAGAAGAAGAAGCGATCGCTGGCAGTCAATATACCTGAGTGAACAGGTGCGAAAAAGTTTTGTAGTACAGTGACATGCGTTTGCTAAGGCTCTTTGATGAACCAGTATTAACATACAGAAAATGGAGAACGAATGTGGAAATTAAATGGGCCGAATATTTTGTACAAAACCCACAGCAGCGGCAGCTGTTTGAAGATAACACGAAGATGGGCTTTCTGACAACATGGTTGCAGGTTGTGGGCCTGAGAATAACCCAGAGGCGGAATAGCCCAGGTGGCAAGAGGCTGTTGCGGCATTGTATTTGATCACCGAAAAAGCAAAACACAGCATGCGTCTGCCGGGAGTCGAACCCGGGTCTACTGTTTGGAAGGCAATTATCCTAACCGTTGGACTAAAACGCACACGTCACCACAACTAAATATTACCTTTTAGAAATTGAAGTACAGACGAAAACTGAACTAAGACCATAGTTGCCTCCACCAGCATGCACGTTGAATAAAAATTATAAATGAACCATGTGCTACCATCTTAGAACTTGTACGAATCCTTGCTACACACATGAGGTACATCAACATTTGTTGGTTAATTTTTTTTTCCAAACTTCGTTAATTTTCTAAAAGATGCGCTACGGATTTAGTAAGGAACATGTGTTATTATAAGCCATAGGAAGAGTAGACGTTTGCTGATTGGTCAGATTTTATAAGTCTATTCATGTTTTAGAATGTACGCAGATTATATTTGGATTTGCGTTGGAGGCAGAAATGGTAAAACAAAGTCCTTTTGGTCGTCGATTTTACACTGCAACAATTTCATTGAAAATAGGATAAATCGTTGAAAAATCAAGTTGTTTTAAGCTAAATACACATAGCATATAGAAGAGAACAAAGATTTTATATGGCATACATGCCAGTTCATAGCGGCTGTAGAAGTATGTGTTTACACGTTCGTGAATCCATACCTGATAATTTGAAGTGGATACCCAAGTAATATTGCATAGAAGGATGATGTTGTGAAGAGGCGATACAACTATGTGCTATAAACTAATCTGCTGCAAATTCTAGAGGCGTTTGGATCAGATCTTAAGGAGTTTCATTCAACGCCCAAGGTGCACTTACACAGGTTATAGTAGTTTGGTAATGATTTTAATTTCCCTATTGTTTTATAATCATATATGATTTCCGTTTATGTTGCTTATATGCTTATATAATAATGAATTTATTTATATATTTGTTTTCCAATATTTTTCACACACATCTAAATTGTTTAAATAAAAAAACTTATATATATATATATATATATATATAATTCATATTTTAGACATAATTTTAAATAAAACTTACTTTCAAAATTAAAATGGATTTTAACTATTTTTTAATTTTGAATAGGATTTTTGTAATATATATAATATTTAATACATCAATGACCTCTTGCTCAAGTGGTTAGAGGAACGATACTTGTTAATCCACCTTTTGCCAAGGCAGTACATATGTGAATGTAACCCAACAGACTTCACGATTATCGAGGCCGATGAGTCCAGAGTGATGATTATGGAACCCAGAAGTCAAGTACAAACGACCATATGGAGTCAGAGCTAAATGGAATCGGTAGATAAACGATGCATGATACTTGAAATATGGATTTTAGCTTTGACAAGCAAGAGATCGACATGGCTTGGTAGTACCATAGGGATCGGCATGGTTGGATAGGCGAGGGATTGGCATGGTCGAAGTAAGAAAGGGATCATCATAGATGAAGGTAGATGGATTGGGATGGATTGGGATGGATTGGTAGTACCATAGGTATCGGCATGGTTGGTTAGACGAGGGGTTGGCATGGATGAAGCAATGAAGGGCTCGGCATAGATGAAGGTAGATGGATCAGCATGATTTATTGCTCTGGAAAGTTATAACTCAACTCGTGAGGAAGGGATCAGCATAGCATATAAAAGAGATCGACAAGGCTTGATAATTAGGAAAGGATCGGCATAAGTGAGTGGAACACCCAGAATTTCGGATATTTGAAATTAGAATATTTAATTGATTTTAAATATTTAAAAGTTAATTTTAACTTAAATTTCAAATATAAAGATTTATTGGATGGTTAAATAATTGGAATTTACTCAAATAATTGAATCTTGAGTTTTAAGCTTGGTAAAAATAATTTGAACGCTTATTTACTTTTTGTTTATAAGAATAAAGATAATAAATTTTTTAGATCGGACTTAAAAGCGATTTACTCAGTTTTAAAAATATCTCGTTTGAATTAAGATATAAATATAGCCTTCCGAGAGACAATCTCAGAATTTGACGAAACAAGTTCCATTGGATCCGTAATAGTGTATTATTATCGGATTTTAAATTTTGTAACTTTTGAATTTATCGTTTGGTCGTACGGAATATAAATGCGTTGAAATTAATGTCGAAAATTTAGTATAATAATTAGGTCTAAAAAGCTATCTTCTCCATACGATCAAATTAGGACTTGAAACCTTTTCCATTGCGTTCAGAATAGGGGTATAACATTATGAACGCCTAGTGACATGCCTCATTGGGGGTTCGAGATTTCAAGTTACGTAATCAAGACGATTTGAAAATTTAATAATATACATTTGATCGACTTGACTGTATTTTTACATCAGCCTTTTTTCTTTCTCTTCAAAACACTGTAGATGGTCACCAACATGCTAACATCACGTCTTCCTCCCCTTTTAAAATGCACACAAGTTACAGGACGGTGAAGAGAAAAAGAAAATAAAAACATAGCAACCTTAAAAAATAATAATTTCTCACAAGATAACTGATGAAAAAAATCCTAAATTTGCTTCTAAAATCTAGCTTTTGAATTCTCTTCGATCCAGTGTGCTTCGTTTATGGTGCGGTGACATTTTGTTAGGATCGACTGTAGAGGTTCGAACTAGGGTTGCGTTTTTCACGGGGCATGTGTAGATCTGAATGTCAAGGCATGGAGGGATGGGCTCGTGGTGGTGGGGTGCAGCATTGGTCAACGTTTAGTGGAGTGCGGTGGTGTTTTGTGTGGTCGCGACTTTTGGGGAGGACGGTAACGTCGCGATGACCGAGGGTGGATATTGAGCTTTGTCAGTGGGTCCAGTGCTTGGGGAATGGGAGGAGAAACTCATCGACAACGTTCATTTGTGGTTTTGGCGTGGCATTCTCGGTATCATAGTGCAACATGCACGGTTTGTTCGAGTGATTCATGTACATACGAACGGGAATAAAAGTAAAGGAAGAGGAAGTAGCAGGCATGGCTTGGGGAGTGGCAATTGGGCTGGGCCGTTCTTATTAGGGTATTTGAATTTTTAGTATGTGATTAAGTTTATTTATTTATCTATATTGATCGTTTTTCTCAAAAATATTTGCTTCATACGATATCAGAATTGAACAAAACGAGTTGCCTTAGGATCGTATCGTCAAGTACTACGAAATGAAATCAACTTGGTTGAGTTTGGAGCTTCTGGAATTTTCAGAAAAAATCGTACACGTTCAAATTCAATCGAAACCAAAACGTAAAAGCGACAATAAAAATCAAGGTGAGTAAATCTCACTCATTTTTGGATTGATAGTTTAGTTTAAAATGTTGAAAATTTAAATTATTGGTTGATTGGATGATTTGATGATTATTATCATCAGTTGAATGTTATAATATATATGTAGTATACATTAGTAGTTGGATCGATTATTCCCGCCTATTTGAGCGGATGAGACCCTACACGCCACGATAATAGCGGATGACCCTATATTACCACGATATCCCGCCTCAAAGCGGGATTGATATTTTTATGTTGTATTAACATCTATGGTTGTAGGGAAACAGGTTTGAGCGATCCGACTGGATTCCTCAAAAAATTGTTGAATTTAATTTCATATATAATGATATGTGATATGTTTGAATAATCTGTGATAGATTATAGTGTGGTTTGAATTTATTGAATGCTATGGTTGTACTGGCCTAGATTTTGGTATTTTAAAAAGTACCATAAATATATGTTGTGAATTTGAAAGGAATTAAAAAGGGGATTTTTGAAGTAATATATATATATATATATATAGTTTTGGATTAGTTAAAGGAAATTGATTGGGTAAAATAAATGGTTTGACTTTGTAGTTGACTATTCCATGATATCGTAAATTGAGATTTTAGAATAATGTATATAAGAGATTTTAAATAATAATTCTTAAGTGATACTTGCTTAAATATAAAAGGTTTTAAAAAATGAGTTTTAAAATAGACTGGGAGAATAAAAAGGGAATTTGGAAATAAATATAAAAGTTGGTTATACTGGATCTTAAATAAATTCTAAATTACGAAATAGAAGTAAAATTGTGATTTGGTTGGTTTGGAGTATAGTTTGGTTTATTTAAGAAATTGATTTATAAATGGAACTTAATTTAGAAATCAGTTTGTAATGAATTTAAGTGATGTGAAACTGTTAGATTTATAAACAATGTTTATAAATAAAGTGAAGTGATTATCAGTTGATAAATTGAAGATATAAATTCATGGTAAGAATTTATAGCGAGATGGGTTTATCGGTTTAAAAATAAATGATAAATTTACTTTTAAAAACAAGAAAGGTGTGATAGTCCGCAAATCCGTACCCTTTGAATCGACAACCAACCACACATGTCTGATCTAAAAAGCACAGACCGACGGAAAGTCAGTGTAACGATTCGATTTTTCGACGCCCGAAGTCGACATCAATATGTCCACTGTATCAAATGTCGCACAGTCGAATGCCGAAAAACCGAACTGTTAGGGTTAAAGAAGAAGAAGATAGAAGAAGAAACAGAAACAATAACAGAATCTCACATTTCGCAGCGGAACAAGTATAATAGATAAATGAATATCTTTAAACAAAGAACTATATCAGTTGTTACATTACATTTTCAGAGTGTTACAACAACAAACAGTGGAAAGAAATATAATATATACTAGTGATACGCTTCGCCATCCATCTTGCTCCTGATCTCCACAGCATCTTTTTTT
Organism: Allium cepa; assembly: GCA_030765085.1. Lineage (NCBI taxonomy): Eukaryota > Viridiplantae > Streptophyta > Magnoliopsida > Asparagales > Amaryllidaceae > Allium > Allium cepa. Next base: position 951,306,563 of record CM060945.1, on the reverse strand, counting down.
CGACTTTACCCCCGCAGAACTGATAACCTGACTCCAGGCTGCCCGTGTGGAAAATTATGGGCATCCAGAGTTTAGAAAGGGAACAATAAACTCCAGGTCAGTCGTGGGACTGGTGTGAGATCCTAAAAATAGTTATTTCCACAAAGAAAATTAAAAAAGAAATACGCTATGCTTTTGAAAAATGAAACTACTATAAGGCCTCCCGCCACACACACAATGCAAACGCAGAATTGGAGGAGATTTCTCCTTATGATAGTCAAATATGCTTGATACGCAAATTCTTTTCAATATTATTATTAGTGCATAGTGCAGAAAACATTTCGGAAGTATAATATTAATCTTAGCCTGCATAGACATTCCGAACTATGCCTACTATAGCTACCATCTAAACAATGGTGACCACCATAAGTAAATAGCAGGTTATACAACTAAAACCGTATAGGGCGCGTATTATTTCTTTGGATTTCCAACAAATGGTCAGGCTAAGGAACTTCCTACTGCCACATGGGTACGCCTCTGGAGGGACATCTCGAGAACCTACCCGGATCTCTGCCAACACAAGGCCAGTTACCCCCTTCCCGGGAAGTAAAACCTAAGGACCATTATCCAAGGATCCTCTATACCAACAACCACAAAGAAAGGTATTTGCAGTAACCACATATGTTAAATATCAAGGCTCCATACCTGATACCATCCTTTTCCAGAAGGAATGGACATGCCATCTGGGGAGCTACCCCTGAAACCTTGCCGCGTCTTTCCTGTTTCGGCCATTACCGGTTTGTGAGGCTCGATGAGGTCTCGTCCACAAAGCTACACTTTTCACAAAGTCATGCTTTGATCAACAAATGATCAACAACACTTCATGTGCCACATTACCAATTTAGGAATGTATCACTAATAACCATCAACCACATAACCTATGAGCTCGTACGTCTCAGAGAAGGGTGTTAAGCTAAGAGAATAAATTCTCCGCCACCAACAGAAATGTATTTGATAGAAACCAGCTTTACATCTCAAAGCGTAACGTCAGACACACATCCATACAAGTCTGTTCTGGGTTCGAACAGAACAGAAGGCACTTCCGAAGAAGCCCTTGCAATCTGGATATTCACTAATCACGTCTGGAATCCTCATCACAAAGGGTGATAAAAATCTCTATACCGGAGCAACTCCGTGCAGAGACATTCGACAGGTAATCCTTTCGTTTTCAAGAATACCCGGTCTTCAACACCGTCTTCAAATTCAATCCCATTTCGTCGTATCATTATTCAGAATGGGTTTTATGACACAAGGTCCTCTTCCAGCTAATCCAAATAATGAGTGCTTATTTTTTAAAATAAGTGTTCATTCAGATTTCAACAAATCACAACAATTTTCACTTTGATCTTTTTAAATAAAAGATCCATCACAATCACAAAGGTTCGATGTGGTTTTCGGATATCCACTTGGAATCCGACCCCCGGTCGCATCGAAATTCAAATGCCATTTAAAGGCCAATGTTGACAGTCGGTTATTTAACTATCAATTAATAATTTACAACAATCGCTAGGATTTAAATAATTTTTCCCTCCATTATTATTTTCGGTATATCTTCGTGAGATATAATTTTTTAATGCTCTAACCATTTGAAAACAAATTTCAAATCACTTTTCCACATTTCAATATCTTGAAAACAAATTTCAAATCATTTTTTCCTTATACGAAAAACATCTCCAAATATTTATTCGTTTGCACTGAAAATCTGCCGAGTTCAAATATTTTAAAATAATTTAAAATGCTTATAAAAATATACTTAGAGATATTTAAAATAAAACTATTTTGAAACACTTGCTTAAATATTAGTTATGAAAATATTAATGTCTCATATAAAAATTCAAGTCCAAAACTAATTTTAAAATAAAATTAGTAGATAGGGTATAACCATTTTAAATAATCGTTTCCTAAAACAAATATCAATTCCAATCTTTAAAAAAATCCCTTCTATAAGTAACTAAATAAATCCATACTTTAAAGATTTGAAACCAGCAAAGAAAATAATTTATTCAAAGTATCCTTTCTAAAACCATCCTTAAAAATCTTCAGTTTATATTTATAGGCTACTTCGAAATCATACTCAGCTTTCCAGGGAAAATACATTTTCCATTTCAAAATGGTTCATTCAAAACAATTAATAAATCTTTATTGATTTATTTTAAATTACGTTCCAAATCCGTAAATTCCTTTCCACACTTTTAAAATAAAACAATATTTATTTTTAAAACAAATTTCTCTTTCTTTTATAAAATTCCCATTATGAATTTAAATTACCAAATATCCACTGATATATGATTTTTAAATCGATTTCAAAAATCGTATACAAACACCAAATCAATTTCCAATTTGATTTTCAAATTTTGTTTTAAACACCAAATCAAATTCCAAATTGATTTCCCAAATATTTATTTTAAAACACCAAATCAATTTTTAATTTGATTTACAAATTTATTGCCTTTAAAAATAAATTCCTTTGTCAAACCTTTTCCTATTTTCTTGGAATTTATTCAATAGGATTTCACTATAGATTTTCTACTTAATTTAAAAATCAAATTTTATTTGTTTCTGGTATCTTACGATACCAAAAACATATTCGACTAAATTTTAGCCTACACTGATTTCAATTACGATATAATCACTCAGAGATTATAAATAAATAAACACACAACATATGAAACAAAATCAAATGTTTAAGGAATCCAGTTGGATCCCTCCAACCCGTTTCCCTACATCCACAGACATTAGCACGATAATTAAATACCCATTCCACTTTGAGGTGGCATTTCGCGATATATGGGATTTATAAAAGATCATCCGCTATTATGCGGCGCATAGGGTCTCATCCACTATATAATGCGGGAAATCAACAACTCCAATTTATACTATATACTACTATATATAATATCATCCAGTGAATAATTATTATAAATCAATCATCCAAGCACACAGTCAATCAATTTCAAATCTAATTATTTAAAATTAACTGGAGATTTTAATTGAGTGAGAAGATCTCACCTTGACTACGCATGCAACCCATTTTCCATTTTGACCATTTCTTCACGGTTCAGACCTTGTAACAAACATTATAGGATTTATTATTATTCAAATTAGTTGGACAAATTAAATCTTCCTATTTGATAAATTAAATTAACTAACTATTTAATTTAAACCATTCTTCCCTTTAAAATCTTTTTAGTAATTAGAATAAATTAAATAGGGTAACTTAAAAATTTATTCACCCATTTCATTATTTAAAATAACAAGTAAATTAAAATATGCATATTTATTTTATTCGAAAACTATATATATACGTATATTTTGAAATCTGCATTTACATAAACCCCACTGTATGTTTATGATTTTACTGTATATAATTTCTTTTCTGTATAGATTTTAAATCTTATCTGTAAATTAATGCATTGTATGTATTTATTAAATCAAAAAAATTAGTTTGTAACAAAAAAAATACCTCACTGCTCGAACCAACTGAGAAACCGACTCCATCCTCTCGCAAGGCCTCAAGTATGATGCCCCCAATCCAAACGTTCCTTGTCGTTACTCTCTGAACCCGCTCCGCCAGCCCACTAACGCTAGCAGCAAACCCTCCGAATGACATGCCTTACACTTCACTGTCCTCGTCTTTTATCGCAACATCAACTTCGTAGCCTCCATCCTCCTGCTCTCGAACCATGTGGCTCAACCAAGATCACGAACCCTAGTCGCTGCTAGAGACGAACTACGCGTCGACTAGAAGGTCGTGCTCCACAAATCGCAACATCATCCGCGTTTAATCTTTGATCGCCAACTACCCACGTCGCTCGCATGTTCCCGCTTGAAGCGCCACTTCCAGATTGAAACTCTTGTTCACGTTCACACTTGTCGCTATCGACCACACATACCTCCACTTGCAACGTTGCCGCTTTAACCATCAACATGCTTGCCTCCGGTCAGCACCGCGGTTCGATCGTTGATGTTTTTTTCTTCTTGTATTCGATTTTGTGAAATTAGGAAAAAAAGGGTCGGTTTGATTTGGGTTTAGTTCAAACGAAATCGTGTTCGAATTTTTATTCGGCCATTTGAGTTTATTTTGATATTGCCTGAACGAAGTGATTTTTTTCCTCTTTTGATTTCAAATGCTCGGCTATGAATATAAAAGAAGAAGAAGACACGATGATGTTGGCGTGTAGAGGAAGGTAGGGTTTGATTTTCTAATTGATTTTTATAATTTTATATTCAAAATATCTCGTATAACCTAACTCGAAATCCCGAACTCCTATCGAGGCATGTCGCCTAGCGTTTATAAGAATTTATCCGCATTCCGAACACAATGGAACTTGTTCCGGAGGCTAATTCGATCATATATGCAAGTTACGGAAGTAAACGATCAACTTTAAATTGAATCGATTAAAATAATTTTATGCGTTTTGAGCTGCCAGGGTTAAACGACAACTCCGATTGCTACGAAAATTGAAATCCGATAATAATACAATATTACAGATCCAATGGAACTGGTTTCGTCGAATACCGAGACGGTGCCTCAGAAGACTATTTTTTAAATATCAATTTAAATGATATAATTTCAAAACTGAACAAAGCATTTCCAAATTAAATTCTCAAACTTCCATTATCTTCAGTGTTGTTAATATAAATTTTCTAAGCCATCAAATCATTTTTAATCAGCTTAAAAATAGAAAATTCAATATTTTATCCAATTTCAATAAATTAAATTCAATAATTTGATTGCCAAATCCATAGTTATATTTTGAAATTCAAGTTAAACTAACCTCCAAATATTTAAAATCAATTAAATATTCCATTTAAAATATTAAAAATTTCCGGGTCGTCACATCCTTCCCCTCTTAAAATAATTTCGTCCCGAAATTACAAGTTAAGAAGAATGATCCTCAACCCGTTCAATATTTTCCAAACCAAACAGTTTCAACTTTCCAAAACAAATATTTCTATTAAAGATCCATTATCATTTCAACTGATTTTCCGAAATCTTTCATGGTTCCCAAACAACATTGTTTTTCTAACAATTCAAATTTAAATTTAAATTCAAATTTCAAATTTTCAATATTTTCTCAAAAATTTTCTAACTCCCTAAATTTTCGAAAAATTTCGTCAGTGCCTCCTTTGCGCGGCTAGCTCGGTACGACTACAAAAATGGCACAACAGCCCCCAGATTCAAAAAGAAAACAAAAGGCCAAGCGCTAGACAAGAAAATCATCAAATTTCATATAGAAATTTAAATACATACCTTTTGTTGAGCAATTCAAATTTATCTTCGAAAATCAAATCCCAATTCCATTTCCTTTAATACACCTATATATCCTGCCAGCCATAATATCTAATTACAGCATTCAAATATCATTTTGCATATTCCATTACAAAAGTTTGAATATTTACTTCTTATACCAATTTTAACTTCATTATTGAAGTTATATATTCATTTTCATTCAACTTTACATTTTCAATTTCAATTGAATTCGATTTACACTTTCAATTCTGTTTGGATTCAATTTAACTTCTAAATATTAATTTTTTTAATCAACTATCTTTCATTCACAACTAATTCATATTACTATTTTAAATTAGTTTTATTTACTAATTCATTATAAGTTCCAATTCATTTTATCTCAAACCATTTCTTTATTTCACCTCAACGATCGTTAGTTCACTTCGAACTAATTTTTACAACTTCATTTCACACAATTCAAATTGATTTTTAATATTCAGCTTCAATTCCAGTTTTATTCTTTTGTTCATTCCCAAACACAATTCAATTTCAATTCACCATTTTGGTTTACAACCACTTATATTTAAACTGGATTTCAAATTCCATATAAATTTAATTTACCTTTCGTTTATAATTATTGAATTCAATTCATTTCAAGTCATATTTATTTGGTCTTTTCTTCAATTAGTTTCACTTACTAATTTTTTTTAATACTTTGCTTTGTTTATCACAAATCAAATTCAATTCCCAATCCAATTCTACTTGCTTATAAATTCGAAATGAATTTCAACATTTACTTCACTTTCATTTATTTCCAATTGCAAATTTATTTATTCATAATTTATTTTCCACCTTAATAGATTTTATTTCAACATTTAGTCTATAAGACTTCTCAAATTCACATTTATTCAAATTAACTCAAGTCGATTTTAGTTTAAATCTGAATTTCCTAAGTTTTCAAACTTATTATTCCATAACTATTTTTAATAAAATTCCAGAGTCTTTTTAACCTTTCAGAAATCATTTTTGAAATCAATTCAAATTTTCTATTGAATTTCCAAATCCAAACCCAGTTTGCAAACAATTTCCATTTAAAATAATTTGGCAGCAATTCCTCTCTTGGAAACTTGAAAATGAACATCGATGATGCTGCAGTCATCACCGAAGTTATTTTCCAGCGACCGAAAAGAGTTTCGTGCTTTCATCCTTTCGAAACACTTTTCCAAAACCTTTGAAAATTATTTTCAAAATCAAAAGGGATTTAAACTTTCCAAATCTCCAAAATTTTCAAATTCTTTTCAAAACATTTCCAAATACTTCTCTGGAATTCCGTTTCAAATTACAAATCACATTTTACAATTTATATTCTCAAATTCCATTTGCATGTGAATTTATTTCTATAGCTTCAAGTTATGATTTCAACTTCTTATTCAATAATCAATGATAATAAATTAATATTATCAATTCCTAACAAACAAGCAACCATATACTATATAATTTATGGAAATCATTCTTTTTATATACAAAAATAGTTTTGGGTAAAATTATTTCATTTACCCTATTTTAAAACAATATCGTGTCGAATTGTTCTGTACAAGTGTTTAGAGATCCCTATCGATAGAGTTGTATAGACTATATCGACCATAATCCATATACCACTCAACAAACCAATCATCACAATATAAAATAATTTTGTATTTACTAACAAATACACGCTCATATCTATTATATTTACTAACAAATACGCGCTCATATCTATTATTACACTCAAACTCCCTCTAGAGTACTGCTGACTCTATCTCAGTAACACCCAACAGAGCCAAGGTTGTCGCTTAACCAAATGCTCTGATACCAAATGTGACAGTCCACAAATCCGTACCCTTTGAATCGACAACCGACCACACATGTCAGATCTAAAAAGCATAGACTGACGGAAAGTCGGTGTAACGATCTGATTTTTCGATGCCCGAAAGTCGACATCAATATGTCCACTGTATCAAATGCCGCACAGTCAAATGCCGGAAAACCGAAGCGTTAGGGTTAAAGAAGAAGAAGATAGAAGAAGAAACAGAAACAATAACAGAATCTCACATTTCGCAGCGGAACAAATGTAATAGATAAATGAATATCTTTAAACAAAGAACTATATCAGTTGTTACATTAAATCAAATTACATTTTCAGAGTGTTACAACAACAAACAGCGGAAAGAAATATAATATATACTAGTGATACGCTTCGCCATCCAGCTTGCTCATGATCTCCACAGCATCTTTTTTTCGACTTTGCTCCCGCATAACTGATAACCTGACTCCAGACTGCCCGTGTGGAAAATTGTGGGCACCCAGATTTTAGAAAGGGAATAATAAACTCTAGGTCAGTCGTGTGACTAGTGTGAGATCTTAAAAATAGTTATTTTCACAAAGAAAATAAAAAAGAAATCCACTATGCTTTTGGAAAATGAAACTACCATAAGGCCTCCCGCCACACACACAATGCAAACGCAGAATTGGAGGAGATTTCTCCTTATGATAGTCAAATATGCTTGATACGCAAATTCTTTTCAATATTATTATTAGTGCATAGTGCAGAAAACATTTCGGAAGTATAATATTAATCTTAGCCAGCATAGACATTTCGAACTATGCCTACTATAGCTACCATCTAAACAGTGGTGACCACCATAAGTAAATGACAGGTTATACAACTAAAACCGTACAGGGTGCGTATTGTTTCTTTGGATTTCCAATAAATGGTCAGGCCAAGGAACTTCCTACTGCCACATGGGTACGCCTCTGGAGGGACGTCCCGAGAACCTACCTGGATCCCTGCCAACACAAGGCCGGTTACCCACGTCCCGGGAAGTAAAACCTAAGATATGCCACCCCCGGTCGTTTGCGACCATTATCCGAGGATCCTCTATAGCAACAATCACAAAGAAAGGTATTTGCAGTAACCACATAGGTTAAATATTAGGGCTCATACCTGATACCACCCTTTTCCAGAAGGAATGGACATACCCTAGGGGAGCTACCCTTGAAACCTTGCAGCATCTTTCCTGTTTCGACCATTACCGGTATGTGAGGCTCAATGAGGTCTCGTCCACAAAGCTACACTTTTCATAAAGTCATGCTTTGATCAACAAATGATCAGCAGCACTTCGTGTGCCACATTACCAATTTGAGAATGTATCACTAATAACCATCAACTACATAACATCTGAGCTCGTACGTATCAGAGAAGGGTGTTAAGCTAAGAGAATAAATTATCCGCCACTAACAGAAATGTATTTGATAGAAACCAGCTTTATATCTCAAAGTGTAACGTCAGACACACATCCATACAAGTCTGTTCCGGGTTCAAACAGAACCAAAGGCACTTCCGAAGAAGCCCTTGCAATCCGGATATTCACTAATCACGTCCAGAATCCCCATCACAAAGGGTGATAAAAATCTCTATACCAGAGCAACTTGGTGCAGAGACATTCGACATGTAATCCTTTCGTTTTCGAGAATACCCGATCTTCAACACCGTCTTCAAATGCAATCCCATTTCGTCGTATCATTATTCAGAATGGGTTTTATGACACAAGGTCCTCTACCGGCTAATTCGAATAATGAGCGCTTATTTTTAAAAATAAGTGTCATTCAGATTTCAACAAATCACAACAATTTTCACTTTGATCTTTTTAAATAAAAGATCCATCACAATCACAAAGGTTCCATGTGGTTTTCGGATATCAACTTGGAATCCGACCCCCGGTCGCATCGAAATTCAAATGTCATTTAAAGGCCAATGTTGATAGTCGGTTATTTAACTATCAATCAATAATTTACAACAATCGCTGGGATTTAAATAATTTTTCCCTCCATTATTATTTTCGGTATATCTTCGCGAGATATAATTTTTTAATACTCCAACCATTTGAAAACAAATTTCAAATCACTTTTCCACATTTCAATATCTTGAAAACAAATTTCAAATCATTTTTTCCTTATGCGGAAAACATTTCCAAATATTTATTCGTTTCCACTGAAAATCTGCCTAGTTCAAATATTTTAAAATAATTTAAAATGCTTATAAAACTATACTTAGAGATATTTAAAATAAAACTATTTTGAAACACTTGCTTAAATATTAGTTATAAAAATATTAATGTCTCATATGAATATTCAAGCCCAAAACTAATTTTAAAATAAAATTAGTAGATAGGGTATAACCATTTTAAATAATCGTTTCTAAAACAAATATCAATTCCAATTTTTAAAATAATCCCTTCTATAAGTAACTAAATAAATCCATACTTTAAAGATTTGAAACCAGTTAAGAAAATAATTTATTCAAAGTATCCTTTCTAAAACCATCCTTAAAAATCTTCAGTTTATATTTATAGGCTACTTCGAAATCATACTCAGCTTTCCATGGAAAATATATTTTCCATTTCAAAATGGTTCATTCAAAACAATTAATAAATCTTTCTTGATTTATTTTAAATTTACGTTCCAAATCCGTAAATTCCTTTCCACAGTTTTAAAATTAAACAATATTTATTTTTAAAACAAATTTCTCTTCCTTTTAAGAAATTTCCATTGTGAATTTAAATTACCAAATATCCACTGATATCTGATTTTTAAATCGATTTCAAAAATCGTATACAAACACCAAATCAATTTCCAATTTGATTTTCAATTTTTTTTAAACACCAAATCAAATTCCAAATTGATTTCCCAAGGATTAATTTTAAAACACCAAATCAATTTTTAATTTGATTTACTAATTTATTGCCTTTAAAAATAAATTCCTTTATCAAATCTTTTCCTATTTTCTTGGAATTTATTCAATAGGATTTCACTAATCTACTTAATTTAAAAATCAAAATTTATTTATTTCTGGTATCTTACGATACCAAAAACATATTCTGCTAAATTTTATCCTACACTGATTTCGATTACGATATAATCACTCAAAGATTATAAATAAATAAACGCACAACATATGAAACAAAATCAAATGTTTGAGGAATCCAGTTGGATCCCTCCAACCTGTTTCCCTGCATCCACAGACGTTAGCAGAACAATTAAATACCCATTCCACTTCGAGGTGGAATATCGCGGTATATGGAATTTATAAAATATCATCCGCTATTATGCGACGCATAGGGTCTCATCCTCTATATAGTGCGGGAAATCAACAACTCCAATATATACTATATACTACTATATATAATATCATCCAATGAATAATTATTACAAATCAATCATCCAAGCACACAGTTAATCAATTTCAAATCTAACTATTTAAAATTAATTAGAGATTTTAATTGAGTGAGAAGATCTCACCTTGACTATGCATGCAACCCATTTTCCATTTTGACCATTTCTTCACGGTTCATACCCTGTAACAAACATTATAGGATTTATTATTATTCCAATTAGTTGGACAAATTAAATCTTCCTGTTTGATATATTAAATTAACTAATTATTTAACTTAAACCATTCTTCCCTTTAAAATATTTTTAGTAATTAGAATAAATTAAATAGGGTAACTTAACAGTTTATTCACCCATTCCATTATTTAAAATAACAAGTAAATTAAAATATGCATATTTATTTTATTCAGAAACTATATATATATACACGTATATTTTGAAATCTGCATTTACATAAACCCCACTGTATGTTTATGATTTTACTGTATACAATTTCTTTTCTGTATAGATTTTAAATCTTATCTGTAAATTAATGCATTGTATATATTTATTAAATCAAAATTTTAGTTTTTAACAAAAAAAATAAAAAAATACCTCACCGCTCGAACCACCTGAGAAACCGACTCCATCCCCTCGCAAGGCCTCAAGCCTGATGCCCCCAATCCAAACGTTCCTTGTTGTTGCTCTCTGAACCCGCTCTGCCAGCCCACTAATGCTAGCAGCAAACCCTCCGAATGACATGCCTTACACTTCACTGTCCTCGTCTTTTATTGCAACATCAACTTCGTAGCCTCCATCCTCCTGCTCTCGAACTATGTGGCTCAACTAAGATCACGAACCCCAGTCACTACTAGAGACGAACTACGCGTCGACCAGAAGGTCGTGCTCCACAAATCACAACATCATCTGCGTATAATCTTCGATCTCCAACTCCCCACGTCGCTCGCATGTGCCCGCTTGAAGCACTACTTCTAGATTGAAACTCTTGTTCATGTTCGCACTTGTCGCTATCGACCACGCATGTAACGATCGCGATTTTTCGTTGCCGAAAAACCGAAATGTTATGGGTTTAAGAAAGAAGAAAGGAAGAAGAAGAGAAGAAGGTAGAAGATGGAGAGAAGAAAGAATAGAAATATAGAGGGAAGAGAAAAACAGAAAATAGAAATTTTATACTTTAAACAAAGAACATAGAACAGAACAGAACAACATCAGAATCTCACAATTCGCAGCGGAACAACATATAATAGATAAATGAATAATCTTTAAACAAAGAACTATATCAGTTATTACATCACATTATATTACATTACATCAAATCATCAGAGTGTACAACAACAAACAAACAAACAGCGGAAAAAGAAATACTATATACTAGTAATACGCCATGCCATCCAGCTTGCCTCCAGCAATTCCAGAATATCCAGAATATCCTGATAAACCTTAACTCTTGACTGCCCGTGTGGAAATTGGTGGGCACCCAGAGTTTAGGAAGGAAAACAATAAACTCCAAGTCAGTCATGTGACTGGTGCGAGAACTCAAAACAGTTTATTTTTCTTTAAAAATCAAAATAGAAGAATATTTTAAAAATCAATTCGCAATGCTTTTAAAAATGAGACTACCATAAGACCTCCCGCCACACACACAATGCAAACGCAGACTTGGGGAAGATTTCTACTTATGTTAGTCAAAGATGCTTGATACGTATTTAAAAAGAACATTTGATATTATTACTAGTGCATAGTGTAGAAAATTCATTTCGAAAGTAGAATATAAATCTTAGCCAGCATAGGTACCATTATATTATGCCTACTAATAGCTACCATATTAGATGGCAGGTTCTACAACTAAAACCGTACAAGTTTCGTATTGTTTCTTTGGATTTCCAACAAATGGTCAGGCCAAGGAACTTCCCATTGCCACATGAGAATGCCTCTGGAAAGACATCCCCGAGAACCAAACCGGAACTCTACCAACACAAGGCCGGGTTACCCCTAACTGGGTAACTACTGACACGAGCACGCCATTCCCCGATCGTAAACGACCTTTCTCACGGGATCCCGATAGCCAACAACCACAAAGTAGTAAATTCGCAGTAACCACATAGGTTAAATATCTGGGCTCCATACCATGATACAACCTCTATCCAGAAGGAAATGTACATACCCTAAAGGGAGCTACCCCTCATAACCTTGCTGCTTCTTTCCTGTTTTGACCATTCCGGGGTGTGAGGTTCGACGAAGTCACGTCCACAAAAACATACTTTATACAAAAGCCATGCTTTGGGTCAACAAATGATCAACACAATGATCACCAAGATAGACGATCAAATAAATGATCCTATCACAAATAATCAACACAATGATCATTTACAGCTACACTCAGCATGTCACATTACCAAATTGGGAATATATCGCTGATAACTTCAACTATATAACCTCTGAGCTCGTACGTCTCAGAGAAGGGTGTTAAGCTAAGAGAATAAATTCTCCGCCACCACAGAAATATATTTGAAAGAAATCGGCTTTACATTCTCAACTTGTAATGTCAGACACACAATCCATACAAGTCTGTTCCGGGCTCGAACAGAACCGAAGGTACTTACAAAGAAGTCCTTGCAAATCCGAATAATCTCTAATCACGTTCGGATTTCCCATCACATATGGAGATATCAATACCAGGGATCAGCCAGTGCAGAGACAATCAACAAGAAACCCTTTCGCTTTCGAAAATATCCGGTCTTCAACACCGATCTTCGAATGCAATTCATAACGACGTATCACATATTCAGAATGGGTTATACGACCCCAAGGTCCTTTCCCGGTTAACCCGAATAGTGAGCGCTTATTTTAAAAAAATAAGTGTGGCATTCAAATTCAAGCAATTCACAACAAATACCTATTTAAAGGTAAATATTGATAGTCGGTTATTGAACTATCAATAGATATGCCAACATCACCAGATTCCAAATAATTTTCCAAATTATTTATTTCACAAAAATATCTTTACAAGATATAAACATAATTTCCATACTTTAAAAATAAATCAATATTTATTTTTAAATCTAATTTCCCAATTTCATTTATAAATTCTATATTGAATTTACATTCCAAAATATTTATGAATATACGATTTCCATTCGTTTTCAAATATTCATTTTCAATTTATCTTTAAAAAGATAAATTCAAAATATTCACTTAATATTGGAAAAACATTTCCATACTTATTTATCTATAAGTAATTCACAAGCCCTTTTTATTTTCTACGCTTAGAAAATATTTAATATACTCTAATCGAAATTAAGTATATATTTAATTCTTTAAGGAAATCATTCACTTAACCATATTTATTTAGGCCAAAACGAATGTTGCGTAAAACATCGTTACGACAACCCAAAATCACTAGTATAGGGATTCGAAATTAAAATAGATATATAAATCCCAATACTATACAAAACATTTCCTTTCGGAAATCATTTACTATAACAATAGTGTTATAGTCCATTATTTCCTTATATTTCTCGAAAACATCTATTTCAACAACAAATGTTGAAATCTATGGTTTCAAATCTCAATACAGTTTAAAACATCTTTAGATCGTTTTAATTCTATTTAAAACATCACATCTAAAATAATTTCTTTAACATAATATTCACTATTCAAAAACGTGAATACACTTGTCAATAAATTTCATCACTTCTATTCATTTTATTTTAAAGAATTATTCACTGTCTAAAACATGAATATAATTCCATAAATAAATTACAACAATTCCTTATCAAAATAAGTCGTTGCGGATTTATAAAACAATGTTTATAAATTCTATTTCTATTTATTTTATAACAACTTCCTTTATAAATTTCCTTTATAAATCTATTCAATTTCATATCTCAATGATATACTAAAATTCATATTATAAGTCAAATACTTATAATTTATTTATTTACAAAATCATTCCTTCAAACTTCCCAAATCTATAAATCTTATAACTTCTAAGATTCATTTATTTATCCACATCTATTTCCTAAATAACTTTATAAATTTTATTTATAAAATTCTATTTAGAACTTCACCGTTATAATTCTATAAGTTTCATTCATTAGTGAAATTCATTCACAATTCTTTCTAATACTTATAAAAGCTTGTTTTATAATTCCAATATTTTTAATTTATAAATATCAATTTATAAATCTTTTAATATAAAACAATTTATATTATTATTTTAAAACGTTTTTCAGCTCCTTATAATTTCATCATTCTGATTTATAAAATAATCAAATTTCATAAATTCTATAGATTTCATTCCTTTATGAAATTCATTTACAAATCATTCTATCACCTATAAAAGCTCGTTTAATAATTCAAGATATTCTAAATTTATAAATATCAACTTATAAATCTTTTAATATAAATCAATTTATATTATTACTTTAAACATCTTTAAACTCTTTTATAATTTCATCATTCTGATTTATAAAATAAAAATTTTATAAATCCTATTTCTAAACTTCTTATAATAAATTCAGAAGTCCCAGTTCAAACTATTTTATAAAATCACTAATCCCATATTTTCAAAAATCAACTTTTAACTATATTTCTCAAAAATAATTTTTTTTTATAACATTAAAATTATAACGTTTATTTATTTAAGATGAATCAATTCCAAAAATATTTTATAAACGTATACTTCCAAAAATTATTTTAGAATCCCTTAAAAATCAAAATCGTTATTTTTAAACTTCAAAAATTGGATTCGATGATGCAACACATCAATAGTCAATCACAACTTTCAAACATCATATATCACCCATGATAAACAATCAAATATCACAATATATGAAATCAAACAAATATTTGTGAGGAATCCAGTTGGATCCCTCCAACCTGTTTCCCTGCATCCACAGACATTAGCACAATACCATTCCGTTTCAAGATGGAATATCGCGGTACATGGGATTTTATAAATATATATCCGCTTACTAACGGCGCAATAGGGTCTCATCCGCTAAAAGAAAATGCGGGAAATCAATCAACTGCAATATATACATATGCCAATATATATATATTGCTATATATATAATATAATACCAATTCCACTTCGAGGTGGAATATCGCGGTATATGTGTGTAATAAATAACCTCCGCTTACTAACGGCGTATAGGGTCTATTCACATCCAATATATATATATATATATATATATATATATATATATATATATATCAATCATCATTCAAGCATTCAATCAATACAGTCAAGCAAATTTTAAATCTAACTATTTAAAATTTAAATAAACAATAAAATTCCTTTTGAGTGAGAAGTTCTCACCTTTATTCCCGTTTGCAATCCACTCCCAATTCGACTTGTTTTCTTCATTTATACCTTGTATAAATAATTATACAGTTTGTTAATATTTGAATAAATCGAACTTTTAATTTTCATTTGATAATTTCGATTCATCGGTGCTTTTACTTTATTAGTTAAATTAACTGATGGTTTTATTTAAACCAATTTCTTCTTTAAAATTTTATTTAACTAAAATTTAAATTTAAAACAAATCTTCCTTTAATAAATTTAATTAACTTACCATATAATTAAATTTATTCAACTAATTATTTATTTCTTTTTCTTACCAAAAATTATATTTTAACTAATTTTCCTTTTAAAATAATTCTATTCAACTACAATTTAATTTTTAAAACTAAATTTTCTTTTTAAATAGATTTAATTAACTTACCCTTTAATAACTTAATTTATTTATTTCTTTATTTAATTTAAAAATCAAATTTCCTTAAATAAATCATTTTATCAAATAATTTGAATTCTTAACAAATTTTCTTTAATAAATCTAATTGTCTAACTATTTGACAAATTAAATTTACTAACAATTCAATTTAAACAAATGATTTCATTTCAAACCAATTTCTTCTTAAATAAATTTATTTTCCTTTCAACCAAATTTCTGTTAAATAAATTTATTTAACTAAACATTTTACTTTCAAACTAACTTTCCTTTTTAATAAATTATTTTAACTAATGATTAAATTCTTCCTTTTATTTTAACAAATGTGATTAACTAAAAATAATATTTTTAAACTAAATTTCCGTTAATAATTTATTTCTAGTAACTAAACGAATCAAATAAACTTATCAAACAATCCATTAATAAATTCGTTTAACTAAAATTTTGGTTTTAAAAATTAAAATTTTCTTTTAATATAACTTACTCGTATTTACTTATAATATGATATATTATTTCTTTACTGCAAATATAATTTTTTCTATTTAAATCAAATTTATTCCTAATTTTAAATAAATTAACAAACTGTTTCATTTTATTTTATTTTTTTATTCAATAACAATTTTTTTTTTCTTTACTGTCTTTAATAAAAATTTTGAAAAATAAAACAAATGAAAGAAATAATATATACCTCGCTGTACACGATTTGCGCACCCCCCCCCAACCTTGCCGCCTCGCTTGAAACCGCCTCCGCCGCCCACGATCCACCGCCCTGACCATGTCGTGTGCCACAACTGCCGCGAGCTCGAGCGCGCGCCGCCGTGCCTCGAATCTGCATCGCGACCCACTCCATTTGATGCCCACGCGAGCGCCGCACCGCCTAGCCCTAGCCGCCATCACCTCGCGCTCGAAATTCCCAGCCTCCTTGAATCGTACGCCTCGCAGTTGCCATTGATTTGTGTTTTTTTTTTTTTTTTTTTTTTTTTTGTTTCTGGCTTCAGCCATGATTTTCGAAAGAGGGAAGAAACGCGGCCATTGTTTATTCCTTTTTTTTTCGTTTGAGAATTAAAGGCTTCGGCCATTATTCTTACCGTTTCTTCTGCGTTTTGATTTTGAAGGTGAGGGATTATTTAAACGTGAAGGAGTATGCACAACACGATCTCATTTCGTGTCTCTCTGCGTGATACTAGGCGTGAGTTTAGGGAGAACGTGGTGAAGTTTGACTCAATTTAAATTTTAAATTTAAATTGAATTCAATTTGATTTCGACGCGTTTATTCGTCGTGTGATCACATATCAACTCAAAAAAATACGAAATTTGAAATCCGGCAATAATTCCATATTACGGACCCAATGGAACTGGTTTCGTCGAATTCCGAGACTGTGCCTCGGACGGCTATTTTTAAATATCGATTCGAACGATTAAATTCCAAAACTGAACAATTCACTTCCAAATTCAATTCTGAAGCTTCTAAAATCTTCAATATTATGAATATGAATTTTACAAGCCTTTGAAATAATTTTAATCAGCTTAAAATTGAAGGTTCAAATTTTTATTCAACTTACAAATAGATTAAATTCTATAATTTAATCGCCAAATTTAAAGTTATATTGAAAATTCAATTCAAACCACCATTCAAATATTTAAAATAAATTAAATATTTCCAAATTAAATTATTCAAAATTCTGGGTCATTACAATCTTCCCCCCTTAAAAGAATTTCGTCCCGAAATTACAAGTTAAGAAGAATGCCCCTATCCCGTCTATCATTTTTCACAATCCAAATAGTTTTATCAACTTACCAACCTAAATCTTTTTACTAGAGACTCATTATCATTTCAACTAGCTTTCAAATTTCAATTTTAGGTTTCAAACAACATTGTTTTCCTAACAATTTAAATTTAAATTCAAATTCAAATTTCAAACTTTCAAAATTTCTCAAATTTTTTCTAACACCCTAAATTTTTGAAAAATTTCGCCATCGTCTCCTTTGCGCGGCTAGCTCGGTACGACTACAAAATGGCACCACGGCCCCTCAGAATCAAAAAAAAAAAAAAGAGAAAAGCCAGGTGGCTAGAGAAGAAAGTCGTCAAATTTCATACTGAAATTGAAATACGTACCTTTTTGTCGAGCAATTCTATTTTATCTTTGAAATCAAAATCTCAATCCCTTTATACACCTGTATAACCTGCTAGTAGTAGTAGCATACAAATCCAAATACAATATTCAAACCAATTTGCCAATTCTATTGCAAAATTTCGATATATGTTTCTTATATAATTTTACTTTACTATTGAAGTTATACATCCATTCTCATTCAATTTTTCCATTTCAATTTCATTCACAATTTAAATTTCATTCGAATTCAATTCTCAATTCTAAATATTGAATTCTATCGATTTACTTTCATTTGCTAATTCATATTACTACTATAAATTAGTTTTATTCACTAATTCATTTCAAATTTCAACTCGAATTTACTTAATTACTAACAAAGGAAACTTCAATTTATTTCTTTTACTTACTTGAATTTATATACAAATTCAAATTTATTTTAAAATTTAGCTCACGACTAATTTTTTTAATTTAACCAATTCAAATTCCAATTCATTAGTCCATGAATTAATAATTTATCAAGTTAGTTTACTTGAATTCAATCCATTTTATTTCTTATTTAATTCCATATACTAATGATGAAAATATTATTACTTCCTAACAATCATGCAACCATATACTATAATAATTCATAGAAAATCATTTATTTTCTATACAAAAATAGTTTTGGGCAAAATTATCTTATTCACCCGATTCAAAATCAATTTTATATTCACTAACAAATACGCTCTCATAGCTATTATTACACTCAAACTCATTCTAGAGTACTGCTGACTCTATCTCTAATGAGTAACACCCAACAGAACCATGGTTGTCGCTTAACCATAATCTCTGATACCAAATGTAACGATCGCGATTTTTCGTTGCCGAAAAACCGAAATGTTATGGGTTTAAGAAAGAAGAAAGGAAGAAGAAGAGAAGAAGGTAGAAGATGGAGAGAAGAAAGAATAGAAAAATAGAGGGAAGAGAAAAACAGAAAATAGAAATTTTATACTTTAAACAAAGAACATAGAACAGAACAGAACAACATCAGAATCTCACAATTCGCAGCGGAACAACATATAATAGATAAATGAATAATCTTTAAACAAAGAACTATATCAGTTATTACATCACATTATATTACATTACATCAAATCATCAGAGTGTACAACAACAAACAAACAAACAGCGGAAAAAGAAATACTATATACTAGTAATACGCCATGCCATCTAGCTTGCCTCCAGCAATTCCAGAATATCCAGATTATCCTGATAAACCTTAACTCTTGACTGCCCGTGTGGAAATTGGTGGGCACCCAGAGTTTAGGAAGGAAAACAATAAACTCCAAGTCAGTCATGTGACTGGTGCGAGAACTCAAAACAGTTTATTTTTCTTTAAAAATCAAAATAGAAGAATATTTTAAAAATCAATTCGCAATGCTTTTAAAAATGAGACTACCATAAGACCTCCCGCCACACACACAATGCAAACGCAGACTTGGGGAAGATTTCTTCTTATGTTAGTCAAAGATGCTAGATACGTATTTAAAAAGAACATTTGATATTATTACTAGTGCATAGTGTAGAAAATTCATTTCGAAAGTAGAATATAAATCTTAGCCAGCATAGGTACCATTATATTATGCCTACTAATAGCTACCATATTAGATGGCAGGTTCTACAACTAAAACCGTACAAGTTTCGTATTGTTTCTTTGGATTTCCAACAAATGGTCAGGCCAAGGAACTTCCCATTGCCACATGAGAATGCCTCTGGAAAGACATCCCCGAGAACCAAACCGGAACTCTACCAACAAAAGGTCGGGTTACCCCTAACTGGGTAACTACTGACACGAGCACGCCATTCCCCGATCGTAAACGACCTTTCTCACGGGATCCCGATAGCCAACAACCACAAAGTAATAAATTCGCAGTAACCACATAGGTTAAATATCTGGGCTCCATACCATGATACAACCTCTATCCAGAAGGAAATGTACATACCCTAAAGGGAGCTACCCCTCATAACCTTGCTGCTTCTTTCCTGTTTTGACCATTCCGGGGTGTGAGGTTCGACGAAGTCACGTCCACAAAAACATACTTTATACAAAAGCCATGCTTTGGGTCAACAAATGATCAACACAATGATCACCAAGATAGACGATCAAATAAATGATCCTATCACAAATAATCAACACAATGATCATTTACAGCTACACTCAGCATGTCACATTACCAAATTGGGAATATATCGCTGATAACTTCAACTATATAACCTCTGAGCTCGTACGTCTCAGAGAAGGGTGTTAAGCTAAGAGAATAAATTCTCCGCCACCACAGAAATATATTTGAAAGAAATCGGCTTTACATTCTCAACTTGGAATGTCAGACACACAATCCATACAAGTCTGTTCCGGGCTCGAACAGAACCGAAGGTACTTGCAAAGAAGTCCTTGCAAATCCGAATAATCTCTAATCACGTTCGGATTTCCCATCACATATGGAGATCTCAATACCAGGGATCAGCCAGTGCAGAGACAATCAACAAGAAACCCTTTCGCTTTCGAAAATATCCGGTCTTCAACACCGATCTTCGAATGCAATTCATAACGACGTATCACATATTCAGAATGGGTTATACGACCCCAAGGTCCTTTCCCGGTTAACCCGAATAGTGAGCGCTTATTTTAAAAAAATAAGTGTGGCATTCAAATTCAAGCAATTCACAACAAATACCTATTTAAAGGTAAATATTGATAGTCGGTTATTGAACTATCAATAGATATGCCAACATCACCAGATTCCAAATAATTTTCCAAATTATTTATTTCACAAAAATATCTTTACAAGATATAAACATAATTTCCATACTTTAAAAATAAATCAATATTTATTTTTAAATCTAATTTCCCAATTTCATTTATAAATTCTATATTGAATTTACATTCCAAAATATTTATGAATATACGATTTCCATTCGTTTTCAAATATTCATTTTCAATTTATCTTTAAAAAGATAAATTCAAAATATTCACTTAATATTGGAAAAACATTTCCATACTTATTTATCTATAAGTAATTCACAAGCCCTTTTTATTTTCTACGCTTAGAAAATATTTAATATACTCTAATCGAAATTAAGTATATATTTCATTCTTTAAGGAAATCATTCACTTAACCATATTTATTTGGGCCAAAACGAATGTTGTGTAAAACATCGTTACGACAACCCAAAATCACTAGTATAGGGATTCGAAATTAAAATAGATATATAAATCCCAATACTATACAAAACATTTCCTTTCGGAAATCATTTACTATAACAATAGTGTTATAGTCCATTATTTCCTTATATTTCTCGAAAACATCTATTTCAACAACAAATGTTGAAATCTATGGTTTCAAATCTCAATACAGTTTAAAACATCTTTAGATCGTTTTAATTCTATTTAAAACATCACATCTAAAATAATTTCTTTAACATAATATTCACTATTCAAAAACGTGAATACACTTGTCAATAAATTTCATCACTTCTATTCATTTTATTTTAAAGAATTATTCACTGTCTAAAACATGAATATAATTCCATAAATAAATTACAACAATTCCTTATCAAAATAAGTCGTTGCGGATTTATAAAACAATGTTTATAAATTCTATTTCTATTTATTTTATAACAACTTCCTTTATAAATTTCCTTTATAAATCTATTCAATTTCATATCTCAATGATATACTAAAATTCATATTATAAGTCAAATACTTATAATTTATTTATTTACAAAATCATTCCTTCAAACTTCCCAAATCTATAAATCTTATAACTTCTAAGATTCATTTATTTATCCACATCTATTTCCTAAATAACTTTATAAATTTTATTTATAAAATTCTATTTAGAACTTCACCGTTATAATTCTATAAGTTTCATTCATTAGTGAAATTCATTCACAATTCTTTCTAATACTTATAAAAGCTCGTTTTATAATTCCAATATTTTTAATTTATAAATATCAATTTATAAATCTTTTAATATAAAACAATTTATATTATTATTTTAAAACGTTTTTCAGCTCCTTATAATTTCATCATTCTGATTTATAAAATAATCAAATTTCATAAATTCTATAGATTTCATTCCTTTATGAAATTCATTTACAAATCATTCTATCACCTATAAAAGCTCGTTTAATAATTCAAGATATTCTAAATTTATAAATATCAACTTATAAATCTTTTAATATAAATCAATTTATATTATTACTTTAAACATCTTTAAACTCTTTTATAATTTCATCATTCTGATTTACAAAATAAAAATTTTATAAATCCTATTTCTAAACTTCTTATAATAAATTCAGAAGTCCCAGTTCAAACTATTTTATAAAATGACTAATCCCATATTTTCAAAAATCAACTTTTAACTATATTTCTCAAAAATAAATTTTTTTTTATAACATTACAATTATAACGTTTATTTATTTAAGATGAATCAATTCCAAAAATATTTTATAAACGTATACTTCCAAAAATTATTTTAGAATCCCTTAAAAATCAAAATCGTTATTTTTAAACTTCAAAAATTGGATTCGATGATGCAACACATCAATAGTCAATCACAACTTTCAAACATCATATATCACCCATGATAAACAATCAAATATCACAATATATGAAATCAAACAAATATTTGTGAGGAATCCAGTTGGATCCCTCCAACCTGTTTCCCTGCATCCACAGACATTAGCACAATACCATTCCGTTTCAAGACGGAATATCGCGGTACATGGGACTTTATAAATATATATCGGCTTACTAACGGCGCAATAGGGTCTCATCCGCTAAAAGAAAATGCGGGAAATCAATCAACTGCAATATATACATATGCCAATATATATATATTGCTATATATATATAATATAATACCAATTCCACTTCGAGGTGGAATATCGCGGTATATGTGTGTAATAAATAACCTCCGCTTACTAACGGCGTATAGGGTCTATTCACATCCAATATATATATATATATATATATATATATATATATATCAATCATCATTCAAGCATTCAATCAATACAGTCAAGCAAATTTTAAATCTAACTATTTAAAATTTAAATAAACAATAAAATTCCTTTTGAGTGAGAAGTTCTCACCTTTATTCCCGTTTGCAATCCACTCCCAATTCGACTTGTTTTCTTCATTTATACCTTGTATAAATAATTATACAGTTTGTTAATATTTGAATAAATCAAACTGTTAATTTTCATTTGATAATTTCGATTCATCGGTGCTTTTACTTTAATAGTTAAATTAACTGATGGTTTTATTTAAACCAATTTCTTCTTTAAAATTTTATTTAACTAAAATTTAAATTTAAAACAAATATTCCTTTAATAAATTTAATTAACTTACCATATAATTAAATTTATTCAACTAATTATTTATTTCTTTTTCTTACCAAAAATTATATTTTAACTAATTTTCCTTTTAAAATAATTCTATTCAACTACAATTTAATTTTTAAAACTAAACTTTCTTTTTAAATAGATTTAATTAACTTACCCTTTAATAACTTAATTAATTTATTTCTTTATTTAATTTAAAAATCAAATTTCCTTAAATAAATCATTTTATCAAATAATTTGAATTCTTAACAAATTTTCTTTAATAAATCTAATTGTCTAACTATTTGACAAATTAAATTTACTAACAATTCAATTTAAACAAATGATTTCATTTCAAACCAATTTCTTCTTAAATAAATTTATTTTCCTTTCAACCAAATTTCTGTTAAATAAATTTATTTAACTAAACATTTTACTTTCAAACTAACTTTCCTTTTTAATAAATTATTTTAACTAATAATTAAATTCTTCCTTTTATTTTAACAAATGTGATTAACTAAAAATAATATTTTTAAACTAAATTTCCATTAATAATTTATTTCTAGTAACTAAACGAATCAAATAAACTTATCAAACAATCCATTAATAAATTCGTTTAACTAAAATTTTGGTTTTAAAAATTAAAATTTTCTTTTAATATAACTTACTCGTATTTACTTATAATATGATATATTATTTCTTTACTGCAAATATAATTTTTTCTATTTAAATCAAATTTATTCCTAATTTTAAATAAATTAACAAACTGTTTCATTTTATTTTATTTTTTTATTCAATAACAATATTATTTTTTTCTTTACTGTCTTTAATAAAAATTTTGAAAAATAAAACAAATGAAAGAAATAATATATACCTCGCTGTACACGATTTGCGCACCCCCCCCCCAACCTTGCCGCCTCGCTTGAAACCGCCTCCGCCGCCCACGATCCACCGCCCTGACCATGTCGCGTGCCACAACTGCCGCGAGCTCGAGCGCGCGCCGCCGTGCCTCGAATCTGCATCGCGACCCACTCCATTTGATGCCCACGCGAGCGCCGCACCGCCTAGCCCTAGCCGCCATCACCTCGCGCTCGAAATTCCCAGCCTCCTTGAATTGTATGCCTCGCAGTTGCCGTTGATTTGTGGTTTTTTTTTTTTTTTTTTTTTTTTTTGTTTCTGGCTTCAGCCATGATTTTCGAAAGAGGGAAGAAACGCGGCCATTGTTTATTCCTTTTTTTTTCGTTTGAGAATTAAAGGCTTCGGCCATTATTCTTACCTTTTCTTCTGCGTTTTGATTTTGAAGGTGAGGGATTATTTAAACGTGAAGGAGTATGCACAGCACGATCTCATTTCGTGTCTCTCTGCGTGATATTAGGCGTGAGTTTAGGGAGAACGTGGTGAAGTTTGACTCAATTTAAATTTTAAATTTAAATTGAATTCAATTTGATTTCGACGCGTTTATTCGTCGTGTGATCACATATCAACTCAAAAAAATACGAAATTTGAAATCCGACAATAATTCCATATTACGGACCCAATGGAACTGGTTTCGTCGAATTCCGAGACTGTGCCTCGGACGGCTATTTTTAAATATCGATTCGAACGATTAAATTCCAAAACTGAACAATTCACTTCCAAATTCAATTCTGAAGCTTCTAAAATCTTCAATATTATGAATATGAATTTTACAAGCCTTTGAAATAATTTTAATCAGCTTAAAATTGAAGGTTCAAATTTTTATTCAACTTACAAATAGATTAAATTCTATAATTTAATCGCCAAATTTAAAGTTATATTGAAAATTCAATTCAAACCACCATTCAAATATTTAAAATAAATTAAATATTTCCAAATTAAATTATTCAAAATTCTGGGTCGTTACAACGCATACCTCCACTTGCAACGTCGCCGCTCTAACCATCAACATGCTTACCTTCGGTCACCGTCGTGGTTCGATCGCTGATGTTTTTTTCTTCTTGAATTCGATTTTCTGAAATTAGGGCAAAAAGGATCGGTTTGATTTGGGTTTAGCTCGAACGAAATCGTGTTTGAATTTTTATTCGGCCATTTGATTTTATTTTGATTTTGCCTGAATGAAGTAATTTTTTTCTCTCTTTTGATTTCAAATGCTCGGTTATGAATATAAAAGAAGAAGGAGACACGATGATGTTGGCATGTAGAGGAAGGTAGGGTTTGATTTTCTAATTGATTTTTATAATTTTATATTCAAAATATCTCGTATAACCTAACTCGAAATCCCGAACTCCTATCGAGGCGTGCCGCCTAGCGTTTATAAGGTTTTATCCACATTCCGAACATAATGGAACGTTTTTCGAAGGCTAATTCGATCATATACGCAAGTTACGGAAGTAAACAATCAATTTTAAATTGAATGATTAAAATAGTTTATATGCGTTTTGAGCTGCCAGGGTTAAACGACAACTCCGATTGCTACGAAAATTGAAATCCTATAATAATACAATATTACGGATCCAATGGAATAGGTTTCGTCGAATTCCGAGACTGTGCCTCGGAAGACTATTTTTTAAATATCAATTTAAATGATATAATTTCAAAACTGAACAAAGCATTTCCAAATTAAATTCTAAAACTTCCATTATCTTCGGTGTTGTCAATATAAATTTTCTAAGCCATCAAATTATTTTTAATCAGCTTAAAAATAGAAAATTCATTATTTTATCCAACTTCAATAAATTAAATTTAATAATGTGATTGGCAAATCTATAGTTATATTTTGAAATTCAAGTTAAACTAACATTCAAATATTTAAAATCAACTAAATATTCCATTTCAAATGTTAAAAATTTCCAGTTCGTCACAAAAGGGGATTTATGAAATTGGGACGTAAATCGATTGGTGATAAATTGAGAGAGATTTATAAATATCAGATTCGTTATTTTGGAATTGTAAAAAAATATTTTTTTCAAGAAGTTGAGTTTGTTTTAAAACGAGTGTTTTTAATTATTAAACTAGGTAGTGTAAAAAGGTTTTTGGCACAAAAATATTCCAGAAAATTAGTTATTTAAATATTTGTAAATTGTCAAAAAAAATTATAAGTTTTATAAACAAGTCTTGTAAACCAAGTAGAAATGGTTTGTGAACATACTTATTTCGATAAGATAAGTATATACCTTTTTGGTAAAGAGATTTAATTTATTGAAATATATATTAAATAAGACTTAGTGATTTCAGTAGGAAATGGAATCTTTGGTTAAATGATTGTTTATTTGATAGTTAAATAACTGACTATCAAATCTGGATCCAAAACATAAATTTGGAAATATCTAGGAGAAACACTGGGATTATATGGTACAGTTACCGTTGGAATGTGCTATACTGTACGTATAAACTCATTTCTTCTTCTAGGACGGTGATAACGAAATCCGCCCACTAACGGTTAGGAGATGATCTTCAATCTTATTTTCGTCCGTTTATTTTCTTAAGAATCGAGGTTGAGTTTATCGAAAATACCGAATGTTGTTTCGAAGAGACCGAATCGGATAAGTTATCCAAAAACCACTTCGATCCAACGAATACATTTTCGAAGTGTAGACAAGTGCGTGTAATTGAAGATGGAGCTTTGAGGTGCAAGGACTAATCGCTACTAATTCGGAGGATGATTCTAAATGGATGAGTAGGAATAGAGCCTTCGGTTTCGTTTAGACCCAGAACGGACTTGTATGGATGAATGTTTTCAACACATTGTTATTGAAGGACGATGAACATTCCCAGTATAATAGACTTAAGAAAATTGATGGTGAAATTCTTAAGTGAAATTGGTATTAAGGAAATATACTAAGTAAATATGGGATGTGAGCAAGCAATGTGATGGTGATTGTAAATAGGTGAATGTATATGAAATGAATATGAATAAAAGGAGTTTGATGGAGATAAGAATTAATGGAAATAAATACGTAAGTTGTACATATATTATTTTATTCACATAATGATTTGATACACATTCGAGCACATAATTTCGAGATAATTTATATCGATCCGAGTTAGAATTTTTCAGTCGATTTTCGATGGCGAACACTGGATGTGGATTTTTGATTGATTCTTGAATTCACTATCATAGGATATGGTTATGCAAAGAGAATGACGATTTCTGATCAAGGAACCAGATCTGAGTCTGCACTAAAGAGTCGTGTGAACAATACTAGTTCAGAAGTAAAATTGTGTGATCAAGGAAGCGATCGTGTTTGATATTTCATACGAATGATATATGTACATTGTAGGGCTTAAGTAAAACATATATTGAAAATTAAAAATGCAAAATATAAAATGATTTTAAAATTATATGATTGGATATCATTGGTAGATTAGATGCAGGTAATTAAAATCAAGAAAAAATTAGACTGCCCGACAAAAAGGTATGTGTTTAAATTGTTGTCTAAAATTGATGGTTTTATGATTGAGCCACTTGGCTTTTATTTTCTTTTGCTGATTTGGGTCCGTAGCGGCGATTTGTAGTTGTTTGGATCTAACCGTGCAAAGATGACGCTGGCGAAATTTTCCGAAAATTTATGGCGTTAGAAAATTTTGAAGAAATTTTTAATAACTAAAATTTGATTTTGGATTATAATTTGAAATGGTTGATTAAATTATATTATTTGGAATCTATGGATGAGTTTGGAAATTAATAATAGTGATAGTTAGTGATAATATGGTTTTAACTGATTGGTTTTAGAAAAGTTAATGGGTTTTCGACCATTCTTTTTACCTTGGAAATTTCGAGGACGAAACTCTTTTAAGGGGGGAGGAATGTAAAGATCCAGAATTCTAGATATTAAAGTTGGAATATTTAGTTGATTTTAAATATTTAAAAGGTAATTTTTAACTTAAATTTCAAATATGATGATTTATTGGATAATTAAATAATCGGAATTACTCAAATAATTGAATCTTGAGTTTTAAGCTTGATAAAAATAATTTAAAGGCTTATTTAATTTCTGTTTATAAGAATAAAGATAATAAAAAATTTAAATTGGATTTAAAAGCGATTTACCCAGTTTTAAAAATATCTCGTTTGAATTAACATATAAAATAACCTTCCGAGAGACAGTCTCGGAATTTGAAGAAACAAGTTCCATTGGATCCGTAATAGTGTATTATTATCGGATTTCAAATTTCGTAACGTTCGGAGTTATCGTTTGGTCGTACGAAATATAAACGCGTTGAAATTAATATAAAAAATTCATTATAATAATTAGGTCCAAAAGACTATCTTCACCATACGATCGAATTAGGACTTGAAACCTTTTTCCATTGCGTTCGAAATAGGTGTATAACATTATGAACACCCAGTGGCATGCCTCATTAAGGGTTCGAGATTTTAAGTTACGTAATCGAGACGATTTTGAAAATTTAATAATATATATTTGATTGACTTGACTGTATTTTTACATCAGCCTTTTTTCTTTCTCTTCAAAACACTGTAGATGGTCACCAACATGCTAACATCACGTCTTCCTCCCATTTTAAAATGCACACAAGTTACAGGATGGTGAAGAGAAAAAGAAAATAAAAACATGGCAACCTTAAAAAAAAAAATTTCTCCCAAGATAACTGATGAAAAAAATTCCAAATTTGCTTCTAAAATCTTGTTTTTGAATTCTCTTCAATCCAGTGTGCTTCATTTATGGTGCAGTGACATTTTGCTAGGATCGACTGTAGAGGTTCGAACTAAGGTTGGGTTTTTCGCGGTGCATGTGTAGATCTGAATGTCGAGGCATGGGAGGATGGGCTCATGGTGGTCGGGTGCAGCGCTGGTCAACGTTTGGTGGAGTGCGGTGGTGTTTTGTGTGGTCGCGACTTTTGGGGAGGACGGTAATGTCGCGATGAACGAGGGTGGATATTGGGCTTTGTCAGTGGGTCGAGCGCATGGGGAATGGGAGGAGAAACTCTTCGACAACGTTCATTTGTGGTTTTGGCGTGGCATTCTCGGTATCATAGTGCAACATGCATGGTTTGTTCGAGTGATTCATGTACATGCGAATAGGAATAAAAGTAAATGAGGAGGAAGAAGCAGGCATAGGTTGGGGAGTGGCAGTTGGGCTGGGCCGTTCTTATTAGGGTATTTGAATTTTTAGTATGTGATTAAGTTTATTTATTTATCTATATTGATCGTTTTTCTCAAAAATATTTGCTTCATACGATATCAGAATTGAACAAAACGAGTTGCCTTAGGGTTGTATCGTCGAGTACTACGAAATGAAATCAACTTGGTTGAGTTTGGAGCTTTTGGAATTTTCAGAAAAAATCGTACACATTCAAATTCAATCGAAACCAATACGTAAAAGCGACAATAAAAATCAAGGTGAGTAAATCTCATACATTTTTCGATTGATAGTTTAATTTAAAATGTTGAAAATTTAAATTATTGGTTGATTGGATGATTGATAATTATTATCATCAGTTGGATGTTATAATATATATGTAGTATACATAAGTAGTTGAATTGATTATTCCCGCCCATTTTAGCGGATGAGACCCTATGCGCCATGATAATAGCGGATGACCCTATATTACCGCGATATCCCGCCTCAAAGTGGGATTGGTATTTTTATGTTGTATTAACATCTATGGTTGTAGGGAAACAGGTTTGAGCGATCCGACTGGATTCCTCAAAAAATTGTTGAATTTAATTTCATATATAATGATATGTAATATGTTTGAATAATCTGTGATAGATTATAGTGTGGTTTGAATTTATTGAATGCTATGGTGGTACTGGCCTAGATTTTGGTATTTTAAAAGGTACCATAAATATTGACTTGACTATATATATTAGATTTACTTTTAGAAATGTGAAAAGGGGATTTACGAAATTGGGACGTAAATCGATGGATGATAAATCGAGAGAGATTTATAAATATTAGATTGGTTATTTTGGAATTGAAAATATTTTATCAAGAAGTTGAGATTGTTTTAAAAAGAGGATTTTTAATTATTAAACTACGTATTGTGAAAAGCTTTTCGACACAAAAATATTCCATAAAATTAGTTATTTAAATATTTTTAAATTGTCAAAAAGAATGATAAGTTTTATAAACAAGTCTTGTAAACCGAGTAGAATTTTATTAATAAATAAGATTTTTTTTCAAAGTTATGTAATTATTTTTAATTGTTTAAAAGTATATTTAATTATTAATTAAAGTTACCTTATAATGAGTTGTCTTAAACTTAATTATTAATTAATCAGTATTATTATTTTAAAAGATAAATTATTCAATATTAATATTGTTTAGTATAATATCTTTATTTATAGAGTATTTGCCTAAGTTAAACTTGGGGATTTATATAGAAATTTTATAAGTATTATTTTAAGAAAAGCATTAAGTAAAGTTTTCGAAAAGTAATGGTATGCTTTCATAGCGGAATCGGCGCGGCAAAGATTACCTACAGTTAAGTTTGGATTTCTCCGGGATAGAGATGTAATCATTGAGCTGCGATTCCATGGTTGATACCGCAGTGGTGTTTTCCATACTTATTTTAAAAAACATTCAAATATTTTTGAAAGGAATGGTTTGTGAACATACTTATTTCGATAAGATAAGTACATACCTTTTTGGTAAAGAGATTTAATCTGTTAAAGTATAAATTAAATAAGACATAGTGATTTCAGTAGGAAATGGAATCTTTGGTTGAGTGATTGTTTTTTTGATAGTTAAATAACTGACTATCAAATCTGGACCCGAAACATAACTTTGGAAATATCTAGGAGAAACATGGGGATTATATGGTAAAACTACAGTCGGAAGGTGCTATACTGTACGTATAAACCCGTTTCATTCTTCTAGGACGATGATAAGGAAATCTGTCCACTAATGGTTAGGAGATGATCTCCAATCTTATTTTTGTCTATTTATTTCCTTAAGAACCGAGGTTTAGTTTATCGGAAATATCGAACATTGTTTCGAAGAGACCGGGATCAGATAAGTTATCCGAAAACCACTACAGTCCAACGAATACGTTTTCGAAGTGAAGACAAGAGCGTATAATTCAAGATGGAGCTTTGAAGTGCTAGGACTAATCGCTACTAATTCAGAGAATGATTCTAAACGGATGTAGTAGGAATAGTGCCTTCAGTTTCGTTCATACCTAGAATGGACTTGTATGGATGAATCGTAGCCTCAAGCCTCATCAACCGGAATGACTGAAAATCAGGGAAGATGCAGCAAGGCTAAGTGGGTCGCACCCAATTAGGGTATGTTTATCACTTTTCTAGATACCCTCATATATTATAAATACAGTACATAGAAAGAGAGCTCGATAAGGATGGGAACACCCGGGGTGATAGCATATTCGGTTCTATCCAAGTTAGGGGTATGACCGGTCTTGTGTTGTAGGGGATCCCAGCGAGGTCCTCGGTACATTTTTCTAGATGTGTACTATGATAAGTGGTACCCCAGTGCCTAGTCATTGTACAAAAATCCATTCTTCAATACGTGCCTTTACGATTTTGGTTGTAGAGCCTAGTATGCTGGAATTTAATAACGGTAAAAAATTTAGCTATTTGAATAAATATTTGTACTTAGACACTATTATAATATCATATGATTTTGATAAAAAATGTTTCGGTTATCATAAGGTAAAAGCCCGTCTGTTTATGTGTGGCGTGGTCTTACGAGATACCTTTGTTTTTCAAAGGATTTTGATAATGGTAATAATTCAAATTGAGTGTGTTTTCTTACGTTGGTTTTCTAGACTGACTCGGGTGTTATTTTATTATAATGCTCGGGTCAGACCGTGTATTATAGATTCATGTTAGGATGCTTTTGGAGCTCAGGAGACGAGCTGGATGTCAGAGACGTATTACATGCATCTGATTATATTCCGCTGTGTATTGTAGGCTGTATATTCAACAATTGTGAGGGAAAATTATTTAAATTATCCAGTTTTCTATGTTGATGATTGTACTCTGATAATTTGTATGTATATTAACCGATACAACTTCAGTGTAAAAATCTATTACTATATATTATATTTTTTCCGCTACGATTGTGAGATTCTGTGTTGTTGTTTTCTCTTTTCTTCTACCTCTTCTTTTCTTTTCCACTGACTATCGGGTTTTTCGACGTTCGATTGCTCGTCATGTAATACAGTGGATGTATTTGTGTCGATTTTCGAGCGTCGAAACTCCTGTTTGTTGCCGTGAGTCCACCAAGAAGGGATCAACATATGCTAGAAATCAAATTCATTCTTTATTCTAACGTTCAATATCTTGGTATCTAGAAGTCCAAAGCAAATGAAATTTGGATAGCAAGGTGTATAGACCCTAGGAAACCTACACTAGGGATCACATGTCATTTGGAGGGGTTTAGAGGGATTGGCACTCTTCCTTAGGTAGGGATCGGTACCTATCCCTATTCAGAATTGGTGTAGTTGGATTTGCAACAAAGATTGATCAATAACTCGAGTCCTACAAATCCAATTAGCATGAAACTTGGAGACTAATCATGATACAATATGGAGAAGCTCCCCTAGGGATTGCATGGAATTTGGAAGAAGCTGGAGGGATCGGTACCCATCCTTCCATGGGGATCGGCAGAAATCAGGATTTAAACAACACCACTTCATGGAAAACACGAGATCTCACAAACCGTAGGTCGAAATGACACAAAATTTGGAGGCAAGTAGCTAACATCATGGGGAACCCCTCAAAGGGATCGTACCCTATTTGGACACCAAAATAGGGGTTGTTAAAAATCCCTATGTGGGCCCGAATAGGATTGGAAATTTATGTCTGGCCTCGTCTTGGTCTTTCAAACCTTTTGTCAAAATTTCACCTCGATCCGTGTACGTCTTCCCCTATAAATACAGCAGATATGACGTCAGGAAAGGGATCTTCTTTCTGTTTCTCTTTATCTTCAACCTAGGCTACACTCTACCAACTTTATTCTTGGATTTCGGTTGTAACTGTAAACAAACTTTAGTATAATAAAAATGATTATTCTTGAGTGGACGTAGGCCGGAGTTAGCCGAACAACTATAAATCTGTGTCTCTATTTACTTGCTTTCTGATTGTTTTAATTTTTTTCTTCATTTATTTCTCTTCATATTTCTACGATTAGATTGGATATTGGTGCTTTCTTACAACTGGGTGTTGGTTGCCAATTTTGACGCAAACAATGCTTTTGGTAGAAGTTTCAGAGGTCATAGGTTCAAGCCTATGAGATACCATAATAAGTGCTCTGCATTAAGTAAGTATCACTCTTGTTATCAAAAATATATATTTAATACTAATCCATTAGTGTATTTCCTTTTTCAAACTAAAATAATTATATACATACACATACACACATACATACATATATGCACACATACACACACACACACATACATACATACATACATATTTCTAAAACATAATTAATAATATTAGCTTAGTCCATAATTACAAAATTTTAGACACTTTTGTATTTTCCAATGCATCATCTTATTATGATATTAAATACCATTACTAAAGTTTTATCTTATAGAGAATATTCATATTAATATAAAACTATATCTATTTTCTTTCATTAGTGAAAACAATTATTACTTCATAAAGAATATTTGGTATCTTTACGTAAACATTTTTTTGTTACTTGATGTGACCACTAATAAGCACTGTAAATTATATTCCTACTATTTCTGCCATTACTATAATAGTGTATGGAACGTGAAGCTCAATTCGACCACTTATTATGGAATTTTATGTCATAAATGGTAACTAGTTTGCAGATCGAGGATTTCAGATCGATTATTTTGAACTTAAAGAAATAACTGGTATAAAAAACAAATTTCTATATGGCAATACACTAGGAATAGAAATCAAAATTTTCATTACATATTAAGTGTCATTTAGTATTTTATACAGTTCTCGTTTTCAATGTCTCTTCATGAAGCAGAGATGTCATTCACTCTCTTCATCCCAAATGTACCTAAGTTACATCCACTCTCATACACTAACTTTCCTTTCAAAATGGCTGAACCGTTCAAAAGGAAATCCTTATTACAAGGCTATAATGAATTCTTTACAAAATTGCATTCAGTCATCCTTAACATTTAAATATATTAAATAAGTTGCACTTTATGTAAATTGATCAAACTAAAATTTCAATGATCAAATTCATAGGTACATCTTATGGCTCTTGGTGTAGTTCCATGTTAACACAACAATACCCTTATTGTAAACCGTACCGAATATATGATCTCACATTATGGTTTACTTGCTTACTTAGAATGAACTAATTTCATCGAATCTTCGAATATTATGCATCACTACTGTTCACTATACAAAATTTATATGTGATCGAACATGGATAAAATATCCATATTCTTGTATTGCTTTTAGAGTTCAAAACTCATAGAAGACAATGTATAGTCTTGTACAAATAAACACTAAAGCTATTGATGCATGAATCTTTTAGTGGTTGTATAAATTGGCACTTACATATGCCTTAAAGTGACAACATGCCAATAGTCTATTAGGAAGTATATTTTATATTATCATATCCATCTTAATTCAATTCATTTATAAATTTTAATTGATAAAACATTTTATCAATTATAGTGGTTACACAAATTTATCTAAGTAGATTATTTTAACTTTCATAACATATATT
Organism: Allium cepa; assembly: GCA_030765085.1. Taxonomy (NCBI): domain Eukaryota; kingdom Viridiplantae; phylum Streptophyta; class Magnoliopsida; order Asparagales; family Amaryllidaceae; genus Allium; species Allium cepa. The sequence goes on along the minus strand of CM060945.1, from coordinate 951,271,231 downwards.
CTTACAATATCAGAAAGATTAAATGTATCCATTTCATTTTTTTAATAAGGATCCCAATCGATTTTTATGTTTCTTAAAACTATAAGAAAATCATTAAAATCTTTCGATTTCTCTGGTAGTTAAGACTTTCTTACCTTGGGATTATGACCTTGAGTTTGCTTAGAAATTCATAAGTCCACAAGCAATGGGTAACACTTTATCGGTTATATTACATACAACTCTTAACTTATGGACTTTGTCCTAATCTTAATCTTGACCTCAAGTTTGCTCAATATATCGTAAGAGATTATTCATTCATATCCATAATTTCATGATGGCCTAAGTATAACGCACGTACTTTGAGTTTGCTCAACAAATACATGCACGTATCTTATGCGGTCTAACAATATTTAATCGTACTATACGTAACATCTCGAGCTTGAGTTTTCTCAACAACCATATGCAAGTAAGCTATTAATACATAAATGGTACATGATAACTTATATATTTAGGATTTATAATCTTTAATATACATTTATTAAGTGATATCGATTTAAGAAATAATATGTTTTTTTTATGAAAACACCTATGTGATTCAAGTGTTAGATATATCTAAAATCATGATATACGTACTTTATGTATGTATTTGTTCCCAAAATCTATTTTGAGTTTATTTTAGTTCCAATTAATTTTAATACATATATAAATGTATAAGTTTTAACTTATTCATAATATAATTTAATTAGCATATAACATATATCTTATTAAGCAAATCATATTTAATTAATTTTAATTCTTATCAATTAGATCATATTTAATTAATTTAATTTATGTTAATTTTTCGAAATTTTATATTATTCATTTTAAATTATTTAGGATAAACGATTTAACTATAACCTTAATATTATTTACATATACATATCAGTATGTGTATATTTATTAATTAATCAACCTTTAATCGATCATATTTAATAAATCTATATATTTAATTAAATATTTAAATTAATTTGATAATTTTCATTTAACTTACCTTAAACAAAATTAAGGTAGATACATAGCAACACATATATCAATATATATATATATATATATATGCATGTGTGTATGTGTGTGTTTTAATAATTAATTAATTTAAATGATCAAATTAATAATATATATTAAAGTTTTGAAGTTAATTTTTTTTAATTTCTCAAAATAATTTTAAAGAATTTGAGTTTCAGTTTATAATTTGGAATAAACTTTTAATTTGAAATATATATTAAATTTTCAAACTGAATTTGAAAATTAGCCTCTAGACTGTAATGATTTGGGACTTTGTATAGGGGATAACCTTTGACTTTACATTATCCTTTGGGCCAGGCCAATCACCAAGTAGGGTAGAGCACTTGATTATCCCAACCCAACCTTATACAATACTTTTCGGGACAACCTACTATTTGGGTATGCTTTAATAAGTCAGCTCTAATAGTGCTAATTTAAACCACATAGACCATTGGGCTTTGATACTATTGAATGAACATAGCTAGTTGAAAACAGGTGAATAAGGTAGATTTAAGAATATATCATATTTTAGATCTATCAGGCCTATGAAGTCTAAAGGGTTTGTAGGGTTGGACATTTTTATCATACCACCACTTACTAATCATTGCCAACTACTACCAAGTAATATAGTACAGAAAAAATGGTAATCTATTTGATTGGTATGGTTTATCGAACCGCATGAAAATATGTTGTATGGTAATGGTAATCAACTACTAAAAATGGTAATTACTATGCTTACCACTTACGTGAACTAATTTTTTTCCTATATTTCAAATATGTTTTTATTATGTAGAATCTAACATCTAACGTGTATTGATTTAATTTAAAATTCAGCAAATTGCTATTATGTTATTAGATTGATCTTATCATGTATTTTATAAAATAATATGATTTTGTATAATATTTTAGCTTCTTCCGCAACATTTCCATATGTGCTTTTCTACACAAAAAGATACTGACAAATCATCATAAAATAAAATAAAAACTCTTAATATTTAGTCTTCTAACATAAAATATTGCAAATAAATAAAGTGAAAATTAGCCATAAGGGCCTCTTTAGCAAGTGCAATTAGTTTATAGGACACAAAACTGAAATAATTACTTTTAAGGACAAAATGCAAAATAATTCGTTTCTAAGGCCCAAAAACCTATGAAATTATGTCCTTGAAAGTAATTGGATTGCTGACTTTGTCCTTAAAAGTAATTATTCCGTTGACTTTGGCCTTAAAATTAATTTTTGTGGATGTGTGTCCTAGTAACTAATTAGACTGCAAAGTTTGTCCTTTTAATGAAATGCCCCACAAATAAATGTTATATTTATAAACGGTAAAATTTTATTATCGACCTCTAACTACCATGAACCGAACTATTGGTTTTTCGATTACTTTGACTAGTAATGGATGATTTTATATTACTATATAAATCAGTATGGTAATGATTTTGAAAATAATTTTTCAAAACCAAACCGAATCCAGCTCTATTTAGATCCAATTTAATATTGTTTCAAATAAAATCTTATTTTATTTAAATTTCTCAATATAATTAATTAATTAGATATTTATATAAAATAGAGTGTATCAAAATACACTCTTGCATGTATATGTTTGTAATAGTTGTTTGATTTTTTTTTATCATTTTGGTAAGTAAAGGATCAAGTTATTAATCATGTAAACTATTCAATAGGTGATAAGTATAATAAATGTAAAATTAATTAGCAATAACACCTATAATTTTTTAGCATGGTAAAAGTCACATGAAAACATAGGGTGTAAATTGCAAATTATATCAAGATTGGGGAGAAGACGTAAACATAATATAATAATACAACTAGATATACCATGGAGTTATACATTCATGGATAGATCTTGGGATGTGCAACTTATACTGTCAAGTTTTCATAAGCATGCGTCAAATCTAGTTTAATTCCATTAAATCTTTTATTTATAGTAGCCTTTACCAATCCATACATATTCACATGCATTATTCCAATCTTCTTTGACCTAATAGCATCACATACTTATAATACGCATTACTAATTTAACCAAGCATGGAAATATTGAAAATATACATATATATGTGTGTGTACATACATACATAAACATAAGAGAGAGAGAGAGAGAGTGTGTGTATTTATGTCTGTGACATAGAATGATTGAATTAAGTTGCAACTCAAAATTGTAGATTAAAGATCCAAGTTTGACTTGTAGAATAAACATGAATTTGGATCTTGAAAAGGTTAATTGATGAAAATATCTCCAATTGATCTTTTGTTAATATCATGAAATATAAAAAACATTTATACAAATGTAATAATAAGATTTAAATAGCTTTTGATTAATTCAGACTACACTTTCACTCAAATAAGACAAATTGATTTTCAACTAGTTCAAAATTCACGTATATGTAAACACACGCACACATATTATATAAATGAAGCTTTTGCAAAATACCCCTTTGAAACACTAAATTTGAAATTAATACACATATGCTAAGTTGAATAACAGATTAATGAAATTTTTTCTTCTAAATATCATAATATAAAAATTAGATTGTTGAATTACAGAAATCGTTAACTATGTTTTAAAACTATTACATATTTATTAAAAATATATCCAAGGTTAAAACCACAATTTTGAAGTTATGTCTGATGAAACTTAAAAATTAAATGTAGAGATGAACTCCAAGTACTTCCATTCCAAAGACATAAGGCTTAGCATCACATGCTTCCTACTTAGGGCATGGACTATTACACTGCCTTTTCCTGGAGTATGTAAGATAGTAAAATCATACTAAACCAAGAACTCCATCCACCTCTAATGCCTCAAATTCAAATCTTTTTAAGAGAGCAGATACATTTATAACTTATGATCCATGAATAACTCAAATCCATCCCCCAAAAGACAACACCTTTAAGGGCCAAAAAGTAAGCTGCCAACTCAAGATCGTGGGTTACATAGTCTCTCTTGTGTAATTTCAATTGTCGATAAAGATAACAAATAAATCTACACTTTCGCATCAAAATAGTGCCCAATCTTATACCACAAGCATCAATATATACCGTAAACACCTTCGAAACATCAGGGAGTACAAAATAAGTGCACTAGTCAACAACTCATTTAGCTTAATAAAAACATCCTTGCACTCAATGTTCCATGAAATTCTTCTTGGTAAGGTGTGTCAATGGTGCAGAACTTTTTATGATGTCCTTAATGAACTTTCGATAATATCCAGCCGACCTAAAAACACTTTTCACTTCCATAACATTCTCGGTACGTGCCAATCCTATACTACAACAATTTTAGTAAGACCGACTGATAGTCCATGATCGAAAATAACATAACCTATAAAGCGAACCTCACGCTATAAGTGACATTCGAAAAATTTCACCTTCACCTTATGCCTACAGAGGGTGTTGAGAATTTCTCCTAAATGCAACTCATGCTCCTCCTTGCTTTTCAAATAGACAACAAGTATATCATCAATGAATATCACTATGAATTTATTTAGTAACCTTCTGAAGATTCGACTTATAAGGTCGACAAAATACGTTAGTTCATTAGTCAGTCCAAATGGCATGTCTTACTGATCAAAGAGATTGTCTATATTTAGCAGTGGATAATGATTATTCTTTTCTAGTTTATTTAGCCCATCGGTAATTGACTTAAAGCCTCAGAGATCCATCCACTTTGGTAGTAAAGACAACATGTGCTTCCTATTCCAAAATAATCCTTTAAATAAAGCCATTCTCTAGTAATTCATTCACTTGCCTTATTGAGCTTGCATATTTCTTTTGGAGCCATATGCCTAAGAGGTAAGGCAATGCACCTAGCATTCTCCTCTAAACAAATTCAAAATTTGATCTCTGGATGGGAAGGAAGACATAAAACTTCAGTAAAGATACGGAAATAGCGAACTATAGGAAAGGATGCCAACTAATCATGTGATAAGTCAAGAGAATATAAGTTGTGACGCCCCACCTCTATACCCACGCTAGCCAAGAACATTACGGTGAATGCTGTCGACTAGCACGGAGAATAAGGCTGTTGAGGAGCGACCATCTGTGTAATTGCTTTGTGCGAGCACCGGTATGCCATACAGATACAACTAGAGGAAATCCGACATACAGATACAAACTCAAAGCTATCACACAGTGGCTATATAAAAGCTTCGGAAACAAATACAGAAATAAACGTAACATAAATCAGTCACAGATAATTCATATCACAAAGGCGGAAGAAGATATGAATATAATTAACACATGGCAGTGTACATCAGAGTAGTGGTCAAAAAGATCCACAATATCACAAAAGAATAGTTACATGAACTATACAAAAGAATAAGTATACATTATGGAGTCTATATCTCAAATGCATACAACAAAAACTACTAATCTAAGTAGTTAACCAAAAGCAAGAGAAATCAATCCCAAGAGAGAAGTCAAGCAGAAGCACCTGTAACATCTCGGTCTGACCCGAGTATTATTTAATAAGAAAATAATAAACGGATCAGTCTAACTATAAATATCAGATGAAACGACATAGAATAAGAGATATGAATAAACACATAATAATCACAATGCCAAGTTGTGATATATATAAATACTTAGTTGATAATCATCAAGAGATTAATCAATGTCACCAAATCTTCACAAGACTCAAAGAAACGTCATACTCCTTATTTCGTTCACCATACCATAAATATTGACGATAATATCAATGTCAATCACAAAAGTCAATGTCACACAAATTTCAGAAGACTACACAAGAAATCCGGAAATCACTAAAGTCAATGACACACAAATTCACCAATGCACAAATATTGATAAAACTTATCAATGGAAATCACGAAAATTGGTGAAACACAAATTCTAGGAATCTACACAAGAAATCCAGAAATCACAAAGTCAATGACACACAAATTCACCAATGCACAAATATTGATAAAACTTATCAATGGAAATCACGAAAATTGGTGAAATACAAATTCTAGGAATCTACACAAGAAATCCAGAAATCACAAAGGGGGGGGGGGGAAGGCCTATCACAAACGGGAGCATAAAGCTCACCAACACGTGTATCACAAACGGAACGCTAATTCCACGGTCGCTAACCATCACAAATTGAGCCGAAGCTCCACAAACGGCCCGAAGACCATGGGTTGCTACCCCATCACAAATTGAGTCGAACTCCACAAAACGGGGTTTAGTCTCCCTCGCAGACAAAGAGACATCGCACATTGCTAGTCTAAATCACAAAGATGATAGTCATGATCACCGAGAAGTGTCGATTACACTAAGCTAGTAAATATATGAGTTCAGCTTCATGTCCCATAACCACTTGCTTAACTTAAATATTTACGAACAAACTGTAAATTTCCACTAGAAAATTGTCACAAGAGGTTCAATCGAACAAGTCCAATAATTAACCGATAAAGTAAACGCAAGCGTTTCATACCACTTGTTTTACTAAGCCGTTTAATTAGATTTCTCATACGAGTGAGGTAAAGGTTTGTATATATACTAATAGATTGGAAAACGGTTTTATAAATGAGTTTGGTATTAAAATAATATTGAAATCGTTTGAGGAAAGGGTTTTGATATTTACTACTAGTATAGAAAACCTTTATATTTTTAAAGTGACAAATCACGAAGAAGATTGTAAGAACAATCAATCACAAAAATTCACATACGAAGACGTGAATAAAATCCAACGAAATCGATAAAGGATCCATCGAAATGGATATTCAAAAATCCCTAAAAAAAAGAGTCATCAAGGTCATAATAGATGATAACAACAAATAGGATTATCACGAATCGATTTAAATTGGAATTTCAATCCAAAAAGGCAAATTGGACTCAAACAGCAGGTTCAGTCGACTGAACAGAGATTTTCAGTCGACTGACCCTGTACATGGAAATTTTCCAGGTTCAGGAAACTTTCTGATTCCAGTTTCAGTCGACTGTGCAGAAGTTTTCAGTCGACTGAATCATGCCTGGAAACTCTCGGGTTTCAGGTTCAGTCGACTGAACAGAGATATTCAGTCGACTGAATCATGCCTGGGCTGTTTTTCAGCCTTATACAAATGAAGAGCAAACTCCTCCAAAATGCAACCGGACGAACATTGGCTCTAAGGGTTTATGCCAATCGGCAACCCGGCACTATATGCTCCTCGATGCATCACCAAAAGCATGATCAAACGTCCATAAAAGGATTTCACACAAATTTGACTTAAAAACTCAAAAATTGGAATACTCACAAAACCAATCCAAATCAAGAGCAAATGCACATGAAGAAGTGTTAGGAATTTATACCCAACAACCAAAGATAATTATAATCATAGATGTGAGATAAAAATCTCACCTTTTCATAAAATCGAACAAGAAGAAGCTTGAGAGCAAATGGAGAATCAACCTCTCTTCAACACAACCCAAATGAGCTTGAATCTAAGCTCAAAAAATTAGAACATTCCCAAGATTAGGTTTAGGAATTTCTGAAATTGGTAAGAGAATAAGTTGGAGAAGAAGAAGAGAAGCTTACCAATGGGTTCTTCTTGAGTTTGGAGCAAGGAATTTGATTTGCAAGGGAAACTAGGGTTTTGGAATTTTAATTTCCAATCTCTCCCACCATTAATACTCTAAAAACTGAAATGAGAAGAGAATGAGGGTGAGTGGGGAAGAGTGGCTCAGATTTGAGCATAAGTTAACATAGGGCTGAGCCCAAACCAAACCCAAAGTGAAAAGTAGCAAAAATCAACTTTCTCCAAACATATCGAAGCTTATACTCAAAAAGGTCGCAAACGGCATTTTAAACTCAATGGGAGTGGTCCCGAGTCCTAATTCGACCGTATGCAAAAAGTAGCTTTTCGGACTAAAATCCGACCAACGATAAAATATTTAAATAAAATATTTAAATATAAAATCGATAAATATGCGGGTTGTTACATAAGTAACTCAACATAACTGAACTTTTGGGATCACGGTAAACCACAAGGTTGTGTCCACTACAATTACCCAAATGAACCACCTTCCTGTACCAATTGAATGTCGCTCCATACATAGCCATCCAGTCCATCCATATAATCAAACCAAACCCTGAAACCCAAAAACAAAAGTAGAATTCAATGCCCAAAATATACATTTCTAAACCTTTACAAATCATAAATAAGTGGATAGATCCTCCAACAAAGTTTGAGACTATAATAGGGTCTGTAAAATAAACAAGTGTGATGCTTTGATGTTAAATAAAGTGCGAACAGATAAATCAAAAGGAGTCAACACACTTCTACGATGACCAACTTTCCCTTTTCCATAGCCAGGGCTGCACTCGAGCTAGGAATATTATCAAGTGCATAAGTTGGAACCACTTAGGTGGAAATCTTAGGTGCACTTGGACGCTCCCTTCTCATGTGCCAAAACTGGTTATAGTTGTAGTATTTAATCTTTGAAAGATTCAGTCTACAATCCTTTACCAAATGTCTGTTATTATTGCATCTCCTACATCCGAATCCCTATTTCTTTATCATGTCCCAAATCCATTCCACCCTTGCGTTGATTTTGCTGTACCAGCTTCCCTTCTACCTATTAGATCAATCCTTACAATTTGAATTCTACAATGTCATCTCAACTAGTCACTCTAATGCAACTCCATTAGGTACATGGCTCAAAGCAATATCCCTCAAAGATGGGTTTAATCCTTTAGCAGACTATTTTTTACCTTTATCACTGGTGTATTAATGAGGTCTACACCACAAGTTGCTAGTTAGTTAAACTCATTAATGTATTCCTTAACACTACAGTCCCTTTGCTCCAAAGGGATGAACTTCGCTAGCTCCACTCCCTATTTAGCCACGAAATAAACTTAGTCTCAAAACACCTCTTGAAATTGGTCCAGCTAATCCCAACCTCATTCGTCTCAACAATGACAATACCATACCAGTTCAAGGCTTCTCCATGTAAATGCCATGAAGCTAACTCTCTCTTCATCGCATCCTCCATTCCCATCATAGCAAATATACTACCACAATTTTTCACTAACATCCGCGTCTCAACAAATGATTCAGTCCTAAAATGATAATTTCCACCTAGATTCTTGAAATCCTAGCATAAAGTAGGAAAGTGCGAAGAAGGTTGAGGAGATAGAGCTGCAAGTCACCCATTGGGGTTAATTTCGGCCTGCCCTCGAATCTGAAGATATTGGTGGTACCATGTTGGAATGTTCATGCCTAGGACCTCAACTACTTCACTTGAACTATTTCCAGCTTGATTGCTCATTCTCACTTCTATGTAAATAGGAATTATTAACAATTTTCCTCATATAATATTAACCATTGCTAGAATACGAGGCCATGTTGGTGTTATACTTATACGTAAGTAAATTAATACATACATACATACATACATACATACATATATAATTTAGAAAATATACAAGTACATTGTCTTAACATGCGCCTAATTCCTAATGAATCCTTAACCTATGCTCTGATACCTAGTGTGACAACCCGCACCTTTGGAAATATTAATCCAAAGCTAGAAAATGGCATTTGAACACGTGTCATGCTAAGAAGTACGAATCATAGATTTTTTAAGTTTTGCGTGATATAAAGAAAAATAAATTTTTGGAACATTATACACTTTCCAATCTCATAGCGGAAGGAAATAAAATACAAATACTAAAAATAATCCAGAGTAATATAGTCTCAAAATAACCATAGTACCTAAAATGTTCGACATGATAAAATCTTCAAATAACATCATAATAAAAGTCTGTCTAATATAAATAGTATGGTACATAAAAGAATAGCTATCAACAGATGAGTCTCCAATTATCTTGTCGCCATATCCATGCATCTTTCCAAATCAACTCACCTGGTACCCTATGCTCCTGTAATGGGTATAAAAGGAGAAGAAAATAGGGGATAATACAAAGTATGGTGAATGAGTTGAGTCATCGATACATGGCATTCTCAAGTAATTAGCTTTCATTTATAATCTGAATGACCTAAGGTGTTCATTTGTGTTCGTGGACTATATATATGCAACAAACCGGTAATCTACGCATTAAAGTGCAATAACCAGATACAAATTGTAACAATTACCCTAATGTACCTAATATTGAATAGACATACTCAATGATGAACCATCAAAAGAATAAACTGAGTAGACAGTCTCCAATACAAAACCCAAGCACGTGATCTCGATAGTCAGCGTATCATGCCGAGTACACCTCATAATTCCTAAGCCCACTTGCCTAAAAGCAATGAGTAACCCCCTCGTTAATGTTCGTTATCCTATGCATAAAACCTGTACACATCACAATGCTTAGGCCTACTTGCCGCAAAAGCATCAGGCAACCTCCATGTTACTGCCTTATATTCTATTCTCTGTGCACCGCATTGGGTATACATTACAGTGCTTAGGCCCATATGTCCCAAATGCATTGAGTAAGCTCTCGTTAATGCCCGTAACTATGCACTGCATCGAGTATACATCACAATATCTAGGCCCACTTAACCTAAAAGCATCTAGCTGTAATGGGGTAAATTGGTAATTTTCAAAAAAATTATTCCATTTGGATCTTTATTGCTAAATTTATTTAGATCTAATCTAATTTTTTTATAAATAAAATCAATATTTTATTTACTTTGTAAATAAAGTTTTATTTTAATGTTGATTTTATATTATATATATTATAATATGTGTATCATATACTCATATATGTGTACGTGCACGTGCAACATAAATGGTATACATGGTTTAACATGCCCGTATACAGAAACTGCAATTTATATCGCAAAAGACATAATAACCCCTCCATACACCTATTTGCCATCTTATATGTAAGTGTGTATATATATACATAAATATTTATATAAATATATATTATAAAATGATATTTGTAAAACATATACATTTTAATTTAAATATATTCATATATAGAATTAATAACATAATGTAATTTAAATTTAATAGAATCGAATTTAAATCAATATATTAATTTTATATAAATATGCACATATTTTGAACAGCAATTTATATATATATATATTCATATTAAAATTTTAATAAATTTTTATATATAATAAAATAAATGCATATATAAAATGTAGTTTGACATAAAATTAATTATATATATACACAATAATATACAAACTCATTTACTAATAAACAAAAACATTTTTTAATTTTCGTTTTGGTTTTAACATTAAAATGTTTTTTAATTATGATTCTACACGGAAATCATTTTAAAATAAAAAATTCTGTTTTTTAAAGTAACATTAATGATGTATATAATTTTACTATTTTTCATATTTTATATTTATTTTATAGATATATAGATATTGTAAGACATGGTTTTGTGTTTAGATAAATTATATGTATATGTATATGTGTGTGTGTGGTTCTCAAAAAAGATTTTATTTCGAAAACATGTAATGCATATACATAGTTAATTTTATAAGTAATATACATACATACATACATACATATATATATATATATTTAACATGAATGCGTTTTAAAACACAATAGTTTTAAAATTATATGTTTTAAAATACTAATTTTAAAATTAAGCTATTAGTCTAAAAAATGAATCAAAAAAACATTTTTTTCATTGAATGCTAATAGAGCATAAATGTTTGAAAAATATATTTATTACACACATATATAAACATGTACATCCAATGTCGACGACAATAACATATAACGATTTGTGATATCAATTCACTATCTATACTTATATGTAACATGGTGAACATTTATATACACATAAATAAAAACATAATCAAGGAATTTACCTTATCCAAAGTTTTATTGACAGACTTTGAAATGTTGAATCAAAATACTATGATTCGAGTCTTGAATTAGAGAGTGCAACTAGTCTGAATGCATCTACTATCGATGTATGGATTTAATTTAATTTAGTATTTTGAAGTTTGATATTTTTAGGAAGAATGGGACTAGGGGTCAGCCTTTGCTGGTCTAGAATGAAGCAAAAAAGAGTAGTAAAGCATTAGGTTTGGAGGCAAATAAATAGCAAAGGGCATATAGTGAAAAGAGGATCTAGATCCTACTTTTCCTCTAACCAAATTTCCTTCTTTTGAATCGAAATTCCAACCTTTTCTTACTTGATATGGCCACTTCCGCCTCCTTCATGGTCCAATTTAGGCCTTAAATTTCTACAAGCCCAATCAATAAATATTGCATTTAAATATAATTCAAATGCACGTTGATGTCGTATACTGATACATATGTTTATAACTATTATATACACACTCTTTATATTGATAAAAATAAATTAAATAAAATTTTATTATATTTCGTAAATATTAATTAATTTATAACAATTGGAAATAATTAAATCTGGTGGTAACTGGAGTATTTAGAATTTCGGTTGTGTGACTCTTAGGTATAAATTCGATCAGCAATTAATATCGAACAATTTGAATATTAACATTCACACATCACTTAGTAGGTAGTGTGATATTATGATCAAATTTGTCGCTTCCATGGTTTTGGTGAAATCTAGTTTTACTTTATTTAGTGTTAATTGGTAATGACAATTATTTACACCAATTCTCTTCGTCAAAACTATATCACTTTGGACTTATGGAATTTGGTAATGGTCAAAATTCCAATATCATCTACAATTAACTTTATGTCCAAATAAAAAGTCCTGGGTCCATTAATAACAATCATTATTAACTGAACTGCTTTGGCCAAAGACTTTGACTTTAAGTTGACTTCAGTTGACCATGATACAAATCTTATATAACTAAGAAGACGAATCCTCTCTTGAATAGTGTTTCACTTCCAATGTTTCCACTTGACCCAACTATAGTCATTCAGTGGATGTCGTACCATGATTTAACGAAAATCAAAATAGGGTTTCCACATTGAAGGTCAATAGTATTCTCAATTCAAGAGAACCGTGTAATGTTATAACCTCATTATTTTCTGTTTGACCTTAGTTATAATAACTAATAGAAAACCATTGAGTGAGTCATTCTATAGTTATCCAATAACTATCAGTAAGTAACCCCTTGATGTTCCCAGCACTCATGAGTAATACACTGCCAAACATTTGGAGATCGTCACGTACTTTAGTCTCAATAGATATTTCGATATTCAATCTTAATACATCTTGATGAAGTATATTTAAAACAGCATGTTTAATTTCATTATGATAAATACTCGTGGTTCCTACCTTAAAACATACTACTTATAGATTTTCTGTTAAATATACTTTCAATCAAATTAATTGATTAATATAACACATTATATCAAGTATATAATAGAAACAAAACACCATTTATTTTGAACAAGATTGGTTATCAAGTTAGATAATGTAACAATTACATAATTGCTCCTAGAGCATATCCCTACCTCTATCGATCTCCTACTTACACTTGGAGCCAATTTTGGAATCTCTATCCCATCCTTTCAATTAATTTTATGAGAACTGATTGAGTTAGAACCTTTATGAATGGATCAGTTATGTTTTTTAATTATCTACTCTCACAACCGACTCTCTCCAATGTTGATAAACCACCTTTGTCATATGGAACTATTCGTAGTATATTTTTGACTTCTAATGAGCTCTTATTATTACATTGTTATCATATAACAATGATGTAGTACTTTTAATATTTGGAATCACCACTATATCGGTTATAAATTTATGCATTTATATTTATATTTATATTATATACATTGCTTTTATTTTGCCACTATTCAAGGCGATGTATTTAGCCTTTATGTTGAATCAAGCACAACCTTTTTTTGGAACATTTCTAACTTACAGCTCCTTAACCAAGGTTTGAGCATGAATTTAATATTAACAAAGTATACTCAACATCACTTATGAAGTTTGAGTTCGTGCACTCCTTCATAAGGAGTTTGTTGCTTTGTAGACAATTCTCTAGTATTTCGTAAATACTTAGAACGCTTTAAACTACCATTTAGTGATCTTAGTTTACATTTGATATTTTCTTCATGCATCAAATACATAAGAAAATTACAATATTGTAAACAACACAATATGTATGATAATTCCGACTGCCCATGCATAACGAATCCATCATACATGTTCCATATTAACATTTTAATAAGGTGCCTTTGCATATCATTTTGGGACATTCCCAATATCCTTTGTACCTATTATAAAAGATTTAATTTACAAATCCAATATCGAGTGTTGAACAACTAAACCATTACTAGTTTTAATATATGTACATTGTTAACAATCGGTAGTATGTTATTTACTTATAGTCTATATATATCTATGTATATTCTATTGGTTTTTCTTATGGACATACAATTCCTCTGCATTTTGACAAAAAATAAAAATTATCGATATTTTATCAAACTACATATTCAATTTTGATGCTTGTAGAATGATACTGTAACGACCCGTTAAATTAATAATATTTAATAAATTAGATTAGTATAATTTCTAATTTGTTTAGGAATAAATGTAGAAATTTGGTATAGTAGTTGCGCAACTTAGTGTAACAATAAAACATTATGACAATAGGTTTGGAAAATGTAGATGGTCACATTTTGTTGAAAGTTAGTGATAAGAAACGAATGGAAGTTGAATTTATAAAAGTTAATATAAATATTAACTTTAATAGTATTCATGTATACAAAAATGCAATAAGTGTAGATAGAAAAATTTAATGTCTGTAGAAAGAGAAAAATCTAATAGAAACATAAACTTTAATTATATGAGAAAGAGTATAGATCTGAACAAACTTATGAAAATTGATAGAAACAGTGTTTGTAATCAGTTTGGTTATTTTATATTTGAAAGATAGAGATGTGTAAATACGTTAATGAATATAAAATGGGAAGGAATGGTAAGAATGAAAATATAATAATAAGCATTTGATTCAATTAAGGGAGTTAAATTATAATAAATGGTCATTTAATAAATTCAACGTTCTGTGAGAAATCATAATAATTGTGTAAAATCAGCACAAGTTGGAAATGCATAAACCTTAATAAACATTCTAACTAAATAAATTTATGCAAATGTGGGAATTAGTTATAAGCGTGTAATTATGGGTATGATAACAATTAGTATAAAATACCTATATATTGGAAACACATTTGTAAAGCATAATTAATTGAGTTGGTGAATTGGGAATGAATTCAAAGTATATGAACATTTATGTTATATAAATAAGATTAATGCAGTAGCTAAATTTGTGAAATCTAAATCTATGGAACAAAGGGTGTAAGATCTTTAATGATGGAAATTAACGTTACAGGTAGTGTAAATTCCTATTATAATAAGACTATGGGTTATAGTAAAGATTTTAAATCAAGATTTAGCTACGTGAATAAAAAGAATGAAGGTAATTGAGTTATTGCAATTAAGAAATTTAAACGTTTATTATTACGTTAAGTAAAACTTAAGTTGAGATTAAAAATATTTATGTATGTTAATTTCATGCATTTGGCTATAACGGATTTAATAATAAAAATGAAACAGTGAAATCAAATGGATATAAGATTTCAATTATACCTTGAAATTCATATTCACCATAAAAGGTTAATTGAAACCAAAGAAGTTAATATAGGAATTAAGCCTTATTTATTAATTTGGATTTATTGAAATAGTTAATTCCATAAAATAAAGTTAAAGTTAATTCAAAGTTAGTTGGACCATTGTTGATATAACTTTAGAAAGCAAGATTTTATTTATAATTTGAATATTAAATCCAACAAAGGGTATTTACTACAAATAAAATAGAATTAAACGTAAAATATTACGTTATTGAATTTAAAATGGAATTTGTAAACAATTGAGTGAATTTAATAAATTTATCAAACTTATAATGTTGAATTAATTAAGATTGGAATTAATAATAGTTAAGAAAAATGAGGGGATAATAATTTGAAATCATAGCAATAGATATTAATGTAAGGTTACCTTAAATAAGTTAAGGCAAATCAATGGAAGATACCTTTATAATACGATGATTGTGTGTAAAGGAAATGGGAATAAAAGTTTATTAATAATTTGGAATTTAATGTATGGTAAAAAGTTTATTTGCAATCAAATGAGTTGGAATGGAAATCAAATCTATTTATCTAATTGGATTCAAGTTGAGAGTATAAGAGTATAAGAATTAATAATTGGGTTTTGAGAATAAAAATTTTTAATTCCAAATAATAAGAAGGGCAGAAATTAACACTACAAAATTGATATACTTATAGATTTTTATCCACATCCAAGCTTGTTAAATCATTTGGAATCGATTGGATTATATAAGTAATGAAGTTTGGCCAATATTGGAAGTTGAAAAATAAAATTGATTTTTTTTATTTAATTTATTTAATAAATATTAAAAATAGCCATTTTTGTCACGGACTCGGATTTCGACGAAACCAGTTTCTTCGGATCCGTATCGGTGAATTATTATAGGGTTTAAATTTTCGGATCGATCGGACTTGTCGTTTGATCGTACGGACGCGAAACGCCTTGAAATCAATTTTATTAAAATCAATTTGAAATCAATTTGGAAATCTTGTTTTCAGCATAACTTCTTCATATGATCAAATTTGGACGTGAAACTTTTTCCATCGCGTTCAGAATATTTTAAAATACCTATCTGGATATATAGATTTAACAAATTCGGTTCCGGAGGTATAGCGGGCTTTTTGGACCATAGTTTGTCACGCACGTTCATTCTACAGCCTATCTACCCTATCGCTAGCCTACCTATATATATACAGCTATAAACCCTAGTATCTATTCTTTTGCTGTAAGTTCATTTCTTCACTCCTTTCTCTTCCCCAAATGTATACATCTCAGATCCAATTCCAGATCCATCCACAGTTCAAAATCAAAAGTCAAAACTCAAAAATTTCAGAAAATTCTCAAAAAAATATATGTTGATGTATTCGATACGCGTAATCTCATGGTGTAATTCGTTTTTCAATTGGAGCTGTCGTTCATCCAGAATAAATTCAAACAGCCCCAAAACCGTTCATCATCGTCGCACAAAACTTCATCGGATCGAGATTCTGTTTCTGGGTATTGAAGAGAGGACGATGGGGATCGCATCTATATGGTTTGTTCGTCGTTTCAACGGTCGGATTGGCCCCTAAAATTGATTAGGGTTAGAAATGAGTGGCGGCGGCTGGAGCTTTGGGAAGTTCGCACCTGGTGGGTTGGGTGCAGCTCGGCGGTGGCTTCGAGATGGTGATGGTCGGCGGTCGTCAGGTGGCCTGAGGTGATGGCTATAGCCGGTCAAAGTCCGGTCAAAGGCGTGTTCATGGGTTCGTTTGTGAGTGAGTTCGCCTGTAGCATGCGGTATCAGGGTTGCGCGCGTTTTAGTGCAGTGACGTGGATGAATAATTAAGGGTGAGTGAATATGTGTCACTTTTGTTTATATTTAATTTTGAATTCAATCATCATTTTTCGCCATAACTTTCTCATACGAAGTCGGATTCACACGAAATTTCTTTTGTTAGGATCGTAATTTAATTCCGGACTTGATGACGCTGGTTTGGACGAATTCTGAGACGGGCGAATTTTTGGGTTTAAATCGAATTTAAATTCGATTTAAATTCAAAAGGTGAGTGTTTTAACCCACTCACAACTACTGGAAGCTTTTATGTTTGTTAAATAAATTTTAGAAATGAATAGAAATTTATTTATGAGTATTTGGCATGTTTATTTCATTCATATCTGTTGAATTGCATTTTATTAAATTTAACTGTTAATTTAATTGATTTATTGTGTATTAATTGACTGTTGGAAATTTTTGTTGCATATGAATTGCTAGTTAACAGTTGTATAAATTATTACTGAATAAACTGTTAGATTAATAGTTGATAAATTTAATTTGAATAAACTGCCAGTTATCACCTGTTATATATGATCATATATATAATTGTTATTGATTGATATTGATCGATGTTGTGATTGGATGATGGATGTGTTGTTGAATGAATGTTTTATTTGGATATCATTAAACTGCAAGTTAGTATGCATTTACATTTCATTCGGGATTGCGGTTTGAAATGATATACAACCGCAGTTTTATTTTTTTAAATTGCGGATTGAAATGACAAATATCCGTATCACTTGACCATAGGATAGAAAACTATATACAGGCACCGCGGTCTATATATAACTATTTTTAATGTGATTTCTATGGTTTGGATGGAATACGGTTTATAAAAATCTTAAATTTTATACCGAATAAATGTTTTCTTCCATATTTATATACATATGAAGTTGAAAAATTTGAAATAAAAGGTGTATAAATCTCTTTATTAAAATGGAAGAAAATTTAGTAAATGGAGTTTGATAATTTATATCCTATGTTTAAATGTTAAGTTGGAAATTTTAAGATATGATATTTATAATTGGATTTTCCCAAAATATATTAAATGAATATTCTAGTATAACTTGAATTGGAAAATATATATAATTTATTACTAGAAATTGAAGTCTTATAAATTATGGATTCTATGTGAATATTCAAGGCTAATTAATAGAACATTTGATTTGAAAATCCAACTTTAGTTGAAATATTTATACTCAAAATGGATATACGTATATATATGAATTTATTGAAATGGTTTTGGAACTTGAAGCGATATTAAATTTTGGTTTTAACTTTAAATAAAGAAATGTATTGTAAAGCCACGAGAAATATTTCTTTTCAAAGTAACATTTAAGTTAAACCACTTATTTTATATACTGTTGAATATCCAAACCATTTAGTTTTGAAAGTAATGGTTTTAAAAACTATGGATTTCGAAGTATTATGTTGAAAGTTGATATTCAAATATTTGGTTACAAGGAATTATAAATTTTAAAAGTGGCATAATTTTTGGAAAAGATTTATATTTGGGAAATGATATCATTGATTTGGGTTTTATAAAATAATATAAAAATGAATCTTTTTGGGTTTAAAGAAGAAATGATATCGTAATATTATGGTTTTGAAATGGATTATATTCTGGTTTTAAAGTATAAACTATTTTTAAATGACCGCGGTGTTATAATAACGATTGGTTGGCAAAGAGACCGGGATCGGATATGGACATACTCTCTGTCGATACCGAAAACCACTTTGACTAACCGTGTACGCGGTGGAGATTCCAGAATGAAGTAGGTTGGGCGACGTTTCCTGTAAGGTAAATACGTGGACCCGACTCCCGTGAGTTGGCATAAGGTGGCTAAAACAGGAGCGATTGACGGGTTAATGAGGTCATTCCTCTGATCGGACACTCCTCTTCGATATTATACTTCGACTTTGGATTGATTCAGTGGCCACTTCTATTTTTGATTTTGGGGGAGTTTGTTCGAGGTGGGCGGTAGCTGCGGCTACGCGTTACCATCGACCCGGAAGCGTAATTGGTATATCTACCCTGGCATTGCCTAGTTGTGCCGTGTCACCTACCCTATCGCGCCTTATACGATTTTGGTTTTGTACCATACCTATGGAGTGCCCTCTGATGATGCCCAGTACGGGGGAGATTACGGTACTGTATAGACTATGGGAATATATTCTGTGTTAAGGTGGAAAATGTAAAGCCTTAACGCTATTTAAAAGTAAGTTTATTTTACAATTAGACACTATTATAATAGCGCAATATACTACATAGTAAATAGTTTAACGGATCCTTAGGAGATGTAAATCCCGAGCATCTCTTAAGTTACAGTACTCATATTTATTTCTGTAAAATTTAACTTACATAAGATCTTTTAGTTCTGACTCGAGTGTTTTTGTCTTTTCAAATTCGCTCGGGTCAGTCCGAGCGTTTCAGGATTTGAAGATTTAGCTTTGGAGGACGAAGACGAAGATTTGTATTATTATTATTTATACTAGTGCACTACCCCATTTAATTCCACTGCATTGTTGTATTGGTATGTGTAACTCTGATATTTATTGCACAAGAAAAATAAATTATTTTGTAAAACAGTTTCATGAACTGTATATTTGATTATTATATTTTATCCTTCCGCTGTGAGATTCTGTTTTGTTTTATTTCTTCTCTATCTTTCTCATTTACCCCATAACAATCCGACCTTCCGTATGGTTTGAATTGGCACGTGTGTTGGTTTAAAGTGTGCGAAAAGGCAGGACGTTACAGTTGGTATCAGAGCTTTGGTTTAGCGATAAACCTTGGCTTTGTGGGGTTTGACTCTTTGTTAATAGGGTAGTAATATCCTATGGGAGTCGCTGAGTGTATATATATGAGAGAGCGTATTTGTTATTATTAATAAAAAGATTTTTATATTGTGTTAATCTGTTCCGCTTTGTATTTATAAATTCTGGTTGATGCATGGGACGCTATGTCATCAATAGGGATTTCTAAACACTTAATAGGACAGACCAACATAATATTTGTTTTAATATAGGTGAATGAAAGAATTTTGCCTATTATATTTTCTATATATAAAAATATTTTTATAAAGATATATATATATTTGGTTGCTATAGATTGGGTGTTAGGAAATAAAATATTTATAATAACTGAAGCTAAGTTGAAATTATGATAAATCAAATTGGAGATTTTAGAACTTAAGTCCAGGATTTTTCCAAATCTGCTCTCAGAGAATTTGTGAAATTTATTGATTTGGTTTATAAGTAATTTCTTATATAAATATTTCGTATAATTTGGAAGAATTGTTTTAAAGAAGATTTTGGAAAAAAAAAATTAAATTCTGTACTTTCCTCTCTGTCGCTGGAAAATAAATTCGGTGATGACGACCGCATCATCGACTTTCATTTCGAGTTTCGAAGGGGAAAGGCCACTGTAGTAAATTTTACTGCAGATTTATTTTGAACTTTTCTAAAAATTTTCTTTTATTGCTCTAACTATAATTAGAGATATTGAGTTGTAAGAACTTATTTATCTATTATTTTGAAATAAATTGAAATTTAACCCGGTATTTAATTCTAAATTTTTCCGTTAATTAATTGTTTAAAATTGGTTAGTGAAATAAAAGTTAAGTAATAAATGAATTGAAACCTCTAATTGAAATAAGAGAATAATTGCAAAGCTATAAAGAGAAATTTGCATACATATGAGACAAAGAGTAATATGGATAAACATTAAATTTAATTAAAAGAATGGAGATTAAACTTGTATAAGTTCAATTGCAATTTCCTTAACATAAATAACTTACCCAAATATAAAAGTTGAAGTGTTAAATGAGAAACTGGAATTGAATATTTTACAAGTAGGAATTTAGAAAAATGAAGTATTCAATAAATTACTGTTATAATAAGAATTTAATGGTATAAACTTAGGTTATAATTATAATTTTACTGAAAAGGGTTAAGAATTATTAATAGATGATATGAACCTAAGTATATAAAATGAAATTCAAAATAAGAACTGATTGTATGATTATTGACTTAAGTATGTTTTAATCTTCCCTATTCTAATATAATGGAAAGTAGGAAAAATTAAATGACTGCAATTCATAGTTAATTGATAAATAAAAACTTCCACTTATAAGAATGAATGTTAGCAGATTAAGAATTTAAGGGAAATCTTACAAGTGAAGAGTAAGGAAATGAAGATATTCAAAATAATTGTTGTTATTAATGAGAATTTATTTTATAAACTTAGGTAATAAAAGGAAACTTAAGTAATAAAAGGAAATACAAATATAATGAATTTTGTGATAGTTGGAAAATAAAACTTGTAAGAAACAAAGAAATTCCCCCATAAATGAAGGAAAGAAAATCAAACCACTGAATTATGAAATAAATGTAAATAAACTATTTTGGTGTTGGTTTGGATTGTTTGGTTGATGTATGTTTGTTGGGTAAGGAATTTTGGAGTTATGGGATGAACAAATAATCTATCTTTGTTCCATCTAAGACTGTTGAGTAACGGATGCAATTGATAGTTATTCTTCATTCCGTACAATTTCAGAATTTGAACCTGAACAACAAATTGATTGTTGATTTAATGGTTGTCTGTTGGTGGCATGTGCTGTTTGTTAAAATTTATGGTTGTTGCATTTGATTGGATATGAATGATTGAATCTACCCAAACATTTCACTGTAATATAAATATTTAACTTTTAGACTATATAAGTGAATACAGGTGATGGAAGCAACTGCTACTGCTTTTGGTTCCAAAATAAAAAAAACGTATAGTGTCCGACAAATAGGTACGTTTCCGGATTACGTATAAAGCGCTATTTTATATATTTTCCCGTGTTGGGATATTTTATTTTGGATATATATGTAATATATTGTATATTTGGATATTATATTTTCTCCAGAGTCCCTCCGTACAAAGGAGACTCTGCCAAATTTTTCGTAAATTTTGGACTTAGAATTTTGTTAAAGTATTTTTCCAACTTTAATAATTCAAGTATTAAAAGACATAATGATTATAAAACAAGTGTATTTCATTAAAGGAAATTAATCCAGTAAAATATTGTTTATAAGTTAATATTTGAAATAAGATGTACTGTTTATTCTTCCTTCTCCCTTCCTTTTCCTTTTCGAGGACGAAAAGTTTTGAGTGGGGGAGATTGTAACGACCCGTTAAATTAATAATATTTAATAAATTAGATTAGTATAATTTCTAATTTGTTTAGGAATAAATGTAGAAATTTGGTATAGTAGTTGCGCAACTTAGTGTAACAATAAAACATTATGACAGTAGGTTTGGAAAATGTAGATGGTCACATTTTGTTGAAAGTTAGTGATAAGAAACGAATGGAAGTTGAATTTATAAAAGTTAATATAAATATTAACTTTAATAGTATTCATGTATACAAAAATGCAATAAGTGTAGATAGAAAAATTTAATGTCTGTAGAAAGAGAAAAATCTAATAGAAACATAAACTTTAATTATATGAGAAAGAGTATAGATCTGAACAAACTTATGAAAATTGATAGAAACAGTGTTTGTAATCAGTTTGGTTATTTTATATTTGAAAGATAGAGATGTGTAAATACGTTAATGAATATAAAATGGGAAGGAATGGTAAGAATGAAAATATAATAATAAGCATTTGATTCAATTAAGGGAGTTAAATTATAATAAATGGTCATTTAATAAATTCAACGTTCTGTGAGAAATCATAATAATTGTGTAAAATCAGCACAAGTTGGAAATGCATAAACCTTAATAAACATTCTAACTAAATAAATTTATGCAAATGTGGGAATTAGTTATAAGCGTGTAATTATGGGTATGATAACAATTAGTATAAAATACCTATATATTGGAAACACATTTGTAAAGCATAATTAATTGAGTTGGTGAATTGGGAATGAATTCAAAGTATATGAACATTTATGTTATATAAATAAGATTAATGCAGTAGCTAAATTTGTGAAATCTAAATCTATGGAACAAAGGGTGTAAGATCTTTAATGATGGAAATTAACGTTACAGGTAGTGTAAATTCCTATTATAATAAGACTATGGGTTATAGTAAAGATTTTAAATCAAGATTTAGCTACGTGAATAAAAAGAATGAAGGTAATTGAGTTATTGCAATTAAGAAATTTAAACGTTTATTATTACGTTAAGTAAAACTTAAGTTGAGATTAAAAATATTTATGTATGTTAATTTCATGCATTTGGCTATAACGGATTTAATAATAAAAATGAAACAGTGAAATCAAATGGATATAAGATTTCAATTATACCTTGAAATTCATATTCACCATAAAAGGTTAATTGAAACCAAAGAAGTTAATATAGGAATTAAGCCTTATTTATTAATTTGGATTTATTGAAATAGTTAATTCCATAAAATAAAGTTAAAGTTAATTCAAAGTTAGTTGGACCATTGTTGATATAACTTTAGAAAGCAAGATTTTATTTATAATTTGAATATTAAATCCAACAAAGGGTATTTACTACAAATAAAATAGAATTAAACGTAAAATATTACGTTATTGAATTTAAAATGGAATTTGTAAACAATTGAGTGAATTTAATAAATTTATCAAACTTATAATGTTGAATTAATTAAGATTGGAATTAATAATAGTTAAGAAAAATGAGGGGATAATAATTTGAAATCATAGCAATAGATATTAATGTAAGGTTACCTTAAATAAGTTAAGGCAAATCAATGGAAGATACCTTTATAATACGATGATTGTGTGTAAAGGAAATGGGAATAAAAGTTTATTAATAATTTGGAATTTAATGTATGGTAAAAAGTTTATTTGCAATCAAATGAGTTGGAATGGAAATCAAATCTATTTATCTAATTGGATTCAAGTTGAGAGTATAAGAGTATAAGAATTAATAATTGGGTTTTGAGAATAAAATTTTTTAATTCCAAATAATAAGAAGGGCAGAAATTAACACTACAAAATTGATATACTTATAGATTTTTATCCACATCCAAGCTTGTTAAATCATTTGGAATCGATTGGATTATATAAGTAATGAAGTTTGGCCAATATTGGAAGTTGAAAAATAAAATTGATTTTTTTATTTAATTTATTTAATAAATATTAAAAATAGCCATTTTTGTCACGGACTCGGATTTCGACGAAACCAGTTTCATCGGATCCGTATCGGTGAATTATTATAGGGTTTAAATTTTCGGATCGATCGGACTTGTCGTTTGATCGTACGGACGCGAAACGCCTTGAAATCAATTTTATTAAAATCAATTTGAAATCAATTTGGAAATCTTGTTTTCAGCATAACTTCTTCATATGATCAAATTTGGACGTGAAACTTTTTCCATCGCGTTCAGAATATTTTAAAATACCTATCTGGATATATAGATTTAACAAATTCGGTTCCGGAGGTATAGCGGGCTTTTTGGACCATAGTTTGTCACGCACGTTCATTCTACAGCCTATCTACCCTATCGCTAGCCTACCTATATATATACAGCTATAAACCCTAGTATCTGTTCTTTTGCTGTAAGTTCATTTCTTCACTCCTTTCTCTCCCCCAAATGTATACATCTCAGATCCAATTCCAGATCCATCCACAGTTCAAAATCAAAAGTCAAAACTCAAAAATTTCAGAAAATTCTCAAAAAAATATATGTTGATGTATTCGATACGCGTAATCTCATGGTGTAATTCGTTTTTCAATTGGAGCTGTCGTTCATCTAGAATAAATTCAAACAGCCCCAAAACCGTTCATCATCGTCGCACAAAACTTCATCGGATCGAGATTCTGTTTCTGGGTATTGAAGAGAGGACGATGGGGATCGCATCTATATGGTTTGTTCGTCGTTTCAACGGTCGGATTGGCCCCTAAAATCGATTAGGGTTAGAAATGAGTGGCGGCGGCTGGAGCTTTGGGAAGTTCGCACCTGGTGGGTTGGGTGCAGCTCGGCGGTGGCTTCGAGATGGTGATGGTCGGCGGTCGTCAGGTGGCCTGAGGTGATGGCTATAGCCGGTCAAAGTCCGGTCAAAGGCGTGTTCATGGGTTCGTTTGTGAGTGAGTTCGCCTGTAGCATGCGGTATCAGGGTTGCGCGCGTTTTAGTGCAGTGACGTGGATGAATAATTAAGGGTGAGTGAATATGTGTCACTTTTGTTTATATTTAATTTTGAATTCAATCATCATTTTTCGCCATAACTTTCTCATACGAAGTCGGATTCACACGAAATTTCTTTTGTTAGGATCGTAATTTAATTCCGGACTTGATGACGCTGGTTTGGACGAATTCTGAGACGGGCGAATTTTTGGGTTTAAATCGAATTTAAATTCGATTTAAATTCAAAAGGTGAGTGTTTTAACCCACTCACAACTACTAGAAGCTTTTATGTTTGTTAAATAAATTTTAGAAATGAATAGAAATTTATTTATGAGTATTTGGCATGTTTATTTCATTCATATCTGTTGAATTGCATTTTATTAAATTTAACTGTTAATTTAATTGATTTATTGTGTATTAATTGACTGTTGGAAATTTTTGTTGCATATGAATTGCTAGTTAACAGTTGTATAAATTATTACTGAATAAACTGTTAGATTAATAGTTGATAAATTTAATTTGAATAAACTGCCAGTTATCACCTGTTATATATGATCATATATATAATTGTTATTGATTGATATTGATCGATGTTGTGATTGGATGATGGATGTGTTGTTGAATGAATGTTTTATTTGGATATCATTAAACTGCAAGTTAGTATGCATTTACATTTCATTCGGGATTGCGGTTTGAAATGATATACAACCGCAGTTTTATTTTTTTAAATTGCGGATTGAAATGATAAATATCCGTATCACTTGACCATAGGATAGAAAACTATATACAGGCACCGCGGTCTATATATAACTATTTTTAATGTGATTTCTATGGTTTGGATGGAATACGGTTTATAAAAATCTTAAATTTTATACTGAATAAATGTTTTCTTCCATATTTATATACATATGAAGTTGAAAAATTTGAAATAAAAGGTGTATAAATCTCTTTATTAAAATGGAAGAAAATTTAGTAAATGGAGTTTGATAATTTATATCCTATGTTTAAATGTTAAGTTGGAAATTTTAAGATATGATATTTATAATTGGATTTTCCCAAAATATATTAAATGAATATTCTAGTATAACTTGAATTGGAAAATATATATAATTTATTACTAGAAATTGAAGTCTTATAAATTATGGATTCTATGTGAATATTCAAGGCTAATTAATAGAACATTTGATTTGAAAATCCAACTTTAGTTGAAATATTTATACTCAAAATGGATATACGTATATATATGAATTTATTGAAATGGTTTTGGAACTTGAAGCGATATTAAATTTTGGTTTTAACTTCAAATAAAGAAATGTATTGTAAAGCCACGAGAAATATTTCTTTTCAAAGTAACATTTAAGTTAAACTACTTATTTTATATACTGTTGAATATCCAAACCATTTAGTTTTGAAAGTAATGGTTTTAAAAACTATGGATTTCGAAGTATTATGTTGAAAGTTAATATTCAAATATTTGGTTACAAGGAATTATAAATTTTAAAAGTGGCATAATTTTTGGAAAAGATTTATATTTGGGAAATGATATCATTGATTTGGGTTTTATAAAATAATATCAAAATGAATCTTTTTGGGTTTAAAGAAGAAATGATATCGTAATATTATGGTTTTGAAATGGATTATATTCTGGTTTTAAAGTATAAACTATTTTTAAATGACCGCGGTGTTATAATAACGATTGGTTGGCAAAGAGACCGGGATCGGATACGGACATACTCTCTGTCGATACCGAAAACCACTTTGACTAACCGTGTACGCGGTGGAGATTCCAGAATGAAGTAGGTTGGGCGACGTTTCCTGTAAGGTAAATACGTGGACCCGACTCCCGTGAGTTGGCATAAGGTGGCTAAAACAGGAGCGATTGACGGGTTAATGAGGTCATTCCTCTGATCGGACACTCCTCTTCGATATTATACTTCGACTTTGGATTGATTCAGTGGCCACTTCTATTTTTGATTTTGGGGGAGTTTGTTCGAGGTGGGCGGTAGCTGCGGCTACGCGTTACCATCGACCCGGAAGCGTAATTGGTATATCTACCCTGGCATTGCCTAGTTGTGCCGTGTCACCTACCCTATCGCGCCTTATACGATTTTGGTTTTGTACCATACCTATGGAGTGCCCTTTGACGACGCCCAGTACGGGGGAGATTACGGTACTGTATAGACTATGGGAATATATTCTGTGTTAAGGTGGAAAATGTAAAGCCTTAACGCTATTTAAAAGTAAGTTTATTTTACAATTAGACACTATTATAATAGCGCAATATACTACATAGTAAACAGTTTAACGGATCCTTAGGAGATGTAAATCCCGAGCATCTCTTAAGTTACAGTACTCATATTTATTTCTGTAAAATTTAACTTACATAAGATCTTTTAGTTCTGACTCGAGTGTTTTTGTCTTTTCAAATTCGCTCGGGTCAG